>JASDDO010000006.1:199745205-201152318 GCA_030015575.1 Agapanthus africanus
CGATAAGAATGAGGAAATCGAATCTCAAAGATATGAATCATCAAGGAAAGAATGTCAAGCAAATTGTACTTAGGTCGCTTAATGCAAAGTACCGCGCTGTGGGTATGCTGCAGACATACACACACTACGTTACTCCGCTTAAGCTACCTACTCCATCATACTAAGGTCATCCTACACTCCGAAAGGTAAAACCTAACGCTCTGATACCAACTTTGTCACGACCCAGAATTGGTCCTTGACGGCCCTAATAATATGCAACGCCTAAAGACGCAACATAGTAAAAGAAAGCCAAACCCAGAAATCTAAACCAAGAAAAAATACGGAAAAGATAATATAAGTTTTGAAACATTTGAAATCGCAACCCAAATTCTTTAAAAAGTCTTACTTTCTTTCTTTAAAATTTAGCAACGCCCATTTGTAGAAACCAGCCACAATGAATACAACAGAAAATAATAACAGTAGAGATAGAAGCTGTATATACATAAGACTTCAAATCCACAATAATACATCTATCATCCTCACCAAGTCTCTATGTCAATAACACAATAGCTGATGGAGAGTACAAAATACAACGAATAGACAATATGAAATACAGATAACCATCTAACCCACCTAAGCAAAATGGTACTGTGAGCTGATGCGGTATCTGTAGCAAAAGGTGATAGCTGGACAGCTGAATGGACGAATAGCATGCCTCGACTACTCTGGGGAAAAACCTGAAACACCTGTGGCACAACGGGGGTGAGTTGCCAACTCGTGAATAGTATAAAACATATGCAGGTAATCGCAAGAATGCACGTACAGCACGAATCTAAGATATGCGATTACAGTAGTAATAATATGTCATGCAATGCTAGAATAAAGAGAGTACACTAGCAGGTACAATCAATAAGTGAAGCGATAGTAACATGACAATAGTATGCAGTAGAGATGTGAGAAAGCAAATATGCAACTATCATAAGGGTACACTACAAGTACTACTAATGTATGAATCTGTGCATAAGATAGGTAATGGTGAGGTATAGGGTGGAATATGTCATTTTCCACGGAAACCTGACGTCGTGGTAGGATCACAATCCATCAAGATACTCCAATCCCAAATCCTCAAACCAGGCCCCCACATTGGGCACTCACATCAAATAAGTCTCACATCTCCTCAATGTACAGTATCGAGTAATCCCCTATATCCCGAACGTACAAATCACCAATCACATAGGTATATCCAATGTCCAAGTCCCAATGAATCACCTAGTATCCCAAGTCCAATCTCAAGTAAGTTCTAACATCCTAAAGGTAAATATATGTACAGCAATAAATATGATGGGGGCAATACACATATATTAGCGTCCCATTCCATTAATATTGGTGTAAGGGTATATATAACAACGGCTAAGTCCCCTGTTATATATACAAAAAGGGGGTTAAATAAATATCATGAAACCGTGTGCCAAGCATCGACACAGAAATCCTCGTGTATATGGGGCTCCGTCAGTCCGGATCAGCCCACGGGGTCCGTCTGCAGTGTCGGCCCTCGGCCTCGACAGTACAGGTCATCCCGCATCCATCTCTCTACTCTGGCCAGTAGCCTCCAGACAACTGCCAGGTCCAAACAATCACCGGTAGGTACTCGCCCGCCTCCAGGCTCAATCGGCAAACCCATCGATCATCTTGCCGAGGGAAACCATACCGGGCCCCACCATGTACTCTCATACGGCAACCACACATCGTATGGAGCATAGAATCAGCACCGATAAAACTCATGGGGGACGCTCGAAATATCATATCAAGGAAACCGGGTTGTTACATGTATGCATAATTTCATGAACTCCCGCGGTTCCCAAATCCCGAAAACATCATATGAAATCCAGATAAACAATGCATAAATACAGGAATAGATGTATGCGATATATCTGAATGCGGGCAGGTAAACACAAGTATATAGCTGAACCAGATGTATGCGAAATCATGATAAGGTACAGCTAAGTAACATCAGTAAATGTGAATATGCGACAACAACTGAATATGTATCTAACATACAGGTGTAGCAAAGTATAGGTATCTACCTATAGGAACTGATGTCGTATACCCCCCTGGGTATAGTAACATATGTAGGAAATCCCTCCCGGTATAGGTAAAATATGTAGGAGGTATACCTGTAGCTGTACCGCAAGTGAAAATATACCTATCACTAAAGGTATGATACACTATAGGTATACCGATAAACTAGATGTCAAGTGTGGTAAGCAGTGGTAGCTATAAGGGGTAGTGTGTGACATGGCAATTATTGACGGTGTGTGTGTAGCATGCAATCCGTGCTCGTGCAACATGAACCGTCAATAATGGGTGCAGTGTCCTACGGCTGCTAGTCACAGTAAATAGCTATATCTAGGAAAATGCAGTAAGGCGCAATTCTACAATGACGTAGAATGTGCGACAGGAAATTGAATCCTAGCCCAGACGCATAACGCCATGCGGGCGATTCCCCTGTAGATGTTATATCTACTCACCTAAACTCCAAGCTGGGTGAATCCTATCACCTGCTCCCCCTGTAGCTGTGTCCGTAGCTCCTGCCTGCAAACCTGCAAATAAGACATGGAAATCAAATATAAGCCCAATATCTCTCGAAACGCGATATCGAAACGAAACGAGAAACTCGCGTCGCGAACTAAACGCGCGTGTGCACGATACGCTGAATCGTGTGTGTACGCGTCTAAAAACCATCGCGACACGCGGCGATACGCTGGATCACAGAACACACTCACGTATCGCACGTATCGCGCAAACACAACTAAACACAAAAGAGACATATAGTCCCAGATTTTCCTACAGGTGAGATATTACAAAACTAGACATACCAATACACTACACAACACAGCAGACTACCCCAGACCAAACCCCAACACCCAGAACCCTAGCCTGGCCGCAAATTGCGGCCAGATTGGCAAAATTGGCGGCCCCAGTATGGGGGTAGGGGCTCGTGTTCATTTGGTGTGCTCTAGACCTAGGTAGCATGTCCCAGTCCTCTCAATTTTATTCTGTAGGCATCGGGTCTAAAGCAGGTCACAAATATCACAATTATCGCTTTAAAACACCAATTTGCACAAATAAGAAACCCTATGGTAATTTAGTGAAATCCAGGGAATTTCTCTGTATGAGTGACCCTACTAACACTAGATTTACCTAAGGTAACTAACACAATCATCAATTTGTCATCACAACTCACCATTCACCAAAAATAGCACTAAATTGGTTATTTAACACTAACCAAAGCTAACAATCACACAACTAATCAAACTAGGGGGTTGGGTTCAGGAAGTATACCCTATGGAGCCCTAGAAGGCTGGTGAAGGGGTGAGTGGAGGAGGTGAGAGCTTCTGCAAGTGCTGATCTCCTCCTGCTGTTGCCAAAACTGCTGTTGCTGCAGTTGCTGCTACTGTTGCTACTGATGCTGATGCTGCTGTTCTTGTTGATGTTGTTGTTGCTTCTTCTGATACTGCTCCTTCTAGTGTTGTGTGTGTGTGTGTGAGTGAGTGAGTGAAATGAGAGAAAAGAGAATGAGAAATGAGTGACTAACAAAGCTAACCCCTCCTCTCTTCTCACTCCCTCTCACCTCATTAAATGAGGCATGGGCAAAGTCATGATGCCCATGCTCTCTCTCTCTCTCTCTCAAGGTCAACACAAAGCAAATAATAAAACCCTTAATAAAATTCATTTAATTAACAACAACCATGACACTTAAACCACACCTAACCCTAGGTTAGAGAAATGGTTAGTTAACCATGGTTGCAAATCATGGTTAAACACCAAAAAACAAGCCTAGTTATCATGCACAAGTGTGTGTGTGCCTAACAAAATTCTAATAAAATACACATTAAATATGATAAAATATTTAAAACTTCATTTGGTAAAATTTTTTATTAAAAACCACATTTTAAAATATAAATAGCTACAAAACACATTCTAAGGTGTTACACTTTCTTGGTCCAAAGTGTAGCTTGTGCACATTTTTTATGAAGTGGGGATGGAATTTTGCTGTAAATTTGATGATGATTTCGGGGTTTGAAGTGGAGGGAGGAAGAGGTGCTGCCATGATGAAAGAAGAAGAAGAAAATATGAAGATGATTAAGTGTTAAGAGATGAGCCATGACTTGGTTGACCCTTCACTCTCTCTCTCTCTCATGCCTATACCTCACACTATGCACATTTTTTAATGTTTTCATTTCTTTTCTTTTGTTTTCTTTTCCTTCTCAATTAAAAACAACAACCATGCCAAAAAAATTAAGAGAAGGCCATGAAGAAAATGTAACAAGTGCTAAAAAAATGACATGTGCACAAAACACGCTTAAAGTCCGATTAACGATTTTAATCGCGATTAGCACTAAAATAGTGTCAAATAAATCATAAACTTTCACAATTTGCAGGAATCACATAAAGTACCCTCTTTTTAGTAATTTCCATAATTTTCCAAAATTTTCCCAATTTATCGGTATTTAATTATACCGCCTTATTAAAATATTCAATATTTTATTATTAAATTATAAAAATTCCCAAAAATAATATTTTATTTTTTTTAAATGTTACAATCTTCCCCCCTTAAAGAAATTCGGTCCCCGAATTTAAATTTAAACCCCTCAAATATTAAAACATTTCAGTAAAAAGTCTAAGCCGTAGGGGTCCCGAAACCATCGATACATAAAATACGTCGTAGCGCAATGCGTGCGCATGAACAATGAGAAGATAACTCAAAAATAAAACTCCGTCAAGTATCCCGCAATCATCGGAGTCATGGTGAAGACACGAATGTCAAGTCCAAAACGAACCCAATATGATATACATCAAAACTATACATGTAAACATTTGAAGGAAATGCATGCCAAACCGTTTTAAGTCGCTGTACGATGCGCATAACACTGCACAGTGGCGGACGTCTCTAGTGAGAAAATAACTCTCTCTCTCTCTCTATATATATATATATATGTATATATATATATATATATCTATATATATATATATATATATATATATCTATATATATATATATATATATATATATATATATATATATATATATATATATATATATATGAAGGGTTCCGGCAGCGCCCCGGCCATCGAAACGCGGCCAAAATACGGAACAAAAATTTCTAAAACCGGCGCTACCGTTACCCGAATCCCGGATCGACCTTAAACCCTAAGCTAGAAATATAAACTAAGAGTTAGAATTGTTATACCGAGTTGATCCGAGTCCTTCGGTCTTCATTCCAAGCTCCTAGCGGTTCTTTGACGAAGTTTGGTTGCCTTCCTTCCTTCATCTTCGATGATCCACCCGAGGGAAACGTCGCAAGCTCCAACCTCAACAAACGAGATAACCTATGCTCCAAAGTCGCTAGCGATGGAGAGTGGGGTGCATGAAAATGTCACTACAATTTTCTCTCTACCCATGAGCTCAAGAGAGCATCCATAAAAGATGAATGGAGGTGATGAAGGTTTTTGCATGAACAAAAATGGTTAAGTGTTTGTAAACTTGAGAGAGTGAGAAAGTGGGCTTGTATATGTAATATGTAATGATCCTAAATGAAATGAACCCCCACCTCAAATTATTGGCCGTCCCCCCCTCTCTCCTATCAAAAAGTCTCATTTTCCATTTTACAATAAAATAATTCACACCATACTTTGAACCATGCCTTATTCCATGTTCATGCCACCCTACCTCATTAATAAAACAAATGAATTTCCATAAATGGAAAATTATATAAATGAGGTGGCATCTTCTAGAAGCTATTCCGTATAAAATACGGAATACTTCTCGGTACATGTATCGAAATACATATACGCGTATTCGTACAAAAATACGAATAGCCAAGAGAGAAAATGAATAGTGAACAATAATACTAGAATACATATATATAAATACATATGTAAATTATTAAATCAAAAACCTGATTTAATAATCCGGCTTAATCCTAAGCCGCTAGTATTGTCAACCGTCCGATTAAAGTCTGCGCAGCAAGTGCACATATTTAATCGGACACCTGTATGTATCAACATACCTCATGTACACCATATCTCCTGAACCGTGAAAACCCTCTGTGTGGGACTCTAAATACTCGTCAATACTCTGGCAATAGGTTTAACCACAAGCACGTCAGCGTCACTAGCTGTACGTAACGGTTACCCAGGTAGTGAGCGGAAGGGAGGCCGACGAGCAAACTCATCCTGAACCCCTACAGAGCCTGTCAGCGACAATATCCGTACAGTTCGGTCTGTTCCTCTAAGAGTATCGCATATCGAGTCTAGGGGGTGGATAAAGTCTGACCCCTAACAACGCGATATTTAGTGTCGGTATGAAACCCATCACCACCTGAGAAACTATCGATCCTGGATCGGTAATTCTCTTCCACCGTGGCCACGGATTTTTGGTGATGGCCATCCGTACACAACGCGACATCAACCCCGAATACCGGGAGAGACGAATTCCTGACGATCCGATCACTGCCTCCATGTGGCTCGGGACTATACCCAACTAAAATCTGTTTGCACGACTCCTTTGAGCCGTGGTAGGGTAGTAATCAAAGAACAGTGGAAACTCACACGAGACAAATGACGATCTCAGGTCGACAGACTAACCTGTACACATGTCACCTGGGAACTGCTATCTGACAATAGGTATAATACCAACTAGCAGGTTCCCAGCGAGTCCGTCCAGTGTACTCATAACCCAATGAGCACCTGTATACTATCTTAGGTGAACAAACTAACACCAATAGCTTATGAGACCTGGACACCGCCCCTCGTCGGGGTCTCGATCAGTATACACCAGTCTACACTGGAGTATCGATGCCCGGTCTCGATACTCCTACGACTAGGGACATTTAAGGATATGCTTATAGACCCCAGCTCCCACATATATGATCGCCATCATAATGCTGGCAGTCAAGCAAGAATCCTATAGGCTCTATCAACACGTACATGATGATAAAGACAAACCAGATAGCATACTATCATCTTGAGTAAGACTGTTTTATCGGTATAGATCCTCA
The DNA here is from genome assembly GCA_030015575.1 of Agapanthus africanus. NCBI lineage: Eukaryota > Viridiplantae > Streptophyta > Magnoliopsida > Asparagales > Amaryllidaceae > Agapanthus > Agapanthus africanus. The sequence goes on from JASDDO010000006.1 coordinate 199,752,246, forward strand.
CTCAATCATCATAATCACAAGTCCGCGACTATGATAATTGCCTTGAGGGCAATATAGCCAACAATATATATATATATATATATATATATATATATATATATATATATACTTTGTTTACATGCACGTACCGCCGTTTTGAAAACAATTTAGAAGGGTTTCCTTATTTTAAACGTTTCGTGTCATCTCATACACGTAGGTAAATACTGAGACTATAGCTCTCTTTTTGGAAATTCCTTCGATAACTATCAATGCATGAAAAATACATCCAGGTACTGTCCTCTGACTAGTCCTGTTCAGTACGAAAACAATAATAAATATCATAAAAACGTACTGCTCCATAAGAAATCAATCCCAAAAGGTGCATATGAATGCTACGTGCGTCTGGTGCATACGGAAATCAAAATCCATATATGTGCCATACATGTGCACAGATACAACATTTAAGTGCAACGGGTGTGCACGAAACACCTGTCAGAGGCAACGTGGGTGCCTGACAGCAAAATCAGGTGCATCGGATATGCACGAAGAATCCCGATTTAGTGCATCTGGTGTTCACCAAAATCGCATCTCAAATCATGCGCCCAATATGCGCGAAAATTCAAATCAGGTGCATCCATCATGCACGAATAAAAATCTAAATCCCATGCGTCCAACATGCTCGAAATCACGAAATCCAATATCAAGCGCCGAACATGCACAAAATCCAATCCAAGCGCGTCAAATATGCGCAAGAATCCAATCAGGTGCACAAGGTGCACAAAACAAATATCGAGTATCACAATCGAAATCGACGGTATACAACACATCTCAAATCCAAATCAGGTATACCGTAGTATCAAATCTCACAACCATGTGCATCAGCATGCACAAAACCTAAACAAAACACCAAAAGTGCATGAAAACTATGCCGTAAGCAAAAGCCAAATCATATGCATGCCCTAGGCATGGAGTCAAAATCAATACCTCAAATAACATCAAATCGAAGTTCTGTGCAACTGTAGTGCACAAAATACGTATCACTGCACTGCAAGCATATGTGAACTATACCGAGTGCAAAAATCAAATCGGGTGTGTACCATATGCACAAAATCTACCCAGCTGTATGAAATCTATGAAATCATAAGCATGTGCAGCCAAGGCACCAAAAACGATATCAAGTGCAATAACTGTGCACAAATCATAAATCAACACAACGGTGTATAAAGCATATCTCAAGTGCAATAACTACGCACAAAATACAAATACCCAGTAGGTGCAACCATGGTGCACGAAAACGAATATCATGAAACTCAGTCATCAAAACTCAATCATGCGAAAAGATCGCCCAAAAATACCGAATCAAGTATGGCGGAATAACCCCGCTCAAGCACATCCTCTAAAAATCTCTGGCCAACTGTCATAGTCACTCATAACATGTCTCGTCGACGATACCGAACTCTGGCCTGCTGGTGTGCGTTAAATGACCACTCCTGGGTCTAAGTCTTCTCGTGCATTATTCCAGAAAGGTCCTGTCGAGGTCTCTCCCAATCTCGTCTCTGCCGAAATGTCCGGAAGTTATCACCCTTCGATAAATCCGTTTCTTGTTCCGGAACGGCTGCATACTCATTGCGACTCCTTCTGGAAGATATATCCATATACAACGCCTCTGCATGCATATCACATCTCTGATGTCGGCGGAGTGGAACGTCATCTCATCAAGATCTCGTACGAACCTCTTACTCCACTTTTCTCTAATGTCGACAGATTCGGACTTGTCTCCTCGTGGCTGCATGGAATGCGCTCCAACAGCTATACTCGTATCTGGAGTCTCCCAAGCAATGCATCTCACCACATAGCATCCGAATAAAGTCGAACCATTCGATCGATTCGTCAAAACCTCATAATCCTCCAAGAGCTCAACATCTTGGTTACGGTTTAATAGTATCGAGTACATACCACAGTATCGGTGGACCAGCCGTAGAACGGCAAACCCAAGCCTCACTAATGGCATCGCGGAACTGCCGCAAACCCTAAGGTTCAAAGGCTTTCACACGGTCATTATGTCGAGTTAGGGTTTCATTCTTCTAGAGGGTCCATAGAATTGCTTGCATGTCTTTCCGAATACTTTAAACTTGGAATATGGGTTTCTGACATTCGATCGCCTCTATCGACTCTCATCGTACCTGTGTGAAGTTGTCTCTAGCTGGAATCAATCTACCTGATGACCTCGCATCGGGGTAAGCGAACGAACCACATGTCCTAGTCATTCATCCTCGGGTGACTAGCGACCTTCTATCATATCTCTAAGTACAACTCGTACTGCAATAGCTCCAACATCTGGGGCAATATCTCGTCGTTCGCAACAACAACTGGCTCATTCATCTGCACGCTAAACAGTGTCTCAATCATCATGAATAAGCGATAAATCAATGGTCATCACATTCTGGCTGGTCTCTATCAGTGGCTCAATCCTCTGGAGCAACTCTGCATGCCCGGGAAATCTCATAACATCGATCCATCAAACGCTCATGGCGTGAAAACACAATAACACGGCGCATCTATGCAAATCGTATGTCCCTGAAATCATGCCCTGGTCAGTCCTCGTCCGTGACGAGCTCGTGCTGATCGCAACTCTAGCCGTAGCTCTTTTTGCCCGTAATCGTGGTAGCAAAACCATAAACTGGTACTGATGAGGATAGATCATTGGAATGAATATAATACTGTGCAAAGAAATGTATATCCTAAGGCTTCTTAAGCGGAGTATCGTATCGTAAGTATGCCGCAGAACATACGTACGGTACGTCATTCTACCCAAGCTACCTACTCCATCAACCAAGGGTCATCCTACACTAAGGAGGTAAAACCTAATGCTCTGATACCAACTTTGTCACGACCCGAAAAGTACGGAACATGACCGGCACTTAAATTACGAAACGTCTCGAGGCGTACGTAATCTAAGTAAGCCAAAACCCATAAATCAAAACCAAGTAAAGCAGTAGAGTGAAGGAAAAACCAATTTATATCAAGTAGTTTTGCAACATAAGCCGAAATATGTATTTTTAAAATCACAAGTCTTTTCTGGAAATTTCGTCAGAGTTTCCTTTGTAAATACTGGCCCCGAACGGGGTACAACATGATAAATATATACATGAATGATAAAAGGCATCCCCAAGCGGGAGCTAACTCTTCGTCAATCGACGGTCACAACCACGCAAGCAATATAATATACAACGCCGAAAGGCGAGGATCAAAACTGAAAGGAAAACTCTAAACAACATAAAATCCATAATAATACAACGCGCGACTCTAAGGTCGAAAGAATATACATCACTGGTCTCTAAGTCTGAATAAATATACAAGTTTGGTTGATAGAGTTTACTAGATACAACTGAATATAAATAAAGTACAATGGTGGTCACGATACTAGTGAACCCACCTACCAAAGAAAATCACCCGGAAAGGAAGCAGTGTGCCAGCAAAGCCGTAACCAAACCTGTACGGCAAAACCTGCAAGAAACTGTGGCACAACGGGGTGAGTTGCCAACTCGTGAGTAGAAAACATCACCGAGCAGAAATCGTATATATGACGCAATCCTAGGTCATACGATCAATATGTATATATAACCTCAAAATGATAAGTCTGAAGCATAAAAAGGTGGCAAGGGTAAACGTCTATACATAAGTGTAATCCCAGTGCCTCAGGTAGCAATATATCATATGTATTAGGTATGAATGTAAGGTAATGAAATGAGTGAGACAACTATTTTCTATTTTTAATGAGATATCTGTTTGTATATAAATCGAGTAACATCAATGAAATCAACTGAGAAATCCGTGTCAAGCATCGACACAAAACATAAATCCCAATATCTCAATATCTCAGGCTCCGGCTGCCCGGACTGACCTGTATCATCAAATCTCAATATCTCGGTGTCTCAAATCTCAAATCTCAATATCTCAAATCTCAAATCTCAAATATCAATATCTCAGGCATCCGTATCATCTGCGGGATCGGCCCGCGGGGCTCCGGCAGAACGGATCAGCCTATAACCATCTCATGACTCCGGTCGGTATCCTCCGGATAACTGACGAGTCCAAATAATATCACCGGTGGGTAGTGCTCCCCTGCCAGGCTCATCGAATACAACTCGAGCTTCTTGTCCCAGGGTACCATACTGGGCCTACCATGTACCCGAGACGGTTCATCCAACTCCTCAAATCGGGTCTCGAAATCCAACAGCAATCCTGAAAACTCATGGTGGACGATTCATACATCACAGGAAAACCGCAACTTGCATTTTTTTTAAAGAGAGAGAGAGAGAAGTTTATATATATATTCTTGCGTTTTCCCCCCAAATCCAGAAATCTCATGAAATTCCGAAATCCAAGAATCAAGAGTAAGTAAACAATGAGTATCGGCATAAAACTCCATAATACTGCATAACAGTGAATAATAATATACATGAATTTGCAAGTAATAATTGCAATGACTAAACTAGAATATAAAGCAAGCACACTAATATCATGTCGAAACTATCAGCTAATAAGCTATGTCAATCAAATAATATTCTCTAAAGTGTAAGTGACAAGGCAATTACCGATGATGATGTGTGTGAGCCGGCAAGTAAGTGTATGTGGAACATACGCATCATCGGTAATGGTGCTGGTGTCATAACAGCATGATCTCAATAATGGCATATGGAAGTACAATATAAACATGCAAATGCGATGCGAACAGTAATAATATGCGGGAGCTGAATGATAAACACAATGATAACTAATATGCATTTATATAAATATGAGTCATACAGTGGTGCCATTTGAAATAACGCGAATCATGGTGTTTTGAAAATAAGGGCTACGATCTTTTTAAGAAAAGATACGTCCTTTGAAATATCCGTGGAATCCCTTGTCCCATCTTTAAAATACACACGATTCGTTTTTTGAAATAGGTATGAGTCGAATCTAATCTATCATTTACAAGTACACTACAAGGCCACACTAAACAGGCTGGTTGAAAGATAAGGAAACCGCCTAACATCTGAGTCGACACACATACACACACACACACACACACATATATATATATAATAGTCGGTGATCCCGCCTCAATAGTATCACATACTATACAATATCTATAATATGACATTCTCAAGTCAAGAGTACGGATCTATCATCAATATAAAGCTCGTACGTAAATCCGTCGTATGGTATCCCAAATCTGGGTACGGGTCAAATATCACATTATTCATCCGGTATCCTCTGTATCAAATATCATGATCTGGGGTACTGGTCTACGTCTAGTACAACACTGATATCACATATGTATATGCGTGAGTGTGTATGAAAACACCACGTCAAAAGGACCCGCTAAAACATCATGTCGTATCTCAAATACGAACCATGTCACATCACCGATCTCACGGCCTCAAACCCAATCTCATCGACTCATCTCCAATCCCAAGTACTGTCCTCATAATCCGTTTATATATATATATATATATGTATACACACACACATAGTCCCATACCCATGTGTGTGTGTGTGTGTGTGTGTGTGTGTGTGTATACATATCCCCATTTACACACAGGTAAAAGAATGAATGTATGCAAGTGTGTGCGTGTGTGGGTGCAATAACTACTCTATGTTAGTTATATGTATGCCCTAGAGGCCATTACTGTACATACGTTGTATATTGTAGTGGATGCTTCGACATATATAGGGAGGACTTTCTTGCTCGACATGATAGTATGCTATCTGGTTACACTTTATCTTAACATGTACTCTGATTGTCTCTATGTTACATGTTGATAAAGCCCTTAGGATGAGTACTTGACTACCAGGACTATGATGCAGATCATACTAGTAGGGACAGTGTAGTCGCCAAGTACATCCTTCAAATGTTCATAGTCGTGGGATTGCCGAGACAGGGCATCGATACTCCAGAGTAGACTAGCGTATGCGCTTCTTGACCCATATGATGGGCGATGGATGATCTCATATCCATTGGTGTTTGACATCAGATAAGGTATACGGGTGCTCAGTGGAGACTGGGTACACTGGACGGACTCACCGAGAACTCCCAGATGGTATTATAGCTCACGTCAGATGGCAGTTCTCTGGTGACACTGGTACATGTTAGTCTGTAGACCCGAGATCGTCATTGAGTCTTGTGTGATTCCCACTGTGCTTTGATTTACATCATACCACGTCTAAGAGGGCGTGCAAAAAGGTGGCTTTTGGGTACAGTCCCGAATCACATGGAGGCAATGAGCGATAGGAGGGGTTTCGTCTCTCCCGGTATAGGGAGTTGATGTTGCGCAGTGTTAGATTGGCTATAACTGGAAATCCCTGACCAGGGTTTCTGAGATTTACTGGTAAGTGTTATCAGGAGTTTCTCGAACTGTTATGGACCTCATATCGACACGACTTATCAAGCTACCGGGGTCTGACATTTACCACCCCTAGGCGAGATATGCGATATATCAGACGAAGAGACCGGACTGTACGGGAGTGTTACTGGTTGAATTCACGGGAGAATGTACATGCTTGCTTGTTGATCTTCTGATTGCTCAATACCTGGGTGGCTGTTATGTTTAGCTGACCGCCTGCAGCTTGTGGGTGTTTGATATGATCATCACCTACTGCCGGCGTATTGACGATTTTTAGAGTCCTACACAGAGGTTTCCTGGCTCAGGCAAAATGGAGTAAGAGCACATATGTGATATGTACGGGACCGAGAATGATACGTGTATGCGATACCGTATTAGATTCTCGCAATATGAGATATTGGCCGGGTATATGTGATATAGCCGGGTCATCGGATCAAGTGTTGATTCGATGAACTGATACAGATTATATTAGTCGGTTATTTGTGAAATAACCGGATTATCGGGTCAAGTGTTGATTCGATAATTTAATGTATAATTATATATTTGATATATTAAATTACATTAACTAATATAAGCTCACTTAAAGATTCTTTTTCTCACTCGGGTAATACATTGATATATCTGCGATATATGTTAATTGTATTACTTTATTTTGTTACAATAAATATTGTATATGTGATATATAATATTATAACAAGTTATGATTACAAATGCAATATGATTAGTGGAGATTAAACATAGTTAGGGTTTTATTTGGGTTAGCTCTTTCATGAAGCTTCTAAAAGCTTTTGTTTTGTTTTAAGCTAAGATATTATGTGTTGATATTTCCTAACCCAACCCAAACCTTTTATCCTAGTTAAATCTTTACAATGGTTAGCCCTTTGATTATTAACCATGGGTTTCAATTGTAATTAGAATTACAATTCATTATTCATCACAAATAGATTCTTCTTCTTCTTCCTCTTGTAAATGCTTTCTAGCTTTTTGCAAAGTGATGATTTTGAGTGAGATAAAGAAAACAAATGAGAGCTAAATTCCTACTTCATCATCTTAATCTATTCTAGCCACTTAGATTAGGGTGTTTGCTTTGCTAATACTTGATTAGTGAAGCAAAAGCTTGGGCATGAGTTTCTTCAAGGTAGATCATCTTAGTTATTGAAGATCGGAAGCAAGATTGCATCTTTCTCTTCATGGAGCCTCTCTAGAGTCCGGGTACTCGATGATCGCAGCGAAGGGACCTCAACACGGAGCTTTAGAAGTGAAGGAACATACTACAAAGGTTGTAATCCCTAACTCTTAGAATTAAAGTTGTTTGCTTGCATGTTTAACCCTAATTATCTAGCAAAGATCCCCGCTTTAGGTTTTTCGGCACGTCTAAATTTTAATTGGGGCATGGTTGATGCCTTATAGACCCTTGTGACAGTGCCTAGTAACCATACAGTGGTATCAGAGCCAAACTAGAGCTTTAGGCGAAGTCTAGACGAAGTTTAAAGTCCGATCGAACCCCGAAACGTCGCAATACACCCCCTCTCTGGAAATTTTTTAAAATGTTGATTTTTTCTGTATTAAAAATACTCAAAAAATTAAGCTGGGAATTCTAAGGATAACTGTAAAATACGAAAACCTAATTCCATTAAAGCGCCGCGGAACCGCGACAATACCATGCATTGCGCGGCGGTTCCGCGGCCGTACGTGACTATTAGGGACGCTTTTTTCCACAGTAACATCCGTAGGTATTTCCACATGCTTCTGGGAATTTTTAATATTACTCAAGTGTTGAGTTTTCTGGAGATCTTTTGTATTCGTTGATTCGATCGGAAAGTTTAACTTCGTTTAATTTTTTCCGGGTAATTTAGAACGTGTTAAAAAGTTCGAACAGATATCAATAACTCACTTTTTCCCCTGCCGAAAAATTTCCAAGTGTTGGATTTTTTCCTTAATTAAAGAACATTCATAGTCGTGCAAGTAACACGGTGGACCCTCTAGAAGAATACAAACCTTAACTCGATTATGTGACCGTCTGATCCGCCTCTAAACCTTAGGGTTTGGGGCAGTACGGCGTTGCCACATGTGAAGCGTTGGTTTGACCCTTCTACGGCTGGACCATTGGTACTGTGGCATGTGATGGATACTTTTTGAACTCCGCTCAAGTGTTGAGCTATTTGGGAATTCTTGGGTGTTTGTTTATTCGATCGGAAAGTTTAACATTGTCTATTTATCTGGAATGTGATACAATATTTGGAATCCACAAGTAGTTATGAGATAACTAATTTGAATGTTATAAATCTAGCAGTTTAGTCTCATTTGATCGGTTGCCACGGGATTTTGATGTGATCAAAAGTCCGTCGCAATCACGTAGCGTACGCGGATACTCGCCGGGTAAACTTAATAGATAGCCACGCCCCATAGCCCCGACCAAGTGACTGTAGGAGAACCCCATCGCCAAAAGCATCCGTTCGGGTGCTCGCGGCAGCGGTGTTCCGCCTTAGTGCACTTCGTCGACGGCATCCGGGGGTGCGGCCGTCTACTAAAGTTTGCGACGAGCATTCGATCAGGATGTCAGGAATCTTGTTGAATTGCCCGACTTGATATTGAAAAGTGTTTTTGAGATCGAGACTAAAATGCCGGGTTTATAATTGTTAGGCATGCGATGTCTAAGGAATTCATTTGGTTAGGCATGCGATGTCTAAGGAGGTTGCGGATTCTAACTGTTGTAGTTTTTCACTTTCTTTTCTGTGACCGTAAGCGTAGTATGTGGTGTATCGCCGGCTTCGTTGCTATACATCAACGACAATAGGGATACGCATACTTTCTTACGTTGATGATATGAGATATTATGTGTTGCTGTGATATGTTATATTGGATCGTCGTGTTCTGAATAGCTGGGTTTTTTTTATGTGAGATGAGTTTTTTTTTATTTTCATTCATGTAAAATTCATTGTATGTAATATTCTTTTATTGGGGCACTTCCGGGCTGAGGATGATGTCACAATTGTATATTATTTACTTTTCCGCATTAGGTAGACCCAAGGAGGGGATCACAAGTAATCGGGTTCCAGGGTCCAGTGGGAGGCCATCTCGAGGAGTCGAGACCGGGTCTCCTAACCCTAGAATTGGCAGTATTACTTTCCGCTCTCGTAGGGGTCTAGGGATGTGGGTTTGGCTATTCATCGCGGCCGTGGAATCCGTGTTTTATACAGGCTCGATATAAAACACGGACGCCCTAATATATCCAATATTTCATATGTTATCTTCTGCTGCAATGTTCTTTGATGAGATCATATTACTGCCTGAGACGAATGTTTATATTATATATATGAGATATATGTTATATTGCTGATTTCGTTTCAAATGTGATGCTTGTGAAGCATAATAAAATGGGACTTCATTAATGAGATTAATGAAACTAAAAGAAACCTAAAGATGTTGTAGAAACTTGTCTCAAAAACAGGTAGCTCTAGTTCTTGCTTTGCATAGTGGTATTCCTTGTAGAATATCCAGCACCTTATACGATAAGGAAAGAGCCGAGATCCCTTCACCGGGAATGACCTCTTTAGCGAAACTAGCATATGCTACAAACTCAGTTTGTCTTTTGATTGTTTTTATAGTTTTTGCTTTGTATAGTGATATTTGTGAAATATTATGCACCTTATTCGATGAGGAAAGAGCCGAGATCCCTTCACCGGGAATGAGCTCTTTAGAAAAACTAGAAAAGGCCTAAAAAACATTCCATTTAAAATCACTCGATTCAACAACGATATCATATTCATTACGCAAAGGGTTTTCTTAAAAACCTGTCGTAGCCCTCTGTCATTTCAGATAAGTCCTACCTAGTATTCGTGCTACGTTTGTTGACCCCCGTCAAGGCGTAGTGTGCGGTAGCTGACTAGTATTTATCTGCTGCATATGATGCGATTGTTTTAGGGTAGTCGTGCGGCCTTGTTGACCTCCGTCAAGGGTCGTGCGGGTGGGTTTAATTCAATCAGGAAATGACGGGTAGAACTTGACTAGCAGTCTATGGTTTGTTGACCTCCGTCAAGGTCATAGGACGCTAGGGGTAATATATTATTGGGAATTTCAAGAGTTGAAATTTGCAATGAGATTTCATACCTTCTGTGAGATAGTTGGATCCCGATACCCGTTGCGAGTAAGAGTTACTCCTGGGAGAGTTTTACACATTACAATTAGCCGATCAAGTAGGTGTCTAGAAAGGTGTCAACGGGGTTATGTCTCTGGGAAAACGAGGTTTATTTTAATTAGGTCCATGCGAAAGCACGGGGAACCTCCCTCAAAGTACCAGCACTAGCGTAGCTGAAAGATTGGCGAACTTGTAGGGTGTAATTAATCCCGGCTAGTCTTTCCTTTTAGGGTTTGAAGGAAGATTTGACTAAAACAGTGGGAGACATCCTGATTAGATATATAAATAACCAATCTAATCTTGCAAGAGCATATGCTGAGTGTTTTCGTCTATCTCTCTCCAGGTAGCGACCATGTCACGCCTTAAATCAAGATAATAATACGGATGTATTGACCGAACCCGCTTATTATACTACGCTAAGGAACGTTGGTCCCGCTCCGACTTATAATTGTTATAAGACAGAGCAGGAAATAGGGGATTACCAGAATTCCAGTGCCGCCCAAACGAAGAAATTGCATGCTGATGCATCATCTTCGTGTGTGTTCATTACCGAGAACTGTTTCTCAGTATCCTTTACGTCCTGGGTATGAGATACCGAATCAGGATCCCGAAAATGTAATCTGTTACATAGGCTACAGATAGGTAGAGAACTGAGAACGGGTGATAAGTTTCAAGAGTTGGAAATGATGCAAGTGTTGTAGCCAAGTCTGTTGGCAGTTATCACCCTGTATTACCAGAATACATTGATTCTGAACGAATGTTATTAGACACCGAACCTGATATACCACATCATATCAGTCTCTTTATTGTAGTAAAGAAGGATATAATTTTGTATTGTTGGATAATGTTTTGAACATTTCCTATATCAAGAGTTGATCGGTTCAGGCACGTTATCTAAAAGCCTTGACGTTTTAAATCAAACCACAATTCTTAACGTACAGAACACACACAAGAGGAAGAGTTCAGAAATGAACGAATCCTTCTTGAGGCATTGTAGACTAGGTCATATCAACGCGACCCGACTAGCTAAAGTTACATATAGATGCGTATTTAAATTAGTTTGGATTTACATCTTGTAAAACTTGCCAGTCATGTCACAAAGATAAGATGACCACAGCTCCGTTTATTGGAAACAGAGAAAGAGTTAGTGAACTCTAGGGATTGATACATGATGATGTATGATAATCCCATGTCTACATATGCCAAGACCGGTTCTTTGTACTTCATTACATTCACTGATTATCTCTCAAGATCCGGACATATGTTCCTGTTGAAACATAAGTCTGGAACTTTTGAGAAATTCAAAGAATATAAGTTAGAAGTAAAGAACCAAAAATGGGTATAAGTATTATGTCCTTTGATGAGATCAAGGAAGAGAATACTTGAGCACGGAATTCCTGGACTATTATAAAGGAGAATGAGATTCTTTCTCAACATTACTCCTCCGTATACACCACAACACGTCGGTGTATCGGGGCGGAGCAATTACACCCTATGTGATATGGTGTGCTCTATGATGAGTACTACTGAGTAGCCTATTTTCTTTTAGGGTTATGCACTTGAGAAGTTGCATACCTATTGAATAGGGTTCCAACCAAATCAGATGCCTACCACTCCATATGTGATATGGTATGGGAAGAGCCCATCTCTTAAGGAAGTTAAGATTTGGGGTTGTCCGGCCTATGTCAAAAGAAAAATCCGGACAAGCTCGAGGCTGGTCAGTTCTGTGGAAGTTTGTTGGATATCCCAAGCAATAGCAAGGGAATATCTTCTACCACACCGAGGAACAAAAGATGTTTTATTTCTCGGCATACCACTTCTTGAGTAAAAAGGGAATTTCTTGTGAAGAAATTAGTGGTCATGAGGTAGAACTGGAAGGAGTTCCAGCTATACAAACTGCAGCTGATAATTTGGTAGAACCGGAAGATTCAATAATTTCCAATGAACCTCGGCCTCTCCGCCGATCTGGTAGGGTTCCTCATCCACCTGAGAGATACTTCGGTTTCTCTATGACAGTGGGAGAGAGGATTGCATCATGAGATGATGACCCAACTAGTTTCGAGTAGGCCATCAGGAGTGGTGACTTTGTGAGAATGGTTTGATGCTTAGCGATCTGAGATGGAATCCTTATACACCAACAAAGTATGGACTTTGGTTTCTTTAACTGAAGGGTTAAATCCCCATCAGGAGCAAGTATATCTTGAGAAGATTACTTGGTGTACATGGAAAAGTTGAGACTTTCAAAGCTATGCTTAAGTCCATCCTGATCCTACTTGCCTCCGCTACATACCATGACTACGATATCTGGCGGTTGGGTGTCATGACTGTTTTTCTAAATGATGATTTGGAAGAGAGAGTCTATAAGTACACAGCCAGAGGGCTTCGTAGACAGTGGGAGCAGCGGAAAAGTGTGCAAGATGTTTTATGTGATAAATCAGGCATCGCGGAGTTGGAACATCTGATTTGATGTGGTAGTCAAAGAGTTGACTTCATCAAAATGGTAGATGAACCAAGTATATACAAAAAGGTAGTAGGGAGTATGGTGATGATCCTCGTATAGTACGTGGATGACATACTCTTGATAGGGAAGGAGTTTCCTATGCTATGCTCGGTCAATCTCCTCTTATCACAAAGATTCTCCATAAAGGATCAAGGTGATACCTCCTAAATCCTGGGTTATAGATCTATGAGATAGATCTAATCGGATTTTAGGATTCTCACTAGTTGTAGTAAGATGGTATCAATCGATCCTGGGGAGAATCACTAGGAAGGTTCCAGGGTGATAAGGACGACTGAATGTCAGTGGCAGGCATTGTCTTTACCCTCAGTGGAGGGACGGTATGTTGGAAGAGTTCCAAGCTATATACCGTGACTTACTAGACGATTAAAGGCAAGATACATCGTTACTAAGGATACTACCAAAGAGGCAGTCTGGATATATTTTAGTTCATGAGATGAACTTCGTTCCTGCCATTGTGTGACAATGGAGTTGTGGCTTATGCTAAGGAACCCCCGTCCTATCTGAGATCTAGACATATTCTTAGGAAGTATCGCCTGATCATGGAGATGGTTGATCTCCAGGGAGATCGAGGTTAGGAGAGTAGTCATAGAGGACAACAGTGCGGATCCACTCACAAAGGCCTATTTCCCAGTAGAGACTTCTATGGGATGGTTGAGAATGAGATACTTCAACCACAGCTTATTGTTGGGTATGAGATACTACAACAGATGGCCCTAGTGCAAGTGGGAGATTGTTAGTTATATGTATGCCCTAGAGGACATTACTGTACATACGTTGTATATTGTAGTGGATGCTTGGACATATATAGGGAGGACTTTCTTGCTCAACATGATAGTATGCTATCTGGTTACACTTTATCTTAACATGTACTCTGATTGTCTCTATGTTACATGTTGATAAAGCCCTTTGGATGAGTACTTGACTACCAGGACTATGATGTAGATCATACTAATGGGGACAGTGTAGTCGCCAAGTACATCCTTCAAATGTTCCTAGTCATGGGAGTGCCGAGACAGGGCATCGATACTCCAGAGTAGACTAGTGTATGCGCTTCTTGACCCACATGATGGGAGATGGATGATCTCATATCCATTGGTGTTTGACATCAAAGAAGGTATACGGGTGCTCAGTGGAGACAGGGTACACTGGACGGGCTCGCCGAGAACTCCCAGATGGTATTATACCTCACGTCAGATGGCAGTTCTCTGGTGACACTGGTACAGGTTAGTCTGTAGACCCGAGATCGTCATAGAGTCTTGTGTGATTCCCACTGTGCTTTTATTTCCATCATACCACGTCCAAGAGGGCATGCAAAAAGGTGGCTTTTGGGTACAGTCCTGAATCACATGGAGGCAATGAGCGATAGGAGAGGTTTCGTCTCTCCCGGTATAGGGAGTTGATGTTGCGCAGTGTTCGATTCACTATTACTGGAAATCCCTGGCCAGGGTTTCTGAGATTTACTGGTAAGTGTTATCAGCAGTTTCGCGAACTGTTATGGACCTCATATCGACACGACTTATCAAGCTACTGGGGTCTGACGTTTACCACCCCTAGGCGAGATATGCGACATATCAGACGAAGAGACCGGACTGTACGGGAGTGTTACTGGTTGGATTCACGGGAGAATGTACAGGCTTGCTTGTTGATCTTCTGATTGCTCAATACCTGGGTGGCTGTTACGTTTAGCTGACCGCTTGCAGCTTGTGGGTGTTTATTATGATCATCACCTACTGCCAGCGTATTAACGATTCTTTAGAGTCCTACACAGAGGTTTCCCGGCTCAGGCAAAATGGAGTAGGAGCACATATGTGATATGTGCGGGACCGAGAATGATACGTGTATGCGATACCATATTAGATTCCCGCAATATGAGATATCGGCCGGGTATATGTGATATAGCCGGGTCATCGGATCAAGTGTTGATTCGATGAACTGATACAGATTATATTAGTCGGTTATTTGTGAAATAGCCGAATTATCAGGTTAAGTGTTGATTCGATAATTTAATGTATAATTATATATTTGATATATTAAATTACATTAACTAATATAAGCTCACTTAAAGATTCTTTTTCTCACTCGGGTTATACATTGATATATATATGATATATGTTAATTGTATTATTTTATTTTGTTACAATAAATATTTTATATGTGATATATAATATTGTAAAAACTTATTATTACAAATGCAACATGATTAGTGAAGATTAAACATAGTTATGGTTTGATTTGGGTTAGCTCTTTCATGAAGCTTGTAGAAGCTTTTGTTTTGTTTTAAGCTAAGATATTATGTGTTGATATTTTGGAGATATTTCCTAACCCAACCCAAACCCTTTACCCTAGTTAAATCTCTATAATGGTTAGCCCTTTGATTATTAACCATGGGTTGAAATTTTAATTAGAATAACAATTCATTATTCATCACAAATAGATTCTTCTTCTTCTTCATCTTGTAAAAGCTTTCTAGTTTTTTGCAAAGTGATGATTTTGAGTGAGATAAAGAAAAAAAATGAGCGCTAAATTCCTACTTCATCATCCTCATCTATTCTAGCCACTTAGATTAGGGTGTTTGCTTTGCTAATACTTGATTAGTGAAGCAAAAGCTTGGGCTTGAGTTTCTTCAAGGTAGATCATCTTAGTTATTGACGATCGGAAGCAAGATTGCATCTTTCTCTTCATGGAGCCTCTCTAGAGTCCGGGTACTCGATGATCGCAGCGAAGGGACCTCAACACGGAGCTTTAGAAGTGAAGGAACGGACTACAAAGGTTGTCATCCCTAACTCTTAGAAGTAAAGTTGTTTACTTGCGTATTTAACCCTAATTATCTAGCAAAGATTCTTGCTTTAAGTTGTTCGGCACGTCTAAATTTTAAATCGGGCATGGTTGATGCCTTATTGTAACGTTTCAAAAAAATAAAATATTATTTTTGAGAATTTTTATAATTTAATAATAAAATATTGAATATTTTAAATAAGGCGGTATAATTAAATACCAATAAATTGGGAAATTTTTTGGAAAATTATGGAAAATTCTACAAGAGGGTGTTTTATGGAATTATGCAATTTTTAAGTTTTTATGGTTAACTATACGCTATTTTAGTGCTAATCGCGATTAAAAATCGCTAATCGCGGATTAAGCGTGTTTTGTGCACTTAGCTTGCACAGAGTCTTTTTTTCACACTTGTGCATTTTCTACCATGGTTTGGGTTTACTATTGAGGAGAGAAGGAAAATGGATTAGGAAAGAAAAGAAAAGAGTATTATATTAAGTATGGTGAAGAGAGAGAAAGAGTGGGGGAGGGTCAACTTGAGTCATGAGCCATCCCTCATCATTTCGTCCTCTCATTTCTCTCCCCTCTCCTCCCTTTGTTGTTGCTGCTGCTGCATACCCCCTCCTCCTCCATCTTCAATCCCCCAATACACCATGAAAATCAACTCAAAACCCAAACCCCATTTCACAAAAAGGACGCACAAGCTCACTAGCTACCCCATGGACCAAGAAAGAGAAGATTTTGAGGACTTTGAGCAACTCAAAGATTTTCTTTAGTTGCCAAAGGAGGTAATTTCTGCACCATTAGTGTAGTGTTTTAATTCCTTATGCATCCATACTTGTTTCATATCGATATCGAGTGGTTTTGAGGACTTAGGAAAACTCTAGTTAGGGTTAATGGGAAGTGAGAGTGGTGAGGAGTAATTAAGCTCAGTAGAGGCCTCACAAACCCCTTAGTGCTAGAATTAAGACCTAAACCAGAGACTAGAATCCCGGAATACGGATTTCGAAAAGCCGATATCGGGAAATTGTGAATTCTGTGGATGTAAAATGGAATCTGCTATCACCCCGAGACTCTGAATTTTTTTTGTAAGGACAGTGATAAATGCAGGCACCTAGGAAGCTACCCCTAAAGCCCTGACCCCTAACCCTCAAGCTTGGCCGCAATTAAATCCATTCTGGCCGCAAATTGCGGCCAGACTAGTGAGGTTTTGGTTCGTGTTGGTTTTGTGGTCCCCTCATCAGTAAAATAGACCCTTGGTATATGCAAAATTGTCTGATTTGACCTAGGGTAGAATCTGGGACTTTTTTCCTAAGTTGCTGTCTTGATTTGGAGTTTCGTTTTGCGTATTTTAAATTCTGGATTTGCGTATTTGCGCTTTACCTCGATCACTTGATGTTTGTACGACGATATCGAGGATTGTTTGATGGTTTTGAAAGCGTGGTCCATAGGTTCTAACATATAGGCCTTAACGCGTCTTTTGGTTTTCTCGATGTGATTTTAAGATGCATTGCGATTGTGTTATTTTATAGGTACCTTCTCGAGGGCTTCATACGGTGAAGAAGATGAAGGCGACACCGACACCGACACGCAGGATGAAGGTAAGTAGATTATATCTACGGGTGGATGGCGTATAGCACCCCCACAGTTCGATGTTTAGTATACTAGATATATATTATATATATATGTATATGATAGCGTTTTGTGTGATATGGATATTCGAGATGTGATTAGGTGTACCATGGATAGATTAGGGTTTAGAAGTAAACTAGTATAGTTTTCTAGTTGCGAACCCTAGAATAGGTTTACACCCACACGCACACACATGCTTGCTTGTTATACTTATACCTGGATGATGAGGATAGTGTATGATTTTGGAGATGAGTCGATGAGATTGGGCATAGTGCTATGAGATCGGTGATATAATGTGATTCGTATTTGGGATACGACATGAGATTTTAGCGGGCCTTTGGACGTGTGTTTCACACACGCATTTATATTTATATAGATGGTATCGGTTAGTACTAGACTAGATCAGTACCCCAGATCATGAGATATGACGATAAGGATACCAGATAGTGGATGTGATCATTGTGATATTGACCCGTACCCAGTTGTTGGGATGCCGTACGATGATTTACCGTACGAGCTTTATATTGATGATAGATCCGCACTCATGACTCGAGGATGTCAGATGATATTGTATCGTACGCGGTACTTTTGAGGCGGGATCACCGACTATTATATTTATATGTGTATATATATATATATATATATCGACTCAGATTTAGGTGGTTTCCATACCCCTCCCGATTGACTCGTTAGTCAGAGCTGTAGTTTTGCTAGTAGATGTTAGGCTTGGCCGATGTCATACCTATTTCAAAAACTAACGAATCGGGAGTATTTTAAAGACAGGAAAAAATGATTCTACAGATATTTTCAAAATACACATCTTTTCTTAAAAACACCGTCGCCCTTATTTTCCTTAAAACCCTGATTCGTCTTCTTTCAAATGGAAAAACAGTATGGCATGGATATACTGATGTAGATTCTACACTGTTGTGTTATTATTCATTTGCCGCATATTCTTACTGTTGCATTCAGGATATGTTCCCTTGCATGGCATACCAGTGCACACATATATTGATATCTTCACACTTGCGCACATGCACACTGTATATTCATACCAGTGCACACATTTATTGATATCTTCATACTTGCGCACATGCACACTGTATATTCATACCAGTGCACACATATATTGATATATCCCTACTTGCGCACATGCACACTGTATTTTCATAGTAGTGCTACACTCATATTTGCGTATATATCCATTTGCACATCCATACCCACATACATACACATGTTATATACATGGATGATATTGACTTGATTTCAAGAAAATAGGGACCGCATGAGATATTTTCAAAACTGGTTTCTTTTAAAAGAGCGGTTTTCCCTTTTTACTCTTAGTATCATACGACACATTGCATGGATTTACGCATTGAGTTGGATTTATGGGATTTCTGGATTTGAGAACCGTGGTATTATTTTAAGAAAATACGCACTGTTTAAAAAACCCGGTTTCTCTTGATATGATATTTCAGTGCGTCCACCATGAGTTTTCTCGGTTCCTGAGAGCTTGTGTGAATATACCCGATTCGAAGAGTGGTAGGCACTGACTGCGGGTACATGGTGGACCCGGTGAGGTACCCCGGGGAAAGAAGACTCATATATGTTAGACGGTGAGCCCGGCAGGGAAGTACTACCTACTGGTGATTGTGTTAAGCTCGGCGGATATCTGGGGGATACCGACCGGAGTTGAGTGATGAGACGGGCCGATCCGGACAGACGGAGCCCTATGTATATGAGGATTTACGTGCCGGTGCTAGGTACAGGTTTCATGATGTTTTCGAGTGTCGATACTTGACACTCAGGTTCCATGATTTTGATATGTCGCGAGCAACACATGTTGAGTTACATCCTCATACTTCCAAGCATATGTTTATGATATTTACATGCATGATGCTTATTGTCATTGGGTGACACGTGGATGATTTTCACATACATATATTGACATTGATGACATTGATCACATAGTTGGATGATATCCACATATTCATAGACTTCATGATATAGTCGACATTGATCATACCTCATATTTATGATATGCTATTACCTGAGGCACTGGCACGAGCACTTGGTACTACACTCATGTATAGATGTTATATTGCCACCTTATCATCCTTCAGACTTATTCATTTGAGGTTTATATGTATATCTGATCGTATTGACCTAGGATGAGTCATACATACGATTTCTGCTCTGTGATGTTTTCTATTCACGAGTTGGCAACTCACCTCCGTTGTGCCACATGTCTTGCAGGTTTTGCCGTACAGGTTCCATTGCGGCTTCTGGCACACCGCTTCCCTTACGGGTGATTTTCTTTGGTAGGTGGGTTCTTTTGCATCAGAACCACCATTGTACATGTATTATTCAGTTGTATCTAGTAATTCCATCAACCAAACTTGTATATTGTTTTAGACTTAGAAAACCAGTTATGTATTATTTCGGCCTTAGAGTCGCGCGTTGTAGCATTATGGTTTTCATGCTGATTTGAGTTTCCTTTTTGAGTTTTGATCCTCGCCATTCGGCGTTGTATATTATACTGCTTACGTGGTTGTGACCGTCGATTGACGAAGAGCTAGCTCCTGAAGGGTTGGTAGGCACTGCCACAAGGGTCAACGAGGCATCAACCATGCCCGATTTAAAATTTAGCCGTACCGAACAACCAAAAGCAGGATCTTTAAACTATAGTTTATGCGAAAACAAGCATGTTAAACACTTTAACACTAAGTGAGAGGGATTACAACCTTTGTAGATCCGGTCCTTCACTTCATAAGCTCCGTGTTGTGGTCCCTTCGCTGCGATCATCGTGTTCCGGACTCTCGAGAGGCTCCACGAAGAGAAAGATGCAGTCTTGCTTCCGATCTTCGACAATATAGATGATCTACCTTGAAGTTTCATTAACACAAGCTAACACTCACTAAATGAAGTGAACACCCTCATCTAAATGGCAAGGATAGAAGAGGATGATGAAGTAGGATTTTTTCTCTCATTTATAATCTTTTTCTCACATATAATCATCACTTAGAAAAAACTAGTAAGCTTTTTCCATGAAAAGAAGAAGGAAGAAGAAGAAGCCTTAATCCTTTTGTGATGAATAATGATAGTTATGATAAGGTTGAATAATGCAACCATGGTCAAACTAACCCTTGTAGAGATTTGACTAAGGTTAAAGGTTTGGTTGGGTTAAGGAAAATTTCTTGCAAAAATATCTTTTCCAAAACAAAAAACAAAGCTTCTAGAAACTTCTAGAATAGCTTAACCCTAATCAAACCCTAACCATGTTTAATCTCCACTAATCATGTTGCATTAATAACCATATCATGTTGCAATATTATATATCACATATATAATATTTATTGTAACAAAATAAAATAATACAATTAACATATATCGCATATATATCAATGTATTACCCGAGTGAGAAAAAGAATCTTTTAGTGAGCTAATATTAGTTAATGTAATTTAATATATCATATATATTATTATACATTAAATTATCGAATCAACACTTGATCCGACAATCCGGCTATATCGCATATAACCGACTAATATATGATTTACCTATTCATTGAATCAACACTTGATCCGATGACCCGACTGATATCAAATATTGCGAGAATAGAATACGGTATCTAATATCGCATTATCCTCGGTCCCGCACATATCACATATGTGCTCCTACTCCATTTTGCCTGAGTCAAGAAACCTCTGTATAGGACACTAAAGAATCGTCAATACGGCGGCAGTAGGTGATGATCATATCAAACACCCACAAGCTGCAAGCGGTCAGCTAAACGTAACAGCTACCCAGGTATTGATCGCTGAGAAGATCAATAAGCAAGCCTGTACATTCTCCATTGAATCCAATCAGTAACACTCTCGTACAGTCCGGTCTCATCGTCTGATATGTCACATATCTCGCCTAGGTGTCACGACCCAAAGTTTTGCCCGTGACCGGCACTTAACCACGCAACGTTTACAGGCGTAACGCGACTAAGTGAACCGAAAACCCAGAAATCAAACCAGTAAAAATATAGAGTGTTTTAATGTTTAAAAAAAGAAGCATTTACAAAGATGCTAAGAAATCTTAAGTAAACAATCACCAAGATAGCAATATACGACGCCGTAGCGAAGATCATGAGCAACAAGTGGGAACATCACAGATAGAATAAACTGCATAAGTAAAGTCTGTTAGTTGTATGTATGCCCAAGAGGCCAGTATTGTACAGATGATGTATATTATATTGGATGCTTGGTCATATATAGAGAGGACTTTCTTTCTCGATATGATGGTATGCTATCTGGTTGCTCTTTACTTTAACATGTTTACTTGTCTCTTTATACTGTCTTATCGTTACATGTTGGTAAAGCCCTTAGAATGTGTACTTGACTACCTGGACTATGATGCGGATCATACTAGTGGGGACATGGTAGTCCATAAGTACATCCTTCAAGGTCCCTAGTTGTGGGTGTATCGAGACGGGGCATCGATATACCAGTGTAGACTAGCATATACGCTTCTCGACCCATGAGATGGGTGATGGATGATCCCATATCCATTGGTGTTTGACATCAGAGATAGTATACGGGTGCTCAGTGGAGACTGGGTACACTGGACGGACTCACCAAGAACTCCCAGATGGTATTATACCTCACGTCAGATGGCAATTCTCTGGTGACACTTGTGCAGGTTAGTCTGTAGACCCGAGATCGTCATAGAGTCTTGTGTGATTCCCACTGTGCTTTGATTTCTACCTTACCACGTCCATGAGGGCGTGCAAAACGGTGGTTTTTGGGTACAGTCCCGAGTCACATGGAGGCAATGAGCGATAGGAGGGGTTTCGTCTCTCTCGGTATCTGGGGTTGATGTTGCGCTGTGCTCGATTGGCCGTAACAGGGAAGTCCCTGGCCAGGGCTGATTAGAGATTTACTGGTAAGTGTTACCAGTAGTTTCTCGACCCGTTATGAGCCTCACATCGGCACGACTTATCTGTTATCGGGGTCTGACGTTTACCATCCCTAGGCTTGATATGCGACATATCAGACGAGGAGACCGGACTGTACGGGAAGTGTTACCGGCAGGCTTTTACAGGAGTTGGAACGGGCTTGCTTGCTGATCTTCTGATCGCTCAATACCCGGGTAGCCATTACGTCCAGCTAGTACCGCTGACGTCTTGTGGGTGCTTGATGTGATCATCACCTACTGCCGGCGTATTGACGAGTCTTTAGAGTCCTACATAGAGGTTTTACTGGCTCAGGCAAAACGAAATAGGAGCACGTATGTGATATGTGCAGGACCGAGAATAATGCTTGTATGTGATACCGTATTCTATTCTCGCGACTTTATGCATCAGTCGGTTATATATGATATAGCCGGGTTATCGAATCAAGTGTTGATTCGATAAGTCGATACATTGGATGCTAGTCGGTTATATGAGATATGACTGGATTATTAAGTCAAGTGTTGATTTAATAATTAAGTGTATAATTGTATATTAGATATACTAGTTTACATTTACTAACACTTGTTCACTTTAGTTTTTTTTTTCTCACATGAACACTTGAATATATATATATATATATATATATATATATATGTGTGATATATATATTAAAAGTGTTTTCTTTTGTATCATGGTTGATGATACACTAAACATGGGTGTGTAAGACATACACCATACTATATTAGATGGTGGTTAATATTTATTTAAATTAATTACAAATTAGTGGTGCTTAGGTCATAAGCATGAAGCTTGTAGAAGCATGGAGATGCTTTGACAAAGTCCACTAAATTTGTTTTACTTTAGATTTTTATTAACCTAACCATTTTGAATTAGCTATGGTTATGGCTCTACAAGAGTTAGTATATGATACTCACTCACCATGGTTAGCCTTCTCACTTGATCATTATCCTCATCTCTTTCTTCAGTTCATCTTCTTCTTCATTTTGTTAAAAGAAAAAAGCTTGCTAGGGTTTGATCAAAAGTGAGAAAGCTTGTGAGAAATAAAATTCTAAAGAGAACCCACTTCCTATTTCTCCATCCTCTACTAGACTAGCACTTTAGTTTAGGGTGTTTGCTTCACTAATTCTCAAGTTAGTGAAGTAGAAGCTTGAGTTGGCATCCCCTCGACGTAGATCATCTTCGGCCTCGAAGACTTCAAGCAAGGACGCGTCTATCGTCTCGTGAAGCCATGCAAGGGTCCGGGAGAACCACGTTCGCAGCGAAGGGACTTCAACAAGGAGCTAAAGAAGTGAAGGACCGATCTACAAAGGTTGTATATCGTATTCACTTAGTCGTAAACATAGTTTACATACATATGAAACCCTAATTTTCTAGCAACGACCTTGCTTAGGGATATTCGGCACGGCTAAAATTTTAAACGGGCATGTTTGATGCTTCCTTAACCCTTGTTAGAGTGCCTAGCAACCCTACAGTGGTATCAGAGCCTAGCTAGAGCATTAGGCTATGTGTTAACGAAGTTAAAACTCCGAACGAACCTGAACACGTCAAGATAACCCCCTCTCTGTACAATTCTTAAAAACTGGGTTTTTTCAGAATTAAAAATACCTAAAAAATTCAGCAGGGTTTTCTAAGAACTACGATGAAAATTGAGCGCGCAATCCGTACACACCGCCGCGGAACCGCGGCCGTACCTCCTTTGGGCCGCGGAACCGCGGCAGTAATGAGTAATCGTGCGCTTATTTTTCCACTGTAATTCCTATTTCTGTTATTTGTATTTTATGGGTATTTTAAAATTAACTCAAGTGTTGAGTATTTTGGGGTTTATTTTGTAATCATCGATTCGATCGGAGAATTTAATTTTGTTATGTTATTCCGGATATTTTAGAAAGTACTAAAATGTTCGAACGGATATCATTAACTCAATTTTTCCCGGCACGAAAAACATTCAAGTGTTGAATTTTTCTCGGGTTTAAATCTTTCGGAAATACGTGCATGTGACGGGATGGACCCTCTAGAAGACAACAAACCTTAACTCGATTATATGACCGTCTTGAACTGCCTTTTGAACCTTAGGGTTTGGGGAAGTACGGCGTGCCACATGTGAGGCGTTGGCTTGACCCTTCTACGGCTGGACCGTTGCTACTGTGACGTATTCTGGAATTTTTGAACTCCGCTCAACTGTTGAGCTATTTAGGAAATCTTAGGTATTTGATTATTCGATCGGAAAGTTTAATACTGTCTATTTATATGGAATGTGATACAATATGTGGAATTCACACAGTTAGGCATGAAATGCGAAATATGTGATATTTCGGATTTACGATGTCTAAAGAGATTGTGGATTCCAAATGTTGTAGTTTTACACTTTCTTTTCTATGACCGTAAGTGTAATATGTGATATCGCCGGTTTCGTTGCTATATGTCAACGACAATTGGGATGCGCATATTTGCTTACGTTGATGACATGTGATGTTATGTGTTGCTGGATATGTTATATTGGATCGTCGCGTTTTGAATAGTCGGGGGGTTTTATGTGAGATGAGAGTTTTTATTTTCATTCATGTAAATTTAAATGTTTGTAATATTCTTTTATTGGGGCACTTTCGGGATGAGGTTGATTTCACATTTTGTATATTATTTACTTTTCCGCACTAGGATAGACCCAAGGAGTAGAGCACAAGTAACCGGGTTCTGGAGTCCAGTGGGAGACCAACTCGAGGAGTCGAGTCCGGGTCTCCAAACTCTAGAATTGGTAGGGTTGCTTGCCGCTCTCGTAGAGGTCTACGGGTGTGGGTTTGGCTATTCATCGCGACCATGGAATCCGTGTTTTATAAAGGCTCAAAATAAAACACGGACGTCCTAGTATATCCAATGTTTCATATGTTTCTTCTGCTGCGATATCTGTGATGTGATCATTTGATGTGCTGTGATAAATACTATATATAGTATATATGATATATTATATAGGCGTTACTTATGTTTTACACCCGCGCTAGCCCTGCCCCGCTCTGCCGTTAGTTACCTAACCTAACGGTGCACGAGTGGACATCGAGACGAATGCGGATGGCATAAGTGTACGTCGTATTTATCTGTGATGTCTAGGTGACTTAAATGATGGGACTTCATTAATGTGATTAATGAAAGAAAAGAAACCTAAAAGATGTTGTAGAATCAAATTTTTCAAAAAGGGTAGCTACAGTTTTGCTTTGCATAGCGGTATATATGATATACCCTGCACCTTATTCGATGAGGAAAGAGCCGAGATCCCTTCACCAGGAGTGACCTCTTTAGCAAAACCGGCTGATGCTACAACACTCGGTTTGTTTTTGATTGCTTTTGGAGTTTTGCTTTGCATAGCGGTATATATGATATACCCTGCACCTCATTCGATAAGAAAAGAGCCGAGATCTCTTCACCGGGAGTGACCTCTTTAGCAAAACTAATAAAAGCCTCAAAATCACTCCATTTCAAAATTCACCTGATTCTACAACGATATCAAGTTCATTACGCAATAGGTTTTCAGAAAAACCTGTCGTAGCCCTCCGTCATTTCAGATAACTCCCACTTAGTATTCGTGCTACGTTTGTTGGCCTGCGTCATGGCGTAGTGTGCGGTAGCTAACTAGTATTTATCTGCTTATGCATATGATGCAGATTGGATTAGGGTAGTCGTGCGACTTTGTTGGCCTGCGTCAAGGGTCGTACGGGTGGGTTTAATTCAATCAAGAAATGACGGGTTGAACTTGACTAGCGCACTATGGTTTGTTGGCCTGCGTCATGGTCATGGGACGCTAGGGGCGAAATATTATCGGGAATTTCAAGTGTTGAAATTTGCAATGAGATTGCATACCTTCTATGAGATAGTTGGATCCCGATACCCACTGCGAGTAATTGTTACTCCCGGGAGAGTTTTACACAGGACAATTAGCCGATCAAGTAGGTGTCTAGAAAGGTGTCAACGGGGTTACGCCTCCGGGAAAACGAGGTTTACTTTAATTAGGTCCGTGCGAAAGCACGGGAAACCTCCCTCAAAGTACCGACACTGGCCTGGCTGAAAGATTGGTGAAGTTGTAGGGTGTAATTAATCCCGGCTAGTCTTTCCTTTTAGGGTTTGAAGGAAGATTTGATAAAAACAGTGGGAGCCATCCTGATTAGATAAAATAATAACCAATCTGATCTTGCAAGAGCATACGTGATCTGATTATTTTCGTGGATGTGTTTATCGAATCAAATAGTAAAGAAATCACAACCAAAAATATTTGACCGCAATCAAACAACGGTGTCAGTTGAAGTTAATGAATGAGTGCGGATCGTCCTCAGGGATCTCGAGATTCGTTTGTACCTTTATTTGTTTGAAATGAAATGTTAATCAACAATAAGAGAAAACACGATTCAATTGATTGATTTGTATTCGTGTGTCACTAATCTTTTCTAAAGAATCAAGAACTATAAACAACAAGAATCGGTTTCAATGGTATTTTCCAAACGACAATCAAGAATGATATAGAGGCTCGTAGGAATCGATAGGATCTTTAGATGTGTTGTAGTCTACAATATTTCGTATTCTTGTCCTTCGAAAGATTGATACTAGATCGATAATCATCAACAAGAGTTAGGGTTTTCTCGTGAAACTAGGGTTTCATCTTATCCCTTGTTCTGTTGTTGATATCATTCACATTCTAGCCTCTAACAATTTCAAGAATCGATCGGATCACCCCAATCTCGAGCGATGTTGATCAAGAAAGCATCAAATCGAATTGGGTTGTCAATTCTTGAAATAGCTAGGGTTTACAATCTCGTGGGATTCAAGAATTGATTACAAATTTTCTACATCATCATACTAAAGATCTTTTCGACTCCTTAACGAGCGGAGTTTTACTCGCGCATCACCACATAGACAATATTCAAGAACAGTAAAGATAACATGATGCGGAATTTTAAAAGAAAGCAAGATTAACGAATTTCACCTTTTATTTATATCAACAATTCCGTTACAATCACTCAAGAACTACAAGAGGAGGAACTTGATCGTCGACTTGGCTTCGCTCGTCTCCGTGGATCGCGGATCGGCTTGGATCACTTGCCCGATGGAAGATCGGCTCGGCTCCTAAGAGGTTGAAGACTTCTCGCTTGATTTGGTACTCAAGATGTTGGATTTGGAGTGGAATTAGGGTTAGGGTTTCCTACAAGATTTCTCACTAATCTTGAGGAAGAAGAAAATGGAGAAAGAGAATGGCTAAACTAAAAATGGGTTGAATCTATCACTCTCCAAGATTTCTTAACATGATATTGTTAGATATAATGAATGAGTCTAGGGTCCTATTTATAGAACTAGGTCTAGGTTTGAATTAGACTTTCCCTCCCAAAGTTTGTTGACAAGTTGTTGGGGTTTAGCTTAGGGTTTAAGCAAGGGTTTAGGAAAGTTCTAGAAGTATTAGGGTAGTTTGGGAATTTGATGATCTGGTGGAAGTGTCTGGACTCTTCTGGACTTTTGTATGCATTTTTGAGCTGAGGGCACTGAAATAGGAGTTGTGGTGAAGTTTGAGGAGTTAATCCCCTGGTTCAGCCGCGGATCCGCCGCGTGAGGTGGCTTTGGGCCGCGCTTCCGCCGCGTCTTGGTGGCCTCGGGAACTGTGCTTTCTGCAGTTGCTTTGTACTGCTGTATAGATTATTCTTTGATGTTCAGAATTGTAGTTGCCCTTCTGTGTTGATACCAGATTTGCTTTCAATGAGTTTACGAGCAATTGTAATGGTCGAGCAATGTTTTGATCGAGCAAGTATCTCTTTTCCTGCATAGACTTCAAAATAGGGGTTGCAAGATATAGAAAATATGCTATGTAATGCAATGCAGTTAATTTCCCTAGAATTTCCGGTTTAAAGGTCGAATACATGTAATTTGATATTTTGCGACCAATTAGCTAATATGTGAATTATGAATACCGTACTCTCCTATATGTAAGCAGATGACAAGGAAATTGCCGGTTAAAATATGCAGTATTTTCGACTGATCAAATACCCCCAAACTTAATTTCGATCGTCTCGAGAGAATGTTTTATTAAAAAGAGAAGGAGAAAATAAAGAAAGAGAAAAACTAACTAGCACACTTTCGTAGGCAACACGATTGCACTGAGCACGTGCAACAAGCCTTTAAACCTCTAGGTGTCCCTAGTAGGAGGAGTGTTGTCTCCTGAGGGTTTTCAGCGGATTGCACCCACAAAATCCAAAAATAAAAGCAAGATCATGAATATTACATTTAAAGATAAGAATTGTAAAAGAAAAGCCTTGAAAATTAGGGTTTCCAACTAAGCTAGCTTTTCGGTTGTCATGAGCCCTATCTTAATGGTCATGAAAAGATGTCAGAAATCACGTCCTCCCTCAATAAAACATCGTCTTATTCTTCATTCCTATCTTTATTCCAAACATCGATCATATCACCCTGCGTGTGTGTAAAGACATCCCTACACCCGGAGAATTCAATTCAAGCTATCATACTCTTGCCCGTCGACCTCAGTACTACTTGGCAAACGAGATTGCTTACACACTTTCATGCGACCGTTAATACTTCTTGAGGTACTAACCGACCGATTACTGATGTGCATGCTAACTTGGTGTATTTTCCTAATCTTGCACCACCTCAGGCATAGCAGTGACTCCCAGACCAGTTGACCTTGGGGCACTAGGTGAAGAAGCACCCTTTTGCTATATATTTTTCTTGCCCTTGGTGATAACAAAACCAGTGTCCATTTTTCTCACCACTTTAAAACACACTTTTCTTTTCATACTTTTGGCCTTAAGACAAGAGCATTTCAAGGTATCCTCTACTATCCCAGGCTTTAAGATGTGTGTAAGTGCGAATAGCAGGGTAGCAACGTTCAAAATGTTTGGCTTCCAGAATAGAAACTATTTTTCAGACTTATTTTTATCCTCAGATTAGTGACGTCCTTCATCTTACTAACCCTTGGGACAACGGCTCATAACTACTTATTACTAGTTCGTATAAGAAAACTTCTAACTTTCTTAGTTTTCTAAAATTTTTCCAATCTCATGGATGTAATTGTTCACTGTCTAAACTTTCATTATCTTATTTATATAAAAAATATTTTTATAATTTTGAAAATTTTTAAATTTTTATAGGTTTTGAAATTTTTTTTTTTTTTTATTTTTTAATTTTCATAGATTTTTTATTTAAAAGAAATGTTTTGTGCTTATGCAGATGATATGCAAATGATGCGAAAATAAGCACAAACCTCCCCCAAACTTGTTTTCAACAGTGTCCTCACTGTTGCCTTCTGCTAAATCTCGAAAAACCTGTAAGCTTGGGAGGAATTTATTAGTGGGGGCAAAATATTTAAGTGAAGACCCTCCAAACTTATTTTTTTTGCTCATCATTTTGTAAAAACTTATTTTTAGGAGCCAGAAAAATATACCCCCCCAAACTTGAGTTATGCAATGTTAAGTTTTTAAAATCACAAGTGGGGGTCAAAAATCAGTGGTCGATGCCAAGCTTTGCAAAGACCGAAAGTTAACACCAACCATTCGAAAATTTTATCAATGCAGTGCTCGGGTTGGTGGAAAAAGAAGTGGGGAAAAGGTAAGTGATGGAATAGAATGTGTGTGCGTCTCATTTTGGAGAGACGATGCAGTGAATGTGATGGATAACTCGCATTCTTTTTACATTTCAGAAGAAGGGGTGGAGGTTCAATTCCATTGATTTGGACATGATTCGTCTCAACACCCGTGTTATTTAAAAATGCGAGTTCATCAGCGAAGATCTCCTCAAAAGTTTCATCTAAACCCCGAAGAATAATGTCATCACAATGTGCGGGGTGATCTTCAGACTCTAAAAGCAGTTCATAATCAGTGTTAATTGTTGACCCGGACAACTCGGTGGAAGAGTCCGTATGTGTATGATACATAGTTGGGTCAAACAATAACATATGAAAAGAGTCAAGATCGGTATCAGGAGGATCAACTTCGCTGCTGTCGACATCCATTAAGTCGACAGAACATATTTGAGCAGTAGGTTCAGAGGGTACACTTCCTAACTTGTAAATGTTCATCTCAATTGTCCTGTTCCCGAAGGATAAGGTCATAGAACCGTTACGACAATTGATGATAGCATTGGAAGTGGCCAAAAAGGGGCGACCTAAAATCACCGGAATTTGATTCCGTGAGTTCGCTACAGGCTGTGTATCAATTACAATAAAGTCTACAGGGAAAATAAATTCCCCGATTTTTATTAACACATCCTCTAGTTCACCCCTAGGTCTGGTGATTGATCGGTCAGCCATCTGTAAAGTGCATGGAGATGGTTTCAACTCTCCGATTCCTAACTGCTCATAAACTGAGAAAGGAAGCAGGTTAACACTTGCCCCAAGATCTAGTAGAGCACGGTTAATGTGTTTCTCCCCAATAGAGATGGAAATAGTAGGATATCCAGGATCCTTACGTTTCCTCGGTAATTGCTGGGGAAAAGCCGTTTCTACTGTTTTTGCCATGAATATCTTCTTGGGCATTTGTTTCTTCCTCTTTCTAGTGCAAAAATCTTTAAGAACTTTTGCGTATGCAGGTACTTGTTGGATAGCATCTAGAAGAGGGATATTGATGTTAACCTGTTTAAACATCTCAGTGATCTTCTCCATCTGTGGACTTAGTGTGTTAGCCCTTAACCGATTCGGGTAAGGTGCTTTAGCAATAAGCGCTGGGTCCATGGGAGAAGGAAGTGTGTGTGGAACCGATCCCTGAATAGAAGTGGGAATCGTCCGAGGAGGGGTAAAAGAGGTGGGCTGTAATGGCGAGCCTTTTGGGAAATGGAGAATAGGCTCGGAAGAAGATGGTGGGGTAGAAGAACTGGGGTCAGAAGTGTGTGTGTGTGGAAAGGTCTCAGCCGGGGTGTTGATATGATTTTCAGTATCATCAACTTCTTCCCCAACATGATTATCAAGCACTCTTACAGATCTCAATGTGGTGATTGCATTCACATGATGTGAATAACCAGGATTGGGCAAGGATTGAGCTGGAAGTTTCCCTTTCTCTCTTGCACTCAGTTCGGCTTTTAATCGTGCAATTTCTTCTTCCATCGATTTAATACTCTCGTTTTGGGACGCAGAGTTTTTCTTCATGCCATCGACGGAAGATTTCACTTCAGCCGAAACTTGCATGATATTTGATAAGATCAAATTCATGTATTGTGCAAAAGAAGAGGATTCATCAGTTCCGGTCAACTGTAAAGGACTAGACAGTGCAGGTGTGTTGACCTGATTTTGAAAATTATGTGCTTGAAAGGGGTGCTGAGTGAGTTGAAGTTGTGGCTGCTGTTGTGGTGGAGGGACCCTTTGGAAATTGTTTTGGTTTGGAACCGTGTTTTGTGATTGTGATTGGTTCCAAGAAACATTGGGGTGATTCCTCCAACCCTGATTATATGTGGAAGAAAAAGAATCGTTTCGAGGTCTTTGAAATGCGGCATTGGTATGCTCACGACCTTGAAACGGACATTCTTCCGTCAAGTGAGACGGATCAGAACAGCACCCACAAACAGTTTTGGGGAGTGATACTGGGTTTAGGGAGGCTGCTGCAAATTTGTGTTCCATAGCGTCGAGCTTCTTTTGCATTGCTGCCATTTCTGCTCGAACACCTATGGACACATCTACTTGGTGTATGCCATCCCTATTCAATGGTTGGGTTCCACTCTCCCAAATTAGTGATTTTTCAGCGAACTCTTCTAAGTATCGCCAGGCTTCCCCATCGTCTTTAGTCATAAATGTACCCTGACACATATTCTTAAGGCTTTGTTTCGTGCTAGGGTTACTGCCCTCATAAATGATTCGGCAAAGCTCCCATCTCGGGATGCCGTGATGAGGACATTGAACCATTAAATCCTTGAAACGTTCAAAGTACTTTGAAAATGGTTCGGTAGGGAGCTGGGCAAATTGGTTTAACTCGCTACGGATTCGAGCCGTCTTCTGGACTGGGTAAAATTTCTTTAGGAATGCAGCGACGAATTCTTCCCAATTTGTGATGGAGTGTGCGGTGGTGTTATATAGCCACTTCTCGGCTATATCGCACAAGGTAAAAGGAAGAAGTCGTAGACGCATCGCATCCACAGAAAGTTGAGACGTACCCATCATAGCGCATACGTTTTCAAATTTGGTAATGAAAACGTAAGCGTCCTCGGTCTCGAGTCCGTGATACTTAGGTAGAAGGTTGATATACTGGGGCTTTATTTCAAAGTTATCCCCGTTCGCTGGTGGTGTGGATAAGCAAGTGGAAAGTGGACCTCTAAGTGGATAACATCTTTCCTGAAGAGAAATGTGTGGAGGATTCTGCGCACCAACGGACGGTGGCAGATTGGGGTTAAAGAAGTTTGATGGATTCGGATCCATCGGTGTGGGTATGGTAGTAGGTAAAGAAAAGGTAAATGGAGAATTATCGACTTCGGAGTCGATAAAAGGTACGCGGACTAAACGGGCACTAGAATACCGTGTCCAGCCTATCTTGTACTAAAAAGGGTTAGTACAAGTGGCAGCGTTGGCTTATAATTAGGGGTAAAAATGAATGCGGTGTTTGCTTTTGAAAAGGGACGGATTTTGAAAAAAATGATGCGACAACCAAATGCAGCAACACAAACCCTAGAATCTAATGGTCACCTAGGTCCGGCTCTAGACCGCTCCTAACTGCCAAAAGACAAGTCGCGGGATCAATCCTTCACTGCCTCTTTGTCCCCCTGTGGCCGGATGAGTGCCAGGTAAGTGGGAAGGAACCACCACTACAGTGGACCTAATTAATAACCACTAGCCTTAGACACACTCGCCTTAGGCTCCACAGAAAAACGCGGATAAGCAATGAATTACCCACGGCCCTCTCTTGTCCTAAATGAGCGCGACAGTCCTTAGAGTCGTCTCTAGATTTCTTTTAGTTAATGGGGGTAAATGCGGATGCAAGTTTGGTGGTTTTCGGGGCCTAGGAAGGGTAATGAAATCCCCACCTAATTTGGATTTGGCCGTGCCCCTTAAATTTCCGTATTAGCAATGCAAAACAACCAAGAAAACAAAATTCACGCACAATTTTAATTTGCTTTTGCGGCGCAGCTATTGTTTGCAAAGAATCCTGCAGAAAGGATTAGTTGGAGCTAAAAAGGGAGAGAGGAGAGAGAGAGAAATCACCTGAAGAAAAATTTTCCAGAGAACCCCCTACACTGCGGCGCTTCCGCCGCGAATACAGGGCTCAGGCCGCGCTTCCGCGGTCCAACAGTGGTTTCACTGTACCAATTTCCTTCAGTGGGTCTCTGTTGCTTTCTCCAGCTCTCTGGTATATCCCAAATAATATTTCCACAGATCAGAATACTCCAGATCACCTTGCAATCAATTCACAACACACGTATAAGAGTTTGTACGAATTTTGATTTCAAGAAATGAAACGTAATAATTCTTTCACTTCAAACTATAAAATGTAAACGAATTAACGCGCGATCCCCGGCAACGGCGCCATTTTGATCTGATTATTTTCGTGGATGTGTTTATCGAATCAAATAGTAAAGAAATCACAACCAAAAATATTTGACCGCAATCAAACAACGGTGTCAGTTGAAGTTAATGAATGAGTGCGGATCGTCCTCAGGGATCTCGAGATTCGTTTGTACCTTTATTTGTTTGAAATGAAATGTTAATCAACAATAAGAGAAAACACGATTCAATTGATTGATTTGTATTCGTGTGTCACTAATCTTTTCTAAAGAATCAAGAACTATAAACAACAAGAATCGGTTTCAATGGTATTTTCCAAACGACAATCAAGAATGATATAGAGGCTCGTAGGAATCGATAGGATCTTTAGATGCGTTGTAGTCTACAATATTTCGTATTCTTGTCCTTCGAAAGATTGATACTAGATCGATAATCATCAACAAGAGTTAGGGTTTTCTCGTGAAACTAGGGTTTCATCTTATCCCTTGTTCTGTTGTTGATATCATTCACATTCTAGCCTCTAACAATTTCAAGAATCGATCGGATCACCCCAATCTCGAGCGATGTTGATCAAGAAAGCATCAAATCGAATTGGGTTGTCAATTCTTGAAATAGCTAGGGTTTACAATCTCGTGGGATTCAAGAATTGATTACAAATTTTCTACATCATCATACTAAAGATCTTTTCGACTCCTTAACGAGCGGAGTTTTACTCGCGCATCACCACATAGACAATATTCAAGAACAGTAAAGATAACATGATGCGGAATTTTAAAAGAAAGCAAGATTAACGAATTTCACCTTTTATTTATATCAACAATTCCGTTACAATCACTCAAGAACTACAAGAGGAGGAACTTGATCGTCGACTTGGCTTCGCTCGTCTCCGTGGATCGCGGATCGGCTTGGATCACTTGCCCGATGGAAGATCGGCTCGGCTCCTAAGAGGTTGAAGACTTCTCGCTTGATTTGGTACTCAAGATGTTGGATTTGGAGTGGAATTAGGGTTAGGGTTTCCTACAAGATTTCTCACTAATCTTGAGGAAGAAGAAAATGGAGAAAGAGAATGGCTAAACTAAAAATGGGTTGAATCTATCACTCTCCAAGATTTCTTAACATGATATTGTTAGATATAATGAATGAGTCTAGGGTCCTATTTATAGAACTAGGTCTAGGTTTGAATTAGACTTTCCCTCCCAAAGTTTGTTGACAAGTTGTTGGGGTTTAGCTTAGGGTTTAAGCAAGGGTTTAGGAAAGTTCTAGAAGTATTAGGGTAGTTTGGGAATTTGATGATCTGGTGGAAGTGTCTGGACTCTTCTGGACTTTTGTATGCATTTTTGAGCTGAGGGCACTGAAATAGGAGTTGTGGTGAAGTTTGAGGAGTTAATCCCCTGGTTCAGCCGCGGATCCGCCGCGTGAGGTGGCTTTGGGCCGCGCTTCCGCCGCGTCTTGGTGGCCTCGGGAACTGTGCTTTCTGCAGTTGCTTTGTACTGCTGTATAGATTATTCTTTGATGTTCAGAATTGTAGTTGCCCTTCTGTGTTGATACCAGATTTGCTTTCAATGAGTTTACGAGCAATTGTAATGGTCGAGCAATGTTTTGATCGAGCAAGTATCTCTTTTCCTGCATAGACTTCAAAATAGGGGTTGCAAGATATAGAAAATATGCTATGTAATGCAATGCAGTTAATTTCCCTAGAATTTCCGGTTTAAAGGTCGAATACATGTAATTTGATATTTTGCGACCAATTAGCTAATATGTGAATTATGAATACCGTACTCTCCTATATGTAAGCAGATGACAAGGAAATTGCCGGTTAAAATATGCAGTATTTTCGACTGATCAATACGCTAAAGTGTTTTCTTCTCTCTCCTTCCAGGTAGCGACCATATCATGCCTTAATCAAGATAATAATATGGATGTATTGACCGAACCCGCATGTTATACAGTGCTGGGGAACGTTGGTTCCGTTCTTTCTTATAAAAGTTATAAGACTGAACAGGATATAGGGGAATACCAGGATTCCCATGCCACCCGAATGAAGAAAGTACATGTTGATGCATTTTCTTCGGGTGTGTTCATTACAGAGAACCATTTCTCCATTTGCTCTACGTCCTGGGTATTAGATACCGGGTCAGGATCCCATATATGTAATCAGTTACATGGGCTTAGGAAAGGTAGAGAACTTGGAGAAGGTGATAAAGACATAAGGGTTGGAAATGGTGCAATTGTTGCAGCTAAAACCGTCGGGGAATATCACCTTGTATTGCCAACTGGTAATACATTGATTCTGAACGAATGCTATTACATGCCGAACCTGATATGCAACATTATATCGGTTTAATTGTTAAGTAAAGAGGGATATAATTTTGTATTACAGGATAATATTATGAACATTTTCCTTAACCAAAAGTTGGTTGGATCAGGCACGTTGTGCAATGGCATTTATGTTCTAAATCAATCAACGGTTCTGAGCATAACAAACACACACAAGAGGAAGCGTTCAGAAATGAATGAATCCTTCTTGTGGCATTGTAGACTAGATCACATCAATGTGACACGACTAGCCAAGTTGCATAAGGATGGATATTTGAATCCGTATGAATTTTCATCTTATGACACTTGCCAGTCATGTCTCAAAGGCAAGATGACCAAAACTCCGTTTACGGGACACGGAGAGAGAGTTACAGAACTATTGGGACTGGTACATAGCGATGTATGCGGCCCCATGTCTACACATGCCAGGAATGGTTCTGCGTACTTCATTACATTCACTGACGATCTCTCTAGATTCGGATATGTGTTCCTGATGAAACACAAATCAGAAGCTTTTGAGAAATTTAGAGAATATAAACAGGAAGTCGAGAACCAAACCGGATAAAGTATTAAAATCCTACGATCTGATCGAGGAGGAGAATACTTGAGCAATGAATTCCTGGACTTCCTGAAAGAGAATGGGATTCTCTCTCAGCTAACTCCTCCATATACACCACAGCACAACGGTGTATCGGAACGGAGGAACCACACCCTATTAGATATGGTGCGCTCTATGATGAGCACAGCTGAGTTACCTATTTCCTTCTGGGGATATGCACTGGAAACAGCTGCAGACCTATTGAATATGGTTTCCACCAAATCTGTGCCAACCACTCCATATGAGATATGGAAGGGAAAGAGACCATGTCTTAATTATGTTAAGATATGGGGTTGTCCGGCCTATGTAAAAACACAAAATCAGGACAAACTCGCGGCAAGGTCCATTCTGTGTAAGTTTATTGGATATCCCAAACATTCGCGCGGGTATATCTTCTACCAAACCGAGGAACAAAAAGTGTTTGTTTCTCGACATGCCACCTTTTTAGAAAAGGAATTTCTTGAAAAAGAGATTAGTGGCATGGAGGTAGAACTGGAAGAGGTTCCAGCAATACAGACTACAACAGAAGATTTGGTTGAACCACAGGATTCGATAGTTCCCGATAAACCCCAGCCACTCCGCAGATCTAGTAGGGTTCCTCACCCACCTGAGAGATACTACGGTTTTCTCATGGATGGTGGGAGCGAGAATTGCATCATGGTTGATGATGACCCAACTAGCTTCGAGCAGGCCATCACGAGTGGGGACTCAGTGAAATGGCTGGATGCAATGCGGTCCGAGATGGAATCCTTGTACACCAACAATGTGTGGACTTTGGAAGTTGCTCCTGAAGGGGTAAAACCCATTTGGAGCAAGTGGATCTTCAAGAAAAAACTTGGTGTAGATGGGAAAGTGGACACTTTCAAAGCTAGACTTGTTGCAAAAGGTTTTCGTCAAAGACCAGGTGTGGACTATGACGAAACCTTTTCTCTAGTGGCTATGCTTAAATCCATCCGGATCATGCTTGCCATCGCTGCATATCATGACTATGAAATCCGGAAAATGGATGTTAAGTCCGCCTTTCTAAACGGTGATTTAGAAGAGTGTGTGTACATGACTCAGCCAGAGGGCTTCGTAGATAGTGGGAGCAGCGGGAAGGTGTGTAAGCTGCCTAAATCCATTTATGGATTAAAGCAAGCATCGCGGAGTTGGAACATCTGCTTTGACGTCGTTATCAAAGAGTTTGTTTTCGTCAAAAACGTAGATGAACCTTGTATCTACAAGAAGGTGGCAGAGAGTAAGGTAGTCTTCCTCGTATTGTACGTGGACGACATACTCTTGATAGGAAATGACATTCCTATGCTGCAATCGGTCAAGCTCTTCTTATCACAAAGATTCTCAATGAAAGATCTAGGTGATGCCTCGTGCATGCTGGGAATTATGATCTATAGAGATAGATCTAAAAGGATATTGGGATTGTCCCAATCCAGGTACATTGACACCATACTAAAGAGGTTTAGTATGGAAGAGTTCAAACGTGGGTTTTTACCCACGATCTCAGGGCTCACTCTCTCCAAAGAGATGTCTCCCAAGACTGATTTGGAGAGAGCTCGCATTCAAGGGATACCCTATGCTTCGGCTGTAGGCTCTATCATGTACGCGATGCTATGCACCAGACCCGATGTAGCATACTCACTAAGTGTAGTGAGTAGGTATCAAGCTGATCCTGGAGAGAGTCACTGGACAGCTGTGAAGAGCATTCTCAAGTACTTGCGAAGGACTAAAGAGATGCTCTTGGTGTATGGTAACAGAGAACTCCAAGTGGAGTCCTTTACCGATTCGAGCTTCCAGAGTGATAAGGATGACTCTAAGTCGCAGTCGGGATTTGTCTTTACCCTTTACGGAGGGGCGGTTAGATGGAAGTGTTCCAAGCAGGAAACCGTGGCAGACTCGACGATGGAGGCTGAATACATCGCTACCAACGATGCTGCCAAAGATGCTGTCTGGATCAAGAAGTTCATTACTGAACTTGGAGTAGTTCCATCCATTGAGCATCCAATACCTTTGTATTGCGATAACAATGGAGCGGTGGCTTTGTCCAAGGAACCCAGGTCCCATCAGCGATCCAGGCATATTCTGAGGCGGTATCACCTGATCCGGGAGATTGTTGATCGCCGGGAGATCGAGGTCAGGAGGGTTGACACGAAGAATAACACTGCGGATCCACTCACGAAG
Organism: Agapanthus africanus; assembly: GCA_030015575.1. Classification (NCBI taxonomy): domain Eukaryota; kingdom Viridiplantae; phylum Streptophyta; class Magnoliopsida; order Asparagales; family Amaryllidaceae; genus Agapanthus; species Agapanthus africanus. The sequence goes on from JASDDO010000006.1 coordinate 199,791,194, forward strand.
GCCATTCCCCAGATACAGTTTGAGAGACTCTTTGGGATGCTCGGTATGCGATACTACAGCAGCTGGCCCTAGTGCAAGTGGGAGATTGTTAGTTGTATGTATGCCCTAGAGGCCAGTATTGTACAGATGATGTATATTATATTGGATGCTTGGTCATATATAAAGAGGTCTTTCTTGCTCGATATGATAGTATGTTGTCTGGTTGCTCTTTAATTTAACATGTATACTTGTCTCTTTATACTGTCTTATCGTTACATGTTGGTAAAGCCCTTAGGATGTGTACTTGACTACCTGGACTATGATGTGGATCATACTAGTGAGGACATGTTAGTCCATAAGTACATCCTTCAAGGTCCCTAGTTGTGGGTGTATCGAGACGGGGCATCGATATACTAGTGTAAACTAGCGTATACGCTTCTCGACCCATGAGATGGGCGATGGATGATCCCATATCCATTGGTGTTTGACATTAGAGATAGTATACGGGTGCTCAGTGGAGACTGGGTACACTGGACGGACTCGCCGAGAACTCCCAGATGGTATTATACCTCACGTCAGATGGCAGTTCTCTTGTGACACTTGTGCATGTTAGTCTGTAGACCCGAGATCGTCATAGAGTCTTGTGTGATTCCCACTGTGCTTTGATTTCCACCTTACCACGTCCATGAGGGCGTGCAAAACGGTGGATTTTGGGTACAGTCCCGAGTCACATGGAGGCAATGAGCGATAGGAGGGGTTTCGTCTCTCCCGGTATTGGGGGTTGATGTTGCGCTGTGCTCGATTGGACGTAACAGGGAAGTCCCTGGCCAGGGCTGATTAGAGATTTACTGGTAAGTGTTACCAGTAGTTTCTCGACCCGTTATGAGCCTCACATCGGCACGACTTATCGGTTATTGGGGTCTGACGTTTACCACCCTTAGACTTGATATGCGACATATCAGACGAGGAGACCAGACTGTACGGGAAGTGTTACCGGCAGGATTTTACAGGAGTTGGAGCGGGCTTGCTTGTTGATCTTCTGATCGCTCATTACCCGGGTAGCCGTTACGTCTAGCTAGTACCGCTGACGGCTTGTGGGTGCTTGATGTGATCATCACCTACTGCCGGCGTATTGACGAGTCTTTAGAGTCCTACATAGAGGTTTTACCGGCTCAGGCAAAACGAAATAGGAGCACGTATGTGATATGTTCAGGACGGAGAATAATGCGTGTATGTGATACCGTATTCTATTCTCGCGACTTTATGCATCAGTCGGTTATATATGATATAGCCGGGTTATCGAATCAAGTGTTGATTCGATAAGTCGATACATTGGATGTTAGTCGGTTATATGAGATATGACCGGATTATTAAGTCAAGTGTTGATTAATAATTAAGTGTATAATTGTATATTAGATATACTAGTTTACATTTACATACACTTGTTCACTTTAGTTTTTTTTTCTCACATGAACACTTGAATATATATATATGTGATATATATATTAAAAGTGTTTTCTTTTGTATCATGGTTGATGATACACTAAACATGGGTGTGTAAGACATACACCATACTATATTAGATGGTGGTTAATATTTATTTAAAGTAATTACAAATTAGTGGTGCTTAGGTCATAAGCATGAAGCTTGTAGAAGCTTGGAGATGCTTTGACAAAGTCCACTAAATTTGTTTTACTTTAAATTTTTATAACCTAACCATTTTGAATTAGCTATGGTTATGGCTCTACAAGAGTTAGTATATGATACTCACTCACCATGGTTAGCCTTCTCACTTGATCATTATCCTAATCTCTTTCTTCAGTTCATCTTCTTCTTCATTTTGTTAAAAGAAAAAAGCTAGCTAGGGTTTGATCAAAAGTGAGAAAGCTTGTGAGAAATAAAATTCTAAAGAGAACCCACTTCCTATTTCTCCATCCTCTACTAGACTAGCACTTTAGTTTAGGGTGTTTACTTCACTAATTCTCAAGTTAGTGAAGTAGAAGCATGAGTTGGCATCCCCTCGACGTAGATCATCTTCGGCCTCGAAGACTTCATGCAAGGACGCGTCTATCGCCTCGTGAAGCCATGCAAGGGTCCGGGAGAACCACGATCGCTGCGAAGGGACTTCAACAAGGAGCTAAAGAAGTGAAGGACCGATCTACAAAGGTTGTATATCGTATTCACTTAGTCGTAAACATAGTTTACATACATATGAAACCCTAATTTTCTAGCAACGATCTTGCTTAGGGATATTCGGCACGGCTAAAATTTTAAACGGGCATGTTTGATGCTTCCTTAACCCTTGTTTGAGTGCCTAGTAACCCTACAAAGTCGGCTCACAATGAGCTCGACACAAGAATACGAATAATATATAACATCGTCATCAAACTGTCTCTAAGTCAAATACATATATGGTAGATGGAGAATACTAGATACAACAGTGTGTACAAAAGAGGTAACCAGATACCACAACCCACCTATCAGCAAAACAGCTCTCGCACCAACTGTAGTGGTATCTGTAGCCAAAAGATGTAAGAAACCAGCCCGCCGTGACTACTCCGAGGGGCAACCTGCAAATACTGTGGCACAACGGGGGTGAGTTGCCAACTCGTGAATAGAGATAACATATAAAGGTAATCGCGAGCATGCACATACTGCGCTACTCTATCAAATGCCAGCAGATAAGTCTATATGCAAGAAGCAGTGTGTGCATAATCATGCAAGTGCTCTGTCGAGTAAAGCAAATACAGGATGGGATGCAAAATAATAATTGCGGGGCATGGGATGAAATAACATCTACACGGAATGTCAACGTGGAAAGATAATCGGTACCCACCAATCCACCCCAAATCCCAACAACCCAGACGCCGACACTTCCATCGGCCCTCAAATCCTGTACATCACTGAGAATCACGAGTGCCCAACATCGGCGCCCAAATATTATAAATACTCGTGTCTAGCATCGACGCGCAAATCTTCCTATATCGGGCATCCGTCAGTCCGGGTCAGCCCCCTCTCTCATATATCGGGCATCCGTCAGTCCGGGTCAGCCCTCTCTCTCTCATATACCGGGCATCCGTTAGTCCGGGCCAGCCCTCTCTCTCTCATATATCGGGCTCTAGCACCGAGAAAACACATGGTGGACGCACTGAAATATCATATAAAGGGAAACCGGGTTTTTAAATAATTACCTATTCTCTTTTGAAATATCCACGGTTCCCAAATCCAGAAATAACATGGAAACAACATATCTCAATGAGTAAATCTATACAGGTAAGAGGATATCAATATATACATGGCACATGTATGAATATGTGATGTAAATGTGTCCAAGTAAGAATATAAAATCTGCTGATATGCGGCAAACATCAATAATGCGGAAATAATCTGACATATGATTTATAGCGATCCTATAAGGTGAGTGTCATGGCAATCACTAACGGTGTGAGTGTAGCATATAAATTGTGCTCGTGCAACTTGAACCGTTAGTAATAGTGCGGTGTTCTATCAATTCTAGTTTATATACGCATAGCTGAGAATGCGGTATGCAATAAACAGTAGTCATGTAGGTGAATGCAAAATATATCTCTATAAGGTCTTATCAGCCCTGACGCATAACGCCATGCGGGAGATAGCCCCGTAGATGTTAAATCCACTCACCGTAGTCTCTCGCTAGGTATAGACGACGACTTGTTTCCCCTTCTTCGCGGCGTCCGTTGCACTCGCCTGCGAACATAGAATTTCATAATATATCACACATAAGCTCGAAACCATACAAACACGACATTTAAAGTCAACTAGAAACCCGTGTCCGCGTGTGCGTGATACGCTAAAACGTGTGATTACGCGTCTGAAGCTACCCGACGCGTCGCGATATGCAGAAACCCCAAACCACACACGTATCACGCGTGTCGCGAAGATTTAAAATATGGAAAATAGGGTATTTGACCCTAGATTTTTATACAGAAAAGATATTACAAAACTATATATACCATAATACTACACATAGCAGCAGACACCCAACACCCTAAACCCCAACCCAAAACACCCCCATCTGGCCGCAATTTGCGGCCAGAATGTATTTTTGGCGGCCTGGGTAGGGAGATGGGCTCCCAGGTTTTGTGTGTGCACTCTATACCCCCTATATATGCTACAGTAAAAACAATTTCATTCTGAAATAACTCGGGTAGCAGCAGATCCTACAGTGCCCTATTTCTAGTTAAAAACCACACTTTTGCACTAAAATGAAACTTTAGGGTATTTTTCTGAAATCTGAAGCAAACCCAAGTCTAAAACTACACTAACAACTCATTACCAAGCTAATTAAGCCAACAAAATCCCAATCTAACATATGCATCACAAATATCCTTTAATATCACTAAAAAGCACATAAAAACATGATTTTTGCTAAAGAATACTACAAGTTATGGAAAGGGATGTTAAGTGTGAGATAATTACGTCCCAAAAACCATAGAAAACTCAAAAGTTCCCACTCTAGCCTCAAGTACCCAGACTTGCCTCCAAACACCTCCAAAGACCATTTTTCCCAAGGTTTTTGTTAAGGAAAGGGGTTGTTTTGGAGTAGGGTTTTGTGCAGATTCAAAGAGAAGTGAGAAGAAGAAGAAGAAGTGAAGAAAATGCCATTTTTTCTGCTGGAATTCTGCAGGAATTTCTGAGAATGAGGAGAAGAGAGAGAAGAGAGAAGGAAATGGTCAAAAGTCAATCTTTTTCACCTAACACCATGCTCCCATTTTCTAATTCAAATTTTAAATTTCAAAAAGGGTTTTAGCTTGATTAAAATGGTGGGAATAAAGTGAACCTTACAAGAAAAGAAATGGCTAACACTTTAAACTTAGGTCACAAAATTGGCTAAGTGTGCAAGTGTACACTAACACAAGGAAAAGTTTCCCAATTAGGGTAACCCGACTAAATGTCACGACCCGAAAGTAAGGAACGTGACTGGCACTTAGATTACGAGACGTCTAAAGGCGTACCGTAACCTAAGTCAGCCAAAGCCCAGAAAAATCTAAACCAAAATCAAAAGAGAGTGAAGGAAAACCTTTAACGAAAACGATTTTCAAATCAATTAAGCTGCAAAGAATCCCTTCTTAAAAACATCATAAATTTCAGAAAATTTCGGCAGAGTCTCCCCTGTATTTTCTATCCCCTAAAATGGATACAACAAGATAATAAACCTGTAATCATAAAATGGCATCCCCAAGCGGGAGCTAGCTCTTCGCCCAAGGCGGATCACTACCACATGCAATATAATAACCATATCAAGAAAAGAGCATAAAAGAAACGCAAAATATCAGAAAACACATCGCCGGCTCAAGTGAGCTCGACCCAAAAGAAACCACAAATATACAACCTCTCAGTCTCACCACTAGGTCACATATACAATATAAAGTGGTAGATGGAGAATACTAGATACAATGATAAAGCAAAAGAAATAAAGTGTGCTCGCAACCCACCTACGGGCGATGTCGCGAGTCTGCGCAAAAGGAGCTGATAATAAGATAGCCGCCGCTACAAGACTGATGAGTCCGACCTGCAAGACACTGTGGCACAACGGGGGTGAGTTGCCAGCTCGTGAGTAAATATAACATCTAATAAGGCAATCGTAAGAATGCACGCAATGCACCACAACATGCATGTCCATATGTGATATAATAGCTCTAGTATGCATGCACATGTATGCAATGTCATTTCTAACTCTTTAAGTGTTTTAAATGCTAGGGGTACTGCGTTCTTAACTTTTTAGAAAATGAATATCTGTATAATAGCTAAGTACCATCAAGAAATCATTTGAAAACCCGTGTCAAGCATCGACACCAAATAGGAATCATATCTGTCTCAATATCGGGCTCCGTCAGTCCGGATCGGCCCAAATCAAAAATCTCACGACAACGGTCGGTATCCTTCGGATATCCGCCGTGCCAGACATCACCGGTAGGTAGTCTTCCTCTGCCAGGCTCATCGTCTACAACTCGATCTTCTTGCCCCGGGGTACCATACCGGGCCCACTATGTACCCGAGACGGTTCATCCACTCCTCGAATCGGGTCTCGAAATCAAACAGAAAACATGAAAACTCATGGTGGACGACACATACATCACGAGAAAACCGCAACTTTGTTTTAAAAATGATGAATATAAGCTTTTGTTAAATTCTTGCGGTTTTCCCCAAAAATCCAGAAATCGCAGCAATTCTGAAATCCTCAAGAAAATCAAAATGTTCACATGTTATATATGATAAATGTCTATGATATCAATGTATATGATGTGAGTTTTGGCTAGAAATCTATGTAGATATGATGGTAATGCGAGGTATATGCATGTTATGCGATTCCATATATCATGTATGAATGCAAATGGCGTTATTAAGTTAAACAGGTTCTATAGTGCACGTGGCATGGCAATTACCAAAGGCGTGTGTGTCACATGAATAGTGCGCGTGCAACAGATGCCAATGGTAATGGTGTTCGTGTCCTATGAAGTGATATCGCATAAGTATAGATGAATGTCCATGCAATCTAATATACTGTTCGCTATAAGGGTATGCAGTGTACATGAATGGATAAGCTAGCTAACAAAATAAATCTTGCAAAAAATAGGGTAATCCTAACTAGGGGGCGCATCGCGCCATCCAGACGATTCCCCCATAGATGAATACATCTACTCACCTGAAATCCCCGCTAATCCGATCCGACCACCGCCTTGCCTTTACGTGCCGTGTCCGATGTTTCCACGACTGATCCTATATTTGTACAACACCATGCATAAGATTACAAAACCTAAAACGATGCAAGTCACAATATACAATTATCGACGCTCTCGAATGAAACATAGCATGCACTCGGTGCGCGGGAAAACGCACGAAAATCACTAACCCTTAACTAGAATCGTCATTTCGGGGAAATCGACAAAACTACTACCCGACTGGACGAAACCCCGCGTTCGCGCACTCTAATAGTCCTATGCGAAGCTAATTATATCGCTAACATAATGCAATTTGATCGCATTCTAATTTTTGTTAAAATCTAGTAAGCAAATTCAATACCGATTCGATGCAAACATCGAAATTTAACGATTTAGCGAGCGTATCATTACCCAATTAACCACTCTAATCAATTAGGTAACCAAAGCCCTAACTTAATTCTAACAACCATGCTTCAAACCCTAGTTCAACATCAAATCCCATTCTTGATTTTCATGAACAAGTATTTACAACTAAATTAATACTTCAAAATTGAATTCTAGCATATTTAAACTACAAGTTAGCAACTAGTTTAGGATTTTACCTCACAAGTGGAAACCTAGCATGATCAAGTCACCAAGAATCCTCCTTTCTCCTAGTTTTGAACTAAATTTGGTTGAGGAGAGAGTGGATTAGGGTTTGGCTTTGAATTGGAGAAGAAAATGGTGAATTTTTATGGATTTTCATGATTTTTGAAGCAAGAATTGAGGTGAAAAGAGGGGGGAGCTGCTGCTATTTTCGGCCAGAGGTGAAGAGGAGGAGGGTGTGTGGTTTTTGGAGAAGTTTCTAGGTCAAAAAGATCCCTCACTTCTCATTTAATGCATTTCACATCAACTTTTTACAAAATACCTCTTTTTACATCATTTTTTTCATACTTTTCACACCATAAAACTAAAATGTTGCAAGTCATGATACAATTTTATTAACACCATATTTTAGCTTATAAAGACTCCTAATTATGAAATTTACCTAATTAAATTTGTATTTATCACTAATTTAATGTATTTAAAAAGGCTTAAAATAATAATAAAAAAATAATTAATTACGATTTTTTTTTATTTAACTAGAAAATTATATGTGACATTTTAGTGACAAAATTATAGTAATATCTTATCTAAATTTTGTATAATTAGGTCTACAATGAAAAATACCTATTTTGACTTTTTACGGAAAAAGCCGAAAAATTAACCGATTACCGAAAAACTGCCTAAACGATTTTTGAAGGGTTACAATCTTCCCCCCTTAAAGAAATTCAGTCCCCGAATTTAGAATTTAACTACGCGTACCTTCAAAAAGATGGGGATATCTCTTCCTTATCTCGACCTCGGTCTCCCAGGTGACCTCCTCGCTGTTCGGGCCACACCAAAGGACCTTGACGGACGGTATAACCTTCGACCTCAATTTCTTCACCTGCCGATCCAAAATGACCACTGGCTGCTCGGTGAACGAAAGATCACGCTCTAGCTCAATCGTCTGGTACTGAATCGCCTGGGAAGGATCATGAAGGTACTTGCGGAGCATCGAGACATGGAATACGGGGTGAACATCGGGGAAGCTGGGCGGAAGAGCTAACCGATAAGCGACTGGACCAACACGCTCTAGGATCTCGAAAGGACCAACATATCTAGGACTCAATTTCCCTTTCCGCCCAAATCTCATCACACCCTTCATCGGAGAGACCTTCAGGAAAACATGATCGCCAACAGCGAACTCGAGTCGACGACGGCGCCTGTCAGCATATGATTTCTGCCTGCTCTGTGCTGCTCTCATCCTGTCTCGAATCAGCTGTATCTTCTCGGTCGTCTCCTGTACAATCTGCGGCCCCAAAATACTGCTCTCCCTAAGCTCTGTCCAACATACATACGATCGACATCTCCTCCCATATAAAGCCTCGAAAGGTGCCATCTGAATCGTCTCCTGGAAGCTATTATTGTAGGAAAACTCGATCAAAGGCAAATGACGATCCCAGCTACCACCGAAATCTAAAACACAAGCTCTGAGCATGTCCTCGAGAGTCTGAATCGTACGCTCCGACTGACCGTCAGTCTGCGGATGAAAGGCTGTGCTAAAACTCAATCGGGTGCCCAATGCTTCCTGGAGTTTCTGCCACAATCGGCTGGTAAACTGGGTACCACGGTCGGACACGATGCAAGTCGGAACACCATGCAGTCGCACGATCTCATCAATATAAACCTGGGCGTACTGAGAAAATCCAAAGGTGGTCTTCACTGGCAGGAAGTGAGCCGCTTTCGTCAGTCGATCCACAATCACCCAAATAGAGTCGTACCCTCGATTGGTCCTGGGTAGACCCACAATGAAGTCCATGGAGACCTGCTCCCACTTCCACTCAGGGATGGGCAAAGGCTGTAACTCGCCGGCTGGCCTCTGGTGCTCAGCCTTGACTTGCTGACAAGTCAGGAATCTCGACACAAAGTCTGTAATATCCTTCTTCATCCCGTCCCACCAGTAAACTTCTCTCAAATCATGGTACATCTTGGTGGAACCTGGGTGGACACTGTATACTGATCTATGTGCCTCCTCGAGAATATCGCGCCTCAGTCCCTCTGAATCTGGCACGCACAGTCGAGTCCCAAATCGATGTATCCCCTGATCATCAATCACGAACTCGGAAACTCTGCCCTGCCGAATCTGCTCAATAATCTCTAATGTACGGGCATTGTCGGACTGTACCTCGTGGATACGGTCAAGTAACTGTGGGCGTGCTCTGAAATGGGCCGGCTGTCCCCCTGTAGGAGTAAACTCGAACTGCACTCTGCAGTCACATAACACCTGCCAATCCGCCATCGACTGCATATGTACTGCGCTCAAACAAGATAAGCTACCTCCGGGCCTCCTACTCAAAGCATCTGCCACCACATTCGCCTTGCCCGGATGGTATAAAATCTCGCAGTCATAATCCATCACCAACTCCATCCATCGGTGTTGTCTCAGGTTCAGGTCTCGCTGTTGGAAGATATACTTCAAACTCTTGTGGTCAGTGAATATCTGGCACGACTCACCGCATAGGTAATGTCTCCAGATCTTAAGTGCAAATACCACTGCAGCCATCTCTAAATCATGGGTGGGGTAGTTCTGTTCGTGTTTCCTCAGCTGTCGAGAAGCAAACGCGATAACTCTGTCGTGCTGCATCAATACACATCCCAGCCCCACTCTAGAAGCATCACAATATACCACGAACCCGCCTGATCCTGAAGGCAATGCTAACACTGGTGCAGTAGTCAGACGAGTCTTCAATTGCTGGAAACTATCCTCACTTGCCTGGGTCCAATCAAAAGGAACCCCCTTCCGGGTCAACCCGGTCAAAGGTGCAGCAATGCTGGAGAAATCTTGGACGAAACGTCGATAGTAGCCGGCCAGACCTAGAAAGCTGCGAACCTATGTAACTGATACTGGTCTAGGCCAACGCTGAACTGCCTCGATCTTCCTCGGGTCCACACAAATACCATCTCTCGTCACCACATGACCCAAGAAATCGACACTGTCTAGCCAGAATGCGCACTTGGAGAATTTGGCGAACAGTTGATGCTCCCTCAAAGTCTGCAATGTGATACGTAAATGCTGCTCATGTTCCTCCCGGCTCCGAGAATAAACCAAGATGTCGTCAATGAACACAATGATGAACTGATCGAGATACGGCCTGAATACGCGGTTCATAAAATCCATAAATGCTGCCGAGGCATTGGTGAGCCCGAACGACATCACCAAGAACTCATAATGACCATATCGAGCGCGGAAAGCGGTCTTCGGAACATCCTCCTTCCAAACCCGCAACTGGTGATAACCTGATCGTAAATCAACCTTCGAGAAAAACCATGCACCATGGAGCTGATCGAATAAGTCATCAATGCGGAGTAGGGGATATCTGTTCCGCACAGTAACCCGGTTCAGCCGACGATAATCAATGCATAAACGCATACTTCCGTCCTTCTTCTTAACAAACAGGACGGGATCACCCCAAGGTGACACACTCGGTCGGATAAGCCCTTTGTCCAGCAAGTCCTGTAACTGATCCTTTAGCTCTCTCAGCTCCGCCGGGGCCATCCGATAAGGCGGTATAGAGATAGGCCCCGTGCCAGGGATCAAGTCAATACAGAACTCAATCTCGCGCTCTGGTGGCAGACCAGGCAGCTCGCCAGGGAATACATCAGGAAACTCTCTCACAACAGGGACCTGGTCCAACGGAACCTCTGTGGAGCTAGTATCACAAATATAGGCTAAGAATCCCTGACACCCTTTCCTTAAGAGCTGACTAGCGCGAAGAGAAGAAATCAAGCTAGGAAGGGTAGCACTACGATCTCCCTGAATAATAAGAACCGGCTCACCAGGAAAACTGAATCTGACTTCCTTTTCATGGCAGTCCACGGATGCATAACAGGTGGCTAGCCAGTCCATACCAAGAAAAACGTCAAAGTCTAGCATATCGAGGAGAATCAAATCAACTGAAGAATCTCTCTCCCCGATACGAACGGAACACGATCGGTACACAAAACGGGCAACAAAAGACTCGCCTACCGGGGTAATAACGACAAGCGGCTGATCTAACGGAGAAGACTCTCGGCCCAACCTCGGTGCAAAATACGTGGAAACATAGGAATGTGTGGAGCCTGGATCAAATAATACCCGTGCATCAAAAGAACATACTGGCAGAGTACCTGTCACGACGGCATTGGATGCCTGTGCATCCTGAGGAGTCAATGCGAACACTCGGGCCTGTCCACCACTAATAGCTGGCTGTCCTCTGCCTCTATCTCCTCATCCTCTCGGAACTGGACCGCCACGCCCACGGCCTCTAGAAGCATCTGACTGACGTGGAGCATCGTCAGGAGTAGGAAGTAAAGCTCTCTGAGAAGGTGGTGAGGGTGGTAAAGTCACATGCGGAACTGTCGCCGTGCCCTGCCGCCCCATGGTACAGTCTCTGACACGGTGGTACTGACTCCCCCACCGAAAACATCCTGGAGACGACTGCTGGGTCTGTGGATATGAACCAAATAACTGACCTCGTCTCAATCCTCTGCCTCCACCATCTCCCGGAAATAATCTATCACGATGTCTACCCATCTGCCGCTGAGCTGGCGTATCAGTACGGATCCTCTTCGGCCAGAAACGGACGGAGTCTCAGAAATATGCTCCTCCAGAAGTAAGGCTGCATCCATCGCGGCTGCGTATGTATCAAAGTGCTGGGTGCCGATGGTAAGGAATAGCTGTGTATCAAGCCCTCACACGAACCTCTTTATTCTCTTCTCTTCTGTGTCGACTAGGTACGGAGCATATCGAGACAACTGGGTAAACTGTATATCATACTCCGACACTGTCATCCGAGGAGTCTTGCGCAAAGACCCAAAGCTACGGCCTCGAGCATCTCGGACACTCTCCGGAAGAAAACGGGCAAGAAATGCAGATGTAAACTCATCCCAGGTCATAGAAGGCAGACCTGCAGCTCGGCCTCTCTCTACTGAATCGTACCATGTCTGGACAAGACCCTCCAGACGAAAACTCGCAAACTCCACCAATCTATCATCAGAACACCTCAACGAACGGCAAATCCGAACCATCCTATCAAGAAATGCCTGTGGGCCCTCTGTCGCATCTGTACCGGTAAAAGCTAGAGGTCTCAATCTCATGAACTCCTGTAGTGAAACAGGGATAGTCTCCGTAGTAGCAGCAGGAGTGACCATCTGTGCAGCAGGTACGATCGTGGTCTGTGCAGCGGAAGGAACGTCCTCGGATCTCTGTGCCCGGCTGGACTCAACTAAAGATCCCATCATCTGCCGCAACTCTTGCATGCCGGCCACTAATCTAGCAATACGGTCAGGATAAGGAGGATCAGTATGACCCTGAGGGGTAGGCGTATCCTCCCGCTCGATCCTCGCCTCAGACAGGCCCGCTCGAATCTCATCCCTAGCTGCAGCCCGCTGAGCTCTCGTAGTCTTTGGCGGCATCGAAGCTGGAATAAGAAACAGGGCTAATAAGGACATTGCAATTGAATCAAAGAATGCAAGGAATCAAGAAAGGAAATACAAGCAATTATGTCCTAAGGTCACTTAGGCGGAGTACCGTATCATAAGTATGCCGCGGATCATACCCACGCTACGCCACTCTGCTTAAGTCACCTACTCCATCTACCAAGGTCGTCCTACACTCAGAAAGGTAAAACCTACGCTCTGATACCAACTTTGTCACGACCCGAAAGTACGGAACGTGACTGGCACTTAGATTACGAGACGTCTAAAGGCGTACCGTAACCTAAGTCAGCCAAAGCCCAGAAAAATCTAAACCAAAATCAAAAGAGAGTGAAGGAAAACCTTTAACGAAAACGATTTTCAAATCAATTAAGTTGCAAAGAATCCCTTCTTAAAAACATCATAAATTTCAGAAAATTTCGGCAGAGTCTCCCCTGTATTTTCTATCCCCCAAAATGGGTACAACAAGATAATAAACCTGTAATCATAAAATGGCATCCCTAAGCGGGAGATAGCTCTTCGCCCAAGGCGGATCACAACCACATGCAATATAATAACCATATCAAGAAAAGAGCATAAAAGAAACGCAAAATATCAGAAAACACATCGCCGGCTCAAGTGAGCTCGACCCAAAAGAAACCACAAATATACAACCTCTCAGTCTCACCACTAGGTCACATATACAATATAAAGTGGTAGATGGAGAATACTAGATACAATGATAAAGCAAAAGAAATAAAGTGTGCTCGCAACCCACCTACGGGCGATGTCGCGAGTCTGCGCAAAAGGAGCTGATAATAAGATAGCCGCCGCTACAAGACTGATGAGACCGACCTGCAAGACACTGTGGCACAACGGGGGTGAGTTGCCAGCTCGTGAGTAAATATAACATCTAATAAGGCAATCGTAAGAATGCACGCAATGCACCACAACATGCATGTCCATATGTGATCTAATAGCTCTAGTATGCAATGTCATTTCTAACTCTTTAAGTGTTTTAAATGCTAGGGGTACTGCGTTCTTAACTTTTTAGAAAATGAATATCTGTATAATAGCTAAGTACCATCAAGAAATCATTTGAAAACCCGTGTCAAGCATCGACACCAAATAGGAATCATATCTGTCTCAATATCGGGCTCCGTCAGTCCGTATCGGCCCAAATCATAAATCTCACGACAACGGTCGGTATCCTCCGGATATCCGCCGTGCCAGACATCACCGGTAGGTAGTCTTCCCCTGCCAGGCTCATCGTCTACAACTCAATCTTCTTGCCCCGGGGTACCATACCGGGCCCACCATGTACCCGAGACGGTTCATCCACTCCTCAAATCGGGTCTCGAAATCAAACAGAAAACATGAAAACTCATGGTGTACGACACATACATCACGAGAAAACCGCAACTTTGTTTTAAAAATGATGAATATAAGCTTTTGTTAAATTCTTGCGGTTTTCCCCAAAAATCCAGAAATCGCAGCAATACTGAAATCCTCAAGAAAATCAAAATGTTCACATGTTATATATGATAAATGTATATGATATCAATGTATATGATGTGAGTTTTGGCTAGAAATCTATGTAGATATGATGGTAATGCGAGGTATATGCATGCTATGCGATTCCATATATCATGTATGAATGCAAATGGCGTTATTAAGTTAAACAGGTTCTATAGTGCACGTGGCATGGCAATTACCAAAAGCGTGTGTGTCACATGAATAGTGCGCGTGCAACAGATGCCAATGGTAATGGTGTTCGTGTCCTATGAAGTGACATCGCATAAGTATAGATGAATGTCCATGCAATCTAATATACTGTTCGCTATAAGGGTATGCAGTGTACATGAATGGATAAGCTAGCTAACAAAATAAATCTTGCAAAAAGTAGGGTAATCCTAACTAGGGGGGCGCATCGTGCCATCCAGACGATTCCCCCATAGATGAATACATCTACTCACCTGAAATCCCCGCTAATCCGATCCGACCACCGCCTTGCCTTTACGTGCCGTGTCCGATGTTTCCCCGAACGATCCTATATTTGTACAACACCATGCATAAGATTACAAAACTTAAAACGATGCAAGTCACAATATACAATTATCGACGCTCTCGAATTAAACATAGCACGCACTCGGTGCGCGGGAAAACGCACGAAAATCGCTAACCCTTAACTAGAATCGTCATTTCGGGGAAATCGACAAAACTACTACCTGACTAGACGAAACCCCGCGTTCGCGCACTCTAATAGTCCTATGCGAAGCTAATTATATCGCTAACATAACGCAATTTGATCGCATTCTAATTTTTGTAAAAATCTAGTAAGCAAATTCAATACCGATTCGATGCAAACATCGAAATTTAACGATTTAGCGAGCGTATCATTACCCAATTAACCACTCTAATCAATTAGGTAACCAAAGCCCTAACTTAAGTCTAACAACCATGCTTCAAACCCTAGTTCAACAACAAATCCCATTCTTGAGTTTCATGAACAAGAATTTACAACTAAATTAATACTTCAAAATTGAATTCTAGCATATTTAAACTACAAGTTAGCAACTAGTTTAGGATTTTACCTCACAAGTGGAAACCTAGCATGATCAAGTCACCAAGAATCCTCCTTTCTCCTAGTTTTGAACTAAATTTGCTTGAGGAGAGAGTGGATTAGGGTTTGGCTTTGAATTGGAGAAGAAAATGGTGAATTTTTATGTATTTTTCATGATTTTTGAAGCAAGAATTGAGGTGAAAAGAGGGGGGTGCTGCTGCTATTTTCGGCCAGAGGTGAAGAGGAGGAGGGTGTGGGGTTTTTGGAGAAGTTTCTAGGTGAAAAGATCCCTCACATCTCATTTAATGCATTTCACATCAACTTTTTACAAAAAACCCCTTTTTACATCATTTTTTCATAATTTTCACACCATAAAACTAAAATGTTGCAAGTCATGATGCAATTTTATTAACACCATATTTTAGCTTATAAAGACTCATAATTATGAAATTTACCTAATTAAATTTGTATTTATCACTAATTTAATGTATTTAAAAAGGCTTAAAATAATAATAAAAAAATAATTAATTACGGAATTTGTTTATTTAACTAGAAAATTATATGTGACATTTTAGTGACAAAATTATAGTAATATCTTATCTAAATTTTGTATAATTAGGTCTACAATGAAAAATACCTATTTTGACTTTTTACGGAAAAAGCTGAAAAATTAACCGATTACCGAAAAACTTCCTAAACGATTTTTGAAGGGTTACACTAAAAATAACTAATAATCCTATGTACACATATATAATAACATGCACCATTGCTAATTAACACGAAAAACATTCTAACGAAATTTCAAAGTGTTACAATCTACCCCCTTAAAGAAATTCGGTCCCCGAATTAAAAAAAAACTAACCACACTTACCTTCAAAAAGATGGGGATACTTCTTCCTCATCTCGCTCTCGGTCTCCCAAGTGACCTCCTCGCTACTCGGACTACACCAAAGTACCTTGACGGACGGTATCTCTTTCGATCTCGATTTCTTCACTTGTCGATCCAAGATGATCACCGGCTGCTCTGCATAGGAAAGGTCGCGCTCAAGCTGGATCGTCGGGTGCTGGATCGCATGCGAAGGATCATAAAGATACTTGCGGAGCATCGAAACGTGAAATACGGGGTGTACATCTAGAAAACTGGGCGGAAGGGCTAACCGATACGCAACTGCACCAACACGCTCTAGGATCTCGAAGGGGCCTACATATCTGGGACTAAGCTTCCCCTTCTTCCCAAATCTCATCACACCTTTCATTGGGGAGACCCTCAAGAAAACATGATCACCAACAGAAAACTCAAGTCTGCACCGCCGACGGTCCACATAAGATCTCTGCCTACTCTGGGCTGCTCTCATCCTATCGCGAATCAACTGGATCTTCGCGGTCGTCTCCTCAACAATCTGTGGCCCTAAGATACTGCTCTCACTGAGCTCTGTCCAACAGGTGGGCGATCTGCAACTCATCCCATAAAGAGCCTCAAATGGTGCCATCTGAATGGTCTCCTGGTAGCTGTTGTTGTAGGAGAACTCTACTAAGGGTAAATGATGATCCCAGCTACCTCCGAAATCTAGTACACACGCTCGGAGCATGTCCTTGAGAGTCTGAATAGTCCGCTCTGACTGTCCGTCGGTCTGCGGATGAAATGCTGTGCTGAAACTCAAGCGAGTGCCCAAAGCCTCCTGATGTCTTGCCATAGCCGGCTGGTAAACTGGGCGCCTCTGTCGGACACGATACATGTCGGAACTCCGTGCAGTCGTACGATCTAGTCGATGTATAACTGGGCATACTGGGCAAATCCGAAAGTCGTCTTCACCGGTAGGAAGTGAGCCGCTTTCGTCAAACGATCTACGATCACCCAGATGGAGTCATACCCTCGACTAGTCCTGGGTAGACCCACAATGAATTCCATAGAAATCTGCTCCCATTTCCACTCCGGAATGGGTAACGGCTGTAGCTCTCCCGCGGGCCTCTGGTGCTCAGCCTTGACTTGCTGACAAGTCAGGCATCTCGACACAAAATCTGTGATGTCTCTCTTTTTTCCATCCCACCAGTAAACACCTCTCATGTTATGGTATATCTTGGTGGAACCGGGATGAACACTGTATACCGATCGATGTGCCTCCTCAAGAATCTCGCGCCGCAATCCCTCAACATCTGGTACGCATAGTCTAGCCCTAAATCGTAGTATCCCCTGATCATCGATCACGAACTCGGAAAATCTGCCCTGTCCAATCTGTGTCCTGATCTCTGAGCATCGGTCATCACTGTGCTGTGCCTCGTGTATACGGTCAAGCAACTGTGGGCGTGCACGAACATGCGCAATCTGTCCTCCGATCGGCTTAAACTCGAACTGTACTCGGCTGTCGCATAAAATCTGCCAATCTGCCGACGACTGCCTCTGTACTGCGTACAAACAAGATAGACTACCCCCGGGCCTCCTGCTCAAAGCATCCGCCACTACATTAGCCCTGCCTGGGTGATATAAGATCTCACAATCGTAGTCCTTCACTAACTCCATCCATCGGCGCTGTCTATGGTTCAGGTTGTGCGGCTGAAATATATACTTTAAGCTCTTGTGATCAGTGAATATCTGGCACGACTCGCCATATAGGTAATGTCGCCAGATCTTAAGTGCAAAGACCACTGCAGCCATCTCCAAATCGTGAGTGGGGTAGTTCTGTTCATGTTTCTTCATTTGCCGCGAAGCATACGCGATCACCCTGTCATGCTGTATCAATATGCACCCTAGCCCCATTCATGAAGCATCACAGTAGACCACAAATCCGCCTGATCCTGAAGGCAATCATAGCACTGGTGTCGTAGTCAGTAGAGCCCATAGCTGCAGGAAACTGTGCTCACACTCCTCCGTCCAAACGAATGGAACTCCCTTCCGGGTCAACCCGGTCAAAGGTGTAGCAATACGGGAGAAGTCCTGCACGAATCCCCTATAGTAGCCTGCCAGCCCTAGAAAGCTGCGAACCTCCGTCACTGACGTGGGTCTAAGCTGTTAGTGTATATGCCCTATGGGCCATTATTGTATCATACTTGTATGTATTTTACTTAATTGAAGCTTGGGATATTCACAGTTGTATTTACAGTCTTGCTAAAAATAGTAGTATGCAACTTGGTTTGTGTCTACTTTAATATGTGCATATGTTTCTTGTAACGTATCAATTATACATATTAGTAGAGCCCATAGGATCTTTGCTTGTTTACCAGCGTTGTGATGGCAGTCACACTAGTGGGTGCTGGGTAGTCTATAAGCAACATCCTATACTTGTCCCTAGTCGTAGGATTATCGAGATTGGGCATCGATACACCAGAGTAGACTAGTGTGTACGCTTCTAATCCCAGTTGGTGAGATGGTCTGTCCCACAGCCATCAGTACGTCGTACTGGAGATAGTATACATGTGCTCGTTAGGTTACGGGTATACCGGACAGGACTCGCAGGGGGACTGTTGGTTGGTATTATACCAATCGTCAGTTAACAGTGTAAGTCCATATTGCGACCCCCGGTGCTTACGGGGAGGCGGAAACGGTATAAAAGACGAATTTTTATTGCAAGAGGCAACATGGACTAAACATGGTCGGGATCGATGTCTAAACTAAAACTAGTATTCTAGCTAAAGAGAGTTAGCTACTATGGAAGATGGTTATACCTATACTTGAACTCCTTCTTCTTCAAACCTTGTAGAGGTTGATGGTTCTCTTTACGTCGCCTTCTCCTGTCGAAGATGGATCCACCTCGAAGGTTCGACTTTGGGCTCTTCCTCGATCTTTGAGTGAACTAGGGTTTCCGGTTTGCTAAACCTTCATCCTAGAATGAGTAGAGAGAGATTAGGGTTTGCTTTTCTATCAAAAGAGAATGATTCTCAACACATGAGAAGGTTTCTCTTTTCAAGAGGAAGAAGAAGATGAAAATGAGGAGAGAGAGAGGTTATGATAGAATGAGCTCAATTATTTCTTTCTTGCAACCATATTGCAAAAGAAAATGAATTATCTAAATGATAATAATTTAAAATGAGAATAGTTGATGGTAGTGTTTTGAATGACCACAACCATGCTTCATTTAATAAAAAGTAAGCATGAATCAAGGAAGACTTTCAAGGCATGAAAGTGGTCAATGGTCAACAAGTCAACCAAGGTCAACAAGTCAACAAAAACAACCATAACATAATTCTCATTTAATTATTATTATTAATAGATAATATATAAATCCATTAGGGTTTGGAAAATGATAACTGTCAACTGTGCATACGCACCCGATCCGAAACCCTAATGAAAAACCTCATTCTCCGCCTCAAGTAACTGTGCATACACACCTGCATTCTCGTTCCGAAAAACAAGAATACCAAGATATAAAAGCAACCCCCAAAACATATACCAGTATCTGGCTCAAACCAGAGCCTGCCAGTATAATCCGTCCGGACTCCAAACGTGCACAAGTGCGCGGATGAGAACGAACCCTGTCGCAAAACCATGCGACCTCTACTCTGTTTTGCCCAGAGGCGAATACCCTCTGTGTGGGACTCTAAAGACTCGACACTACGCTGGCAGTGGGTTTAACCACAGACCGCAAGCGGCACTAGCTGTGCGTAACGGTCCCCAGGTAGATGCCGACAAGAAGGCTGACGAGGTGAAACCCCATCTGAACTCCTACTGAGTCTGAATGTGACATTCTCCGTACAGTCCGGTCTGTTCGTCTGATACATCGCATGGCGGGCCTAGGGGGCGGTAAACGTCAGTCCCCCAATAGCGGTACAAGTCATGCCGGAGCGAAGCCCAAAACACCCTGAGATAACACTGGAAACCTACCAGTATATCTCGTTTGCCCTGGCCAGGGACTACTCGTGTAATGGCTCTCCTAGACACAGCGCGATGTCAACCCCCAATACCGGGAGAGACGAATCCTGTCTAACCGTCACTGCCTCCAAGTGCTTCGGGACTGCACCCAACCACCACCTGTTTGCACGACTCCTTTGAGCCGTGGTAGGGTAGTGATCAAAGTGCAGTGGGAACACACTCGAGGCGAAGTGCCAGTGTCAAGTCAGCGGACTAAGCTGTACTCATGTCACCTGGGAACTGACGACTGACGATAGGTATAATACCAACCTGTCAGTTCCCGACGAGTCCTGTCCAGTGTACTCGTAACCCAACGAGCACCCGTATACTATCTCCAGTACGACGTACTGATGGCTGTGGGACAGACCATCTCCCACACTGGGATGAGAAGCGCATACGCTAGTCTACTCCGGAGTATCGATGCCCTGTCTCGATAGTCCTGCGACTAGGGACCTGTATAAGGATGTGCTTATAGATTACCCAGCCCCCACTAGTGTGACTGCCATCACAACGCTGGTAATCAAGCAAAGATCCTAAGGGCTCCACTAATGCGTATAAGTGATATAGAAAAATAAACACAAGTACACATTGAAGTAGAGACAAACCAAGTAGCATACTACTATTTTGAGCAAGACTGTATATACAAGGTGAATATCCCAAGCATCCATTAAGTAATATACAAACTAGTATGATACAGTAATGGCCTCTAGGGCATATACACTAACAATCTCCCACTTGCACTAAGGCCATGTACTGGCGTATCGAAGACCTATCATCTCGATCAGCCGCTCGAACTGAGTCTGGGGCAGGGCCTTGGTGAATGGATCTGCAGTGTTGTCTTCTGAAGCAACTCTCCGAACCTCGATCTCCTTGCGATCCACGATCTCCCTGATCAGGTGATACCGCCTCAAGATGTGCCTGGATCTCTGATGGGACCTTGGTTCCTTTGCTAAAGCTATAGCCCCATTGTTGTCGCAATACAGAGGTATTGGATCAACAATGGACGGAACCACCTGAAGTTCTTTCAAGAACTTCCTCATCCAGACAGCTTCTTTTGCGGCATCAGATGCAGCGATGTATTCCGCTTCCATCGTCGAGTCTGCAACGGTTTCCTGTTTGGAACTTTTCCAACACACCGCCCCTCCATTGAGGGTAAAGACAAAGCCCGACATGGACTTGGAATCATCCTTGTCACTCTGGAAGCTGGAGTCAGCAAAGGCCTCGATCTGGAGGTCTTTTCCGCCATACACCAAGAACATCTCCTTAGTCCTTCTCAGGTACTTGAGAATGTTCTTTACCGCTATCCAGTGTTTCTCCCCAGGGTTTGACTGATACCGGCTTACCACACTCAGTGCATAAGCTACATCCGGTCTGGTACACAACATCGCATACATTATAGAGCCTACCGCAGAAGCGTAGGGTATAATAGACATGCGATCCCTCTCCAAATCAGTCTTGGGAGACATCTCTTTAGAGAGGGTGATCCCGTGACAAGCCGGTAGGTTACCGCGCTTGGAATCTTCCATACTGAATCTCTTCACTATGGTGTCAATGTACCTGGACTGAGAAAGTCCCAATATCCTCTTGGATCTATCACGATGGATCCGGATCCCCAGGATGTATGAGGCATCACCCAGGTCTTTCATGGAGAACCTTTGTGACAAGAACCCCTTGACAGATTGTAGCATAGGAATGTCATTTCCTATTAAGAGAATGTCATCCACGTATAAAACGAGGAATACTACAGTTCTCGCTACAAATCTACTATAGATGCATGGTTCATCTGGATTTTTGATAAAGCCAAATTCTTTGACCGTCTCATCAAAGCAGATGTTCCAACTCCGCGATGCCTGCTTTAGTCCATAGATGGACTTAAGCAACTTGCACACCTTTCCGCTGCTCCCACTCTGAATGAAGCCCTCTGGCTGGTCCATATAGACACACTCCTCTAAATTTCCATTTAGAAAAGCTGTCTTTACGTCCATTTGCCAGATCTCATAATCGTGGAAGGCAGCGATGGCAAGAAGGATCCGAATGGATTTCAGCATGGCTACTGGAGAAAAGGTTTCGTCATAGTCCAAGCCAGGTCTTTGACGGAAACCCTTTGCTACCAGCCTAGCTTTATAGGTCTCAACCTGTCCATCTACACCAATCTTCCTTTTGAAGATCCACTTGCATCCTACGGGTTTTACCCCGTCTGGAGCAATGTCCAACGTCCATACCTTGTTGGTGTACATGGACTCCATTTCGGTCCGCATTGCATCCAGCCATTTTACTGAGTCAACGCTCTGAACGGCCTGCTGGAAGCTAGTAGGCTCATCATAATCTATGATGCAATCCTCTCTATCCCCGTCTATGAGAAAACCGTAGTATCTCTCGGGCGGATGAGACTGCCTACTACTTCTGCGGAGCGGCGTAGGAATGTCCTGTTCTGTTGAACCCTCTGGTTCCACTAAGCTTTCAGTGACAGTCTGTGGTTCTGGAACTTCTTCCAGTTCTACTGCGCTCCCACTAATTTCCTTTTCCAAGAACTGGTGTTCTAGAAAGTGGGCATTGCGAGAAACAAGGACTTTTTGTTCCTCTGCGTAGTAGAAAAGATACACCCTGGTGCTCTTTGGGTATCCCACAAACTTGCACAGCACTGAGCGTGCCTCGAGTTTGTCCGCATGCTGCTTTTTGACAAAAGCTGGACATCCCCATATCTTCAGATATTGAAGATATGGTTTCTTCCCACTCCACATTTCATATGGGGTGGTAGGCACAGTCTTAGTCGGAACTCGGTTCAAAAGGTATGCGGCTGATTCTAGCGCATATCCCCAGAATGATCGCGGTAACTCAGCGTTACTCATCATGGACCGCACCATATCCAATAGGGTGCGGTTCCGTCTCTCCGATACACCGTTATGTTGCGGGGTGTATGGAGGAGTAAGCTGAGAGAGAATTCCGTTCTCTTTTAAATAGTCCAGGAACTCGGCACTTAAGTATTCTCCACCTCGATCCGATCTTAGAATCTTAATACTTTTGCCGGTCTGTTTCTCTACTTCATTCTTATACTCCTGGAATTTTCCAAAGGCTTCGGACTTATGCTTCATTAAGAAGATATGACCGTACCTTGAGAAGTCATCCGTAAAAGTAATGAAGTAAGAATGTCCGCTTCGGGCATGTGTAGACATTGGACCGCACACGTCACTGTGTACGAGTCCCAAGAGCTCGCTCGCTCTTTCTCCATGTCCAGTAAACGGAGTCTTTTTCATCTTTCCCTTGAGACAGGATTGACAAGTGGCATACGACTGATATTCGAACGCATTCAAATACCCTTCTGTATGTAACTTGGTCAACCTTCTCTCATTGATGTGACCCAATCTACAATGCCATAAGAAAGTCTGGTTTATTTCTGGAGACTTTCTTTTGTGTGTATTCTGGACATTAAAAATCTGTGGTTGGTTCAATACGTATATACCATTACTCAAAGTACCTGACCCAATCAAAACTTGATTAAGGCGAATGTTTACAACATTACTTACAAACGCAAATTCATAACCTTCTTTAGAAACTAAAGATACAGAAATGATATTACAAGTTGCG
Organism: Agapanthus africanus; assembly: GCA_030015575.1. Lineage (NCBI taxonomy): Eukaryota > Viridiplantae > Streptophyta > Magnoliopsida > Asparagales > Amaryllidaceae > Agapanthus > Agapanthus africanus. The sequence continues at coordinate 199,814,883 of JASDDO010000006.1, forward strand.
TTGGGTACAAAAAAGCAATTACGCAAAACCAAAACATGTCCATCTGACATTCCCAGGTGATAGTCCCCCACGGCTTTAGCATCCATGCTAGCTCCGTTTGCAACTCTGAGGGTCATGTCACCTGCTTTCAAAACACTACGGTTTCTCAACGCCTGCAAAGAATTACAGATATGAGATCCTGATCCGGTATCCAATACCCAGGAAGTAGAGTTTATAGAAAGACAGTTTTCAATAACATACACACCTGAAGCTGAAGCTGCAACCTGCTTCAATTCCTGTGTTCTGGCCTTCCAGGCCCTGCAATCATTCTTCCAGTGTCCTTTCTTATGACAAAAGAAGCATTCTTCCTTATCCACAAGCTTCCCCGCTATCTTTGTTGCTTTTCCTTTTCCCTTCGTATCCACTTTACTAACACCGCCCCTTGGTTTGGCGGGGGCTTTCTTCTTCTTTCCCTTGGCTTTCGCCTTGGACCTAGAAGAAGATGATCCTCCTACAAACAAAGTGGATGTTTCCCTACCTTTCTGTAGGGTGCCCTCTGCGCTCCTCAGCAGGTTGAGGAGTTCTGAAAGTTCAACCTCCTTTTCTTGTAGGTTGAAATTCATTATAAACTGGGCGTAAGTGGAAGGAAGGGACTGGAGAACTATATCCGTATATAGCTCACTCTCCAATGTGATCCCTAGGTCAGCGAGCTCCTCAATGTAACCGATCATCTTTAGCACGTGCTCGGCTACTGATGATCCGACGGCCATTCTTGTCGAAAACAGCTTTTTCGACGCTTCGTATCTTGCGATACGTGATTGCTCTCCATACAGTTCTTTTGTATGAAGCAATATGGACTCCATGTCCATATTCTCATGCCTCCTCTGATGTTCGTTGTCCATCGAGGCAAGCAAGAGGCACTTGGCCTTCGCGCTATCAATCTCCCAAGTCTTGCGGATTTCCTTATCCGCGACGCTGGAAGTTGGACCAGGGACAGGGGGAGCTTTGGTGGTAAGAAGATACCCCAGCTTGTCATAAGTGATTGCTATCTTGACATTCCTGAGCCAATCTTTGTAGTTTGGCCCTGTCAGCTTGTTTTTATCTAGGAGTAACTTAAGTCCAGTCATGTTGATAGGTCGCTGCAATTAGGAGAGAGAAGAAGAAACACTCAGCATGATGCTCTTGCAAGTTTAGAGTGGTTTTTAGTTTGTCTAAACAGGATGGCTCCCACTGTTTCTCGAATCCCTCCTCAAACCATAAAGGAAGAATTAGTCAGGATCAATCCCACCGTACAATACTTGCTTAACCGTTCAGCCAGGCTGGTGTCGGTACTTCGAGGGAGGTTTTCCAACGCTTTCGCGAAGTTCCTTAATTAAAGAACCTCTTTTCCCTGGGGGCGTAGCCCCGCTAACACTTTTCTAGGCACCTACTAGGTTTATAGCATTGATCGTTAAGTGAGAAATTTCCCGAGGAGTAGCATATACTCACAGTAGGATCGGGATCCAAATATCATCGCGTGACGAAAATGAAGGAATCCTACCAGAATCATCACACTCCAAATGGTATGCAAATCTAGCAAGTTTCAGTACTTATGAAACTCCCGATGTGGATTTTTGCCCCATGCTCTTATGACCTTGGCGTGAGGTCAAAATGTCATAAGTCACATGTCAAGTTCGTCCCATCATTATCCAGGTTAATTTGAATCCACCCGTACATACCCTTGACGTAGGCCAAAATGGCAGCACGACTGTTTCAAACCAACGCATTCTATCTATGCAACAGATAAATATCCGGCAGCTACCAATCACTATGCCTTGGCGTGAGGTCAAAATACATAGCTTGAATACTACCGAATATTTAACTGAAATGATGGAGGGCTACGGATGGTTTTGGCAAAACCGTGAACGTAGTGAACTTGATTTGGTCGATGGAACGAGATAGCTTTTAAAAGGAGTGGCTCAAACTCCGCATTTAAAAGTTGGTTTTGAAAAGAACCGAGTGGTTTTTCGAAAGTGTTCCAACGACTTTAACTTGGTTTATTATCTTGCATTAGTTCTTTTAATGCGTGATATTCTTGCATTAGTTCTTTTAATGCGTCCCATCATTTAAATCCTACCATTGCAGAAAACAACCAAAATATGACGTACGCTTATGCCATATGCATTCGCCACGGGGCCCCGTCATCACCCGTTAGGTTACTTAACTAACGACAGAGCGGGGGCTGGGCTAGCGCGGCTGTAAAACATAAGCAACGCCTAAATAGAAAGCAATGATAGACATTACAGATCACAGATGAATACATTGGATATACTAGCAATCCGCATTTCTTTCGAGCCTGAAACGAAAAGCGGATAACACGGTCGCGGTGAATAGCAAATACCCCACCCAAGACCCCTACGGGTGCGGCAAACTACCCGCCAAGTTCCCGGTAGTTTGTGCACCCCACCATGGGTCTATCCTAGGAGCAAAAACAGTAAAAAAGAATTATACAATGACGGCTACAACCCCGACCCGGTTGTGCGGCCAAACAAATAATATAATTACATCAATTTACATTTACAAATGAATGAAAGAAAAACAAAAGCTCATCTCACATCCAACCCCGGCTATTCACCCGCGACAGTCCAACACATTCATATACACATTCCAGCACATTACAGATCATGTATAACCCCGACTAATCGACTTATAGCGGTTAGCCGACGTTCAATACATGCAAACATCACAGATATAACCAATATAGCCAAAGTGTAGTGAAGTTCGAAAAAAAATACGGAATTATAGGCCCCCAAAAGTAAATTTTAGTTCTGGAAAATCTGGGCATATAATTTATATCCTAAAAATCCCAAAACCAAAACCTACAGACACTGCACGAAAAACGAGGCGCAGAAGACGACAAAGCGCGGCGGTTCCGCGGCACGAGCCTACCTCGTGCCGCGGATGCGCGGCGCTTTGAGCTCAACAATGGATCGTTTTTCATGGGTGTTTTTAGAAAACCCTGAGATGATTTTACAAATATAAATTTTTTCATTTTGAGCCAAAAAAAATTTCAACAGAAACTCAGGTTTTTGAAAAATACGGTTTTTGGGTTTTTACGGTTTCGAACTTCGTTACACTTCACTACGAAGCTAGTTTAAGTTTAGTTAGGCTCTGATACCACTGTAAGTCCATATTGCGACCCCCGGTGCTTACGGGGAGGCGGAAACGGTATAAAAGACGAATTTTTATTGCAAGAGGCAACATGGACTAAACATGGTCGGGATCGATGTCTAAACTAAAACTAGTATTCTAGCTAAAGAGAGTTAGCTACTATGGAAGATGGTTATACCTATACTTGAACTCCTTCTTCTTCAAACCTTGTAGAGGTTGATGGTTCTCTTTACGTCGCCTTCTCCTGTCGAAGATGGATCCACCTCGAAGGTTCGACTTTGGGCTCTTCCTCGATCTTTGAGTGAACTAGGGTTTCCGGTTTGCTAAACCTTCATCCTAGAATGAGTAGAGAGAGATTAGGGTTTGCTTTTCTATCAAAAGAGAATGATTCTCAACACATGAGAAGGTTTCTCTTTTCAAGAGGAAGAAGAAGATGAAAATGAGGAGAGAGAGAGGTTATGATAGAATGAGCTCAATTATTTCTTTCTTGCAACCATATTGCAAAAGAAAATGAATTATCTAAATGATAATAATTTAAAATGAGAATAGTTGATGGTAGTGTTTTGAATGACCACAACCATGCTTCATTTAATAAAAAGTAAGCATGAATCAAGGAAGACTTTCAAGGCATGAAAGTGGTCAATGGTCAACAAGTCAACCAAGGTCAACAAGTCAACAAAAACAACCATAACATAATTCTCATTTAATTATTATTATTAATAGATAATATATAAATCCATTAGGGTTTGGAAAATGATAACTGTCAACTGTGCATACGCACCCGATCCGAAACCCTAATGAAAAACCTCATTCTCCGCCTCAAGTAACTGTGCATACACACCTGCATTCTCGTTCCGAAAAACAAGAATACCAAGATATAAAAGCAACCCCCAAAACATATACCAGTATCTGGCTCAAACCAGAGCCTGCCAGTATAATCCGTCCGGACTCCAAACGTGCACAAGTGCGCGGATGAGAACGAACCCTGTCGCAAAACCATGCGACCTCTACTCTGTTTTGCCCAGAGGCGAATACCCTCTGTGTGGGACTCTAAAGACTCGACACTACGCTGACAGTGGGTTTAACCACAGACCGCAAGCGGCACTAGCTGTGCGTAACGGTCCCCAGGTAGATGCCGACAAGAAGGCTGACGAGGTGAAACCCCATCTGAACTCCTACTGAGTCTGAATGTGACATTCTCCGTACAGTCCGGTCTGTTCGTCTGATACATCGCATGGCGGGCCTAGGGGGCGGTAAACGTCAGTCCCCCAATAGCGGTACAAGTCGTGCCGGAGCGAAGCCCAAAACACCCTGAGATAACACTGGAAACCTACCAGTATATCTCGTTTGCCCTGGCCAGGGACTACTCGTGTAATGGCTCTCCTAGACACAGCGCGATGTCAACCCCCAATACCGGGAGAGACGAATCCTGTCTAACCGTCACTGCCTCCAAGTGCTTCGGGACTGCACCCAACCACCACCTGTTTGCACGACTCCTTTGAGCCGTGGTAGGGTAGTGATCAAAGTGCAGTGGGAACACACTCGAGGCGAAGTGCCAGTGTCAAGTCAGCGGACTAAGCTGTACTCATGTCACCTGGGAACTGACGACTGACGATAGGTATAATACCAACCTGTCAGTTCCCGACGAGTCCTGTCCAGTGTACTCGTAACCCAACGAGCACCCGTATACTATCTCCAGTACGACGTACTGATGGCTGTGGGACAGACCATCTCCCACACTGGGATGAGAAGCGCATACGCTAGTCTACTCCGGAGTATCGATGCCCTGTCTCGATAGTCCTGCGACTAGGGACCTGTATAAGGATGTGCTTATAGATTACCCAGCCCCCACTAGTGTGACTGCCATCACAACGCTGGTAATCAAGCAAAGATCCTAAGGGCTCCACTAATGCGTATAAGTGATATAGAAAAATAAACACAAGTACACATTGAAGTAGAGACAAACCAAGTAGCATACTACTATTTTGAGCAAGACTGTATATACAAGGTGAATATCCCAAGCATCCATTAAGTAATATACAAACTAGTATGATACAGTAATGGCCTCTAGGGCATATACACTAACAAACAGTTCCCAGGTGACATGAGTACAGCGTAGTCCGCAGACTTGACACTGCTACTTCGCCTCGAGTGTGTCCCACTGCTCTTAGATTTCTACCCTACCACGGCTTAAAGGAGTCGTGCAAACAGGTAGCAGTTGGGTGCAGTCCCGAGCACTTGGAGGCAGTGGCGGCTAGAAAGGATTCGTCTCTCCCTGTATTGGGAGTTGATATCGCGCTGTGTAGAAGAGCCATTACGCAAAGTCCCTGGCCAGGGCAAGCAAGATTTACTGGTAGGTTCCAATAGTTTCTCAGGGTGTAATGGGATACGCTCCGACACGACTTATACCGCTATTAGGGGACTGACGCTTGCCTCCCCTAGGCTCGATATGCGATAGTCTTAGACGAACATACCGGACTGTACGGAGATTGTCACATCAGGCTCAGTAGGAGTTCGGATGGGTTTTCCTTATCGGCCTTCTTATCGACATCTACCTGGGGACCGTTACGTACAGCTAGTGCCGCTTGCGGTCTGTGGTTAAGCCCACTGCCGGCGTAGTGTCGAGTCTTTAGAGTCCCACACAGAGAGTTTCCCTGCTCCAGGCGAAACGATATAGAGGTCGTATGGTTTTACGACAAGGGTTTGGACGCATACGTGTTTAAACGCACGTACGACGTTCAGACAGTTTTTACTAGCCGGCTTTGGTTTAAGCCAGATTCTAGTATCAGGTTATTGGAATTATGCAGTCTAAAGTTTTTCCGTGTTTTCACGGATTGGAGCGGCGTTCTCGTAATTTTCCGGGAAGCTTCTAGAAGCATGGTGACTTGGGGGTTAAGGTGGCATAAGCATTTATTGCTTAATGACTCATTTGTGTGATTCATCCTTAGAGTTAATGATTCATTTATTAAGCTTATGACTCATGTGATGAATCACACAGGGTGAATGCATCAACTATGATGATTAATCACTTATATTATTTATTTGATAAATTGTTATGTTTGTTATATTCTAATGAGCTCATTATTCATATTCATTCTCATCATCACCTTCTCTCTCCTCAAGCTCTCTCATTCTTGAAACCCTAACCCTAACCTCTCCTGTGTTGAGATCAAGGGTTCGCTAGACTAATACTTCCATAACCTCACTCTATATCCCCTAGGTAGCTTAGATTAGCACTTTGAGCAACCTAGTTATCTCAAGTTAGAGATCAAGCTTGGCGTAGGAGCTCTCGGGTGGATCATCTTTCACTCAAGGAGGCCGTTGAGGTGCCGATGTTCCAAGGAGCCTACGAGGAGTGGAGGACAACGATGAAGACCCGAAGGACAAGTAACGTGAGGTATAACTTCGAATCCGAGTAGTTAAACCTCTCGTAGTTTGCTTGTAACGGTTTAGATACGATTCATGCGCTCAAGTTCGTGTTACGAAGCTTTGATAATCGTTTTTCATATATTCCGCCTCCCCGCAAATTCGTGGGGTGCGTGACATGGACTTACAGTGGTATCAAAGCCAACTAAACTATTACTAGCTTGTTAGCAACAAATTAGAAGTTCGATCGACGGAAAAATGCGTAAAACGAAAAACCTTACCCTAACAGTTCTGTTAATTTTAAACATGTCTAAAAAATTATTTGATATGCCTTAAAATTCACAGCAGGTAAATATAAGAATTCTGGGAAAATACAGAGTTCTAACTCGTCTTGATGGCCGCGGAACCGCGTCAAGAGTGTGCTTTTGGCCGCGGATCCGCGGCGGAGTCAACCCCAAGTTGACTCCGATTTGCTCTACAATTCTTATATTTTGGTGTTCTGTTTTCCTGTATGTTCTGTTTCTGCCCAGGTTACTTCAGTGCTGGTTTACTTTTGGGGTAGACACGTAAAAAGGTTGTTGATCGATGTTCTAAGTTATTTTCTAATTGGGGTTTTATCTGTAATGTTTAATGTGTTCGTAAACCTCCCCTGACTGCTAGTATGTCGGTTGGCAGGGGGTTGCACATTTCTGTAATGTTTACTGTTTGTGTATATGGACTTGATTGGAGTGTTGTGATGATTATCCGGGGTTTGAGATGGGTTTAATATTCATTCATTCGATGTAAATGTAATATGATGTAATATTCTTTTGCGGGACGCATCCAGGTTGCGGTTGTAGCCACCGTTATATTATTTCTTTTCACTGTTTTTGCTCCTAGGATAGACCTAAGGCGGGGTACACAAACTACCGGGTACGTTGAAGTGTTTAGTGGCCTACTCACGTTGTTGAGGGAGACCGCTTCACTTCGGGTACTTGGCGGGTAGTTTGCCGTACCCGTAGGGGTTTAGGGTCGGGGTAATGGCTATTCATCACAACTGTGTAATCCGTCTTTTATTCCAGGCTCAAAGCAAATACGGATTGCTAGTATATCTAATAAAGTTCATCAGTGATCTGGAATGCTTATTATTGCGTCTGACGAATGTACAATATCTATATATGATAGCTATTAGACGTCACTTATGTTTTATACCCGCGCTAGCCCAACCCCCGCTCTGTCGTTAGTTAAGTAACCTAACTAGTGATGACGGGACCCCGTGGCGAATGCGGATGGCATAAGAGGACATGGTATTTTTCGTTGTTTTCTGCAATGATAGGATAAATGATGGGACGCATTATTATAATGCAAAGAAAATAAACCATAGTTCAATCGTTGGAACAAATTTAAAAGAAACCACTCGGTTATTTTAAAAGATCAGAATTTTTAATTGCGGAGCTTTAAACCTCTCCTTTTAAAAAGTATCAGGTTCCTTCGATTATATCAAGTTCACTACGTTCACGGTTTTTCCAAAACCATTCGTAGCCCTCCGTCATTTCATATAGATAGTCAGTAGTATTCAAGCTGTGTTTGTTGACTAAAGTCAAGGCACAGTGTTTGGTAACTGTTGGATATTCATATGCAGCATAGATAAATGCTTTGGTTTGGGATAGTCGTATTTCCTTGTTGACTAAAGTCAAGGGTATGTACGGGTGGGTTCAAATTAACCTGGATAATGATGGGTAGAACTTGACATGTGACTTATGATTTGTTGACTAAAGTCAAGGTCATAAGAGCATGGGGCAAAAATCCATATCGGGAATTTCTAAAGAAACTGAAATTTGCAGAGAGATGCATACCATTTTGGAGTTTGATGAATGTTGGTAGGATTCTTTCAACATTATCATACGATGATATTTTGGATCCCGACCCAACTTTGAGTATATACTACTTATCAGGAGATTCGACACTTAACGATCAATGCTATAAACCAAGTAGGTGTCGAGAAAGGTGTCAGCGGGGCTACGCCCCCAGAGAAAAGAGGTTATTTAATTAAGGAACTTCGCGAAAGCGTTGGAAAACCTCCCTCAAAGTATCGACACTGACCTGGCTGAACGGTTAAGCAAGTATTGTACGGTGAGAATAGTCCTGGCTAATTCTTCTTTTATGGTTTGAGGAGGGATTCGAGAAAGAGTGGGAGCCATCCTGTTTAGATAAATTAAAAACCACTCTAAACTTGCAAGTGCATCATGCTGAAAGTGTTTTTTCTCTCTCTCTTAATTCCAGCGACCATGTGACCACGACTAGGTTACATCTAGATAACAAATTGACTGATTCTGACTTATATGACTGGCAAAGGTCTGTCCAGATGTCCATTGCCTATAACAAACTGGACCACCCTATTACTACTCAAGATCCCGCCGTCCCAGGTCCAGTTTCCACCGTCACGGATATGGATATCCGCCAGACAAGGGAAAAGGATAAAGCAAAAGCCAAATGCCTCGTGTTAGCTTCAGTTGATGGTGTATACCAGAAGCAGCACGAGAAGATGGACTCAGTTTCCATCTTTCTCTATAACAAAGATTTATATGGAGAGCAATCTCATATCGCAAGATATGAGACCTCGAACGAATTAATTCAAGCGAGGTTGACTTTCGTGTCAATTGTAGGGGACAACGTCCTTACAATGACTAGCTGTATTGATGAGCTCCAGGACCTGGAATCCGCGTTGGGAAACGAGTCAGATACTGACTTGATTCTACAATCTCTGCCTCCTACCCTGAAGGAAACAAGGGAAGTAGGAGGAAATAGAAAGGCAAAAGTTTCGGACTGGATATAGTAAAAGAGGGACATTCCTATTGTTACAGGAATGAACATTGGCAGAAGGATTGCAGGGCTAGCAAAGCCAGTAGCCAGGATTCGAAGCATGTTATGGCTTCGGCTTCAAGTGTGTTTGTAATTGAGAATTGTTTGTCAATTAACTCTACTTCCTGGGTACAAGATACCGGAGCAGGATCTCATATCTGTAATTCATTACATGCTTTGAGAAACCGTAAAGTTATAAAGGTAGGTGATTGGTCTCTCAGAGTTGCAAACAAAATGAGCGTGGACGCTGAATCCGTGGGAGAATATCGTCTAGGTTTGACAAGTGGGAAGATATTGATTCTACGTAACTGTCTGTATGTACATAGTATGACTTGTAACATCATATCAGTATCCTCACTTTCGAGAGAGGGATATAATTTTACATTCGTAGGCGATGTAGTTCACATCCACCTAAATCAAGTTTTGATTGGGTCCGGTACATTAGATAACGTAATATACGTATTGAGTCAAGCTCAGGTTTTCAATGTCCAGAACACACTTAAAAGAAAGTCTCCAGAATTAAATCAGGCTTTCTTATGGCATTGTAGACTGGGTCACATCAATGAGAGAAGGTTGACTAAGTTACATAGAGAAGGATATTTGAATCCGTTCGAATATCAATCTTATGCTACTTGTGAATTTTGTCTCATAGGAAAGATGACAAAAACCCCGTTTACTGGACACGGAGTAAGAGCGAGCGAGCTCTTAGGGATCGTACACAATGATGTGTGCGGTCCAATGTCTACACATGCGCGAAGCGGTTATTCATACTTCATTACTTTTACGGATGACTTTTCAAGGTACGGATATGTCTTCTTAATGAAACATAAATATGAAGCGTTTGAAAAATTCTAGGAATACAAGAATGAAGTAGACAACTAAACAGGAAAAAGTATCAAGACACCGAGATCTGATCGAGCTGGTGAATACTTAAGTGCCGAGTTCCTTGGTTACTTAAAAGAGAATGGAATTCTCTCTCAGCTTACTCCTCCATACACACCACAACATAACGGTGTATCGGAGAGACGGAACCGAACCCTATTGGATATGGTACGTTCCATGATGAGTAACGCTGAGTTACCGCGATCATTCTGGGGATATGCACTAGAATCAGCTGCATATCTTTTGAACCGAGTTCCAACCAAGACTGTGCCTACCACACCATATCATATGTGGAGTGGGAAGAAACCTTGTCTTAAGTATCTTAAGACATGGGGATGTCCATCTTTTGTAAAGAAGGAGCATACGGACAAACTCGAGGCACGCTCAGTACAGTGTAAATTTGTGGGATATCCAAAGAACTCCATGGGATATTATTTCTATTACGCAGAGGAACAAAAGGTCTTTGTTTCTCAATATGCCCGCTTCTTGGAAACTGAATTTTTGGAAAATCAGAAGAGTGGGAGCGCAATAGAACTGGAAGAAATTCCAGAACCACAAGCTATTACTGAAAGCTTGGTAGAACCAGAGGTTTCAGAAGAAAGGGACAACCCGACGCCACTCCGCAGGAGTAGTAGGCAGTCTCATCCGCCCGAGAGATACTACGGTTTTATCATAGACGGGGATAAAGAGGATTGCACTATTGACTATAATGAGCCTACTAGCTTCCAGCAAGCCATTCAGAGCGGTGACTCAGTAAAATGGCCGTATGCAATTCGAACCGAAATGGAGTCCATGTACACTAACAAAGTATGGACTTTGGACATTGCTCCAGATGGGGTAAAACCCACAGGATGCAAATGGATCTTCAAAAAGAAGATTGGTGTAGATAGACAGGTTGAAACCTATAAGGCTAGACTTGTTGCAAAGGGTTTCCATCAAAGACCTGGTTTGGACTATGACGAAACCTTTTCTCCAGTGGCTATGCTTAAATCCATTCGGGTCCTTCTTGCTATTGCTGCCTTCCACGATTATGAAATCTGGCAGATGGACGTAAAGACGGCCTTTCTAAATGGTAATTTAGAAAAGAGCATCTATATGGATCAGCCAGAGGGATTCATTCAGAGTGGGAGCAGCGGTAAAGTATGCAAGTTGCTTAAGTCCATTTATGGACTAAAGCAGGCATCCTGGAGCTAGAACATCTATTTTGATGATGCTGTCAAAGAATTTGACTATATCAAAAATCCAGATGGACCATGCATATATAGAAAGATTGTAGGGAGAGCTGTAGTATTCCTCGTATTATACGTGGATGACATTCCCCTAATTGGAAATGATATTCCTATGTTACAGTTTGTCAAAAGATTCTTATCACAAAAATTCACCATGAAAGACCTGGGTGATGCCACCTACATTCTAGGGATCCGGATCTATCGTGATAGATCAAAAAGGATGTTGGGAATTTCGCAGTCCAGGTACATAGACACCATAGTGAAGAGATTCGGTATGTATGATTCTAAGCGCGGTAACCTACGGGCTTGTCACGGAATCACCCTCTCCAAAGAGATGTCTCCCAAGACTGATTTGGAAAGGGATCGCATGTCGATTATACCCTACGCTTCTGCGGTAGGCTCTATAATGTATGCGATGTTATGTACCAGACCAGATATAGCATACGCATTGAGCGTAGTAAGCCGGTATCAAGCAAACCCAGGGGAGAAGCACTGGATAGCAGTAAAGAACATTCTCAAGTACCTGAGGAGGACTAAAGATATGTTCTTGGTGTATGGCGGAAAAGACCTCCAGATTGAGACCTTTACCGACTCCGGCTTCCAGAGTGACAAAGATGACTCCAAGTCCATGTCGGGTTATGTCTTTACCCTTAATGGAGGGGCGGTCTGTTGGAAGAGTTCCAAACAGGAGACCGTTGCTGACTCAACGATGGAAGCGGAGTACATAGCTGCTTGCGATGCCGCAAAAGAAGCTGTCTGGATGAAGAAGTTCCTCACAGAACTTCAGGTGGTTCCTACCAGTGTTGATCCAATACCTCTGTATTATGACAACAACGTCGCTATAGCTTTAGCGAAGGAACCCAGGTCCCATCAGAAGTCCAGAGACATCTTAAGGCGGTATCACCTGATCAGGGAGATCGTAGATCGCCGGGAGATCGAGGTGAAAAGAGTAGAGACGGAGAATAACATTGCTGATCCATTCACAAAGGACCTTACTCAGACGCAGTTCGAGAGGCTATTCGAGATGATAGGTCTACGATATGCCAGCTCATGGCCCTAGTGCGAGTGGGAGATTGTTAGTGTATATGCCCTAGGGGCCATTATTGTATCATACTTGTATGTATATTACTTAATGGAAGCTTGGGATATTCACAGTTGTATATACAGTCTTGCTAAAAATAGTAGTATGCTACTTGGTTTGTGTCTACTTTAATATGTGCATATGTTTCTTGTAACGTATCACTTATACATATTAGTAGAGCCCATAGGATCTTTGCTTGATTACCAGCGTTGTGATGGCAGTCACACTAGTGGGGGCTGGGTAGTCTATAAGAAACATCCTATACTTGTCCCTAGTCGTAGGATTATCGAGACTGGCATCGATACTCCAGAGTAGACTAGTGTGTACGCTTCTCATCCCAGTTGGGGAGATGGTCTGTCCCACTGCCATCAGTACGTTGTACTGGAGATAGCATACAGGTGCTCGTTAGGTTACGGGTACACCGGACAGGACTCGCAGGAGGACTGTTGGTTGGTATTATACCAATCGTCAGTTAACAGTTCGCAGGTGACATGAGTACAGCATAGTCCGCAGACTTGACACTGCTACTTCGCCTTGAGTGTGTCCCACTGTTCTTAGATTGCTACCCTACCACGGCTCAAAGGAGTCGTGCAAACAGGTAGCAGTTGGGTGCAGTCCCGAAAACTTGGAGGCAGTGGCGGTTAGAAAGGATTCATCTTTCCCGGTATTGGGAGTTGATATCGCGCTGTGTCAGAGAGCCATTACGCAAAGTCCCTAGCCAGGGCAAGCGAGATTTACTGGTAGGTTCCAGTAGTTTCTCAGGGTGTAATGGGCTACGCTCCGACACGACTTATACCGCTATTAGGGGACTGACGCTTGCCGCCCCTAGGCTCGATATGCGATAGTCTTAGACGAACAGACCGGACTGTACGGAGATTGTCACATCAGGATCAGTAGGAGTTCGGATGGGTTTTCCTCATTGGCCTTCTTATCGACATCTACCTGGGGACCGTTACGTACAGCTAGTGCCGCTTGCGGTCTGTGGTTAAACCCACCGCCAGTGTAGTGTCGAGTCTTTAGAGTCCCACACAGTGAGTTTCCCTGCTCCAGGAGAAATGATATAGAGGTCGTATGGTTTTACGACAAGGGTTTGGACGCATACGTGTTTAAACTCACGTAAGACGTTCGGACAGTTTTTGCTAGTCAGCTTTGGTTTAAGCCAGATTCTAGTATCTGGTTATTGGATTTGTACAGTCTAAAGTTTTTCTGTGTTTTCACGGATTGGAGGGGCGTTCTCGTAATTTTCCGGAAAGCTTCTAGAAGCATGGTGAATTGGGGGTTAAGGTGGCATAAGCATTTATTGCTTAATGACTCATTTGTCTGATTCATCCTTAGAGTTAATGATTCATTTATTGAGCTTATGACTCATGTGATGAATCACACAAGGTGAATGCATCAACCATGATGATTAATTACTTATATTATTTATTTGATAAATTGTTATGATTGTTATATTCTAATGAGCTCATTATTCATATTCATTCTCATCATCACCTTCTCTCTCCTCAATCTCTCTCATTCTTGAAACCCTAACCCTAACCTCTCATGTGTTGAGATCAAGGGTTAGCTACACTAATACATCCATAACCTCACTCTATATCCCCTAGGTATCTTAGATTAGCACTTTGAGCAACCTAGTTATCTCAAGTTAGAGATCAAGCTTGGCGTAGGAGCTCTCGGGTGGATCGTCTTTGACTCAAGGAGGCCGTTGAGGTGCCGATGTTCCAAGGAGCCTACGAGGAGTGGAGGACAGTGATGAAGACCCGAAGGAGAAGTAACGTGTGGTATAACTTCTAATCCGAGTAGTTAAACCTCTCATAGTTTGCTAGTAACGGTTTAGATACGATTCATGCGCTCAAGTCCGTGTTACGAAGCTTTGATAATCGTTTTTCATATATTCTGCCTCCCCGCAAGTTCGTGGGGTGCGTGACATGGACTTACATAGGCCAACTCCGAACGGCCTCGATCTTCCTCTGGTCTACACATATACCATCTCGTGTAATCACGTGCTCCAAGAAGTCTACGCTGTCCAGCCAGAAAGCATACTTTGAGAATTTGGCGAAAAGCTGATGCTCCCTCAAGGTCTGCAGTGTAATCCGCAGGTGCTGCTCGTGCTCCTCTCTACTCCGAGAATACACCAAGATATCGTCAATGAATAATATGATGAACAGATCAAGATACGGCCTAAAAATACGGTTCATCAAGTCCATAAATGCTGCTGGCGCATTGGTGAGTCCGAACGACATCACCAAAAACTCATAATGGCCATAGCGTGTGCGGAAAGCTGTCCTAGGAATGTCCTCCTATCGAACCCGCAGCTGATGGTAGCCTGATCGCAAATCGATCCTCGAAAAGTATCCTGCCCCCCGGAAGCTGGTCAAACAAGTCGTCGATGTGTGGCAAAGGATACCTGTTCCGCACTGTAACCCTGTTCAGCAGGCGGTAGTCGATACACAAACGCATACTGCCGTCCTTCTTCTTAACAAACAGGACTGGAGCACCCCCAAGGAGAAACACTGGGTCGAATAAGTCCCTTATCCAGCAAATCTTGCAACTGACCCTTCAATTCTCTAAGTTCCGCCGGGGCCATCCGATAAGGCGGTACAGAAATAGGCCCCGTGCCAGGAACCAAATCAATACAGAAAGAAATATCATGCTCGGGCGGTAGCCCAGGAAGCTCGTCAGGGAACACACCAGGGAACACACCAGGGAACTCGTTAACAACTGGAACCTGATCCATCGGAACCGCAGTAGCTCTAGTATCGCAAACATAGGCGAGAAATCCCTGACATCCCTTCTTCAAAAGCTGTCCAGCGCGAAAAGAAGAAATCACACCGTGTGGGGCGGCACCACGGTCCCCCAACACCCCAAAAACCGACTTGCCGGGAAAACAAAATCTAACTGTCTTCTCGCGGCAGTCAACAGAAGCATAGCACGTGGCTAACCAATCCATGCCCAAAAGAACGTCGAAGTCCAACATTTCAAGAAGGATCAAATCGACCGGCAACTCTCTTTCTCCAATACGGACGATACAGGATCGGAACACGTTCCTAGCAACAAACGACTCTCCCACAGGAGTAGTCACAACCAGCGGCTGATCAAGCAAACCGGACTCTCTACACAAACTCGGCACAAAGTGTGTGGATACGTACGAGTGCATGGATCCGGGATCGACTAACACGTGTGCATCAACAGAACATACTGGAAGGATACCTGAGACCACCGCATTGGACACCTGCGCATCCTGATGCGTCAAGGCAAAAACTCGTGCCTGTCCCCCACTTGTGACTGACTGTCCCCTGCACGTAGCTGGCTGTCCTCTGCCTTGATCACCTCGTCCTCTATGAACAAATCCTTCGCGAGCATGACCTATCTGTGCATGAGTCTGACGTGGAGTAACAGTAGGTACAATAGGCAACGCCGTCTAGGGTAGTGAAGGTGGTAATGTGACATGCGGTGCTGCTGCCTCCCTCCGGGGTATCTCAGGAGAATCTCGTACACGATGATAATAACTCCCGCAGCGAAAACATCCCGACGATGACCGCTGACCCTCCTGGGGATAGGAACTAAACAACCGGCCTCTCCCTAAATCTCTGCTACCTACAAGACGTCTATCACGGCGCCGAAAAGGCTGTCTCTGCGCTGATGTATCCGCACGAACTCTCTTCGGCTCTAGAACTACCGAAGTCTGCGCAAGGCGCTCCTCGACTAATAGGGCTGCGTCTACAGCTGCTGCATATGTCTCGTAATGCTGTGCGCTGATCGCAAGAAATAATGGTGTAAGCAAGCCTTGGACAAATATCTTGACTCGCAACTCCTCAGTAGCCACTAGGTACGGAGCATAAACTGATAGCTCGGTGAACAGCACATCATACTCTGCCACTGACATCTCTGGAGTCTGGCGTAAGGACTCAAACCTGCGTGCTCTAGCATATCTGACACTCAGTGGAAGAAAGCGGGCAAGGAATAGCGCCACGAACTTTGTCCAGGTCATATGAAGAAGACCTGCTGCTCTACCCTTCTCGACTGATTCACACCATTTCTGCTCGAGACCTTCCAGGCGAAAGCTCGCGAACTCAACCCATCTCGCATCTGCGCATCTAAGTGAATGACATATCCGCGCCATCCTATCAATGAAAGACTGTGGGTCCTCGGCCGCATCGGTGCCTGTGAAGACCGGAGGCTTCAGCCTTATAAACTCTGACAGCGATATTGAGATGACCTCTGTAGCGGTAGGAACAACTGCCTGTGCTGTGGGTATCACCGCGATCTCAGCAACGGGTGGAACTACCTGTGGTCACTGCGCTCGAAGTGTCTCAAGTAGAGATCCCATCATCTGGTGCATCTCCTGCATACTTGATCCTACTGTCTGGCGCATCTCCTGCACACCCGCCCCTAACATGGCAATCTGATCTGTCATGGCAGGAACAGCCTGCTCGGGCACAACCAGTGTACTATCCGGATCAGTCTTCGTCTCGGACGAGTCGACTCGAATCTCGGCCCTCGCGGCCGCTCTCTGCGCCCTCGTAGTCTTTGGCGGCATAATGGCTAAAAGAAAAAGTAGGATTCGATAAGGGTACGGAAATCGAATAACAAGAATTTATATACTCGAGAAGGAATTTAAATCAACAAGTCCTAAGGTCGCTTAGGCGGAGTACCGTGTCGTGAGTATGCCGCGGAACATACGCACGCTACGCCACTCTGCTTCAGCTACCTACTCCATCATACCAGGGTCATCCTAGGAACACTCCGAATGGTAAAACCTACGCTTTGATACCAACTTTGTCGCGACCCAAAGTTTGGCCCGTGACCGACACTTAACCACGTAACGTCTACAGGCGTAACGCGACTAAGTGAACCGAAAACCCAGAAATCAAACCAGTAAAAATATAGAGTGTTTTAATGATTAAAAAAAGAAGCATTTACAAAGATGCTAAGAAATCTTAAGTAAACAATCACCAAGATAGCAATATACGACGCCGTAGCGAAGATCATGAGCAACAAGTGGGAACATCACAGATAGAATAAACTGCATAAGTAAAGTCGGCTCACAACGAGCTCGACACCAGAATACCAATAATATACAACATCGTCCTCACACTGTCTCTAAGTAAAATACATATATGATAGATGGAGAATACTAGATACAACAGTGTGTACAAAAGAGGTAACCAGATACCACAACCAACCTATCAGCAAAACAGCTCTCGCACCAACTGTAGTGGTATCTGTAGCCAAAAGATGTAAGAAAGTAGCCCGCCGCGACTACTCCGAGGGACAACCTGCAAATACTGTGGCACAACTGGGGTGAGTTTCCAACTCGTGAATAGAGATAACATATAAAGGTAATCGCGAGCATGCACATACTGCGCTACTCTATCAAATGCCAACAGATAAGTCTATTGCAAGAAGCAGTGTGTGCATAATCATCCAAGTGCTCTGTCGAGTAAAGTAACTAGAGGATGAGATGCAAAATAATAATTGCGGGGCATGGGATGAAATAACATCTATACGGAATGTCAACGTGGAAAGATAATCGGTACCCACCAATGCACCCCAAATCCCAACAACCCAAACGCCGGCACTCCCATCGGCCCTCAAATCCTGTACATCACTGAGAATCACGAGTGCCCAACATCGGCATCCAAATATCATAAATACTCGTGTCTAGCATCGACACGCAAATCTTTCTATATCGGGCATCCGTCAGTCCGAGTCAGCCTCCTCTCTCTCATATATCGGGCATCCGTCAGTCCGGGTCAGCCCTCTCTCTCTCATATACCGGGCATCCGTCAGTCCGGGCCAGCACTCTCTCTCTCATATATCGGGCTCTAGCACCGAGAAAACACATGGTGGACGCACTGAAATATCATATCAAGGGAAACCGGGTTATTAAATAATTACCTATTCTCTTTTGAAATATCCACGGTTCCCAAATCCAGAAATAACATGGAAACAACATATCTCAATGCGTAAATCTATGCAGGTATGAGAATATAAATATATACAAGGCACATGTATGAATATGTGATGTAAATGTGTCCAAGTAAGAATATAACATCTGCTGATATGCGGCAAACATCAATAATGCGGAAACTATCCGACATATGATTTATAGCGATCCTATAAGGTGAGTGCCATGGCAATCACTAACGGTGTGAGTGTAGCATATAAATTGTGCTCGTGCAACTTGAACCGTTAGTAATAGTGCGGTGTTCTATCAATTCTAGTTTATATACGCATAGCAGGGAATGTGGTATGCAATAAACAGTAGTCATGTAGGTGAATGCAAAATATATCTCTATAAGGTCCTATCAGCCCTGACGCATAACGCCATGCGGGCGATATCCCCGTAGATGTTAAATCTACTCACCGTAGTCTCTCTCTAGGTATAGCCGACGACTTCTTTCCCCTTCTTCACGGCGTCCGTCGTACTCGCCTGCGAACCTAGAATTTCACAATATATCACACATAAGCTCGAAACCATACAAACACGACATTTAAAGTCAACTAGAAACTTGTGTCGCAAACCAAGCGCGCGTGTGCGCGATACGCTAAAACGTGTGATTACGCGTCTGAAGCTACCCCGACGCATCGCGATATGCAAAAACCCCAAACCCACACACGTATCACGCGTGTCGCGAAGATTTAAAATACGGAAAATAGGGTATTTGACCCCAGAATTTTATACAGAAAAGATATTACAAAACTATATATACCATAAAACTACACATAGTAGCAGACACCCAACACCCTAAACCCCAACCCTAAACACCCCCATCTGGCCGCAATTTGCGGCCAGAATGTATTTTTCGGCGGCCTAGGTAGGGAGATGGGCTCCCAGGTTTTGTGTGTGCACTCTATACCCTCTATATATGCTACAGTAAAAACAATTTCATTCTGAAATAACTCGGGTAGCAGCAGATCCTACAGAGCCCTATTTCTAGTTAAAAACCACACTTTTGCACTAAAATGAAACTTTAGGGTATTTTTCTGAAATCTGAAGAAAACCCAAGTTTAAAACTACACTAACAACTCATTACCATGCTAATTAAGCCAACAAAATCCCAATCTAACATATGCATCACAAATATCCTTTAATATCACTAAAAAACACAAAAAAAACATGATTTTTGCTAGAGAATACTACAAGTTATGGAAAGGGATGTTAAGTGTGAGATAATTACCTCCCAAAAACCTTAGAAAACTCAAAAGTTCCCACTCTAGCCTCAAGTACCCAGACTTTCCTCCAAACACCTCAAAAGACCATTTTTCCCAAGGTTTTTGTGAAGGAAAGGGGTTGTTTTGGTGTCGGGTTTTGTGTAGATTCAAAGAGAAGTGAAAAGAAGAAGAAAAAGTGAATAAAATGCCATGTTTTCTGCTGGAATTCTGCAGGAATTTCTGAGAATAAGGAGAAAAGAGAGAAGAAATAAAGAAATGGTCAAAAGTCAATCCTTTTCACCTAACACCATGCTCCCATTTTCTAATTCAAATTTTAACCTTCAAAAAGGGTTTTAGCTTGATTAAAATGGTGGGAATGAAGTGAACCATGCAAGGAAAGAAATGGATAACACTTTAAACCTAGGTCACAAAATTGGCTAAGTGTGCATGTGTACACTAACACAAGGAAAAATTTCCCAATTAGGGTAACCCGACTAAAAATAACTAATAATCCTATGTACATATATATAATAACACACACCATTGCTAATTAACACGAAAAACATTCTAACGAAATTTCAAAGTGTTACACTAGGGGTGGTAAACGTCAGACACCAGTAGCTCGATAAGTCGTGTCGATTTGAGGTCTATAACAGTTCGAGAAACTACTGATAACACTTACCAGTAAATCTCAGCAACCCTGGCCAGGGATTTCTAATTATAGCCAATCGAACACAGCGCAACATCAACTCCCTATACCGGGAGAGACGAATCCCCTCCTATCGCTCATTGCCTCCATGTGATTCGGGACTGTACCCAAAAGCCACCATTTTGCACGCCCTCTTGGACGTGGTATGATGGAAATCAAAGCACAGTTGGAATCACACAAGTCTCTATGACGATCTCGGGTCAACAGACTACTCTGTACCAGTGTCACCGGAGAACTGCCATCTGACGTGAGGTATAATACCATCTGGGAGTTCTCGGCGAGTCCGTCCAGTGTACCCAGTCTCTACTGAGCACCCGTACACCATCCTTGATGTCAAACACCGATGGATATGGGATCATCCATCGCCCATCATATGGGTCAAGATGCGTATACGCTAGTCTACTATGGTGCATCGATGCCCCTGTCTCGATACACCCTCGACTAGGAACTGTTATAGGATGTACTCGTCGACTACCGTGGCCCCACAAGTATGATCTCATCATAGTCCCAGTAGTCGAGTACATATCCTAAGGGTTTTATCAACATGTATATAGAGACAATCAAAGTACATGTTAAGATAAAGAGCAACCAGATACCGTACTATCATGTCGAGCAAGAAAGTCCTCCCTATACATGTCCTAGCATCCACTACAATATACATCGTATGTACAGTAATGGCCTCTAGGGCATATATATAACTAACAATCTCCCACTTGCACTAGGGCCATCTGTTGTGGTATCACATACCCAACAATTAGCTGCGATTGAAGTATCTCATACTCAACCATCCCATAAAAGTCTCTACTGGGAAAAAAGGCCTTTATGAGTGGATCTGCGCTGTTGTTCTCTGTGTCTACTCTCCTAACCTCGATCTCCCTGAAGATCAACCATCTCCATGATCAGGCGATACTGCCTAAGAATTATATCTTGATTTCTGATGGGACGGTAGTTCCTTGGCTAAAGCCACAACTCCATTGTCACACAATGGTAGGAACGAAGTTCATCTCATGAACTTATATATATCCAGACTTCCTCTTTGGTAGCATCTTTGGTAACGATGTATCTTGCCTTTAATTATCTAGTATGTCTTGG
Source organism: Agapanthus africanus (assembly GCA_030015575.1). NCBI lineage: Eukaryota > Viridiplantae > Streptophyta > Magnoliopsida > Asparagales > Amaryllidaceae > Agapanthus > Agapanthus africanus. The sequence goes on from JASDDO010000006.1 coordinate 199,836,373, forward strand.
TATGTAGCTTGGAACTCTTCCAACATATCGTCCCTCCACTGAGGGTAAAGACAATGCCTGCGACTGACATTCAGTCGTCCTTATCACCCTGGAACCTTTCCAGTGATTCTCCCGAGGATTGATTGATACCATCTCACTACAACTAGTGAGTATCCTAACATCCAATTAGATCTATCTCATAGATCTAAAACCAGGATTTAGGAGGTATCACTTTGATCCTATATGGAGATTCTTTGTGATAAGCGGAGATTGACCGAGAGTAGCATAGGAAACTCCTTCCCTATCAAGAGTATGTCATCCACGTACTCTACGAAGATCACCACCATACTCCCTACTACCTTTTTGTATATACAAGGTTCATCTACCATTTTGATGAAGTCAAACTCTTTGACTACCTCATCAAAACAGACGTTCCAACTCCGCGATGCCTGCTTTATCATATAAAGCATCTTGCACACGTTTTCGCTGCTCCCACTGTTTACGAAGCCCTCTGGCTGTGTACTTATAGACGTTCTCTTCTAAAACATCATTTAGAAAAGCAGTCATGACACTCATCCGCCAGATATCGTAGTCATGGTATGTAGCCGTGGCAAGTAGGATCTGGATGGACTTAAGCATAGCTTTGAAAGTCTCAACTTTTCCATGTACACATAGTAATCTTCTCAAGATATACTTGCTCCTGATGGGGATTTAACCCTTCAGATAGAGCAACCAAAGTCCATACTTTGTTGGTGTATAAGGATTCCATCTCAGATCGATAAGCATCCAGCCATTCTTACAGAGTTTCACTCCTGATGGCCAGCTCGAAACTAGTTGGGTCATCATCTCATGATGCAATCCTCGCTCCCTCTGTCATTGAGAAACCGAAGTATCTCTCAGGTCGGTGAGGAACCCTACTAGATCGACGGAGAGGCTGAGGTTCGTTGGAAACTATTGAATCCTTTGGTTCTACCAAATCATCTGCTGTAGTTTGTATAGCTGGAACTCCTTCCAGTTCTACCTCATGACCATTAATTTCTTCACAAGAAATTCCCTTTAACAAAGGTGGCATGTTGAGAAACAAAACATATTTTGTTCCTCGGTTAAGTAGAAGATATTCCCTTGCGTATGCTTAGGATATCCAACAAACTTCCACAGATCTTGACTTTGCCTTGAGCTTGTCCGGATTTTGCTTTTTAGACATAGGCCGGACAACCCCAAATCTTAACAAACTTAAGATATGGGCTCTTCCCTTTCCATATCACATATGAAGTGGTAGGCAACTGATTTGATTTGAACCCTATTCAATATGTATGCAGCTTCTCAAGTGCATAACTCCCAAAAGGAAATAGGAAACTCAGTAGTACTCATCATAGAGCACACCATATCACATAGGGTGTTATTGCTCCGCCCCGATATACCATCGTGCTATGGTATATACGGAGGAGTAATGCTGAGAGAGAATCTCATTCTCCTTTAGAATAGTCCAGGAATTCCGTGCTCAAGTATTCTTCTCCTTGATCTCATCAAAGGACATAATACTTATACCCGTTTTTGGTTCTCTACTTCTAACTTATATTCATTGAATTTCTCAAAAGTTCCAGACTTGTGTTTCAACAGGAACATATGTCCGGATCTTGAAAGATAATCAGTGAATCTAATGAAATACAAAGAACCGGTCTTGGCATGTGTAGACAGGGGACTTTCATACATCATCATGTATCAATCCCAAGAGTTCACTAACTCTTTCTCTGTTTCCAATAAACAGAGCTAAGGTCATCTTATCTTTGTGACATGACCGGCAAGTTTCACAAGATGTAAATTCAAACTAATTTAAATATGCATCTAAATGTAACTTCAGCTAGTCGGGTCACATTGATATGACCTGGTCTACAATGCCTCAAGAAGGATTCATTCATTTCTGAACTCTTCCTCTTGTGTGTGTTCCGTATACTAAGAACTGTAGTTTGATTTAGAACGTCAATGCTTTTAGATAACGTGCTTGAACCGATCAACTCTTGATATAGGAAATGTTCAAAACATTATCCAACAATACAAAATTATATCCTTCTTTACTAATAAACAGACCGATATGACGTTGTATATCAGGTTCGGTATCTAATAACATTCGTTCAGAATCAATGTATTCTGGTAATACAGGGTGACAGTAACCAACAGACTTGGCTGCAATATTTGCACCGTTTCTATCTCATGAAACTTATCACCCGTTCTCAGTTCTCCACCTTTCTGTAGCCCATGTAACAAATTACATATGTGGGATCCTGATCCGGTATCAAATACCCAGGACGTAAAGGATACTGAGAAACAGTTCTCTGTAATGAACATACCCGAAGAAGATGCATCAGCATGCACTTTTCTTCGTTTGGGCGGCACGGAAATTGTGGTAATCCCCTATATCCTGCTCTGTCTTATAACAATTATAAGTTGGAGCGGGACCAACGTTCCCCAGCTCAGTATAACAAGCGGGTTCGGTCAATATATCCGTTTTATTATCTTGATTAAGGCGTGATATGGTCGTTACCTGGAGGGAGAGAGAAGAAAACACTCAGCGTATGCTCTTGCAAGATTATATTGGTTATCTAATATATCTAATCAGGATGTCTCCCACTGTTTTAGTCAAATCTTCCTTCAAACCCTAAAAGGGAAGACTAGCCGGGATTAATTACAAGCTACAAGTTCGCCAATCCTTCAGCCAGGCCAGTGTCGGTACTTTGAGGGAGGTCCCCCGTGCTTCCGCACGAATCTAACTAAAGTAAACCTCGTTTTCCCAGAGGCATAACCCCTTTAACACCTTTCTAGACACCTACATGATCGGCTAATTGTAATGTGTAAAACTCTCCCAGGAGTAACTCTTACTCGCAGCGGGTATCGGGATCCAACTATCTCATAGAAGGTATGCAATCTCATTGCAAATTTCAACACTTGAAATTCCCGATAATATTTTACCCCTAGCGTTCTATGACCTTGACGAATGCCAAACAACCCATAGTCCACTAGTCAAGTTCAACCCGTACATTTCTTGATTGAATTAAACCTACCCGCACGACCCTTGACGAATGCCAAACAACGCCGTATGAATACCTTAATCCAATCGGCATCATATGCATAAGCAGATAAATACTAGTTAGCTACCGTACACTACGCCTTGACGAATGCCAAACTACCGCAGCACGAATACTAAGCAGTACTTATCTGAAATGGCGGAGGGCTACGACAGGTTTTTAAGAAAACCCTTTGCATAATGAACTTGATATCGTTGTAGAGTCGAGTGATTTTTAAATGGAGTGTTTTTGAGGATTTTCTAGTTTTGCAAAAGGGGTCACTCCCGGTGAAGGGATCGTCGGCCTTTTCCTCATCGAATAAGGTGCAGGATATTTCACAAATACCACTATGCAAAGCAAGAACTATAGAAGCAATCAAAAGACAGACCGAGTTTGTAGCATCTGCTAGTTTCACTAAAGAGGTCACACCCGGTGAAGGGATCTCGGCTCTTTCCTTATCGAATAAGGTGCTGGATGTTCTACAAGGAACACCGCTATGCAAAGCAAGAACTAGAGCTACCAGTTTTTAAACAAGTTTCTACAACATCTTTAGGTTTCTTTTATTTCATTAATCTCATTAATGAAGTCCCATTTTATTATGCTTCACAAGCATCTCTTTTGAAACGAAATCTGCAATATAACATATATCACATATATATAATATAAACATTCGTCTCAGGCAGTAATATGATCTCATCACAGAACATTGCAGCAGAAGAACATATATGAAATATTGGATATACTAGGACGTCCGTGTTTTAGTACGAGCCTGTATAATACACGGATTCCACGGTTGCGATGAATAGCCAAACCCACATCCCTAGACCCCTACGAGAGCGGCAAGCAACACTGCCAATTCTAGGGTTAGGAGACCTGGTTTCGACTCCTCGAGATGGTCTCCCACTGGACCCTAGAACCCGGTTACTTGTGCTCCCCGCCTTGGGTCTACCTAATGCGGAAAATTAAATAATATACAATGGTGACATCATCCTCAGCCCGGAAGTGCCCCAATAAAAGAATATTACATACAAATGAATTTTACATGAATGAAAAAGAAAAACTCTCATCTCACATAAAACCCCCGGCTATTCAGAACGCGACGATCCAATATAACATATCACAGCAACACATAATATCTCATATCATCAACGTAAGCAAGTATGCGTATCCCGATTGTCGTTGATGTATAGCAACGAAGCGGCGATACACCACATACTACGCTTACTGTCACAGAAAAGAAAGAGTAAAACTACAACAGTTGGAATCCGCAACCTTCTTAGACATCGCATGCCTAACCAAATGAATTCCTTAGACATCGCATGCCTAACAATTATAAACCCCGCATTTTAGTCTCATTATCGAAAACTCTTTTCAATATCAAGTCGGGCAATTCAACAAGTTTCCCGACATCCTGATCGAATGCTCATCGCAAACTTTAGTAGAAGGCCGCACCCCCAGATGCCGTCGATGAAGTGCACTAAGGCGGAACACCGCTGCCGCGAGCACCCGAACGGATGCTTTCGGCGACGGGGTTCTCCGACTGTCACTTGGTCGGGGCTATGGGGCGTGTCTATCTATTAAGTTTACCCGGCGAGTATCCGCGTACGCTACGTGATTGCGACAGACTTTTGATCGCATCAAAATCCCGTGGCAACCGATCATTTGAGACTGAACTGCTAGATTTATAACATTCAAATTAGTTATCTCCTAACTACATGTGGATTCCAAATATTGTATCACATTCCAGATAAATAGACAGTGTTAAACTTTCCGATCGAATAATCAAACACCCAAGATTTCCCAAATAGCTCAACACTTGAGCGGAGTTCAAAAATATCCATCACATGCCACAGTACCGATGGTCCAGCCGTAGAAGGGTCAAGCCAACGCCTCATATGTGGCACGCCGTACCGCCACAAACCCTAAGGTTCAGAGGCAGTTCAAGACGGTTACATAATTGAGTTAAGGTTTGTTGTCTTCTAGAGGGTCCACCGCGTTACTTACACGACTTAGAAAGTTTCGAACTCGAGAAAAAAATCCAACTTTTGAAAAATTTTCCGACAGGGGAAAAAGTGAGTTATTGATATCCGTTCGAACTTTTTAACAGTTTCTAAAAAATTATCCGGAAAAATTAAACGAAGTTAAATCATCCGATCGAATCAACGAGTTCCCAATACAACCCTAGAAAACTCAACAATTGAGTGGAATTAAAAATTCCCAGAAGAATCAGGAAACACCTACGGAGGTAACTGTAGAAAATTGAGTGCCTAATATTCACATACGGCCGCGGAACCGCCGCTAAAAGCCGGGTACGGCCGCGGTTCCGCGGCGCTACAGTGGAGTTAGGTTGTCGTTTTCTGCAGTTATCCTTAGAATTCCCTGCTCTATTTTCTGAGCATTTTTAATTCATAAAAAATCACATTTTTGGAAAATGTCCAGAGAAGGGTTCGTATCGGGGTATCCGGGTTCGATCGGACTTTAAACTTCGCCTAAAGCTCTAGCTTGGCTCTGATACCACTGTAGGGTTTCTAGGCACTACCACAAGGGTCAACGAGGCATCAACCATGCCCGATTTAAAATTTAGTCGTGCCGAACAACCCAAAGCCGGATCTTTAAACTAGAGTTTATGCGAAAATAAGCATGTTAAACACTTTAACACTAAGTTAGAGGGATTACAACCTTTGTAGATCCGGTCCTTCACTTCATAAGCTCCGTGTTGTGGTCCCTTCACTGCGATCATCGAGTTCCGGACTCTCGAGAGGCTCCACGAAGAGAAAGATGCAGTCTTGCTTCCGATCTTCGATAACATAGATGATCTACCTTGAAGTTTCATTAACACAAGCTAACACTCACTAAATGAAGTGAACACCCTCATCTAAATGGCAAGGATAGATGAGGATGATGAAGTAGGATTTTTGCTCTCATTTATAATCTTTTTCTCACACATAATCATCATTTAGAAAAAACTAGTAAGCTTTTTCCATGAAAAGAAGAAGGAAGAAGAAGAAGTGATCGCATGCTTTTGGCGTGTCGGATGTTCAAAGAATTTAAGTGTAACCGTGATCAGGACGGTGTCGCTATGCAGCTAGCCGGTTGAGCACGGGTCGGTCCACAGGGAGATGGTGGTATTTTACCTTCTTGTTTCAGACGAGTTAATAAAAAATCTATATGAGTGTTTGATCTAACCTATGTGTTTATCTGCAAGTATAAAGTTGTTAAGAAAAGATACGAGATTATACGCTAAAGAAATCCGTACTCAAAAACCTTTGAGCCGAGTCTTGACCAATTGAAGCTAAGCAATTGGCAACAACGTGGATTAGGGGATTTAAGCGCGGTATTCATGGAATCCGGCTTATTTACCCTTGTTCTTCCGTTCTTGTCTCTTGCTTTCGCCTCCGGCCAAACCGAACGCAACCGGTCGCGGTTAGGAATCACCGTTACCTTGTCAGGGTACGGTGCCTAACGGAGCGCTTGCGTATGGTTTGGGCGAAGTTCAAATGGAAAATAACGGGAAAAGGAATTGGCAAAGAAATGTTAACTTATGAAACCGTATTAATTCTTAACAAGAACAATAATTACAACATTCACAATATAAACAAAAGAGAACAAAAAGAAAAGAACAAAGAAAAGAAAAGATACAAGTATTAAAGAGCATGAATAAAATGCATGAAATAAAATGCAAGTAATAAAAAGACAAGTAATAAAAAGCGGGTAATAAAAAGAATACGGAACTAGGACCCAAGCCAAGCATGTGCTCAATAGCCAACCCTTAAACTTGCAAGCTCAATGAAGAACTTGCAAGATCAAGGGAAGGGTAGAGAACGCATGTGAAATGAAGTGCTAGTCCGTGAGAAAATACGACCCTTGAGATCAATAACTAACTCTTAACCATTCAACCTCAATGAAGAGATTGAATGAGCAAGAGAAAGCAGAAATCTCAAGTGGGAGCAAACTAACAAGAAAGATAAAGAACCCTCATCTTCATTAATCTTCCACTCAAAAGCTCTCACTACAATGTCATGGAGAAAGAATGAAGAAGAGGAAGAAGAAGAACAAAACAACAAAAAAGAGAACAAAGAAAAGCTCCAAAAAAAAATGCTCCCTTGGTTTGGCTCTGAACTGCTGTATTTATAGGCTGGAGAATCGAATTCTAGGGCATCCACCAGAACATATTTGAAGTACCCAAAACACCCCTGAAGTTTAACAGTGAGAGGGCACCGTACGGCCGCGGATCCGCCGCCTATAGCCCCCTATGGCCGCGGATCCGCGCCCCTACAGTAGGGTTAGGGTGTGGGCTTTTCAGTACGGCCCTGGTCTGCTGTCCCCTATTGTCTGGTACATGTATTTTCTGATAATATTTCCAGAATATCTTCAGAATTCCTAGTCCAAGATTGCATTATCTTTTTCCCTTTTGACTTCTATCTCCCTCGAGCTCCGTGCACCCATTGATTCTTGTGCAGCCCCTCTTGTGCTCTGTGCTTGTCCGAGACACGAATGACCGCTGTCATATGTCTTGTCCCAGGAACCGGTACGCAGCACCGGACGGATATGGATGACCGGAGCCCGGCTTTTATCTGTTGTCAACAGATGTTCTGTATTTGGTGTAACTGTGGAGATTTTGTCCTGATTTGCAATATTTGTACTGGAAACCTGTATACTGTAAACATGTAACACACACGGATTAAAAGCACCTACCTATAAACACACGAACGTAAGAATGGGCGGTATAAAATGCAATATTCTGATATGAACAAATACCCCCAAACTTAACTTTTGCTCGTCCCGAGCAAAACCAATTATTCACAAAAATAAAATGATAACCGCACTTTCGCAGGGAACGCGATTGCACTGAGCATGTGCAACAAGCCGTTAAACCTCTAGGTGTCCCTAGTAGGAGGAGTGTTGTCTCCTGAGGGTTTTCAGCGGATACTACCCACAAAATCCGATCAAGCTAGTTTTGTAAAATAACTAAGATTCAAACTCCTAAAGTTTTGTTTCAGAAAATAACAATTCTATAATCCTAAGTCTAGACTATCGAACCTTTAGTTTTCACACCTCGCTTCTTATTTAACTACAGGTTTTATATGTCTTTACGTGCAGTGCAAAATAGTGTCGTTAAGTTCCCGAAAGGTCGAATAAAGTCATTATGTCACACAATAAAGCCCAGATAACAATTTTAAAAGGATCACATAAGTTTTATAACGAGTTAAGTATTTTTCAAGTTTCGTTTTCCAGTAAAGTTTCAACTTCAGAATTTCTATCTTCCCTAACAGGAAACTAGGTCTTATTCTTCACTCCACCTTTTTCTTGTTTTCATTTCATACACACCTCTGTGAACGTGCAATAGTCTTTATCATAGAGTAAAACCTTCATATCTCCGTTAAAATTTTTTTAAAAGCCTGTCTTTTATCAAGATTATTCTCACACAAAGAACCGTTAGGAATTTTAACTCGGAGAGAACACTTGCTTGACTTTGTTTTTATCTGGACTTTCTACGCTTCTTAGCGAGCTTTGGGCCAATGCACCCAAACCAGTTGGTTTTAGGGCATTAGGTGTAGAAACACCCCAGCGGACTTAATTACTCAAGTTACCTAGGTCCAAAAACAAAAGACAGTTTGGCGTGAAAAACATGATGATTCAATACGAACAGAGATATAACCGGTAGTTCAATTATTTTTTGGATAAAAGACGTGTTTAGTGGGTTCAGTGTGTAATCATTCCAATCAAGTTTCAGATGGGTTATTTTTCAGACTTAGTTCCAATTAAGGCATCAATAACATTCCTTCATATTCACTTACTTCATAAACTATTCTTGATATATTACTTATTTCAGAACAAACCTATTTGTTCCTCAGAAAATCATTTATCTATTTAAAAGTTTTTTTAAACATAAAAGACTTGTCATCTAATTTCCAAGACTCACAACACGTGTAGTGTAATTTAAAGACGTATATCAGCTATAGTTAACTTCAAAGGAGAGTTATCTTTCAGGTTTTCAAAATCCAAACATAGGATTTAGTTATTCCTATCTTTGCAAACAAAAACCGTCGAATGTTGAATCAGAGTTCTTCCACAAGCTAACTTGACAAAAAAGTTTTTATATTTTTAGAAAATTTTTGATTTTTATGGTTTTTAATAAGGTATGCAAATGCAAAATATACAAATGAATGCGAAGGAAGAAAGCTTACCGAGCACACCCCCAAACTTAAACTTGACAGTGCCCTCACTGTCAGGCTATACCAAGAGGGTCAAAATTGCCGGTGCTCCCTAAAAACAAATTATATACAAAACAAAAAAAAAGGAAAACCAAAAATATATACAAAAAAAATGTCCCCCCCAAACTTAAGTAAAACAGTGTTTCCACTGTTAAGCGTTGAAATTCAGGATTAGGGGGGAAAGAACAGTATCCAGCTATACAAGGCCTTACACAGGCCAAAAGTGAGCACCAACCATTCAAAAATCTTATCTCTGTAAAGCAGTGGCTGGTGAAAGAAGGTGTAGGGAAAAGAGAGAGAGAATACGCGAGACCGTATTGGGAGAGAAGCAGGATACGGTCTCGGTATAACAGAAGAAGAAGAATGGCGGAAGGGAGTAAGAGGTGGAATACGAACTTGAGGGTGCAAATGGAGTAAATAGATTAGCACAATTTGTGATGACCGACGTGTGAAAAGTGATTGTGCTAATATATTTACTCGCCGAGAAATTGGGTCGAATCCCTCAAGATTCGTAAGAAACCATGGGTACGCCGAACTTGGTAAACCAGACATATGAAATGTAAGTGATACGGGTTCTTGCAAGGTCGGAACGATGGAAAGGATAGAGGGAAGTGGTTGAGGAAGGTTATCGGTTAATGGTGAAGGAGGGTGTACACAGTCGGTGAAAGGAATAGGATGAATTGGAAAATCCGACTCATCAATTAAAACTGGTTCATCCTCAAAACTATCCTCAATGTTCTCCTCAAAAGTAAGCTCATCCATGCTTTTTCTTCAAAATCCAGACGCATATGAAGTTCGGGAAAAACAGTTAAAGACTCGGGATGATGATTTGAAGAGACAAACTCAGCCAAATCTACGGGTTCATCATCCAAAATGTTCCCTGCGTAAATATCCTCAATCAAGTGGAATTCAATATTCTCAGACACCTCAACCAAAGCATGGATATTAATCAATTCAGGTTCTAAGATGGAGGTGTAGAGGTTAAAAAGATTGGGTATGGTTTCACTCAAAAGGGACCCTTCACAATCGGGTAAATCAAACACTACGAAGTCGCACAACTCATTATTCATTCTATCTTCAATTGATAAATCTTGTGGGATACTCGATAGATTTTCAAAACAGGAATTGTGGGATTCAATTTGGGACGGGTAGGTTTGATTTGGAAGGGGGTATATCTCACTCTCTCCACTCAAATTCACAGCCTGTCCTGCCGCCTCATCATACATTGAAAAATTAGGAGCTAGTTGAAGACTAGCTACCGGATCACTAGGTTGTATGAGGGCGGCCATGGACGCATTCAAATCCATCGTCTGTTGTGAAGCTACCCTAAATTCTTCCAAGGACTGTTCTAAGCTAGACATAGGTTGTGATAGGGTTTCAGTAAAAGATGCGAAGTTGGTTGGATACTGGAAACCCCCAAATGGCTGTGTAGAATCAATGTCTAGGGAAGGAGCAAATGTAGGGTAGGATTGATAGGAATTGAATGGCTGGACAGGAGTGGGATCAACATTGGGATAAGAAGGTGAATGGAATTGTTGATCCAGAGAATTCGAAGTGGTGAAAGGAGTGAAAGATCGGCTACGGGATTGTTCGATATGTTCAGCAAGAGACATTGGTCTTGGGGTTACAACTGGATTTTCAAAGGGTGTATCAACGCAAGAAGGGGTGAATGTTTGAAACGGTTGATACGAAGTGGATTGCGGGGTTCAGTCGTTCGTCCTAGACGCGTCTATCCGATCTTTCAATGAAATTTTTGGCATGGAGGGGTCGTTTGAAGTTCGACCAAAACAAGAACCGTATGAGGTGATGTCTGGTTGTGGGTACCAAAGTTCGGCAAGAGTTTTGCGAGGTGGAGTACCCATGATATGAAGAGAGAGAGAAAAAGGTAGAGAAAAGGGAGGGGAAAAGGATGTGATTTTTTTTTTATTAACAAAAGAATGAAGTATACACAAAAAGAATATGGACAAAAAATAATCACGACACAAAAAATACCACACACCTAATCGTTCTAGGGTTAACCTAGGTCAACTAGACCTGCTCCAGAACTTGATTGTCGAAGTAAAACTGTGTCGAGAAACAGCCTCAAGATACACTGATCACGAGGCCAGGTAAGTGCAGAGATAAGGGGAGGTTTTCCAACGCTTTCGCGAAGTTCCTTAATTAAATAACCCTTTCTCTTTTGGCGGTTTCGCCGTTAACACTTTCCTAGACACCCCGTAAACAATATACCGTTAAGCGAGCTTCTAAACACAATTAACTTCTCCTAATGAGCGCGAAGTCCTTAAGGCTTAAAGTCTAGTTTCTTTTAAATTTTGTGTGGGTAAACGTTATGCTCAGGTTCGTGATTTGTGGGCCACGGAAAAGGTGATGAAATCCTTTACCGTATGTTGTGGGGTTCGCTTGCCCTTAACTCCGTATTAATTGATGCAATGCGCAATTCAAAAAAATTCTATAAAGAATCAAACAATCGTTTTTTATTTTAAGCGCGGCGCTGCAACAAATACGGGTTAGTCAATTTTGGCGTTTGCTAGCGAACTTGCAAAGAATCCTGCAAAGAATAGTATATTGGAAGCGTCGGATTTGAGAAGAAGGTGTTAGTAAAGTACGTACCGTTTAAGTTTTGGGTTAAGAAACCCCCGTTGAATCGAATCCGGTAAGCTTGAAAGGTTCGCTTGCGCGGGTCAAACTACCCGGATCTTTGGCACTGTACTCCGTAATCACCTTAACTTTGAATGTACACTTTGCTCCCACAATCGTAGTTTGCAAATCTGCAAAAATCTGCACACTTGCCCACAAAAATATTGTCCAAAAAAGAAAAACAAAAAGAATATATTTTTTTTATATATATATACAAAAAGAATATTAACCCGAATAACAAGAAAGAAAATACGCTACCGTCTCCCCGGCAACGGCGCCATTTGATCGCACGCTTTTGGCGTGTCGGATGTTCAAAGAATTTAAGTGTAACCGCGATCAAGACGGTGTCGCTATGCAGCTAGCCGGTTGAGCACGGGTCGGTCCACAGGGAGATGGTGGTATTATACCTTCTTGTTTTAGACGAGTTAATAAAGAATCTGTATGAGTGTTTGATCTAACCTATGTGTTTATCTGCAAGTATAAAGTTGTTAAGAAAAGATACGAGATTATAAGCTAAAGAAATCCGTACTCAAAAACCTTTGAGCCGAGTCTTAACCAATTGAAGCTAAGCAATTGGCAACAACGTGGATTAGGGGATTTAAGAACGGTATTCGTGGAATCCGGCTTATTTACCCTTGTCCTTCCGTTCTTGTCTCTTGCTTACGCCTCCGGCCAAACCGAACGCAACCGGTCGCGGTTAGGAATCACCGTTACCTTGTCAGGGTACGGTGCCTAACGGAGCGCTTGCGTATGATTTGGGCGAAGTTCAAATGGAAAATAACGGGAAAAGGAATTGGCAAAGAAATGTTAACTTATGAAACCGTATTAATTCTTAACAAGAACAATAATTACAACATTCACAATATAAACAAAAGAGAACAAAAAGAAAAGAACAAAGAAAAGAAAAGATACAAGTATTAAAGAGCATGAATAAAATGCATGAAATAAAATGCAAGTAATAAAAAGACAAGTAATAAAAAGTGGGTAATAAAAAGAATACGGAACTAGGACCCAAGCCAAGCATGTGCTCAATAGCCAACCCTTAAACTTGCAAGCTCAATGAAGAACTTGCAAGATCAAGGGAAGGGTAGAGAAAGCATGTGAAATGAAGTGCTAGTCCGTGAGAAAATACGACCCTTGAGATCAATAACTAACTCTTAACCATTCAATCTCAATGAAGAGATTGAATGAGCAAGAGAAAGCAGAAATCTCAAGGGGGAGCAAACTAACAAGAAAGATAAAGAACCCTCATCTTCATTAATCTTCCACTCAAAAGCTCTCACTACAATGTCATGGAGAAAGAATGAAGAAGAGGAAGAAGAAGAACAAAACAACAAAAAAGAGAACAAAGAAAAGCTCCAAAAAAAAATGCTCCCTTGGTTTGGCTCTGAACTGCTGTATTTATAGGCTGGAGAATCGAATTCTAGGGCATCCACCAGAACATATTTGAAGTACCCAAAACACCCCTGAAGTTTGACAGTGAGAGGGCACCGTACGGCCGCGGATCCGCCGCCTATAGCCCCCTATGGCCGCGGATCCGCGCCCCTACAGTAGGGTTAGGGTGTGGGCTTTTCAGTACGGCCCTGGTCTGCTGTCCCCTATTGTCTGGTACATGTATTTTCTGATAATATTTCCAGAATATCTTCAGAATTCCTAGTCCAAGATTGCATTATCTTTATCCCTTTTGACTTCTATCTCCCTCGTGCTCCGTGCACCCATTGATTCTTGTGCAGCCCCTCTTGTGCTCTGTGCTTGTCCGAGACACGAATGACCGCTGTCATATGTCTTGTCCCAGGAACCGGTACGCAGCACCGGACGGATATGGATGACCGGAACCCGGCTTTTATGTGTTGTCAACAGATGTTTTGTATTTGGTGTAACTGTGGAGATTTTGTCCTGATTTGCAATATTTGTACTGGAAACCTGTATACTGTAAACATGTAACACACACGGATTAAAAGCACCTACCTATAAACACACGAGCGTAAGAATGGGCGGTATAAAATGCAATATTCTGATATGAACAAGAAGCCTTAATCCTTTTGTGATGAATAATGATAGTTATGATAAGGTTGAATAATGCAACCATGGTCAAACTAACCCTTGTAGAGATTTGACTAAGGTTAAAGGTTTGGTTGGGTTAAGGAAAATATCTTGCAAAAATATCTTTTCCAAAACAAAAAACAAAGCTTCTAGAAACTTCTAGAATAACATAACCCTAATCAAACCCTAACCATGTTTAATCTCCACTAATCATGTTGCATTAATAACCATATCATGTTACAATATTATATATCACATATATAATATTTATTGTAACAAGATAAAATAATACAATTAACATATATCGCATATATATCAATGTATTACCCGAGTGTAAAAAAGAATCTTTTAGTGAGCTAATATTAGTTAATGTAATTTAATATATCATATATATTATTATACATTAAATTATCGAATCAACACTTGATCCGACAATCTGGCTATATCGCATATAACCGACTAATAAATGGTTTACCGATTCATCGAATCAACACTTGATCCGATGACCCGGCTGATATCAAATATTGCGAGAATAGAATACGGTATCTCATATCGTATTATCCTTGGTCCCGCACATATCACATATGTGCTCCTACTCCGTTTTGCCTGAGTCAAGAATGCTCTGTGTAGGACTCTAAAGAATCGTCAATACGCCGGCAGTAGTTGATGATCATATCAAACACCCACAAGCTGCAAGCGGTCAGCTAAACGTAACAGCTACCCAGGTATTGATATCTCAGAAGATCAACAAGCAAGCCTGTACATTCTCCTTTGAATCCAATCAGTAACACTCCCGTACAGTCCGGTCTCGTCGTCTGATATGTCGCATATCTCGCCTAGGGGTGGTAAACGTCAGACCCCAGTAGCTCGATAAGTCATGTCGATTTGAGGTCTATAACAGTTCGAGAAACTACTGATAACACTTACCAGTAAATCTCAGCAACCCTGGCAAGGGATTTCCAGTTATAGCCAATCGAACACAGCGCAACATCAACTCCCTATACCGGGAGAGACGAATCCCCTCCTATCGCTCATTGCCTCCATGTGATTCGGGACTGTAACCAAAAGCCACCTTTTTGCATGCCCTCTTGGACGTGGTATGATGGAAATCAAAGCACAGTGGGAATCACACAAGTCTCTATGACGATCTCGGGTCAACAGACTACTCTGTACCAGTGTCACCGGAGAACTGCCATCTGACGTGAGGTATAATACCATCTGGGAGTTCTCGGCGGGTCCGTCCAGTGTACCCAGTATCTACTGAGCACCCGTACACCATCCTTGATGTCAAACACCGCTGGATATGGGATCATCCATCGCCCATCATATGGGTCAAGATGCGTATACGCTAGTCTACTATGGTGCATCGATGCCCCTGTCTCGATACACCCTCCACTAGAAACTGTTATAGGATGTACTCGTCGACTACTGTGGCCCCACTAGTATGATCTCATCATAGTCCCAGTAGTCAAGTACATATCCTAAGGGTTTTATCAACATGTATATAGAGACAATCAAAGTACATGTTAAGATAAAGAGCAACCAGATAGCGTACTATCATGTCGAGCAAGCAAGTCCACCCTATACATGTCCTAGCATCTACTACAATATACATCGTATGTACAGTAATGGCCTCTAGGGCATATATATAACTAACAGCTCCCGCTTGGGGATGCCTTTTATCATTGTATATATGTTATTCTTGTTGCACCCCGTTTGGAGCCAGTATTTACAAAGGAAACTCTGCCGAAATTTTCAGAAAAGACTATAGATTTTAAAAATGCATATTCGGCTTACTTATTTAAAAGCATTGTTTTAAAAAAAACGTGTTTTCTTCACTTCTTAAAACTAGTTTTCCATATTTACTCCTTAAAATGGTTTTAGATTTCTGGGCTTTTGGCTTACTTGAATTAGATGGGGTCCTATAGACTTCATATGATTCAAGGCCAGCTACGGGCTATTTCGGGTCGTGACAAAGTTGGTATCAAAGCGCTAGATTAACCTTGGTTCGAGTCTAAGTTTGACTATGCGGAGCCTAGAGCATTTATATATATACGGAACTTAGGCTTGACCTTACGGAACTTAGACTTAGTCGAGGGGGTATTATACCCGAACTTTCGTCGCGTAGGATGACCCTTGGTTGATGGAGTAGGTAGCTTGAGTAGAGTGACGTACCGTACGTATGTTCCGCAGCATACTTACGATACACTACTCCGCTTAAGAAACCTTAGGATGTACATTTCCTTGCACAGTATTATATTCATTCCTATGATCTATCCTCATCGGTATTGGTTATGATTTTGCTGCCATGATTACACGGGCAGAGAGAGCTACGGCTTGAGTTGCGTCATCTTGAGCTCATCACGGACGAGGACTGACCAGGGCGTGATTCCAGAGACGTACGATTGCATAGAGAGGCATCGTTTTATTGTGTTTTCGCTCCATGAGCGTTTGACAGATCGCTTTTACGGGATTTCTCGGACGTGTAGATCAGCACCAGAGGTGTTGGAGATAGTGCCCTCAGATTCAATTATTCGATCACAGGCACGTGATTACAATGATTGATGGAGGACCTATCCCGGTAGGACAGTCTTACTCGAGATGATAGTATGCTATCTGGTTTACCTTTATCATCGTGTACTGCTTTAGGTGACCTGACAAGTCGCTATTACACGTTGATAGAGCCCTTAGGATTCTTGCTTGACCACCAGCAGTATGAGGGCGATCATATAAGTGGGAGCTGGCAGTCTATAAGCATATCCTTAAATGGTCCCTAGTCGTGTGAGTTTCGAGACAGGGCATCGATACTCCAGAGTAGACTAGTGTATACAGTCGAGACCCCGACGAGGAGCAGTGGCCGGTCTCACAAGCCACTGGTGTCAGTTGGATCACCTAAGATGTATACAGGTGCTCATTGGGTTATGAGTACACCGGACAGGACTCGCCGGGAACATGCTAGTTGGTCATATACCAGATGTCAGATGGCAGTTCCCTGGTGACATGTGTGCAGGTTAGTTCATCGACCTGGGGATCGTCATTTGTCTTGTGTGAGTTCCCACTGTACTTTGATTACTACCCTACCACGGCTCAAAGGAGTCGTGCAAACAGGTTTTAGTTGGGTACAGTCCCGAGCCACATGGAGGCAGTGAGCGTATCTTCAGGGGTTCATCTCTCCCGGTATTGGGGGTGAGGTCGCGCTGTGTCTAGGAGAGCCATTACACGAAGCCCTCGGCCGAGGCAAGGAGATTTACTGGTAGGTATTCCAGTAGTATCTCAGGGTGTTCTGGGCTACACTCCGACACGACTTGTACCGCTTTTGGGGGTCTGACTTTTACCAATCCCCTAGGCCCGCCATGCGATGCTCATAGACGAACGGACCGGACTGTATGGATATTGTCACTGACAGGCTCAGTAGGGTTGTCTGGCTGAGTTCGCTCACAGACGTCCCTTTTAGTCAATACTTGGTAGCCCGTTACGTATTGGCTTATACCTCTGACGTGCTAGTGGTTAAATCCACAACCAAGGTGTTGACGAGTCTTTAGAGTCCCCCACATTCTGTTACTCAGCTTTCGGGCGAAAAGTTGTAGAGGCCGTATGGAGATATGGCAAGGTCCGATCAGATACGTGCGGTATTGCACGGATCAGGATCGGACAGTTTGTACTATAGGCCGTATGGATATATGGCAGGGTTCGATCAGATACGTGCGGTATTGCACGGATCAGGATCGAACGGATATTACTAGCCGGCTTTGGTTTAAGCCGGATCCTAGTATAGTACAGTGTAGATTTTGTCTCATTGCATTTGTATTTCGGTCGGAATACAAATGCGGGTGTGTATGCACAGTATCGGGGTTTTCCTGTAATTTATTACGGGACCAGTTTTATGGAGTTGCCAGTTTGCTTTCCGTTTCGGCCAATTTCCTTTGTATCGTTCATTGGCCGAAGTTTGGTGGAGGAGGGCTTATTTGCATTGTTGCAAATAAGCATTTGTGGAGGGGGTCTTTGCTTATTGGTTGTATCATGATAGCTTTTCCTTGACCTTGAATTCTAGCTTTATCATGATGGCTTGACTTTGTTGACAATCATGGTTGTTGATGATTGTTGGTTGAGTATTGGTTTTGGGAGTGATCATTGTTTCTCATCATCACTTGCTTTTCAACCACCTCTTTGTCTTGACTCTCACTCTTGCATGATAGAAGAGAATGGCTCCCATTATCTTTTGATACACTACACTCTCATTCTCTCCTTTCTTGAAGCATGGCCGGCCACTCCCAAAAAGTGGGCTGTCCAAGTTTTTGGTGGTGGGTTTTTAGCTCATTTGATGTTGCAAAAATCCCACAAGTTCCTTCTCCAAACTCCATAGTTCATCCCTCCACCAAAAGGCAATTCCTACAATCCCAAATGAGACTTGCTCACTAGATATTCTACAGCAAATCTTGGGCACGTCGACTAGCCAGCTTCGTGCCCGAGTTGCCTCGGCATTGAGGTGGGAGCCCGTAAAAGAAGTAGGCGATGTGGTGCACTTCCGGCGACGAGAAGGAGACGAGACATTCCGCAGAAGATCGGGACGACGACGAGAAGACCGGAGGACTCGGATCTGTCGGTATATCTCTCTTCCCTTTCTTGTTGTTAGCTAGGACTAGTTAGTGGTTCGATCCGGGTATTAGTGCGCGGCGGTATGCCAGTTCAAGTAAAAATTAAAGTTTATCACCGCTTCCGCATTCCGGCGTCGGATTGACGGCCGGGGCGCCGCCGTGCACTTACAGTGGTATCAGAGCCTCGCCATTAACTTAGTCTAGCTTGGTTTAATGTGTTTTGCATTTCCGATCGACCAAAATTCCAAAATCCACATTTTTGTTAGCATCAGTTTCTGTTGAAATTTTTTGGTCTCGAAAAATTTTTCAGGTTGTAAAATATTGATGTACTGGAAAATCTAAGAGCTCTGTAAAAATTCGATGAAGTGAATCCACAGTGGGAGCGCGGAACCGCCGCAAATACCTCCTTCCCGCCGCTGTTCCGCCGCATACTGTGGGGATCCCTGCACCAATTTTTTACAGAGGCTTTCTAGGGTGAAAAGTGGGGTTTTGGAATAATAATATTGGGCCCAGAATTTCTTGATCTGCTACAGTAATGCTTGGGGGCCCACTTGTTAAAATTTGATTGATCGGATATTTTAAACACATTATTTCACAGTATTTACATTATATCTGCGACCGTGAATGTCACTCGATCGGTAAATCCGGTCTAACTGCTATAGCCCGGTTAGACGGATTTGCGAACGTGACTTTCACGTTGATGTTCTGTTTTTGCTGTGATGTTGCGGATCGGTCGTGGGGGATAGCCTGGATGCAATGCTAGTACAGTTGTGGTTGTATTATGTACATTTGATATTGCGGGGCGAGCGTCCAACATGTGGACTGCCGTCATTGCCTGTTTGTATTATTTTTTTGGGCCATGGCCAGGTTGCGGTCGTTGTACCCGGTGTATGTATATTTTACTTTCTGTACTAGGATTACCCCAGGAGGAGTGCACGGATAGCCGGGTTCTAGAGGGCAACAAGCCCGCATCTCATGGCATTGAGACGGAGGGGGCTTCACTCTAGGATTGGCGGGCTATTCGCCGCACTCGTAGGGGGTACAGGTTGACCCAGGAGGGGTGACCAAGTTACCGGATTCCGTGAAGTGCTGGGTGGTCCATTCACGGCACTGAAGGGGGCTGCCTCGCTTCAGGTTTTGGCGGGTGACTTGCCGCGCCCGTAGGGGTCTAGGATTTCATTGCACATGCTATCCACACGACCAGGGGAACGTCGGGTTTCAGTAGTGGCTCTGTGAAACCCGGGGATCCCAGATATCTGTATTGTTTCTGTGATGCTGTTCATTCTCTGTGATGTTGCATTTTTTTTATCACGCCTTGAGCGAAATATAATATATTGGTATATATATATTAGTAGATGTTGTATATGTTTTGCATCCGCGCTAGTCCAGTCCCCGCTCTGTCGTTAGTAAGCTAACCTAACGGGTAATGACGGGACCCAGTGGCGAATGCGGATGGCATATACGTACATCAGTATATTTTCGTTCTTTGTGGTGTGATCAATTGATGGGACTGCGTTGATTCGGATCAATGCAAGTTAAAAACAAACCTAATCTGATGTTGTTGGAACACTTTTCAAAAAGCTGTTATTGCAAGGACGTTCACTTTTGTTTTGCATCGTGGTATTCAGTTGGAATATCCTGTTCCTCAGTCGACGAGGCAAGGGCCGAGATCCCTTCACCGGGAGTGACCCCTTAGACAAAGAGTTTGCATCAGAGCATTAACTTCACTATAGCCGATTACTTTTGCTTTGCACCGTGGTATTCAGTTGGAATATCCTGCACCCCATTCTACGGGGAAAGAGCCGAGATCCCTTCACCGGGAGTGACCTCTTTAGCAACGGTTTTCGTCACTATAATTTTAAAAAGCTATCAGTTCCTTCAACGATATCAAGTTCTTTACGTTAAAGGTTTTCGCCAGAAACCATTCGTAGCCCTCCGTCGTTTCAGACGGGTAGCACGTAGTATTCATGCTATGTTTGTTGACCTTCGTCAAGGCATAGTGTATGGTAGCTGCTTGTTACCTTTCTGTTGCATAGATAGATGCGTTGGTTTGGGACAGTCGTATAGCCTTGTTGACCTTCGTCAAGGGCTTGTACGGGTGGATTCAAATTAACCTGGATAATGACGGGTAGAACTTGACATGTGACTTATGATTTGTTGACCTTCGCCAAGGTCATAAGAGCATGGGGCAGAAATCACATCGGGAGTTTCAAAAGAACTGAAACTTGCCAGATATGCGCATACCTTCTGGAGTGTGACACCGTGAGCGGATTCCGTCACGTTATCATGCGATGATAGTTGGATCCCGATTCCCACTGATGAGTTGGTATACTCCTCGGGTGATCCCGACTAATTCTTCTTTCAGGTTTGGAGGAGAATTTGACGGTACAGTGGGAGGTTTCCAGATTAGATAAATTGGTAACCATTCTGATCTAGGTTAGAGTGCACGCCGAGTGTTTCTTTTCTCTCTCTCTTTGGCAGCGACCATTGACCCGACCCTAAGACTATGACTCAGTGACCAAGTTGACCGAACCTTCTTAACACTGGTTTTTGGATTGTCAGAGTTGCAAACCTCATTGCCACTCCTACTTTTACCCTTTTCTCCAGGACACCCCGTACTACTACGAACGTCCACTTCCATTGGACAAAACCATCGTATGGTTAGATAAGAACTCGAAGGGATTTATTCGAGGATGGTTTCAGGTTCTGGAGGAAACGGATAGGACTATTCAGTTGTCTTTTCCTTTTACCTTCTCTCAGGTTGTGAGTACTCCTTGGTTTAGGAGTAGTACACCTATTACGCAAATTGGATAGTCTTCTTCCAAACCTTAGGCCGGTGCCGACCGGTAGGGAACGAAGAAAACCAATTAGCCTAACGATGGTGTGCAGAAGGTATTAAGTTAAGACAAAGCAAGGGATTAGTAAGAGGGCAAAGTAAATTGCAACAGATATTCACGACCAAACCAAGGATTCCTTCGCCAATCCTAAATCACCTTTGTATTTCTCCAGGACACTCCGTATCACTATGAAGATCCACAGTTTATTGGATACTCCATCGTATGGTTATATACGAACTCGAAAGGAACTTGTTCCAGTTCGGGGATGGATTCTGGTTCAGGACAAATAGGAATAAGATTTATTCAGGTGTCTTTTATCTTCACCTTCTCTCGCATTGCGAGTGTTCCTAGGGTTAGGACAGTACACCCATTATGCTTATTGGATAGTCTTCTTCCAAACCATAGGCTGGTGCCGAACGGTAGGGAAGGAAGAAAACCATTTTGCCTAAAGGGGTGTGCAGAAGGTAATGACTAAAGACAAATGAAGGGATTTGGAGAGGTGGCAAAGAATTACAAGGTTACAGTTGTGAATATGGATAATGGAAGAGGCATTACTAAGAATACCAGGATACCCCAACGAAACATTTCAATGTTTCAGTTTCACTATGTACTGTTAATGGAAAACTGATTTCCCAATTAGTCTTTACTCCAGGGTATGTATTTACCAGGTATGATTCTCACATCTGTATGGTTTTACAGATGATGAGTGGGAGTAAGTTATTGGGAATTGGGTGATTATCCTCATTATATCGGGATTCGTTGGAATCGGTGATATTTGAGGAAATCGCCTGGGTTGTTTGCCGGTCGGCAAATATTTGGTTTCGAATATCCGCTGTTATGCACCAATTTCAAATCGATATATCTGTACGTCTATTTTCATAGAGTGAGATATACTTTTTGAAATTATGTCGACGACATTCACCTATATCAGTGGATGGTTAGGTAAGGAGCATTAAACAGCGGTGTAATTCTTCTTAACCATAAGTACAGTTTTCAACCTACGACACACAGTGAAAGAGTTATCAGGCTCAAGGGACTTATACAGAGTATTGTATGTTGTCCAGGGTCCATCAGGACAGAGGGGCTGGTCCTCGTACTATATTCGGTTTACTTATGACTTCTCTAGTTTTTAGACAGGTGTTTCGTGGAAACACAGGGTCCGAATTTTGAGAAGTTATAGGTATTTGAATAGAGTAGAGAACCAGGTATAGCAAGTATCGGGATTCTTCAAAGTGATCGAAGATGTAGATACTTGTGTATGGTATTCAGTTGATAGTAATGATAAAGAGAAATTGCTTCTCTTTCAGGTTATTCATAATTGGAAGCATTCCTAAGTTGAGTAACGCTGATCGTCCTTCTTCCATTTAGTTAACATGCACCGGAGACAGCTGCATGATTTGAATCTGGTTCAATTAAATCAGTGCCTCTGTTTCTATATTGGATATAGAACAGTTCATATCTTAACGTTGTTAAGGTACGGGAAGTTGTCCGGTTTATGCTTAAAACCAGACATTGGACAACACAAGGCACGTTTCTGTAATGGCTGTTTGTGGGTTGACCCAGGCTATGACGAGGGTTGATTTTCTACCATCTGGATGAACAATAGCAATATTGTTCTAGACTCGCCACAGTTTTATTAAAAATGGATTTTTTCAGAAAACAGTAGTGGGAGTACGGTAGAACTGGAAGTGATTCCAGAACCACAAACGATTACTGAAGATTTGATAAGGAACCTAAAGATTCAATCTGGATTGACATTCCATTGGCCACTCCGCAGATATGGTGGGTAACTTCAGGCACCCGAGAGGTACTACGGTAGCCTCAAGGACGGTGACAGGGAAGTTCTTGTTTACCCACAATTACCATTGCTGTTGTTCCAGACTGTGAGACCCGGCAGGAGGATGAGTATAGGGTCGTTCTAAACTTGCTTTAGAAGTGTACGTCTGTATGACTCTGCCAGAGGGTTGTCGTAGTCAGTGGGAGCAGCGGAAGCATTGGTGGACAGGTAGCTTATGTCTATTTATAGACTAAAGCAGATATAGCGGAGATAGATCATCCATTTCTGACGTGACAGTCATAGGTTTGACTTCATCAGAATAGGGGATGGATCTGTTGAGAAGGTAGTTGGGTGTGATATCCTGGTATTTGGATGACATACACAGAGTAGGAAAAGAAATTCCTATACTACAATCGGTTATACTTTGGTCGTCACACAGTGTTTTCACCACATAGGACTTGGATATTATATCAGACATACTGGTCACTAGATCTATGGTTTTAGATCTAGATTTGAGTGGTTTCCCAATCAGGGTACTTAGACAGCATTCTAAGAGTATTTAG
The DNA here is from genome assembly GCA_030015575.1 of Agapanthus africanus. Classification (NCBI taxonomy): domain Eukaryota; kingdom Viridiplantae; phylum Streptophyta; class Magnoliopsida; order Asparagales; family Amaryllidaceae; genus Agapanthus; species Agapanthus africanus. The sequence continues at coordinate 199,860,081 of JASDDO010000006.1, forward strand.
AATGGACGACTCCTGGCACGGTAGTGTACCTGCAGGTGATGGAGTCACCCTCTCTAAAGGTGTCTTACAGACTAAAGCGGAGAGGGATGTGCATGGTTGGCAGATCACTTGCTCAGGCAATTGAGTCAATCATGAGATGTCAAGTACCACACCAGATGTTGTTCTTGCATTAGATGCAATAAGTTGACATTGATCCAATCCTGGAGAAACAGTCGGAAGCAGTTTTAGAACATTAGTGAATGTTCTAGGGATATGATAACGACAGCCTCATTCGGGAGACAGTTATCATTCCAGGCTTCCAAGGTGACCTGGACGACAAGGAGGTTGTCAGAGTTTTAGTTTTCCTTCTGATGAGGGGCAGTATTTTGGACAGGTGGTCCAAGGCAATACTGAGGGTGGCATGGCGCAGGATACTGATTAAGTTCAGTTGACGATACAGTCTAAGAAGTTTGGATTTGGAGTTCATTTATGAGCTAGGTCCCATCAGACATCCAGATACATTCTAAGACAGGTATTGCTCATTTCGGGAGATGGGTTTCTCCGCGAACTTGAGATATAGAGAGAAATAGAAAGAGACATCAAAGCGGATCCACTCGCTAAGGCAATTCCTCGAACGCAATAGTTTCGCAAGCCAGCTTTGTGAGACTGACTTGTAGAGGAGTTGGGTGTTCGGTATCACACGTGCTGTGAGTATGCGACATCGCAATAATTAGCCTTGAGTGCAAGTGGGAGATTGTTGGAGATAGTGCCCTCAGATTCAATTATTCGATCACAGGCACGTGATTACAATGATTGATGGAGGACCTATCCCGGTAGGACAGTCTTACTCGAGATGATAGTATGCTATCTGGTTTACCTTTATCATCGTGTACTGCTTTATGTGACCTGACAAGTCGCTATTACACGTTGATAGAGCCCTTAGGATTCTTGCTTGACCACCAGCAGTATGAGGGCGATCATATAAGTGGGAGCTGGCAGTCTATAAGCATAACCTTAAATGGTCCCTAGTCGTGTGAGTTTCGAGACAGGGCATCGATACTCCAAAGTAGACTAGTGTATACAGTCGAGACCCCGACGAGGGGCAGTGGCCGGTCTCACAAGCCACTGGTGTCAGTTGGATCACCTAAGATGTATACAGGTGCTCATTGGGTTATGAGTACACCGGACAGGACTCGCCGGGAACATGCTAGTTGGTCATATACCAGACGTCAGATGGCAGTTCCCTGGTGACATGTGTGCGGGTTAGTTCATCGACCTGGGGATCGTCATTTGTCTTGTGTGAGTTCCCACTGTACTTTGATTACTACCCTACCACGGCTCAAAGGAGTCGTGCAAACAGGTTTTAGTTGGGTACAGTCCCGAGCCACATGGAGGCAGTGAGCGTATCTTCAGGGGTTCGTCTCTCCCGGTATTGGGGGTGAGGTCACGCTGTGTCTAGGAGAGCCATTACACGAAGCCCTCGGCCGAGGCAAGGAGATTTACTGGTAGGTATTCCAGTAGTATCTCAGGGTGTTCTGGGCTACACTCCGACACGACTTGTACCGCTTTTGGGGGTCTGACTTTTACCAACCCCCTAGGCCCGCCATGCGATACTCATAGACGAACGGACCGGACTGTATGGATATTGTCACTGACAGGCTCAGTAGGGTTGTCTGGCTGAGTTCGCTCACAGACGTCCCTTTTAGTCAATACCTGGTAGCCCGTTACGTATTGGCTTATACCTTCTACGTGCTAGTGGTTAAATCCACAACCAAGGTGTTGACGAGTCTTTAGAGTCCCCCACATTCTGTTATTCAGCTTTCGGGCGAAAAGTTGTAGAGGCCGTATGGAGATATGGCAAGGTCCGATCAGATACGTGCGGTATTGCACGGATCAGGATCGGACAGTTTGTACTATAAGCCGTATGGATATATGGCAGGGTTCGATCAGATACGTGCGGTATTGCACGGATCAGGATCAAACGTATATTACTAGCCGGCTTTGGTTTAAGCCGGATCCTAGTATAGTACAGTGTAGATTTTGTCTCATTGCATTTGTATTTCGGTCGGAATACAAATGCGGGTGTGTATGCACAGTATCGGGGTTTTCCTGTAATTTATTACGGGACCAGTTTTATGGAGTTGCCAGTTTGCTTTCCGTTTCTGCCAATTTCCTTTGTATCGTTCATTGGCCGAAGTTTGGTGGAGGAGGGCTTATTTGCATTGTTGCAAATAAGCATTTGTGGAGGGGGTCTTTGCTTATTGGTTGTATCATGATAGCTTTTCCTTGACCTTGAATTCTAGCTTTATCATGATGGCTTGACTTTGTTGACAATCATGGTTGTTGATGATTGTTGGTTGAGTATTGGTTTTGGGAGTGATCATTGTTTCTCATCATCACTTGCTTTTCAACCACCTCTTTGTCTTGACTCTCTCTCTTGCATGATAGAAGAGAATGGCTCCCATTATCTTTTGATACACTACACTCTCATTCTCTCCTCTCTTGAAGCATGGCCGGCCACTCCCAAAAAGTGGGCTGTCCAAGTTTTTGGTGGTGGGTTTTTAGCTCATTTGATGTTGCAAAAATCCCACAAGTTCCATCTCCAAACTCCATAGTTCATCCCTCCACCAAAAGGCAATTCCTACAACCCCAAATGAGACTTGCTCACTAGATATTCTACAGCAAATCTTGGGCACGTCGACTAGCCAGCTTCGTGCCCGAGTTGCCTCGGCATTGAGGTGGAAGCCCGTAAAAGAAGTAGGCGATGTGGTGCACTTTCGGCGACGAGAAGGAGACGGGACATTCCGCAGGAGATTGGGACGACGACGAGAAGACCGGAGGACTCGGATCTGTCGGTATATCTCTCTTCCCTTTCTTGTTGTTAGCTAGGACTAGTTAGTGGTTCGATCCGGGTATTAGTGCGCGGCGGTTTGCCAGTTCAAGTAAAAATTAAAGTTTATCACCGCTTCCGCATTCCGGCGTCGGATTGACGGCCGGGGCGCCGCCGTGCATTTACAGTGGTATCAGAGCCTCGCCATTAACTTAGTCTAGCTTGGTTTAATGTGTTTTGCATTTCCGATCGACCAAAATTCCAAAATCTACATTTTTGTTAGCATCAGTTTCTGTTGAAATTTTTTGGTCTCGAAAAATTTTTCAGGTTGTAAAATATTGATGTACTGGAAAATCTAAGAGCTCTGTAAAAATTCGATGAAGTGAATCCACAGTGGGAGCGCGGAACCGCCGCAAATACCCCCTTCCCGCCGCTGTTCCGCCGCATACTGTGGGGATCCCTGCACCAATTTTTTACAGAGGCTTTCTAGGGTGAAAACTGGGGTTTTGGAATAATAATATTGGGCCCAGAATTTCTTGATCTGCTACATTAATGCTTGGGGGCCCACTTGTTAAAATTTGATTGATCGGATATTTTAAACATATTATTTCACAGTATTTACATTATATCTGCGACCGTGAATGTCACTCGATCGGTAAATCCGGTCTAACTGCTATAGCCCGGTTAGACGGATTTGCGAACGTGACTTTCACGTTGATGTTCTGTTTTTGCTGTGATGTTGCGGATCGGTCGTGGGGGATAGCCTGGATGCAATGCTAGTACAGTTGTGGTTGTATTATGTACATTTGATATTGCGGGGCAAGCGTCCAACATGTGGACTGCCGTCACTGCTTGTTTGTATTAGTTTTTTGGGGCACGGCCAGGTTGCGGTCGTTGTACCCGGTGTATGTATATTTTACTTTCTGTACTAGGATTACCCCAGGAGGAGTGCACGGATAGCCGGGTTCTAGAGGGCAACAAGCCCGCATCTCATGGCGAGATGACTTCACGCAGATTCGTTGAGAGTCGATAGAGACGATCGCATGTTAGGAACCCATTTCCAAGTTTAAAGTATTCGGAAGACAATGCAAGTAATGCTATGGACCCTCTAGAAGAATGAAACCCTAACTCGACGTAATGACCATGGAACGCCTCCGTACCTTGGGGTTTGCGGCAGTTTAGCGGTGCCATTTGTGAGGCTTGGGTTTGCCCTTCGACGGTTGGTCCAGAGGTGCTGTGGTATGTACTGGAATACTTTTAAACTTTATTCAAGATGTTGATCTCTTGGGGGATTATGAGGTTCTGACGAATCGATCGGATGGTTCGACATCATTTGAATATCATGTGATGGGACACATTGCTTGGGAGACTCCAGATACGAGTATAGCCGTTGGAGCGCAGTCCATGCAGCCACGAGAAGACGAGTCCGAATCAGTTGACATTGGAACAGAGTGGAGTAAAGAGTTCGCACGAGATTTCGGCGAGATGACGTTCCTCTCTACTGACATCAGAAATGCGATACGCATGCAGAGGCGTTGATTATTGACATATCTTCCAGTAGGAGGCGCAATGAGTATGTAGCCGTTCCGGAACAAGAAACAGGTATAGAAAAGATGATAACTTCCGGGCAATTCGGCAGAAACGAGGTTAGAGAGAGATCTCGACAGGACCTTTCTGGAATACTATACGAGAAGACTTGGACCCAGGAGTGGTCATATTGCACACACCCAGCAGGCCAGAGTTCGGCATCGTCGACGAGATTGTTGACCAGGTTTGGATAGAGGACCTCAACCGGATGCGTTGTGAGTTGATCAAGGATGGACAAGAATGGAGTGATGAAGATACCGAGTTCGTGATTTCGAGTCCGTGTGAGAGACTTCGGATTGACCAGAGAAGTGCCAGAACAGAATCGTCCCCGTTAGCACACCTGACCGGGCCGATGAGCCCAGGGATTTCGAAATTGGCAATCCACATAATAGATAAGGGCCCAGAGACAGAAGACGCCAGACCGTGAGCAAGAGGCAAGTAGATATCTTGCGCTGTTAGCATTGGATGCACCGACACCTTTTCGACTGCGAAGGAGGATATATCGACGACGGTATTTATGATTTATGATTTTGTGATTCGATTATCACGTATCCATCACCTAGGATTTCGGTATTTTGGGCGATCTATTCTCATGATTTAGTCTTGATGGCTGAGTTCTATGATTTCTGTTTTCGTGCACCATGGTTGCACCAACTGGATATTCATATTTGTGCACAGTTATTGCACCTGATATCGTTTTTGTGCCTTGATTGCACATGCCTATGACTTCATGGATTTCTTACCGTTGGGTTGATTTTGTGCACATGGTATGCACACGATTTGGCTTTTGCACTCGGTATAGCTTATATGTGCTTGTAGTGCATTGATATGTGTTTTGTGCATGCAGTTGCGCACGCTTATGATTTTCTTTACACCTGGGTACACTCGGTGTTGCTGCTTACGCATTTGAGTTATTGTTTGATATTTGTGCATAGGATGCACCGTATTTGTATTTCTTGCCCAGGATGCCCCAGTTTTTATGTTTCGTGCGTTTATCGCACTAAATTCATATTTCGTGCCTTGTTGCACCGGATTTATATTTTGTGCACTACGGTTGCACCTGGCTTCGATTTGATGTCATTCGATATGTTGATTTTGATTTCATGCCTATGTTATGCATGCGATTTGACTTGTGCTTTCGGCATAGTTTCCATACACTTTTAGTGTTTTGATTTGATTTGTGCACACTGATGCACATGGTTCTGAGATTATATACCGCGGTATACCTGACTTTGATTGAGCCGTATTGTATACCGTCGATTTTGATTCTAATATTGATGTTGATTTCTTGCACTCCGTGCATTTGATTTGGACTTTGCGCATGCTCGACGCTTGATATTGGATTTCGTGATTTTGTACATGTTGAATGCGCATGATTTAGATTTTATTCGTGCATGATGGATGCACCTGATTTGGATTTTCGCGCATATTGGACGCATGTTTTGAGATGCGATTTTGGCGCACACCAGATGCACTAAATTGAGATTCTTCGTGCATATCAGATGCACCTGATTTTACTGTCAGGCACACACGTTGCATATGACAGATGTTTCGTGCACACCCGTTGCACTTAGATGTTGTTTCTGTGCACATGTATGGCACATATATGGATTTTGATTTCCGTGCGCACCAGACGCACAGGGTATTCTTATATACATTTTGGAATTGATTCCTTATGGAGCAGTACGTTTTTATGATATTTGCTATTTGTTTTCGTACCGAGCAGGACTAGTCAGAGGACAGTACCTGGATATATTTTGCATGCTTTGATAGTTCTCGAAGGGATTTCCAAAAAGCGAGCTATAGTCTCAGTATTTACCTACGTGTCTGATATGACACGGCACATTTAAAACAAGAGAACCCTTCTAAATTTTTTTCAAAAACGGCGGGATGTACATATTAAACAAGGATAAGTATACATATATGTTTATTTTCTTACAATAGACGTCCGCCACTGTGCAGTGTTGTGTCCATCACATAACAACATGAAAAGGTTTAGCATGCATTTCTTTCAGATATTTATACATATAGAATTGATGTTTACATGTATGGTTTTGATATATATCATATCGGTTTTGTTTTGGATTTGACCTTTGTGTCTTTCCCATGACTCTGATGATCGCGGGATGCTTGACGGAGTTTTGATTTTGAGTTATCTGCTCATTGTTCATGCGCATGCATTGCTCTATGATGCGTGTTATGCATTGATGATTTCGGAGCCCCGACGACTTAGTCTTTTACTGAAATGTTTTAGAATTTGGGGGTTTAAAATTTAAATTCGGGGACCGAATTTCATTAAGGGGGGAAGATTGTAACATTTCAAAAAAATAAAATATTAGTTTTGAGAATTTTTATAATTTAATAATAAAATATTGAATATTTTAAATAAGGCGGTATAATTAAATACCGATAAATTGGGAAATTTTTGGATAATTATGGAAAATTCTAAAAGAGGGTGTTTTATGGAATTATGCAATTTTTAAGTTTTTATGTTTAACTATACGCTATTTTAGTGCTAATCGCGATTAAAAAACGCTAATCGCTGATTAAGCGTGTTTTGTGCACTTAGCTTGCACAAATTCTTTTTTTCACACTTGCGTATTTTCTACCATGGTTTGTTTTGGGTTTACTATTGAGGAGAGAAGGAAAATGGATTAGAAAAGAAAAGAAAAGAGTATTATATTAGGTATGGTGAAGAGAGAGAAAGAGTGGGTGAGGGTCAACTTGAGTCATGAGCCATCCCTCATCATTTCATCCTCTCATTTCTCTCCCCTCTCCTCGCTTTGTTGTTGCTGCTGCTGCACCCCCCTCCTCCTCCATCTTCAATCCCCCGATACACCATGAAAATCAACTCAAAACCCAAACCCCATTTCACAAAAAGGATGCACAAGCTCACTAGCTACCCCATGGACCAAGAAAGAGAAGGTTTTTAGGACTTTGAGCAATTCAAGAATTTTCTTGATTTGCCAAAAGAGGTAATTTCTGCACCATTAGTGTAGTGTTTTAATTCCTTACGCATCCATACTTGTTTCATGTCGATATCTAGTGGTTTTGAGGACTTAGGAAAACTCTAGTTAGGGTTAATGGGAAGTGAGAGTGGTGAGGGGTAATTAAGCTCAGTAGAGGCCTCACAAACCCCCTAGTACTAGAATTAAGACCTAAACCAGAGACTAGAACCCTGGAATACGGATTTAGAAAAGCCGATATCGGGAAATTGTGAATTCTGTGGATGTAAAATGGCATCTGCTATCACCCCGAGACTCTGATTTTTTTTTGTAAGGACAGTGATACATGCAGGAACCTAGGAAGATACCACCAAAGCCCTGACCCCTAACCCTCAAGCTTGGCCACAATTAAATCCATTCTGGCCGCAAATTGCGGCCAGACCAGTGAGGTTTTGGTTCGTGTTGGTTTTGTGGTCCCCTCATCAGTAAAATAGACCCTTGGTATATGCAAAATTGTCTGATTTGACCTAGGGTAGAATCTGGGACCTTTTTCCTAAGTTGCTGTCTTGATTTGGAGTTTCGTTTTGCGTATTTTTAATTCTGGATTTGCGTATTTGCACTTTTCCTCGATCACTTGACGTTTGTACGACGATATCGAGGATTGTTTGATGGTTTTGAAAGCGTGGTCTATAGGTTCTAACCTATGGGCCTTAGCGCATCGTTTGGTTTTCTCGATGTGATTTTAAGATGCATTGCGATTGTGTTATCTTGTAGGTACCTTCTCGAGGGCTTCATACGGTGAAGAAGATGAAGGAGACATCGACACCGACACGCAGGATGCAGGTGAGTAGATTATATCTACGGGTGGATGGCGTATAGCACCCCCGCAGTTCGATGTTTAGTATACTAGATATATACTATATATATATGTATATGATAGCGTTTTGTGTGATATGGATATTCGAGATGTGATTAGGTGTACCATGGATAGATTAGGGTTTAGAAGTAAACTAGTATAGTTTTCTAGTTGCGAACCTTAGAATAGGTTTACACCCACACGCACCCACATGCTTGCTTGTTATACTTATACCTGGATGATGAGGATAGTGTATGATTTTGGAGATGAGTCGATGAGATTGGGCATAGTGCCATGAGATCGGTGATATAACGTGATTCGTATTTGGGATACGACATGAGATTTTAGCGGGCCTTTGGACGTGTGTTTCACACACGCATATTTATTTATATGGATGGTATCGGTTAGTACTAGACTAGATCAGTACCCCAGATCATGAGATATGACGATAAGGATACCAGATAGTGGATGTGATGATTGTGATATTGACCCGTACCCAGCTGTTGGGATGCCGTACGATGATTTACCGTACGAGCTTTATATTGATGATAGATCCGCACTCATGACTCGAGGATGCCAGATGATATTGTATCGTACGCGGTACTTTTGAGGCGGGATCACCGACTATTATATATATATGTGTATATATATATATATATATATATATATATATATATCGACTCAGATTTAGGTGGTTTCCACACCCCTCCCGATTGACTCGTTAGTCAGAGCTGTAGTTTTGCTAGTAGATGTTAGGCTAGGCCGATGTCATACCTATTTCAAAAACTAACGAATCAGGTGTATTTTAAAGACAGGCAAAAGGGATTCTACGGATATTTTCAAAAGACACATCTTTTCATAAAAACACCGTAGCCCTTATTTTCCTTAAAACCCCGATTCGTCTTCTTTCAAATGGCAAAACAGTATGACATGGATATGCTGATGTAGATTCTACACTGTTGTGTTATTATTCATTTGCCGCATATTCTTATTATTGCATTCAGGATATGATCCCTTGCATGGAATACCAGTGCACACATATATTGATATCATCACACTTGCGCACATGCACACTGTATATTCATACCAGTGCACACATATATTGATATCTTCATACTTGCGCACATGCACACTGTATATTCATACCAGTGCACATATACACATGCACACTGTATATTCATACCAGTGCACACATATATTGATATCTTTATACTTGCGCACATGCACACTGTATATTCATACCAGTGCACACATATATTGATATATCCCTATTTGCGCACATGCACACTGTATTTTCATAGTAGTGCTACACTCATATTCGCGTATATATCCATTTGCACATCCATACCCACATACATACACATGTTATATACATGGATGATATTGACTTGATTTCAAGAAAATAGGGATCGCATGAGATATTTTCAAAACTGGATTCTTTTAAAAGAGCGGTTTTCCCTTTTTACTCTTAGTGTCATACGACACATTGCATGGATTTACGCATTGAGTTGGATTTATGGGATTTCTGGATTTGAGAACCGTGGTATTATTTTAAGAAAATACGCACTGTTTTAAAAATCCGGTTTCTCTTAATATGATATTTCAGTGCGTCCACCATGAGTTTTCTCGGTTCCTGAGATCTTGTGTGAGTATACCCGATTCGAGGAGTGGTAGGCACCGATTGCGGGTACATGGTGGACCCGGTGAGGTATCCCGGGGCAAGAAGATTCGTATATGTTAGACGGTGAGCCCGGCAGGGGAGTACTACCTACCGGTGATTGTGTTGAGCTAGGTGGATATCTGGGGGATACTGACCGGAGTTAAGAGATGAGACGGGTCGATCCGGACTGACGGAGCCCTATGTATATGAGGATTTACGTGCCGATGCTAGGCACAGGTTTCATGATGTTTTCGAGTGTCGATGCTTGACACTCAGGTTCCATGATTTTGATATGTCGCGAGCGACACATGTTGAGTTACATCCTCATACTTCCATGCATATGTTTATGATATTTACATGCATGATGCTTATTGTCATTGGGTGACACGTGGACGATTTCCACATACATATATTTTGACATTGGTGACATTGATCACTTAGTTGGATGATATCCACATATTCATAGACTTCATTATATAGTCGACATTGATCATACCTCATATTTATGATATGCTATTACTTAAGGCACTGGCACGAGCACTTGGCACTACACTCATGTATAGATGTTACATTGCCACCTTATCATGCTTCAGACTTATTCATTTGAGGTTTATATGTATATCTGATCGTATTGACCTAGGATGAGTCATACATACGAGTTCTGCTCTGTGATGTTTTCTATTCACGAGTTGGCAACTCACCCCTGTTGTGCCACAGTTCTTGCAGGTTTTGCCGTACAGGTTCCATTGCGGCTTCTGGCACACTGCTTCCCTTACGGGTGATTTGCTTTGGTAGATGGGTTCTTTTGCATCAGAACCACCATTGTACATGTATTATTCAGTTGTATCTAGTAATTCCATCAACCAAACTTGTATATTGTTTTAGACTTAGAAAACTAGTTATTTATTATTTCGGCCTTAGAGTCGCGCGTTGTAGCATTATGGTTTTCATGCTGATTTGAGTTTCCTTTTTGAGTTTTGATCCTCGCCATTCGACGTTGGATATTATACTGCTTGCGTGGTTGTGACCGTCGATTGACGAAGAGCTAGCTCCCGCTTGGGGATGCCTTTTATCATTGTATATATGTTATTCTTGTTGTACCCCGTTTGGGGCTTGTATTTACAAAGGAAACTCTGCAGAAATTTTCAGAAAAGACAATAGATTTTAAAAATGCATATTCGACTTACTTATTTAAAAACCTTGTTTTTACAAAAACGCGTTTTCTTCACTTCTTAAAACCAGTTTTCCTTATTTACTCCTTAAAATGGTTTTAGATTTCTGGGCTTTTGGCTTACTTGAATTAGATGGGGTCCTATAGACTTCATATGATTCAAGGCCAGTCACGGGCTATTTCAGGTCGTGACACCTATAGACCCTTGTGACAGTGCCTAGTAACCCTACACTCTAGGGTTTCGCAAGTAACACTACTAATCCATGAACACATAACCATATCCTGAATATCCATGTCTCACATAAAAGTTATCATATATACAGTATATATATAGCATACTATACATCAAACTGCGGGGGTGCTATACACCATCCACCCGACTTCCCCCGTAGATATATATCTACTCACCTGATCTTGCCTGCCGATGTCGATGTCGCCATCATCTTCTTCATCGTCTCGAATCATCGTGGAGGTACCTACATGTCACATGTATCGTGTCACATTAAAACCAAATCGAAACCAAAACGACAAGCTGAACTCACATAGGTCAAAACCTATGGTCTACTCCCGCAAATCAACCCGATATCACTTGATATAGACGTACAAACATCACGTGATCGAGATAAAGAACAAATACTAAAATCCAGAAATCGAAATACGAAAAATATAGTCTCGAATCAAAACAACAACACATGTATTCAGTCCCAGATTTTGATTAAGATGTAAACAATGTTCCAAAACAACACTAGGGTGATATATATGGTGTGTGTGACCTACAGAAGAATCCTGGACCCACCCCCGCACCAAGTGGCCGAGCACCCTCCCCTAGAATCCAAGCTCGCCGGCCCTGGTTCCTCTACTGGGGTTCATCTTGCTACAGGGGTTCCTAGGGTCAATTCAAGCCTACAGGGGTTGTTTGCTTATCTCGTATCTGTCCCGGGTCATCTCAGATTTCTCTGCACACACCAATACCTCACAAACTGACATGAAAATTCTGAAATTCCGTATTTTGGGTTTCAGTTGGGTTTGGTCTAGGTTTCTGTCATCTATGGGGGTTTAAGGTCATCTCTAAAGCCCAATTAGACCATCTCTAATCAAATCAAACCCTAATTCTCAACTTGTGATTCCAAAGTTCACTAAACACCACAAAATCGATTTTAAACTTAAATAGAGGCTTAAGCAAATGAAATACTACATTATATGTGAAGGGATTACCTCCATTGGCACTCATGAATCCCCTACAGCGCCAAAACTCAAACTTTCTTGGTCCAAAGTGTAGCATGTGAGCTTGTGAACATTTTTTGTGAAGTAGGGATGGGCTTTTGGTGTAAATTTGATGAGGATTTGGGGGTTTGAAGTGGAGTGTCACGACCCAAGGTTCGGCCCGTGACCGGCACTTAACCACGTAACGTCTACAGGCGTACGCGACTAAGTGAACCGAAAACCCAAAAATCAAACCAGTAAAAGTATAGAGTGTTTTAAGCTTTAAATGGATGCATTTACAGAAGTGACAAGAAATCATAAGTAGACAATCACCAAAATAGCAATATACGACGCCGTAGCGAAGATCAAGAGCAACAAGTGGGAACATCACATATAGAATAAACTGCATAAGTAAAGTCGGCTCACAACGAGTTCGACACCATAATACTAATAATATACATCATCGTCCTCACACTGTCTCTAAGTCAAGTACATATAAGGTAGATGGAGAATACTAGATACAAAAGTGTGTACAATGAAAGTAACCAGATACGACAACCCACCTAACAGCAAAACAGCTCACGCACCAACTGTAGTGGTATCTGTAGCCAAAAGATGTAAGAAAGCAGCCTGCCGCGACTACTCCGAGGGGAAACCTGCAAATACTGTGGCACAATGGGGGTGAGTTGCCAACTCGTGAATAGAGATAACATATAAAGGTAATTGCGAGCATGCACGTACTGCGCTACTCTATCAAATGCCAGCAGATAAGTCTATATGCAATAAGCAGTATGTGCAAAATCATGCAAGTGCTCTGTCAAGTAAAGTAACTACAGGATGAGATGCAAAATAATAATTGCGGAGCATGGGATGAAATAACATCTACACGAAATGTCAACGTGGAAAGATAATCGGTACCCACCAATGCACCCCAAATCCCAACAACCCAGACGCCGGCACTCCGATCGCCCCTCAAATCCTGTACATCACTGAGAATCACGAGTGCCCAACATCGGCACCCAAATATCATAAATACTCATGTCTAGCATCGACATGCAAATCTTCCTATATCGGGCATCCGTCAGTCCGGGTCAGCCCCCTCTCTCTCATATATCGGGCATCCGTCAGTCCGGGTCAGCCCCCTCTCTCTCATATATCGGGCATCCGTCAGTCCGGGTCAGCCCTCTCTCTCATATATCGGGCATCCGTCAGTCCGGGTCATCCCTCTCTCTCATATATCGGGCATCCGTCAGTCCGGGTCTGCCCTCTGTCTCATATATCGGGCATCCGTTAGTCCGGGTCAGCCCTCTCTCTCATATATCGCGCTCTAGCACCGAGAAAACACATGGTGGACGCACTGAAATGTCATATCAAGGGAAACCGGGTTTTTAAATAATTACCTATTCTCTTTTGAAATATCCACGGTTCCCAAATCCAGAAATAACATGGAAACAACATATCTCAATGCGTAAATCTATGCAGGTATGAGGATATCAATATATACATGGCACATGTATGAATATGTTATGTAGATGTGTCCAAGTATGAATATAACATCTGCTGATATGCGGCAAATCATGGCAAACGTCAATAATGCGGAAATAATCTAACATATGATTTACAGCAATCCTATAATGTGAGTGTCATGGCAATCACTAACGGTGTGAGTGTAGCATATAAATTGTGCTCGTGCAACTTGAACCGTTAGTAATAGTGCGGTGTTCTATCATTTCTAGTTTATATACGCATAGCAGGGAATACGGTATGCAATAAACAGTAGTCATGTAGGTGAATGCAAAATATATCGCTATAAGATCCTATCAGCCCTGACGCATAACGCCATACGGGCGATATCCCCGTAGATGTTAAATCTACTCACCGTAGTCTCTCGCTAGGTTTAGCCGACGACTTGTTTCGCCTTCTTCGCGGCGTCCGTCGCACTCGCCTGCGAACCTAGAATTTCACAATATATCACACATAAGCTCAAAACCATACAAATACGACATTTAAAGTCAAACTAGTAACTCGCATCGTGAACCAAGCGTGCGTGTGCGCGATACGCTAAAACCTGTGATTACGCGCCGGAAGCTACTCCGACGCGTCGCGATACGCAGAAACCCCAAACCCACACACACGTATCACGCGTGTCGCGAAAGTTTAAAATACGGAAAATAGGGTATTAGATCCCAGATTTTTATACAGGAAATATATTACAAAACTATATATACCACAATACTACACATAGCAGCAGACTCCTGTGCCCCAAACCTCAACCCCCAACTCACTCATCTGGCCGCAATTTGCGGCCAGAATGCATTTTTCGGCAGCCGGTCTGGGAATTGGGCTCCCAGGTTTTGTGTGTCTATACCCCCTATATATGCTATAGTAAATACAATTTCATTCTGAAATAACTCGGGTAGCAGCAGATCCTACAGATCCCTATTTCTAGTTAAAAACCACACTTTTGCACTAAAAATTGCACAAAAACATGATATTTTGCTAGAATTACTACAAGTTATGAAAAATAGTGTTAAATATGAGCTATATACCTTCAAAAGACCTTAAGAAACACCACAAGTTTCAGCCCTAGCCTCAAGTGTGCAGATTTGCCTCCAAACACCTCAAAAAGTCCATATTTCCATGGTTTTGTGATGAAAATGTGTTGATTTGTGTAGGGTTTTGTGTAGGGATCAAAGGGAAATGAAAAGAACAAGGGGAAATGAAGAAAATGCCATGGTTTTGTTGGGAATTCTGCAGGAATTTCAGAATGAGAGAAAGAGAGAGAAGAGAGAAAGAAAAGGGTCAAAAAGGTCAACTTTCTTTACCTAACCCCCATACCTCATTTTCTATTGCATTTTGAATTCTAAAAAGGGTTTAATTTTGATGAAAGAGTGGGGAAATAACTATGAACCATGCAAGAATGGAAATGAAATGGTTAACACTTTGAACCTAGGTCACAAAATTGGTTAGTGTGCAAGTGTATACAACATAAGAAAATTTTTCCAATTAGGGTAACCCGACTAAAATAACTAATAATCCTATGTACACATATATAATAACACGCACAATTGCTAATTAACACGAAAAAAGTTCTAACGAAATTTCAAAGTGTTACAATCTACCCACATTAAAGAAATTCGGTCCCCGAATTTAAAAGAAAATCTAACTACACGTACCTTTGAAAAGATGGGGATACCTCTTCCTCATCTCGCTCTCGGTCTCCCAAGTGACCTCCTCGCCGCTCTAGCCACGCCAAAGTACCTTGACAGATGGTATGTCCTTCGATCTCAATTTCTTCACTTGTCGATCCAAAATGATCACCGGCTGCTCTGCATAGGAAAGGTCACGCTCAAGCTGGATCGTCGGGTGCTGAATCACATGCGAAGGATCATGAAGATATCTGCGGAGCATCGAAACGTGAAATACGGGGTGCACATCTGGAAAACTGGGCGGAAGGGCTAACCAATACGCAACTGCACCAACACGCTCGAGGATCTCGAAGGGGCCCACATATCTGGGACTAAGCTTCCCCTTCTTCCCAAATCTCATCACACCTTTCATTGGGGAGACCCTCAAGAAAACATGATCACCAACAGAAAACTCAAGTCTGCGCCGCCGACGGTCCGCATAAGATCTCTTCCTACTCTGGGTTGCTCTCCTCCTGTCGCGAATCAACTGGATCTTCGCGGTCGTCTCCTCAACGATCTGTGGCCCTAAGATACTGCTCTCACTGAGCTCTGTCCAACAGGTGGGCGATTTGCATCTCCTCCCATAAAGAGCCTCAAACGGTGCCATCTGAATGGTCTCCTGGTAGATGTTGTTGTAGGAGAACTCTACTAAGGGTAAATGATGATCCCAGCTACCTCCGAAATCTAGTACACACGCTCGGAGCATGTCCTTGAGAGTCTGAATAGTCCACTCTGACTGTCCGTCGGTCTGCGGATGAAATGCTGTCCTGAAACTCAAGCGAGTACCCAAAGCCTCCTGAATCCTCTGCCATAGTCAGCTGGTAAACTGGGTGCCTCTGTTGGACACGATACATGTCGGAACTCCATGCAGTCGTACAATCTCGTCGATGTATATCTGGGCATACTGAGCAAATCCGAAAGTCGTCTTCACCGGTAGGAAGTGAGCCGCTTTCGTCAAACGATCAACGATCACCCAGATAGAGTCATACCCTCGACTAGTCCTGGGCAGACCCATAATGAGGTCCATAGAAATCTGCTCCCATTTCCACTCCGGAATGGGTAACGGCTGTAGCTCTCCCGCGGGCCTCTGGTGCTCAGCCTTGACTTGCTGACAAGTCAGGCATCTCGACACAAAATCTGCGATGTCTCTCTTCATTCCGTCCCACCAGTAAACACCTCTCATGTCATGGTACATCTTGGTGGAACCGGTATGAACACTGTATACCGATCGATGTGCCTCCTCAAGAATCTCGCGCCACAATCCCTCAGCATCTGGTACGCACAGTCTATCCCCAAATCGTAGTATCCCCTGATCATCGATCACGAACTCGGAAAATCTGCCCTGTCCAATCTGTGCCCTGATCTCTAAGCATCGGTCATCACTGTGCTGTGCCTCATGTATACGGTCAATCAACTATGGGCGTGCACGAACATGCACAATCTGTCCTCCGATCGGCATAAACTCGAATTGTACCCGGCCGTCGCATCAAATCTGCCAATCTGCCGACGACTGCCTCTGTACTGCGCTCAAACAAGATAGACTACCCCCGGGCCTCCTGCTCAAAGCATCCGCCACTACATTAGCCCTGCCCGAGTGATATAAGATCTGACAATCGTAGTCCATCACTAACTCCATCTATCGGCGCTGTCTAAGGTTCAGGTCGCGCTGCTGAAATATATACTTTAAGCTCTTGTGATCAGTGAATATCTGGCACGACTCGCCATATAGGTAATGTCGCCAGATCTTAAGTGCAAAGGCCACTGCAGCCATTTCCAAATCGTGAGTGGGGTAATTCTGTTCATGTTCTTCAATTGCCACGAAGCATACTCGATCACCCTGTCATGCTGCATCAATACACACCCTAGCCCCACTCATGAAGCATCACAGTAGACGACAAATCCGCCTGATCCTGAAGGCAATGATAGCACTGGTGTCGTAGTCAGTAGAGCCCGTAGCTGCTGAAAACTGTGCTCATACTCCTCCGTCCAAACGAAAGGAACTCCCTTCCGGGTCAACCCGGTCAAAGGTGCAGCAATACGGGAGAAGTCCTACACGAATCGCCTGTAGTAGCCTGCCAGCCCTAGAAAGCTGCGAACCTCAGTAACTGACGTGGGTCTGGGCCAACTCCGAACGGCCTCAATCTTCCTCGGGTCTACACATAGACCATCTCGTGTAATCACGTGCCCCAAGAAGTCTACGCTGTCCAACCAGAAAGCACACTTTGAGAATTTGGCGAAAAGCTGATGCTCCCTCAAGGTCTGCAGTGTAATCCGCAGGTGCTGCTCGTGCTCCTCTCTACTCCGAGAATACACCAAGATATCGTCAATGGATACTATGCTGAACAGATCAAGATACGGCCTGAAAATACGGTTCATCAAGTCCATAAATGCTGCTGGCGCATTGGTGAGTTCGAACAACATCACTAAAAACTCATAATGGCCGTAGCGCGTGCGGAAAGCTGTCCTACGAATGTCCTCCCATCGAACCCGCAGCTGATGGTAGCCTGATCGCAAATCGATCCTCGAAATGTATCCAACCCCCTGAAGCTGGTCGAGCAAGTCATCGATGCGTGGCAAAGGATACATGTTCCGTACTGTAACCCTGTTCTGCTGGCGGTAGTCGATACACAAACGCATACTGCCGTCCTTCTTCTTGACAAACAGGACTGGATCACCCTAAGGAGAAACACTGGGTCGAATAAGTCCCTTATCCAGCAAATCTTGCAACTGACCCTTCAATTCTCTAAGTTCCTCCGGGCCATCCGACAAGGCGGTACAGAAATAGGCCGCGTGCCAGGAACCAAATCAACACAGAAAGAAATATCACGCTCGGACGGTAGCCCAGGAAGCTCGTTAGGGAACACATCAGGGAACACGCTAACAACCGGAACCTGATCCATCGGAACCTCTGTAGCTCTAGTATCGCAAACATAGCCGAGAAATCCCTGACATCCCTTCCTCAAAAGCTGTCCAGCGTGAAAAGAAAAAATCACACTGTGAGGGGTGGCACCACGGTCCCCCAACACAATAAAAACCGACTTGCCGGGAAAACAAAATCTAACTGTCTTCTCGCGGCAGTCAACAGAAGCATAGCACGTGGCTAACCAATCCATACCCAAAAGAACGTCGAAGTCCAACATCTCAAGAAGGATCAAATCGACCGGCAACCCTCTCTCGCCAATACGGACGGTACAGGATCGGAACACGCGCCCAGCGACAAACGACTCTCCCACAGGAGTAGTCACAACCAGCGGCTGATCAAGCAAACCGGACTCTTTACCCAAACTCGGCACAAAGTGTGTGGATACGTACGAGTGCGTGGATCCGGGATCGAATAACACGTGTGCATCAACAGAACATACTGGAAGGATACCTGAGACCACTGCATTGGACACATGCGCGTCCTGATGCGTCAAGGCAAAAACTCACGCCTGTCCTCCACCTGCGACTGACTGTCCCCTGCCGGCAGTTGGCTGTCCTCTGCCTCGATCACCTCGTCCTCTATGAACAAATCCTCCGTGACCATGACCTCTCTGCGCATGAGTCTGGCGCGGAGTAACAGTAGGTACAATAGGCAACGCCGTCTGGGGTGTTGAAGGTGGTAGTGTGACGTGCGGTGCTGCTGCCTCCCTCCGGGGTATCTCAGGACAATCTCGTACACGATGATAAGAACTCCCGCAGCGAAAACATCCCGACGATGACCGCTGACCCTCCTGGGAATAGGAACTGAACAACCGGCCGCGCCCTAAATCTCTGCTACCTGCAAGACGTCTATCACGGCGGCGAAAAGGCTTTCTCTGCGCTGATGTATCTGCACGAACTCTCTTCGGCTCTGGAACTACCGAAGTCTCAGCAAGGCGCTCCTCGACTAATAGGGCCGCGTCTACAGCTGCTGCATATGTCTCATAATGCTGTGCGTTGATCGCAAGAAACAATGGTGTAAGCAAGCCTCGGACAAATCTCTTGACTCGCAACTCCTCAGTAGCCACTAGGTACGGAGCATACACTGATAGCTCGGTGAACAGGACATCATACTCTTCCAGTGACATCTCTGGAGTCTGACGTAAGGACTCGAACCTGCGTGCTCTAGCATCTCTGACGCTCAGTGGAAGAAAACGGGCAAGGAATAGCGCCACGAACTCTGTCCAGGTCATAGGAGGAAGACCTGCTGCTTTACCCTTCTCGACTGATTCACACCATTTCTGCGCTAGACCTTCCAGGCGAAAGCTCGCGAACTCAACCCATCTCGCATCTGCGCATCTAAGTGAACGACATATCCGCGCCATCCTATCAATGAAAGACTGTGGGTCCTCGTCCGCATCGGTGCCTGTGAAGACCGGAGGCTTCAGCCTCATAAACTCTGACAACGATACTGAGATGACCTCTGTAGCGGTAGGGACTACTGCCTGTGCTATGGGTATCACCGCGATCTCTGCAACGGGTGGAACTACCTCTGGTCGCTGCGCTCGAAGTGTCTCAACTAGAGATCCCATCATTTGGCGCATCTCCTGCATACTGGATCCCACCGTCTGGCGCATCTCTTGCATACCAGCCCCTAACATGGCAATCTGATCTGTCACGGGAGGAACAACTTGCTCGAGCACAACCGGTGTACTACCCGGATCAGTCCTCATCACGGACGAGTCAACTCGAATCTCGGCACTCGCGGCCACTCTCTGCGCCCTCGTAGTCTTTGGCGGCATAATGGATGAAAGGAAAAATAGGATTTGATAAGGATACAGAAATCGAATCGCAAGAATGTATATACTAAAGAAAGAATTTAAATCAACAAGTCCTAAGGTCGCCTTGGCGGAGTACTGTGTCGTAAGCATGCCGCGGAACATACGCACGCTACACCACTCTGCTTCAGCTACCTACTCCATCATACCATGGTCATCCTGGGAACACTCCGAAAGCTAAAACCTACGCTCTAATAGCAATTTTGTCACGACCCAAGGTTTGGCCCGTGACCGGCACTTAACCATGTAATGTCTACAGGCGTAACGCGACTAAGTGAACCGAAAACCCAGAAATCAAACCAGTAAAAGTATAGAGTGTTTTAAGCTTTAAATGGAAGCATTTACAGAAGTGACAAGAAATCATAAGTAGACAATCACCAAGATAGCAATATACGATGCCGTAGCAAAGATCAAGAGCAACAAGTGGGAACATCACAGATAGAATAAACTGCATAAGTAAATTCGGCTCACAACGAGCTCGACACAAGAATACTAATAATATACATCATCGTCCTCACACTGTCTCTAAGTCAAGTACATATAAGGTAGATGGAGAATACTAGATACAAAAGTGTGTACAATGAAAGTAACCAGATACCACAACCCACCTAACAGCAAAACAGCTCACGCACCAACTGTAGTGGTATCTGTAGCCAAAAGATGTAAGAAAGCAGCCTGCCGCGACTACTCCGAGGGGCAACCTGCAAATACTGTCGCACAACGGGGGTGAGTTGCCAACTCGTGAATAGAGATAACATATAAAGGAAATCGTGAGCATGCACGTACTGCGCTACTCTATCAAATGCCAGCAGATAAGTCTATATGCAATAAGCAGTATGTGCAAAATCATGCAAGTGCTCTGTCAAGTAAAGTAACTACAGGATGAGATGCAAAATAATAATTGCGGAGCATGGGATGAAATAACATCTACATGGAATGTCAACGTGGAAAGATAATCGGTACCCACCAATGCACCCCAAATCCCAACAACCCAGACGCCGGCACTCCTATCGGCCCTCAAATCCTGTACATCACTGAGAATCACGAGTGCCTAACATCGACACCCAAATATCATAAATACTCGTGTCTAGCATCGACACACAAATCTTCCTATATCGGGCATCCGTTAGTCCGGGTCAGCCCCCTCTCTCATATATCGGGCATCCGTCAGTCCGGGTCAGCCCTCTCTCTCATATATCGGGCATCCGTCTGTCCGGGTCAGCCCACTCTCTCATATATCGGGCATCTGTCAGTCCGGGTCAGTCCTCTCTCTCATATATCGGGCATCCATCAGTCCGGGTCAGCCCTCTATCTCATATATCGCGCTCTAGCACCGAGAAAACACATGGTGGACGCACTGAAATATCATATCAAGGGAAACCGGGTTTTTAAATAATTACCTATTCTCTTTTGAAATATCCTCGGTTCCCAAATCCAGAAATAACATGGAAACAACATATCTCAATGCCGGTATGAGGATATCAATATATACATGGCACATGTATGAATATGTGATGTAGATGTGTCCAAGTATGAATATAACATCTGCTGATATGCGGCAAATCATGGCAAACATCAATAATGCGGAAACAATCTGACATATGATTTACAGCAATCCTATAATGTGAGTGTCATGGCAATCACTAACGGTGTGAGTGTAGCATATAAATCATGCTCGTGCAACTTGAACCGTTAGTATTAGTGCGGTGTTCTATCAATTCTAGTTTATATACGCATAGCAGGGAATGCGGTATGCAATAAATAGTAGTAATGTAGGTGAATACAAAATATATCGCTATAAGGTCCTATCAGCCCTGACGCATAACGCCATGCAGGCGATATCCCCGTAGATGTTAAATCTACTCACCGTAGTCTCTCGCTAGGTATAGCCGACGACTTGTTTCCCCTTCTTCGCGGCGTCCGTCGCACTCGCCTGCGAACCTAGAATTTCACAATATATCACACATAAGCTCAAAACCATACAAACACGACATTTAAAGTCAAACTAGTAACTCGCGTCGTGAACCAAGCACGCATGTGCGCGATACGCTAAAATGTGTGATTACGCGCCTGATGCCACTCCGACGCGTCGCGATACGCAGAAACCCCAAACCCACACACACGTATCATGCGTGTCGCGAAAGTTTATAATACGGAAAATAGGGTGTTAGATCCCAGATTTTTATACAGGAAAGATATTACAAAACTATATATACCACAATACTACATATAGCAGCAGACTCCTGTGCCCCAACCCCCAACCCCCAACTCACTCATCTGGCCGCAATTTGCGGCCAGAATGCATTTTTCGGCTGCCGGTCTGGGGAATTGGGCTCCCAGGTTTTGTGTGTGCACTCTATACCCCCTATATATGCTACAGTAAATACAATATCATTCTGAAATAACTCGGGTACCAGCAGATCCTACAGGGCCCTATTTCAAGTTAAAAACCACACTTTTGCACTAAAAATTGCACAAAAACTTGATATTTTGCTAGAATTACTACAAGTTATGAAAAAGAATGTTAAATATAAGCTATATACCTTCAAAAGACCTTAAGAAACACCACAACTCTTAGCCCTAGCCTCAAGTGTGCAGATTTTCCTCCAAACACCTCAAAAAGTCCATTTTTCCATGGTTTTGTGATGAAAATGTGTTGATTTGTGTAGGGTTTTGTGTGGGGATCAAAGGGAAATGAAACGAAGAAGAGGAGATGAAGAAAATGCCATGGTTTTTGCTGGGAATTCTGCCGGAATTTCAGAATGAGAGAACGAGAAAGAAGAGAGAAAGAAAATGGTCAAAAAGGTCAACTTTCTTTACCTAACCCCCATACCTCATTTTCTATTGCATTTTGAATTCTAAAAAGGGTTTAATTTTGATGAAAGAGTGGGGAAATAACTATGAACCATGCAAGAATGGAAATGAAATGGTTAACACTTTGAACCTAGGTCACAAAATGGCTAAGTGTGCAAGTGTACACTACATAAGAAAATTTTCCAATTAGGATAACCCGACTAAAATAACTAATAATCCTATGTACACATATATAATAACACGAAAAATTTCTAATTAACACGAAAAACATTCTAACGAAATTTCAAAGTGTTACATGGAGGGAGGAAGAGGTGCTGCCATGGTGAGAGAAGAAGAAGAAAAGATGAAGATGATGAAGTGATAAGAGATGAGCCATGACTTGGTTGACCCTTCACTCTCTCTCTCTCTCATGCCCATACCTCACACTATGCACATTTTTTAATGTTTTCATTTCTTTTCTTTTCCTTCTCAATTAAAACAACAGCCATGCCAAAAAAATGAAGAGAAGGCCATGAAGAAAATGTAACAAGTGCTAAAATAATGACATGTGCACAAAACACGCTTAAAGTCCGATTAGCGATTTTTAATCGCGATTAGCACTAAAATAGTATCAAATAAATCATAAACTTTCATAATTTGCATGAATCATATAAAGTACCTTCTTTTTAGTAATTTCCATAATTTTCCAAATTTTCCCCAATTTATCGGTATTTAATTATACCGCCTTATTAAAATATTCAATATTTTATTATTAAATTATAAAAATTCCCAAAAATAATATTTTATTTTTTTGAAATGTTACAACCGGAAGATCGACGGAAGACAACATCTGACGGAGACCCGAAAAGGACCTCTATCAGCTGGCACCGTCTGTGGGAGCTAAAACTCCACAAAAACAAGAGTCGGCCTTCCGATCTCCATCCACATGGCATGCGATCACCCTGAAGATCCAGGTACCAGCCGCCGCCTCCCCCTCACCGGAAGCGTGGATGAACTTTAAGTCGATGTACAACACCCCACGACTTGCGTGGAGGCGTAAACATCGACTAACCGAGAATCTTTGCATAAACAATAACTAACAAGAAACCATAGAAGAGTTAACTACTATGATAAGTGATTATACCTAAAGAACCGAGTCCTTCGTCTTGTCGTTCTCCACGTCCTCTCCGGCCTTCTCTATGTAATAGAAGATCCACCCGAAAGCTTTACTACAAGCATCACCTCTAACTTGAAGTAACTAGGTTTCTTAAATCGCTAATCTAAGTAATCTAGGTGATATAGAGAATGGTTAAGGATTAAGTAGTCTGTTTCCCCCAATCAGAGCAAAGCTTTGTTGAAATTCAAAATTCAAATTTTGAAGCAACGCTTCAAATCCCGGGCGAAACGCGCCACGTGTCAGGCGCAGACACATCAGCACAGCGCCCAAAGCAGCGCACCCAATCAGAGCAAAGCTCTATTTAAAGCAAAATTAAAGGATGCAACGCTTCAGTTGCGCAAGCGCTGCGCTGCGCGACACGTGTCAGCGCAGATGCGCTAGCGCAGTTGCGCTGCACGACACGCGTCAGCGCAGATGCGCTAGCGCAGTTGCGCTGCACTTTTCGCTGCACGACGCGTGTCAGCGCAGATGCGCTAGCGCTGTTGTGCTGCGCGACACGTGTCAGCGCAGATGAGCTACCGCAGTTGCACTGCGCTGTGCGCTGCTTGACACGTGTCACGCGCTGGGGCATTTGCACTAAACAGAATCAAGATTCTAAAGAAATCTTTCTGTTCTTGTTAAAACAAGAAGATTTTCTTCTGTAAAACAGAAGCACTTGGATCAAAGATCCAACGGTGGGAAAAATTCCCCAAATCACTCAGAGAAAGATCTCTTTAACTAATTTATGGGCACTATAAAAAGGACCCTAGACCTCAATTCAAAGGCATCAACATTCTTAAGAAATCAAGAGCTTCAAACAGAGAGAACTCTGAAAAAGTTTCAAAGAAAAGGTAAAAAAAACCTTCATAAAATAGAAGAAATTTCTTCTAATAGATCATTGATCTAAGAACAAGATCAATGATCTTCACATAGTAAACAGTGCTTTGCACTTCTTATGAACCACTGGTTCTTTAAAACAAGAAAAACAAAATAAAGAACAGTGCTTTGCACTTTTTTTATGAACCTTTGGTTCCTGAAATAAGAAAAAACTTGTTTTTCTTTGATCTAAATTAGATCAAGAAAACGAATAGTGCTTTGCACTACTATTATGAACCATTGGTTCATGAATCGAAAAGATTCTCAAATCATAGTGCCTTGCACTTGCAAACTGCGTTGTTACGCTCCTGGATTGGCGCAAGCCACCAGAGCGCGCCACGTGTCAGCAGCACAGGCGCAGCGCATTAGCGCAACGCACTGCGCTTGCGCGACACGTGTCAACACTACAAGCGCTTGCGCTCTCTGATTGGCGCAAAGCGCCTAATAAATGCAATGCATTTCCTAAAGGGCCAGGCCCAAATCAAAAAGACCAAGCATGCCTAATTAAATTGTAACATAATAAAAAGGGCAGAGCCCAAACAGAATTGATGCTCTGCATCATTTATAAATGGGCGGAGCCCAAACGAAATAATAAAAAATGCTATGCAGATGAGCAGAGCCCAAAACAAATTGATGCTCTGCATCCTTTATGGGTAGAGCCCAAATAAAAATAAAAAGAAATGCAATGCAAAAGCAAATAAAATGTTGAACATTTTCAATTGGACTTAGCCCAATTCTGGCCGTAAGTCCACAAATTAAATTAACTGCTCTCTTAAATCAATTTACCTCCGGTTCGAGGGTATATCTCCGAACTCCTCTGACACCTGTCGTTGTAATCCTTCAACGTCGTTAGAGAGGTGACGGCTCCCGACGGCCATATATTAAATGGACCGCAATGTCCTTAAACTACCTATAGACCATTATGTCCCTAAACTGGAACAATAGAGTCCCCAAACGCTCTTTTGTCGGGTCCAAACGATCCCGTTAAGTTGATCTTAGTCTCAAATCAGACTAACGTATCCTTAACAAACGTTTAAGTCGATCTTAGCCTAAATACGGCTAACGTAACCTTAAACCAAAACACCAAACCCAAATCTATGTAAATACGGATTTGGACTAATCCACGACCTACGGGCGACGACATCGCTTAGTCTCCGTATACAATCCACGGGCAACCACAAACAAAACAAACACACACGACACGAAGTGAAATTCTGGAGAAGGAGAAAGTTGTTACCGCGATGTGGTAGCGTAATTAACTGCTGGGGCTTGCGCCTGCAGGGAAGATCGTCCCCACAATCAAAAACCCCTCAAGCGAGGGGGAATCTGACGAAATCTGCTACATCGGCCACATCCGTCTAAACCTCCGATACACGGTGCCATAAATCAACTTGGCATCTTCGGAGAGGTGGACGGATAAAACCAAATAGCATCTGCCCCGAATCTCAGGCAAGACGAACCTACGCGGTACTCGTCTCTGTATTCGGAGGGGAACAGATTCTGGCACGCCCGGTGGGACCTTTTCCTCTTTCCACTCCACACTTCGTGTGTCGTGTTCGCGAACAAATCGCGGTTTGATGTGGTTGCCTGTGGATTCGAGGTACTAAGATTTGGTGTCTTGCTCCGTGCTGAAAACAGAAGATGATGGCTTCAAACTGCACTACCCGCAACTGCAACTCTCGCCCCATCCCTGCTAGAGGAGTGACTTATGGGCCCCAAGCGGTCTCCCTTTTCAAGATGCCAATGGAGCAGGTAACTCAAGCCACTGCTGGACTATTCTTCGGGACCCTGCTCCCACCAATGAGCTTCAATGCCCCGATGACGTTGCAAGAAGCTCCGAAGAAGTCGGTCTTTGATCGGCTTGCAACTACTGCAACCTCTCTCAACGGGTCGCCCAGCTCCAATACTTCAGTTTTCAATAGACTGGGCTAGAAAGTCTACAAGCCCGCGATTCCCGAAGCGGCCATCCCAAAGAGGATAGCCATCCCGACTCAAGTGGACGAAATCATTGGAAAGGCTTCTCCTTCCAAGAAGTCAGTTTTTACAAGGCTGGCCATTCCGGTTGCTACTCCAGGCGAGGTCCTCAAAGCTGCTTCCCCTACCTAGAGCAGGGGGCATGAAGAAGCTTATTTAACAATGGAGGTGACTCCATCCGCAAGACACGCTCGACGTCGCCACTGGCGCCGAGTGAGGAAGGCTGGGGGCAATTCCCCCTCTGTGTTAACTCCGCCAGCTCCAACGGTGAGGATCGATGCTGCTGTTCCAACCGGGAACATCTTTGAATTGCTAAACACGGTTCGCGGAAACTCTCCTACTGCGGTGTTGAAACAAACTCCTTCACCTGTGGAGAATGCTCCAGAGAAAAAGCGAGAGCAGCCCCCTCAACGGTTGTCCCCTAAAATCTACAAGGTCTGGCGTCAAGTCCAAGAGTCAGTGATCGATCAAGACTACCTTCGCCGACAGAAAAAGATGAAGGTTCAGCAGGAGAAGGGCTACTCTGTCAAGCCATAAAAAGCAAAAGCTACTTGGATGCCCACTACAACGGCCCCCTCAACTCCAATCACTTAAAAAAGGAGGCCGCAAAAAGCCCTGCGTCTTTGGCAAATCGCAAAGACACCAAACACAAACGCCCCAAGTCTGGGGGCATGGTGGTGCACACCGTTTATATGGCTTCCGGAAAGGAGGAAAGCCGTGCTTCGACGGGTCACTGACCACTTACCCGATCTATGACGAAAGCCCAGGAGCAGCAACGGAAGCTTCAGGAAATGATGACTGTGATGGCTGCACTTACCGATCCGAAAGAAAATTCGGAAGTATCATCAGAGCAGCGTCACGAACAAGAAACTGATGCCGACTTCTTATGTAGAATCCTCGAGAAGAAGGACAGAGAAGCCGCAGAACAAGCGGTTAACATAAAACAAATGGCACTCCTCTTTCAAGACATGGTAGGGATGATGTTACAGCCGGACCCTCCAGCTGAAGACCCTCCAGTCATTGTCGAAAATGACGGAGGGGAAACATCTGATCCTCCTCCGACTCTTTCAGCAGCCAAGGAAGAAACCATTTCGAAGGCCGCGCTTGATGACTATATAGCTCAGCAAATACGAGCTCATCAGGCGAGTGAAGCGGCTAGGCAAACTGTTAGAACCGGACGACCTATCCAAGCTGGTATGACCAAATCAGTTACCCGCCGGGATACACGATCCCTAAATTCCACGTATATAAAGGGACAGGGAATCCGCATCAACACGTCGCTCAATTCAGGGCCTTGTGCGGCAATACTGGAGGCGATGACAAATTGTTGTTTCGCCAATTCGTTGGCAGCTTAGCAGAAACAGCCTTTGAATGGTATTCGGAGCTACCTAACGACTCTGTCAAAACATTTGCAGAGATGGAGCTACTGTTTACACAAAGATTCGCGAGTGCTAGTGGACGCACCCCGATAACAGCACTGATAAATGCCAGGATAAGGCCAGGCGAAACGTGGGTCCAATACACAACACGATGGCGGAACCTATGGTCGAAAGACGAACAACACATAGAAGAGGCACCTGCGGTAGGCATGTTCGTGGGTACTTTTGATCCGCAAACGACCATCTCACAATTCATGATGTTCTTCAGGCCGACCACCTTCCAGGACTTGATCGACAAATTAGCCCAAATGGACCAGATGGGTCACGGACCGTCTCCTCCAAAACCAGACTCTCGAAATGAGAAAGGAAAAGGGAAAGCGGCTGTCGTTTCCAATACTCGACAACAGCCGAGCAACTCAAAGCCGGTCGTACGCCAAAATAACGTGCATCCACGCCCGTCCCTTGAGGAGAGACTAGGACGTCCTTATTCGTTTCTTCAGAATAGAACGAGAAGATTGTTCGAACTGGCAGTACGCAACAGACTCATCAATCTGCCGAATCCAAAACGTCTGTTACAGCCAGGCGATCTCAATAATCCCGATTACTGCCCTTACCACCAAACGGTAAGTCACCCGATCGAGGATTGTTTCGTCTTCAAGGGATGGATCGAGGATCAGTACCTACAAGGCAAGTTTGCGCTGTCTGAAAAGTTGAAGGTAAACCCACCACAGCCGCATACTCCAAAGAAAACGGACGCGCCGGGGGCAACTTGTCATGTGATCCCTCACTCATTGGCGGATGATAAAGAGGTTCCTTGCGCCGAGAAACCGAGGGCAGACCCTGAACCAGGAATTCCGCGGCCATCAGACGAGTTGATCGAAGCCTTCCTGAATGAGATTCGTCTGAAAGTTAAAGCCGATCAAGAGCGTGAGATGGCCATACTGGAAGGAGCCAAACGCCGACTACTAGACCAAAGAGTCGAAGCACTTCCAGCAAATCAAAAGCCATCCGCTGCGGATAAAAACAAATTCAAGACGAGGAAAAGGTTCGCTAAAGCCCTGTCAACAGGAATGAAGCTACCGCCCTCTGAAGAGAAAACTCTCGGTGGAGTAGAGATGCATCCTAACTTCTGCTTATATCATCAGAAGATCATACATCCTACCGAAGACTGCGACTCCTTTAAGTGTTGGTGGCAAGGATATGTTGCTCAAAAGCAACATTTCAACAGGACAAAATATGAAGCTCGTAGACATCGGAAAAGTGCGATAGATGACCGCAAAAGAGCCGCCGACGACTGTTACAAAGCCGACTCCAAGGGATCGCAAATTATCACCTTTGGGAGCGACTCTGACGAAGAAGTTGCCCTCAACCCTCTCCTCAAGGAATCCGTTTCAAAAATGAAAGAATTAAGGAGTTGCGAGAACATTCAGCCGTGCAATCACCCACTACTCGAAAAAAATCTCGGCCCTACAGCAAAGGATCTAGCAGAAAGGATAAAGGAAAGGGGAAAATGACCTTCGTCGCCAACACTCGACAACAGTCGAGTGGCCCTAGACCAATTGTTCGTCAAAACAATGTGCGTCCACGCATATCCCTCGAGGAAAGGCTAAGACGTCCTTACTCATTTTCCCAGGATGAAACAAGGAGGCTGTTCGAAGTGGCAGTGCATAACAAGCTTATCACTCTACCGGAGCCGAAACACCAACTACAACTGGACGATGTCAATAGTTCTAATTATTGCTCTTACCACCAAACAGTAGGTCACCTGATCGAGAATTGTTACGTCTTCAAAAACTGGGTTGAAGACCAATACCTACAGGGCAAGTTCGCGCTCTCCGAAAACTGGAAGGTGAACCCGCCACAACCGCACGCTCTAAGAAAGACGGATACGCCGGGGGCATCATGCTCAGTCATAGAGAAAGACTCATAGACCGAAAAGTCAGTAAACTAGAGATTCGCCTCAAAAATGGCGACAACGGAACGCAACGTCCTTAAACTAACGACGGACCGCAATGTCCTTAAACTAACGACGGACCACAACGTCCTTAAACTAACGACGGACCGCAACGTCCTTAAACTAACAACGGACCGAAACGTTCTTAAACTAACGACGGACCGAAACGTCTTTAAACTAATACCGCAGCATCCGTAGGCTGACAAAATAAAAATAAAAATATAAAAATAATATAAATAAATAAAAACGTTATGTCCATAAGCAAAAAAGGGCACGGATGAAAACCCTAAAGGCCTCCGTGAGTAAAAACAGCAGGGCTACCGGCGAGTGTTCGTGAAAACCTGAAAGGACGCGACCTCGTAAAAAAAAATATATAAAAATAAAAAGAATTAAAAAAAGGTATGTCCATAAGCAAAATGGGCACGGATGAAAACCCGAAAGGGCTCCGTGAGTAAAAACAGCAGGACTACCGGCGAGTGTTTGTGAAAACCTGAAAGGGCGCAACCTCGTTAAAGGACACTTACAGGTCCTCTAGTCCTTGTAAGGAGAAACCACCCGCGTGAGATCCTTACGACTCACAAGGGTGCAACACACTTAGGGATCCCCACGATTCCTAGGGAGAAATTACACTTGCGAGATCCTCACGACTCGTAAGGAGAACTCTCTAATGAGACCCTCACGGCTCATAAGATTTGAAAGTCTTAAGTTACAGAGATCTAAACCTGTGCTTAAGCAACCCCCACAACTTTCGTTATTGCCCTACAAGTGGCTCAATACTAACCCTTGTATACAATCCACGGGCGCGAATAAACATTTCCCTATCCAAGTTTCATCCGTGATTGGGGATATGTTTGCATGATGAACAACCCTTATAGGTCCTCTCAATTTACAAGGAGAAAACCCTCTTATAGGATCCTTACGACTTACAGAGGAACATACACTTAGGAATCCTCATGATTCCTAAGGAGAAAATACACCTACGAGATCCTCACGACTTGTAGAGAGAAATACCTTTTTGGGACCCTTACGGCTCATGAAGTTAAAAGCCTTAGTCGACAGGACCTTAACCCTGTTCGCTAAGCCACCTTTGTTCGACATCGACGGAGGCAAATGATGATTCGCTCCTGGCAATATCCCAGTTGCAGCGGTGCTGATGCCGAAATCGGTGTCTAATTTCAGGTTTACGGTGAAAAGCCGATAGGCCACATATGCATACGAAATAGCCGAAATGATTGGGCGACTCGCAATAAAAAGCAGCGAGTAAAAATAAAATAAAGAGCCGAAATGATTGGGCGACTCGCAATAAAAAGCAGCGAGTAAAATTAAAATAAAGAGCCGAAATGATTGGGCGACTCGCAATAAAAAGCAGCGAGTGAAAAACAAAATAAATAGTCGAAATGATTGGACACCGCGAAAAATAGCCGAAATGATTGGGCAATCGCGACCTTCGAGATATAAAAGCTGAAATGATAGAGCATCGCGGAAAGAAAATAATAAAAAAAATGAATGAAACTTTTGCCCTATAGGTGAGATCACATCGATCCCTGTATACAATCCAGGAGCACAAACAAAGAGGGAACCATACCTTACCAACAGGCTCCATCAAAAAGCGAAGGCAAACCTCGATGGTTCAAAAACAACCTAGAGACAACTACGACGTTCATCTCGATACAGCAGACGAGATGTCACCCCAGCGTTCTTCCTCCAGCAGGGTTCAGACGCGACAATCAAACAAATAGAGCCACGGCAATATCCCTAGTTCCAAACCTCGACGGTTCACCAGCAACCTAGAAACAACCTCGGCGTCCATCTCGATACAGCAGACGAGATGTCACCCCAACGTTCGTCTCAACACAGCAGACGCAACATCATCAAACAAATGGAGCCACGGCAAAATCCCTAGTTCCAAACCTCGACGGTTCACCAGCAACCTAGAGACAACCTCGACTTCCGTTTCGATACAGCAGACGAGATGTCACCCCAACGTTCGTCTCGACACAGCAGACGCAACATCATCAAACAAATAGAGCAATGGCAAAATCCCTAGTTCCAAACCTCGACGGTTCACCAGCAACCTAAAGACAACTACGACGTTCGTCTCGATACAGCAGACGAGATGTCACCCCAACGTTCGTCTCGACACAGCAGACGCAACATCATCAAACAAATGGAGCCACGGAAAAATCCCTAGTTCCCACCGCGACATTCGTCTCGATACAGCAGACGCAATGCCAGCAAACGAAGCAAATGCCAAATTCCTAGCTTCATGGTCTTGACGGCAACTCACATAAAACCTGAAAGACTATCGGAGATCATCCCACACCAGCGCGGAGTGGTTATGACTCATCGGGGCTCGCCAAAATGAGCCTAACCTCAAGTAAAAAGGCGCATGGCAAATTCCTAACGCTTGCTCTTCCGACGGTCAAACTACCTAGAAAGATTGCTTGAAGACGTCTTGTCCAGCCCCCGAAGGGATCAGAGACACGGCAATCACAGGGCTACCCGAACGGCACGATTGCCTATCGAGGAATATATCAGCTTATGCGACGGTATGACGGCCAAAACCCTAAGTACCACAGACCCTAACGGACTTCTGTTGTAAAGAGCAAAGGTTAACTGTGACGTTAGGATATTCTTGCGAGAAATGCTCGATTCGTCACGACATGCGAAGAAATTGATGTCCTTGAGAGAAATTCTCGATGCGGCTCGACTCGTGAGATAAAGCCTTAGGCAGTAGGCATAAAAGGAGCCTGTTTCCTAAGCACTGGGACCCTGCAAGTTGGCCCAAAATGGTCTCTTGCACACTATCCACGGGTCTCACTCTCCAAACTCGAAACTCGACAAGGAGGGAAGCAACCGCTTACGGGTCCTCTCGACTCGTAAGAGGGAAAAATTCTCTTATGAGATCCTTACGACTTATAAGAGAAAACACACTTAGGAATCCTCACGATTCCTAAGGAGAAAATCTACCTACGAGATCCTCTCGATCCGTAGGGAGAAAAGTCTCTATGAGACCCTCACGGCTCATAAAGTTTAAATGTCTTAGGCAGCAGATTTGAACCTGCGGCCTAAGCCATCACTATTTCTTGAGGAAATCAAGATGCTTGCTCTATTATCTGTCAACCATGTTTACTAAGGTGACATGCCGATAATAGAAGAAAGAAAGGCAGAGAAGTGACGCAAGACATTACAAAGAATGTGTATCTTTTATTCATAAACTTGATTGAGTACAAGATACATAGTTTTAAAGAAAAAAATATATACATTTTTTATTTACATGTACAAATGATACAAAAAGGGATAGCTACTGGGGAGGAAGTGTGTTTAACAAATCTGCAAGCTGCTCTCGCACTTCTTTCAGCGCCCCCTCCTGAGTGGCTGCCGCGGCCACTTCCGCTTCCACCTGGGCCCGCCGCTGCAAATAGGAAGAATGTTGCTCCTCAGCTACCTGCTGGGCTGCTTCCTGGTTAGGTGCATCCCGCTCGACAACGTCAAGCTGTTGCCTCAGTGATAACCCTTCGGAGAGGCATTGCAGAAGGCCCTCGAAGATAACCTTCAGCCGTGCAGCGTTGGCTTCCACCCGAGCATGCAGTTGGGAAGATTTGCTCGAAGTCTCACCATGCTCCTTACGCCTTGAAGTAACTTCTTGTTCGAGATGGCGGAAGTAAGAAGCGCTCTGCTCAATCCACGCTGCTCTTTGATTGCTGGCGGCTATGGTCTCGGTAGCGGGACGCATCGACTCCAGCTGATGCAAGCGAGCCTCGATCTCCCTGCAATGGTTAACCCAAGATGCGAGGATGTCCTCGTCATGAAAGTTCACAAGTATCACCAGCATCGGGTTAACCGTTATAGAGAAGTCTGCAGCAGATGTAGGAGCTTCAACGTCGAGTTCCTCGACGTAGTCACTCAACATGCGCACACTATTCGCAGCCCCTTTCGAAGATGGACGTCTCAGATAATGACCTGCCGGCATTGTGATGCGAGGCTCGAAGGGCGCCGAGACCGGAACGACAGCTGAAAAGAAACAAGATGTGATCAGATAACAGTTCAGGAAATAAAATGGGGGGAGTTATCAATGTGATAGTCGCCGTACCAGCTGAGACAGGTGGCAAGGCCGGAAGGGCCGGTGGCGCACCTGATCTTTCACCCCCTCCTTCAATCTGTAGCACTGCAGTCGGGACGAGAAAAAAGGTTAGAAGTAATTCCATCAATGAAAAAGAAAGATATCAATGGAAATCATACTCACCAGCGCCACCAGAGGAGAAGCGAGTTCGGATGGGAAGGAGAAGTATGGGAGCAACACCTGATAAAGATGGTCAAAAAGTACTCCTGAAAGGCAAAACACTATGACTTTAGTACACAAATTTTACGTCTGAAAGGTAAGATTAATAAGTTGCAAACTCATACCTTCCAACATCTTCGATGGTATGAGAGAGGGTTGAGAGGTGACCACCGCCAAGGCAGTAGTTGAAGGCGCTGCCTCGAGCAATGGGGCATCGGCGCTGGCTGCACCTGCGTTACGAACAAATATGAACTTGTCAGAAAGGATTGTAAGATAAAAAAAAGAGACAGTAACTTGGGATTTACCTGATGAGTTGCCGGCCGAAACGGAGGCGACTCCGTCCTCCACCGACATGAGGCCACCGCCCGTGGCCTCATCGTCCGACTCAATCGGGGCTGTTGTCGTGCTCGCATGACCTGGAGACGACAGGGGACCATAGGCGGGGAGGGCTATCACCGGAGCATTACCAGATTCCTGAGAAAGAGTGGTTGACTCGTCTTCAGGAATCATGTCTACCTCACCCGTTATTCCCTCAGGCTCAGCAATCACGGTTGCCTCGTCCACTCTGGTGTGCACCAAAATCTGGTGTGCACCAAAATCGCATCTCAAAACATGCGCTCAACATGCGCGAAAATCCAAGGCAGGTGCATCTATCATGCACGAAATCATGAAATCCATTATCAAGCGCCGAACATGAGCAAAATCCAATCAGGTGCATAAGGTGCACAAAACCAATATCGAGCATCACAATCGAAACCGAAGTCCAGTGCATCTAAGTGCACAAAATGCGTATCATTGCACTACAAGCATATGTGAATCATACCGAGTGCAAAAACCAAATCGTGTGCGTATATACGCATGAATCAACTCAACTGTATGAAATCCATATAATCGCAAACATGAGAAACCAAGGCACGAAAACTTTCTCAAGTGCAACAACTGTGCAAAAATCGTAAATACTCAGTAAGTGCAACCATGGTGCATGAAAACAAATATCGTGAAACTCAATCATCAAAATCAATCATGCGAATAAATCTCCCAAAATACCGAAATCAAATATGGTGGAATAGTCCCCGCTCAAACACTTCCTCTAAGAACCTCTGGCCAACTGTCGTGGTCACTCATAACATGTCTCGTCGACGATCCTGAACTCTGGCCTGCCGGCGTGCGCAACATGACCACTCCTCGTTCATAGTCTTCTCGTAATTCATTCCAGAAAGGTCCTGTCGAAATCTCTGCCAAATCTCGTCTCAACTGAACTGTCCGGAAGTCATCGTCCTTTACTATATCCGTTTCTTGATCCGGAATGGCTGCATACTCATCGCGACTCCTTCTGGAAGGTATATCCAAGCACAATGCCTCAGCATGCGTATCGCATCTCTGATGTCGGCAGAGTGGAACATCGTCTCATCAAGATCTTGTACGAACCCCTTACTCTACTTTTCCCTAATGTCGACTGCTTCGGACTCGTCTCGTCGTGGCTGCATGGACTGAGCTCCAACGGCTATCCTCGTATCTGGAGTCTCCCAAGAAATGCATCTCACCACCTAGCATCCGAATAAAGTCGAACCATCCGATCGATTCGTCAAAACCTCATAATCCTCCAAGAGCTCAACATCTTGGGTACAGTTTACCAGTATCGAGTACATACCACAGCATCGGTGGTCCAGCCGTAGAAGGGCGAACCCAAGCCTCACTAATGGCGCCGCTGAACTGCCGCAAACCCTAAGGTTCAAAGACTTTCATACGGTCATTATGTCGAGTTAGGGTTTCATTCTTCTAGAGGGTCCATAAAATTGCCTGCATGTCTTTCCGAATACTTTAAACTTGGAATAATAGGTTTCTGACATTCGATCGTCTCTGTCGACTCTCGACGTCTCCGCGTGAAGTCGTCTCTAGCTGGAATCAATCTATCTGATGACCTCGCATCGGGGTAGTGAATGAACCACATGTCCTAGTCATTCATCCCCGGGTGACTAGCGACCTTCTATCATCTCTTAGTACAACTCGTACTGCAATAGCTCCAACATCTGGGGCGATATCTCGTCGTTCGCAGCAACAACTAGCTCATTCGTCTGCACGCTGAACAGTGCCTCAATTATCATGAAAAAGCAATACGCCAACGGTCATCAAAATCTGGCTGGCCTCTATCATTGGCTCAATCCTCTGGTGCTGATCGGCACGTCCGAGAAATCTCGTAATAGCGATCTGTCAAACGCTCATGGCGCGAAAACACAATCAGACGACGCCTCTCAATGCAATCGTATGTCCCTGGAATCACGCCCTGGTCAGTCCTCGATCGTGACGAGCTCTTGCTGACCGCAACTCTAGCCGTAGCTCTCCCTGCCCGTAATCGTGGCAGCAAACCATAACTGGTACCGATGAGGCTAAATCAGGAATGAATACAATACTGAACAAAGAAATGTACATCCTAAGGCTTCTTAAGTGGAGTAGCATATCGTAAGTATGCCGCGGAACATACCCACGGTACGTCACTCTACTTTAGTCACCTATTCCATCAACCAAGGGTCATCCTACGCTCCGAAGGTAAAACCTAACGCTCTGATACCAACTTTGTCACGACCCGAAAGTACGGAACATAACCGGCACTTAGACTACGAAACATCTCGAGGCGTACGTAATCTAAGTAAGCCGGAAAACCCAGAAATCCAAACCAAGAAAAGTAGTAGAGTGAAGGAAAACCAATTTAAATCAAGTAGTTTTAATAGCATAAGCCGAATTATGCCTTTTTTTTAAAACATCAAATATTTCCTGAAAATTTCGGCAGAGTCTCCTTTGTAAATACTGGCCCCTAAACGGGATACAACATGAATAGTATACAAAATCAAAAAAAGGCATCCCCAAGCGGGAGCTAGCTCTTCGTCAATCGACGGTCACAACCACACAAGCAATATAATATACAACGCCAAGGGCGAGGATCAAAACTCAAATAGAACTCAAAACAACAAGAAATCCACAGAAATACAACGCGCGACTATAAGGTCGAAAGAATAAACATCACTGGTCTCTATCTCAAATAAATACATGTTTGGTTGATGGAACTTCTAGATACAACAGAATAATGATATACAAGATATATAATGGGGGTACGATACAAGTAAACCCACCTACTAGCAAGTCACCCGGAAAGAAGCAGTGCCAGCAAAGCCGTAATGAAACCTGTACGGCAAAACCTGCAAGAAACTGTGGCACAACGGGGGTGAGTTTCCAACTCGTGAGTAGAAAAACATCTACGAACAGAAACCGCATGAACAACGCAATCCTAGGTCAACGATCATAATATATCCTCAAATATATATAACATGCAGCCTAACAATGATTAGGGTAAATATCTAACCCGAGTGTAATCCCATATGCCCGTGTCAGTGCCTCAGATAGCAATATAACATATGGATGATGTATGAATGCATGAAAACAGAATACATGTACTAAAGAAACTACTTTCATAATTTAGTGAGATTTCTGTATTTTAAAAATGAGGTACCATGAATGAAATCATCATAAAACAGTGCCCAGCATCGACACAAAACAAGTGTCCAAATATCTCGATATCTCTGTACCTCAATATTTCAAAATCTCAATGTCTCAATCACAATATCTAGGGCGCCGTCAGTCCAGACCGGCCCCTACCATCCATCTCAAGACCACGACGGTATCCTCCGGATATCTGACGCGTCGGGTAAAATCACCGGTCGGTAGTGCTCCCCTGCCAGGCTCAACGTCAACAACACGATCCTCTTGCCCCGGGGTACCGCACCGGGCCCACCATGTACCCAAAACGGTTCATCCATCTCCTCGAATCGGGTCTCGAAATCCATCAGCAAACTCATGGTGGACGACTCATACATCATGGGAAAATCGCACTTTTTATTTAAAAGAGAGGAAAGAAGCTTATACAAGTTTTGCGGTTTTCCCCCAAATCCAGAAAATCTCATGGAAATCCGAATCCAAATCATCAATAGCATGTAAACCCATGAATATAAGCATGAGAATCCATGAATACGGCATAACAATGAGTAACAGTATGCATGAAGTGACAAGTAATAACTACAATATCTAAGCTGGCATATAAGGTAAGTACACTAATATTATGTCAAACTACTAGCTATCAAGCTAAGTTAAGAAATAATATTTTCTAAGGTGTACGTGACATGGCAATTACCGATGAAGATGTGTGTGAGCCGGCAAGTAAGTGTATGTGGTACATACGCATCATCGGTAATGGTGCTGGTGTCCTAACAGCATAATGTCAACAATGCAATATGAAATAACAATGTAAGTATGCGATGCGGAGCGAGCAACCAAAATGAGCGGGATCTAAATACTAAACAATGGTGCCATTTGAAATAACACGAATCGTGGGGTTTTGAAAATAGGGGCTACGGTGGTTTTAAGAAAGGATACGTCTTTTGAAATATCCGTAGATCCCTTGACCTGTCTTTTAAAATACCCACGATCCGCTAGTTTTTGAAATAGGTAGGAGTCTAATCTATTCTAACAACTACACTAAACTATACGGCTGAACTAACAAGCTGAACTACAGGTAAGGAAACCGCCTATAATCTGAGTCGATACATATACATACCTGTATATGTATAGTCGGTGATCCCGCCTCAATATTATCATATCCGATACCATATCTATATTCAGACATCCCAAGTCAAGAGTGCAGATCAATCATCAATATATAGCTCGTACGTAAATCCGTCGTACGGCATCCCCAAATCTGGGTATGGGTCAATATCATACTCATCACACTGTTCATCCGGTATCCTTTTTATCAAGATCATCATCTGGGGTACAGACCTACGTCTACTACACTACTAATATCACTATTCACATGGCATTGTCATCCAAAGATCCGCTATAACATCAGGACGTATCTCAAGTACGAATCCTGCCATATCACCGATCTCACGGCATCAACTCAAATCTCATCGACTCATCTCAATCCCAAGTATCATCTGCAAATCCAGTATTTGAACACCTAGTCCCATACCCATGTGAACACATAAACACATCTCCCTATATACGCACAGGTAAAAACATAGATGTATGCATGTGTGTTTGTGCGTGTGTGGGTATAACAACTACTCTAGGGTTTCGCAACTAACACTAAACTAATCCAAGAACACCAAATATCCATATTTGTCATCAATAAACTCAAACAATATATAAACAATATATATGAGCTATACTACGGACTGCGGGGGTGATATACGCCATCCACCCGACTTCTCCCCGTATATATAAATCTACTCACCTGGTCCTCGCTTGCCGGTGCCGACGTCGCCACGCGCTTGCTTGTCGTCTCGAAGTCCACATAGGGTACCTACATATCATAATGCACCGTATTGCATTAAAATCCGACTCATGACCAAAACGACACACGAATCCCACATAGGTCAAAACCTACGGTTGCTTTCACAAATCAATCCAAAAACCCTCGACGTCGGCGTACAAACGCCAAACCATCGAGAAAAACCCAAGCACACTCTTTTGCACGATCGCAAGCATTAATTATACTATAAAATAGGTTAAGATTCACAAAAACCACTTTAAAAGCCATTTTTCCAAAAATCTAGCAAGCAAAAATTACCCGTTTTAGTACAAAACTCGACGTTTAAACAAATCTAGCGGCCATAATACTTATTAAATATCTTTAAAAAGTCATAAAAACCATTCCTATAATTTATTCTCATCAATTTTCATAAATTCCAAAATTCTAGTTTACAATATATCCAAATTTTAACAATTTTATAGCAAAAAAATGCATAAACCACAATCTAGCTTGGATTTTCATGAACTAAAAGTATTAAACCACTCAATATAATATTTATAATGACATGAAACCTTAATTTGAATTTTATTTCACAAGAATATAACTATTTTAGAAACCTAGTTTACAAATTAGCATAATTAAAACAATTTTTAAACTAACCATTAACAACTAGCTACTAATCTTGTTTTAACATGTCAAAAGAGGCCAAAAACATCACACAACCATACACCAATTTCACAAAACTCTAACTTGATTTTAAAACCCAATTCTAGAATTTCCAAACCCTAACCTGAAGATTTATAACTAGCAATTCAACCACTTTAACACTTGAATATAATAGCATATCATAATTAAACAACAATCTAGCTATAAGGTTAAGAATTTACCCCACAATTATCTTGAGATCTAACAAGAATCTAGACCTCCAAATTGAAATCCTTGCACCAAGATCCATGCTATAGGGGCTAAGGAAAAATGGGTAGGAGCTTGATTTGGATTTTAGGAATTTTTTGTAGGGATTTTGAGGCAAAAATGGGGGATTTTTGAAGAGAATTGAAGTGGTGAAAGAGGGGGGGCTGTTGGCTACAGAATTTTGGGAGGCTCGGCTGAAAATATGAGAGGGGAGAGAGAGAGAATATGTGGGAGTAAGTGAGGAATTGTCCAAGTCAACATAATACCCATCCTTCATTAATTAAACTCCAAGATTTCTTTTGTTTTCTAAAGCTTTTCTAGTGGCCAAATTGTGGGGACATGGGGATTGGGGGCAGCCCATTTTTGGCCAGCAAGAGGGGGGAGGGGAAGGTGGTGTGTGTGTGTGAAGCAATGAACACCAAACACCAATTCAATATGCACCAAAACCCTTTTATTTTTACAAAATAAGCCTTTTTCTTCAACATTTTCTAAAACCGTTTTGACCAACCATTTCATTTCAAAAACTACATGATAAAATTTTGTTTAATGTGTTATGATGCACAAAATTTGTTTCAACTCATTC
The DNA here is from genome assembly GCA_030015575.1 of Agapanthus africanus. Taxonomy (NCBI): domain Eukaryota; kingdom Viridiplantae; phylum Streptophyta; class Magnoliopsida; order Asparagales; family Amaryllidaceae; genus Agapanthus; species Agapanthus africanus. The sequence continues at coordinate 199,901,450 of JASDDO010000006.1, forward strand.
CAATTTGTAATTTTCCCTAATTAAATGTATTAGTGACGGCTTAAAATAATAATAAAATAATTTTTTTTCAGAAAATTTGAAATTTCTCCAGTGGCTCAATAAACACCAAATACTAGTAATTACATAGCTAGAATATGTATATTTAATTTTTATAATGAAAATATTTGTATTTTGACATTTTACAGAAAACCCCCTTATTTTACCGATTTTCCGAAATTTCACCGAAACGATTTTCAAAACGTTACATCTTAGGTGATCCAACTGACACCAGTGGCTTGTGAGACCGGCCACCGCCCCTCATCGGGGTCTCGACTGTATACACTAGTCTACTCCGGAGTATCGATGCCCTGTCTCGAAACTCCCACGACTAGGGACCACTATTAAGGATGTGCTTATAGACTACCCAAATCTCACGTATATGATCGCCATCATACCGTTGGTAGTCAAGCAAGATCCTAAGGGCTCTATCAACGTGTAACAGTGATCAGTCACCTGAACCTGTACACGACTGATAAAGGCAAACCAGATAGCATACTATCATTACGAGTAAGACTGTCCTACCGGTATAGGTCCTCCTCAATCATTGCAATCACGTGCCTGCGATCCAATAATTGACTTTGAGGGCACTATATCCAACAATCTCCCACTTGCACTTAAGGCTAATTATTGCGATGTCGCATACTCACAGCCCGTGTGATACCGAACATCCAACTCCTCTACTAATCAGTTTCACAAAGCTCGTTTGTAAAACTCTTGTGTTTGAGAAATAGCCTCAGTGAGTGGATCCGCTCTGATGTTTCTTTCTATGTCTCTCTTAATATCAAGTTCGCGGAGAAAACCATCTCCCGAATCGAGTAATACCTGTCTTAGAATATGTCTGGATATCTGATGGGACCTAGTTCATAAATGAACTCCAAATCCAAACTTCTTAGACTGTATCGACAACTGAACCTAATCAGTGTCCAGCACCATGCCTCCCACAGTATCCTCTTGGACCACCTTTCCATAATACTGCCCCCTTCGTCAGAGGGAAAACTATAACTCTGACAATCACTCTGTCATCCATGTCAGCTTTGAAGCCAGGAATGATAACCGTCTCCGAAGGAGGCTGCCGTCATCAATTCCGTAGAACATTCACTTATGTTCTAAAACTGCTTCCTTATGTTTCTTCAGGATTAGATTAATATAAACTTATCGCATCTAGTGCAAAAAAAACATCTGGTGTGGTACTTGACATCTCATGATCGACTCAATTGCCTAAGCAAGTGATCTGCCAATCATGCACATCCTTCTCACCTTTAGTCTGTAAGACACCTTTAGAGATGGTGACTCCATCATCTGCAGGTACACCACCATGCCAGGAGTCATCTATTCTAAAATACTATTAGAATACCGTCAAAGTACCCAGATTGGGAAACTACCCAATTCTAGATCTAAAACCATAGATCTAGAAACCAGAATGTCTGATATTATGTCCATATCCTGTCTGGAGAAACAACTGTATGACAACCACAGTATAACCGCTCGTAGTATAGGAATTTTACTTCCTACTCCGTGTATGTCATCCAAATACCAAGACATCACACCCTACTACATTCTTAACAGATCCATCCCTTATTCTGATGAAGTCAAACCCATGACTGTCACATCAAAAATAGATGATCTATCTCCGCTATACCTGCTCAAGTCTATAAATAGACATAAGCTACTTTCCCACTATGCTTCTGTTGCTCCCACTGACCACAACGACCCTCTGGCAGAATAATATATACGTGCACTTCTAAAACAAGTTTAGAACGACGCTATACTTAACCTCCTGCCGGGTCTCATAGCCTGGAACAACAGTAGTGCCAAGTCTGGGTAAACAAGAACCTCCCTGTGAACGTCCTTGAGGCTACCGGAGTACCTCTCGGGTGTCTGAGGTTACCCACCATATCTGCGGAGTGGCTAATGGAATGTCAAACCTGATTTAATCTTTAGGTCCTATTAAATTTTCCGTAATCGTTTGCTGTTCTAGAATCACTTCCAGTTCTACCATACTCCCACTACTGTTTTCTGAAAAAATCCATTTTGCTAAAACTGTGGCGAGTCAAGAACAATATCATTATTGATCTTCCAGATGGTAGAAAGTCAACCCTCTTCATAGCCTCGGCCAACCCACAAACTGCCATTACAGAAACGTGCCTTGAGTTATCCAGAGTCTGGTTTTAAGCATAGGCTGGACAACTCACCGGATCTTAACATCGTTAAGATATCAACCATTCTATATCCAATATAGAAACTTTGGCATTTATTTAATTGGAACCAGATTATAATCATGCAACTGTCTCCAGTGCATATCAACTTAATGGAGAGAAGCTAATCAACATTACTCAACCTAGGAATACATCCAATTATGAGTAACCTGAAAGAGAAACAAGTTTCTCAAAACCATTACTATCATCTGAATACCAATCACAAGTATCTACATGTTCGATCTCTTTGAAGAATCCCGATACTTGCGATACCAGGTTCTCTACTTTATTCTTATACCCACAACTTCTCAAAACTTAGACATTGTATTTCTACGAAACACTTTTCTAAAAACTAGAGAAGTCATAAATAAACAGAACATAGTACGAGGACCAACCCCTTTGTCCTGATGGACACTGGACAACATACAATACTCTGTATAAGTCCGCTGAGTTGAATAACTCAAAACCTTGTGCGTCGTAGATTGAAAACTGTACCCAGAAGATTTCCTTAAATATCACCAATTACAACAAAATCCGATATAATGAGGATGATCACTTAATTCCCAATAACTTACTCCCACTCATTATCTGTAAAACCATACAGATGTGAGAAACATACCTGGTAAATACATACCCTGGTGTAAGTATCTAATCGGGAAAACAATTTTCCTTTAACAATGCACTGAAACATGAAAATGTTTCGTAGGGGTATCGTGGTATTCATAGTAATGCTTCTTCCATAATCTTATTCATGACTATAACCGTATATTTCTTTTCCATCTCTCCAAATCCCTTTATTTGTCTTTATTCATTACTTTCTGTACACCATCGTTAGGCTAAGTGGTTTTCTTCCTTCCCTACCGTTCGGCACCAGCCTATAGCTTGGAAGAAGACTATCCAGTAAGCATAATAGGTGTACTCTCCTAAACCAAGGAGTACTCGCAACTTGAGAGAAGGTGATGATAAAAGACATATGAATAATACCTTATTCTATTTCTTCCGAACCGGAGAAAAAAGCAAAGGTGAAATAGGAGTGGCGATGAAGTACGCTGTTTGGTCGTGAATGATAGCAGTCGCAATTTACTTTGCCCTATTTCTAATCCCTTTATTTTGTCTTTAGTTATTGCCTTCTGTACATCCTACTTAGGCTAATTGGTTTTCTTCATTCCCTACCTTTCGGCACCTGCCTATGGTTTGGAAGAAGACTATCCAATAAGCGTAATAGGTGTACTCTCCTAAACCAAGGAGTACTCGCAACCTGAGAGAAGGTGATAATAAAAGACAACTGAATAAATCAATTCTATTTCTCCTAAACCTGGATCCATCCTTGAAGAAGTCCCTTCGAGTTCGTATATAACCATACGATGGATCTATCCAATGGAAGTGGATGTTCGTAGTAATACGGGGTGTTCTGAGAAATGCAAAGGGTAAAAGAAGGAGCGGCAATGACTTATGCAACTTGGACAATCCAAAAGCCAGTATTTTAAGAAGGTTCGGTCAACTTGGTCACTGAGTCATAGTCTAGGGTCGGTCAAAGGTAGCTTCCAAAGAGAGAGAGAGAAAATAAACACTCTGCATGCACTCTAACCTAGATCAGAATGGTTATCACTTTATCTAATCAGGAAACCTCCTACTGTACTGTCAAATTCTCCTCCAAACCTAAAAGAAGAATCAATCGGGATCACCCGAAGAGTAAACCAACTCATCAGTGGGAATCGGGATCCAACTCTCATCGCATGATAACGTGACGGAATCCACTCATGTTATCACACTCCAGAAGGTATGCGCATACTTGGCAAGTTTCAGTTTCTTTAGAAACTCCTGATATGATTTTTTTTGCCCCATGCTCTTATGACCTTGGTGTTAGGTCAAAATGTCATAAGTCACATGCCAAGTTCTTTCCATCATTATCTTGTCAATTTGAACCCACCCGCACATGCCCCTGACTTTGGCCAATCGGCAGAACGACTGTCCCAAACCAACTCATCTATCTATGCAACAAATGAATACCCAGCAGCTACCAAACACTATGCCTTGACATTGGCCAAAATGCATAGCTTGAATACTACTGAATACCCAAAAGTAATGACGGAGGGCTACGGCTGGTTTTTGGCAAAAAAACCTTTAACGTAATGAAATTGATATCACTGAAGGAACCTGATAGCTTTTTATAAAATATAGTGGCGAAAACCTTTGCTAAAGAGGTCACTCCCGGTGAAGGGATCTCGGCTCTTTCCTCGTGGAATGAGGTGCAGGATATTCCAACTGAATACCGCGATGCAAAGAAACTTGTAATCGACTATAGTGACGTTATTGTTAGTTATATGTATGCCCTAGAGGCCATTACTGTACATTGGATGTATATTGTAGTGGATGCTGGGACATATATAGGTAGGACTTTCTTGCTCGACATGATAGTACGCTATCTGGTTGCTCTTTATCTTAACGTGTATACTTTCCGTCTCTCTGTTACATGTTGATAAAGCCCATAGGATGTGTACTCGACTTCCAGGACTGTGAGGCAGATCATACTAGTAGGGGCCTGGATAGTCCACGAGTACATCCTTGAAATGTTCCTAGTCGAGGGAATATCGAGACGGGGCATCGATATTCCAGAGTAGACTAGCGTATATCTTCTCGACCCATGCGATGGGCGATGGATGATCCCATATCCATTGGTGTTTGACATCAGAGATGGTATGCGGGTGCTCAGTGGAGACTGGGTACACTGAACGGACTCGCCGAGAACTCCCAGATGGTATTATACCTCACGTCAGATGGCAGTTCTCTGGTGACACTGGTACAGCTTAGTCTGTTGACCCGAGATCGTCATAGAGACTTTTGTGTCTCCCACTATGCTTTGATTTCCACCCTACCACGGCTCTACTGAGTTGTGCAAACAGGTGGTTATTGGGTACAGTCCCGATTCACATAGAGGCAATGAGCGATAGGAGGGGATTCGTCTCTCCCGGTATTGGGGGTTGATGTTGTGCTATGCTCGACTGGCCATAACAGGAAATCCCTGGCCAGGGTTGCAGTGATATACTGGTAAGAGTTATCAGTAGTTTCACGAATGTTATGGACCTTACGTCGGCATGACTTATCGAGCTATTGGGGTCTGACGTTTACCACCCCTAGGCGAGATATGCGACATATCAGACGAACAGACCGGACTGTACGGTAAGTGTTACTGGTTGGATTCACAGGAGTGTGAGCGGGCTTGCTCGTCGATCTTCTGATCGCTCAATACCCGGGTGGCCGTTACGTTTAGCAGACCGCTTGTGGCTTGTGGATGTTTGATATGATTATCATCTGCTGCCGTCGTATTGACGAGTCTTTAGAGTCCTATACAGAGGTTTCCTGGCTCAAGCGAAACGAAATAGGAGTGCATATGAGATATGTGCGGGACCGAGAATAATGCGTGTATGTGATACCGTATTCCATTCTCGCGATGAATGTGTCGAAAGGTTGTATGCGATATAACCTAGTTATCGAATCAAGGATTGTTTCGATAAGCCGATACATTGGATACTAGTCGGTTATATGCGATATGACCGGATCATTGAATCAAGTGTTGATTTAATGATTTAATGTATAATTATATATTTGATATATTACTTTGCATTAACTAGTATAGGTTCACTTTAAATGGATTTTCTCACTTGAATTGTGCAAGTTGTATATGTGATATACTTTTGTGCACATGATTGTATCATGTTTGATGATACATGCTTATTTGGTTAAGTGTAAAGAATTAAACTATGGTTAAGTTAATGATTAGGGTTTTGTTTACTTAATTACTTATTCATTTATCTTATTTATTTATTCATTTTGGAAAATGAACAGGATAAATGAATGGTTACTTGTTTTGTTTTTTAGTTGAACATTCATGAAGTTTTGACTTAGTCTCCATTCTTGTCTTATACTTAACCCTAACCATTTAAACTAACCCTAATTCATTATCTACACTTAACTAAGGTTAGAAGATGATAAGAATTAATTCTTTTTCATTTTTCTTTAAGACTTATCATATTCTTCTTCTTCTTCTTCATCTTTTTCTTCCTTGAAGAAAGCTTGCTACATCAATGGTGATTGATGAAAAAGTGTGAGAAATCCAAATCTAAAGTCTACCCACTTCCTATTTCTTTATCCTCTACCTCTTGCCAAGTAGTATAGGGTGTTTCCTTCACAAGTTTTCTTGACTTGGTGAAGTTGGAGCTTGTTCTTGTCATGCCTCGACGTAGATCATCTTCGGCATCGAACCGACGATCAAGCCCGCCCATTTCTTCGATGAAGCCGATGCTAGAGTTAGGGATCCGACATGGACAGTGGAGGGACCTCTTCACGGAGTCTAGGATGTGGAGGACCGGATCTACAAAGGTTGTAGCCCCTTCCTTTTAGATAAAGTTGTTTATTTGCATCGTTTCGCCTAAATATCTAGTTAACGATCCGTATTAGGGTTTGTAGGCACCCGTAAAATTTGAATTAGCCATGTTTGATGCCTTGTGAGACTTCATTAGTGTGCCTAGGAACCCTGCAGTGGTATCAGAGCCTAGCTAGAGCCTTAGGCGAAGTCCTGACGGAGTTAGAAGTCCGATCGACCCAAAACCCCGACTTTAAAATGCTCTCTGGACAATTCTGTAAAATGTGGATTTTTGTGAATTAAAAATATGCAGAAAAATCAGCAGGTATTCCTAAGAATTACTGTGAAATTCGAGAGCATGATTCCTCTATAGTGCGGCGGAACCGCGGCACAAGCATGGCTTGTGCGGCGGTTCCGCGGCCAAGTTGTTCCATCATCTGTTTAAATTTTCACAGTAACTCCTAGTTTTTAGTGATGGTTTTCCTGGGAATATTTTAATATTTATTCCAGAGTTTTATTTTCTGGGTTGTATTGGGAACTCTGTGTATCGATCGGATTGTCTAATTTTGTCAGTGTGCTTTTCCGGATATTTTTGAATATGTTAAAAAGTTCGACCGGATATAAATACCCACTTTTTCCCCTGCCGGGAAATTTCCAATTGTTGGACTTTTCTGTAGTTTAACGATGTTCTAAGTAGTGCAAGTAACGAGATGGACCCTCTAGAAGACAACAAACCTTAACTCGATTATGTGACCGTCTTGAACTGCCCTTTGAACCTTCGGGTTTGGGGCAGTACGGCGTGCCACTTGTGAGGCGTTGGCTTGACCCTTCTACGGCTGGACCGTTGGTACTGAGGCACGAACTGAATGCTGTTAGACTTATTTCATGTGTTGAGTTGTTTCGGGAAAACTTGGGTGTTCGAATGTTCAATCGGAAAGTTTAACATTTTCTGTTTATCCGGAATGTGATACAACAATTGGAATTCACAAAAGGTTATGTGATAACTGAATGAATGTTATAAACATAGAACTTTAGTCTCACTTGATCGGTTGCCATGGAATTTTGATGTGATCAAAAGTCCGTAGCAATCACGTAGCGTACGCGAATACTCTCCGGGTAAACTTAATAGACAGCCTCACTCTATAGCCTCGACCAAGTGACTGTAGGAGAACCCCGTCGCCGAAAGCATCCGTCCGGGTGTTCGCGGCAGCGGTGTTCCGCCTTGGTGCACTTCGTCGACGGTATCGGGGGTGCGACCGTCTACTAAAGTTTGCGACGAGCATTCGATCAAAGTGTCGGGAATCTTGTTGAATTGCCCGACTTGGTATTGAAAAGTGTTTTCGATAATAAGACTAAAATGCGGGGTTTATAATTGTTAGGCATGTGATGTCTAAGTAATTCATTTGGTCAGGCATGCGATGTCTGAGCTGGTTGCGGATTCCAACTGTTGTAGTTTTACACTTTCTTTTCTGTGACCGTAAGTGTAATATGTGATATCGCCGGTTTCGTTGCTATATGTCAACGACAATTGGGATGCGCATATTTACTTACGTTGATGACATGTGATGTTATGTGTTGCTGGATATGTTATATTGGATCGTCGTGTTCGAATAGCCGGGGGGTTTTTATGTGAGATGAGTGTTTTTCATTTTCATTCATGTAAAAACTTGTATGTAATATTCTTTTATTGGGGCACTTCCAGGTTGCGGAAGTTGTCTCCCATTGTATATTATTTACTTTTCCGCATTAGGATAGACCCAAGGAGGGGAGCACAAGTAACCGGGTTCTGGGGTCCAGAGGGAGACCATCTCGAGGAGTCGAGTCCGGGTCTCCTAACCCTAGAATTGGTAGGGTTGCTTGCCGCTCTCGTAGGGGTCTAGAGGTGTGGGATTGTCTATTCATCACGACCGTGGAATCCGTGTTTTATACTGGCTCGTATTGAAAACACGGACGTCCTATTATATCCAATATTTCATATGATTCTTTCTGCTGCGTTATCTGTGATGTGATCATGCGATGTTTTGTGCTCTGTTCAGATAGATGTAGTATATAGTATATATGATATATTATATAGACGTTACTTATGTTTACACCCACGCTAGCCCTGCCCCTCTCTGCCGTTAGTTACCTAACCTAACGGTGCACGAGGGGACATCGAGGCGAATGCGGATGGCATAAGTGTACGTCATATTTATCTGTGATGTTTAGGTAATTTAAATGATGGGATATTCATTAATGAGATTAATGAATGAAAATAAACCTAATTGATGTTGTGGAATCGAATTTCAAAATAAAAACTGGTAGCTACAGTTCTTGCTTTGCATCGCGGTGTTCATTATAGAACATCCTGCACCTTATTCGATAAGGAAAGGACCGAGATCCCTTCACCGGGAGTGACTCCTTTAGCAATAACAGGCAGATGCTACACACTCGGTTTGTCTTTTGATCGCTTCTATAGTTTCTGCTTTGCACAGTGATATATATGATATATCCCGCACGTCATTCGACGAGGAAAGGGCCGACGATCCCTTCACCGGGAGTGACCCCTTTAGCAAAACTAGAAAAGCCTCAAAAACATTCCATTTAAAAACCATTTGATTCCGCAACGAGATCAAGTTCAAAGCGTTAAAGGTTTTCACAAAAACCATACGCAACCCTCCGTCATTTTAGGAAGTAGAGTACTTAGTATTCGTGCTGTGTTTGTTGACTTTAGTTAAGGCACAGTGTACGGTAGCTAAGTGATGTCTTCCTACACCGCATATGATGCGATTAGTCAGGACAGTCGCTTGACTTTGTTGACCTTAGTTAAGGGTCATGTGGGTGGGTCTAATTAATCACGAAATGACTGGTAGAACTTGACTAGTACTTATGATTTGTTGACCATAGTTAAGGTCATAGGTGCTAGGGGTAAAAACCTTTATCGGGAGTTTCAAGTGTTGAAATTTGCAATGAGATTGCATACTTTCTATATGATAGTTGGATCCCGATACCCACAGCGAGTAATTATTACTTCTGGGAGAGTTTTGCACTTTACAATTAGCCGATCAAGTAGGTGTCTAGAAAGGTGTCAACGGGGTTACGCCTCTGGGAAAACGAGGTTTACATTAATTAGGTCCGTGCGAAAGCACGGGGAACCTCCCTCAAAGTACCGACACTGGCCTGGCTGAAAGATTGGCGAACTTGTAGAGTGTAATTAATCCCGGCTAGTCTTTCCTTTTAAGGTTTGAAGGAAGATTTGATAAAAACAGTGGGAGCCATCCTGATTAGATAAGATATATAACCAATCTGATCTTGCAAGAGCGCACGCTGAGTGTTTTCTTCTCTCTCTCTCCAGGTAGCGACCATATCACGCCTTAATCAAGATAATAATATGGATGTATTGACCGAACCCCCTTGTTATACTGAGCTGGGGTAAGTTGGCCCCGCTCCAACTTATAATTGTTATAAGACAGAGCAGGAAATAGGGGAATACCAGAATTCCTATGCAGCCCAAACGAAGAAAGTGCATATGAAGCATCTTCTTCGGGTGTGTTCGTTAAACAGAACTGTTTCTCAGTATCCTCTGTATATCTTGGGTATATGATACCGGATCAGGATCCCAGATATGTAAGCTGTTACATATGGCTACAAAAAGGTAGAAAAACTGAGAACGGGTGATAAGTTTCATGAGACAGAAACCGGGGCAAGTGTTGCAGCCAAGTCTGTTGGTCACTATCACCCTGTATTACCAGTACATTGATTCTGAACAAATGCTATTAGATACCGAACCTGATATACAAAATCATATCAGTCTCTTTATTAGTAAAGAAATGATATAATTTTGTATTGTTGGATAATGTTTTGAACATTTCCTCGGTTCAGGCACGTTATCTAAAGCATTGACGTTCTAAATCAAACTACAGTTCCTTGTATACTGAACACACATAAGAGGAAAAGTTCAGAAATGAACGAATCATTCTTGAGGCATTGTAGACTAGGTCATATCAATGCGACCCGACTGGCTGAAGTTATATTTAGATGCATATTTAAATCAGTTTGAATTTACATCTTGTGAAACTTGCCAGTCATGTTACAAAGATATAATGACACCAGCTTTGTTTACTGGAAGCAGAGAAAGAGTTAATGAACTCTTGGGACTGATACATGATGATGTATGTAAAGTCTCCTGTCTACACATGCCAGGACTGGTTCTTTATACTTCATTGTATTCTCTGATAATCTCTCAAGATTCAGTCATATGTTCCTGATGAAACATAAGTCTGAAGCTTTTGAGGTATTCACAGAATATAAGTTAGAAGTAGAGAATCAAAATACGGGTATAAGTATTATGTCCTATGATGAGATCAAGGAGGAGAATACTTGTGCATGGAATTCCTGGATTATTCTAAAGGAGAATGAGATTCTCTCTCAGCATTACTCCTCTGAATACACCACAGCACAACGGTGTATCAGGGCGGAGCAATTACACAATATTAGATATGGTGTGCTCTATGATGAGTATTATTGAGTTACCTATTTCCTTTTGGGGTTATGCACTTGAGAAGCTGCATGCCTATTGAATTAGGTTTGAATCAAATCAGTGCCTACCACTCCATATGAGATATGGTATGGGAAGAACCCATCTCTTAAGCGAGTTAAGATTTGGGGTTGTCCGGCCTATGTTTAAAGCAAAATCCGGACAAGATCGAGGCAGGATCAGTTCTGTAGAACTGGAAAGGTTCCAGTTATACAAACTGCAGCTGATGATTTGACAGAACCAAAGGATTCAATATTTCTAGACGAACCTCAGCCTCTCCGCCGATCTAGCAGGGCTCCTTACCTGCTTGAGAGATACTTCGGTTTCTCGATGACAGTGGGAGAAAGGATTGCATCATGAGATGATGACCCAACTAGTTTCGAGCAGGCCATCTAGAGTAGGGACTCTGTAAGAATGGCTGGATGCTTAGCGATCTGAGATGGAATCCATGTACACCAGCAAAGTATGGACTTTAGCTGCTATATCTGAAGGGTTGAATCCCCATCAGAAGCAAGTATATCTTGAGAAGATTACTTGGTGTAGATGGAAAAGTTGAGACTTTCAAAGCTAGACTTGTTAAACGTTTTCGTCATCGACCAGGCGTGGATAATGATAAAACCTTTTTCCAGTAGCTATGCTTAAGTCTATCCAGATCCTACTTACTACGGCTACGTGCCATGACTACGATATCTGGCGGTTGGGTGCCATGACTGCTTTTCTAAATACTGATTTAGAAGAGAACGTCTATAAGTACACAGCCAAAGAGCCTCGTAGACAGTGGGAGCAGCGGAAACGTGTGCAAGTTGCTTTACATAATGAAGCAGGCATCGCGGAGTTGGAACGTCTGTTTTGATATGATAGTCAAAGTGTTTGACTTCATCAAAATGGTAGACGAACCTTGTATATACAAAAGGGTAGTAGAGAGTAAGGTGGTCATCTTCGTATTGTACGTAGACAACATACTCTTGATAGGAAAAGAGTTTCCTATACTACGATCGGTCAATCTCCTATCATCACTAGGAGTCTCCAAATAGGATCAAAGTGATACCTCCTAAATCCTGAGTTTTCATCTATGAGATAGATGTATTTGGATGCTAGGATTCTCACTAGATGTAGTGAGATGGTATCAATCGATCCTGAGGAGAATCACTGGAAGAGTTCCAGGGTGATAAAGACGACTGAATGTCAGTCACAGGCATTGTCTTTACCCTCAGTAAAGGGACGGTATGTTGGAAGATTTCCAAGCTAGATACCGTGGCAAACTAGACGATAAAGGCTGGTAATATCGCTATTAAAGATACTACCAAAGAGGCAGTTTGGATGTATATTGGTTCATAGGATGAACTAGGTTCCTGCCATTGTATGACAATGGAAGTGTGGCTTAGGCCCTGGAACCCTAGTCCCATCAGTGACCCAGACATATTCTGAGGAAGCATCACCTGATCATGGAGATAGTTGATCTCCAGGTTGATCGAGGTTAGGAGAGTAGACTCAGAGGACAGCACGGCGGATCCACTCACGAAGGCCTTTTCCCAAAGAGAGACTTTTAGGGGATGGTTGAGTATGTGATACTGCAACCACTACTATAGATGACCCTAGTGCAAGTGGGAGATTGTTAGTTATATGTATGCCCTAGAGGCCATTACTGTACATTAGATGTATATTGTAGTGGATGCTGGGACATATATAGGTAGGACTTTCTTGCTCGACATGATAGTACGCTATCTGGTTGCTCTTTATCTTAACGTGTATACTTTCCGTCTCTCTGTTACATGTTGATAAAGCCCATAGGATGTGTACTCGACTTCCAGGACTGTTATGCAGATCATACTAGTGGGGGCCTGGATAGTCCATGAGTACATCCTTGAAATGTTCCTAGTCGAGGGAATATCGAGACGGGGCATCGATATTCCAGAGTAGACTAGCGTATATCTTCTCGACCCATGCGATGGGCGATGGATGATCCCATATCCATTGGTGTTTGACATCAGAGATGGTATGCGGGTGCTCAGTGGAGACTGGGTACACTGAACGGACTCGCCGAGAACTCCCAAATGGTATTATACCTCACGTCAGATGGCAGTTCTCTGGTGACACTGGTACAGCTTAGTCTGTTGACCCGAGATCATCATAGAGTCTTGTGTGTCTCCCACTGTGCTTTGATTTCCACCCTACCACGGCTCTACTGAGTTGTGCAAACAGGTGGTTATTGGGTACAGGCCCGATTCACATGGAGGCAATGAGCGATAGGAGGGGATTCGTCTCTCCCGGTATTGGGGGTTGATGTTGTGCTATGCTCGACTGGCCATAACAGGAAATCCCTGGCCAGGGTTGCAGTGATATACTGGTAAGAGTTATCAGTAGTTTCACGAATGTTATGGACCTTACGTCGGCATGACTTATCGAGCTATTGGGGTCTGACGTTTACCACCCCTAGGCGAGATATGCAACATATCAGACGAACAGACCGGACTGTACGGTAAGTGTTACTGGTTGGATTCACAGGAGTGTGAGCGGGCTTGCTCGTCGATCTTCTGATCACTCAATACCCGGGTGGCCGTTACGTTTAGCAGACCGCTTGCGGCTTGTGGATGTTTGATATGATCATCATCTGCTGCCGTCGTATTGACGAGTCTTTAGAGTCCTGCACGGAGGTTTCGTGGCTCAAGCGAAACGAAATAGGAGCGCATATGAGATATGTGCGGGACCGAGAATAATGCGTGTATGTGATACCGTATTCCATTCTCACGATGAATGTGTCGAAAGGTTGTATGCGATATAACCTAGTTATCGAATCAAGGAATGTTTCGATAAGCCGATACATTGGATACTAGTCGGTTATATGCGATATGACCGGATCATTGAATCAAGTGTTGATTTAATGATTTAATGTATAATTATATATTTGATATATTACTTTGCATTAACCAGTATAGGTTCACTTTAAATGGATTTTCTCACTTGAATTGTGCAAGTTGTATATGTGATATACTTTTGTGCACATGATTGTATCATGTTTGATGATACATGCTTATTTGGTTAAGTGTAAAGAATTAAACTATGGTTAAGTTAATGATTAGGGTTTTGTTTACTTAATTACTTATTAATTTATCTTATTTATTTATTCATTTTGGAAAATGAAAAGGATAAATGAATGGTTACTTGTTTTGTTTTTTAGTTGAACATTCATGAAGTTTTGACTTAGTCTCCATTCTTGTCTTATACTTAACCCTAACTATTTAAACTAACCCTAATTCATTCTCTACACTTAACTAAGGTTAGAAGATGATAAGAATTAATTCTTTTTCATTTTTCTTTAAGACTTATCATATTCTTCTTCTTCTTCATCATCTTCTTCTTCCTTGAAGAAAGCTTGCTACATCAATGGTGATTAATGAAAAAGTGTGAGAAATCCAAATCTAAAGTCTACCCACTTCCTATTTCTTCATCCTCTACCTCTTGCCAAGTAGTATAGGGTGTTTCCTTCACAAGTTTTCTTGACTTGGTGAAGTTGGAGCTTGTTCTTGTCATGCATTGATGTAGATCATCTTCGGCATCGAACCGACGATCAAGCCCGCCCATTTCTTCGATGAAGCCGATGCTAGAGTTCGGGATCCGACTTGGACAGCGGAGGGACCTCTTCACGGGGTCTAGGATGTGGAGGACCGGATCTACAAAGGTTGTATCCCCTTCCTTTTAGATAAAGTTGTTTATTTGCATCGTTTCGCCTAAATATCTAGTTAACGATCCGTATTAGGGTTTGTAGGCACCCGTAAAATTTGAATTAGCCATGTTTGATGCCTTGTGAGAATTCATTAGTGTGCCTAGGAACCCTACAGTTATTACCCTGATGTAAACTTCTGCCCAAGGGGTCACTCCCGATGAAGGTATCTCGGCCCTTTCTTCGTCGAATGAGGTGCATGATATTCCAACGAATACCACTATGCAAAACAAAAGAAAATGTCTTTGTAATAACACTTTTTAAAACTGTTCCAACAACATCCAAACATGTTTGTTTTTCCTTTGCATTGATCAGAATCAACGCAGTCCCATCAATTAATCACACCAGAAAAGAACGAAAATAAAATGTACGTATATGCCATCCGCAATCGTCACTGGGTCCCGTCATCACCCGTTAGGTTACTTAACTAACGACAGAGCGGGGACTGGACTAGCGCGGGTGCAAAACATAAACAACATCTACTAGTATATATACCAATATACAATAATTGCTCCAGGCGTGATAAATATGCAACATTACAGAAAAGTAATAAGCATCACAGAACAATACAGATAATCTGGGATCCCCGGGTTTCACAGAGCCGCTGCTGAAACACGACGTTCCCCGGGTCGTATGGATAGCCTGCGCAATGAAACCTAGACCCTTACGGGTGCGGCAAGTTACCCGCCAAAACCTGAAGCGAGGCAGCCCCCTACAGCATAGTGAATGGACCACCCTGCACTTCACGGAATCCGGTAACTTGAGCACCCCTCTTTGGGTCAACCTGTACCCCCTACGAGTGCGGCGAATAGTCTACCAATTCTAGAGTGAGGCCCTTCTGCCTCTTAAAGCCTTGAGATGCGGACCCGTTGCCCTCCAGAACCCGGCTATCCGTGCACTCCGTCGCGGGGTAAAACCTAGTATAGAAATGAAAATTATGTACATCGGGTACATCGACCTCAGCCCGGTCGTGCCCCAAAAGAATATTATACAAACAGGCAGTGACGGCAGTCCACATGTTGGACGCTCGCCCCGCAATATCAAATGTACAAATAAATCCAAACTGCACTACCATTGCACACTGCTATCCACCACGACAAATCCGCAACATCACAACACAGAACATCAACGCGAATGTCACGTTCGCAAACCCGTCTAAAAGGACTATAGCAATTAGACGCAATTTACCGCTCAAATGACATTCCCGGTCGGAGATATAATGTAAGTACTGTATACTAACACGTTTAAATTTCGATCGAAAATATTTCCCGAAGTGGGCCCCACGTACATCTGCTGTACAGTAACAAAAACTGGGCCCAAAGAAATATTCCAGAAACCACAATTTTCCATGAAGACCCTACTGTAGAAAAATGGTTCACCGTAGCTCTAAAACGGCGGCGGAACCGCGGCTAAACTAGGGTTTGCGCGGCGGTTCCGCGGCGCTTTGGAGTCAACAGTTGACCAAATTTCACCAGTATTCTTAAAAAAGCCTGCACGATTTTCTGAGATGCTCAAAAATTTTTTTAGACCTGTTTAAAAATTCGACAGAAACTTTACACAGAAAATTGTGTTTTCAGAAATTTCGTTCGATCGTTGTTTTAAACGCGTTAGTTTAAGTTAGTAAAGCTTAATGGCGTGGCTCTGATACCAATGTAAGTCTACGGTAGCGCCCCGGCCGTCAAACTGGCGCCAAATGCGGAACAAAACTTTTATAACTGGCGTTATCGCATACTATAACCCGGATCTGCCATTAACGCTAAACAAACAAACTACAAAGAGGGTAGAAAGGTTATACCGAACGATCCGAGTCCTTCGTTCTTTAACCATCATCCCACGCTCCGTTGCGGCTGCTCCGATCTCTTGGCTCGTCGTCGAGGTGGCACCACATCTATGGATCTTTAAACGGGCTCCCGCCTCTATACCGAGGCAACTCGAACATGAAGTTTGCTAGCCGACATGTCCAAGATTGATGTAGAGAATGAGTAGAACACTTTGTCTCGCTTCATCCAAAACCATGGATGAACGGTTAATGAAGTTTCCTTTTGAATCGGGTAAATGAGAAATGTGCATACTAATTTCCATGAACCAAATTCCATAATCTTTTTTAATTAACAACCATCTCTCTCTCACAAGAATGGGTCGACCACTATAAAGGAGGAGGGAGGTGAGTGTAGGAGGAAGAGAGTGACCATAAGAAAAGAAGAATTAATGCATAACAATGAGTCACCTAAACACCTTGCAAAAAACAATTAATGCAACAATGAGTCATCTTAACACATCATCAAATCATTTAATGCAATAATGACCCACTAACCTAGTCACCATCTAGAAGCTTCCACACTCATGACTCACCCAATTGAAGAAAAGATAAATCCACATTAAACCAAATGTTTAAGACGGGTGATAGAAAACTGGCAACTTCCAAAAGCGATCCCGAAACGAATTTCAGGATAACCCCGTAACAGTATTAACATACCCGCATTTGTATTACGACCGAATACAAATGCAGCTGAGACAATGATATTATAACTACACAGTATAATACTCGGTTCCGGCTTAAACCAAAGCCCACCAGTATTATCTGCCCGAAATATGACACGTGCGTAAACGCACGTGCATTTTTCGAACCCTGCCATAAAACCAAACGGCCTCTACAACGTTTCGCACGAACTTGGGAAACTATCTGTGGGGGACGCTAATGACTCATCAGTACCCTGGCAGCGGGTTTAACCACAAGCCGTCAGCGGCACTAGCTGTGCGTAACGGCTGCCCATATACCGACCTCAAGGGAAGCCGATGAGCGAACTCATCCTGGAACCCTACTGAGCCTAACAGTGACAATATACATACAGTCTGGTCCGTTCGTCTATGAGTATCGCATATCGGCCTTGGGGGCTGGTAACGTCAGACCCCCAATAGCGGTATAAGTCGTATCGGAGTGTAACCCAGAACACCCTGAGATACTACTGGAGTACCTGCCAGTAAATCTCCTACCTCGGCCGAGGGTTTTGTGTAATGGCTCTCCTAGACACAGCGCGATCTCACCTCCAATACCGAGAGAGACGAATCCTTTTCCGATCCGCTCACTTGCCTCCATGTGGCTCGGGACTGTACCCTAAAAAGACCTGCTTGCATGACTCCTTTGAGCCGTGGTAGGGTAGAAATCAAAGCACAGTGGGAACTCACACGAGACAAATGACGACCTCAGGTCGATGAACTAACCTGTACACATGTCACTAGTGAACTGCTATCTGACGTTAGGTATAAATACCAACTAGCAGGTTCCCGACGAGTCCTGTCCGGTGTACTCATAACCCAATAAGCACCTGTATACATCTTAGGTGATCCAACTGACACCAGTGGCTTGTGAGACCGGCCACCGCCCCTCGTCGGGGTCTCGACTCTACTCCGGAGTATCGATGCCCAGTCTCGAAACTTCTACGACTAGGGACCACTATTAAGGATGTGCTTATAGACTACCCAACTCTCACTTATATGATCGCCATCATACTGTTGGTAGTCAAGCAAGATCCTAAAGGCTCTATCAACGTGTAACAGTGATCAGTCACCTGAACCTGTACACGACTGATAAATGCAAACCAGATAGCATACTATCATTACGAGTAAGACTGTCCTACCGGTATAGGTCCTCCTCAATCATTGCAATCACGTGCCTGGGATCCAATAATTCACTTTGAGGGCACTATATCCAACGGAGCTTCCTCGGCCTCCCGGCTCGTCTCCGAGCCTCCGACGTGCCGAGCTTCCTCGGCCTCCCCTGACCTACCCGGAGTGTAGATCACATGCGTCCCATAATGGCTCTGCGTATATCGCCAAGGTGAGATATCCGCCGCCCCACGTCCCGTGTCTCGTGTCCCACGCTGGTACATCCCCCCATTAATGAGCGTATCTCGTCATTAATGGAGGGATCCCATCATTCACGGAAGCGTAACGTCAGGGGTGTAACTGACAGCGAAGATCTCGCACCTGCTCTCTCCATGCGACCGCTATAAAACCCCTCTCTCAGAAGACTCAGGTAACTCGAATTATCTCAATACACCGCTACTCTGCTCCTATTCCTTGGCTCTAACTTGATTGTCGAAGGGTCCCATGGTGGTCACCGATCCCGGAACTTCTTTGCAGGTAGCTCGGCGTCCAACTCCAACCCAATGAGATCCATACCCAACAACTCTAAAACCAAATCTCAGCCGTCCAAGAACACCATCGCAGGATCGACGGAGGACAGCATCTGAAAGAGATCCGAAGCTCCATCAGTTGGCGCTGTCTGTGGGAACGAGAGACTTATTTTGTTCCACCAAAAAAAAGTTGATCTTCCACCCTCGATCCAATGGCGAGCGAAAACCGCAACGATCCAGACACGAGCCGCCACAACGGAGGCAGGAGCGGCTTGCCTCCCCCTCCTATTGCCATCCACGCCTTGTCCTTCCGGATAGACCGGCTTACGACGCTGGTAGATGCCTGTTCATCTCAGAAAATTGAATTTTAATACCTCTCATTCATTATCTATTTTGTGATTTATCGGTACTATTAATCAGTGTCTGCTTAATAATTACAGATTACAGGTATTCGTGATACAACACTGAAAACACACTCAATATCACGGATATAGCGTTTGGGAGCCGACACTGCAATCAGAACAAAGAACCAAACGATATCCAAAGAGCACTTTTGCAATAAACAAGTGTGCACGCAATTTTTGGTCCAACACAATACATGTGTGACACTAGCTCTTTGACATGGACCATATGGGGGCTGCCCTTGCACAATTCATGCAAATGGGCACATGTGTGGTGTGATGGGTAATAAATGCAAAAAGTTTTGATGTGATATTGGCATCAAGTTTCCCTCCATGTCTCTGAATACAAACCAGGTTTAAACAGATAAAACAAACAGCATTAAAGTGATTGTAGAGAGCACACAAGTACACCATGATAAGACGAGCTCCTTTGCTCAGACCAAGGCCGGCCACACTCCCAAGTAATCCGAGCTCGCCAGCCCCCATGCCCCATTTGTCCCCATCTTTTCCCTGTCCCTTCCTTGCAGTCACATCATCTTATTTTTATTACTTGTTTAATCTTTTTTGGTGCCTATAAAAGCCGTATCAGTGAGCAAGGGAAGGGCTCTCTCATATTCTCATACTCTCACATATATAGTTTTGTTTTAGTTTGTTTTTGGTTTAGGCTTGAGAGTGAGTGGGCTATCACTTGGTTTCTTCTGCTTCTTCCCACTTGAAGTTTTCTCTTGAGAGTTTCATTATGGAGGTTGAACGAGTTACCAATATCTTGTAACTCAACTTCATGTGTTAATATATTGATTTGTTATTTTCTTTCTTTTCTTTACTAGCTTTTCTTTTCTTTTCATTATTATGTATAACTAATCTTCTTTGGTTATGGTAATGGTAAGGAAGTGAGATGAAAGGCTTTGCCTCCTCATCCTCTTGTTAATGTTTAATGTGCTTTAATGTGATTATAAACTTAGTATTATAACTTAGATGGGTTGATATGGTATGTTGATTCCATGGTTACTTTGTAATCTCATCACATACCATATTCACCCCAAAAACCCCATCTTGCAAGCCTAAGGTTAGAATCATTTTGGTGCTAAGTTTTCTAAGTTGGATATGGTATTTTGTGATTTAGTGACTTGACAAATCTCTTAGTTTCATATACTATATACCATCACAAATACTTAGCAAACTCAACACTAGAATCATTTGCTCTCACTCAATAACTTGTATTTTTGATGTTGATGTATGCTTGTTAAACCTTGTGCTTAGCGTTGATACCCAAGCTTGGACATACAAACAGTAAGTGAACAAACATACTTGTTTCGTGTTTTGGGGCGAATATTGGAATTTGATGATTTGTATTTCGCAACCGCCCTGACAAATCATGCCTCATGCCGGGATCGACGTAATGACGGACAACTCATGATCAAGGGAGCGTCGAAAGAATCATCGCGATTCGACCTTCTGAGCCAAAGCCACAACCACTTATTTCATAGCTTCTTTTCTTGCTTTTCTTTTTTTTCATATTCTTTCATTTTTAGTGACAAAACCAACCCATTCGTTATTTGTTGAACCTTAAATCACAAGACCTAATACACAATTCCCTACGGATCGATCCGTACCTACCGGCTTGCTACAACGCGCTGTGCACTTGCGGTTTATAAATTTTAAAATCAGAACGATCTCGCGTGCACATTCCATATCCTTAAAATCATATCCGTTTCCAAAACATACGCGTTTGCGCGCGCGGATGAATACCCAAAAAGTTTTTAGCGCCGTTGCCGGTAAATTTGTAGTATTGGGTATTGTTATTTCTGGTTCTCACTAACAAAACTAACTTTTAACTCAATTTTTTGAAAGCTAACAATACGAAATTTTTTCTAACTTGTTCTCTGTCCTTCAGACTTGCTAACACCGTGAAATTTATTTTAAAAATTAAGTTATACCATAAGAGCACTTAGATAGCCTAGAGAACTCATATAAAACTCGAGCACAAAACAACTTCATTTAGCCAGAGACATCAATGAAAAATCCGAGCTCGCTGGCCCAACCAGGGTGTTTTTGATTTTTTCTTTTTGTGTGATCTCCAGTGTGTTTTCAGTACTCTAGTGGTGTTTTTTTATTTTTATAATTTTGAGTGTGCAAGAATTGGGGTATATATATCTCTTTTTGACACTAAATATAGTATTTTCCGACATTTCAGGTTTTCACGGAATTTCGACCAGCGATCGTGCGGAGCGAGGCTCAAACTCATTTTTAAGACATTAGTGAAGTATAGTGCCAAAGATCCGGGTAGTTTGACCCGCGCAAGCGAACAATCAAAGACTCGGATCACTTCAAAGGGATTTTCTTAACTAAATCACATCAGTAGGTATTTCCTAACACATTCCTTTTGAATCCAACGCATTTCACTATTCTATCTTCTGCAGGATTCTTCGCACAAGCTTGCCACCAATTGAACAGAGAACTAACTTTATTTTTTGCAGCGCTTAAATTTAAATGAAAAAGAATTGCTTAAATTGCTTGATATCTTGAATTCTTTAATTGATTGCGCATTTGCATCTTAATACGGATTTAAGGGAAAAAAGACCAAATAAGATACAGTAAACGATTTCATCACCTTTTTCCGTAGCTCACAAATCACAAAACTGCATTCTTGCATACTCACAGTAATTTAAAATCAACTAGAACTTTGACTCTAAGGACTTCGCGCTCATTAGGAGAAGTTAACTCTATTTAGAACATCGCTTAACGGTATATCGTTCACGGGGTGTCTAGGCAAGTGTTCAAGAGAAAGGGTTATCTAATTAAGGAACTTCGCGAAAGCGTTGGAAAACCTTCCCTTGTCTCTTGCACTTACCTAGCTTCATGATCCGTATATCTTTAGCCCATTTCTCGACATAGTTTTACTTCGACAATCAGGTTCTTGAGCAGGTCTAGTTGACTAGCATACCATAGACTTCTAGGGGTGTGATATTCTTTATCTTTGTGACATTTGTGAATTCTTGTTGATATGGGTGATACACGATTTAATTCAATTTCTCACGATTCTTATTCATTTGTTTATACTCAGTCCCAACTCCTTTATTCAAATTGCCATGATTCTTCCCACATTCATGAAAATTGTCCTTTTCTAGGGGGTGACCAACCGTCCTATTTTTGATAATGATCACCCACTTAACACTCTTGAACCCAGTCCCACTTCAATTAGAGACCTAATGATTAAAGATTTAGAGAAAGTGGTTGACGGCTTAACTGCTTTAGCATCACCACCGTCACAACCCTCTCTTCCTGAAACAACTGACCCATCCTTAGGGAATGATAGTGAGATGGATGCTAGGTTGACCGCTTTAGAGAAAGGTACTGAAGTGATGATTGCGGTCGAGAATTAAACAGCTGCTATGCTAGCCTTGTTTATACAGCAGTCTGAGCAATTGTTTCACACTCAAGCTCAATCTTTGGCTAGAATTGAAGATCATGTAGCTGCAGTGATTCTAAAGAGTGAACACAGTCAATTAGAACCACATAGTGTTGATATTTGTCATCTAGGAAGTCACCCAAGTGAGATAAACGATCAATTGAATTTTGATGATTTCATAGACGACGATGCAATTGAATTGACTAAGTGTTATCATGACACACAAGAAAAACCACCGACTGATTTTTGCATTCCAATTTTAGAGGAGGAATCTTATGATTTTGATGGGTATGGTTTGGATAGATTGTTAGAAGAGATCAATGATCAGGAACCCACAATTTTTATATCAGCTAGTGATATTGTTTTGGAAGAAACGTTAGGGTGGGAACCTACCTTTTTAAATGACATGAAACTACCTAGATATGAATGTGATAATGAAGAATGTGTTTTGGGAATTGTGAGCTATAGCAATGAGTGTAGGATTGTGCAAAATTATAGGGAGGAAGACAGCCTTGAAAAATTGTCTTTCATACAGAGTTTAGAAGAATTATTTGCGGATGAACTTGATATACTCGGTGAGTTTGAGTCAGGATCAATTAGGGAACATCCCAAGAACCTTCCCTTTTCCAAATTTTTTGCGGATGAAATCCAGTTTTTAAACAGGCTTGACTTCAAAACTCGACACGTGCTTTTTGAACATTCAATTCATCCGGGCAACAATTCTTTGACCTCTTCAAAATTTTATTTTCACTTTCAACGTCTTCTGATCCCTACTCATACACACCCATGCCCTTCATTAACAACTAACATATTCTTTTTCTTTTTCTTTTTCATATACTTATTCTTTTACCAGCCTCTACATTATATCAACAATTTTTTTTGAGTGGCTGGTATTAATTTCTAGACTAACAATGTCGTTTAACTTGTGAATACTGTAATTAATCTTTGTTTTTCATAGTTTTTTGAAAATAAGATCTCACCCGTCTATACGGCTTGCCGCTGGGCTTACCGTAACGTCAGGGGGATCGCTCGAGTTTCATCTTTTCCAGCGATTGTGGGGCACATGGTTCATTATTTAATGACCAAAGATTATCAATTTTGATTGGCGAGTATGCTCTTCGCTACAATCAGGGAATGTGTCGCCGCGTGCAAATCTTTACTTCCCATCCTCGTTACCCAAATTTGTCGCTACTATATGGAGGACGATGATTTCGCGGCCTGCCTCACGATGTATCACACCGTCCTAGTGGAGATAGAGAGGATCTCACCAGGCTATACGGACGGCAAAAGTGAGCAGCAGATTTGGTCGTCCACTGACCCAAGCGAGCATGCGGCACCGCAGACTTCCTCAGAGATTTACTTGGTAGAGGACGTTCCGACAGATCCCTATGAATTACAAAGGATGGAGGTCCGTGGCATCAAAACTTTGATCAGGAAGA
Organism: Agapanthus africanus; assembly: GCA_030015575.1. Classification (NCBI taxonomy): domain Eukaryota; kingdom Viridiplantae; phylum Streptophyta; class Magnoliopsida; order Asparagales; family Amaryllidaceae; genus Agapanthus; species Agapanthus africanus. Next base: position 199,925,669 of record JASDDO010000006.1, read on the forward strand.
ACAAGCAAATAAAAGACTAACTTAGCCAAATCTAAGCAAACCAAGAAGAGGCAAGCAGGAGCAGCAGAGCCAAGGGCAAAGCCAGGCGATGATGAGGACATCGTCATATTCAGTTTGGGGGTGGAGCTGTTTTGGTTGTTTTTTGTATCTGCATATAGTTTGCTTGAGCATATTTCCTGTATTTCAGCACTTACATTATGTATTTTTCTTTTCTTTTGCATGTAGTCGCATTTCATATCTACTTTTGTATTGCATTGTACTGAAAAACTTATAAAAATTGAAAAATTTCTTCAAAAATATAAAAACTTTGTCATGTTATTTAGCGGGGGAACTTTGATTCGAAATCTGACGGTTCGGTTGATAAGTTAGAAATAACTAAATCCTTGTTGTGAGACCGACGACTCGAAAAATAACCCTTCTTTGTGTTTAACCATAGCTGATATAAGTCTTTTCTAGCACTTTACACGTGTCATATGTGTTTTGAGAATTTGATAAATGTCTGATATATCTGAAAAACTTTTAAAAATTGATAAACATCGTTAGGATCAAGCAGGTTTGTTCTGAGTTAAGCAAAATATCAAGAATAGTTCATAAAGTAAGGTGAATATGAAGGATATTATTGAGATTTTAATAGAAGCTATAAGTCTGAAAAATAACCCATCTGGAACCTTGTTGGAGCGATTACACACGTTATCCACATGTTACGTTTTCGGATTTAAAAGAAATGTTGGCTATATCTCCGTTTTCACCGAGTTCCGAATATTTTAAAATAAAACGAGTCTTTTGTTTTGTGGCCTTGGTAACTTGGGTAATTAAGTCCTTGAGGTATCTCCACACCTAATACCCTAAAACCATCTGGTTTGGGAGTCATTGACCCAAAGCTCGCTAAGTTTCCAATCGCCAAATAAAGCAAGCTAAGCAAGTGTTCTCTCCGAGTTAAAAGTCCTCATGGTTCTTTGTGGGCGAATAATCTTGGAGGAGACGGGTTTTCTATTAAAACAGTTTTTTCGCGGAGATATGAAGGTATATTTATAAAAGACGTTTTGCCCGATAACGAAAGGTGTGTATGAACAACAACAGGTGAAAGGTAGGAGTGAAAAATAAGACTTAGGTTCTCTGTTAAAAATGATATATATTCTGACTTGAAACCTAATTGGAGAAAAAAATCTTGAGAGAATCTTAACTCCTTTTAAACTCGTGTCATCCTTCAGAAGTTTATCCTAGTATGTAATTATGACATGATGACCCTAATCAAAGTTCTTAAAACCTTATGGACACTATCCGCACAATCACGTAAAGACACGTATAAGCTTATGTTAAACAAATTGTGAGGAGTGAAAAATATGTTTTAACGTTTCCGACTTGGGTAATAGAACTTATAACTTTGATCTCTAACTTAAGATTAGAATCAACAGTTTCTCCACGATGCTAACTTGACTGGATTTTGTGGGTGTAATCCGCTGAAAACCCTTAGGAGACAACACTCCTCCTACTAGGGACACCTAGAGGTTTAACGGCTTGTTGCACATGCTCAGTGCAATCGCGTTCCCTGCGAAAGTGATGTTAGGATTTTTTGTTTTGCTCGGGACGAGAAAAAGATAAGTTTGGGGGTATTTGTTCATCTCAGAAAACTGCATTTTAATACCGCTCATTCATTATCTATTTTGTGATTTATTGGTACTATTAATCAATGTCTGCTCAGTAATTACAGATTACAGGTATTCGTGATACAACACTGAAAACACACTCAATATCACGGATATAGCGTTTGGGAGCCGACACTGCAATCAGAACAAAGAACCAACCGATATCCAAAGAGCTCTTTAGCAATAAACAAGTGTGCACACAATTTTTGGTCCAACACAATACATGTGTGACACTAGCTCTTTGACATAGACCATATGGGGGCTGCTCTTGCACAATTCATGCAAATGGGCACATGTGTGGTGTGATGGGTAATAAATGCAAAAATTTTGATGTGATATTGGCATCAAGTTTCCCTCCATGTCTCTGAATACAAACCGGGTTTAAACAGATAAAACAAACATCATCAGAGTGATTGTGGAGAGAACACAAGTACACCATGCCAAGACGGGCTCCTTTGCTCGGACAAAGGCCGGCTACACTCCCAAATAATCCGAGCTCGCCGGACCCCTTGCCCATTTATCCCCATCTTTTCTTTGTCCCTTCTTTGCAGTAACATCACCTTATTTTTATTACTTGTTTAATCTTTTTTGGTGCCTATAAAAGTCAGATCAGTGAGCAAGTGAAGGGCTCTATCATATTCTTGTTAGTTATATGTATGCCCTAGAGGCCATTACTGTACATACGATGTATATTGTAATGGATGCTTGGACATATATAGGGAGGACTTTCTTGCTCGACAAGATAGTACGCTATCTGGTTGTACTTTATCTTAACATGCACTCTGATTGTCTCTATATTACATGTTGATAAAGCCCTTAGGATATGTACTCGACTACTGGGACTATGATGAGATCATACTAGTGGGGCCACGGTAGTCGATGATTACATCCTATAACTGTTCCTAGTCGAGGGTGTATCGAGACAGGGCATCGATACACCAGAGTAGACTAGCGTATACGCATCTTGACCCATATGATGGGCGATGGTTGATCCCATATCCATCGATGTTTGACATCAAGGATGGTGTACGGGTGCTCAGTAGAGACTGGGTACACTGGACGGACTCGCCGAGAACTCCCAGATGGTATTATACCTCACGTCTGATGGCAGTTCTCCGGTAACACTGGTACAGAGTAGTCTGTTGACCCGAGATCGTCATAGAGACTTGTGTGATTCCCACTGTGCTTTGATTTCCATCATACCACATCCAAGAGGGCGTGCAAAAAGGTGGCTTTTGGGTACAGTCCCGAATCACATGGAGGCAATGAGCGAAAGGAGGGGATTCGTCTCTCCCGGTATAGGGAGTTGATGTTGCGCTTTGTTCGATTGGCTATAACCAGAAATCCCTGGCTAGGGTGCTGAGATTTACTGGTAAGTGTTATCAGTAGTTTGTCGAACTGTTATAGACCTCATATCGACACGACTTATGCGACATATCAGACGACGAGACCGGACTGTACGGTAGTGTTACTGATTGGATTCACAGGAGAATGTACAGGCTTGCTTGTTGATCTTCTGATCGCTCAATACCCGGGTGGCCGTTACGTTTAGCAGACCGCTTGCGGCTTTTGGGTGTTTGATATGATCATCACCTACTGCCGGCGTATTGACGAGTCTTTAGAGTCTTACACAGGGGTTTCCTGGCTCAAGCGAACCGGAGTAGGATTACATATGTGATATGTGCGGGACCGAGATTGATACGATATGAGATACCGTATTCTATTCTCGTGATTTGTAACATTGATCGGTTGCATGCGATATAACCGGGTTATCGGATCAATTGTTGATTCGATAAGTTGTTACACATGATATTAGTCGGTTATAGCCGGGTTATTAAATCAAGAGTTGATTTAATAATTCAATGTATAATTATATATTTGTTATATTACATTACATTAACTAGTATTAGCTCACTTAAGATTTATTTTCTCACTTGATTGTGCATAAGTGTATATGTGATATATATTTGTGTACATATGATTGTGTCATGCTTGATGATACATCAAAGATGGGTGTATGAGACTTATACCAAGATTAGGGTAAAGATTAGGGTTTTGTTTATATCTTAAGAATAACAAAAGAGAAAGACTTTGTCAAAGTTCTCATGCTTTCATGAAGCTTGTGGAAACATTGACAAAGTCAACTCTTTTGTCATTCTTAAGGATATTTAGTAAACCCAACCCTTAACCTCGTACCTTGGTCAATTCTCTACATGAGTTAAGCATGATAGCTTAACTCACCCATGGTTACATTATTGTGGAGGAATAATTCATATGATGAGATTATTCTTTCTTCATCTTCTTCTTCATCAAGCTCCATGAAAAGCTTACTAGCTCTAATGGTGCCATGAGAAAAAGTGTGAGAAAATCAATTCTAAAGTGAGCCCACTTCCTACTTCTTCATCCTCTACCACTTGCCATGTAGTAGAGTATGTTATCTTCACAAAGTTCATGACCTAGTGAAGGAATAGCTTGAGTTAGTGTCTCCCCGACGTAGATCATTTTCGGCCTTGAAGTCATCGAAGCAAGCACGTTCGTTCTTCTTGTGAAGCTTCTCTAGAGTCCGGAGTTCACGATTGCAGTGATGGGGACATCTACACAGAGCTAATGAAGTGAAGGACCGGATCTACAAAGGTTGTAATCCCTTTCACTTAGTGTTAAACTGTTTAACATGTTAGTTTTCGCCTAAACTCTAGTATAAAGATCCGGCTTCGGGTTGTTCGGCACGGCTAAAATTTTAATCGGGCATGGTTGATGCCTCGTAGACCCTTGTTAGAGTGCCTAGGAACCCTACAGCTCTCATACTCTCAGATATATAATTTTGTTTTAGTATGTTTTTTGTTTAGGCTTGAGAGTGAGTGGGCTATCACTTGGTTTCTTCTGCTTCTTCTCTCTTGAAGCTTTCTCTTGAGAGCTACAATATGGAGGTTGAACGAGTTACCAATATCTTGTAACTCAACTTCAAGTGTTAATATATTGCTTTCTTATTTTCTTTCTTTTCTTTACTTGCTTTGCTTTTCTTTTAATTATTATGTATAACTAATCTTCTTTGGTTGTGGTAATGGTAAGGAAGTGAGATAAAAGGCTTTTCCTCCTCAACCTCATGTTAATATTTAATGTTCTTTAATATGATTATAAACTTAGTATTGTAACTTGGATGGGTTGATATGGTATGTTGATTCCATGGTAACTTTGTAACCTCATCACATACCATATTCTCCCTACAAACCCCATCTTACAAGCCTAAGGTTAGAATCAATTTGGTGTTAAGTTTGCTAAGTTGGATATGGTATTTTATGATTAAGTGACTTGACAAATCTCTGTTAGAGATAGTGCCCTCAGAGTCAATTATTGAATCACAGGCACGTGATTGTAATGATTGAGGGAGGACCTATCCCGGTAGGACAGTCTTACTCGAGATGATAGTATGCTATCTGGTTTATCTTTATCATCGTGTACTACTTTAGGTGACCTGACAGGTCACTATTGCACGTTAATAGAGCCCCTAGGATTCTTGCTTGACTACCAGCAGTATGAGGGCGATCATATACGTGGGAGCTGGGGTCTATAAGCACATCCTTAAAAGGTCCCTAGTCGTGGGAGTTTCGAGACAGGGCATCGATACTCCAGAGTAGACTAGTGTATACAGTCGAGACCCCGACGAGGGGCGGTGGCCGGTCTCACAAGCCATTGGTTTCAGTTGGTTCACCTAAGATGTATACAGGTGCTCATTGGGTTATGAGTACACCGGACAGGACTCGCCGGGAACATGCTAGTTGGTCTTATACCTGACGTCAGATAGCAGTTCCCTGGTGACATGTGTACAGGTTAGTTCATCGACCTGAGGATCGTCATTTGTCTCGGTGAGTTCCCTCTGTACTTTGATTACTACCCTACCACGCTCAAAGGAGACGTGCAAACAGGTTTTAGTTGGGTACAGTCCCGAGCCACATGGAGGCAGTGAGCGGATCTTCAGGGGTTCGTCTCTCACGGTATTGGGGGTGAGGTCGCGTTGTGTCTAGGAGAGCCCTTACACGAAGTCCTTGGCCAAGGCAGGAGATTTACTGGTAGGTATTCCAGTAGTATCTCAGGGTGTTCTGGGCTTCACTCCGACACGACTTGTACCGCTTTTGGGGGTCTGACTTTTACCAACCCCCTAGGCCCGCCATGCGATGCTCATAGACGAACGGACCGGACTGTACGGATATTGTCACTGACAGGCTTAGTAGGGTGTCAGGATGAGTTCGCTCATCGACGTCCCTTTTGGTCAATAGCTGGTAGCCCGTCACGTATGGCTAATACCTCTGACGTGGTAGTGGTTAAATCCACAGCCATAGTATTGACGAGTCTTTAGAGTCCCCCACATTCAGTTACTCAAGTTTCGGGCGAAATGCTGTAGAGGCCGTATGGAGATATAGCAGGGTTCGATCAGATACGTGCGGTATTGCACGGATCGGGATCGGACGGATAATACTAGCCGGCTTTGGTTTAAGCCGGATCCTAGTATAGTACAGTGTAGATTTTGTCTCTTTGCATTTGTATTTCGGTCGGAATACAGATGCGGGTGTTTATACACAGTATCGGGGTTTTCCTGTAATTTATTACGGGACCAGTTTTCTGGAGTTGCCAGTTTGCTTTCCATTTCGGCCATTTTCATTTGTATCTTTCAATGACCGAAGATTGGTGGAGGAGCGCTTATTTGCATTTGTGCAAATAAGCATTTGTGGAGGGTGTTCTTTGCATTTTGTTGCATCATGATGGTTTTCATGATGGGTGCACCATCCATTGACTTGATTAATCCATCATTGCTTGACTTTTATCTTCATGATGGCATGACTTTTGGAAGTGATGATTGTTGTTTGAGTGTTGGACTTTCCTAGTGATCATTTCTATGCATGATAGCCTTTTCTCTCTCTCCTTTGGATTATTGGTTGGCTCACTCATTCTTTTGATTCACACACTCACTACACTCTCTCATTCTCTCCTCTCCCATGACCATGGCCGGCCAAGCTCATTGAGGGGGCTGCCCTTTTTTGTGGTGGGGGATCTTTAGTCTTTTGGCTTCACAAAAATCCCAAAAAGTTTCATCTCAAAAGGTCTTAGTTCCTTTCCTCCACCAAAGGCAACTCCATAACCCAAAATGAGACATGGACTTCTACACGTATTCTACAGAAAATCTTGAGCACGTCGACTCGCCAACTTCGTGCCCGAGTTGCCTCGGTCCAGAGGTGCGAGCCCGTAAAAGAAGCCGGCGACGTGGTGCCTTTCCGGCGAGGAGGTGGAGACCGGACATTCCGCGGGAGATCGGGACGACAACGAGAAGACCGGAGGACACGGATCGCTCGGTATATCTCTCTTCCCCATCTTGTAGTTAGCTAGGACTAGATTAATGGCACGATCCGGGTTTATAGTGCGCGGTGGTGCTGGTTTGAAAAGTTAAAGTTAATCACCGCTTCCGCATTCTGGAGTCGGATTGACAGCAGGGGCGCCACCGTGCACTTACAGTGGTATCAGAGCCTCGCCATTAACATAGTCTAGCTTTGTATAATCTGTTTTACGTTTCCGATCGAACAAAAATCCCAAAACCGCGTTTTCATGTACAATCAGTTTTTGTCGAAATTTTTTGGAGTCCAAAAATTTTTCAGGGTATTGCAGAATGATGTGCAAAGAATCCTAAGAACACTGTAAAATTTTGGTGACATGATCTCTCCATATGACCGCGGAACCGCGGCCGTAACCCCTCTTTGGCCGCGGTTCCGCCGCAGGATGTTAGCTTCATTTCACCAATTTTTTGCAGTGGGCTTTTGGGCTGAAAATAGGGGTTTTGGTATACTTTGTTTGGGCCCAGAATTTCTGTGAGTGCTACAGTATTGCTTGGGGGCCGACTTGGTAAAATTTGATCGATCGGATATTTTAAACACATTAGTTCACAGTATTTACATTATATCTGCGACCGTGAATGTCACTTGATCGGTAAATCCAGTCTAACTGCTATAGCCCGGTTAGACGGATTTGCGAACGTGACATTCACGTTGATGTTCTGTGTTATGCTGTGTTGTTGCGGATTGGTCGTGGAGGATAGCCTGGATGCAATGCTAGTACAGTTTTTGTTGTATTATATACATTTGATATTGCGGGGCGAGCGTCCGACATGTGGACTGCCGTCACTGCCTGTTTGTATTATTATTTTGGGGCACGACCAGGTTGCGGTCGATGTACCCATTGTATGTATATTTTACTTTCTGTACTAGGATTACCCCGCGGAGGGGTGCACAGATAGCCGGGTTCTAGAGGGTAACGGGCCCGCATCTCATGGCATTGAGACGGAGGGGGCTTCACTCTAGAATTGGCAGGCTATTCGCCGCACTCGTAGGGGGTACAGGTTGACCCAGGAGGGGTGCCCAAGTTACCGGATTCCGTGAAGTGCTGGGTGGTCCATTCACGTTGCTGAAGGGGGCTGCCTCGCTTCAGTTTTTGGCGGGTAACTTGCCGCGCCCGTAGGGGTCTAGGATTTCATTGCACAGGCTATCCACACGACCAGGGGAACGTCGGGTTTCAGTAGTAGCTCTGTGAAACCCGGGGATCCCAGATATCTGTATTGTTCTGTGATGCTGTACATTTCAGTGATGTTGCATTTTATCATGCCTTGAGTGAAATATTATATATTGATATATATACTAGTAGATGTTGTATATGTTTTGCATCCGCGCTAGTCCAGTCCCTGCTCTGTCGTTTGTTAGCTAACCTAACGGGTAATGACGGGACCCAGTGGCGAATGCGGATGGCATATACGTACATCATTATATTTCGTTCTTTGTGGTGTGATCCATTGATGGGACTGCGTTGATTCGGATCAATGCAAGTTAAAAACAAACCTATTCTGATGTTGTTGGAACAATTTTTCAAAAAGCTGTTATTGCAAGGACGTTCACTTTTGTTTTGCATCGTGGTATTCAGTTGGAATATCCTGCTCCTCAGTCGATGAGGCAAAGGCCGAGATCCCTTCACCGGGAGTGACCCCTTGGACAAAAAGTTTGCGTCAGGGCAATAACTTCACTATAGCCGATTACTTTTGCTTTGCACCGTGGTATTCAGTTGGAATATCCTGCACCTCATTCTACGGGGAAAGAGCCGAGATCCCTTCACCGGGAGTGACCTCTTTAGCAATGGTTTTCGCCACTATATTTTTTTAAAAGCTATCGGGTTCCTTCAACGATATCAAGTTCATTACGTTAAAGGTTTTCGCCAGAAACCATTCGTAGCCCTCCGTCGTTTCAGACGGGTAGCACGTAGTATTCATGCTATGTTTGTTGACCTTCGTCAAGGCATAGTGAATGGTAGCTGCTTGTTACCTTTCTGCTGCATAGATAGATGCGTTGGTTTGGGACAGTCGTATAGCCTTGTTGGCCTTCGTCAAGGGCTTGTACGGATGGGTTCAAATTAACCTGGACAATGACGGGTAGAACTTGACATGTGACTTATGATTTGTTGGCCTTCGTCAAGGTCATAAGAGCATGGGGAAAAAATCACATCGGGAGTTTCTAAAGAAACTGAAACTTGCCAGATATGCGCATACCTTCTGGAGTGTGATGACGTGAGCGGATTCCGTCACGTTATCATGCGATGATAGTTGGATCCCGATTCCCACTGATGAGTTGGTTTACTCCTCGGGTGATCCCTACTAATTCTTCTTTCAGGTTTGGAGGAGAATTTGACGGTACAATGGGAGGTTTCCAGATTAGATAAATTGGTAACCATTCTGATCTAGGTTAGAGTGCACGTTGAGTGTTTCTTTTCTCTCTCTCTCTTTGGCAGCGACCATTGACCCGACCCTAGACTATGACTCAGTGACCAAGTTGACCGAACCTTCTTATACACCGGCTTTTGGATTGTCAGAGTTGCAGACCTCATTGCCACTCTTACTTTTACCCTTTTCTCCAGGACACCCCGTATTACTACGAACGTCCACTTCCATTGGACAAAACCATCGTATCGTTAGATACGAACTCGAAGGAATTTATTTGAGGATGGTTTCCGGTTCTGGAGAAAACGGATAGGACTATTCAGTTGTCTTTTCATTTTACCTTCTCTCAGGTTGCGATTGCTCCTTGGTTTAGGAGACAGTACAACTATTACGCAAATTGGATAGTCTTCTTCCAAACCATAGGTAGGTGCCGAACGGTGGGGAATGAAGAAAACCAATTAGCATAACGATGGTGTACAGAAGGTATTAAGTAAAGACATAACAAGGGATTAGTAAGAGGGCAAAGTAAATTGCGACTGCTATTCACGACCAAACCAAGTATTTCTTCGCCAATCCTAAATCACCTTTGTATTTCTCCAGGACACTCCGTATCACTACGAAGATCCACAGTTTATTGGATACTCCATCGTATGGTTATATACGAACTCGAAAGGAACTTGTTCCAGTTCGGGGATGGATTCTGGTTCAGGAGAAATAGGAATAAGGATTATTCGGTTGTCTTTTATCTTCACCTTCTGTCGCATTGCGAGTGCTCCTAGGATTAGGACAGTACACCCATTATGCTTATTGGATAGTCTTCTTCCAAACCATAGGCTGGTGCCGAACTGTAGGGAAGGAAGAAAACCATTTGGCCTAAATGGGTGTACAGAAGGTAATGACTAAAGACATAGAAAGGGATTTGGAAAGATGACAAAGAATTACACGGTTACAGTTGTGAATCTGGATAATGGAAGAGACATTACTAGGAATACCGGGATACCCCATCGAAACATTTCAATGTTTCAGTTTCACTGTGTACTGTTAAAGGAAAACTGATTTCCCAATCAGATCTTGCTCCAGGGTATGTATTTACCAGGTATGATTCTCACATCTGTATGGTTTTACAGATGATGAGTGGGAGTAAGTTATTGGGAATTGGGTGATCATCCTCATTATATCAGGAATCGTTGTAATCGGTGATATTTGAGGAAGTCACCTGGGTTGTTTGCCGGACGACAAATATTTGGTTTAGAATATCCGCTATTATGCACCAATTCCAAATTGATATATCTGTACGTCTATTTTTATAGAGTGAGATATACCTTTTTGAAATTATGTCTATGACATTTACCTATATCAGTGGATGGTTAGGTAAGGAGCATTAAACAGCGGTGTAATTCTTCTTAACCATAAGTACAGTTTTCAACTTACGACACACAGGGATTGAGTTATTAGACTCAAGGGACTTATACAGAGTATTGTATGTTGTCCAGGGTCCATTAGGACAGAGGGGTTGGTCCTCGTACTATATTCAGTTTACTTATGACTTCTCTAGTTTTTAGACAAGTGTTTCGTAGAAACACAGGGTCAAAGTTTTGAGAAGTTATAGGTATTTGAATAAAGTAGAGAACCAGGTATTGCAAGTATCGGGATTCTTCAAAGTGATCGAAGATGTAGATACTTGTGTATGGTGTTCAGTTGATAGTAATGATTAAGAGAACTTGCTTCTCTTTCAGGTTACTCATAATTGGAAGCATTCCTAAGTTGAGTAACGCTGATCGGCCTTCTTCCATTCAGTTGACATGCACTGGAGACAGCTGCATGATTTGAATCTGGTTTAATTAAATCAGTGCCTCTGGTTCTATATTGGATATAGAACAGTTCATATCTTAACGATATTAAGGTACGGGGAGTTATCCGGCTTATGATTAAAACCAGACACTCGACAACTCAAGGCACGTTTCTGTAATGGCTGTTTGTGGGTTGACCCAGGCTATGACGAGGGTCGACTTTCTACCATCTGGAAGATCAATAGTGATATTGTACTAGACTCGCCACAGTTTTAATAAAAATGGATATTTCAGAAAACAGTAATGGGAGTATGGTAGAACTGGAACTGATTCCAGAACCACAAACGATTACTGAAGATTTGATAGGAACCTAAAGATTCAATCTGATTTGACATTCCATTGGCCACTCCGCAGATAAGGTGGGTAACCTCAGGCACCCGGGAGGTACTCCAGTAGCCTCAAGGACGGTGACAGGGAGGTTCTTGTTTACCCACACTTGCCATTGTTGTTGTTCCAGGCCGCGAGACCCGGCAGGAGGATGAGTATAGCGTCGTTCTGAACTGGTTTCAGAAGTGTACGTGTATATGACTCGGCCAGAGGGTTGTCGTAGTCAGTGGGAGCAGCAGAAGCATTGGTGGACAGGTGGCTTATGTCTATTTATAGACTAAAGCAGAGTAGCGGAGATAGATCATCTATTTCTGATGTGACAGTCATAGGTTTGACTTCATCAGAATAGGGGATGGATCTGTTAAGAAGGTAGTGGGCTGTGATGTCATGGTATTTGGATGACATACATAGAGTAGGAAGTGATATTCCTATACTACGATCGGTTATACTTTGGTCGTCACACAGTAGTTTCTCCACATAGGACTTGGACATTATATCAGACATACTGGTTACTAGATCTAGATTTGGGTGGTTTCCTAATTAAGGGTACTTAAACAGCATTCTAAGAGTATTTAGAATGGACGACTCCTGGCACGGTAGTGTACCTGCAGGTGATGGAGTCACCCTCTCTAAAGGTGTCTTACAGACTAAAGGGGAGAGGGATGTGCATGATTGGCAGATCACTTGCTTTGGCAATTGAGTCAATCATGAGATGTCAAGTAAAACACCAGATGTTGTTTTTGTAGTAGATGCAATAAGTTGATATTGATCCAATCCTGGAGAAACAGTATGAAGCAGTTTTAGAACATAAGTTGATGTTCTAGGGATATGGTAACGACAGCCTCATTCGGGAGACAGTTATCATTCCAGGCTTCCAAGGTGACCTGGACGACAAGGAGGTTGTCAGAGTTATAGTTTTTCCCTCTGATGAGGGGCGGTATTTTGGACAGGTGGTCCAAGGCAATACTGAGGGAGGCGTGGCGCAGGATACTGATTAAGTTCTGTTGACGATACAGTTTAAGAAGTTTGGATTTGGAGTTCATTTATGAGCTAGGTCCCATCAGACATCCAGACACATTCAAAGACAGGTATTGCTCATTTCGGGAGATGGCTTTCTCCACGAACATGAGATATAGAGAGACATAGAAAGAAACATCAAAGCGGATCCACTCACTGAGGCTATTCCTCGAACGCAATAGTTTCGCAAACGAGTTTTGTGAGACTGACTAGTAGTGGAGTTGGGTGTTCGGTATCACACGGGCTGTGAGTATGCGACATCGCAATAATTAGCCTTGAGTGCAAGTGGGAGATTGTTAGAGATAGTGCCCTCAGAGTCAATTATTGGATCACAGGCACGTGATTTCAATGAATGAGGGAGGACCTATCCCGATAGGACAGTCTTACTCGAGATGATAGTATGCTATCTGGTTTATCTTTATCATCGTGTACTGCTTTAGGTGACCTGACAGATCACTATTGCACGTTGATAGAGCCCCTAGGATTCTTGCTTGACTACCAGCAGTATGAGGGCGATCATATATGTGGGAGCTGGGGTCTATAAGTGAAAGGTTCCTAGGCACACTATAGAGGTCTCACAAGGCATCGACCATGCCAATTTAAAATTTTACGGGTGCCGAGAAACCCTAATAAGGATCGTCGGCTAGAATTCTAGGCGAAACATTAAACTAGTTAACAACTTAACTAAAGATAAGAAGCTTCAACCTTTGTGGATCCGGATATCCACTTCCTTTTCTCCACGTAGGCGTCCTCTCGCTGTCCATCTTGAATCCCGAACTCAATCGTCGGCTTCATCGGGAAAATGGGCGGACTAGGTCGTCGGCTTCGTGCTGAAGATGATCTACGTCGAGGTTGCACAAGTTCAAGCTCCAACTTCACCAAGTGGTGAAACTTGTGAAGAAAACACCCAAAACAACTTGGCAAGAGGTAGAGGGTGAAGAAATAGGAGGTGGGTTCACTTTAGAATTGGATTTCACTCACTTTTGCTCAAGTTGCCATTGATGGGCTTAAGCTTTTCTTGAAGAAGAAGATGATCAAGAAGAAGAAAGAATATGATAAGTTATTTTAAAATCAAAAAGAAAACAATACTTATCATATCCTAACTAAGGTTAAGTGTAGAGAATATACAATGGTTACTTGGATGAGTTAGGGTTAAGCATGAAGACAAGAATGGTTGCATAAGTCAAAGCTTCATGAAGCTTCAATAAGAGACAAAGAAAGCCACCATTCTCATCTAAACCTTTTCTAAATAAATAAACAAATAAATAAATAAAAAGGCAAAACCCTAATCATCTCTTAACCATGGTTTAATTCTTCACACTAAACCAAATGAGCAAGTATCATCAAACATGATACAAAGATGTGCACAAAAGTATATCACATATACAACATGTACATCAAGTGAGAAAATCCATTTAAAGTGAACCAATACCAGTTAATGCAAAGTAATATATCAAATATATAATTATACATTAAATCATTAAATCAACACTTGATTTAACGATCCGGTCATATCGCATATAACCGATCAGTATCCAATGTATCGTTTTATCGAATCAATGATTCGATAACTAGGTCATATCGCATACAACCAATCGAAACATTCATCGCGAGAATGAAATGCGGTATCACATACACGCATTATTCTCGGTCCCGCACATATCTCATATGCGCTCCTATTTCGTTTCGCTTGAGCCAGGAAACCTCTGTGTAGGACTCTAAAGACTCGTCAATACGCCGGTAGCAGATGATGATCATATCAAGCACCCACAAGCCGCAAGCGGTCTGCTAAACGTAACGGCCATCCGGGTATTGAGCGATCAGAAGATCGACGAGCTAGCCCGCTCACACTCCTGTGAATCCAACCAGTAACACTTACCGTACAGTCCGGTCTGTTCGTCTGATACGTCGCATATCAAGTCTAGGGGTGGTAAACGTCAGACCACAATAACCGATAAGTCGTGCCGATGTGAGGCTCATAACGGGTCGAGAAACTACTGGTCACACTTACCAGCAAATCTCTGATCAGCCCTGGCCAGGGACTTCCCTGTTACGGCCAATCGAGCACAGCGCAACATCAACCCCCAATACCGGGAGAGACGAAACCCCTCCTATCGCTCATTGCCTCCATGTGACTCGGGACTGTACCCAAAGACCACCGTTTTGCACGCCCTCATGGACGTGGTAAGGTGGAGATCAAAGCACAGTGGGAATCACACAAGACTCTATGACGATCTCGGGTCTACAGACTAACCTGCACAAGTGTCACCTGAGAACTGCCATCTGACGTGAGGTATAATACCATCTGGGAGTTCTCGGCGAGTCCGTCCAGTGTACCCAGTCTCCACTGAACACCCGTATACCATCTCTGATGTCAAACACCAATGGACATGGGATCATCCATCGCCCATCTCATGGGTCGACAAGCGTATACGCTAGTCTACACTGGTATATCGATGCCCCGTCTCGATACACCTACGACTCGGGACCTTGAAGGATGTACCTATGGACTACCATGTCCCCACTAGTATGATCTGCATCATAGTCCAGGTAGTCAAGTACACATCCTAAGGGCTATACCAACATGTAACTATAAGACAGTTTAAAGAGACAAGTGTACATGTTAAGATAAAGAGTAACCAGATAGCATACTATCATATCGAGCAAGAAAGTCATCTCTATATATGTCCAAGCATCCAATATAATATACATCATCTGTACAATACTGGCCTCTAGGGCATACATACAACTAACAATCTCCCACTTGCACTAGGGCCAGCTGCTGTAGTATCTCATACCGAGGATCCCGAAGAGTCTCTCAAACTGTATCTGGGGAATGGCCTTCGTGAGTGGATCCGCCGTGTTGTTCTTCGTGTCAACTCTCCTGACCTCGATCTCCCGGCGATCAACTATCTCCCGGATCAGGTGATACCGCCTCAGAATATGCCTGGATCGCTGATGGGACCTGGGTTCCTTAGCCAAAGCCACCGCTCCATTGTTATCGCAATACAAAGGTATTGGATGCTCAATGGATGGAACCACTCCAAGTTCAGTAATGAACTTCTTGATCCAGACAGCCTCTTTAGCAGCATCGTTGGCAGCGATGTATTCAGCCTCCATCGTCGAGTCTGCCACGGTTTCCTGCTTGGAACTCTTCCAGCTAACCGCCCCTCCGTAAAGGGTAAAGACAAATCCCGACTGCGACTTAGAGTCGTCCTTATCACTCTGGAAGCTCGAATCGGTAAAGGACTCCACTTGGAGTTCTTCGTTACCATACACCAAGAGCATCTCTTTAGTCCTTCGCAAGTACTTGAGAATGCTCTTCACAGCTGTCCAGTGACTCTCTCCAGGATCATCTTGATACCTGCTCACTACACTTAGTGAGTATGCTACATCGGGTCTGGTACATAGCATCGCGTATATGATAGAGCCTACAGCCGAAGCAAAGGGTATCCCTTGCATTCGAGCTCTCTCCAAATCAGTCTTGGGAGACATCTCTTTGGAGAGAGTGATTCCAGAGATCGTGGGCAAGTTCCCACGCTTGGATTCCTCCATACTAAACCTCTTTAGTATGGTGTCAATGTACCTGTATTGGGACAATCCCAAAATCCGTTTGGATCTATCTCAATAGATCCTTATCCCCAATATGCAGGAGGCATCACCAAGATCTTTCATTGAGAATCTTTGTGATAAGAAGAGCATGACCGATTGCAGCATAGCAATATCATTTCCTATCAAGAGTATGTCGTCCACGTACAATCCGAGGAAGACAATCTTACTCTCTGTCACCTTCTTGTAGATACAAGGTTCATCTGGATTTTTGACGAAATCAAACTCTTTCATAACGACGTCAAAGCAGATGTTCCAACTCCGCGATGCTTGCTTTAATCAATAAATGGATTTAAGCAGCTTGCACACCTTCCCGCTGCTCCCACTGTCTACGAAGCCCTCTGGCTGAGTCATGTACACACACTCTTCTAAATCACCATTTAGAAAGGCGGTCTTAACATCCATTTGCCAGATTTCGTAGTCATGATATGCAGCAATGGCAAGCATGATTCGGATGGATTTAAGCATAGCCACTGGAGAAAAGGTTTCGTCACAGTCCATACCTGACTGTGACGAAAACCTTTTGCAACAAGTCTAGCTTTGAAAGTCTCCACTTTCCCATCTACACCATGTTTTTTCTTGAAGATCCACTTGCTCCCAATGGGTTTTACCCCTTCTGGAGCAACTTCCAAAGTCCATACTTTGTTGGTGTACATTGATTCCATCTCGGACCGCATAGCATCCAGCCATTTCACTGAGTCCCTACTCGTGATGGCCTGCTCGAAGCTAGTTGGGTCATCATCCTCCATGTTGGCGAGGAACCCTACTAGATCGGCGGAGAGGCTGGGGTTCGTCGTGTACTACTGAATCCTCTGGATCCACTAAATCTTCTATTGTGTTTTGTTCAGCTGGAACCTCTTCCAGTTCCACCTCAGAGCCACTAATCTCTTTTGCAAGAAATTCCTTTTCTAAAAAGGTGGCATGTTGAGCAACAAATACTCTTTGTTCTTCACTGTGCTAGAAGATATACCCTCGCGAATGTTTGGGATATCCAACAAATTTACACAAAACAGACCTTGCCTCGAGTTTGTCCGGTTTTTGTCTTTTGACATAGGCCGGGCAACCCCATATCTTTATAAAATTAAGATATGGTCTCTTCCCTTCCCATATTTCATATGGTGTGGTAGGCACAGATTTGGTGGGAACCCTGTTCAGTAGGTATGCTGCTGTTTCCAGTGCATATTCCCAGAAGGAAACAGGTAACTCAGCTACACTCATCATAGAGCGCACCATATCTAATAGGGTGCGGTTTCTCCGCTCCGATACACCGTTGTGCTGTGGTGTATATGGAGGAGTTAGCTGAGAGAGAATCCCATTCTCTTTTAGGAAGTCCAGGAATTCAATGCTCAAGTATTCTCCTTCTCGATCAGATCGTAGGATTTTAATACTTTTTCCGGTTTGGTTCTCAACTTCTTGTTTATATTCTCTAAATTTCTCAAAAGCTTCTGATTTGTGTTTCATCAGGAACACATATCCGAATCTAGAGAGATCGTCAGTGAATGTAATGAAGTACGAAGAACCATCCCTGGCATGTGTAGACATGGGACCGCATACATCACTATGTATCAGTCCCAAGAGTTCGGTAACTCTTTCTCCGTGTCCCGTAAACGGAGTTTTGGTCATCTTTTTTTTTGAGACATGACTGACAAGTGTCATAAGATGAAAATTCAAACGGATTTAAATATCCATCCTTATGCAACTTAGCTAGTCTTGTCGCATTGATGTGACCCAGTCTACAATGCCACAAGAAGGATTCGTTCAGTTCAGAACTCTTCCTCTTGTGTGTGTTTGTTATGCTCAGAACTGTTGATTGATTTAGAACATAAATGCCATTGCACAACGTGCCTGATCCAACCAACTTTTGGTTACGGAAAATGTTCATAACATTGTCCTGTAATACAAAATTATATCCCTCTTTACTCAATAAAGAAACCGATATAATGTTGCATATCAGGTTCGGCATGTAATAGCATTCGTTCAGAACCAATGTATTACCAGTCGGTAATACAAGGTGATATTCCCCGACAGTCTTAGCTGCAACAATTGCACCATTTCCAACTCTAATGTCTTTATCACCTTCTCCAAGTTGTCTACCTTTCATGAGCCCATATAACTGATTACATATATGGGATCCTGACCTGGTAACTAATACCAGGACGTGGAGCAAATGGAGAAACAGTTCTCTGTAACGAACACACCCGAAGAAAATGCATCAACATGTACTTTCTTCAATCGGGTGGCATGGGAATCCTGGTATTCCCCTATTTCCTGTTCATTCCTATAACTCTTATAAGAAAGAACGGAACCAACGTTCCCCAGCACAGTATAACATGCGGGTTCGGTCAATACATCCATATTATTATCTTCATTAGGGCATGAAATGGTCGCTACCTGGAGAGAGAGAGAAGAAAACACTTTAGCGTATGCTCGTGCAAGATCAGATTGGTTATTATCTTATCTAATCAGGATGGCTCCCACTGGTTTTATCAAATCTTCCTTCAAACCCTAAAAGGAAAGACTAGCCGGGATTAATTACACACTACAAGTTCGCCAATCTTTCAGCCAGGCCAGTGTCGGTACTTTGAGGGAGGTCCCCCGTGCTTCCGCACGAACCTAATTAATGTAAACCTCGTTTTCCCAGAGGCGTAACCTCTTTGACACCTTTCTAGACACCTACTTGATCGGCTAATTGCAATGTGCAAAACTCTCCCAGGAGTAACTCTTACTCGCAGTGGGTATCGGGATCCAACTATCTAATAGAAGGTATGCAATCTCATTACAAATTTCAACACTTGAAATTCCTGATAATATTTTTCCCCAAGCATGCTATGACCTTGACGGAGGTCAACAAACCACAGGGTGCATGTCAAGTTCAACCCGTCATTTCTTGATTGAATCAAACCCACCCGCACGACCCTTGACGGAGGTCAACAAGGTCGTACGACTACCTTAATCCAATCTTCATCACATGCATAAGCAGATAAATACTAGTTAGCTACCGCACACTACGCCTTGACGGAGGTCAACAAACGTAGCACGAATACTAAGTAGGATTTATCTGAAATGACGGAGGGCTACGACAGTTTTTTCTGAAAACCTATTGCGTAATGAACTTGATATCGTTGTAGAATCAAATGAAGTTTTGAAATTGAGTGATTTTGAGGCTTTTCTAGATTTGCTAAAGGGGTCACTCCCGGTGAAGGGATCGTCGGCCCTTTCCTCGTGGAATGAGGTGCGGGATATATCATATATATCTCTGTGCAAAGAAGAAACTATAGAAGCAATCAAAAGTTAAACCAAGTGTGTAGCATCTGCCAGTTATTGCTAAAGGAGTCACTCCCGGTGAAGGGATCTCGGTCCTTTCCTCATCGAATAAGGTGCAGGATATATCACATATACCGCTGTGCAAAGCAAGAACTGTAGCTACCTGTTTTATTTAAAATTTGATTCTACAACATCTTAGGTTTCTTTCCATTCATTAATCATATTAATGAAGTCCCATCATTTAAATACCTAAACATCACTGATAAATACGACGTACACTTATGCCATCCGCATTCGCCTGGATGTCCCCTCGTGCACCGTTAGGTTAGGTAACTAACGACAGAGCAGGACAGGGCTAGTGCGGGTGCAAAACATAAGTAACGTCTATATAATATATCATATATACTATATACTGTATCTATCACAGAATATCACATGATCACATCACAGATAAAGCAGCAGAAGAAACATATGAAATATTGGATATACTAGGACGTCCGTGTTTTCAATACGAGCCAGTATAAAACACGGATTCCACGGTCGTGATGAATAGCCAATCCCACACCCCTAGACCCTTATGAGAGCGGCAAGCAACCCTGCCAATTCTAGGGTTAGGAGACCCGGACTCGACTCCTCGAGTTGGTCTCCCACTGGACCCCAGAACCCGGTTACTAGTGATCCCCTCCTTGGGTCTATCCTAATGCGGAAAAGTAAATAATATACAAATGTGACAACTTCCGCAACCTGGAAGTGCCCCAAATAAAAGAATATTACATACAAGTTTTTACATGAATGAAAATGAAAAACACTCATCTCACATAAAAACCCCCGGCTATTCAAACACAATGATCCAATATAACATATCCAGCAACACATAACATCACATGTTATCAACGTAAGTAAATATGCGCATCCCAATTGTCGTTGACATATAGCAACGAAACCGGCGATATCACATATTACACTTACGGTCACAGAAAAGAAAGTGTAAAACTACAACAATTGGAATCCGCAACCTCTTTAGACATCGCATGCCTAACACTTATAAACCCCGCATTTTAGTCCCATTATCGAAAACTCTTTTTCAATATAAAGTGAGACTAAATCGCTAGATTTATAACATTCATTCAGTTATCTCATAACTACTTGTGAATTCCAATTATTGTATCCCATTCCGGATAAATAGAAAATGTCAAACTTTCCGATCGAACAATCGAACACCCAAGTTTTCCCGATACAGATCAACACATGAAACAAGTCTAAAAACATTTAGTTCGTGCCTCAGTACCAACGGTCCAGCCGTAGAAGGGTCAAGCCAACGCCTCACATGTGGCACGCCGTACTGCCCCAAACCCGAAGGTTCAAAGGGCAGTTCAAGACGGTCACATAATGGAGTTAAGGTTTGTTGTCTTCTAGAGGGTCCATCGAGTTACTTGCACTACTTAGAACGTCTTTAAACTACGGAAAAATCCAACACTTGGAAATTTCCCGACAGGGGAAAAATTGGGTATTTATATCCGGTCGAACTTTTTAACATATTCTAAAATTATCCGGAAAACACATAGACACAGTTTGATAATCCGATCGAATATACGAACTCCCAATACAACCCTAGAACACTCAACTCTTAAATCAAATTAAAAATTCCCAGAAAAACCAGAACCATAAAATAGGAATTATTGTGCAAAATTGGTTGACTAAACTCATTAGTGGGCCGCGGAACCGCCGCATAAGGCATGCTTCTGCTGCGGTTCCGCCGCACTATGAACAGTTCATGGAAAACGTTTTGCACCGTAATTCTTAGATTTCCCTGCTGATTTTTCTCCATATTTTTATTTTCGAAAAAGACCAGATTTCAGAAATTGTCCAGAGAGCATTTTAGGGTTGGGGTTTCGGGTCGATCGGACTTCAAACTCCGTCTAGACTTCGCCTAAGGCTCTAGCTAGGCTCTGATACCACTGAAAGGTTCCTAGGCACACTATAGAGGTCTCACAAGGCATCGACCATGCCAATTTAAAATTTTACGGGTGCCGAGAAACCCTAATACGGATCGTCGGCTAGAATTCTAGGCGAAACATTAAACTAGTTAACAACTTAACTAAAGATAAGAAGCTACAACCTTTGTAGATCAGGATATCCACTTCCTTTGCTCCACGTAGGCGTCCTCTCGCGGTCCATCTTGAATCCCGAACTCAATCGTCGGCTTCATCGGGAAAATGGGCGGACTAGGTCGTCGGCTTCGTGCTGAAGATGATCTACGTCGAGGTTGCACAAGTTCAAGCTCCAACTTCACCAAGTGGTGAAACTTGTGAAGAAAACACCCAAAACAACTTGGCAAGAGGTAGAGGGTGAAGAAATAGGAGGTGGGTTCACTTTAGAATTGGATTTCACTCACTTTTGCTCAAGTTGCCATTGATGGGCTTAAGCTTTTCTTGAAGAAGAAGATGATCAAGAAGAAGAAAGAATATGATAAGTTATTTTAAAATCAAAAAGAAAACAATACTTATCATATCCTAACTAAGGTTAAGTGTAGAGAATATACCATGGTTACTTGGATGAGTTAGGGTTAAGCATGAAGACAAGAATGGTTGCATAAGTCAAAGCTTCATGAAGCTTCAATAAGAGACAAAGAAAGCCACCATTCTCATCTAAACCATTTCTAAATAAATAAACAAATAAATAAATAAAAAGGAAAAACCCTAATCATCTCTTAACCATGGTTTAATTCTTCACACATAACCAAATGAGCAAGTATCATCAAACATGATACAAAGATGTGCACAAAAGTATATCATATATACAACATGTACATCAAGTGAGAAAATCCATTGAAAGTGAACCAATACCTGTTAAGGCAAAGTAATATATCAAATATATAATTATACATTAAATCATTAAATCAACACTTGATTTAACGATCCGGTCATATCGCATATAACCGATCAGTATCCAATGTATCGTTTTATCGAATCAATGATTCGATAACTAGGTCATGTCGCATACAACCAATCGAAGCATTCATCGCGAGAATGAAATGCGGTATCACATACACGCATTATTCTCGGTCCCGCACATATCTCATATGCGCTCCTATTTCGTTTCGCTTGAGCCAGGAAACCTCTGTGTAGGACTCTAAAGACTCGTCAATACGCCGGTAGCAGATGATGATCATATCAAGCACCCACAAGCCGCAAGCGGTCTGCTAAACGTAACGGCCATCCGGGTATTGAGCGATCAGATGATCGACGAGCTAGCCCGCTCACACTCCTGTGAATCCAACCAGTAACACTTACCGTACAGTCCGGTCTGTTCGTCTGATACGTCGCATATCAAGTCTAGGGGTGGTAAACGTCAGACCCCAATAACCGATAAGTCGTGCCGATGTGAGGCTCATAACGGGTCGAGAAACTACTGGTAACACTTACCAGCAAATCTCTGATCAGCCCTGGCCAGGGACTTCCCTGTTACGGCCAATCGAGCACAGCGCAACATCAACCCCCAATACCGGGAGAGACGAAACCACTCCTATCGCTCATTGCCTCCATGTGACTCGGGACTGTACCCAAAGACCACCGTTTTGCACGCCCTCATGGACGTGGTAAGGTGGAGATCAAAGCACAGTGGGAATCACACAAGACTCTATAACGATCTCGGGTCTACAGACTAACCTGCACAAGTGTCACCTGAGAACTGTCATCTGACGTGAGGTATAATACCATCTGGGAGTTCTCGGCGAGTCCGTCCAGTGTACCCAGTCTCCACTGAGCACCCGTATACCATCTCTGATGTCAAACACCAATGGACATGGGATCATCCATCGCCTATCTCATGGGTCGAGAAGCGTATACGCTAGTCTACTCTGGAATATCGATGCCCCGTCTCGATACACCTACGACTAGGGACCTTGAAGGATGTACCTATGGACTACCATGTCCCCACTAGTATGATCTGCATCATAGTCCAGGTAGTCAAGTACACATCCTAAGGGCTTTACCAACATGTAACTATAAGACAGTTTAAAGAGACAAGTGTACATGTTAAGATAAAGAGTAACCAGATAGCATACTATCATATCGAGCAAGAAAGTCATCTCTATATATGTCCAAGCATCCAATATAATATACATCATTTGTACAATACTGGCCTCTAGGGCATACATACAACTAACAATAAGCACATCCTTAAAAGGTCTTTAGTCATGGCAGTTTCGAGATAGGGCATCGATACTCCAGAGTAGACTAGTGTATACAGTCGAGACTCCGACGAGGGGCGGTGGCCGGTCTCACAAGCCACTGGTGTCAGTTGGTTCACCTATGATGTATACAGGTGCTCATTGGGTTATGAGGACACCGGACAGGACTCGCCGGGAACATGCTAGTTGGTCTTATACCTGACGTCAGATAGCAGTTCCCTGGTGACATGTGCACAGGTTAGTTCATCGACCTGAGGATCGTCATTTGTCTCGTGTGAGTTCCCACTGTACTTTGATTACTACCCTACCACGCTCAAAGGAGACGTGGAAACAGGTTTTAGTTGGGTACAGTCCCGAGCCACATGGAGGCAGTGAGCGGATCTTCAGGGGTTCGTCTCTCCCGGTATTGGGGGTGAGGTCGCGCTGTGTCTAGGAGAGCCCTTACACGAAGTCCTTGGCCAAGGCAGGAGATTTACTGGTAGGTATTCCAGTAGTATCTCAGGGTGTTCTGGGCTTCATTCCAACACGACTTGTACCGCTTTTGGGGAACTGACTTTTACCAATCCCCTAGGCCCGCCATGCGATGCTCATAGACGAACGGACCGGACTGTACGGATATTGTCACTGACAGGCTCAGTAGGGTGTCAGGATGAGTTCGCTCATCGACGTCCCTTTTGGTCAATAGATGGTAGCCGGTCACGTATGGCTAATACCTCTGACGTGCTAGTGGTTAAATCCACAGCCATAGTATTGACGAGTCTTTAGATTCCCCCACATTCAGTTACTCAAGTTTCGGGCGAAACGCTGTAGAGGCCGTATGGAGATATAGCAGGGTTCGATCAGATACGTGCAGTATTGCATGGATCAGGATCGGACGGATAATACTAGCCGGCTTTGGTTTAAGCCGGATCCTAGTATAGTACAGTGTAGATTTTGTCTCTTTGCATTTGTATTTCGGTCGTAATACAGATGCGGGTGTGTATACACAGTATCAGGGTTTTCCTGTAATTTATTACGGGACCAGTTTTCTGGAGTTGCCAGTTTGCTTTCCGTTTCTGCCATTTTCATTTGTATCTTTCAATGGCCGAAGATTGGTGGAGGAGGGCTTATTTGCATTTGTGCAAATAAGCATTTGTGGAGGGTGTTCTTTGCATTTTGTTGCGTCATGATGGTTTTCAGGATGGGTGCACCATCCATTGACTTGATTAATCCATCATTGCTTGAGTTCTATCTTCATGATGGCATGACTTTTGGAAGTGATGATTGTTGTTTGAGTGTTGGACTTTCCTAGTGATCATTTCTATGCATGATAGCCTTTTCTCTCTCTCCTTTGGATTATTGGTTGGCTCACTCTTTCTTTTGATTCACACACTCACCACTCTCTCATTCTCTCCTCTCCCATGACCATGGCCGGCCAAGCTCATTGAAGGGGCTGCCCATTTTAGTGGTGGGGGATCTTTAGTCTTTTGGCTTCATAAAAATCCCAAAATGTTTCATCTCCAAAAGGTCTTTGTTCCTTTCCGCCACCAAAGGCAACTCCATAACCCCAAATGAGACATGGCCTTCTACACGTATTCTACAGCAAATCTTGAGCACGTCGACTCGCCAAATTCGTGCCCGAGTTGCCTCGGTCCAGTGGTGGGAGGCCGTAAAAGAAGCCGGCGACGTGGTGCCTTTCCGGCGAGGAGGTGGAGACCGGACATTCCGCGGGAGATCGGGACGATGACGAGAAGACCGGAGGACACGGATCGCTCGGTATATCTCTCTTCCCCATCTTGTAGTTAGCTAGGACTAGATTAATGGCACGATCCGGGTTTATAGTGCGCGGTGGTGCCGGTTTGAAAAGTTAAAGTTAATCACCGCTTCCGCATTACGGCGTCGAATTGACGGCCGGGGCGCCGTCGTGCACTTACAATCTCATGGTTTCATATACTATATACCATATACCATCACAAACACTTAGAAAACTCAACACTAGAATCATTTGCTCTCACTCACTAACTTGTATCTTTAATGTTGATGTATGCTTGTTAAACCTTATGCTTAGCGTTGATACCCTAAGCTTGGACATACAAATGGTAAGTGAACAAACGGACTCGTTTCGTGTTTTGCAGCGAATCTCGGAATTTGATGATTTATGCTTCGCAACCGCCTTGACAAATCATGCCTCATGCCGGGATCGACGTAATGACGGACAACTCATGATCAAGAGAGCGTCGAAGGAATCGTCGCGATTCGACATTCCGAGCCAAAGCCACAACCACTTCTTTCTTAGCTTCTTTTCTTGCTTTTCATTGTTTTCGTATTCTTTCATTTTTAGTGACAAAACCAACCCATTCGTTATTTGTTGAACCTTAAATCACAAGACCTAATACACAATTCCCTGCGGATCGACCCGTACCTGTCGGCTTGCTACAATGCGCCGTGCACTTGCGGTTTATAAATTTTAAAACGAGAACGATCTCGCGTGCGCATTCCATTTCCTTAAAATCATATCCGTTTCCAAAATATACGCATTTGCGCACGCGGGTGAATTCCCAACAAGCTGCTACAAAATAAGATATGTATAAAGACGGGTCAGATCTCAGCATAAAAAAAGTGAATAAGATCTAACCTACCAATAGTTGAAAGTGGCAAATCGGGAAGTATACCATTTCTTCGTCTTCTCCTTCGAGCCGTAAGATTGTAGTCAGTACGGGAAAAAGCTTATTAGAGAAGGATTACTCATAGAAAGATGAAATAAGAAATGAAAAATAAACTAACCAATGCCAGAAGGAGGGACAAATCCTAATTGGATGGCGAAGTGCAAGGCTAACATTTGACACAGATGGTTGAAAAGCACTCCTGCAAGATTGCGACAATATACGTTAAGAAATTAATCTAAGAAGTAATATCAATACTAAAATTAAATAATAAAATTTTTGAAGGAAATTTACTTTCGTCGCTGAGCCCGAGAAAACTCAGGGAGGTGAAAAAGAGATGGGTGGAACAACAACAGTCATGGTGATAGCTGACGGGGGTTTCAATCAGCAGATCGGCAGGGTTTACCGTGCCTGTACGAGAAATAGAGAAAACATTAGAAAATGTGTTTAGCAGAAACAAGGATCCGAAAGTAATAGTACAGAAGATACCTACGGGTTTCATGAGAACCGACGGTGCGGGAACTATGACTGTATCTGGAGCATCACTAATCACGACAGCCTCTTCGACTTCCATCACCACAGAGGAGACGGATTCAAAATCTGCACCCTCGTCCCCTGAATCAATAAGGGCTGTCACTATGCTATCATTACTCGCGGATACTGGTGATCCTCCGGGAGGAGTGGCGGAGCAACATTAGACTTAAGGTGAAGGCCTTCCGTCCTAAAATCCTCAGATTTCTCCATCTCATCCACAGCCCCGACATCTAAACTTGTCCCTACTGTATCATTCAAAATAAGGGGGGAAGTTATGATTCTAATAAGTGGTTATAGAAACTGTTGGCTATAGTGCCCTCAAAGTCAATTATTGGATCGCAGGCACATGATTGCAATGATTGAGGGAGGACCTATACCGGTAGGACAGTCTTACTCGAGATGATAGTATGCTATCTGGTTTGTTTTTATCATCGTGTACATGCTTCAGGTGACACTACAGTTCACTATTACATGTTGATAGAGCCCATAAGATTCTTTCTTGACTACCAGCAGTATGATGGCGATCATATACGTGAGAGATGGGTAATCTATAAGCACATCCTTAAAGTGTCCCTAGTCGTGGGAGTTTCGAGACTGGGCATCGATACTCCATGAGTAGACTAGTGTATATGGATCAAGACCCCGACGAGGGGCGGTGGCCGGTCTCATAAGCCAATGGTGTCAGTTGGTTCACCTAAGATAGTATACAGGTGCTCATTGGGTTATGAGTACACCGGACGGACTCGCCGGGAACATGCTAGTTGGTATTGTACCTAATGTCAGATGGCAGTTCCCAGGTGACATGTGTACAGATTAGTCTATTGACCTGAATCGTCATTTATCTCGTGTGAGTTCCCACTGGGCTTTGATTACTACCCTACCACGGCTCAGAGGAGTCGTGCAAACAGGTTTTAGTTGGGTACAGTCCCGAGCCACATGGAGGCAGTGAGTGGATCGTCAGGGGTTTCGTCTCTCCCGGTATTGGTGGTAGAGGGCGCAGTGTGCACTGATGGACATCACCAGAAATCCATGGCCAAGATAGTCGAGAATTACCGATCTAGGATCGGTAATTTCTCATGTGGTGATGGCTTCATACCGACACTAAATATCGCGTTATTTGGGGTCTAACTTTATCCACCCTCCTAGACCCGATATGCGATACTCATAGAAGAATGGACTGGACTGTACGGATATTGTCACTGTCAGGCTCTGTAGGGTTTCTGGATGAGTTCGCTCGTCGGCTTCTCTTTCGCTCAATACCTGGGTAGCCATTACGTACAGCTAGTGCCACTGACGGCTTGTGGTTAAACCCACTGCCAGCGTATTGACGAGTTTTTAGAGTCCCACACAGAGGGTTTCCCTAGTTCGGGCGAAACATTGTAGAGGTCGTATGGTTTTATGGCAGGGTTCAATCATATACGTGCACTCGTGCATGGATCATGATCGGACGGATCATACTAGTGGGCTTTGGTTTAAGCCGGATCCTAGTATTAGATTGTTGGATTACTTTTGTCTTATAGTATTCATATTCAGTCGGAATACGGATGCGGGTATGTATATACGGATGAGGGGTATTCTTGTAATTCGTTACAAGATTACTTTAGTTGATGCCATTTCTTTTTCTTGATTAAACATTTTAGTTAAAATATTTAATGGTGGAAATTGTTACTCATTCTTGGCATGACATATCTTTTGTCATGGCTAAGATATTTTTGTGTGAGCCTTAGATATTTTGTAAGTGTGTGAGTGTAGAGATATTTTGTAAGTGTGTGAGGCTCATTTGATCACAACAAAATATCTAAACACTCACTTACACTTGAGAGGGCAGCCATCACTTTATTTGTGAGCCATCTCATTTCTTTTGCTAAGCTTGCTCACTTGCTTATTTCTTGAGCTCACAACTTCCACCATGGGCATCTTCTTCAACCTCCACTCCAACCCTCTCATGTGTTGAGAATCCTAGAGTGTATTGAGAAAAATTAATCACGCACTATCTCTACTTCATCTTGAGCACTTAAGTTGGCAAACTAGTTGTTCAAGTTGCTTCGGTTTGAAGCGGATGCCCGTATAAAGAATCCTCGAGGTGGATCATCTTTGACGAGGGAGACCGGAGAGCGGACTTGTTCGGAGCAGCCGGCGAGGAGCTTGGGAAGAGATTGAAGACCGAAGGACACGGATCGATCAGTATAATCTCTAAACACATTACAGTTTTTCTAGTAAACGGTTAATGGCACGATCCAGGTTATTGGTTGTGGTAGGGCCAAGTTTGAAAAGTTTTGTTTCACGTTTGGCCTCGGATTGACGGCCGGGGCGCTGCTGTAACCCAACATAAACAAACTTGGAAAATAAATAAGTCCTACCACATTTCGTTAAAGTATCGTGCGCTATCTCACCTTGAAGTACACGCTCAGTCTCTTCACGAGCTTAATGTGCGATCTGCTTATGAGCGGTTGACAAGGTAGGAGGGACGTCCTCCATGGAAGCATCAAGGGTTCGTATTTCACTTGAACCCGCACCTGTGGCCAAGCTAGCCTGACGCTCCCTCGCTTCGTGCTTCCGGCGTTTCCTCTCGGTCTTAGCCATACGAAGACATCTCTCAGGAACCTCCGACAATGGAAGATTTTCATCTGAATTATACTCAGCCTCGGGAACTGCTACAATATCTATCATTAGCTGCTTTAACGACGCTTCCCGTACTGGCCTAGAGGTGGCCTGAACAATAGTCGGCAGCTTTGACGATTCTGAAGGGGCCGTCGGGGGAGGAATAACCTCTGTGCTAACGCCCAAAGATGGCACTGTTGGGTTACACTAACGCCTTGGCTATCATCCGTGGCCGTTTGCGGAACAAAAACTTTTATAACGATTTAAACTGGCTCTAGAATAACCCGTAAACATCGGATCTACCATAAATATAACTAGCAAGTAAAAGAGTTCTATCTACTATGATAGAAACTTATACCTAAAGAAACAAGTCTTTCGAGTCTTTACTCCTCTCCTTTAGCTCCTTTAAGGATGTACGGATCGCGCTTGATCGACAGCCTCCTCACGTCAAAGATAATCCACCCGAGAGTGTGTACTTTGAGCTCCTACCTCCAAATCGAGGTAACTAGGGTACTTAGTATGCTAATCTAAGTAGCCTAGATGATGTAGAGAGTGATGATGGATTGATTTGTCTCACTAACCCTTGGTTTCTCAACATATGAGACTTTTAGGGTTTGAGAAAGAAGAAGAGAGCGTTGTAGGAGAGAGAGTGTTGAAGTTAGAATCAATGAAGATTGCTAAGTGTTGTGAATAATATCTAGCATCAATAATTCACCCCACAAAATATCAAGCGTACCCAAATAGTAAACCATGAGTCATCGCATGAGTCACCAAGTAGCCATGCTTCATTTAACACAAATGAACATCTCATACCTCCACCACATTAACCATTCAACAAAATGGTAAAAACAATAATGAGGTGTCTTCTTCTAGAAGAATCTTGCACAATTACAAGAATACCCTTCACCGTATATACATGCCCGTATCCGTATTACGAAAAAATACGAATACAAAGAAACAAAATTAATCCAAGAATATAATACTAGGATCCGGCTTAAACCAAAGCCTGCTAGTATTATCCACCCGAACATTATACGTGCACAAGTACACATATATGATCTAACGCTTGTTGTAAAACTATACGGCCTCTACATCGTTTCGCCCGAAGCAGGGAAACCCTCTGTGTGGGACTCTAAAGACTCAACAGTACACTGGCAGTGGGTTTAACCACAAGTACGTCAGCGGTACTAGCTGCACTTAACGGCTTTCCAGGTACCTGTCGAAAAGGAAGGCCGACAAGCAAACTCATCCGAACTCCTACTGAGCCTATCCATGACAATCTCTGTACAGTCCGGTCTCTTCGTCCAAGAGTATCGCATATCGGGTGTAGGGGTGGTATACGTCAGACCCTAATAACTCGATAATTCGTGCTGATGTAGCTCAGGACCAATCCGGGAAACAACTGATCAACCGATCAGTAAATCCCGATTTCCTTGGCCAAGGTCTTATGGTCCTCGACAATCGAACACAGTGTAATATCGACTCCCAATCTCCCACTTGCATTAAAGGCCAGTAACTGTCGTACCGAATACCCAATGTCTGCACTAAGGCTAGCAGCTGGCATACCGCATACCTAACATCTCAAAAAGTCGCATGAACTACGCTTGAGGGAGGGCCTTTATAAATGGATCCACTGTGTTCTCTTTTGTATCCACTCTCCGGACCTCGATCTCCTACCGATCTATGATCTATCTGATCAGGTCATACCGCCTTAAGATGTGTCTGGATTTCTGATGGGGCCGTGGTTCCTTCGCTAAAGTTATAGCCACATTGTTATCGCAATACAACGGTATCGGATCAACAATGGACGGAACTACCTGAAGTTCAGTAATGAACTTCTTCATCTAGAGCGCTTCTTTTGCGGCATCGTTTGCAGCAATGTATTCGGCCTCCATCGTCAAGTCTGCGATAGTGTCCTATTTGAAGCTCCTCCAACATACCGCCCCTCCGTTGAGGGTAAACACAAAACCCGAGACAGACTTGTTGTCATCCTTGTCACTCTAGAAGCTTGAATCGGTAAAAGACTCGACCTTAAGGTCTCCATTACCGAAAACTAAGAACATCTCCTTAGTCCTTCTTAGGTACATGAGAACCGGCTCACCACGCTAAGCGCGTAAGCTACATCCGGTCTTGTACATAGCATCACATACATTATAGATCTTACCGTCGAAGTGTAGGGTATAGTGCTCATGCGAACCCTCTCCTCATCAGTCTTAGGAGACATCTCCTTGGAAAGGGTGATTCCGTGCAATGCGGGTATATTACCTCGCTTGGAATCTTCCATACTAAATCTATTTAGTACGGTCTTTATGTACCTGGACTGCGAAAGTCCCAATAATCTCTTAGATCTATCTCTGTAGATCTTGATCCCCAGAATGTACGAGGCATCACCCAGGTCCTTCATGGAGAACCTTTGTGATAAGAAAAACATGACCGATTGTAGCATAGGAATATCGTTTCCTATCAAAAGAATGTCGTCCACGTACAAGACTAGGAATACGACAGTTCTTCCTACAATCTTCTTATAAATACATGGCTCATCTTCGTTCTTGATGAAGTCAAATTCTTTGACTGTTTTATCAAAATAGATGTTCCAGCTCCGCGATGCCTGATTTAATCCATAAATGGATTTAAGCAACTTGCACACCTTCCCGCTGCTCCCACTGTCTACAAAACCTTCTGGCTGATCTATATAAACGTACTCTTCAAAACTTCCATTTAGAAAGGCCGTTTTTACATCCATCTGCCAGATTTCATAGTCATGGAAGGCATCAATGGCAAGTAGGATCCGAATGAATTTGAGCATAGCTACTGGAGAAAAGGTTTGGTCATAGTCTACTCCTGGTCTTTGACGAAAACCTTTTGCAACGAGTCTAGCCTTATAGGTTTCCACTTGCCCATCTACAACAAACTTCCTTTTGTAGATCCATTGCATCCAATGGGTTTTACCCCTGGTGGAGCAATATCCAAGGTCCACACTTTATTGGTGTACAAGGACTCCATCTCGGATCGCATAGCATCCAACCATTTATCATAGTCCCTACTAGATCTGCGGAGTGGCTGATAACGACCTACCTGAAACTAGTAGGATCATCTTCTTGCAAGATGCAATCCTCTCGATCCCCGTCTATGAGAAAACCGTAGTATCTCTCGGGCGGATGAGAAATCCAACTAGATCTGCGGAGTGGCTGAAGCTCGTCCGGGGTTATTGAATCTTGAGGTTCCACCAATTCTTCAGTTTGAGTTTGTGGTTCCTGAATTTCTTCCAGTTCTACCATACTCCTATTTGTTTCTTTTGTAAGTCTATGTCGCGCACCCCGCGTGTTCACGGGGAGGCGGAATATGCAAAAAACAATTTTTCAAAGCTCGCAACACCGACTTGAACTCCAGGATCGATACTAAACCATAACTAGATAACAAGCAACGAGGTTTAAATTCTATGATACAAAGTTATACCTCATGATACATGTTCTTCGCGTTTTCTCCGCTGTCCTCTACCTCGTCGTCAGCTCCAAGGATCGGAACGGATCGAAGCAATCTCGACGGCCTCCTCGAGTCAAAGACGATCCACCCGAGAGTCTATAGTCCAAGCTCTTACCTCAAATCCAAGATAACTACGGCATCTAGCTCGCTAAACTAGATGTCCTAAAGGGGTAGAGTGAGAAGATGGAATAGTTTGTCTCTTGGAACCCTAGGATTCTCAACACATGAGAGATTAGGGTTTAGAGGAAGAAGAAGATCACTTGAGGAAATGAGAGTGGAGAAGCAACTAAAGAAAAAAAAGCTTGGCTGCCTTTGTGATAAATAAAAAACCCTTAGATTAATATCAAGCATGCTAGAAAAATATCTAGAATGGCTTGATAAAATATCTTTGGTGTGTAATGATCACAACATGAGTTATGGCATGAGTCATGCCATGAGTCACTAAGAGCCATGCTCATCTTTTGTCAAGATAACACCTCATTTCCTCCACCCAATTAATTTAATCTAAAAAGAATCAAACCCTAATTAGGTGTCCCTTTTCTAGAAGCTTTCTCGACAATTACGAGAATGTCCCTCATCCGTATATACATACCCGCATCTGCATTCCGAAGAACACGAATACAAAGAGACGAAACAATCCATCAATATAATACTAGGATCCGGCTTAAACCAAAGCGCACTAGTATTATCCGCCCGATTATCATACGTGCACGAGTGCACGTACGTGATCGAAGCCCTGCATTAAACCATACGGCCTCTACACCTTTTGCCCGGTGCAGGGAAACCCTCTGTGTGTGACTCTAAAGACTCGACACTACGCTGGCAGTGGGTTTAACCATAAGCTGCAAGCGGTACTAGCTGCACGTAACGGCTACCCAGCTATGTGTCGATAAGAAGGCTGATGAGCTAACTCATCCGAACTCCTACTGAGCCTGTATGTGACAATCTCCGTACAGTTCTGTTTGTTCATCTAAGAGTATCGCATATCGGGCCTAGGGGGCGGTAATCGTCAGACCTCTAATAGCGCAATAAGTCATGTCTGAGTATAGCCCAAAACACCCTGAGAAACTACTGGAGTAGCTACCGGTAAATCTCGCTTGCCTTGGCCAAGGACTTTGTGTAATGGCCTTCCGAACATAGCGTGATATCAACCCCAATGCCAGGAGAGATGAATCCTATATAACAACTACTGCCTCCAAGTGCTTCAGGACTGCACCCAACTATTACCTTTTTACACGACTCCTTTGAGCCGTGGTAGGGTAGTAATCAAAGTACAGTGGGAACACACTCGAGGCGAAGTAGCAGTGTCAAGTCGACAGACTAAGCTATACTCATGTCACCTGGGAACTGCTACCTGACGATAGGTATAATACCCACAAACAGTTCCCGACGAGTCATGTCCATTGTACTCATAACCTGATGAGCACCTGCATACTATCTCCAGTACGACGTACTAATGGCTGTGGGACAGACCATCTCCCCTGCAGGGATGACAATCGTATACACTAGTCTACCGCGGAGTATCGATGCCCCGTCTCGATAATCCTTCGAATAGGGACTTGTATAGGATGTGCTCATAGATTACCCAGCCCCTACTAGTGTGATTGCCATCACAACGCTGGTAATCAAGCAAAGATCCTAAGGGCTCTACCAATATGTAAAAGCGATATGCTAAGAAAACACATGCACATATTGAGGTAGAAACAAACCAGGTAGCATACTACCATTTCAAGCAAGACTGTTACTATATCCGTGTATATCCCAAGCTCCCATTAAGTAATATACAATCCAGTATGATACAATAAAGGCCTCTAGGGCATATATCACTAACAATCTCCCACTTGCACTAAGGCTATATACTGGCATATCGTAGACCGAAGATCTCGAATAGCTTCTCGAACACTGTCTGAGAGATGACCTCTATGAGTGGATCTACAGTGTTGTTCTCCATATCTACTCTCCTCTCCTCGATCTCCCGAAGATCAACGATCTCCCTGATTAGGCGGTACCGCCTCAAGATATGTCTGGATCTCTGATGGGACCTGGGTTCCTTCCTTAAAGTTATATCGCCATTTGTTGTCACAATACTAAAGTATTGGACCAACAATGGAAGGAACCACCTGAAGTTCAGTTAAGAACTTCCACATCCACACTGCCTCTTTTGCGGCGTCTCATGTAGCGAACTACTCCATTTCCATTGTTATGTCTGTAACGGTGTCCTGTTTGGAGCTCTTCCAACGGACCGCCCCTCCACCGAGGATAAAGAAATAACCCGGCATGGACTTGGAGTCATCCTTATCACTCTGGAAGCTGGAGTAAGCAAAGGCCTTGATCTGGAGGTCTTTTCCGCCATACACCAAGTGTTAGTTATATGTATGTCCTAGAGGCCATTACTATACATGAGATGTATATTGTAGTGGATGCTTGGACATATATAGGGATGACTTTCTTGCTCGACATGATAGTATACTATCTGGTTACTCTTTATCTTAACATGTATACTGATTGTCTCTCTGTTACATGATGGTAAAGCCCTTAGGATGTGTATTTGACTACCTAGATTATGATGCGGATCATACTAGTGGGACAAAGTTAGTTCGTGAGTACATCCTTTAATGTCCCTAGTCGTGGGTGTATCGAGATGGGGCATCGATATACCAGAGTAGACTAGCGTATACCTTCTCGACCCATGTAGATGGGCGATGGATGATCCCATATCCATTGGTGTTTGACATCAAAGATGATATACAGGTGCTCAGTAGAGACTGGGTACAATGGACGGACTCGCTGAGAACTCCCAGATGGTATTATACCTTACGTCAGATGACAGTTCTCTGGTGACACTGGTACAGGTTAGTCTGTAGACCCGAAAACGTCATAGAGTCTTGTGTGATTCCTACTGTGCTTTGAGAGGACGTGTAAAACGGTGGTTTTTGGGTACAGTCCCAAGTCACATGGAGGAAATGAGCGATAGGAGGGGTTTCGTCTCTCCCGGTATTGGGGGTTGATGTTGCGCTGTGCTCGATTGGCCATAACAGGGAAGTCCATGGCCAGGGCTGATTTAGAGATTTACTGGTAAGTGTTATCAGCAGTTTCTCGACCCGTTATGAGCCTCATATCGGCATGACTTATCGGTTATTGGGGTCTGACGTTTACCACCCATAAACTTGATATGCGACATATCAGACAGGGAGATCGGACTTTACAGTAGTGTTACTGACAGGCTTTATAGGAGCTAGAGCGGGCTTGCTTGTTGATCTTCTGATCGCTTAATACCCGGGTAGCCGTTACGTCCAGCTAGTACTGCTGACGGCTTATGGGTGCTTGATGTGATCATCACCTACTGCTGGCGTATTGACGAGTCTTTAGAGTCTTACATAGAGCTTTTACTGGCTCAGGCAAAACGAAGTAGGAGCACATATGTGATATGTGCGGGACCGAGAATAATGCGAGTATGTGATACTGTATTCTATTCTCTCGATATTTGTATCGGACGGTTATATGTGATATAGCCCGGTTATCGAATCAAGTGTTGATTAGATAAGTTGGTACATTTGATATTAGTCGGTTATATGTGATATAGCCGGATTATTAAATCAAGTGTTGATTTGATAATTTTGTGTATAATTGTATATTTGATATACTAATTTACATTAACTAATATTATCTCACTTAAGCATTTATTATTCTCACATGTGCACACTTAATATATATGTGATATATATTAATTGTGTTTTATTTTGTATCATGGTTGTTGATACACACTACAAAGGTGTATGAGACTTACACCATACTAATTATAATGTTGGGTTTTAGTATTTAAAGTAATTCCAAATTAGTGGATAATAGCTCAGATGCATGAAGCTTCATGAAGCTTGTGGATGCATTGACTTAGTCCACTAATTTTTTTTTACTTAAGATATTTATTAACCTAACCATTATAATTTAGCCATGGTTATATCTCTACATGAGTTAGTATATGATTCAAACTCACCCATGGTTCATTCTCTCACCTCAATAGTTCATTCTCATTTCTTTTGCTCATCTTCTTCTTCCTTGAGCAAAAAGTTTGCTAGGTTTTTCTAAAGAGAGAAAATATTGTGAGAAAAATAAAACTAAAGTGAGCCCACTTCCTACTTCATCATCCTTTACTAGATTAGCACTTTAGTATAGGGTGTTAGCTTCACTAATCTCTCATTAGTGAAGTAGTATCTTGAGTTGGTGTCTCCTCGACGTAGATCATCTTCGGCCTTGAAGACTTCAAGCAAGATCGTTCATTTCACCATGAGAAGCCATGCTAGAGTCCGGGAGTTCCGTGATCGCAGCGAAGAGACCACTACAAGGAGCTATTGAAGTGAAGGACCGGTCTAAAAAGGTTGTATTCCTAGTTCACATAGATGTAAAGTAGTTTACATGTTGCTTCGTATGATTCTCTAGTTATCGATTCTAGTTTATGGTTCTTTAAAACGGCAAAATTTTGAAAATGGCATGGACGATGCCTCCCGAAACCTTGCTGTTGTTAATAGGAACCCTACAGAGGTATCAGAGCCTAGCTAGAGAATTATACGGATAGTGTTAGATTACGAAACCGAAACTACTCCGAAACTTAAAACATTAAAACCTGCATTCTGTCGATTTTTAAATGAGCTCTAAAAATTTTTCAAACAGTCGCAGAATGTTGTATGGGACATTAGATGAACACAGAATGAATTTGAACCCATTTGGCCGGAATTTGGTCGAGCACAATAGCTCCAAATCCGTCCAGGCCGGCCTTACTGCATGTTCTGGGCTTCAAATATTTTTTGTGTTCTGGTCTCTAGGTTTTGGTGTTTCAGGTGTTGTTTGTTTTTGCTAAATTTGCATGAGATGTTAATTTACTATAAAGGCAACTCGTAGTGTTTTCGTAGTCGTAATTCTGACTGTTTTCGGGTTACTTTAGACGGTGTTAAAAAGTTCGATCGGATATCAAATACCCTCTTTAACCCTTGCCGGAAAATTTTCCAAGTGTTGGATTTTTCCCGTAGTTAAAAAGAATTCAAATATCATGCAAGTTATGCGATGGACCCTCTAGAAGAACAAAACCTTAACTCGATTATGTGACCGTCAGAACCGCCACTAAACCCTCGGGTTTGTGGTGGTTCAACGGTGCCACATGTGAGGCGTTGGTTGACCCTTCTACGGCTGGTCTATTGGTACTGTGGCATGTGCTGAATATTTTTAAACTACGCTCAAGTGTTGAGCTTTTTGGGTAATTTTGGGTGTTTGTTGATTCGATCGGAATGTTTAACATCGTCTAGCTGTTTTTGTAAAGTGATACAATATGTAGAATTCGTATAGTTAGGCATATGTGATATTTTGGGTTTATGATGTCTAAAGTTATTATGGATTCCAAATGTTGTAGTTTGACATTTTTTTCTGCGACCGTAAGTGTAATATGTGGTGTTTCGCCGGTTTCGTTGCTATACGTCAACGACAATTGGGATACACATATTTACTTACGTTGATGACATGTGATGTTATGTGTTGCTGTGATATGTTATATTGGATCGTCGTGTTTTGAATAGCTGGGGGTTTTATGTTAGATGAGTGTTTTTATTTTCATTCATGTAAAATTAATTGTATGTAATATTCTTTTATTGGGTCACTTCCGGGTTGAGGATGATGTCACCATTATTGTATATTATTTACTTTTCAGCATTAGGATAGACC
Source organism: Agapanthus africanus (assembly GCA_030015575.1). Lineage (NCBI taxonomy): Eukaryota > Viridiplantae > Streptophyta > Magnoliopsida > Asparagales > Amaryllidaceae > Agapanthus > Agapanthus africanus. The sequence continues at coordinate 199,964,287 of JASDDO010000006.1, forward strand.
CAAGGAGGGGAGCACAAGTAACCGGGTTCTAGAAGCCAGTGGGAGACCAACTCGAGGAGTCGAGTCCGGGTCTTCTAACTCTAGAATTGGTAGGGTTGCTTGCCGTTCTCGTAGGGGTCTAGGGATGTAGGTTTGGCTATTCATCGCGACCGTGGAATCCGTGTTTTATGCATGCTCAAAATAAAACAAGGACCTCCTAGTATATCCAATATTTCATATGTTTCTTCTGCTGCTCTGTGATGTGATCACTGTGGATTCTGAGATGAATGGATACATATTATATATGAGATATATAGTAGACGTTGCTTATGTTTTACACCCGCGCTAGTTCCGTCCCGGTATGCCGTTAGTTAAGTAACCTAACGGTGCATAACGGGACACTGTGGCGAATGCGGATGGCATAAGCATACGTTGTATTTTCGTTTCTTCTGTGATGCTTAGGAAGCATAAATGATGAGACTTTATTAATATGATTAATGAAAGAAAAAGAAACTTAAAAGATTTTGTGGAATCAAATTTTCAAAAAGGGTAGCTACAGTATTTGCTTTGCATAGTGGTATTTATGAAATATCCTACACCTTATTCGATCAAGAAAGAGCCGAGATCCCTTCACCGGGAGTGACCTCTTTAGAGAAACTAGTAAAAGCCTCAAAAGCACTCCTTTTCAAATTCACTCGATTCTACAACGATATCAAGTTCATTATGCAAGAGGTTTTCTGAAAAACCTGCCGTAGCCCTCCATCATTTCAGATAAGTCCTACTTAGTATTCGTGCTACGTTTGTTGGCCTACGTCAAGGCGTAGTGTGCGGTAGCTAACTAGTACTTATCTGCAACATAAGATGAGATTGGATTAGGGTAGTCGTGCGACTTTGTTGGCCTGTGTCAAGGGTCGTGCGGGTGGGTTTAATTTAATCAGGAAATGACGGGTTGAACTTGACTAGCGGACTATGATTTGTTAGCCTGCGTCAAGGTCATAGGACGCTAGGGGAAAAATATTATTGGGAATTTCAAGTGTTGAAATTTGCAATGAGATTGTATACCTTCTATGAGATAGTTGGATCCCGATACCCACTGCGAGTAAGAGTTACTCCTGGGAGAGTTTTACACAATACAATTAGCTGATCAAGTAGGTGTCTAGAAAGGTGTTTACGGGGTTACGCTTATGGGAAAATGAGTTTTATTTTAATTAGGTCCGTGCGAAAGCACGGGAAACCTCCCTCAAAGTACCGGCACTGGCCTGGCTGAAATATTGGAGAAATTGTAGGGTGTACTTAATCCCGGCTAGTCTTTCCTTTTGGGGTTTGAAGGAAGATTTGATAAGAACAGTGGGAGCTATCCTGATTAGATAAAATAATAACCAATCTAATCTTGCAAGAGCATACGCTGAGTGTTTTCTTCTCTCTCTCTCTACAGGTAGCGACCATGTCATGCCTTAATCAAGGTAATAATATGGATGTATTGACCGAATCCACTTGTTATACTGTGCTGGGGAACGTTGGTCCCACTCCAACTTATAATTGTTATAAGACCGAGCAGGAAATAAGGGATTACCAGGATTCCCGTGCCGCCCAAACGAAGAAAGTGCATGATGATGCATCTTCTTCACGTGTGTTCATTACCGAGAACTATTTTCTCTGTATCCTTTACGTCCTGGGTATGTGATATCGGATCAGCATCCCATATATGTAATTTATTACATGGGCTACATATAGGTAGAGAACTGAGAACGGATGATAAAGTTCCAAGAGTCGGAAATGGTGCAATTATTACAGCCAAGTTGTTGGCAGTTATCACCCTGTATTATCAAGTACATTGATTCTGAATGAATGTTATTAGATACCGAACCTGATATACAACATCATATCAGTCTCTTTATTTAGTAAAGAAGGATATAATTTTATATTGTTGGATAATGTTTTGAACATTTCCTATATCAAGAGTTGATCAGTTTAGGCACGTTATCTAAAAGCATATACGTTCTAAATCAAACCACAGTTCTTAACGTACAGACTACACACAAGGGGAAGAGTTCAGAAATGAACGAATACTTCTTGAGGCATTGTAGACTAGGTCATATCAATACGACACGGCTAGCTAAGTTGCATAAGGATGGATATTTGAATCTATTCGAATTTTCATCTTATGACACTTGCCAGTCATGTCTTAAAGGCAAGATGACCAAAACTCTGTTTACTTGAAACAGAGAAAGAGTTACTAAACTCTTAGGATTGATACATGATGATGTATGTAAGTACCCTGTCTACACATGCCAGGACTGGTTCTTTGTATTTCATTACATTCACTGATGATCTCTCAAGATTCGACACATGTTCCTGTTGAAACATAAGTCTGAAGCTTTTGAGAAATTCAAAGAATATAAATTAGAAGTAGAGAACCAACAAACGGGTATAAGTATTATATCCTTTGATGTGATCAGGGAGGAGAATACTTGAGCACAAAGTTTCGGGATTATTCAAAAAGAGAATGATATTCTCTCAGCATTACTCCTCCGTATACACCACAGCACGTCGGTGTATCGGGGCGGAGCAATCGCACCCTATGAGATATGGTGCGCTCTATGATGAGCACTACCGAGTTGCCTATTTCCTTTTGGGGTTATGCGCTTGATGTAGCTGCATATCTATTGAATTGAGTTCAAACCAAATCAGGTGCCTACCACTCCATATGGGATATGGTATGGGAAGAGCCCATCTCTTAAGTAAGTTAAGATTTAGGGTTGTCCGGCCTATGTCAAAAGAAAAATCCGGACAAGGACGAGGCAAGGTCAGTTCTGTGGAAGTTTGTCAGATATCCCAACCATTCATAAGGGAATATCTTTTACCGCACTGAGGTACAAAAAGTGTTTTATTACTCGGCATGCCACCTTTTTAGAAAAGGAATTTGTTTTGGAAAGAAATTTGTGGTCATGAGGTAGAACTGGAAGGAGTTCCAGCTATACAAACTTCAACTGATGATTTGGTAGAACTGGAGGATTCAATAGCTCCCGAAGAACCTCAGCCTCTCCGCCGATCTGGTAGGGTTCCTCATCCACCTGAGAGATACTTCGGTTTTCTCTATGACAGTGGGAGGAGAAATTGGTCCCACCGGGCGTGCCAAAATCTGTAGGGTGTTTTTCGTCACCCCATTGAGATGGGAATACGCGCGCGCTTGTCAGGCGTACTATAGATTCCCCCTGCCTAGGGGTAGGCCGGGGTTTAATGATTGTGTGGATCCGAATCTCCGGCAGCCGCGGACTAAGCTGCCGTTAATTACCCCTCGCCTTTGGAGCGAGGGAACCTCCGATTGACAGGTTAAAATGGCTATGCGAACTCAATGTGCAGTGTACGTGTGTTGTGTTTTGAAATGGGGAATGAAAAGTATATCTTTTTTTATCCATCATGTTTCCTTTTATAGCCCTACATATTTACATATAGCCCCTTGGGTTTCACAAAATGGCATTTTTGCCTATCCCATGACTCATGTGCCATTTCATTTTTGCAAATAAGCCATGGGCTTACAAAAATTTGGCTTTATGCCCATTTTGCATACATTCATGTATAAAAAATTACATAAAAATTATTTATTACATGATCTATATTTTAGCATGGAGGAGGCTGGCCGCGGGCTCGACTTGGGCATGGGCCCGCTTGACCTGGGCTTGGGCCCACTGGCTTGGGGTTGACCTTGACTTTGACTCGGTCAACGGGGTGTAAATTTTTACCCCAACAGGCGCAAGTGGAAGGTAGGGACTATAGAATTAAGTCAGTACATGACTCGTTCTCCAACGTGGTCTCTAGATCCTTGAGCTGTTTAATACAGCTGATCATTGTAGGGACGTGGTCCCCCACAGTTGACCTGACAGCCAACCTCGCTTAAAGCATTTCCTTCGATGTCTCCTATATTGCGATATGAGATTGCTCTCCATTTAATACTTTGTTATGGAGGAAGATAGAAACTAAGTCCATTTTCTCGTGCTGCCTCTGGTATACACCATCAACTGAGGCCAACACGAGGCACTTGGCATTCGCACTGTCTTTTTCCCTTGTCTTACGGATATCCATATCCACGATGGTGGAAACTGGACCTGGGACGGCGGGGGCTTGAGTAGTAATGAGGTGGTCCAACTTGTCATAGGTAATGGACATCTGGACAAACCTTTAGTAGTCAATATAGTATAACCCAGTCATTTTATTATCTAACTGTAACCTAATCTGGTCACCTGGTCGCTGCAATTAGGAGAGAGAGAAGAAAACACTTAGTATGATACTCTTGCAAGTTTAGATTGGTTTTTAATTTATCTAAAAAGGATGGCTCCCACTGTTTCTCGAATCCTTCCTTCAATCATAAAAGAAGAATTTGTCAGGATTAATCTCACCGTACAATACTTGCTTAACCGTTCGGCCAGGCTAGTGTCGGTACTTCGAAGGAGGTTTTACGACGCTTTCGCGAAGTTCCTTAATTAAATAACCTCTTTTCCCTGGAGGCGTAGCCCCACTAACATTGTTATAGACACCTACTTGGTTTATAGAATTGATCCTTAAGTGAAAAATCTCCCGAGGAGTAGCGGATACTCACAGCAGGATCTGGAACCAAATATCATTGTGTGATAATCCTGAAGGAATCCTGCCAACATTATCACACTCTAAATGGTATGCAGCACTAGCAAGTTTCAGTTTCTTTAGAAACTCCCGATGTGGATTTTTGCCCCTTGCTCTTATGACCTTGACGAAGACCAACATATCATAAGTCACATGTCAAGTTCTACCCGTCATTGTCCACGTTAATTTGAACCCACCCAAACATACCATTGACGAAGGCCAAAATAGTAGTACGACTGTCCCAAACCAACACATCTATCTATGCTACAGATGAATACCCAGCGGCTCCCAAACACTATACCTTGGCGAAGGTCAAAATACATAGCTTGAATACTACTGAATATTCAACCGAAATGACGGAGGGACACAAATGGTTTTGGCAAAACCGTGAACGTAGTGAACTTGATATAATCGAATGAACCTGATAGCTTTTAAAAGGAGTGGTTTAAGCTCTGCATTTAAAAGTCTCATGTTTAAAATAACCGAGTGTTTTTTAAAATTTGTTCCAACGATTCGGCTTTGGTTTGTTTGCTTTGCATTAATAACGCAATCCCTGTAGGGTTACCTAGGTCGGCAGCAAGGTTTCGAGAGGCATCATCCATACCGTTTTAAAAAATTTGCCGAACTAAAGAACCCTAACCCTAAAATCTTAACTAGAGATATAAACAAAACATCATGCAAACAACTTTGCAAGTATAGTGAATGAGGAATACAACCTTTGTACACTACTACAAATAAGGGTTGCCCCTACGGATTTATCCGTATGAGCAAACCACTGCCCCTACGGATATATCCGTAGGGGCAAGAATATTAGTCTACGGTAGCGCCCCGGCCGTCTATCCGAGGCCAAAATGCGGAAACAAAAACTTTTTCTAAACTTGAAACCGGCGGTATCGCAGACTTTAATCCCGGATCGAACCATTAACCTATAACTAGCTACCTAGAGAAGGGATAGAAAGGATATACCGATCGATCCGTGTCCTTCGGTCTTTGGCCACCATCCCAAGCTTCTTGCGGCAACTCCGGTCTCCGGTCTCCTCGTCGGAAAGGGCACTACATCTTCGAGCCTTTTACGGGCTCCCGCTTCGTCCGAAGCAACTCGGACACGAAGTTTGCTAGCCGACGTGTCCAAGGTGATGTAGGGAATGTGTGTGATAATTTTGTCTCAAGCATCCATTGATTCTCAACACATGAGAGTATATGGATGGAGGATTTAGTGGATGACATTAGTGAGGAGATAGTGAGCTCAAGAAAGAAGAGGAAGAAGAGGAAGTTTCCTTTTCTTTTTCTTTTGTGTTTAGATGATAATGAGAGTGAGCAATAATGAAAAATACAAGAGCTAACCACAACCATATGGCTGCCCCCTCTCTCTCCACTTATCATTTCAACCCATCAAATAAAAAATAATGTGACATATGCACAAGTAAAGAGACCATGAGTCATCACTTGTGCATGTGTCACAATTAATGCTCCTAATCTTGATTTTGAGCTCATTATTTCTATATACAAACATTAATCCAAATGTTTGCAACAATAAAAAAGAGAATGACATCTACTAAAGTAAACTCGTGATGGATCATAAGAGTACCCCTCATCTGTATATACATACCTGCATCCGCATTCCGACCGAATGCGAATGCGATGAGTCTAAAGTAATCCAACAAATCTAATACTAGGATCCGGGTTAAACCAAAGCTCACTAGTATGATCCGCCCGATCATGATCCATGCACTACTACACGTATATGATCGAACCCTGCCATATATCATACGGCCTCTACAATGTTTCGCCCGAAACTTGAGAAACTGTCTGTGGGGGACTATAAAGACTCGTCAATAGTTTGGCTGTGGATTTAACCACTGGCAAGTCAGTGGTACTAGCCGTACGTAACGGGCTACCATGTATTGAACAAATGGGTGGTCGATGAGCGAACTCATCCGGACACCCTACTGAGCCTGTCGGTGACAATATCCGTACAGTCCGGTCCGTTCGTCTATGAGAATCGCAGGTCGGGCCTAGGGAGTTGCTAAAAGTTAGACCCCCAAAAGCGGTACAAGTCGTGTCGGAGTGTAGCCCAGAACACCCTGAGATACTACTGGAATACCTACCAGTAAATCTCTTGCCTTGGCCAAGGACTTCGTGTAATGGCTCTCCTACTCACCCCCAATACCGGGAGAGACGAAACCCCTGCCGATCCGCTCACTGCCTCCATGTGGCTCGGGACTGTACCCAACTAAAACCTGTTTGCACGACTCCTTTGAGCCATGGTAGGGTAGTAATCAAAGCACAGTGGGAACTCACACGAGAAAAATGACGATCTCAGCTCGATGAACTAACCTGTACACATGTCACCAGGGAACTGCTATCTGACGTCAGGTATAATACCAACTAGCATGCTCCTGGCGAATCCTGTCCGGTGTACTCATAACCCAATGAGCACCTGTATACATCTTAAGTGAACCAACTGACACCAATGGCTTGTGAGACCGGCCACCGCCCCTCGTCGGGGTCTCGACTGTATACTCTAGTCTACTAATGGAGTATCGATGCCCAGTCTAGAAAACTCCCACGACTAGGGACCACTTTAAGGATGTTCTTATAGACTACCCAACTCTCACATATATGATCGCCATCATACTGCTGGTACTCAAGAAAGAATCCTAAGGGATACATCAACGTGTAATAGTGATCTGGAAGGTCACCTAAAGCATGTACACGATGATACAGATAAACCAGATAGAATACTATCATCTTGAGTAAGACTGTCCTACCGGTATAGGTCCTCCCTCAATCATTGCAATCACATGCATGTGATCCAATAATTGACTCTGAGGGCACTATATCCAACAAAGAAAATACCCTGCAGGTGCAAACGCCGTAGGTGCAAGTCTTAGCTTTGAACATGCCCCTTCGGTTAAAAACTTGCCCCTACGGAGTAATGTGTAGGTCCAGTTGTCCCTAAGGATTAGGCTGTAGGGACAAAAAATTTATTTAATTTATCTGTTTATAAAATAAATTAGGTGTCCCTACGGACGTATCCGTAGGGCCAAATAGTTGCCCCTACGGATAAGTGCGTAGGTATAAATCCGTAGGGACAAAATATCAGGTATCCTGATATTTTGCCCCTACGGATACCTGAGTAGGGGTATTTGTTTGCCCCTACGGATATATCCGTAGGGACAAGCGTAAACCCTAATACTGAGATCATAGGGTAAAAATATCAGGTATCCTGATATTTTGCCCCTACGGATAAATCTGTAGGGGCAATGTTCGGCACTACAGATTAATCCGTATGGGCAATCTTGGACCCTACGGATTAATCCGTAGGTACATATTATCAGTTTTTTTTAAAAAAAGGCTGCCTATTTTTTTCCCGTCCTGTGCACAATAATACATACATCATATATAAAATTAATCAGCACGCAGAACATATATCGCATTATTCATAATCACATCTCACGCATAATATACAGAAGAAATCGACAAGAAGAATATGATATCAATATAAACACGCAAACACCACCAATATCAATATCGTCCAAAATATAGTACAATATGTATCATATAAATAAATACATGTTTAAAATATAAGAATTAAAAAGCTACCCCAGCTCGATCCAGCTCCACCTTCGATAAACGCCATAATCTGGCGCGCCTGCTCCTCGGATATATCCTGAGTCAATAAATCATGCAATGCGGAGTGTGCGGGAGTCTGAGCGGGCTGTGAAGCTGTAGGAGTGGTCTGCACAACCGCTGCCAAGGTAGTGGCTTGCGTAGCCGCGGCTGCAGGAGTCTGATCCGGCAGTAGAGCTATAGGAGCTGTCTGCGGAATCACAGCCGATGTAGTGGCTTGCGGAGCCGCAGCCGAAGGAGATGCATGTGGAGGCTCGGCCGATGTACCCTGTCGCGTCTGGACCTATGTGTGTAATAAATGAGTAAGAACTGTGTATTAGCCGAGTTCGTATCATTATCAAGTTATTTCGAAACCCCAATCTTTGTATACTTAGGGACTTAGGCCTCGTTTGGATATCTAGTTTGGAAAATCGTAGTTTATTTTAATTAGATATGTATGTATGATTAATCAAAGCTAAGTCTACAACCAAATAAGCTCAGGCTACGTACTAATATTGGATATGTTGCTATCTATATTATGACATAATATTTTACTATCAAGTAGTATACATACCAACATCTCCTTCAACTCCTGAACGGTGGCCATCAAGCTTTCTATTTCTTCCTGGAAACGTCGCTCACTGGAGACGGAGGAAGTAACCGCCGGAGTGGAGTCCAATCTCATATGGGCCCTGCTAGGGCCCTGTCCCCGGCCTCTCTCCCAACCTCCGTGGTGCCCTCCATGTGCGGCGTCCAGGACTGGGGTCAGCAGCATCGGATCGTTCTGTCCAGTAAAATCGATCCCCGATGCCTCGGCCTGCTCAACCACCCGCTCCTACACCCACATTAACCAGTAAAATATAAGTATATCATTTAAATTTGAACCTTTCAAAAATAAAATTTCAAATAGGGGTTGAATAAATATTAACACTTACGCAATACTCCTGGGTAGCGGCGTCGGGGTATCGAAGCTCGCCGGTGGCGGGATCTGTCGTGGTGCCGTGGACGGCAAGATATGCGGACAACACGCTCGGTGTACCACCTTGCGCCAGGGTCTGAGCTCTCTGCAATATTAGAAAATAACTATTAATATTAGATATATTAGAAAATAACTCTTAATAATACAATATATCACAAAGGCCGGTCTATTGTAATTTACCGATAACTCCATGGCACGAGTAATATTCCTCGAGCCACCTGTATAAGTGGGGCGACCCCTCTTCCCCGACTTCGTATTCTTTTTATTTTGATCGGCCTGTTTCTGCACAAAACATTCACATTTAGTTTTCTAATTAAGGAACACAAAAAAATAAATTATATACTAAACAATGAATTACATTTAAAATACATACCTGTTTGCGATGAGAGTCGAAATATTCGCACAATAGAGGCCATGTATCTACGTCGACTCTCGCAAAGGCCGAAGTAGATAGGAGGGCCGCTCTCTCTGCCTCGGGGGTTGCTATACACAGGGAATAGCATTCGGTCTTCAGCTCATTCCAGTTGTATCGGACCTTCTTCTGCATGTTCTTCATCAGGCCATTGTACAGAGCGTGAAGATCGAGCACCCTCCCAGGGTGATCAGGGTCGGGTACAAACTGAAAAGCGTAATCCAACTGAAAATACAAAAAAAACATTGTTATTAGATTGCAAGTGTTAATAATAAATATATTGGATAAATCAAATGAAAATATATATTAATACCCGAGCCCGATCTCAGAAGAGGGCGAATGAGGACCGGTGCTGGTCGCCCCACTCAACGTGAAGTGGATAGTTCTTCACGAGCCGGATCTCATCCCCCATATATTGGCCAAACCTCTCGGCATGATCGCCGGTATAGCGATAATCAGGGGTAAAAAAGAGGGGGAATGCTGCCTCTCCCAAGCTCTGTCGGGCCTCAGCCTGTGGGACTGATTTGGGCCTCGAGTCCCCCTTTGGGGATGGAGAGGCCCTGCGTCTGCAAGAAATATCAAGACAATCAATATTAAAACAAAGTTGTATTAAGAAATCAAGGTTTAACAAAAATTGAAGTGTGATATATACCTCCGGTGATAAAAGTAGGAGCCTGGGCCCGGGCAGCAGCACGAGCGGGACGATAGTTCCTCCGGTGAGGAACAGCCGGTGACCCGGATGCGAACGCATCCCCTCCAACAAGAAAATAAACATTGACGCTAAATTTCAATGAAATTCATATTTATTCTTTGGAGGATATGTAAAATGAATAAATATTTTATATTTATTCATACTAACCTAAAGACTAAGCGGAGGGTACGGAAGTGGCAGGAGTGGCCCCTGCGTCAGATGTGGACGCACCATCGATAATTAGACAATTAAAAAAGATTATATAAGTAATTGCAAAAAGAATGTGTAGATCAATAATATAACATTCTAAATCAATATGCATGCACTATAGTGTTAGTTATATGTATGCCCTAGAGGCCATTACTGTACATACGATGTATATTGGAGTGGATGCTTGGACATATATAGGGAGGACTTTCTTGCTCGAAATGATAGTACGCTATCTGGTTGCTCTTTATCTTAACATGTACTCTGATTGTCTCTATGTTACATGTTGATAAAGCCCTTAGGATATGTACTCGACTACTGGGACTATGATAAGATCATACAAGTGGGGCCACGGTAGTCGACGAGTACATCCTATAACCGTTCCTAGTCGAGGGTGTATCGAGACAGGGCATCGATACACCAGAGTAGACTAGCGTATATGCATCTTGACCCATATGATGGGTCATGGATGATCCCATATCCATCGGTGTTTGACATCAATGATGGTGTACGGGTGCTCAGTAGAGACTGGGTACACTGGACGGACTCGCCGAGAACTCCTAGAAGGTATTATACCTCACGTCAGATGGCAGTTCTCTGGTGACACTGGTACAGGTTAGTCTGTAGACCCGACATGGTCATAGAGTCTTGTGTGATTCCCACTGTGCTTTGATTTCCATCATACAACATCCAAGAGGGCGTGCAAAAAGGTGGCTTTTGGGTACAGTCCCGAATCACATGGAGGCAATGAGCGATAGGAGGGGATTCGTCTCTCCCGGTATAGGGAGTTGATGTTGCGCTGTGTTCGATTGGCTATAACTGGAAATCCCTGGCCAGGGTTGTTGAGATTTATTGGTAAGTGTTATCAGTAGTTTCTCGAACTGTTATAGACCTCATATCGACAAGACTTATCAAGCTACTGGGGTCTGACGTTTACCACCCCTAGGAGAGATATGGGACATATCAGACGAAGAGACCGGACTTTACGGGAGTGCTACTGATTGGATTCGCAGGAGAATGTACATGTTTGCTTGTTGATCTTCTGATCGCTCAATACCTGGGTGGCTGTTACGTTTCCCTGACCGCTTGCAACTTGTGGTTGTTTGATATGATCATCACCTACTGCCGGCGTATTGACGATTCTTTAGAGTCCTACACAGAGGTTTCTTGACTCAGGCAAAACGGAGTAGGAGAAAATATATGATATGTGCGGGACCGAGGAAAATACGTGTATGTGATACCGTATTAGATTCTCGCGATATGAGATATCGGCCGGGTATATGTGATATAGCCGAGTCATCGGATCAAGTGTTGATTCGTTGAACTGATACAGATTATATTAGTCGGTTATTTATGAAATAGCCGGATTATCGGATCAAGTGTTGATTTGATAATTTAGTGTATAATTATATATTTGATATATTAAATTATATTATCTAATATAAGCTCACTAAAAGATTATTTTTCTCACTCGGGTAATACATTGATATATATGCGATATATGTTAATTGTATTGTTTTATTTTGCTACAATAAATATCGTATATGTGATATATAATATTTTAACAAGTTATGATTACTAATGCAACATGATTAGTGGAGATTAAACATGGTTAGGGTTTGATTTGGGTTAATCTTTTCTAGAAGCTTCTAGAAGCTTTTATTTTGTTTCTTGCAAAGATATTTTCTTTAGATATTTTGCAAGATATTTCCTAACCCAACCCACACACTTTAACCCTAGTTAACTCTCTACATTGGTTAGCCTTTTTCTTTGGTCAACCATGGTTGCATTTGTAGTTATGAACACAATTCATTATTCATCACAAAGTAATTCATCTTCTTCTTCCTCCTTGCAAGCTTTCTAGCATTTTGCTTAGTGATGATTTTGAGTGAGAAATAGAAAACAAATGAGAGCTAAAATCCTACTTCATCATCCTAATCTATCCTATCCATTTAGAATAGGGTGTTCACTTCATTTGTGATTGAGAGCTTGTGTTAAAGAAACATCAAGGTAGATCATCTTAGTTATCGAAGATCGGAAGCAAGCTTGCAACTTTCTCTTCGTGGAGCCTCTCTAGAGTCTGGGTACTCGATGGTCGCAGCGAAGGGACCTCAACATGGAGCTTTAGAAGTGAAGGACTGGACTACAAAGGTTGTAATCCCAAACTCTTAGAAGTAATGTTGTTTACTTGCTTTGTTTCGCCTAATCTCTAGTTTTAAGATCTTGGTTAGGGTTGTTCGGCACGTTTAAATTTTAAATCGGGCATGGTTGATGCCTTGTAGACCCTTGTGAGAGTGCTTAGTAACCCTATATATAGGATATATAAACATACCCGCAGGTGCGGTAGCGGCCTCTGCGCGAGATGTGGAGGCACCACCTACAGCTAGACAATAAAAAAATTGATTATCTAAGTAAGAGAAAAAGGAATGTGTGTATATTTATGATATAGCATTCTAAATCAATATACATGCACTATTTGATATATAAACATACCTGGAGGTGCGGGAGTGGCCTGTGTCCCTGATGTGGACGCATCACCAACAGCTAGACAATCAAACGTTGACAATATAAGTAATTTTGACATGAACAGGAATGTATATCTATAATATTACATTCATAATGGATATGCGTGCAGTATACCAGGAGGTGTGGCAAAGTCCACACGGAAGGAGGCATCCGAAGGGGTCTCCGATCGGGATGCAAGACCGGTCCTCTGAAGCTCCCTACGCAGCTCTCCGGGCGGCAGAACTGCTCTGCCTCTGCATCTGCCTCTGCCGGTGCCGCGGCTGGAGCTCCTGCCACCCCTCGCTCCTCCCGTCATCGTCATCAAATCTAGATAAACGGTTCGTGGAGGCATTAGACAATCATTACAAGTATTGACTATATATGTATAGATCGTAAAATGTGAAGTAATAATATAACATTACTAATAACCTTTTTCATTTCATGGGCGCATTAAACATATCTACTTGGATTTCATCATCGATATCATTTCTAACCCACATAACTTCATGATCGGCCGAAGACAACCTGTCTTTCGAAACAGACGGTCAGAGAACTCTAAGTCTTCTCTTTTCTTCATCCTCATCGCTGTCCTCGAATTCTGAGACATCGTAGACATCCCTGGGTTTCCGACGGCATATGACACTCCATCCCGAATGCTTCAAACACTGTGAATAGTATACGTGGAACTCTTGGTTCGGAAAGATAAACGGATCTTCCTGACCGTAAAATCGAAGTGTGTTCACACTGGTCAATCTATATTCATCTTTCCAAGTCCCAAGATTGCTTCTCCACTTATCCGTATCGGTTCGCGTATCGTACCAAGTACATTGGAATATATAAAAGGGTTCTGATCGTCCGGGATAGTGGATGTCGAGTATACAATTTAAGTATCCATAATAAATCACACCATCCGATCCTACCGTCGCAATCCCACTATTCTGAGTGGTTCTAGATGTTTCTATGTCCTTAACTTCGAATTTGTATCCAAGGACACCGAATACTTTATAATATGCAACCTCCATACTAGTAAATTGAGCTAAACATCTTGAATCACTCTCAAATGATGCAGACAAGTTTGGTTCGTGAATCTAACAAAACAAATTTTACGACAAACACATAACGATATAAGTTTAGATTAAAACTGATAGCAATAACATGTTATTCGAATAACTTACATGATCTGCAACCCAATTGCAAAGATTATCCTGATGATATTTTTCCAATCGTTCATTGTTCCAATCAGGATGCCCCTCACGTACCTCGTTAAAATTAATTCTGTTTTCGACAATAAATTATGACATTAATATTATATCATTTCATATACACACAAACACAAATATAACAATTAATCCAAAAAAACTTACTCTCTAATTTGTTCAAGACATGCACAATTAAGCAAGATAAACCGATATATCTTGTTGATAAACATAGTGTCTACCCTCTTATAATCGGCTTTACCATATGGCCTGTCTTGAATTCTTCGAGGCTGGTTAAGTCTCGTCTCAATGTTCTTGTCCAGATAGCGGGAACAAAATGTGGTTGCTTCATCAAGAAATAACCTTGCATGATAGAACCCTCTGGTCGATTTCTATTGCGTATATACTTTTTAAGAGTGTAGAGGTACCTAAAGAAAACATGTTGAATAAATAAATACGGGCATACAGGATAACAATAATTTTAAAAATTGCACGAAACGAAAAATTCCACGTACCTCTCGACGGGATACATCCATCGATATTGTACCGGTCCGGCTAACTTAGCCTCAGTTGCAAGATGAACCGTCAGGTGTATTATGATATTGAAGAATGACGGTGGTAAAATACACTCAAACTTGCAAAGTATCAAAGCAATAGAACTTTCTAGTTTATCCAGCGTCACAACTGTTCATATCAGATTTTTGCATTTTCATACCGCCCAATTTTTATCACATTGCATATCCGTAGATACTCTTGAGCCGTGTTTGTTAGTCAATTGCAGGATACAGGTTCTCGGTTCTAAAACGGTGAAATTCATGGAAAACACGAAAATATCCGGGTTCCTGCCAACCACAGATAAAACACGGTCTCTGCTCATGCCAGATACCAGTTTAGGAAGACAAAATGTCAAATCAATATCACCTTCATGCACAAGGCTCAATGGCAACAACAACTTCCAAGAAATCTACACGGAGCTCGAGGCAATCATGACAAAATCTTGACAAAAAGTCCACCTTTCCCTCAACAGAAATTCTGGAAAAATCGGGGATCCAAATTGAGAAAATACATATGCCACAGTAATGTACACAGAAAAACAGGAAACCCCAAAAAAGGAGAGAGCCCAATTCTTCCAATGGGCCGCGGATCCGCGGCCAAAGATGGGTCCAGGCCGCGGATCCGCGGCCATTATGGCGCCAAACACAGAAATGTTTCAGGGGTGTTTTTGTCTTTTCATATGGGTTCTGGTGGTTGCCCTAGGTTTTCAGTTTTTGGCCTATAAATAGCCCAGAAGTTTGTGAAGGAAATGGTCCAACTTTGTATTTTTCATTTTGCCTAGTTTTAGTGTTGTTCTTCTTCCTCTTCTCACCTCTTCTCCATTAAACTTGTAGTGAGCCTTTGAGTGAAGAGTGATGAATAAAGAAGACCATTTTCTATCATGCTTGTTTCTTTCTTTTACTTGTTGTAATGTATTGCAATTTTAATTGTTAAGTAGTTGTTGTTATTTGGTTGATTGTTTCTTTCTTCTCTCTTTTCCTTTATCCTTCATATGACAATGATACTTACGCTTGATCCTCGCCAAGGTGAGGTCGCAAATAGTTAGTCGTATTCTTCTAATCTCCTTCTTTCTATCTTCCTCTTTGTTTTGTTTTGTTTTTTTCTTATCATGAAGTGTGAGTAGTTTTATACTTGTTAGGGTAGGATAAGGGAAGTTTGAGAGAAGGAAATCTCTCTCACTCTTTCCTTGCCCAACAACTTAAATCGACTCCCGTTAATTGAACCACAATCCGCTCCTTACGGCACCCTATCCTACATGATAGCGGTGATTCCGTAGTGAGACCGGTTGTGGTTGAATTAACCGGAGGTTATGGATAAGAGCCAAGAACGGACGGACAAGCACCAAAAGGAAGGACTATGCGTTGGAAAGCCTAGCTTATACTCGCAAGTTCCTTCCTAGTCGTGCTAATCCCCGTTGTTGCCGATTACCGTAACACCGATATTAAGTGGGGCAACGAAAGATGTGGAGACTCCTAACTCAAACTAACCTAATCCTAACCCTAACAAGCTCTCTTTAATATATCAACTTACACTTTGATAACCACAACAAAATCTGAAAACCGGACTTAACTCGTTAAAACACATTGAAAAAGACTCCCATCTCCCTGCGGACGACCCGTACTCAACCGGCTAGCTACAAGCGAAACCGTCTTGATTGCGGTATTTAAACTAGAACTTGAACACGCACTTATGCTCTCAATCAAATGGCGCCGTTGCCGGGGAGACGGTAGTTTGTTTCTTTGTGAAATTTCGGGTTAATTTGTAAGTATAAAAAAAAAAAGAAAAAAAATACATACTTTGTAAAAAAACCATCTTGTTATTCTTGATTAGTTTTTGTACAAGTGCGCAGGAAAATACGAAGTTCAAGATCGGCGCCAAAGACGTCGGATAATACGGAGTTCAAGTACAGTGCCAAAGACGTGGGAAGATAGACCCACATTTTCGCGGCTACACCGCGACGGACAAAAACGAAGCATCCGGTCTACGGCAAAAATCTCTCTGTAAGTCTCTCTGCTCCTCTCCACTCCTCTGGACTCCAATAAACTGTGTTTTCTGCAGCCTTCTTTGCGCAAATTCTTCTCCCCCTTCCAATAAACTGTTCTTGTGTAGGATTCTTTGCGCCGCAAATAAAAATTGTTTGCAGTTGATTTGTTACTGTTTTGCATTCTTTAATACGGACTTAAGGGGCTTGAAACCAATCCAGATTGGGTGGGGATTTCATCACCCTTCCCAGGACCCCAAAAATCACTAAAGCATATGCATTGTCCATTGTAAATTAAAAAATACTAGACTTCAGCCCTAAGGACTTCGCGCTCATTAGGAGAAGATAAACCGTGTTTAGAACCTCGCTTAACCGTACATTGTTTACGGGGTGTCTAGGAAAGTGTTAAAGGCGCAACCGCCGAAAGAGAAAGGGTTATTTAATTAAGGAACTTCGCGAAAGCGTTGGACATCTCCCCTTATCTCTGCACTTACCTGGCCCCGTGATCGGTGTATTTTTAAGCCTGTTTCTCGACACTGTTTAACTTCGAAAATCAAGTTCAGGAGCAGGTCTAGTAGACCTAGGCGACCGTAGATCTTGGTGTGATTGTGCATATCTTGTTTGTGATTGCTTAAGCCGTATTTCCATACATACTTCTGTAAATCTCTTTCTAAAAAAAAAAAAAAATTCAAAAACTTTTATAAAAACTTACCATTTTGTCGCCAAATCCATTTTCCACCCATCGCCTTTCTCCATTGACCTTTTCTTACCCGCACCTTCTCCGCTTTGACTATACTAAACTCGTTTAGTGTATGTCCGCTTGGACTCGGGACACTAGCGTCCGTCTAGTCCGCGTTACGTTAGTCGTGACCGACTACGCGATCGACTCCGAAGTCGATACTCCGTCCACTCCTCTTTCACCCCTTCCTTTGCCGGCCAACTCCGACGTTGACCGGAATTCTGTTCATACATCTTCACCTTCACCTTCACCAACCTCTTCTTCCGCGATGTCGGGATTTAATCCGAACATCTCTTTGACCACCACTGGATTGGCTCCACCTCCTACGGAGACCAATCTTCCACCACCTCCGCCTGTTGTAGCGCCGCAGCGAATTGCGCTCCAGGATCGTTTCTACCCCACCCGTTCTGCACTTCCCACCTGTCTCTCTCTTCCTCCGGCCAATGGGGACAACTTTGAAATTAAGCCCCATTTCATCAACATGCTTCCACGTTTTCATGGGCTCGAAACTGAAGATGCCTATATCTTCATCAATAAATTTCAAAATGTCTGTGCCATGATGAAAACAACCCAGCTGTCGGACGATGCTATACGTCTACGGGTCATTCCGTTCACTCTATGCGATCTCGCTGAAAAATGGCTGTATAGCACTGTTTCCCACTCAATCACCAGCTGGGACGAGTTTGTTAAAGCGTTTCTGAAAAAATTCTATCCGAATCATAAGACCGCAAGAATTCGAAATGAAATCAATCAATTCTCCCAGCTTCCTTCTGAACCCTTCTGGAAGTGCTTTGACCGGTACAAAGACCTTCTTGTTCAGTGTCCTCACCACGGTATAGAGAAATGGCAACTTTGCCAAACCTTATATGAGGGACTGAACCCAGCAACGAAGCAGTTGCTGGAAACCATCTGTCAGGGCCACTTCCTATGAAAATCTGACGAGGAAGCGTGGCAGTTCTTTGACGATCTTGCGGAGCAAACGCTACAGTGGGAGAGCACCAGACCGACTTCTTCTTCTTCTTCTACCTCCACTTCTACCGGTCAATCTAGGGTAGGAATCCACCAACTCGATGTCTCTATTGCGATGAAAGCTGAAATGGCCGCAATTACACGAAAGCTTGAAGCGATAGAGAGCAAATTTTCTGCTCCTACTCCTGCCCATGTTCTCCCCCTTCGTACCATCTGCGCTTGTTGTTCCGATCCTTCCCACTTGACCGAAGAGTGTCCTTACAATCCACCATCGCAAGGACAGGATCAGGTTAATGAATTCCAGCAAAGACCGAGGAATGATCCATACTCTTCCACCTACAATCCCGGTTGGAGGAACCACCCCAATTTCGCCTGGAATCAGAATCAGAATAAATTCCAGGGCAACAATTTCCAAAGGGCCCCTCCACCGCAACAACAAACTCAGTATCAGCAGCCCTTCCAACCCCAACCTTACCAAAACCAGACGAACAATTTTGCACCAAACAATTCTTTTCCACCAAATAACCACTTTGTTCCGTCAAACACTGATAAGGTTTCCTCGCTCGAGCGAAGTCTGGAGGCGTTTGTTAAAGAATCGACTCAATCCACCGCCAACATCCAGTCTTCGATCCAATCTTTAGTGCAACACACCGCCGCACACGGGCAGAGCATCAAAACCATCGAGGCCCAGATTGCACAGCTGAACGCGGCCTTGAGCGAGCGAGAGAAGGGGAAGCTTCCGTCCCAGCCACTGCCAAATCCCGGTCACCCACATAATGCACATGTTGCTCTTGAACAAAAAAACCATAATGTGAGTGCCGTGACTACGCTGAGATCGGGAAGGATGCTGCAAAACAACATTGGCAAGCGAATCAACGATAACACCCCGGCCGCCGCTTCTTCTTCTTCTTCTCCTTCTTCTTCTTCGTCTTCCGAGCCTATTCTCCGTTCTTCAACAGGCTCTCCTTCCTCTTCTTCTGCTCTGAACGGACCCACTTCTCACTCCACGAAAACACCTATTCTGGGATCCGTTCCAACTCCAAAATCTCCTCCTCCAGCATTAGACTCAACCAATTTTCAAAATGTTCCATTTCCAAACCGGTTGAGGTCTAATAAACAAAATCCTCAAATGGAGAAGATTTTGGAGTTATTCAAGCAAGTTAACATTAACATTCCTCTTTTAGATGCTGTCCAACAAGTCCCGTCCTACGCGAAAATCTTAAAGGACTTGTGCACGAAAAAGAGGAAGTCTCAGGTACCCAAGAAAGTTTTCTTGGCTAGTGCTGTGAGTGATGCCCTTACCCAATCTTTACCACAAAAACGGAAGGACCCTGGCTGTCCTACGATTTCAATTACCATTGAGGATAAGAACATCAACCGCGCACTATTAGATCTTGGTGCCAGTGTTAACCTGCTTCCGTATTCAGTATACGAGCAATTAGGCGTCGGAGAGTTGAAACCCACACACTGCACTCTCCAAATGGCCGACCGATCGATCACCCATCCTAGGGGTGAGCTAGAGGATGTATTGATAAGATTCGGGGACTTCATATTCCCCGTTGACTTCATTGTATTAGATACACAGCCTGTAGCTAACCCCCGGAATCAAATTCCGGTGATACTCGGTCGACCATTTCTCGCAACCTCAAATGCTGTGATCAATTGTCGCAATGGTTCGATGAACCCCTCTTTTGGAAACATGACGATTGAACTCAACATTTTTAGGTTAGGGAATCAGCCCGCCGAACCTAATGCTCATATACTGGATGTCTGCTCGATCCAGGAGATCACACCAGAAGAGTGTGAATTCGAGGAGTTTCTGTTTGACCACGATAATCTTGACGCCACTAGTGCGTTTCTCTTCGAATCTGCTACTGTTTCTGCGCCCGATAACGAATACGAGTGTTTCACGTTCTCGAACGATCTTAGCCGCGCACAATCCGAGTTCGAATCTTTCGACTTTCCGGATGAGTTACCTGAACCATCCGACTCGGTTGCCTACACTCGTTTTGAACCTTTGCTGGAATCCTTTGAGTTCGAGACCTTTGCACCAGTCTTGCCTTCCATCATTTCACCTCCAACGCTCGAACTCAAGCCGTTGCCGTCTCACCTTAAGTATGCTTACTTAGGTGAGAATGAGACCCTCCCTGTCATCATTTCGGCTTCTCTAGCTCCCGAGCAAGAGAAAGCCCTTCTCGCGGTCTTGCACAGCAACAGGCAAGCTTTTGGCTGGTCCATGGCGGACATCAAGGGGATTAGTTCCCTGATCGTTGAGCATCACATTCATCTGATGGATGATGCCAAACCAGCACGGGATCCCCAAAGACGTCTTAATCCAGTCATGAAGGAGGCTATGAAGAAGGAGATCGTCAAATGTCTAGATAGTGGTATCATTTACCCTATCTCTGATAGCCAGTGGGTTAGCCCCATTCATGTTGTCCCCAAGAAGTCGGGCATCACGGTCAGAACCAACGAGGCAAATGAGTTAATCCCTACTCGCACCCAAACTGGGTGGCGAGTTTGCATTGATTACAGAAAACTCAACGCCGCTATGCGGAAAGACCACTTTCCGCTACCCTTCATTGACCAGATGCTTGAACGATTGGCCGGACATGAGTACTATTGCTTTCTAGATGGCTACTCTGGCTACAATCAAATTCCCATCGCCGAAAAAGACCAGGACAAGACCACTTTCACTTGTCCTTTCGGCACGTTTGCATATCGACGCATGCCCTTTGGGTTATGCAATGCGCCCGCTACCTTCCAGCGGTGTATGATGGGAATTTTCTCTGACATGGTGGAAAAATTTTTGGAGATTTTCATGGATGACTTCTCCATCTTCGGCGACTCCTTTGACGAGTGTTTGCTGCATCTTGACGCTGTCCTTACCCGATGTAAGGACAAGAATCTCACTTTGAACTGGGAGAAATGCCACTTCATGGTGCGCGAAGGTATTGTCTTAGGACATATCATCTCGCAAAATGGCATAGAGGTCGACAAAGCAAAGATTGAGGTCATTTCCAATCTGCCTCCTCCCCGATGCGTCAGAGATATCCGAGCCTTCCTTGGTCATGCCGGTTTTTATAGACGGTTCATCAAGGACTTTAGCAAGATTGCTAGGCCCTTGACTCTTTTGCTGGCCAAGGATACACCTTTCGACTTCAACTCAAGCTGTGTGACTGCATTCGAGTCACTGAAACGCTCACTCACTTCTGCTCCCGTTCTTTCTTCTCCTGACTGGACGCACCCATTCGAGATCATGTGCGATGCATCCGACTTTGCCATAGGTGCTGTCCTTGGACAGCACATCAACAAGATGCCGCACGTGATCTACTACGCTAGCCGAACCCTGAACGACGCCCAACTTAACTATACGACAACTGAGAAGGAATTCTTAGCTGTTGTATTTGCTTTAGAAAAGTTCAGGCCCTACCTCATCGGCTCTCCAGTCATCGTCTACACGGACCATTCAGCTCTGCGCCATCTTTTTGCGAAGAAAGATGCCAAGTCTCGGTTAATCCGTTGGATCCTCTTGCTTCAAGAGTTTGACCTTGTCATTAAGGACAAACGAGGATGTGAAAACGTGGTTGCCGACCATCTCTCGCGACTTCCTTCTTCGCCTTCGCTTCCAATTCCGATAAACGACGTTTTTCCGGACGAACAACTCTTGACAGTATCGTGCGAACCCTGGTTCGCAGATATTGTGAACTATTTGGCCACGGGATTGCTACCGACCGAATGGTCGAGTCAGGACAGACTTCGCTTCTTATCCCAAGTAAAACACTTTTACTGGGACGAACCCTACTTGTTCAAGTACTATCCAGACCAGATCATTCGTCGGTGTATCCCTAATGAGGAATTCAAGAGTGTGCTGTCATTTTGCCACGATCAAGCGTGTGGCGGGCATTTTGGGCCCAGGAAGACAGCTGAGAAGATCTTGCAATGTGGTTTCTACTGGCCACAACTCTTCAAGGATGCTTATGACTATTGCAAGACTTGCTCCCGGTGCCAACACATGGGCCGGATATCCCGGAGGGATGAGATGCCGCTCCAACCGATCTTGGTTGTGGAGATTTTTGATGTTTGGGGGATAGACTTCATGGGGCCGTTTCCCAGCTCTTTTGGGAACCTGTACATCCTTCTAGCTGTTGATTACGTCTCTAAATGGGTCGAGGCTGTGCCCAGCCGAACTAACGACAACAAGGTTGTCGTTAGGTTCCTCAAAGAAAACATTTTCTCACGGTTTGGGCACCCCCGAGCGATCATTAGCGACAATGGAAGTCATTTCTGCAATAGGACTTTCGAGGCCTTGATGCGGAAGTACTCCATTAATCATAAGCTTTCTACGCCCTACCACCCCCAAACCTGCGGGCAGGCCGAAGTTTCAAATCGGCAAATCAAGCAAATATTGGAGAAGACGGTTTCCAAGAACCGTAAGGATTGGTCTCTGGAACTCACTGATGCCCTTTGGGCATTTAGAACTGCTTATAAGACCGACCTTGGCATGTCTCCCTATCGGCTTGTGTACGGAAAGGCCTGCCACCTTCCTGTCGAAATCGAGCATCGCGCCTTTTGGGCGA
The DNA here is from genome assembly GCA_030015575.1 of Agapanthus africanus. Taxonomy (NCBI): domain Eukaryota; kingdom Viridiplantae; phylum Streptophyta; class Magnoliopsida; order Asparagales; family Amaryllidaceae; genus Agapanthus; species Agapanthus africanus. Next base: position 199,987,312 of record JASDDO010000006.1, read on the forward strand.
TTAAGGAGCTGAATCTGTCTCTTGAGGACGCGGGCAGCCATCGGAAGCTGCAGCTGAACGAACTGAGCGAGCTTAGGGATGAGGCTTACGACAACGCGGTTGTCGTTAAGAATCGAACGAAGGTGTTTCATGATAAACACCTTTTGCGCAAAACCTTCGTACCTGGTCAGCAGGTACTTCTTTACGACACCCGACTTCATTTTCATCCAGGAAAGCTCCGATCTCGCTGGAAAGGGCCGTATTTTGTGCGGAATGTGTATCCGCAGGGCGCTCTGGATTTGGAAAATCCAAAGGACGGTTCACTCTTCAAGGTAAATGGACACCGATGCAAACCGTACCTTAGCGCCGAACCAACAGAGGAGCTCCTGTTCTTACAGGAGCCGGTTTACCCTGAATGATCTTCCTCTGCCTACCTCCAAACTTTGGTTATCCAGCCAAGAACAGTGGACACTGTTCCAAATAAGTTTGGGGGTATGTACAAACCATTTTTGTGTATATTCTTTTTCTTTTCTTTAAAAACAAAAACAAATAAAAATTTGTATATTGCTAACCGACAATTTTGACCCTTCAACTGATCTGTTCATGCAACGACAGTGAGGACACTGTCCAGTTTAAGTTTGGGGGTACGCTCGGTACGCATTTCTTACCTTCGCATTCATATGTATATTTTGCATCTGCATATTAAAATCCATAAAATCTGAAAATTTTCTAAAAAACATAAAAACTTTTTGTCAAGTTAGCTTGTGGAAGAACTTTGATTCAACATTTCGACGGTTTTTGTTTGAAAAAAATAGGAATAACTATATCTTATGTTTGGATTTTGAAAAACCTGAAAGATAACTCTCCTTTGAAGTTAACTATAGCTGATATACGTCTTTACATCACACTACACGTGTCGTAAGATTTTGGGAATTAGATGACAAGGCTTTCATGTGTAAACTTTTAAACAGATAAATGATTTTCTGAGGATCAAATAGGTTTGTTCTGAAATAAGTAATGTCGAGAATAGTTTATGAAGTAAAGCGAATATGAAGGAATGTTATTGATGCCGTAATTGGAGCTAAGTCTGAAAAATAACCCATCTAAAACTTGATTGGAATGATTACACACCAAACCCACTAGACACGTCTTTTATCCAAAAAAAATATTTGAACTGCCGGTTATATCTCCGTTCGTATTAAATCATCTGATTTTCACGCCAATCTGTCTTTTGTTTTTGGACCTAGGTAACTTGAGTAATTAAGTCCGCTGGGGTGTTTTTACACCTAATGCCCTAAAACTAACTGGTTTGGGTGCATTGGCCCAAAGCTTGCTAAGAAGCCTAGAAAGTCCAGTTTAAAACAAAGTCAAGCAAGTGTTCTCTCCGAGTTAAAATTCCTAACGGTTCTTTGTGTGAGAATAATCTTGATAAAAGACAGGCTTTTTTAAAAAAAAAAATTTTAACGGAGATATGAAGGTTTTACTCTTTGATAAAGACTATTGCACGTTCACAGAGGTGTGTATGAAATGAAAACAAGAAAAAGGTGGAGTGAAAAATACGACTTAGTTTCCTGTTAAGGAAGATAGAAATTCTAAAGTTGAAACCTTACTGGAAAACGAAACTTGAAAAATGCTTAACTCGTTATAAAACTTATGTGATCCTTTTAAAATTGTTATCTGGGCTTTATTGTGCGACATGATGACTTTAATAGATCCTTCTGGAACTTAACGACACTATTTGCACCGCACGTAAAGACATATACAATCTGTAGTTAAATAAGAAGCGAGGTGTGAAAAATAAAGGTTCGATGATCTAGACTTAGGATTATAGAATTGTTATTTTCTAAAACAAAACTTTAGGGTTTGAAGCTTAGTTATTTTACAAAACCAACTTGACCGGATTTTGTGGGTAGTATCCGCTGAAAACCCTCAGGAGACAACACTCCTCATACTAGGGACACCTAGAGGTTAAACGGCTTGTTGCACATGCTCAGTGCAATCGAGTTCCCTGCGAAAGTGAGGTTAGGAAATTTTTTGTGAATAAATGGGCTTTGCTCGGGACGAGCAAATGATAAGTTTGGGGGTATTTGTTCATATCAGATTTTTGCATTTTCATACCGCCCAATTTTTATCACATTGCATATCCGTAGATACTCTTGAGCCGTGTTTGTTAGTCAATTGCAGGATACAGGTTCTCGGTTCTAAAACGGTGAAATTCATGGAAAACACGAAAATATCCGGGTTCCTGCCAACCACAGATAAAACACGGTCTCTGCTCATCATCCGTATGTTGCCAAATACCAGTTTAGGAAGACAAAATGTCAAATCAATGTCACCTTCATGCACAAGGCTCAATGGCAACAACAACTTCCAAGAAATCTACGCGGAGCTCGAGGCAATCATGACAAAATCTTGACAAAAAGTCCACCTTTCCCTCAACAGAAATTCTGGAAAAATCGGGGATCCAAATTGAGAAAATACATATGCCACAGTAATGTACACAGAAAAACAGGAAACCCCAAAAAAGGAGAGAGCCCAATTCTTCCAATGGGCCGCGGATCCGCGGCCAAAGATGGGTCCAGGCCGTGGATCCACGGCCATTATGGCGCCAAACACAGAAATGTTTCAGGGGTGTTTTTGTCTTTTCATATGGGTTCTCGTGGTTGCCCTAGGTTTTCAGTTTTTGGCCTATAAATAGCTCAGAAGTTTGTGAAGGAAAGGGTCCAACTTTGTATTTTTCATTTTGCCTAGTTTTAGTGTTGTTCTTCTTCCTCTTCTCACCTCTTCTCCATTAAACTTGTAGTGAGCTTTTGAGTGAAGAGTGATGAATAAAGAAGACCATTTTCTATCATGCTTGTTTCTTTCTTTTACTTGTTGTAATGTATTGCAATTTTAATTGTTAAGTAGTTGTTGTTATTTGGTTGATTGTTTCTTTCTTCTCTCTTTTCCTTTATCCTTCATATGACAATGATACTTACGCTTGATCCTCGCCAAGGTGAGGTCGCAAATAGTTAGTCGTATTCTTCTAATCTCCTTCTTTCTATCTTCCTCTTTGTTTTGTTTTGTTTTTTTCTTATCATGAAGTGTGAGTAGTTTTATACTTGTTAGGGTAGGATAAGGGAAGTTTGAGAGAAGGAAATCTCTCTCACTCTTTCCTTGCCCAACAACTTAAATCGACACCCGTTAATTGAACCACAATCCGCTCCTTACGGCACCCTATCCTACATGATAGCGGTGATTCCGTAGCGAGACCGGTTGTGGTTGAATTAACCGGAGGTTATGGATAAGAGCCAAGAACGGACGGACAAGCACCAAAAGGAAGGACTATGCGTTGGAAAGCCTAGCTTATACTCGCAAGTTCCTTCCTAGTCGTGCTAATCCCCGTTGTTGCCGATTACCGTAACACCGATATTAAGTGGGGCAACGAAAGATGTGGAGACTCCTAACTCAAACTAACCTAATCCTAACCCTAACAATCTCTCTTTAATATATCAACTTACACTTAGATAACCACAACAAAATCTGAAAACCGGACTTAACTCGTTAAAACACATTGAAAAAGACTCCCATCTCCCTGCGGACGACCCGTACTCAACCGGCTAGCTACAAGCGAAACCGTCTTGATTGCGGTATTTAAACTAGAACTTGAACACGCACTTATTCTCTCAATCAACAACATCCAGTGTTTTAGCACACAACTCTTTGAAAAAACAACATAGGTCGTTGATTACTAGACCAACCGATTCGGTGAGAGAAGTCCTGATGGCTAATGGAAGAAGGTGCTCCACGATCACATGGTGATCATGACTTTTCAGCCCATCGATCTTGCCTTTCACAATTTTTATCTTCTTGCTGAATGATCCTGAGCAACCTGTGGGAACTTTCAAATCATGCAACACCTGCAGGAATCTTTTCTTCTCCGGTTGTGACATATGATAAGCGGCATTGGGAAGTACAAACTTGCCTGGTTTACCCGCTACCGGTCTAGGGTGCAATTCACTTCTTATTCCCCACTCCTGTAGATCTATCCGAGCATTCAGGTTGTCTTTCGATTTCCCGTCTTTACAAAGAAACAAGTTGAGTATGTGCTCTGATACTCCCTTCTCTATATGCATGACGTCCAGATAATGACGCACTAAATTTGTTGACCAGTACGGATGCTCGAAGAAAATGCTTAACTTGTTCCAAAATGGTGGTTTGACCTGTTTTGTCGGATCCATCCCGAAGGTCACATTATTGTAACCATTTCACTGAGCAGTCACGTCCTCTCTGGACAATAGGGCTGGAGGTCCAAGAAGCTCCTGATGACCATCAAAGTGAACAGCGTCTAACCTGTAGGGGTGGTCTAGAGGCAGGAAACGTCGATGGCCGCAATAACAAAACTTCCTGCTAAAATTCAAGAAAAGGACATGCTTTGTGACCATGAACGGACCAACCTGATAGCATTACATACGCAGGAAAGTCATTAATTGTCCACATTAAAGCCGCACGCAGTATGAAGTTTGTATTTGTGTTTGCATCGTAAGTCTCTACACCATTAATGAACAAAGAATTTAACTCCTCGATCAGAGGTCAGAGATAGACGTCGATATTGTTTCCCGGTGAGTTTGGTCCGTCGATAAGAAGAGGCATCAAAAGGTATGATTGGTCCATAGCCAACCAAGGCGACAGATTATAAATTATCATTACAACGGGCCATGTGCTGTGACTTCCAGCCATATAGTTAAATGGGCAGAAGTCATCACTATCCAGTCCGAGCCCGACATTGCGAGGATCGCTACTGAATATTGCGAGCCTCCAATCGAAATCCTTCCATGCCGGTGAATCTCTTGGATGGCTCATTTTTCCATCTTCACTTGGAGGAGCACGGTGATGCCAAATCATTGGCTCGGCTATTTTCTTGCATCTGAATAGCCTCTGTAGCCTCTGTGTTATGGTAAAATATCGTGCTATCTTGACAGGTATATCAGGCTTCTTATCAGAATCTTTCGGCTTATACCTGGCCTCTCCGCATGTTGGACACTCTCTCAAATCAGAATTCTCTTTCCGGTACAACACGCAATTTTTAGGACATGCTTGAATCTTCTCACACTTCAGACCCAAATCAGACATCATCTTCTGGGCTCCGTACCAGCTGTTGGGCACGTTATTTCCCGGGGCATAGAATCTTTCAAGAATGAAAGAAGCATTGTGAATGACTTGTTGCTCCATCCATTTAGGCACTTAATCTGGAAAAGTTGGACGAACCATGAGAGGGTTGAATACTTTGCATTCTCATAAATTGGTTTTCTAGCATAATTCATGAAATTTTCATATTTATCCGCATGCGGTTCTTGACCGGAAGGAATGTCATTTTCAGTACGAATAGATTCACCTAGGGCAGCCTCTACCATATCCTCCATTTCTTCTGATGGAAATAAATTACCGTCTTCTTCTTCTGCCGCATTACCGTCTTCTCCTTCTTCTCCTGCCGCATTATCGTGTTCTCCTTCTTCTTCTACCGCATTACTGTGTTCTTCTCCTTCCCCGTGTTATTTCCAAGTTGTATAAATTCTAGTAAAACCATATTTTACGATATGAAGCTCTGCCAATTCTACCTTTTGCCAGTACTTATTCCCACATCTATCGCACGGGCAGAGAATCTTCTCTATCACGATCTTATTATGTGCGCGTGCAAATTCAATAAAAGCTGCAACTCCTGCGACAAACTTAGGTTGCATACGTTGTTGCCAATCCACATACATCCAGTCCTTAACTCTGACGTACTCATGGGCCATGTTAGACTGTATTACATATAAATTGTAGGCTATGGTGACTATATTAAGAAATCTAAGAACGGGATGGTTACTGACAAAGGAGAAAATCCGTGTATATGCTTTGTTTGTGAGTTTGTTATTGAAAAGAATAAATTATCGAATGTATGTTAACTGATAGACGGGGACTAAGTGGCGCTTTGAGTTTCATATATGAGTATCGATGAGAATATGAAAGTTTCATATTATCATCGAGTATCATATATTGGTTTTAACTTGAACATCTTGAATCACTCTCTAATGATGCGTTTGTTGTATATTCTTGTTGTATGTGTGTGTTTCGGCTGTTAGGGGTAAGGCTTCTATCCCATTAAGAATGTATAGAGGGAACACCCATTCGCTTATGCTTTCAACCGTTTCGAGTAAATTTCAGCAACACCTCCCCGCTGTTCTCCGAGTACACTGTAATAGAATAGTTAATCATTTCAAAGCTGTGAAACAACGTTGAAATGAACATCTAATCTATTTTGTACATGGAGAACCAGCGGAAAGGTACCGACGAAATATCTCAAAACGTATGAAAACACAAGTGAATGAAGGTGTTTTCTTTATACATTCCTAACTTGTCCACACGGGACAAATCTATTGGTTATTATACGATTCAATCTTCTCGTCACATAGACTAGACGACGGTTGTTAGTATCGAACTATACCGTCCGATATTTAACAACCTTCGTATAGTTCTATGTCACGACGAACATCGAACGTATGTTAACCGATAGATGGGGACTAAGTGGCGCTTTGAGTTTCATATATGAGTATCGATGAGAATATGAAAGTTTCATATTATCATCGAGTATCATATATTGGTTTTAACTTGAACATCTTGAATCACTCTCTAATGATGCGTTTGTTGTGTATTCTTGTTGTATGTGTGTGTTTTGGCTGTCGGGGGTAAGGCTTCTATCCCATTAAGAATGTATAGAGCGAACACCCATTCGTTTGTGCTTTCAACCGTTTCGAGTAAATTTCGGCAGCACCTCCTTGCTGTTCTCCGAGTACACTGTAATAGAATAAATAATCATTTCAAAGCTGTGAAACAACGTTGAAATGAACATCTAATCTATCTTTGTACACGGAGAACCAGCGGAAAGGTACCGACGAAATATCTCGAAACGGATGAAAACACAAGTGAATGAAGGTGTTTGCTTTATACATTCCTAACTTGTCCACACGGGGCAAATCTATCGGTTATCATACGATTGAATCTTCTCGTCACATAGACTATACGACGGCTGTTAGTATCGAGCTATACCGTCCGATATTTAACAACCTTCGTATAGTTCTATGTCACGACGAACATCGAACGTATGTTAACCGATAGACGGGGACTAAGTGGCGCTTTGAGTTTCATATATGAGTATCGATGAGAATATGAAAGTTTCATATTATCATCGAATATCATATATTGGTTTTAACTTGAACATCTTGAATCACTCTCTAATGGTGCGTTTGTTGTGTATTGTTGTTGTATGTGTGTGTTTCGGCTGTCGGGGGTAACGCTTCTATCGGTTATCACACGATTGAATCTTCTCGTCAAATAGAATATAAAAAATATTTAAATAAAATATAAAGTAACTGATATAACATGATTTTAAACTTATGAAATAACACTTGCTTAGTTACTTGCAAGTTGCAACTTGAGAATAAGATATATGAAGAATTGAGAATTAAAGAACTAAGATGCATTAGACTTGAGATTGAGATACATACATTCAACATAGAAAATAAATCAATAAACCAGATGAATATAATATAAATTCATGTTGAAAGAATATATATCAAATAAACTAACAAAGATCAAACAGAATTGGAAAAATATAAATATAAAGTATCACGATTCACAACAAACATTGGTAAAAGAAAATAAGTTAACTAAATAATACATGCCTAGATGTATTCAAAGTTAAAACATAAAGATATAAACATAATGTCAAAAACTAAATCAAACCATAAGACAATTTATCATCATAAAAAACCTACGATTCTAACATACTAAAAAGTGACCGATAAACAAACCAAGTTCATATCCTAACTACTCCATTAACTATAACAATAACCATACGCATAAAAGTCATCAATCAAAACATAAATCTAAAAATAATCTTCATTCTCTTCTTCCTCATTTTCCGACTCGGATGTCGATATATCATCCTCCGACGATGACCCTATATTTTCATTTTTGACGACCATCCATATCCGTATAAGAAAATGATAACACTTATTCCGTTCCATATCTGATACCAAAAATGGTAATTTTTGGCTTTATCAAGATAAATTTTTCTAAAAATCACAACCCAACCCTAACCCTAACCCCAGCCCCAGCCCCAGCCGAACCCCAACCCCAACCCTAACCCCAGCCCCAGCCCCAGCCGAACCCCAACCATAACCCTAACCCGAACCCCAACCACAACCCCAACCCCAGCCGAACCCCAACCCCAACCGCAACCCCATCCCCATCCCCTACCACAACCCCAACCCTAACCCTAACGCTAACCCCAACCAATGCCTAACCCTAACCCTCATCGGTACCCAAACCATGAACCCTAGCCCTAAAATAATCAAAAAATTTTTAATTGAAGATTTACTCACCTGTGCGGTGGAGGAGACGACCGATCGGTGGTTGACAACGCACGCAATCGGTGACGTGGAAGAACGAGGGCGGTGGCGACGACGAAATAGAGGGCGGTGGCGACGACGAGTACGGCGACGAGAATGGCGACGCGGCGGGAACGAGAGATTTGGGGATTTTGGGAGTTTCGCGCACGCGGGAGAGATAATCAGCGTAGGGCATTTCTGTTCCTTTTTAATTAATTTCCCATTTAGATGCCCCTACGGATTAGTCCGTAGGTCATTGGTTTGCGGCTCTGTAGGGGCAAACAAAAAATTACGATTTAATATTTTTAAATTAAAACGTCTAAGACCGTAGGGGCAATCGTCTGGCCCTACGGATTAGCCCGTAGGGCCAAAATAAATCTGCCCTTACGGATTTCATTATCCGTAGGGGCAGCCCTCTATTTTAGTAGTGGTAGACCGGTCCTTCACTTCTAAAGCTCCGTGTAGTGGTCCCTTCGCTGCGAGTAGTGATCTCCCGAACTCTAGTATGGGTTCTCTTGGAGAAATGAACAAGCTTGCACGAAGTCTTCGAGGCCGAAGATGATCTACTTCGAGGAGACTCAAGCTCATGCTACCTTTTCACTAATATGTGAATTAGTGAAGAAAACACCCTAAACTAAATGGATAATACTAGAGGATGATGAAGTAGGAAATGGGCTCTCTTTAGTTATCTTTTTCTCACAATAATTTCTCACCTTAGAAAAAGCTAGCAAGCTTTTTCTCATTGAAGAAGAAGATCAAGAATGAAGAAGAGAGAATGAACTCATGAGGTGAGAATAGAAACCATGGGTGAGTTAGTGTCATACACTAACCCATGTAGAGAATAAACCATGGCTAACTAATAATGGTTAGGTTAATAAATATCCACAAGTAAAACAAAATTAATGGACTTGGTCAATGGTTCCACAAGCTTCTACAAGCTTCAACCATGTGACTAATTTCAACTAATTTGGTTTACTTTAAATAAATAAAAACCTTACATTATATTAAGCATGGTGTGAGTCTCATACACCTATGTCACATGTGGCATCAAGCATGACACAAAATAATATACATTAATATATATCACATATATACTAAATGTACACAAGTGGGAAAAGAAATCTTAAGTGAGCTAATATTAGTTAATATAAGATAATATATCAAATATATAATTATACATTAAATTATTATATCAACACTTGATTTAATAAGCCGGCTATATCATATACGACCGACTAATATCAAATGTAACAATCTATCGAATCAACACTTGATCCGATATCCCGGCTATATCACATAGAACCGTCCGATATCATATATCGCGAGAATAGAATGTGGTATCAAATACACGCATTAATCTCGGTCCCACACATATCACATATGTGCTCCTACTTCGTTTCGCATGAACCAGGAAACCTTTGTGTAGAACTCTAAAGACTCGTCAATACGCCGGCAGTAGGTGATGATCACATCGAACACCCACAAGCCACAAGCGTTCTGCTAAACGTAACGGCCACCCGGGTTTTGAGCGATCAGAAGTCAACAAGCAAGTCCGCTCGTACTCCTGCGAATCCAATCAGTAACACTACCATATAGTCCGGTCTCTTCTTCAGATATATCGCATATCAACAGCCTGGGGATGGTATAACGTCAGACCCCAATAGCCTGATAAGTCATGCTGATGCAATGTCCATAACGGTTCGAGAAACTACTGATAACACTTACCAGTAAATCTCAGCAAGCTGTTCATATCAGATTTTTGCATTTTTATACCGCCTAATTTTTATCGCATTGCATATCGGTAGGTACTCTTGAGCCGTGTTTGCTAGTCAATTGCAGGATACAGGTTCTCGGCTCTAAACGGTGAAATCCATGGAAAAATACGACAAAATCCGAGTTCCTGCCAACCACAGATAAAACACGGGTCTCCGCACTTTATCCGTCTGTTGCCACACACCAGTTTAGGAGACAAAATGACAAATCAATTGTCACCTTCATGCACAAAGCACAATGGCAACACCACGACCAAGAAATCTACGCGGAGCTCAAGAAAATCCATGTCCAAAGTCCATCTTTCCCTCAACAGAAATTCTGGAAGAAATGTGGAAGTATTTTCAGAAAATACATGTACCAGACAAGAGGGGACAGCAGACCAGGGAAGTACCAAGAACCCCATGCCCTGACTCCACCAGAGTGCGGCGGATCCGCGGCATAAGGAGGCTTAGGCCGCGGATCCGAGGCCGTATGGTGGCGGCAGACAAAACTTTTCCAGCGGTGTTTTGGTCTTTTTATTTGTGTTCTGGTGGTTGCCCTAGGTTTTCATTTTGCAGCCTATAAATACTCCAGAACTGAGCTAAGCCAAGGGTCCAATTTTGTGTTCAATTCTTTGTTCGTCTTTTGTAGTTTTAGTTCTTTTTCTTCTTCTTCTTCATCTTTTCTCCATGAAAATTGTAGTGAGAGCTTTTTGAGTGGAAGATCAATGAAGATGAGGGCTTTTGTATCATTCTCTTTTGTTTAACTTTCCCTTGAGATTCTTGCTTTCTCTTGATCATTCAACCTCTTCATTGAGCTTGAATGGTTAAGGGTTAGTTATTGATCTCAAGGGTCGTATTTTCTTGTGGAATTAGCACTTCATTTCACATGCGGTCTCTACCCTTCTCTTGATCTTGCAACCTCTTGATTGTGCTTGCAAGTTTAAGGGTTGGCTATTGATCCCATGCTTGTCTTGAGTTCTAGTTTCTTGTTCTTTTTATCGCTTTTTATTACTTACTTATTATTATCGTGCTTTACTTTCTTGCAATTTAATTCATGCACTTAATTACTTGTAATCTTTTCTTTTCTTTGTTCTTTTCTTTTGCTCTCTTTTGTTCATTTTGTGAATGGTTGTAATTATTGTTGTTAAGATGAAATACGGTATTGTAAGTTAAGACTTTCTTTTCTCATTTCCTTTTCCCGTTATTTTCCATTGAACTCCGCCCAAACCATACGCAAGCGCTCCGTTAGGCACCCTACCCTAACAAGGTAACGGTGATTCCTAACCGCGACCGGTTGCGTTCGGTTTGGCCGGAGGCGAAAGCAAGAGACAAGAACGGAAGGAGAAGGGTAAATAAGCCGTATTCCATGAATACCGCGCTTAAATCCCCTAATCCACGTTGTTGCCGATTGCTCTAGCTTCAATTGGTCAAGACTCGTCTCAAAGGTTTTGAGTACGGATTTCTTTAGCTTACAATCTCGTATCTTTTTCTTAACAACTTTATACTTGCAAATAATACACATAGGTTAGATCGAACAAACACATACTCATTCTTTATTGACTCGTCTAAAACAAGAACGGAAATACAACCATCTCCCTGTGGATCGACCCGTGCTCAACCGGCTAGCTGCATAGCGACACCGTCCTGATCGCGGTAAACTTTAGAACTTTGAACATCCGACACGCCAAAAGCGTGCGATCAAATGGCGCCGTTGCCGGGGAGATGATAGCGTATTTTCTTTCTTGTTATTCGGGTTAATATTCTTTTTGTATATATTTATAAAAAAAAAAACTTTTTGTTTTGTTTTGATCATAGTGTGCAGATTTTTGCGTATTTGCAAACTGCGATTGTGGGGAGCAAAGTGTGCAATCAAGGCAAAGGTGATTACGAAGTACAGTGCCAAAGATCCGGGTAGTTTGACCCGCGCAAGCGAACTTTTCAAGCTTACCGGATTTGATTCAACGGGGGTTTCCTAACCCAAAACTTAACGGTACGTACTTTACTAACACCTTCTTCTCAAATCCAACGCATCTAATATACTATTCTTTGTAGGATTCTATGCAAGTTCGCTAGCAAACGCTAAAAAGTGACTAACCCGTATTTGTTGCAGTGCCGCGCTTAAACTAAAAAACGATTGTTTGATTCTTTATAGTATTTTTATTGAATTGTGCATTGCATACATTAATACGGACTTAAGGGCAAGCGAACCCCACAACATACGGTAAAGGATTTCATCACCTTTTCCGTGGCCCACAAATCACGAACTTGAGCATAACGTTTACCCGCACAAAATTTAAAAGAAACTAGACTTTAAGCCTTAAGGACTTCGCGCTCACTAGGAGAAGTTAACTGTGTTTAGAACCTTGCTTAACGGTATATTGTTTACGGGGTGTCTAGGAAAGTGTTAACGGCGAAACCGCCAAAAGAGAAAGGGTTATTTAATTAAGGAACTTCGTGAAAGCATTGGAAAATCTCCCCTTATCTCTGCACTTACCTGGCCTCGTGATCAGTGTATCTTGAGCCCGTTTCTCGACACAGTTTTACTTCGACAATCATGTTCTGGAGCAGGTCTAGTTGACCTAGGTGAACCCTAGAACGATTAGGTGTGTGGTATTTTTGTGTCGTGATTATTTTTGTCCATATTCTTTTTGTGTATATTTCATTCTTTTGTTAATAAAAAAAAATCACATTCTTTTTCCTCTCCTTTTCTCTTCCTTTCTTTCATTCTCTCTTCATATCATGGGTACCCCACCGCGCAAAACTCTTGCCGAACTTTGGTACCCACAACCAGACATTACTTCATACGGTTCTTGTTTTGGTCGAACTTCAAACGACCCCTCCATGCCCAAAATTTCTTTGAAAGATCGGATAGACGCGTCTAGGACGAACAACTGGACCCCGCAATCCACTTCGTATCAGCCGTTTCCAACATTCACCCCTTCTTGCGTTGATACCCCTTTTGAAAGTCCAGTTGTAGCCATAAGACCTATGTCTCTTGCTGAACGTATTGAACAATCTCGTAGCCGATCTTTCACTCCTTTCACCACTTCAGATTCTTGGGATCAACAATTCCATTCACCTTCTTATCCAACTATTGATCCTACCCCTGTCCAACCATTCAATTCCTACTAGTCCTACCCTACTTTTGCACCTTCCCTAGACATTGCTTCAGAACCGCCATTTGGGAGTTTTCAGTATCCAAACAACTTTGAATCTTTTACTGAAACCCCTTCATAACCCATGTCTAGTCTGGAACAGTCGTTGGAAGACTTTAGGGTAGCGTCAAGCCAACAGATGATGGATTTGAATGCGTCCATGGCCGCTCTCATACAACCTACTGCCCCGGTAGCTAGTTTCTGTTGGAGATAGTGCCCTCAGAGTCAATTATTGGATCACAGGCACGTGATTGCAATGATTGAGGGAGGACCTATCCCGGTAGGACAGTCTTACTCGAGATGATAGTATGCTATCTGGTTTACCTTTATCATCGTGTACTGCTTCAGGTGACCTTACAGGTCACTATTACACGCTGATAGAGCCCCTAGGATTCTTGCTTGACTGCCGGCAGTATGATGGCGATCATATACGTGAGAGCTGGTGGTCTATAAGCACATCCTTAAAAGGTCCCTAGTCGTGGGAGTTTCGAGACAGGGCATCGATTCTCCAGAGTAGACTAGTGTATACAGTCGAGACCCCAACGAGGGGCGGTGGCCGGTCTCATAAGCCACTGGTGTCAGTTGGTTCACCTAAGATGTATACAGGTGCTCATTGGGTTATGAGTACACCGGACAGGACTCGCCGGGAACATGCTAGTTGGTCTTATACCTGACGTCAGATAGCAGTTCCCTGGTGACATGTGTACTGGTTAGTTCATCGACCTGGGGATCGTCATTTGTCTCGTGTGAGTTCCCACTGTACTTTGATTACTACCCTACCACAGCTCAAAGGAGTCGTGCAAACAGGTTTTATTTGGGTACAGTCCCGAGCCACATGGAGGCAGTGAGCGGATCTTCAGGGGTTCGTCTCTCCCGGTATTGGGGGTGAGGTCGCGCTGTGTCTAGGAGAGCCATTACGCAAAGCCCTCGGCCGAGGCAGGAGATTTACTGGTAGGTATTCCAGTAGTATCTCAGGGCGTTCTGGGCTACACTCCGACACGACTTGTACCGCTTTTGGGGGTCTGACTTTTACCAACCCCCTAGGCCCGACATGCGATGCTCATAGACGAACGGACCGAACCGAACTGTACGGATATTGTCACTGACAGGCTCAGTAGAGTGTCAGGATGAGTTCGCTCATCGACGTCCCTTTTGGTCAATAGCTGGTGGCCCGTCACGTATTGGCTAATACCTCTGACGTGCTAGTGGTTAAATTCACAGCCATAGTATTGACGAGTCTTTAGAGTCCACCACACTTACAGTTACTCAAGCTTTCGGGCGAAACGCTGTAGAGGCCGTATGGAGTTATGGCAGGGTCCGATCAGATACGTACGGTATTGCACGGATCAGGATCGGACAGTTTTGTACTAGTGGCCGTATAGTTATATGGCAGGGTTCGATCTGATACGTGCGGTATTGCACGGATCAGGATCGAACGGATATTACCAGCCGGCTTTGGCTTAAGCCGGTCCTAGTTTAGTACAGTGTAGATTTTGTCTCATTGCATTTGTATCCGGACGGAACACAGATGCGGGTGTGTATGCACAGTATCGGGGTTTTCCTGTAATTTATTACGGGACCAGTTTTCTGGAGTTGCCAGTTTGCATTCCGTTCCGGCCGGTTTTCCTTTGTTCTTTCCCGGCCGGACTTTTCCGATGGAGGGGGTTATTTGCAAGTTTGCAAATAACATTTGTGGAGGGGGTCCTTTGTAATTGTGTGGCATCATGATGAGATTCCTTTTGCATCAACCTTTTTCATTTATGTTGATTAGAGTTGATTAGGAATTGATTTGAGTTTTGTTATCATGATGTTTTGATGTGGTCACCACTTGCTTTACACTACACTCACCTCCCTTCATGCTTCATATTCTTTCCTCCACCATTTTTCTAAGATAATAAGTTTTTCATGGTTGAGAGAAAGAAAAAGATGAGAGTTTTCATTCTTGAGAGTTTCATTTCTTGATCTCATTTTTCATGCTAGAAAAATGCAAGCACCATTTTTCTAGTCTTGATTCCTCCATCATCTTCAAAGGCAACAAACCCCAAATGAGACATAGCCTCTACACTACACATTCTACAGCATATCTTGAGCATGTCGAGTTGCCGGCTTCATGCCCGAGTTGCCTCGGTATTGAGGCGGGAGCCCGTAAAAGATGCAGGCGATGTGGTGCCCTTCCGGCGAGGAGGCGACGATGTGGAGGCAAGACTTTCCGCGGGAGATCGGGACGATGACGAGAAGACCGGAGGACTCGGATCACTCGGTATACTTCTCTTCCCATCTCTTGTTAGCTAGCATTAGGTTAATGGTTACGATCCGGGTTTTCTTTGTCCGCGGTAGCGCCAGTTTAAAAGATAAGAAAATTTTGATTCCGCATTTTGGTCTCGGATAGACGGCCGGGGCGCTGCCGTGGCGCAACAGTTTCCAGCTAGCTCCAAATTTTCCAATGTATGATGAGGCGGCAGGACAGGCCGTGAATTTGAGTGGAGAGAGTGAGATGTACCCCCTTCCAAATCAAACTTACCCGTCCCAAATTGAATCCCACAACTCCTGTTTTGAAAGTCTATCGAGATCCCACTTGATTTATCAATTGAAGATAGAATGATGAATGAGTTGTGCGACTTCGTAGTATTTGATTTGCCCGATTGTGAAGGGTCTCTTCCAAGTGAAACCGATCCTAAACCTTTTGACCTCTACACTTCCACTTTAGAACCTGAATCGATTGATATCCATGCTTTTGTTGAGGTGTCAGAAAATTTTGATTTTCACTTGATTAAGGATATTGACGCCGGGAATATTTTGGATGATGAACCCGTAGATTTGGCTGAGTTTTTCTCTTCAAATCATCATCCCGAGTCATTAAATGTTTTTCCCGAACCCCATATGCGTCTGGATTTTGAAGAGAAGTGCATGGATGTGCTAAATTTTGAGGAGAATATTGAGGATAGTTTTGAGGATGAACCAGTTTTGCTTGATGAGTCGGATTTTCCAATTCATCCTGTTCCTTCCACTGACTGTGTACACCCTCCAGAACCTTTAACCGATACCCTTCCTCAACCACTTCCCTCCATCCTTTCCATCGTTCCGACCATGCAAGAACCCGTCTCACTTTCATATACTATGTCTGGTTTACCAAGTTCGGCGTACCCATGGTTTCTCACAAATCTTGAGGGATTTGACCCCATTTCTCGACGGGTAAATATATTAGCACAATCGCTTTTTACACATCGCTCATCACAAATTGTGCTAATCTATTTACTCCATTTGCACCCTCAAGTTCGTATTCCACTTCTTTTTCCCTTCCGCCATTCTTCTTCCTCTCATATACCGAGACCGTATCCCGCTTCTCTTCGCATACGGTCTCGCGTATTGTCCATCTCTTTTCTCTACGCCTTCTTTCCCCAACCAGCACATTATAGAGATAAAATTTTTGAATGGTTGGTGTTAACTTTTGGCCTGTGTAAGGCCTTGTATAGATTGATACTGTTTTCTTTGCCCCCTAATACTGAATTTCAACGCTTAACAGTGGAAACACTGTTTTACTTAAGTTTGGGGGGGGGGAATTTTTTGTATATATTTTTTGTTTTCCTTTTTGTATATAATTTTTTTTTAGGGGGAGCGCCGACAATTTTGACCCTCTTGGTATAGCCTGACAGTGAGGGCACTGTCAAGTTTAAGTTTGGGGGTGTGCTCGGTAAGCTTTCTTCCTTCGCATTCATTTGTATATTTTGCATTTGCATACCTTATTGAAAACCCAAAAAAACGAAAATTTTCCAAAAATATAAAAACTTTGTCGTCAAGTTAGCTAATAGGGTAACTTAGATCTTTATTCCGAAAGATTAGTTGATATGATAGAAATAACTAAATTCTAGGCTTAGGAATTGAAAACCCTAAAAATTACCCTCATTCTGTTTAAACTTGGTAAGTATACGTCCTTACAGTTTTTTTGAGAAATAGGTAATCTTGAGTTCAGTTCTTTAGTTAAAGTCAAGATGAAGGGTAAGTATTGATGCTTTACTGAAGGATAAGTCTGAAAAATAGTTTCTTTTCTTGAGTTCAAATTTAGAAAGTATATACCCTACAAACTACACATACACGCATCTTGAAACTTGGGATAGTAGAGGATACCTAGAAATACTGTTGCCTGAAAGCCTAGTATGAAAGAAAAAACAATATTTAAAGCTAAACACCAAAAGAGCATATTGAAAAATATATCCGGTCTTGAAAAAAGAAAAAAAAAGAAAAAGAAAAAAAAAAGAAAAAATAGAATAAAGTCAAGACCTGGAAACTGCTATTTACGCTTTAATGTTCACACATTCAGTAATCGGTCGTTAGTGCCTCAAGAAGCATTAATAGTCGCATAAAAGGTGTGTGAGCAAATCCGTCCATCCTTAATGAAAAGAAGTAGTATTAGGTATTAGGGCAAGGGTATTATAGCTTGAATTGAATTCTTGAGTTTAGGGGTGCAAACATACACACAAGTAGGGGTATACAATCGATGTTTGAATAAAAGATAGAAATGAAGGATAAGACTTATGTCTTCTGTAAAGTTGATAAAAATCCCTGATTTGAGGCCTCACTTTAGAAGGAAAACTCAGGAGAACAAACATCTTTTTAAACTTTTTTGGAACGTATAGGACCTAAGGTTAAATAGATAGGAGGTGTGAAAAATAAGGGTTGAATATTTCTAACTTAGGATGATAGAGTTTCTAACGTAAATACTAAACTATAGGAGTAGAATCGATGTTAACGTATGACACTTGCTTGACGGGATTTTGTGGGTAGTATCCGCTGAAAACCCTCAGGAGACAACACTCCTCCTACTAGGGACACCTAGAGGTTTAACGGCTTGTTGCACATGCTCAGTGCAATCGCGTTCCCTGCGAAAGTGAGGTTAGGAAAATTTTTGTGAATAAATTGGTTTTGCTCGGGACGAGCAAATGATAAGTTTGGGGGTATTTGTTCATATCAGATTTTTGCATTTTTATACCGCCCAATTTTTATCACATTGCATATCGGTAGGTACTCTTGAGCCGTGTTTGCTAGTCATTTGCAGGATATAGGTTCTCGGCTCTAAACGGTGAAATCTATGGAAAAATACGACTAAATCCGAGTTCCTGCCAACCACAGATAAAACAAGGGTCTCCGCTCTTTATCCGTCTGTTGCCACACACCAGTTTAGGAGACAAAATGACAAATCAATTGTCACCTTCATGCACAAAGCACAATGGCAACACCAAGACCAAGAAATCTACGCGGAGCTCAAGAAAATCCATGTCCAAAGTCCATCTTTCCCTCAACAGAAATTCTGGAAGAAATGTGGAAGTATTTTCAGAAAATACATGTACCAGACAAGAGGGGACAGCAGACCAGGGAAGTACCAAGAACCCCATGCCCTGACTCCACCAGAGTGCGGCGGATCCGCGGCATAAGGAGGCTTAGGCCGCGGATCCGCGGCCGTATGGTGGCGGCGGACAAAACTTTTCCAGAGGTGTTTTGGTCTTTTTATTTGTGTTCTGGTAGTTGCCCTAGGTTTTCATTTTGCAGCCTATAAATACTCCAGAACTGAGCTAAGCCAAGGGTCCAATTTTGTGTTCAATTCTTTGTTCCTCTTTTGTAGTTTTAGTTCTTTTTCTTCTTCTTCTTCATCTTTTCTCCATGAAAATTGTAGTGAGAGCTTTTTGAGTGGAAGATCAATGAAGATGAGGGCTTTTGTATCATTCTCTTTTGTTTAACTTTCCCTTGAGATTCTTGCTTTCTCTTGATCATTCAACCTCTTCATTGAGCTTGAATGGTTAAGGGTTAGTTATTGATCTCAAGGGTCGTATTTTCTTGTGGAATTAGCGCTTCATTTCACATGCGGTCTCTACCCTTCTCTTGATCTTGCAACCTCTTGATTGAGCTTGCAAGTTTAAGGGTTGGCTATTGATCCCATGCTTGTCTTGAGTTCTAGTTTCTTGTTCTTTTTATCGCTTTTTATTACTTGCTTATTATTATAGTGCTTTACTTTCTTGCAATTTAATTCATGCACTTAATTACTTATAATCTTTTCTTTTCTTTGTTCTTTTCTTTTGCTCTCTTTTGGTCATTTTGTGAATGGTTGTAATTATTGTTGTTAAGATGAAATACGGTATTGCAAGTTAAGACTTTCTTTTCTCATTTCTTTTTCCCGTTATTTTCCATTGAACTCCGCCCAAACCATACGCAAGCGCTCCGTTAGGCACCCTACCCTAACAAGGTAACGGTGATTCCTAACCGCGACCGGTTGCGTTCGGTTTGGCCGGAGGCGAAAGCAAGAGACAAGAACGGAAGGAGAAGGGTAAATAAGCCGTATTCCACGAATACCGCGCTTAAATCCCCTAATCCACGTTGTTGCCGATTGCTCTAGCTTCAATTGGTCAAGACTCGGCTCAAAGGTTTTGAGTACGGATTTCTTTAGCTTACAATCTCGTATATTTTTCTTAACAACTTTATACTTGCAAATAATACACATAGGTTAGATCGAACAAACACATACTCATTCTTTATTGACTCGTCTAAAACAAGAACGGAAATACAACCATCTCCCTGTGGATCGACCCGTGCTCAACCGGCTAGCTGCATAGCGACACCGTCCTGATCGCGGTAAACTTTAGAACTTTGAACATCCGACACGCCAAAAGCGTGCGATCACAATCCTGGCCATGGATTTCCTGTTATGGCCAATCGAGCATAGCGCAACATCAACTCCTAATACCGGGAGAGACGAATCCCCTCCTATCGCTCATTGCCTCCATGTGACTCGGGACTGTACCCAAAAACCACCTTTTTGCACGATCTATTGACCGTGGTATGGTGGAAATCAAAGCAGAGTGGGAATCACACAACACTATGACGATCTCGGGTCGACAGACTAACCTGTACTAGTGGCACCAGAGAACTGCTATTTGACGATAGGTATAATACTATCTAGGAGTTCTCGGCGAGTCCGTCCAGTATACCCAGTCTCCACTAAGCACCCGTATACCATCTTTGATGTCAAACACCAATGGTTGTGGGATCATCCATCGCCCATCATATGGGTCAAGATGCGCATACGCTAGATATGTCCATGCATCTACTACAATATACATCACATGTACAGTAATGGCCTCTAGGGCATACATATAACTAACAGTCCCATTATTTACACCAATCAAAACAGAAAAAGACGAAAATACCACGTCCACTTATGCCATCCGCATTCGGCACTGGGCCCCGTCTAACACCGTTAGGTTACTTAACTAACGCCAGATCGGGGGCTAGACTAGCGCGGATGCAAAACATAAGCAACGTCTAATATATAGCGTATATATAATAAATATTCATCTGATGCAATCATAAGCATTCCAGATCACATATGAACATATTGGATATACTAGGAATTCCGCGTTTCATTTAAGGTTGTAATGAAAGATGGATTCTACGGTCGTGATGAATAGCCAAACCCCATCCCAGACCCCTACGGGTGCGACAAACTACCCACCAAATACCCGAAGTGAAGCAACCTCCTGTAGGGTTACGGCAGTGCCCCGGCCATCAATCCATGGCCAAACGCGGAACAAAATCATTAAAAAACCGGCGCTAACGGAACCCTAATCGACGGATCATACCATTAACCCTATAATAGTTCTATATAAAGGAGTTTAAGAGATTATACCGATCGATCCATATCCTTCGGTCTTCAATCTCTATCCTTAGCTCATTGCGGCTGCCTTGAGCAAGTTCTTTCTCCGGTCTCCCTCGTCGAAGACGATCCATGTTGAGGATTAGTAATACGGGCTCCCGCGTCAAAACCGAAGCAACTCGGGCGTCCAGTTTGCTAGCCTAGATACCCAAGATGAAGTAGAGATAGTGTGTGATTACTTTGTCTCAAAACATCCATGGATTCTCAACTCATGAGAGGGTATGGATGGAGGTGAAGAAGAAGCCAAGTGAAGAAGAATGTGAGCTCAAGATTTTTTTGTCCAAGTAAAGAAAAATGGTCTCTGTTGTTTTTTCTTCGAGTGAGTTATGAGATATTATTGTGAGGAGGCAACTCAAGAAAATCAATCACAACAAAATATCTACCACTTGCCTCTCACAAATATCTCACACCCACCACAAGAAATCAATGCACCATGACCCACCATATGAATCACCAAGTGCATGCACCCATGACTCATACCATGACTCACACCATGACACATACAAGGCCTCACGAATTAGCCCATGCCAAAAAGACTTAGCCAAAAATTCCATGACTCCCATTTCTCACAAATAAACATTTAAACCAAAATTTTTAACACAAAAAGAAATAGCAAACTTCTAAAGTAAACTAGGGAAACGCTCACTAGTATTATCCGTCAATTTAATACTAGGATCCGGCTTAAGCCAAAGCCCACTAGTATTATCCGTCCGATCATGATCCGTGCTCAAGTGCACGAATATGATCGAACCCTGCCATAAAACCATACGGCCTCTACAACGTTTCGCCCGAACCAGGG
Source organism: Agapanthus africanus (assembly GCA_030015575.1). NCBI lineage: Eukaryota > Viridiplantae > Streptophyta > Magnoliopsida > Asparagales > Amaryllidaceae > Agapanthus > Agapanthus africanus. Next base: position 200,009,112 of record JASDDO010000006.1, read on the forward strand.
AAACGCTCTGTGTGCGACTCTAAAAACTCTCCAATACGCTGGCAGTGAGTTTAACCATAAGCACGTCAGTGGAACTAGCTGTACATAATGGCTGCCCAGGTATTGAGCGAAAGGGAGGCCGACGAGCGAACTCATCCTAAAACCCTACTGAGCCTAACAGTGACAATATCTGTACAGTCCGGTCCATTCGTCTATGAGTATCGCATATCGAGTTTAGGGGGAGGATAAAGTCAGACCCCTAATAACGCGACATTTAGTGTCGGTATGAAGCCCATCACCACCTGAGAAACTACTGATTCGAATCAGTAATTCTCGTCTACCCCGGCCGAGTATTTCTGGTGACGGCCACCCGTGCACACTGCGACATCAATCCCCAATATACCGGGAGAGACGAATCCCCTGACGATCCGCTCACTACCTCCATGTGGCTCGGGACTGTACCCAACTAAAACCTGTTTGCATGACTCCTTTGAGCCGTGGTAGGGTAGTAATCAAAACACAATGGGAACTCACACGAGACACATGACGATCTCAGGCCGATAAACTAACCTGTACACATGTCACCAGGGAACTGCTATTTGACAATAGGTATAATACCAACTAGCATGTTCCCGGCAAGTCCGTCCGGTGTACTCATAACCCAATGAGCACCTTTATACATCTTAGGTGAACCAACTAACACCAATGGCTTGTGAGACTGGCCACCGCCCCTCGTCGGGGTTTCGATCCGTATACACTACACTCATGGAGTATCGATGCCCAGTCTCGAAACTCCCACGACTAGGGAAACTTTAAGGATGTGCTTATAGACCACCCAACTCTCACGTACATGATCGCCATCATACTTCTGGTAGTCAAGCAAGAATCCTATGAGCTCTATCAACATGTAATAGTGATCTGTAATGTCACCTGAAGCATGTACATGATGAAAAAGACAAACTAGATAGCATACTATCATCTCAAGTAAGACTGTTATACCGGTATAGGTTCTCCCTCAATCATTGCAATCACGTACCTGCGATCCAATAATTGACTTGAGAGCACTATAACCAACAATCTCCCACCTGCACTTAAGGCCAATTATTGCGGTGTCGCATACTCACAGCTCGTGTGATACCGAACACCCAACTTCTCTACTGTAATATTTCAGAAAATATAAAATATTATTTTTGGAATTTAATATTAAAATAATATATTTCACGAAAACTACCCGATTTGCAAAATTGGGGTTTTCGTAAAAGGGAATAAATATATACCAATAATTGTGAAATAATTGGGGATTAAAATGATTTATTCATTTAAAAATATATTTATTGGATTTGGCATTTTATAAATAATGTTATGCAGTTTGGATAAAAATTGATTAGTGCACTACTAATCGCGATTAAGCTAAATCCGTGTTTCTACAGTTTTCCATGGCTAGTGCACCATGCCATGTTGTATTTTGGTTACATGTTGTGTTCTTATGTTGTTTTTGGGGTATTATGTGGTTTGGGTTTTAAAAAGAAAAGAAAAAGAGAAAAGGGTAAAAGAGGAAATGATTGGAGAGAGAGAGAGAGAGAGAGTGAGAAATGAGTTGAGCGAGGGTGAGAATAAGGAAGAGAGAGGGGGGCTGCCCATTATTTCTTCCCCATTATTTTCTTCTTCATCTTCCTCCTCATCTCCCTCCACCTTCACCCCCAAGATCCATCTCCTAACCTTCATCAAAACCCTATTCTCCCTTCACAAAAGTTGTTCCCCACTTCATCCTCAACACATTGGATCAATCAAAGTTGGATTTTGGAGACTTTGGACTTCTAGGGTTTTGCTTTGTTGCATCCATGAGGTATATCATCTTTCATTTAGTTTGTTTTAAGTTTCTTGGTATCCTAGTCTAGTTAGAAATTGATTTGGTTAAGTTATGTGATGTATGGAAAATTCTAGAGAAAGGTATAGGTGATTGTATGGACTTGGGCTATGTAGTGGCTGTTACAAGACCTTGGGGATTGATTTCAAGACCTTGGGGATTGATTTCAAGACCTGGTAATGAGTATAGAACCCAAAATACGGACTTAGGAAATTCCCCATGTCGGTTTTGTGACATTTTAGTTGTCTACAGGGAATCTGGAGCAACCTGAAGTAATTTTGAGAAAAACAAACAATACCAGAGACCTAGTTAGACGAATAGGAGATCACCCGGAGAAGACGAACACCAACAGAGCAGTTTAGGCCGAGGTGGCCGGATTTTTGGGTAATGTGGCTGTCCGAATGTGGGTGTTTGGTGTCTAGGTTGTTTCAGTAGCCCACATACTCCATATACAATACCCTATACTTGCTAGTTTTGTCCCAATGTAGCCTGAGTAAAATCTGGGAACATATTGGAGAGTTTTTGGTTATGTTTTCCGTATTTTGGAATGCTTGGTTTTGATGTTTGGATTTGTATTTGGTTGTTGGGCGTTTGTACGTCAACAATAAGGGTTGTTTGATTGTTTTGCATGCGTAGGCTATAGGTTCTAACCTTTGAGCGTACCGTGTGCCGTATTGGTTTTTCGGACTTGATGTTAATAGCGATTGAGATTGTGTATTATTGTAGGTACCTTCGCATGGATTCTGAGGCGACGGAGCATGACGTCATCGACTTCGGCAAGCAAGGATCAAGGTGAGTAGATCTATATTGTTTACCGCCGGAAACCGGGAAAGACTGACCTCTTGCCTGAATCTGGGGGCAGATGCTATTTGGTGTTATCCGTCCACCTCTCCGAAGATGCCAAGTTGATTTATGGCACCGTGTATCGGAGGTTTAGACGGATGCGGCCGACATAGCAGACCTCGTCAGATTCCCCCTCGCTTGAGTGGTTTTTGATTGTGGGGACGCTCTTCCCTACAGGCGCACGCCCCTGCAGTTAATTACGCTACCGCATCGCGGTAGCAACTTTCTCCTTCTCCAGAATTTCACTTCGTGTCGTGGGTGTTTGTTTTGTTTGTGGTTGCCCATGTATTGTATACGGAGACTAATTTATGTCGTCGCCCGTAGGACGTCGATTAGTCCAAATCCGTATTTTCTTAGATTTGGGTTTGGGGTTTTGTTTTAAGGATACGTTAGCCATGTTTAAGGCTAAGATCAACTTAAACTTTTGTTAAGGATACGTTAGCCTAATCTCCAGACTAAGATCAACTTAACGCGATCGTTTGGATCCGACAAGAGAGCAAATGGCTCTATTGTTTAGTTTAAAGACGTTGCGGTCGATTTCCAGATTAGGGACATGGTGGTCCATGTTATTTGTGGCCGTCGGGACCCGTCACCTCTCTGACGTCGTTGAAGGATTACAACGATAGGTGTCAGAGGAGTTCGGAGATTTACCCTTGAACCAAAGTCGATTGGGGGATCTATAGTCCAATTTGGGACTAAAATCTGTTTGAAGGTTTAAGGATACGTTAGCCGTATTTGAGGCTAAGATCAACATAAACGGGATCATTTAGATCCGACAAAAGAGCATTTGGGGTCTCTATTGTTCCAGTTTAGGGACATAGTGGTCCATTTCCAGTTTAGGGATATAGTGGTCCATTGCATGTATGGTCGTCGGAACCCGTCACCTCTCTGACGTCGTTGAAGGATTACAACGATAGGTGTCAGAGGAGTTCGGAGATGTACCCTTGAACCAAAGTCGATTGGGGGATCTATAATACAATTTGGGACTAAAGTCTGTTTGAAGGTTTAAGGATACGTTAGCCGTATTTGAGGCTAAGTTCAACTTAAACAGGATCGTTTAGATCCGACAAAAGTGCATTTGGGGGCTCTATTGTTCCAGTTTAGGGACATAGTGGTCCATCTCCAGTTTAGGGACATAGTGGTCCATCGCATGTATGGCCGTCGGGACCCATCACCTCTCTGACGTCGTTGAGGGATTACAACGATAGGTGTCAGAGGAGTTCGGAGATGTACCCTTGAACATGATGTAAATTGATTCAAGAGAGCAGCCGTGCTCAGTCAATTTAATTTGAGGACTTACGGCCATGATTGGGCTAAGTCCAGTTGAGAATATTCAACGTTTTTATCTTTGGCCTATTAGGCCTGCACTGCATTTCATTCTGGCCTGCTAGGCCTTTCTGATTTGGGCTTTTTCCCTTTATAAATGATGCAGAGCATCTGTTTGGGCTCTGCCCTTCTTTAAAATAATGCATTGCATTTAATTTGGCCTGTTAGGCTCTTTTTAATTAGGCTTGGCCCTTCTGTAAATAATGCAGTGCATTAATTACTTGACAGTGGTTTGTCAGGCGCTTTGCGCCAATTACTGAGCGCAAGCGCTTGTCGTGGTGACACGTGTCACACTCTGGTGAGCGCAAGCACAACAGCACAGTGCGCTGTGCCAGTGCGCTGCGCTGTTGCGCTGCTAACACGTGGCGCACTCTAGTGCGTTGCGCCAACTTCAGAAAGCAATGCTCTATTTTAAAAGCGCATAGCGCAAGTGGTTCTGGAGCTGACACGTGGCGCTCTCTGGTGGCTTGCGCCAACCCAGGAGCGCAACAGTGCAGTTTTTGCAAGTTTAAGGCACTGTTTCAATAACTTGAGAATCTTTAAGATTCCAGAACCAATGGTTCATAAAAAAGTGCAAGGCACTTTTATTATTTAATTTTTATTGAAGATCATTGATCTTGTTCTTAGATCAATGATCTATTCAGAAGAAGCTCTTCTTTTTTTTTATAAAGGTTTTTACCTTTTTTCTCTTCTTGAGTTCTTCTCACAATTTTTCAGAGCTCTCTCTATTCTCTGTGTTTTTGTTTTTTGATCTTGATGTTGATGCCCCTTTAGAATTGGGGTCTAGAGACCTTTATATAGTGCCCATTAGTTTGTTAAATTGGTTAGAGAGATCTTTCTCTGAGTGATTTGGGGATTTTTCCCCACCATTGGATCTTTGATCCAAGGGCTTCTGTTTTACACAAGGCAATCTTTTGGTTTTTAACAAGATTGAGAAAGATCTTTCAGAATTTTAATTCTGTTTGGCGCAAACGCACCTGCGCCTGACACGTGTCGCGCAGCGCAACTGCGCTAGCGCAACTGCGCTAGCGCTGCCACGTGTCGCGCAGCGCAGCGCAACGGCGCTGCCACGTGGCGCGCAGCGCAACTGAAGCGTTTCTTCCTTTATTGTTATTTGAATTTCTTTTAAAACAGAGCCTTGCTCTGATTGGGGGAAACAGAAGCATCGCTTCATTTCCCGTCTTGGGATTTGAACAGAGCTTTGCTCTAAAAGGGAGATTTTCTCCTTTATTATGATTATTTATTTATTTTTTTGTTTGTTTGTTTATTTTTTCTTTTATTGTTATTATTTTATAAAGAGCGGATTTTGAGCCATGATTTTGGTGGGAACATATATTTACGTAGGAAGTCGGGTGGATGGCGTATAGCACCCCCGCAAAATTATAAATGGAAACTGATCTATATGATACAATCGTAGAGACCTAGATTAGAAAACTAGGGTTATGGTTAAAAAGATAGTTAGAGATGATATGAGTGATTGAATATATGTATTGGGATATGAGATGAAAGCTTTAGGGATATGAAAAGTGAATGTGAATCACGACTTATAGATATGTAGTTGTACTAGAATAAGTATGAGTTTTAGAGTAGTATGACATTTGATTTATAAGGTAGAATGTATATATAAAATTGACTTGATGTAAGATGACTTAATGTGATGAAAGGAATATACGATGTGATATGATGACTTGATTGATATGTCGGTATATGGATGTGAGTCGATAGAAAGGATTGCTACCTTTGCCGGTCCCCTGATATGAGATTGTTATGGATGCGACATGGAATATAGGCATATAGAAATATAAAATGTTGTGAATCATGAGTGATAAGCCGTACGAGACGTTAGGTCTGTACCCTCATTGTCATATAGGTCGATAGATCCCTATTTTGTTAAATGTCACCGTACGAAGGATTACCGTACGCGATGTGAGTAACCGGATTGTAACATTTCAGAAAAAATAAAATATTATTTTGGGAATTTTTATAATTAAATAATAAATATTATGAATATTTTAATAATGCGGTATAATTAAATACCGATAAATTGGGAAATATTTGGAAAATTATAGGAATTACTGAAATGATGGTGTTTTATATGATGATCACACGCTTTTGGCTTGTCGAGTTTTAAAAGTTCTATAGTTTAACCGCGATCAGGACGGTGTCGCTTTGTAGCTAGCCGCGATGAGTACGGGTCGATCCACAGGGAGACGGAGCGTTTTACGTTCTTGTTGTAACGAGTTAATGCAACCCGATAGGATGGTGTAAGCTAAAGAATTCCGTATTCAAGTCCTTTGAGCCGAACTGAACAAATGAACCTAGAGCAATGGAAAACAACTTGGATTAGTTTACTTAAGTACGGTATTCGTGGAATCCGGCTTATTGACCCTTGTTCGCCCGTTCTTATCTCTTGCTTTCTCCTCCGGCCAATCCGAATGCAACCGGTCGCGGTTAGGAAACACCGATATCTTGGTAAGGTAGGGTGCCTAACGGAGCGCTTGCGTAAGGTTTGGGCGGTGTTCAAATGGAAAATACGAGAAAAGGAAATGAGCGAAGAAACCTTAACTTACAATATCGGTTTCTTTTACTAACAACACATATTTACAACCATTCACAAAACAAACCAAAAAGGGAGAACAAAAGAGAAGATAAACAAAGAAAAGAAAAGCATTACAAGAATGTAAATGACATGGTAATAAATTGCAAGTAATAAAAGACAAGAATGAAAATGCAAGTAATTAAAAAGAGCAAGTAAGAAATACTAAGAACCATTAGAACACAAGACAAGACATGGGTTCAATAACCAAATCTTAAACTTGCAAGCTCAATGAAGAGGTTGCAATATCAAGTAGAGGCAAAGAACTCATGGTGAAAGAAGGCACAAAAAGAGAGCTTTATTGATTCCAAAATAATGATACAACCCGTTAAGATCAATGACCAAAGCTTAAACTTGCAAGCTCAATGAAGAGGTTGCAAGATCAAGTTAAGGTAGAGAGCTCAAGGGAGACCTAAGCTATGTACAAGAACTAAAGAAACAAAAAGAGTTACAAAATGTATGGCAAAACTTGGACAAAGTGAGACCCTTGAACCCTTGCCTACTGCCTTCTATATATAGGCACAAAAGAAAAGAAAATAAATAATAAAAATAGGGCTACGTGGCAGCAGGGGATGGACTGTGAGAGAATGGGGCCCACAGGAGGCAGGGGGCCGGCGACCTCGGCTTTGAAGGCAGTGTGCTCGGTTGAAATCCGAGCACTGGTGCTCGTACTTGCAGTGTAGGATGGTGTGCACTCCAATATGACTCTGGTGTTGTTTATTTTCTCAAATTAGGCTTGGTCTGCACCCAGGTTTTGGTGGGAAACAAGTAGATATGAATCACATCAATACTTTTTGCAATAAATGCACATCACTTCACATGCCCACTTGCCATGAGCCATCATGCCATGGCTGCCCCCTAGGTCCATGGTCCAAGCCCCAAAAGTTAGTGTGTACACATGCTATGTATTGGACCAAAATATTGTGCACACACTTGTTGCAAAAGAACTCTTAGGATATCGGTCAGTTTCCAGTTCTGGTTGCAGTGTCGGCTCAAAAATGATATATCCGAGATTCTGGATGTATTTCTAGTATTTTGTCACGGACACCGGTAATCTGTATTACAGAGCATACACAGGTTAATAGTACAGATATATACAAAAAATAGATAATGAATGGGTGGTAATAAAATGCAATATTCTGGTTTGAACATATGATTTAAGCAAATTATAAATTCCTTAATGATTCATTATATTCTATTTTAATGCTAATCGCGATTAAATATCACTAATCGTGCATTAAGCTTGTTTTGTGCATGTGACATGCACCAAGTCATTTTTTCTCATTTGCTACATTTTCCTACCATGGTCCTTTCTTTATTTTTCAGGCATGCTTTGTTTTAATTGAAAAGAGAAGAAAAAGGAAAACAAAACAAAAGAAAAAGGAAAAGGGGTTAAAGAAAGAGGTATGGGCAAGAGAGAGAAGAGATAGAGGTGAGGGGTCAACCTTGGACCTTGGTCATTGTTTCTTCCTTCATCTTCATCATTTTCTTTTCCTCTTCACCTCCATGGCTGCCCTCTCACTCCCCCTCCTCTTCATCTTCACAAACACCACCAAGAACACCTCAAAACTTCATCCCCCTTTCATTAAAAGCATGCATAAGCTCATCACAAGCACTTTGGACCAAGAAAGTTTGGATTTTGAGCACTTGGGGCAACTCAAGAAAATTCTTGAGTTGCCAAAAGAGGTAATTCTTGCATCATTAGTGTAGTATTACTTTCACATTAGTGTCCATGCTTGATTAGAAGTGTTTTAATGATGTTTAGTGAGGATAGAAAATTCCAAGTTAGGGTTTTGAGGAAGTCTTGAATTGGGATAGTATAATTGAGTTTAATAGTGACCATAAACCACTTTAGTGTTAGAATTCTGGAAAAACCAGAGGATTAAGCCCCAAGACACAAACTTAGAAACCTAATATTGGGAATTTTTTGAAATTGTGATGTGTTTTGGTGATCTGCTATACCCCGGGTGACCTGAATTTTTTTAGCTAAGACTGTGATACAAGCAGACAACCTAGAAGCTACCACAGAGACCCGAGCCCAAACCCCTTGACCGAGTCCACAAATTTAATCCTAGAAGCCACAATTTGCGGCCTGACTTATTTGGTTAGGCCCCAGGTTTGGTCCATGGCTCCATTTGCAGTAAAATAGACCCTCCATGTATGCAAAATTGGCTAATTTCACCTAGGGTAAAATCTAGAGCAAGTTTTCAAAGTTTCTGGTTTCGTTTTGCGGCTTTTAATGAATTGGAATTTGTTATTTATGTTTTTTCTCGGTTGATTCACGTTTATACGTCGATCGTCGAGAGTTGTTTGGTTATTCGTGCATGCACAGATCATAGGTTTAACCTATGTGTGATACGCGTGCCGATATGGTTTTCGTGCACGATTTCTATTTTACGATGGCATATGATATATATGTAGGTATCCCCCTCACGTGGACTTCAAGACGACGAGGATGAGCGTGGCATCATCGACTCCAGCAAGCGAGGATCGAGGTTAGTATATATATATCTATGGGGATGCCGGGTGGATGGCGTATAGCACCCCCGCAGTTCGCAGTGTAGTATACGATATATATGTTATATATAAATTTGTGTCACGTGAAATGTTTATGATTATCAGATAGGTTTTAGAAGTTCATGTGTTAGTTTTAGTGTATTAGAAGTAACTTAGTTATTTTCTTAGTTGCGAACCCTAGAATACGGTTTACATACGTGCGCACACACATGCATACATTTTATTACTTGTGCGTATATGGGGATATATATATACATATACATACATGTATGTGAGTGTGTGTGTGTGTGTGTGTAGGTATACATATACTTGGATATGAGGGTAGTACATGGTACTTGGAGATGAGTCGATGAGATTGGGCATGATGCCATGAGATCGGTGATTTGATTTGGTTTGTATTATGAGATACGACATGATGTTATAGAGGGTCCTTAGGCGTTGTGTTTTCATACACACGCATATATATATATATATATATATATATATATCTGTTGATGGTATCAGAATGTACTAGACTTTAGATCAGTACCCCAGTTCAGGATATGATGATAAGGATACCGGATAAATGATGAGATAAAAGAGAAATTCGACCCGTACCCAGATTTGGGATGTCCTACGATGGATTTACCATACGAGAAATAATTATGATGATAGATCCACACTCTTGACTCGAGGATGTCATATTATATATTGTATCGTACGTGATCCTATTGAGGCGGGATCACCGACTATTATATATATATATATATATATATATATATATCGACTCAGACTTAGGTTGTTTTCCTTACCTTTCGACTAGTCTGTTAGTTTAGTCCTGTAGTTTACTTGTAGATGTCAGACTGGACTCGAGTCATACCTATTTCCAAAACTATAGAATCGTGAGTATTTTAAAGACAAGCCAAGGGATACTACGGATATTTCAAAGGACGTACCTTTTCTTAAAAACACCGTAGCCCTATTTTCTAAACACACGATTCGTGTTATTTTAATTGTTATGACTGTATGACTCATAAATATTAATGTAGATTATTTATTGTTGCGTTCATTATTCATTTTCCGCCTATTCTTTCTATTCGCATCGCATTGCATGCTTAAATATGTTTTATGGTTATATTGAACCTATGTTATCATGATACCAGCACCATTACCGATGATGCGTATGTCTATGAACACTCACTTTTCGGCTCACACACATCATCATCGGTAATTGCCATGTCACGTAGACATTAGAAAATACTAATTCATAAATATAAAATGTTAGATGATAGTTTCGACATGGTACTAGTGAGCTTGCTTTTATATGATAGCTTAGACATTGCATTTATTACTGTGATTTTCATGTATATTTATATATTCATTTGCCATGGCATTATGGGCCAGTCCGGATTGCCGGAGCCCAATATTATGGAATTCATTGTTTATTTACCTTTGAGATTGGGATTTCGGTTTTCCATGAGATTTTTGGATTTGGTGAAACTGCAAGGATTTTATAAACTGATTATCATTTTAAAATGAAAGTTGCGGTTTTCTCATGATATGATTTGAGAGATATCCACCATGAGTTTTCTCGGCTCTTGAGCGATATCATACACCCGATTCGAGGAGGAGGAGGAACTGTCTGTGGGTGCATGGTGGACCAGGTGCGGTACCCCGGGGCAAGATGGTCGCAGATGATGGTGTTGATCCTGGAAGGGGAGCACTACCGACCGGTGATTTTATTATGACTCGACGGATATCCAGAGAATACCGATCGGAGTATGGGCCAGTCCATATCGCCGGAGCCATATATTTTGAGATTTGATGATATGGGCCAGTCCGGATAGCCGAAGCCCTAGATATTAAGATTCGAGGATACAGACCAGTCCGGATAGCCGGAGCCTGGGATATTGAGATATATGTTTTTTGTCGATGCTTGACACCGATTCTATGTTGATTTCATTGATGATACCTCGATTTAAATATACAGAAATCTTACTAAATTAGGAAAACGGTTTTCTCATTCATGATGTATTCTATTTTCATTATATTGCATTCATACCTCTTATTTATGATATGTTGCTACCTGCGGCACTGACATGAGCACATGGTATTACACTTATGTATAGATGTTTACCCTTGCCACCTTATCATTCTTCAGGCATTATCATTTTTAGGCTATATATATTATGATTATATGACCTAGGATTGAGTCATACATACGATTTCTGCTCGGTGATGTTTTCTAATCAAGAGTTGGCAACTCACCCCTATTGTGCCACAATTTATTGCTGGTTTTGCTATACAGGTTTCGTTACGGCTTTGCTGGCACATTGCTCCTTCCGGTGATTGCCTTGGTAGGTGGGTTCACTCGTATCGTGACCACCTTTGTACATTTATTTATTTCAGTTGTATCTAGTAACTCCATCAACAAGACATGTATATTGTTAGACCTAGAAACCAGTTGTATATTATTTCGACCATAGCGTCGCGCTTGTATTATTATGGGTTTTCTTGATGATTTTGAGTTTCCTTTTGAGATTTGATCCTCGCCCTTCGGCGTTGTATATTATATTGCTTGCATGGTTGTGACTGCCAACTGGCGAAAAGCTAGCTCCCGCTTGGGGATGGCTTTATATTTATTATTCATGTTGTACCCTTTTTGGGGCCAGTATTTACAAAGGAAACTCTGCCAAAATTTTCAGAAAAGACTTGAGATTTTAAAAATGCATACTTCAGCTTATGTTATTAAAACCACTTGCTTTAAAACAAGTTTTCTTCACTTCTTCCTTAAAATGGTTTAGATTTCTGTGATTTTTGGCTTACTTGAATTAGATGGGGTCCTATAGACTTCATATGATTCTAGTGCCAGTTACGTGCCATTTCGGGTTGTGACAAAGTTGGTATCAGAGCGCTAGGTTAACCTTGGTTCGAGTCTAAGCTTGACTATGCGGAGCCTAGGGCGTTTGTATATATTCGGAACCTTGGCTTGACCTTATGAAACTTAGACTTATTCGAGGGGTATTAGAACTGAACTTTTGTCGAATAGGTTGACCTTGGTTGATGGAGTAGGTGACTTAAGTAGAGTGACGTACCGTGTGTTTGTTCCGCGGCATACTTATGATACGCTACTTCGCTTAAGAAGCCTTAGGATCTACATTTCCTTGCACAGTAATATATTCATTCCTATGATCTATCCTCATCGATATCGGTTTATGGTTTTTGCTGCCACGATTACACGGGCAGAGAGAGCTACGGCTAGAGTTGCGTCAGCACGAGCTCGTCACGTACGAGGACTGACCAGGGTATGATTCCAGGGACACACGATTGTATAGATGTGTTATTTTTTTTTTTGTGTTTTCGCGCCATGAGCGTTGATGGATTGCTTTTACAAAATTTCTCGAACGTGCAGATCAGCACCAGAGGATTGGTCCATTGCTAGGGGACAGCCAGAATGTGATGACCGTCAAGGCACCGACTATTTGATGATTGAGGTACTGTGCAGCGTGCAGACAAATGAGCCAGTTGTTGCCGCGAATAACAAGATATCGCCCCAGATGTTTGAATCTAATGCCGCACGATTTATATTTAGAGATTTGATAGAAAATCGCTAGTCACCCAAGGCGGAATGACTAGGACATGTGATTCGTTGCCTATCCCGATGCGAGGTCATTAGATTGAATGATTCCAGCTAGAGACGACTTCACGCAGGTACGTTGGGAGTCGAAGGAAAACGATCAAATGTCAGAAACCCATTTTTCCAAGTTTAAAGTATTCGGAAAAACATGCAAGTAATTCCGTGGACCCTCTAGAAGAATGAAACCCTAACTCGATATAATGACCATGAGAATGCTTTGAAATTATTAGGGTTTGCAGCAGTTCAGCGGTGCCATTAATGAAGCTTGGGTTTGCCCTTCTACGGCTGGTCCATAGGTACTGTGGCATGTATTGGATATTATTAAACTGTACTCAAGATGTTAAGCTCTTGGGGGATTATGGAACCTTGACAAATCGATCGAAAGGTTCGACGCCATTCGGATATCATGTGATCGGATACATTGCTTGGGAGACTCTAGATACGAGTATAGCCATTGGAGCGCAGTCCATGCAGCCACGAAGAGACGAGTCCGAATCATTCGACATTAGAGAAAAGTGGAGTAAGAGGTTCGTACGAGATTTCGACGAGATGACGATCCACTCCGCTGACATCAGAGATATGATACACATGCATAGGTGTTGTATATAGATATATCTTCCAGAAGGAGTCGTGATGAGTATGCAGCCGTTCCGGAACAGGAAATAGATTTAGTAAAAGATGATAACTTCCGGGCAGTTCGGTAGAAACGAGATTTGGGGGAGACTTCGACAGAATCTTTATGGAATACTATACGAGAAGACTTGGACCCAGAATCGGTCATATTACACACACCCAGTAGGCCAGTGTTCGGCATCGTCGGCGAGATATGTTATGAGTGACCATGACAGTTGGCCAGAGATCTTTAGAGGATGTGCCAGAGCGGGACTGTTTCCGCCTTCTTTGATTTCGGTATTTTGGGCAATTTATTTGCATGATTGAGATTTTGTGCACTACATTTGCACTTTACTTCGATTTGATGTCATTCGAGATGTTGATTTTGATTTCATGCCTATGGTATGCATGTGATTTGACTTGTGCTTCGGCACAGTTTTCATACACTTTTAGTATTGTGATTCAATTTGTGCACACTGATGCACATGGTTGTGAGATTATATACCACGGTATACCTGATTTGGATTTGGATTGAAATGTGTTGTATACCGTCGATTTCGATTGTGATACTCGATATTTATTTTCGTGCACCTTGTGCACTTGATTTGCATTCTTGCGTATACTTGATGCGATTTTGGTGCACGCTAGATGCACTAAATAGGGATTCTTCGTGCATATCAGATGCACCCGATATTGCTGTCAGGCACACCCGTTGCCTATGACAGGTGTTTCGTGCACACCCGTTGCACTTAGATTTTGTTTCTGTGCACATGTATGACACATTCATTGATTTCGTTTTCCGTGCGCACCAGGCGCACGGGGCATTCTTGTACGCATATTGGGATTGGTTTCTTTCGGAGCAGTATGTTTTATGATATTACTATTTGGTATAGTAGCTGAGCAGGACTAGTCCGAGGACAGTACCTGGCTATATTCTTGCATGCATTGATAGTTATCGAAGTGATTTCCAAAGAGGAGCTATATGCTCAGTATTTACCTACGTGTTCGAGATGACATGAAATTTTTTACAAGGGGACGTGTATGTTAAAGAAGGATACACACACACACACATGGTTATTTTCTTAAAATAGACGTCTGTCACTGTGTAGTGATACGCGCATCGCACAGCGACTTGAAAAGGTTTAGCATTCATTTCTTTCATAAGTTTTAACGATGCGTACATGTATAGTTTGATGTATATCATATTGGTTTTCGTATTGGGCTTTGATATTGGTGTCTTCACCATAACTCCGATGATGGCGGGATGCTTGGCGGAGTTTTGATTTTGGTTTATATACTCATTTTTTATGCGCATGTATTGCGCTACAATGTATTTTATGTATTTATGATTTCGGAGCCCCGACGACTTGATCATTTTACTGAAATGTTTTAGTATTTGAGGGGTTTAAATTTAAATTCGGGGACATAATTTCTTTGGGGGGGGGAGATTGTAACATTTCAGAAAAAATAAAATATTATTTTGGGAATTTTTATAATTAAATAATAAGTATTATGAATATTTTAATAATGTGGTATAATTAAATACCGATAAATTGGGAAATATTTGGAAAATTATAGGAATTACTGAAATAAGGGTGTTTTATATGATTTAAGCAAATTATAAATTCCTTAATGATTGATTATATTCCATTTTAATGCTAATCGCGATTAAATATCACTAATCGTGCATTAAGCTTGTTTTGTGCATGTGACATGCACCAAGTCATTTTTTCTCATCTGCTACATTTTCCTACCATGGTCCTTTCTTTATTTTTCATGCATGCTTTTGTTTTAATTGAAAAGAGAAGAAAAGAGAAAAGAAAAGAAAAGAAAAGAAAAAGGAAAAGGCATTAAAGAAAGAGGTATGGGCAAGAGAGAGAAGAGAGAGAGAGAGGTGAGGGGTCAACCTTGGACCTTGGACCTTGGTCATTGTTTCTTCCTTCATCTTCATCATTTTCTTTTCCTCTTCAGCTCCATGGCTGCCCTCTCACTCTCCCTCCTCTTCATCTTCACAAACACTACCAAAAACACCTCAAAACTTCATCCCCCTTTCATTAAAAACATGCACAAGCTCATCACAAGCACTTTGGACTAAGAAAGTTTGGATTTTGAGCACTTAGGGCAACTCAAGAAAATTCTTGAGTTGCCAAATTAGGTAATTCTTGCATCATTAGTGTAGTATTACTTTCACATTTGTGTCCATGCTTGATTAGAAGTGTTTTAATGATGTTTAGTGAGGATAGAAAATTCCAAGTTAGGGTTTTGAGGAAGTCTTGAATTGGGATAGTATAATTGAGTTTAGTAGTGACCTTAAACCCCTTTAGTGTTAGAATTCTGGACAAAACCAGAGGATTAAGCCCCAAGACACAAACTTAGAAACCCCGATATCGGGAATTTGTGGACATTGTGATGTGTTTTGGTGATCTGCTATAACCCGGGTGACCTGAATTTTTTTTAGCAAAGACTGTGATACAAGCAGGCAATCTAGAAGCTACCACAGAGACCTGAGCCCAAATCCCATCACTGAGGCAGCAAATTTAATCCTAGAAGCCGTAATTTGCGGCCTGGCTTATTTGGTTAGGCCCCAGGTTTAGTCCATGGCTCCATTTGCAGTAAAATAGGCCCTCCATGTATGCAAAATTGGCTAATTTCGTCTACGGTAAAATTTAGAGCAAGTTTTCAAAGTTTCTGATTTCGTTTTGCTGCTTTTAATGAATTGAAATTTGGTATTTGTGTTTTGTCTCGGTCGATTCATGTTTATACGTCGATCGTCTAGAGTTGTTTGGTTATTCGTGCATGCATAGATCATAGGTTTTAACCTATGTGTGATACCCATGCCGATTTGGTTTTCGTGCACGATTTCTATTTTACGATGGCATTTGATATATATATGTAGGTACCCCTGTCACGTCCCGAAAATACGGCACATGACCGGCACTTAAACTACGAAACGTCTCGAGGCATACGTAATCTAAGTAAGCCGAAAACCCAGAAATCCAAACCAAGAAAAGTAGTAGAGTGAAGGAAAACCAATTTAAATCAAGTAGTTTTAATAGCATAAGCCGAATTATGCGTTTAAAAAAAACATCAAATATTTCCCGAAAATTTCGGCAGAGTCTCCTTTGTAAATACTGGCCCCCAAACGGGATACAACATGAATAGTATACGAAATCAATAAAAGGCATCCCCAAGCGGGAGCTAGCTCTTCGTCAATCGACGGTCACAACCACACAAGCAATATAATATACAACGCCAAGGGCGAGGATCAAAACTCAAAAGGAAACTCAAAAACCATAAGAAATCCACAGAAATATAACGCGCGACTCTAAGGTCGAAAGAATAACATCACTGGTCTCTATCTAAAAAATAAATACATGTTTGGTTGATGGAAATCTAGATACAACAATATAATAATATACAAGGTATAATGATGGGTACGATACAAATAAACCCACCTTCTAGCAAGTCACCCGAAAAGAAGCAGTGCCAGCAAAGCCGTAATGAAAGCTGTACGGCAAAACCTGCAAGAACAGTGGCACAACGGGGGTGAGTTGCCAACTCGTGAATAGAATACATTTACGAACAGGAATCGCATGTATGACGCAATCCTAGGTCATACGATCATAATATATAATTCTCAAATATAAAACCTGCAGCCTATAACAATGGCTAGGGTAAATATCTAACCCAAGTGTAATCCCATGTGCCCGTGTCAGTGACTCAGGTAACAATATATCATATGGATGATGTATGAATGCACGAAAACAGAATACATGTACTAAAGAATCTGCTTTCATAATTTAGTGAGATTTCCTTTGTATTTTTAAAATGAGGTATCATAATGAAATCAGCATAAAAAGTGTCTAGCATCGACACAAAATATAAATCTCAATGTCTCAAAATCTCAGGCTCCGGTTATCCGGACTGGCCTGTATAATCAAATCTCAGTAACTCAATATCTCGAAATCTCAATGTCTCAATCTCAATATCTAGGGCGCCGTCAGTCCAGACCGGCCCCTACCATCCATCTCAAGACCACGACGGTATCCTCCGGATATCCAACGCGTCGGGTAAAATCACCGGTCGGTAGTGCTCCCCTGCCAGGCTAACGCCATCATCTGCGATCCTCTTGCCCCGGGGTATCGCACCGGGTCCACCATGTACCCGAAATGGTTCCTCCACTCCTCGAACTCGGGTCTCGAAATCCATCAGCAAACTCATCGTGGACGACTCATACATCATGGGAAAACCGCACTTTTATTTAAAAAGAGAGAAAAGGTTTATTTATGTTTTTGCGGTTTTCCTCCAAAACCAAGAAATCTCATGAAATCCGAATCCAAGTCATCAATAGCATGTAAACAATGAATATAGACATAAAAATCCATGAATGCGGCATATCAATGAATAATAACATGCATGAAGTAGCAAGTAATAACTACAATGTCTAAACTAGCATATAAGGCAAGTACACTAATATTATGTCTAAACTATTAGCTAACAACCTATGTCAAATGAAATAGTATTTTCTAAAGTGTTCGTGATATGGCAGTTACCGATGAAGATGTGTGTGAGACAACAAGTAAGTGTACGTGGTATATATGCGTCATCGGTAATGGTGCTGGTGTCATAACAGCATGATATCAACAATAGAATATGAAACATAATATAAGCATGCGATGCGGAGCGAACAACAATAATGAGCGGGAGCTAAATACTAGACACAAAGATAACAATCTATATATAATATAAATCTAGTCTAACAACTATACTAAACTAAAGGGCTAAGCTAATTGGCTACTGAAGGTAAGGAAACCGCCTAACACCTGAGTCGATAAATATATATATATATATTAGTCGGTGATCCCGTCTCGATAATATCAAATCCGATACCATTGCTATAATCAAATATTCCCAAGTCAAGAGCGCGGATCAAACATCAATATATAGTTTGTACGTAAATCCGTCGTACGGCATCCCAAATCTGGGTACGGGTCAATATCACATTATTCATCTGGTATCATCTTTATCCAAGATCATAATCTGAGTACTGATCTACGTCTAGTACGATACTAATATCATCAATATAGTCATGATCTGACTGCTGATCTACAGACTCATACAACCTGACATCATCCTCATATATCGTCATAAAGAGGTATACATCGCCTAATGCGACCTATTATGAATATCTTAACATATCTTATCTCATATCACGATCACAATCCAACCATTCAATGTATAACACTATTCACCCGTATCGTCGTCCCAAGATCCGCTATAACATCAGGACGTATCTCAAGTACGAATCCTGCCATATCACCGTTCTCGCGGTCTCAATCAAATCTTATCGACTCATCTCAAAAACCCATATAAGCCCATATGAAAGAAGAATGCATGCAAGTATGTGTGTGTGTGTAAATGTGGTGCAACCTTTACTCTAGGGTCTTGCAACACTAAACCTATCCAATCACACCTAAAATCTATCTTTATCATCAGTAAACTCAACAATATATAATCAATATATATGTGTGTATACGTACTCGTATACATCACCACGAACCGCGGGGGTGCTATACGCCATCCACCCGACTTCTCCCCGTAGATATAAATCTACTCACCTGGTCCTTGCTCACCGGTGCCGACATCGCCACGCGCTTGCTTGTCGTCTCGAAGTCCATATGGGGTACCTACATATCATAACGCACCGTATCGCATTAAAATCCGACTCATGACCAAAACGACACACGAATCCCACATAGGTCAAAATCTATGGTTGTTCTCACAAATCAACCCAAAAACCCTCGACGTCGGAGTACAAACGCCAAACCATCGAGAAAAACCCAAACACATTCATTTGCACATTCACAAGAACTAATTATAATATAAAATAGGTTAAAATTCACAAAAATCTCAAACTCACTTTAAAAGTTATTTTTCCGAAAATCTAGCAAGCAAAATTAACCGTTTTTGTACAAAACTCGACGTTTAAACAAATCTAGCGGCCGCAATATCCACTCAATATCATAACCAAGTCATATAAACCATTCCAATAATTTATTCTCATCAAAATATATAGATTTACAAAACCCAGTTAACAAAATTAGCACAATTTTCCATTTTAGCTCAAAACTTGATGTTTTAATCAACTTAAATATTTTAACAATTCTAGTGGCTAAAATGCTCACTAAATAACTTAATTAAGTCACCCAAACCCAAACTAAATTTTAAACTCACTAATTATAATAGATCTAAAAAAACTAGTTTGCAATTAGCTTAATTAGAATAATTTAGATGTAGAAACTAGCAAATTTAGCATTTAGATTACACTTTGCATGACTTAGCATGTTAACTACACTATACAATCATAAACAATGCTAAAAACCCTCACTTGATTTTAAAAACCCAATTCTAGAATTTCCAAACCCCAACTTTAAAATTTAAAACTAGCAATTCCACCAATTTAACACTTGAATACAATAGATTATCATAATTAAACAACAATTTAGCCATAAGGTTAAGAATTTACCCCACAATTATCTTGAGATCTAACAAGAATCTAGACCTCCAAATTGAAATCCTTGCACCAAGATCCATGCTATAGGGGCTAAGGAAAAATGGGTAGGGATTGGATTTTTATTTTGTGGGATTTTTGTGTTGATTTTTGGACATTTTGTGATGAAATTTTGATGAGAAATGAGAGGAAAAGAAAGAGGGGCTGCTGTTGTGGGGGAGAGGAGAGAGGGTCAGATGAATGGGGAGGGGGGAGAGTGAGGGAGGTGGGGAAAAAGTCAAGGCACTACCCAAAAGTCAAAGCCCAAACTCCTTTTACCAATTTCTTTCTTTCTTTTGTTCTCTTTTCTTTGTTTTTGTGAGATGAGGGGCCCAAGATGTTGGGCTGTCAAGGGGGCTCGGTCAGAAATGTTGGGGATGGGTGTGGGTTTTGTTTGGGTGAGAAAAAAAAGATAAATGTTGTACCCCACTTCCATTTACACTAATTTCACCAAAAAAGCCTTTTTTCTTCAATAATTTCTAACACCGTTGGCAGTTTCATTTTGTTTAAAAATCCACATGCTAAAATTTTGTTTAATTTGTTATGATGCACAAAATTTGTTTCAACCCATTCCAATTTGTAATTTTCCCTAATTAAATGTATCAGTGACGGCTTAAAATAATATTAAAATAATTAATTTCGGAAAAAATTTCAGAAAATTTGAAATTTCACCAGTGGCTCAATAAACACCAAATACTAGCAATTAAATATCTAGAATATGTATATTTAATTTTATATTAAAGATATTTACATTTTGACTTTTTACGCAAACCCCCCTTATTTTACCGATTTTCCGAAATTTCACCGAAACGATTTTCAAAACGTTACAACCCCCCTCACATGGACTTTGAGACGACGAGGTTGAGCGTGGCGTCATCGACTCCAGCAAGTGAGGATCGAGGTGAGTAGATATATATCTACGGGGGAAGTCGGGTGGATGGCGTATAGCACCCCCGCAGTTCGTAGTGAATATACGATATATTTGTTATATATAAATTTGTGTCATGTGAAATGTTTATGATTATCAGATTGGTTTTAGATGTTCATGGGTTAGTTTTAGTGTATTAGAAGTTACTTAGTTATTTTCTTAGTCGCGAACCCTAGCATAAGGTTTACATACGCGCGCACACAAACGCATACATTTTATTACTTGTGCGTATATGGGGATACACACACACACACACATATATATATGTATGAGAGTATGTATATATATATGTATGTATGTATGTATATAGGTATACATATACTTGGATATGAGGATAGTACATGGTACTTGGAGATGAGTCGATGAGATTGGGCATAATGCCATGAGATCTGTGATGTGATTTGGTTCGTATTATGTGATACGACATGATGTTATAGCGGGTCCTTAGGCGTTGTGTTTTCATACACACGCATATATATATATATATATATATATATATATCTGTTGACGGTATCAGAATGTACTAGACTTTAGATCAGTATCCCAGTTCATGATATGATGATAAGGATACCAGATAAATGATGAGATAAATGTGATATTCGACCCGTATCCAGATTTGGGATGCCGTACGTTGGATTTACCGTACGCGATATAATTATGATGATAGATCCCCACTCTTGACTCGAGGATGTCATATTATATATTGTATCGTACGTGATAATATTGAGGCGGTATCACCGACTATTATATATATATATATATATATATATATATGTATATATATATATTTCGACTCAGACTTAGGTGGTTTTCCTTACCTTTCGACTAGTCTGTAAGTTTAGTCTTGTAGTTTACTTATAGATTTTAGACTGGACTCGAGACCTATTTCCAAAACTAACGAATCGTGAGTATTTTAAAGACAAGCCAAGGGATACTACAGATATTTCAAAGGACGTACCTTTTCTTAAAAACATCGTAGCCCTATTTTCTAAACACACGATTCGTGTTATTTTAAATGTCATGACTGTATGACTCATAAATATTAATGTAGATTATTTATTGTTGCGTTTATTATTCATTTTCCGCATATTCTTTCTATTCTCATCACATCGCATGCTTAAATGTGTTTTATGGTTATATTGAACCCATGTTATCAGGACACCAGCACCATTACCCATGATGCATATGTCTACGAACACTAACTTGCCGGCTCACACACATCATCATCGGTAATTGCCATGTCACGTACACATTAGTAAATACTACTTCATTATTATAAAATGTTAGCAGATAGTTTCGACATGGTACTAGTGAGCTTGCTTTTATATGATAGCTTAGACATTGCATTTATTTTTGTGATTTTCATGTATATTTATATATTCATTTGCCATGACATTATGGGCCAGTCCGGATTGCCGGAGCCCAATATTATGGAATTCATTGCTTATTTACTTTTGAGATTCGGATTTCGGATTTCCATGAGATTTCTGGATTTGGAGAAACCGCAAGGATTTTATAAACGGATTATCATTTTAAAATGAAAGTTGCGGTTTTCTCATGATATGATTTGATAGATGTCCACCATGAGTTTTCTCGGCCCTTGAGCGATATCATTCACCCGATTCGAGGAGGAGGAGGAAACGTCTGTGGGTGCATGGTAGATCCGGTGCGGTACCTCGGGACAAGATGGTCGCAGATGATGGTGTTGAGCCTGGAAGGGGAGCACTACCGACCGGTGATTTTATTGTGACTTGACGGATATCCGGAGGATACCGATCGGAGTATGGACTAGTCCGGATAGCCGGAGCCCTAGATTTTGAGATATGATGATATGGGCCAATCCGGATAGCCGGAGCCTTAGTTATTAAGATTCAAGGATACAGGCCAGTCCGGATTGCCGGAGCCTGAGATATTGAGATATTGAGATATATATTTTGTGTCAATGCTTGACACTGATTCTATGTTGATTTCATTGATGATACCTCGATTTAAATATACAGAAATCTCACTAAATTAAGAAAACGGTTTTCTCATTCATGATATATTCTGTTTTCATTATATTGCATTCATACCTCATATTGATGATATGTTGCTACCTGAGGCACTGACACAAGCACATGGTATTACACTTATGTATAGATGTTTACCCTTGCCACCTTATCATGCTTCAGGCTTTATCATTTTAGGGATATATATTATGATCGTATGACCTAGGATTGAGTCATACATACGATTTCTGCTCGGTGATGTTTTTTCTACTCACGAGTTGGAAACTCACCCCCGTTGTGCCACAGTTTCTTGCAGATCTTTCCGTACAAGTTTCGTTACAGCTTTGCTGGCACACTGCTCCTTCCGGTGATTGCCTTGGTAGGTGGGTTCACTCGTATCGTGAACACCTTTGTACATTTATTTATTTCAGTTGTATCTAGTAACTCCATCAACTATACATGTATTTTGTTAGACCTAGAAACTAGTTGTATATTCTTTCGACCCTAGAGTCGCGGTTGCATTATTATGGGTTTTCTTGATGATTTTGAGTTTCTTTTTGAGTTTTGATCCTCGCCCTTCGGCGTTGTATATTATATTGCTTGCGTGGTTTTGACCGCTAATTAGCGAAGAGCTAGCTCCCGCTTGGGGATGCCTTTATATATATTATTCATGTTGTACCCCTTTTGGGGCCAGTATTTACAAAGAAAACTCTACCGAAATTTTCAGAAAAGACTTAAGATTTTAAAAATGCATACTTCGGCTTATGTTATTAAAACCACTTGCTTTAAAACAATTTTTCTTCACTTCTTTCTTAAAATGGTTTAGATTTCTGGGATTTTTGGTTTACTTGAATTAGATGGGGTATTATAGACTTCATTTGATTCTAGTGCCAGTCACGTACCATTTCGGGTCGTGATACGGATGGATGATCCACGCTAATGATTTGAGGATGATGTTCGACGATATTGCCGTATTGGATAATATAAGACTAAATAGCCGACGTAAATGTGTCATCTGAACCATACATATTTCCAAACTGAAGAATCGTATGCATCTCTTAAATAGATACCTTGACGGACGTTACGGATTTTCAAATGATGTCTTTTCCTTAAAAACACCATAACCCTTACATTCAAAACTACGATTCACATCTTTTAAAAATTGATCGTATGGTTCAGGTGTAGATGTTAGATTAGATACGTATACCTTATAGCTTTTAGTGACGTTGTAATTTATGCTACATTCATGTTATTCTCATTACATTACATATACTTATGCTAATACACCTACACCATTATCGATGATGCGTATGTTACACTTACACAGATTTGCCGGCTCACACACTTTCATCATCGATAATTGCTATGTCACTACACAGTAGAATTGCTGCATCATGATATGACTCCTTACATGATTTACTTTCTATGTTCATATCATTACGATATGTCGCATGATATACTGATATTGTCACATCACTGTTCCTTGTTGCATGATATACGGATATGCTTACATTCTGTTATATGTCGCATACATCATGCTTTATGATTATACGCATTGAGATATGCTGTTTTCATGAGATTTCTAGATTTGAGAACCGTGGTTATTTCTAAAAGAAGTATGCATTGTTTTAAAAATCCGGTTTCTCTTGATATAATATTTCAGTGCGTCCACCATATGTTTTCTTGGTTCTGAGATTGACATGTGAAACCCGATTCGAGGAGCGGTAGGCACCGTCTGTGGGTACATGGTGGACCCGGTGAGGTAACCCGGGGCAAGAAGACTCGTATTGTTAGGCGGTGAGCTTGGCAGGGGAGCATACCTACCGGTGATAGTATTTAGACTCGACGGTTATCCAGAGGATACCGACCGGAGTCATGAGATGGATATGATGGTCGACCAGAGTATGCGGCGCTCGAGGGCCGATCTGAGGATGCGGCGCCTGAGATATGAGGATTTACGTGTTGATGCTGGACACGGGTTTCATGATGTTTCGAGTGTCGATGTTGGACACTCAGGTTCCATGATTTTATGTGCCATTGATAGACACACATTCTTTGATATCCTCATATATTTACATGCATATGCTTTTATGATGTTTCGAGTGGACGAGATCCACATACATATATGCATTGATTTTATTGTTGGCACATATTTACATACGGTCACCCTAGATACCACAGTATTACCTGCATGATATAGTTGACCTAGGAAGTCGTTGTTTATTCGATTTCTACCTGATGATGTTTTCTACTCACGAGTTGGCAACTCACTCCCGTTGTGCCACAGTTCTTGCAGGTTGACCTCATGGATCAGTAGCGGCATCGCTGGCACACAGCTGCATTTGGGTGATTGCTTTGGTAGGTGGTACATAGTGGATCGTACCACTATTGTATTTATTATTCCTGTTGTATCTAGTCAACTCCATCAATCAGAAATTAGCATTTGTATAAGTAGTAAGACTTAGCAAGACTTGTAGTTGCGAGACTTGAGCGATGGGTTATATGTTCGCTTGGTGGGTTTGAAGTCTTGCTTTATTCATTATCTTTTGTGTGGATCTTCGCCATTGGGCATCGTATACTCATTTTATTACTTACATGGTTTTGAATCCACCGATTGGCGAAGAGCTACCTCCCGCTTGGGGATGCCTTTTATATTATCATGTATTTGTGGTTTTGGATCATAATATACAAAGGAGGTGCTGCCCAAATTTTTAAAAGACGAAACATGTTTTTCAATTAGTAAATCAACTTGCATTTTTCATGTTCCTTTATTTATGTATTTAAGAAAACTTGATTTTATCATACCTTCATTTCAAAACTTCACCTCTTTATTTTCTTAAAAAGGATCAGATTTCTGGGCTTCGGTTTACTTGATTACGTTACGCCTTTAGACATGGCGTGATTTAAGTGCTGGTCACGAACTAAATTTCCGGTCGTGACATCTATTAATCAGTTTCACAAAGCTCGTTTGTAGAACTATTGCGTTCGAGAAATAGCCTCAGTGAGTGGATCCGCTCCAATGTTTCTTTTTATGTCTCTCTTTATCTCAAGTTCGCGGAGAAAACCATCTCCCGAAATGAGCAATACCTGTATTAGAATATGCCTAGATATCTGATGGGACCCAGTTCACAAATGAACTCCAAATCCAGTAAACTTCTTAGACTGTATCGTCAACTGAATTTAATCAGTATCCTGCGCCATGCCTCCCTCAGTATGCGTTTGGACCACCTATCAAAACTACTGCCGCTCAAAAGTGGGAAAACTATAACTCTGACAGTCACTCTGTCATCCAGGTCACCTTGGAAGCCTGGAATGATAACCGTCTTCCGAAGGTGGCTGCAGTTACCAAATCCCTAGAACATCTACTTATGTTCTATAACTGCTTCCGAATGTTTCTCCAGGATTGGATTAATATAAACTTATTGCAGCTAGTGCAAAAACAACATCTGGTGTGGTACTTGACATCTCATGATTGACTCAATTGCCTAAACAAGTGATATGCCAGTCATGCACATCCCTCTCCCTTTTAGTCTGTAAGACACCATCAGAGAGGGCGACTCCATCACCTGCAGGTACACTACCATGCCAGGAGTCGACCATTCTAAAACACCTTTAGAATACTGTCTAAGTACCCAGATTGGGAAACTATCCAAATCTAGATCTAAAACCATAGATCTAGTAACCAGAATCCCAGATATAATATCCATATCCTATGTGGAGAAACCACTGTGTGAAAACCACAGTATAACCGATTGTAGTATATGAAATTCATTTCCTACAAAGTGTATGTCATCCAAATACAAGGACATACCACCCTACTACCTTCTTAACAGATCCATCTCCTATTCTGATGAATTCAAAGCCTATGTCTGTCACATCAGAAATAGATGATCTATCTCCTCTATATTTTCTTTAGTCTATAAATAGACATAAGCTACTTGTCCACTATGCTTCCGCTGCTCCTACTGACCACAACAACCCTCTGGCAGAGTCATATACACGTGCACTTCTAAAGCTAGTTTAGAAAGACGCTTTACTCATCCTCCTGCCGGGTCTTATAGTCTAGAACAGCAGTAGTGTCATGTTTGGGTAAACAAGAACCTCCCTGTCGCCGTCTTTGAGGATACCGAAGTACCTCTCGGGCGCCTGAGGTTACCCACCATATCTGCGGAGTAGCAAATGGAATGTCAAACCGGATTGAATTTTTAGGTTCTATTAAATTATCAGTAATCGTTTGTGGTTCTGAAATCACTTCCAGTTCTACCATACTCCTACTACTGTTTTCTGAAAAAGTCTATTTTTCTAAAACTGTGGCGAGTCAAGAACAATATCATAATTGATCTTCCAGACGGTAGAAAATTAACCCTCGTCATAGCCCGGGATAACCCACAAACTGCCATTACAGAAATATGCCTTGAGTTATCTAGAGTCTGGTTTTAAGCATAAGCCGGACAACTCCATATACCTTAACATCGTTAAGATATGAACCATTCTATATATAATATAGAAACAGAGGATCTGATTTAATTGGAACCAGATTCAAATCATGCAGCTGTCTCCAGTGCATGTCAACTAAATGGAGAGAGGCCGATCATCATTACTCAACTAGGAGTGGATCCAGATATAAGTAACCTGAAAGAGAAGCAAGTTCTAAAAACCATTACTATCAACTGAATACCAAACAAAAGTATCTACATCTTCGATTACCTTGAAGATCCCAATACTTGCAACACATGGTTCTCTACTTTATTCTTTTACCTATAACTTCTTAAAACTTGGACCTTGTATTTCTCCGAAACACTTGTCTAAAACCGGAGAAGTCACAAGTAAACAGAATATAGTACGAGGACCAACCCCTTTGTCCTAATGGACACTGGACAACATACAATACTTTGTATAAGTCTCCTGAGTTGAATAACTCAAATCCTGTGCATTGTAGGTTGAAAACTGTACTATGGTTAAAAAGAATTACACCGCTGTTTAATGCTCCTTACCCAGTCATCAACTGATATAGGTAAATGTCATGAACATAATTTCGAAAAGTTACATCTCACTTTATAAAATAAATGTACAGATATATCAGTTTTAAATTGGTGCATAACAATGGATATTCAAAACCAAATATTTGTCGTTAGGCAAAACCCCAGGAGATTTCCTCCAATATCACCAATTACAACGAATTAGAATCACCTAATTCCCAATAACTTACTCCCACTCATCATCTATAAAACCATACAGATGTGAGAATCAAACCTGGTAAATACATACCCTGGAGTAAGGATCTAATTGGGAAATCATGTTTCAATTAACAATGCATAGTGAAACTGAAACATGAAAATGCTTCGAAGGGGTAACCGGGTATTCCTTATAATGCCTATTCCATTATCCAGATTCATGACTATAACCGTAAATTTCCTTGCCATCTCTTTAAATCCCTTTATTTGTCTTTTTTCATTACCTTCTGTACACCGCACTTATGCTAAATGGTTTTCTTTCTTCCCTACCGTTCGGCACCAGCCTATGGTTTGGAAGAAGACAGTCAAATAAGCGTAATAGGCGTACTCTCCTAATCCTAGGAGTACTCGCAACTTGAGAGAAGGTAAAGATAAAATAAAACTGAATAAACTTTATTCAATTTCTCCCAAACCGGAGAAATGCAAATGTGAAGTAGGAGTGGCGATGAGCTACGCGGTTTAGTCGTGAATGATAGCGGTCGCAATTTACTTTGCCTTCTTTCTAATCCCTTTATTTGTCTTTACTTATTATCTTCTGTACACCACAATTAGGCTAATTGATTTTCTTCCTTCCCTACCTTTTCGGCACCTGCCAATGGTTTGGAAGAAGACTATCCAATAAGCACAATAGGTGTACCCTCTCCTATTCCTAGGAGTCTTCACAACCTGAGAGATGGTAAAAGAAAAGACAACTGAATAGTCCTATTCAATTTCTCCAGAACCAAAAACCATTCTCGAATCTGAAACAAGTTTCTTTGAGTTCGTATATAATTATACGATGGTCATATCCAATAAATGTGGATCTTCGTAGTGATACGGAATGTTCCGGAGAAAAGCAAAGGGTAAAAGTAGGAGTGGCAATGAAGTATGCTACTCTGACAATCCAAAAGTCAATATGTTTTAAGAAGGTTCAGTTAACTTGGTTTATGAGTTCTAGTCTAGGGTCGGGCCATAGTCGCTGCCAAAGAGAGAGAGAGAAAAGAAACACTCAGCATGCACTCTAACCTAGATCAGAATGGTCAATCAATTTATCTAATCAGGATTTCTCCCACTGTATCCTCAAATTCCCCTCCAAACCTGAAAGAAGAATTAGCCGGAATCATCTAAAATGACCCGAGGAGTAAACCAACTCATCAGTGGGAATCGGGATCCAACTATCATCGCAAGATAACCTGATGGAATACACTCAAGTTATCATACTCCAGAAGGTATGCGTATGCCCTGGCAAGTTTCATGTATGTTTGAAACTCCCAATGTGATTTCTACCCCATGCTCTTATGATCCTGACGAAGGCCAACATATCATAAGTCAAATGTCAAGTTCTACCCGTCATTATCCAGGTTAATTTGAACCTACCCGTACGTACTTTTGACGAAGGCCAAAATAGTAGTACGACTATCCTAAACTAATGCATCTATCTATGCAACAGAAAAGTAACAAATAACTACCATACACTATGCCTTGACGAAGGCCAACATACATAGCATGAATACTAAGTGCTACCCGTCAGAAATGACGGAGGGCTACGAATCGTTTTTGGAGAAAAACCTTTAACGTAATTAACTTGATATCTTTAAATGAACTAGATAGCTTTTTACAAATATATAGTGGAGAAAATCTTTGCTAAAGAGGTCACTCCCGGTGAAGGGATCTCGGCTCTTTCCTCGTGGAATGAGGTGCAGGATATTCCAACTGAATACCTCGATGCAAAGCAAAATGTAATCGACTATAGTGAAGTTATTACCCTGACACAAACTTCTGCCCAAGAGGTCACTCCCGGTGAGGGGATCTCGGCTCTTGCCTCGTCGAATGAGGTGCTGGATATTCATAACCGAATACCGCTGTGCAAAACAAAAGAAAATGTCCTTGTAATAACAGCTTTTTAAAATTGTTCCAACAACATCGAATAGGTCTGTTTTCTTTGCATTGATCAAAATCAACGCAGTCCCATCAATTAATCACACCACAAAAGAACGAAAATATAATGTACGTATATGCCATCGGCATTCGCCACTGGGTCCCGTCATCACCTGTTAGGTTACTTAACTAACGACAGAGCATGGACTGGACTAGCGCGGGTGTAAAACATATACAACATCTACTAGTATATATATAACAATATATAATAATTTCTCCAGACATGATAAATGCAACATCACAGATAAGCAATAAGCATCACAGAACAATACAGATAATCTAGGAGCCCCAGGTTTCTTTTGAGCCGCAAGTGAAACCCGACGTTCCCCTGGTTGTGTGGATAGCCTGTGCAATGAAAACCTAGACCCCTACGAGCGCGGCAAGTTACCCGCCAAAACCAGAAGCGAGGCAGCCCCTTCAGCAAAGTTAATTGGCTACCCAGCACTTCACGGAATCCGGTAACTTGAGCACCCCTCCTTGGGTCAACCTGTACCCCCTACGAGTGCGGCGAATAGCCCGCCAGTTCTATAGTGAGGCCCCCTCCTTCTCAAGGCCATGAGATGCGGACCTGTTTCCCTCCAGAACCTGGCTATCCATGCACTCCATCGCGGGGTAATCCTAGTACAGAAAAGAAAATATGTACAACGGTGACATCGACCTCAACCTGGTCGTGCCCCAAACAAATAATATACAAACTGGCAGCGACGAAAGTCCAAATGTCAGACGCTCGCTCCTTAATATCAAATGTACAAATAAAACCAAACTGAACTATCATTGCATCCAAGCTATCCACCACGACGAATCCGCAACAACAGAGCACAACACAGCACAACACAGAACATCAACGTGAATGTCACGTTCGCAAACCCGTCTAAAAGAACAATAGCAATTATATAAGTTGTATTGATCTAATGACATTCACGGTTGCAGATAGAAATGAATGTACTGCAAACTTTAAACAATGTAAGAAATATCGAGTTCAAAATAACCCCGAATAGCCCCAAACAACTAGATAAAATCATATCCAAACTGGGCTAAACTAGCAATACCACTGAACCAATATTCCAGAGACCACACCACACCCAAAATACGAAATCCCAATTCTTCCTTATGGACGGCCAGCTCGGATTTTTGAGCATTGTGCTCGGGTTAAATTGGGTGGAAGTGGTTCGTATTTGGGGTATGTTCTATTTGTCACCTGAGTAGTCTTTTGCAGTTGCTAAATTCTTTTTAGAAGACTAATAAAAATTCGACAGAAACTAGAATACATCGAGTGATATTTCGGAGTTGTTTCGGTTTTGATACTTTAACATTGTCTAAATCAACTAGTATGTGGTTAATGGGTTGGCTTTGATACCATGTAGCGTTACGGCAGCGCCACGGCCATCAATCCGTGGCAAAACGCGGAACAAAATCTTTAAAAAACTGGCGCTAACGGAAACCTAATCGACGGATCGTAACATTAACCCTATACTAGTTCTATATAAAGGAATTTAAGATATTATATCGATCGATCCATGTCCTTCAATCTTCAATCTCTGTCCTTAGCTCATCACGGCTGCCTCGAACAAGTTTGTTCTCCGGTCTCCCTCGTCGAAAATTAGTAATACGGGCTCCCGCCTCAAAACCGAAGCAACTCGGGCATCCAGTTTGCTAGCCTAGATACCCAAGATGAAGTAGAGATAGTGTGCGAATACTTTGTCTCAAAACATCCATGGATTCTCAACTCATGAGAGGGTATGGATGGAGGTGATGAAGAAGCCAAGGGAAGAAGAATGTGAGCTCAAGAGTTTTTGGCCAAGTAAAGAAAAATGGACTCTGTTGTTTTTTTGAGTGAGTTGTGAGATATTATTGTGAGGAGGCAACTCAAGAAAATCAATCACAACAAAATATCTTCCACTTGCCTCTCACAAATATCTCACACCCACCATAAGAAATCAATGCACCATGACCCACCATATGAATCACCAAGTGCATGCACCCATGACTCATACCATGACTCACACCATGACACATACAAGGCCTCACGAATTAGCCCATGCCAAGAAGACTTAGCCAAAAATTCCATGACTTACATTTCTCATAAATAAACATTTAAACCAAATAGTTTAACACAAAAACAAATGGCAATCATCTAAAATAAACTCGTAACGAATTACAAGAATACCCCTCATCCGTATATACATACCCGCATCCGTATTTTGACTGAATACGAATACTACGAGACGAAAATAATAAAAAAATATAATACTAGGATCCGGCTTAAGCCAAAGCCCAATAGTATTATCCGTCCGATCATGATCCGTGCATAAGTGCACGAATATGATTGAACCCTTCCATAAAACCATACGACCTTTACAACGTTTTGCCCGAACCAGGGAAACCCTCTGTGTGGGACTCTAAAGACTTACCAATACTCCGGCAGTGGGTTTAACCATAAGCACATCAGTGGCACTAGCTATACGTAACGGCTGCCCAGGTATTGAGCGAAAGGAAGGCCGACGAGCGAACTCACCCTGAAACCCTACTGAGCCTGACAGTGACAATATCCATACAGTCCGATCCGTTCGTCTATGAGTATCGTATATCGAGTCTAGAGGGGTGGATAAAGTCAGACCCCTAATAACGCAACATTTAGTGTCGGTATGAAGACCATCACCACCTGAGAAACTACTGATCCGAATCAGTAATTCTCGTCTACCCCGGCCGAGGATTTCTGGTGATGGCCACCCGTGCACACCGTGACATCAACTCCCAATATGCCAGGAGAGATGAATCCCCTGACGATCTGCTCACTGCCTCCATGTGGCTCGGGACCGTACCCAACAAAAACCTGTTTTCACGACTCTTTTGAGCCGTTGTAGGGTAGTAATTAAAGCACAGTGGGAACCCACACGAGACAAATGACGATCTCAGGTCGATAGACTAACCTATACACATGTCACCAGGGAACTGCTATTTGACAATAGGTATAATACCAACTAGCATGTTCCCGGTGTAGGGTTTCCTTATCACCTCATATAGGGTTTGGAAGCATCACACATGCCACAACTTTGATTTTAAGAGGTGCTAAGGAAACTTAACTAGGAATTGAACTAGAAATATTGAGTAACAACTAATAGTATCACATGTAAAAGTTAATCTATCACTAAGTGGAGAAACTGCAACCTTTGTAGACCTCCTAGGGTGACTCATTGGATCTCCTAGAGTTTGGAAAGGCTCGCTTGAACACTTCCGAGTTAACGACGATCCACCCGAAGTCCTTTGCTCAAAGCTTGTTGCTTCACTTGATCTTTCAAATCGGTGGAGCAAACACCCTACACAAGAGAGCTAGAGATGTGTAGGATGATGAAGTGGTTTATGTTATCACTTAAAACCCTCTCTTTTTCTTTTCCTCACTCTAAACAAATCTCAAAAGATCTTGAAGAAGGAGGAAGATGAAGATGGCAAAGCTTTTTGAAGATAATGATAATTCTTATGTTTTAAAAATAAAACAAAATGATATATATATGTGAGACACTCTCACAACAAACCATGGTTAATATAAATATCTAGATATTTTATGATGAGTTAAAGAACAAAGGAAATTAACCAAGGTTAAGTCAATGGTCAAACAAAGAAGTGTGTAGAAACTATGAGTCATTTGTACAGAAACGAGTCATTAGTTAATTTCCTATATCTTTTAACTTAAATCAAAAAATATATATTAATATGAACCATGTGAGTCTTGTATTTCCATCTTCATTATATCAACAACCATGATATATATGCATGTATGTATGTGTGTATGTACATCAACATGTACATATACATGCATGCATCCATCAAAAGAATAGGGTTTAATAAAAGTGAGCTAAAAGTCATTATTAAATCAACATTTGATTTAATAAACCGGACATATCACATACGACCCGACCAATAGTAAAAACCCGATTAACATACGGTATCTCATACACGTATTTAATCGAGCTCCTGTGCATATCTCATATGCACACATCATTTTGCCTGAGCTAGGAAACTTCTGTGTGGGACTCTAAGACTCGTCAATACGCTGGCAGTAGGTGATGATCACATCAAACACCTACAAGCCGCAAGCGGTCGGCTAAACGTAACGGCCACCCGGGTATTGAGCGATCAGAAGAAGAACAAGCGAACCTGTCAAAACCCCCGTCAATCCATCTGGCAACACTTACCGTACAGTCCGATCTCTTCGTCAGATATGCTGCATATCGAGTCCAGGGATGGAATCGTCGACCCCAATAACTCAATAAGTCATGCCGGTATATGGTCTACAACAGATTGAGAAACTATTGATAACACTTATCAGTAATATCTCAGCAGCCCTGGCCAGGGACTTCCTGTTATAGCCAATCGTGCACAGCGCAACATCAACCCCCAATACCGGGAGAGACGAAACCCCTCCTATCGCTCATTGCCTCCCTGTGCCTCAGGACTGTACCCAAAATCCACATGTTTGTACGACTCAGTAGAGCCGTAGTAGGGTGGAGATCAATATACAGTAGGAGGACACACAAGACTCTATGGCGATCTCGGGTCTACAGATTAACCTGTACCAGTGTCACCTGAGAACTGCTATCCGACGTATGATATAATACCACATAGGAGTTCTCGGTGAGTCCGTTCAGTGTACCCAGTCTCACTGAGCACCCGTATACAATCTTTGGTGTCAGCACACCAGATGGATATGGGATCATCCATCGCCCATCATATGGAACAAGAATGGTATACGCTAGTCTACAATGGAATATCGATGCCCTGTCTTGATATACCTAGGACTAGGAACATTTCAAGGATATGCTTATATACTACAGGTGTCCCACTAGTATGATCCACATCATAATCCCAGTAGTCAAGCCAATATCCTTAGGGCTTTATCAACATGTACCAAATGAGTAAAAATATGATCAAGTGAATATGTGATAAAGAGAAACCAGATAGAATACTATCATGTCGAGCAAGACTGTCCTTTGAATATATATAAATATATATATACACACACACACACACACATCAGTACATTCACTATCATATAATGGCCTCTGGGGCATACATATATCCAACAATCTCCCACTTGCACTAAGGCCAATTGTTGGCGTATCTCATACCAAACATCTCAAAAAGCCGCTCATGCTACGGCTGAGGGAGGGCCTTGGTTAATGGATCCGCAGTGTTATCCTTTGTATCTACTCTCTTAATCTCGATCTCGTGGCGATCAACTATCTCCCAGATCAGATGATATCGCCTCAGGATGTGTCTGGACTTCTGATGGAACCTGGGCTCTTTGGCCAATGCCATAACCCCATTATTTTCATAATACAACGGTATTGGATCAATAATGGTTGGAACTACTCCTAGCTCCATGATGAACTTCTTCATCCAGACGGCTTCCTTGGCAGCATCATTTGCAGCAATGTACTCAGCTTCCATCGTTGAGTCTGCAACAGTATCCTGTTTGGAACTCTTCCAACTTACCTTCCCTCCATTGAGGGTAAATGCAAACCCTGAGATAGACTTGCTGTCATCCTTGTCACTCTGGAAGCTCGAATCGGTAAAGGCCTCCATTTGGAGATCCCCGTTTCCATACACCAAGAATAATTCTTTAGTCCTTCGCAAGTACTTATGAATGTTTTTCACAGCAGTCCAGTGATTCTCCCCTGGGTTTGAATGATACTTGCTTACTACACTAAGTGCATAAGCTACATCAGGGCGTGTACACAACATCGCATACATTATCGATCCTACTACCGAAGCATAGGGAATAATGCTCATGCGAGCTCTCTCTTTATCGGACATTGGGCAATCGTCCTTAGAGAGTGACTCCATGGAAAGCGGGAAAGGCACCCCGCTTGGAGTCTTCCATACTAAACCTCTTTAGGAGGGTGTTGATGTACTTGGTTTGGGACAAAACCAATAACCGTTTGGATCTATCCCTATAGATCCGTATGCCCAATATGTATGTGGCATCACCCAGGTCCTTCATGTTGGATATAGTGCCCTCAGAGTCAATTATTAGATCACATGCACGTGATTGCAATGATTGAGGGATGACCTATACCGGTAGGACAGTCTTACTCAAGATGATAGTATGCTATCTGGTTTATCTTTATCATCATATACTGCTTTAAGTGACATTACTGATCACTATTGCACGTTGGTAGAGACCTTAGGATTCTTTCTTGATGGCCAGCAGTATGATGGCGATCATATGTAAGTCTACGTTAGCGCCCCGGCAGTCTACAGACGCCAAATGCGGAACAAAAACTTTTTAACTGGCGCTATCGTATACTTTTACCCGGATCTGCCATTATTGCTAAACTAACAAACTGTAAAGAGTGTAGGAAGATTGTACCGAACGATCCGAGTCCTTCGTTCTTCAACCATCATCCCACGCTCCGTTGCGGCTACTCTGATCTCGTCGATCTCCGATCTCCTCGTCGATGTGGCACCACATGATCGGTTCTTTAAACGGGCTCCCGCCTCTGACTCGAGGCAACTCGATCGTCAAGTTTGCTAAAAGAGACGACCAAGATTGATGTAGAGAATGAGTAGATGACTTTGTCTCACTTCGTCCAAATCCGTGGACGATCGGTTAATGAAGTTGCCGTGGAAATCGGGTGATGGAATGAAATGGACTGTGAAATTCCATACACCGATAAAACCTCTCATAATCTTTTCTCTCTTGAAATCAAGTAGTGAATGAGAGAGAGAGAGGAGGCTATATATATCAAAGGAGGGAGGTGAGTGTAGGAGGGTTCAAGTGGTGACCATAAACCTTGATAGTTATCATAACCATTAAGAAAGAATGAATCATTAAATTGAACCAATAAGAACAAACCTAGTCATCTTTGCATTAATGACACCATTAATGCAACCAATGAAAACTTAACACCAATTAATCCTAGTCACCTCATCTAGAACCTTCTAGAAGCTTCTAGAAGCATGACTCATCATATCTGAAGAAAAGATAAATCCGTCTTTAACCAAATGTTAAAAGACGGCTGATAGAAAACTGGAAACTGGCAACTTCCAAAAGTGATCCTGAAACAACTTTCAGGATAACCCCGAAACTGTATAAATATACCCGAATTTGTATTACGACCGAATACAAATGCAACTGAGACAAAGATATTATACCTACTCAATATAATACTCGGATGCGGCTTAAACCAAAGCCGACCAGTATCACCTGTCCGAAAATCGACACGTGCGTAAACGCACGTGCATTTTCCGAACCCTGCCATAAAACCATACGGCCTCTACAACGTTTCGCCCGAACTTGGGAAACTGTCTGTGGGGGACTCTAATGACTCGTCAGCACCCTGGCAGTGGGTTTAACCACAAACCGTCAGCGGCACTAGCAATGCGTAACGGCTGCCCACGGACTGACCTCAAGGGTGGCCGAGGAGCGAACTCAAGGGAGACCGATGAGCGAACTCCTCCGAAAACCCTACTGAGCCTAACAGTGACAATGTATATACAGTCCGGTCCGTTCGTCAATGAGTATCGCATATCTGCCTAGGGGGCTAGTAACGTCAGACCCCCAATAGCAGTATAAGTCATGTCGGAGTGAAGCCCAATAACACCCTGAGATACTACTGGAGTACCTACCAGTAAATCTCCTGCCACGGCCGTGGGCTTTGTGTAATGGCTCTCCTAGACACAGCACGATCTCGCCCCCAATACCGGGAGAGACGAATCCCCTGCTGATCCGCTCACGTGCCTCCATATGGCTCGGGACTGTACCCAAAAACTACCTGTTTGCACGACTCCTTTGAGCCGTGGTAGGGTAGAAATCAAAGCACAGTGGGAACTCACACGAGACAAATGACGACCTCAGGTCGAAGAACTAACCTGTACACATGTCACCAGGGAACTGCTATCTGACGATAGATATAATACTAACTAGCAGATTCCCGGCGAGTCCTGTCCGGTGTACTCATAACCCAATGAGCACCTGTATACATCTTAGGTGATCCTACTGACACCAGTGGCTTGTGAGACCGGCCACCGCCCCTCGTCGGGGTCTCGACTGTACACACTAGTCTACTCCGGAGTATCGATGCCCTGTCTCGAAACTCCCACGACTAGGGACCACAATTAAGGATATGCATATAAACTACCCAACTCTCACGTATATGATCGCCATCATACTGTTGGTAGTAAAGCAAGATCCTAAGGGCTCTATCAAAGTGTAACATGCAATCAGTCACCTGAACATGTACACGACTGATAAAGGCAAACCAGATAGCATACTATCATCTTGAGTAAGACTGTTCTACCGGTATAGGTCCTCCGCAATCATTGCAATCACGTACCTGCGATCCAATAATTGACTATGAGGGCACTATCTCCAACAATCTCCCACTTGCACTCAAGGCTAATATTGCGATGTCGACTACTCACAGCCCGTGTGAAACCAACACCCAACTCCTCTACTAATCCGTTTCACAAAGCCCGTTTGTAAAACTATTGTGTTCGAGAAATAGCCTCGGTGAGTGGATCCGCCTAGAAGTTTCTTTCTGAATCTCTCTTAATCTCAAATTCGCGGAGAAAGCCATCTCCCGAATAGAGTAGTACCTGTCTCAGAATATGTCTGGATATCTGATGGGACCTTAGTTCATAAATGAACTCCATATCCAAAGTTCTTAGACTGAATCGATCACTGAACCTAATCAGTATCGGGCACCATGCCACCCACAGTATCCTCTGGAACCACCTGTCCATAATACTGTCCCTCGTCAGAGGGAAAACTAAAACTCTGACAATCACTCTGTCATCCATGTCACCTTTGAAGCCTGGAATGATAACCGTCTCCCGAAAGAGGCTGCCGTTATCAAATCCGTAGAACATGTACCAATGTTCTAAAACTGCTTCCTTATGTTTCTCCAGGATTGGATTAATACAAACTTATTGCATCTAGTGCAAAACCAACATTTGGTGTGGTACTTGACATCTCATGATTGACTCAATTGCCTAAGCAAGTGATCTGCCAATCATGCACATCCCTCTCCCCTTTAGTCTGTAAGACACCTTTAGAGAGGGTGACTCCATCACCTGCAGGTACACTACCATGCTAGGAGTCAACTATTCCAAAAACCATTAGAATATCTGTCAAAGTACCCACATTTGGAAACTACCCAAATCCAGATCTAAAACCATAGATCTAGAAACCAGAATGTCAAATATTATATCCATATCCTGTCTGGAGAAACAACTGTGTGACGACCACAGTACAACCGATCGTAGTATAGGAATTTTACTTCCCACTCTGTGTATGTCATCCAGATACCTTGACATCACACCCTACTACCTTCTTAACTGATCCATCCCCTATTCTGATTGAAGTCAAACCCATGACTGTCACATCAAAATTAGATGATCTATCTCCGCTATAACTGCTCAAGTCTATAAATATATATAAGCATCTTGCCCACTATGCTTCCGCTGCTCCCACTGATTTCGACAACCCTCCTACCGGGTCTCATATCCTGGAACAACAGTAGTGTCAAGTCTTGGTAGATAATAACCTCCCTGTCACCGTCCTTGAGGCTACCGAAGTACCTCTCGGGTGTCTGAGGTAACCTACCACACCTGCGGAGTGGCAATTGGAATGTCAAACCTGATTGAATGTATAGGTCCTATTAAATTTTCCGTAATCGTTTGCGGTTCTGGAATCACTTCCAGTTCTACCATACTCCCACTACTGTTTTCTTAAAAAGATCCATTTTTACTAAAACTGTGGCGAGTCAAGAACAATATCACTATTGATCTTCGAAATGGTAGAATATCAACCCTCGTCATAGCCAGGGTCAACCCACAAACAGCCACTACAGAAACGTGCCCTGAGTTATCCAGTGTCTGGTTTTAATCATAAGCTGGACAACTCCCCGTACCTTAATATCTTTTAAGGTACGATCCATTCTATATCCAATACAGAAACTTTGGCACTAATTTAATTGGAACCAGATTCAATCCATGCAGCTGTCTCCAGTGCATATCAACTTAATGGAAAAAGGCTAATCAGCATTACTCAACTTAGGAATCTATCCAATTATGAGTAACCTATAAGAGAAATACGTTTCTCCAAACCATCACTATCATCTGAATACCAATCACAAGAATCTACATCTTCGATCTCTTTGAAGAATCCCGATACTTGTGATACCTGGTTCTCTACTTTATTCTTATACCCATAACTTCTCAAAACTTAGACCTTGTATTTCTACGAAACACTTGTCTAAATACTAGAGAAGTTATAAGTAAACAGAACATAGTACGAGGACCTACCCCTTTGTCCTGATGGACACTTGGATAACATACAATACTCTGTATAAGTCCGCTGAGTTAAACAACTCAAAACCTGTGCGTCGTAGGTAGAAAACTGTACCCCGGCGATTTCCTCAAATATCACCAATTACAACGAATTCCGATATAATGAGGATGATCACCTAATTCCCAATATCTTACTCCCACTCATCATCTGTAAAACCATACAGATATGAGAATGAAACCTGGTAAATACATACCCTTGGAGTAAGTGTCTAATCGGGAAAACAGTTTTTCTTTAACAATGCACTGAAACATGAAAATGTTTCGTAGGGGTATCCTGGTATATATAGTAATACCTCTTCCAATTCATGACTTCAACCGTATATTTTATTGCTATCTCTCCAAATCCCTTTATTTGTCTTTAGTCGTTACCTTCTGTACACCATCGTTAGGCTAAATGGTTTTCTTCCTTCCCTACCGTTCGGCACCAGCCTATGGTTTGGAAGAAGACTATCCAGTAAGCATAATAGGTGTACCCTCCTAAACCAAGGAGTACTCGTATCTCGAGAGAAGGTGATGATAAAAGACAACTGAATAATACCTTATTCTTTTAAAGGTGAAATAGGAGTGGCGATGAAGTACGCGGTTTTGGTCGTGAATGATGTCAGTCGCAATTTACTTTGCCCTCTTTCTAATCCCTTTATTTTGTCTTTACATATTACCTTCTGCACACCCTACTTAGGCTAATTGGTTTTCTTCATTCCCTACCTTTCGGCACCAGCCTATGGTTTGGAATAAGACTATCCAATAGGCGTAATAGATGTACTCTCCTAAACCAAGGAGCTCTCGCAACCTGAGAGAAGGTGATAATAAAAGACAACTGAATAAACCAATTCTATTTCTCCTGAACCTGGATCCATCCTCGAAGAAGTCCCTTCGAGTTCGTATATAACCATACGATGGCTCTATCCAATGGAAGTGGATATCCGTAGTAATACGGGTGTTCTGAGAAATTCAAAGGGTAAAAGAAGGAGTGGCAATGACTTATGCAACTCAGACAATCCAAAAGCCAGTATTTTAAGAAGGTTCGGTCAACCTGGTCACTGAGTCATAGTCTAGGGTCGGTCAAAGGTCGCTGCCAAAGAGAGAGAGAGAAAAGAAACACTCTGCGTGCACTCTTACCTAGATCAGAATGGTCATCATTTTATCTAATCCGGAAACCTCCCACTGTCCTGTCAAATTCTCCTCCAAACCTAAAGAAGAATCAATCGGGATCACCCGAAGAGTAAACTAACTCATCAGTGGGAATCGGGATCCAACTCTCATCGCATGTTAACGTGATGGAATGCATCCACGTTATTCATACTCCAGAAGGTATGCGCATACTTGGCAAGTTTCAGTTTCTTTAGAAACTCCCGATATCATTTTCTTGCCCCATGCTCTTATGACCTTGGCGAAAGTCAACAAATCATAAGTCACATGTCAAGTTCTGCCCGTCATTATCTTGTTAATTTGAATCCACCCGTACATACCCTTGACGAAAGCCAACAAGGTAGTACGACTGTCCCAAACCAACTCATCTATCTATGCAACAAATGAATACCCAGCAGCTACCAAACACTATGCCTTGACGAAAGCCAACAAACATAGCTTGAATACTACTGACCATCCATAAGAAATGACGGAGGGCTACGACTGGTTTTTGGCGAAAAACCTTTAACGTAGTGAACTTGATATCGCTGAAGGAACCTGATAGCTTTTTATAAAAATATAGTGGCGAAAACCTTTTGCTAAAGAGGTCATTCCCGGTCAAGGGATCTCGGCTCTTTCCTCGTGGAATGAGGTGCAGGATATTCCACTGAATACCGCTATGCAAAGCAACATGTAATCGACTATAGTAAAGTTATTACCCTGACGCAAACTTCTGTCCAAGGGGTCTTTCCCGGTGAAGGGATATCAGCCCTTGCCTCGTCGAATGAGGTGCAGGATATTCCACTGAATACCGCTATGCATAACAAAAGAAAACGTCTTTGCAATAACACCTTTTAAATTGTTCCAACAACTCAAACAGGTTTGTTTTACTTTGCATTGATCAGAATCAACGCAGTCCCATCAATCAATCACACCAAAAAGAACGAAAATAAAATGTACGTATATGCCATCCGCATTCGTCACTGGGTCCCGTCATCACCCGTTAGGTTACTTAACTAACGACAGAGCGGGGACTGGACTAGCGCGGGTGTAAAACATATACAACATCTAATAGTATATAAACCAATATACATAATCGCTCCAGGCGTGATAATATGCAACATTACAGAAAAGTAATAAGCATCACAGAACAATACAGATAATCTGGGATCCCCGAGTTTCACAGAGCCGCTGCTGAAACTCGACGTTCCCCTGTCGTGTGGATAGCCTGTGCAATGAAACCTAGACCCCTGCGGGTGCGGCAAGTTACCCGCCAAAACCTGAAGCGAGGCAGTCCCCACAGCATAGTGAATGGAACACCCGGCACTTCACGGAATCCGGTAAATTGAGCACCCCTCCTTGGGTCAACCTGTACCCCCTACGAGTGCGGCGAATAGTCTGCCAATTCTGAAGTGGGGCCCCTCTGCCTCTCAAAGCCATGAGATGCGGACCCGTTGCTTTCCCGAACCCGGCTATCCGTGCACTCCGTCTCGGGGCAAAACCTAGTACAGTAATGAAAAATAGTACAATAGGTACATCGACCGCAACCTGGTCGTGCCCCAAAAGAATATTATACAACAGGCAGTGACGGCAGTCCACAAGTTGGACGCTCGCCCCGCAATATCAAATGTACAAATAAACTCAAACTGTACTACCATTGCACACTGCTATCCACCACGACAAATCCGCAACATTACAGCACAACACAGAACATCAACGCGAATGTCACGTTCGCAAACCCGTCTAAAAGAACTATAGCAATTAAACGCGGTTTACCGATCAAATGACATTCCCGGTCGGAGATATAATGTAAGCACTGTAAACTAACGTGTTTAAATTTCGATCGACCAAAGACCAAATATCAAAAAGTGGGCCCCACAGCTTACTGGTGAACAGTAACAAAATCTGGGCCAAAACTTTATATACCAAAAATCACAAAACCCAACAGAGAACCCACTGGCAAATTTTGGGAGCACGTGCTCCTCACGTGGCCGCGGTTGCGCGGCCAAACCATGGGTTTGGCCGCCCTTCCGCGGCGGCTTGGAGGGATCACGACCCCAAATTTTGTCGTGGTTCTTAAATTTGCCTGCACGGATTTTTAAGACATCCAGAAATGAATTTTGAGACCATTTAAAATTAACAGAACTGTCGAGCTAGGATTTTGTGTTTTTCGATTTTCGGTCGGATCGATATTTTAAACGCGTTAGCACAAGTTAGTATAACAAAATGGTTAGGCTCTGATACCACTGTAAGTCTACGTTAGCGCCCCGGCAGTCTACAGACGCCAAATGCGGAACAAAAACTTTTTAACTGGCGCTATCGTATACTTTTACCCGGATCTGCCATTATTGCTAAACTAACAAACTGTAAAGAGTGTAGGAAGATTGTACCGAACGATCCGAGTCCTTCGTTCTTCAACCATCATCCCACGCTCCGTTGCGGCTACTCTGATCTCGTCGATCTCCGATCTCCTCGTCGATGTGGCACCACATGATCGGTTCTTTAAACGGGCTCCCGCCTCTGACTCGAGGCAGCTCGATCGTCAAGTTTGCTAAAAGAGACGACCAAGATTGATGTAGAGAATGAGTAGATGACTTTGTCTCACTTCGTCCAAATCCGTGGACGATCGGTTAATGAAGTTGCCGTGGAAATCGGGTGATGGAATGAAATGGACTGTGAAATTCCATACACCGATAAAACCTCTCATAATCTTTTCTCTCTTGAAATCAAGTAGTGAATGAGAGAGAGAGAGGAGGCTATATATATCAAAGGAGGGAGGTGAGTGTAGGAGGGTTCAAGTGGTGACCATAAACCTTGATAGTTATCATAACCATTAAGAAAGAATGAATCATTAAATTGAACCAATAAGAACAAACCTAGTCATCTTTGCATTAATGACACCATTAATGCAACCAATGAAAACTTAACACCAATTAATCCTAGTCACCTCATCTAGAACCTTCTAGAAGCTTCTAGAAGCATGACTCATCATATCTGAAGAAAAGATAAATCCGTCTTTAACCAAATGTTAAAAGACGGCTGATAGAAAACTGGAAACTGGCAACTTCCAAAAGTGATCCTGAAACAACTTTCAGGATAACCCCGAAACTGTATAAATATACCCGAATTTGTATTACGACCGAATACAAATGCAACTGAGACAAAGATATTATACCTACTCAATATAATACTCGGATGCGGCTTAAACCAAAGCC
Organism: Agapanthus africanus; assembly: GCA_030015575.1. Lineage (NCBI taxonomy): Eukaryota > Viridiplantae > Streptophyta > Magnoliopsida > Asparagales > Amaryllidaceae > Agapanthus > Agapanthus africanus. The sequence goes on from JASDDO010000006.1 coordinate 200,053,781, forward strand.
GACCAGTATCACCTGTCCGAAAATCGACACGTGCGTAAACGCACGTGCATTTTCCGAACCCTGCCATAAAACCATACGGCCTCTACAACGTTTCGCCCGAACTTGGGAAACTGTCTGTGGGGGACTCTAATGACTCGTCAGCACCCTGGCAGTGGGTTTAACCACAAACCGTCAGCGGCACTAGCAATGCGTAACGGCTGCCCACGGACTGACCTCAAGGGTGGCCGAGGAGCGAACTCAAGGGAGACCGATGAGCGAACTCCTCCGAAAACCCTACTGAGCCTAACAGTGACAATGTATATACAGTCCGGTCCGTTCGTCAATGAGTATCGCATATCTGCCTAGGGGGCTAGTAACGTCAGACCCCCAATAGCAGTATAAGTCATGTCGGAGTGAAGCCCAATAACACCCTGAGATACTACTGGAGTACCTACCAGTAAATCTCCTGCCACGGCCGTGGGCTTTGTGTAATGGCTCTCCTAGACACAGCACGATCTCGCCCCCAATACCGGGAGAGACGAATCCCCTGCCGATCCGCTCACGTGCCTCCATATGGCTCGGGACTGTACCCAAAAACTACCTGTTTGCACGACTCCTTTGAGCCGTGGTAGGGTAGAAATCAAAGCACAGTGGGAACTCACACGAGACAAATGACGACCTCAGGTCGAAGAACTAACCTGTACACATGTCACCAGGGAACTGCTATCTGACGATAGATATAATACTAACTAGCAGATTCCCGGCGAGTCCTGTCCGGTGTACTCATAACCCAATGAGCACCTGTATACATCTTAGGTGATCCTACTGACACCAGTGGCTTGTGAGACCGGCCACCGCCCCTCGTCGGGGTCTCGACTGTACACACTAGTCTACTCCGGAGTATCGATGCCCTGTCTCGAAACTCCCACGACTAGGGACCACAATTAAGGATATGCATATAAACTACCCAACTCTCACGTATATGATCGCCATCATACTGTTGGTAGTAAAGCAAGATCCTAAGGGCTCTATCAAAGTGTAACATGCAATCAGTCACCTGAACATGTACACGACTGATAAAGGCAAACCAGATAGCATACTATCATCTTGAGTAAGACTGTTCTACCGGTATAGGTCCTCCGCAATCATTGCAATCACGTACCTGCGATCCAATAATTGACTATGAGGGCACTATCTCCAACATCATATACGTGGGAGCTGGGGTCTATAAGCACATCCTTAAAGTGGTGCCTAGTCGTGGGAGTTTTCGAGGCAGGGCATCGATACTCCGGAGTAGACTAGTGTATACAGTCAAGACCTCGACGAGGGGCGGTGGCCGGTCTCACAAGCCATTGGTGTCAGTTGATTCACCTAAGATGTATACAGGTGCTCATTGGGTTATGAGTACACCGGAAAGGACTCGCCGGGAACATTCTAGTTGGTATTATACCTGACGTCAGATAGCAGTACCCTGGTGACATGTGTACAGGTTAGTTCATCGACCTGAGATCGTCAGTTGTCTCGTGTGAGTTCCCACTGTGCTTTGATTACTACCCTACCACGGCTCAAAAGAGTTGTGCAAACAGGTTTTAGTTGGGTACTGTCCCGAGCCACATGGAGGCAGTGAGTGGATCGGCAGGGGTTCGTCTCTCCCGGTATTGGGGGTGAGATCGCGCTGTGTCAAGGAGAGCCATTACACGAAGTCCTTGGCCAAGGCAGGAGATTTACTGGTAGGTATTCCAGTAGTATCTCAGGATGTTCTGGGCTACACTCCGACACGACTTGTACCGCTTTTGGAGGTCTGACTTTTACCAACCCCCTAGGCCCGCCATGCGATGCTCATAGACGAACGGACCGGACTGTACGGATATTATCACTGACAGGCTCAGTAGGGTGTCGGGATGAGTTCGATCATCGACCTCCCTTTTGTTCAATACCTGGTAGCCCGTTACGTACAGCTAGTACCTTTGACGTTCTAGTGGTTAAATCCACAGCCAGTGTATTGACGAGTCTTTAGAGTCCCCCACGGACTGTTTCTCAAGTTTCGGGGGAAACGTTGTAGAGGCCGTATGATATATGGCAGGGTTCGATCATATACGTGTGGTATTGCACGGATCATGATCGGTCGGATCATACTAGTGGGCTTTGGTTTAAGCCGGATCCTAGTATTAGATTTGTTGGATTACTTTAGTCTAATCGCATTTGCATTCTGTCGGAATGCAGATGCAGGTATGTATATACAGGTGAGGGGTATTCTTGTGATCCGTCACGAGTTTACTTTAGATATTACCATTCTCTTTTTGGATTAAACATTTTAGTTTAAATGTTTAGTGGAGGAAAATGTGAGTGCAAGTTTTGTCTTTTTGCATCATTTCATGTCACATTCATTTGGTGACTCATGGTCTTGGTTTGGGTGATAATTAAATGTGACAAGGATTGATTTTTTGCCTAATTATGATTATGAGGGATAATATGGAGAGAGAGGGAAGCCAAGTATTGGATTGGGGATTATTCTTTTAGGATAATATATATCTCTCTCTCTCACAAATTATCCAACACAACATATTAAGCAAAATGGCTTCTTCTTCTTTCTTTTTGTGCTCACCTCTTCTTCCAATGGCAACACCTTCAACCTCCATCCATCTCATGGAAGCAAGAGACAAAGTGATCACTACATTCTCTACTTCACCTTGGACACGTCGGGTAGCACACTTCATGCCCGTGTTGCTTCGGATGAAGCGGGAGCCCGTAAAAAGAATCGATGATGTGGTGCCCTTTCCGACGAGGAGATCGAGACCGGAGATTCCGCGAGGAGCTTGGGATGGTGGCCAAAGACCGAAGGACACGGATCGATCGGTATAGCTTTCCAACCCTCTCTCTAGATTGCTAGTTGTAGGTTAATGGTTCGATCCGGGTTTTAAGCATACGATAGCGCCGGTTTCAAGTTTTGAAAAAGTTTTCGTTTCCGCATTTTGGCCTCGGAAAGACGGCCAGGGCGCTATCGTAGACTTACATGGTATCAGAGCCATACCATTAACCTTTACTAGCTTGCTCTGACGTATTTAGAACTTCGATCGGACGGAATTTCCAAAAACTGCATTTCCAATCAGGAACTTTCTGTCGAAATTTTATTTTCGTCAAAAAATTATTTTGTGTATGTCAAAAAATCAGGCAGGGTATTTTAAGAGAACTGAGAAAATTTGGTGGGCTGATTTCACTGTAGCATGGGGGATCAGCGGCCGTAACCACGTTTTGGCCGCGGATCCGCTGCCGTACTGTAGCCACAGTGCACGAAATTTTCTGAGGTGGTCTCTGACTTGGAAATGTGGTTTCTGGTATTTTTTGTTTGGGCCCAGATTTCTTTGAGTACTGGGAATTGTGCTTGGGGCCCACTTCGGGAAATTCTGTCGATCGAAAATTTTAAACACGTTAGTTCACAATATTTACATTATATTTGTGACCGTGAATGTCATTTGATCGGTAAATCCTGTCTAATTGCTATAGTTCTTTTAGACGGATTTGCGAACGTGACATTCAAGTTTATGTTTTGTGTTGTGCTGTGATGTTGCGGATTTTTCGTGGTCGATAACCTGGATGCAATGGTAGTACAGTTTGGTTGTATTTGTACATTTGATATTGCGAGGCGATCGTCCGACATGTAGACTGCCATCACTGCCTGTTTGTATATTATTCTTTTGGGGCACGACCTGGCTGAGGTCGATGTAGCCGTTATATATTTTACTTTCTGTACTAGGATTACCCCACGGTAGGGTGCACGGATAGCCGGGTTCTAGAGGGCAACGGGCCCGCATCTCATGGCTTTGAGACGGAGGGGGTTTCACTCTAGAATTGGCAGGCTATTCGCAGCACTCGTAGGGGGTACAGGTTGACCCAACGAGGGGTGCTCAAGTTACCGGATTCCATGAAGTGCTGGGTGGTCCATTCATGTTGTTGAAGGGGGTTGCCTCACTTCAGGTTTTGGCGGGTAACTTGCCGCGGCCGTAGGGGTCTAAGATTTCATTGCACAGGCTATCCACATGACCAGGGGAACGTCGGGTTTCAGTAGCGGCTCTATGAAACCCGGGGATCCCAGATTATCTGTATTGTTCTGTGATGCTTATTACATTTCTGTGATGTTGCATTCTATCACGCCTTGAGCGAATATTATATATTGATATATATACTAGTAGATGTTGTATATGTTTTGCATCCGCGCTAGTCCAGTCCCCGCTCTGTCGTTAGTTAAGTAACCTAACGGGTGATGACGGGACCCAGTGGCGAATGCGGATGGCATATACGTACATCATATTTTCGTTCTTTTGTGGTGTGATCAATTGATGGGACTGCATTGATTCGGATCAATGCAAGCTAAACAAACCTATTCTGATGTTGTTGGAACATTTTTCAAAAAGCTGTTATTGCTAGGACGTTTTCTTTTGTTTTGCACAGTGGTATTCGGTTATGAATATCCAGCACCTTAGTCGACGAGGCAAGGGCCGAGATCCCTTCACCGGGAGTGACCCCTTGGGCAGAAGTTTGCATCAGGGTAATAACTTCACTATAGCCGATTGTCTTTTACTTTGCATTGCGGTATTCAGTTGGAATATCCTACACCTCATTCTACGGGGAAAGAGCCGAGATCCCTTCACCGGGAGTGACCTCTTTAGCAAAGGTTTTTGTCACTATATTTTTATAAAAAGCCATCCGGTTCCTTCAACGATATCAAGTTCATTACGTTAAAGGTTTTTTGCTAAAAACCATTCGTAGCCCTCTGTCATTTCAGAAAGGTAGCACTTAGTATTCATGCTATGTTTTTTGGCCTTAGTCAAGGCATAGTGTATGGTAGCTATTTGTTACTTTTCTGCTTCATAGATAGATGTGTTGGTTTGGGACAGTCGTACAGCCTTGTTGGCCCTAGTCAAGGGCTTGTACGGGTGGGTTCAAATAAACCTGGACAATGACTGGTAGAGCTTGACATGTGACTTATGATTTGTTGGCCTTAGTCAAGGTCATAAGAGCATGGGGTAAAAATCACATCGGGAGTTTCTAAAGAAACTGAAACTTGCCAGATATGCGCATACCTTCTGGATTGTGATAACGTGAGTGGATTCCATTCCATTATCATGCGATGATAGTTGAATCCCGATTCCCACTGATGAGTTGGTTTACTCCTCGGGTGATCCCGACTAATTCTTCTTTCAGGTTTGGAGGAGAATTTGAGGTTACAGTGGGAGGTTTCCTGATTGGATAAATTGATAACCATTCTGATCTAGGTTAGAGTGCATGCTGGGTGTTTCTTTTCTCTCTCTCTTTTGAAGCGACCATAACCCGACCCTTGACTATGACTAAGTGACCAAGTTAACCGAACATTCTTAAAAACACTGGCTTTTGGATTGTCAGAGTTGCATACCTCATTGCCACTCCTACTTTTACCCTTTTTCTCCAGAACACCCCGTATTACTACGAACATCCACTTCCATTAGATAAAACCATCATATGGTTATATACTAACTCGAAGGAACTTATTCGAGGATGGTTTTTGGTTCTGGAGAAAACGAATAGGACTATTCAGTTGTCTTTTCCTTTTACCTTCTCTCAGATTGCGAGTGTTCCTTAGATTAGGACAATACACCTATTACGCTAATTGGATAGTCTTCTTCCAAACCATAGGCTGGTGCCGAACGGTGGGGAATGAAGAATACCATTTAGCCTAAAAGGTGCACAGAAGGTATTAAGTAAAGACAAATAAAGGGATTCGTAAGAGGGCAAAGTAAATTGCGACTGCTATTCACGACCAAACCAAGTATTTCTTCGCCAATCCTACATCACCTTTGTATTTCTCCAGAACACTCCATATCACTACAAAGATCCACAGTTTATTGGATACTCCATCGTATGGTTATATACGAACTCGAAGGAACTTGTTCCAGTTCGGGGATGGATTCTGGTTCAGAAGAAATAGGAATAAGGTTTTATTCAGTTGTCTTTTATTTTTACCTTCTCTCGGGTTGCGAGTGCTCCTAGGATTAGGACAGTACACCTATTACGCTTATTGGATATTCTTCTTCCAAACCATAGGCTGGTGCCGAACGGTAGGGAAGGAAGAAAACCATTTAACCTAAAGGGGTGTACAGAAGGTAATGACTAAAGACATATAAAGGGATTTGGAGAGATGGCAAAGAATTATATGGTTACAGTTGTGAATTTGATAATGGAAGGGGCATTACTAGGAATACCCGGATACCCCTTCGAAACATTTATATGTTTCAGTTTCACTGTGTATTGTTAAAAGAAAACTGATTTCCCAATTAGCCCTTGCTCCAGGGTATGTATTTACCAGGTTTGATTCTCACATCTGTATGGTTTTACAGATGCTGAGTGGGAGTAAGTTATTGGGAATTGAGTGATCATTCTCATTATATCGGGATTCGTTGTAATTGGTGATATTTGAGGAAATCGCCTAGGTTGTTTGCCGGACGACAAATATTTGGTTTTGAATATCCGTTGTTAGCACCAATTTCAAATTGATATATCTGTACGTTTATTTTTTTAAAGTGAGATATAACTTTTTGAAATTATGTCTATGACATTTACCTATATCAGTGGACGGTTAGGTAAGGAGCATTAAACATCGGTGTAATTCTTCTTAACCATAAGTACAATTTTCAACCTACGACTCATAGGGAATGAGTTAGTAGACTCAGGGGACATATACAGAGTATTGTATGTTATCCAGTGTCCATTAGGACAGAGGGGTTGGTACTCGTACTATATTCTGTTTACTTATGACTTCTCTAGTTTTTAGACATGTGTTTCGTAGAAACACAAGGTCAAAGTTTTGAGAAGTTATAGGTATATGGATAAAGTGGAGAACTAGGTAATGCAAGTATCGGGATTCTTCAAGGTGATCGAAGATGTAGATACTTGTGTATGGTATTCAGATGATAGTAATGATTATGAGAACTTGCTTCTCTTTCAGGTTACTCATAATTGGATGCACTCCTAAGTTGGGTAATGTTGATCGGCCTCCTTCTATTTAAGTTGACATGCACTGGAAACAGCTGCATGATTTGAATCTGGTTCCAATTAAATCAGTGCCTCAGTTTCTATATTGGATATAGATGTAAGTCCACGTTGCGACCCCCGGTTCTTACGGGGAGGCGGAAACGGTATAAAAATCAAATCTTTAGCGCATGGGGAAACATGGACTAACAAAGTCGGGATCTTTTCTAAACTAAACTAGCAAACATGCAAAGGAGAGTTAAGTACTCGGCAAAGTGGTTATACCTAACTTGAACTCCTTCTTCTTGAAACCTAGTAGAGGTTGATGGTTCTCTTCTCGTCGCCTCCTTCCGTCGAAGATGGATCCACCTGAGGGTTCAACCTTCGGGCTCTTTCTCGAACTTGGAGAGAACTAGAATCTTCGGCTTGCTAAACCTTTGATCCTAGAGTGACTAGAGAGTATCTAAAGGGTGCTTTTCTTTTAAGGAGAGGGATTCTCAACACATGAGAAGGGTTCTCCTTTTGCTAGAGGAAGTAGAAGATCAAGTGAGGAGAGAGAAGCTAAATGATAGAATGAGCTCTTTTCTTTTTGCAACCATAACAAAAAGCAAAAGAATTATCAAATTAATAATAATAATGAAAATGAAAAGGTTGATGGAAGGTTTAGGAATGACCATTATCATTTAAAACATTAAATGAATTTGCTAGAATCAAAGAGCATCTTTCTTTTGTAATGATGATGGTCAAAACTTCAACCATGGTCAACAAGTCAACCATGGTCAACAAGTCAACAAAAAAACCAACCATGGCACAATTTCATTTTATTATATATTATTAATTTATATAACCTAAATCCATTAGGGTTTGGAAAAAGACGACTGTCAACTGTGCATACGCACCCGTTCCGAAACCCTAATGAAAGTCCTCTTCCTCCTCCTCAAATAACTGTGCATACACACCTGCATTCTTGTTCCGAGGAACATGAATACTGAGAGATAAAAGCAACCCCAAAACATATACCAGTATCTGACTCAAACCAGAGCCAGCCAGTAATATCCGTCCGGACTCCAAACGTGCACAAGTGCGCGGATGAGAACGAACCCTGTCGCAAAACCATGCGACCTCTACTCTGTTTTGGCCAGAGGCGAATACCCTCTGTGTGGGACTCTAAAGACTCGACACTACGCTGGCAGTGGGTTTAACCACAGATCGCAAGCGGCACTAGCTGTGCGTAACGGTCCCCGGGTAGATGCCGACAAGAAGGCTGACGAGCTGAAACCCCATCTGAACTCCTACTGAGTCTGAATGTGACAGTCTCCGTACAGTCCGGTCTGTTCGTCTAATACATCGCATGTCGGGCCTAGGGGGCGGTAAAACGTCAGTCCCCTAATAGCGGTACAAGTCCTGTCGGAGTGAAGCCCAAAACACCCTGAGATAACACTGGAAACCTACCAGTATATCTCGCTTGCCCTGGCCAGGGACTACTCGTGTAATGGCTCTCCTAGACACAGCGCGATGTCAACCCCCAATACCGGGAGAGACGAATCCTGTCTAACCGTCACTGCCTCCAAGTGCTTCGGGACTGCACCCAACCACCACCTGTTTGCACGACTCCTTTGAGCCGTGGTAGGGTAGTGATCAAAGTGCAGTGGGAACACACTCGAGGCGAAGTGCCAGTGTCAAGTCAGCGGACTAAGCTATACTCATGTCACCTGGGAACTGATAACTGACGATAGGTATAATACCAACCTTTCAGTTCCCGACGAGTCATGTCCAGTGTACTCGTAACCCAACGAGCACCCGTATACTAACTCCAGTACGACTTACTGATGGCTGTGGGACAGACCATCTCACACACTGGGATGAGAAGCGCATACGCTACTCTACTCCGGAGTATCGATGCCCTGTCTCGATAGTCCTGCGACTAGGGACCTGTATAAGGATGTGCTTATAGATTACCCGGCCCCCACTAGTGTGACTGCCATCACAACGCTGGTAATCAAGCAAAGATCCTAAGGGCTCCACTAATGCGTATAAGTGATATACTGAAATAAACACAAGTACACATTGAAGTAGAAACAAACCAAGTAGCATACTACTATATTGAGCAAGATTGTTTATACAAGGTGAATATCCCAAGCTTCCATTAAGTAATATACAAACTAGTATGATACAGTAATGGCCTCTAGGGCATATACACTAACAATCTCCCACTTGCACTAAGGCCATGTACTGGCGTATCGAAGACCTATCATCTCGATCAGCCGCTCGAACTGAGTCTGGGGTAAGGCCTTGGTGAATGGATCTGCAGTGTTCTTTTCTGAAGCAACCCTCCGAACCTCGATCTCCTTGCGATCCACGATCTCCCTGATCAGGTGATACCGCCTCAAGATGTGCCTAGATCTCTGATGGGACCTGGGTTCCTTCGCTAAAGCTATAGCCCCGTTGTTGTCGCAATACAGAGGTATTGGGTCAACAATGGACGGAACCACCTGAAGTTCTTTCAAGAACTTCCTCATCCAGACAGCTTCTTTTGCGGCATCAGATGCAGCAATGTATTCCGCTTCCATAGTCGAGTCTGCAACGGTTTCCTGTTTGGAGCTCTTCCAACACACCGCCCCTCCATTGAGGGTAAAGACGAAACCCGACATGGACTTGGAATCATCCTTGTCACTCTGGAAGCTGGAGTCAGCAAAGGCCTCGATCTGGAGGTCTTTTCCGCCATACACCAAGAACATCTCCTTAGTCCTTCTCAGGTACTTGAGAATGTTCTTTACCGCTATCCAGTGTTTCTCCCCAGGGTTTGACTGATACCGGCTAACCACACTCAGTGCATAAGCTACATCCGGTCTGGTACACAACATCGCATACATTATAGAGCCTACCGCAGAAGCGTAGGGTATAATAGACATGCGATCCCTCTCCAAATCAGTCTTGGGAGACATCTCTTTAGAGAGGGTGATCCCGTGACAAGCCGGTAGGTTACCGCGCTTGGAATCTTCCATACTGAATCTTTTCACTATGGTGTCGATGTACCTGGACTGAGAAAGTCCTAATATCCTCTTGGATCTATCACGATGGATCCGGATCCCCAGGATGTATGCGGCATCACCCAGGTCTTTCATGGAGAACCTGTGTGACAAGAACCCCTTGACAGATTGTAGCATAGGAATGTCATTTCCTATTAATAGAATGTCATCCACGTATAAAACGAGGAATACTACAGTTCTCGCTACAAATCTACTATAGATGCATGGTTCATCTGGATTTTTGATAAAGCCAAATTCCTTGACCGTCTCATCAAAACAGATGTTCCAACTCCGCGATGCCTGCTTTAGTCCATAGATGGACTTAAGCAACTTGCACACCTTTCCGCTGCTCCCACTCTGAATGAAACCCTCTGGCTGATCCATATAGACACACTCCTCTAAATTTCTATTCAGAAAAGCGGTCTTTACGTCCATCTGCCAAATCTCATAATCATGGAAGGCAGCAATGGCAAGAAGGATCCGAATGGATTTCGGCATAGCCACTGGAGAAAAGGTTTCGTCATAGTCCAAGCCAGGTTTTTGACGGAAACCCTTTGCTACAAGTCTAGCTTTATAGGTCTCAACCTGTCCATCTACACCAATCTTCCTTTTGAAGATCCACTTGCATCCTACGGGTTTTACCCCGTCTGGAGCAATGTCCAACGTCCATACTTTGTTGGTGTACAAGGACTCCATTTCGGTCCGCATTGCATCCAGCCATTTTACCGAGTCAACGCTCTGAACGGCCTGCTGGAAGCTAGTAGGCTCATCATAATCTATGATGCAATCCTCTCTATCCCCGTCTATGAGAAAACTGTAGTATCTCTCGGGCAGATGAGACTGCCTACTACTTCTGCGGAGCGGCGTAGGAATGTCCTGTTCATTTGAACCCTCTGGTTCCACTAAGCTTTCAGTAAGAGTTTGTGGTTCTAGAATTTCTTCCAGTTCTACTGTGCTCCCACTAATTTCCTTTTCTAAGAACTGGTGTTCTAGAAAGTGGGCATTACGAGTAACAAGGACTTTTTGTTCCTCTGCGTAGTAGAAAAGATACCCCCTGGTGTTCTTTGGGTATCCCACAAACTTGCACAGTACTGAGCGTGCCTCGAGTTTGTCCGCATGCTGCTTTTTGACAAAAGCCGGACATCCCCAGATCTTCAGATATTGAAGATAGGGTTTCTTCCCACTCCATAACTCATATGGTGTGGTAGGCACAGTCTTAGTGGGAACTCGGTTCAAAAGGTACGCAGCTGATTCTAGCGCATACCCCCAGAATGATCGCGGTAACTCAGCGTTACTCATCATGGACCGTACCATATCTAATAGGGTGCGGTTCCGTCTCTCCGATACACCGTTATGTTGCGGAGTGTATGGAGGAGTAAGCTGAGAGAGAATTCCATTCTCTTTTAAGTAGTTCAGGACTCGGCACTCAAATATTCTCCACCTCGATCCGATCTTAGAATCTTGATACTTTTGCCGGTTTGTTTTTCTACCTCATTCTTATATTCCTGGAATTTTCCAAAGGCTTCGGATTTATGTTTCATCAAGAAGACATGTCCGAACCTTGAAAAATCATCCGTAAAAGTAATGAAGTAAGAAAAACCGCTTCGCGCAAGTGTAGACATTGGACCGCACACATCGCTGTGTACGAGCCCCAAGAGCTCGCTCTCTCTTACTCCGTGTCCAGTGAACGGAGTCTTTGTCATCTTTCATTTGAGACAGGATTGACAAGTGGCATACGATTGATATTCGAACGGATTCAAATACCCTTCTGTATGTAACTTAGTCAACCTTCTCTCATTGATGTGACCCAGTCTACAATGCCACAAGAAAGCCTGATTGATATCTGGAGACTTTCTTTTGTGTGTATTCTGGACATTAAAAATCAGTGGTTGGTTTAACACGTATATACCATTGCTCAGTGTACCTGACCCAATCAGAACTTGATTAAGGTGAATGTTTACAACATTACTTACAAACGCAAATTCATAACCTTCTTTAGAAACTAAAGATACAGAAATGATATTACAAGTTGCGTTGGGTACAAAAAAGCAATTACGCAAAACCAAAACATGCCCATCTGACATTCCCAGGTGATAGTCCCCCACGGCTTTAGCATCCATGCTAGCTCCATTTGCAACTCTGAGGGTCATGTCACCTGCCTTCAAAACCCTACGGTTTCTCAACGCCTGCAAAGAATTACAGATATGAGATCCTGATCCGGTATCCAATACCCAGGAAGTAGAGTTTATAGAAAGACAGTTTTCAATAACATACACACCTGAAGCTGAAGCCGCAACCTGCTTCAGTTCCTGTGTCTTAGCCTTCCAAGCCCTGCAATCTTTCTTCCAGTGTTCACTCTTATGACAATAGAAGCATTCCTCCTTTCCCACAAGCTTCCCCGCAATCTTTGTTGCCATTTCTTTTCCCTTCGTACCCACTTTATAACACCGCCCCTTGGTTTGGCGAGGGCTTTCTTCCTCTTTCCCTTGGCTTTCGCCTTGGACCTAGAGGAAGAAGATCCTCCTACAAACAAAGCGGGTGTTTCCCTACCTTTCTGTAGGGTGCCCTCTGCGCTCCTTAGCATGTTGAGGAGTTCTGAAAGTTCAACTTCCTTTTCTTGTAAGTTGAAGTTCAGTATAAACTGGGCGTAAGTGGATGTAAGGGACTGGAGAATTAAATCCGTATAGAGTTCGCTTTCCAACGTGGTCCCAAGTTCCGCGAGCTCCTCAATGTAGCCAATCATCTTAAGCACGTGGTCCGCTACCGATGATCCGACGGCCAACTTTGCCGAAAACAACTTTTTCGACACTTCGTATCTTCCGATACGAGACTGCTCTCCATACAGTTCTTTTGTATGAAGAAATATGGATTCCAAATCCATATTCTCGTGCCTCCTCTGATGTTCGTTGTCCATAGAGGCAAGCACGAGGCACCTGGCCTTCGCGTAATCAATCTCCCAAGTCTTACGGATTTCCTTATCCGCGACGCTGGAGGTGGGTCCTGGGACGGGGGGAGCTTTGGTGGTAAGAAGATACCCCAGCTTGTCGTAAGTGATTGCCATCTTGACATTCCTGAGCCAATCTTTGTAGTTTGGCCTTGTCAATATATTTTTATCTAGAAGTAACTTAAGTCCAGTCATGTCGATTGGTCGCTGCAATTAGGAGAGAGAGAAGAAACACTTTAGCACGATGCTCTTGCAAGTTTAGAGTTGTTATTAATTTGTCTAAACAGGATGGCTCCCACTCTCTCTCGAATCCCTCCTCAAACCATAAAGGAAGAATTAGTCGGGATCAATCCCACCGCACAATACTTGCTTAACCGTTCAGCCAGGCCAGTGTCGGTACTTCGAGGGAGGTTTTCCAACGCTTTCGCGAAGTTCCTTAATTAAATAACCTTTTTTCCCTTGGGGCGTAGCCCCGCTAACACCTTTCTAGACACCTACTAGGTTTATAGAATTGATCGTTTAGTGAGAAATTTCCCGAGGAGTAGCATATACTCACAGTAGGTGTTGGAGATAGTGCCCTCAGAGTCAATTATTGGATCACAGGCACGTGATTGCAATGATTGAGGGAGGACCTATCCCGGTAGGACAGTCTTACTCGAGATGATAGTATGCTATCTGGTTTACCTTTATCATCGTGCACTGCTTTAGGTGACCTGACATGTCGCTATTGCACGTTGATAGAGCCCCTAGGATTCTTGCTTGACTACCGGCAGTATGAGGGCGATCATATACGTGGGAGCTGGTAGTCTATAAGCACATCCTTAAAAGGTCCCTAGTCGTAGGAGTTTCGAGACAGGGCATCGATACTCCAGAGTAGACTAGTGTATACAGTCGAGACCCCGACGAGGGGCGGTGGCCGGTCTCACAAGCCATTGGTGTCAGTTGGTTCACCTAATATGTATACAGGTGCTCATTGGGTTATGAGTACACCGGACAGGACTCGCCGGGAACATGCTAGTTGGTCTTATACCTGACGTCAGATAGCAGTTCCCTGGTGACATGTGTACAGGTTAGTTCATCGACCTGGGGATCGTCATTTGTCTCGTGTGAGTTCCCACTGTACTTTGATTATTACCCTACCACGGCTCAAAGGAGTCGTGCAAACAGGTTTTAGTTGGGTACAGTCCCGAGCCACATGGAGGCAGTGAGCGGATCTTCAGGGGTTCGTCTCTCCCGGTATTGGGGGTGAGGTCGCGCTGTGTCTAGGAGAGCCATTACACAAAGACCTTGGCCAAGGCAGGAGATTTACTGGTAGGTATTCCAGTAGTATCTCAGGGTGTTCTGGGCTACACTCCGACACGACTTGTACCGCTTTTGGGGGTCTGACTTTTACCAACCCCCTAGGCCCGCCATGCGATTCTCATAGACGAACGGACCGGACTGTACGGATATTGTCACTGACAGGCTCAGTTGGGTGTCGGGGTGAGCTTCCTCATCGACGTCCCTTTTAGTCAATAGCTGGTGGCCCGTCACGTATTGGCTTATACCTCTGACGTGCTAGTGGTTAAATCCACAGCCATAGTATTGACGAGTCTTTAGAGTCCACCACACTTTCAGTTACTCAAGCTTTCGGGCGAAACGCTGTAGAGGCCGTATGGAGATATGGCAGGGTCCGATCAGATACGTACGGTATTGCACGGATCATGATCGGACGGTTTGTACTAGTGGCCGTATAGTTATATGGCAGCGTTCGATCAGATACGTGCGGTATTGCACGCATCAGGATCGGACGGATATTACTAGCCGGCTTTGGTTTAAGCCGGTCCTAGTATAGTACAGTGTAGATTTTGTCTCTTTGCATTTGTATCCGGACGGAATACAAATGCGGGTGTGTATGCACAGTGTGGGTTTTCCTGTAATTTATTACGGGACCAGTTTTCTGGAGTTGCCAGTTTGCATTCCGTTCCGGCCGGTTTTTCTTTGTTCTTTTCCGGCCGGACTTTTCCGATGGAGGGGGTTATTTGCAGTTTTGCAAATAACAATTTGTGGGGGACTTATTTGCATAAGGGTTGATATGATAAGCATCTTTGCTTTTCATGTATTTATGAGATAAGAAAGGATTAGGATGGATTTGAGGTTGATGTTGATTTAGTGATGATTATGTTTTGGATATGGTTACCCTCCACCTTTTACTACCATCACCTCCCTTCATATTCATATTCCTCCACCTTTGTTACTCACTTGATGTAAGAAGTTTTTCATGGTTAAGAAAAAGAAAGAGAGAAGAAGAAAAAAAAAAGAGAGAAAGAAAAGAGAAGAAGAGAGTTTCATCTTCATCCTTGAGAGTGTTTCATTTTCTTGATCTCATTTCATGTTAAGAAAAATGCAAGCACCATTTTTCTTGTCTTGTTTCCTCCATCATCCACAAATGGCAACCAACCCCAAAGTGAGACATACATTCTACATTACATTCCCTACAGTATATCTTGAGCATGTCGAGTAGCCGGCTTCATGCGCGAGTTGCCTCGGTATTGAGGTGGGAGCCCGTAAAAGTACCCGGCTTTGTGGTGCCCTTTCCGACGAGGAGGAGACGGACGGAGATCCCGCGAGGAGATCGGAGTGGAGATGAAGACCGGAGGACTTGGATCGTCGGTATATCCCTAACCCATTCTCTTTAGTTGCTAGAATAAGTTTAATGGCACGATCCGGGGTTTAGTGCGCGGTGGTGCCGGTTTGCTAAGTCCGCAAAATTTTGAGTTTACCACCGTTTCCGCGTTTGGCCGTCGGATTGACGGCCGGGGCGCCGCCGTGCAGTTACAGTGGTATCAGAGCCTCGCCATTAACATAGTCTAGCTTGGTGTAATGTGTTTTACGTTTCCGATCGAACAAATTTCCAAAAACCGTATTTTTCTAGCACATCAGTTTCTGTCGAAATTTTTTTTGGAGTCCAAAAATTTTTCTGGTTGTCTCAGAGTGATGTGCAGGGAATTTTAACCATGCTGAAAAAAATTGGTACCATGATCTCACTATTCCGCCGCGCAAGCGCCGCGAAACCCCACCTCGTGCGGCCCTTCCGCCGCGCACTATTCATGTCACATCACCAAATTTTTCCAGAGGCATTCTGGACTTAAAATATGGGTTTTGGAATATTAAAATTGGGCCCAGGGTTTCTGTGAGTGCTACAGTTTTGTTTGAGGGCCCACTTGTTAATTTTTGATCGATCGGAATATTTTAAAACACATTTTTCACAGTATTTACATTATATCTGCGACCGTGAATGTCACTCGATCGGTAAATCCTGTCTAACTGCTATAGCCCGGTTAGACGGATTTGCGAACGTGACTTTCACGTTGATGTTTTATGTTTATGCTGTGATGTTGCGGATCGGTCGTGGGGATAGCCTGGATGCAATGCTAGTACAGTTGTGGTGGTATTATGTACATTTGATATTGCGGGGCGAGCGTCCGACATGTGGACTGCCGTCACTGCCTGATTGTATTATTCTTTTGGGGCACGACCTGGTTGCGGTCGATGTACCCGGTGTATGTATATTTTACTTTCTGTACTAGGATTACCCCGCGGAGGGGTGCACGGATAGCCGGGTTCTGGAGGGCAACAAGCCCGCATCTCATGGCATTGAGACGGAGGGGGCTTCACTCTAGGATTGGCGGGCTATTCGCCGCACTCGTAGGGGGTACAGGTTGACCCAGGAGGGGTGCCCAAGTTGCCGGATTCCGTGGAGTGCTGGGTGGTCCATTCACGGAGCTGAAGGGGGCTGCCTCGCTTCAGGTTTTGGCGGGTGACTTGCCGCGCCCGTAGGGGTCTAGGATTTCATTGCACAGGCTATCCACACGACCAGGGGAACGTCGAGTTTCAGTAGTGGCTCTGTGAAACCCGGGGATCCCAGATATCTGTATTGTTCTGTGATGCTGTACATTTCTGTGATGTTGCATTTCTTTTCACGCCTTGAGCGAAATATAATATATTGGTATATATATTAGTAGATGTTATATATGTTTTTCATCCGCGCTAGTCCAGTCCCCGCTCTGTCGTTAGTAAGCTAACCTAACGGGTAATGACGGGACCCAGTGGCGAATGCGGATGGCATATACGTACATCAGTATATTTTCGTTCTTTTTGGTGTGATCAATTGATGGGACTGCATTGATTCGGATCAATGCAAGTTTAAAAACAAACCTAATCTGATGTTGTTGGAACACTTTTCAAAAAGCTGTTATTGCAAGGACGTTCACTTTTGTTTTGCATCGTGGTATTCATTTGGAATATCCTGCTCCTCAGTCGATGAGGCAAGGGCCGAGATCCCATCACCGGGAGTGACCCCTTGGACAGAAGTTTGCGTCAGGGCATTAACTTCACTATAGCCGATTACTTTTGCTTTGCACCGTGGTATTCAGTTGGAATATCCTGCACCCCATTCTACGTGGAAAGAGCCGAGATCCCTTCACCGGGAGTGACCTCTTTAGCAACGGTTTTCGTCACTATATTTTTAAAAGCTATCCGTTCCTTCAACGATATCAAGTTCTTTACGTTAAAGGTTTTCGCCAGAAACCATTCGTAGCCCTCCGTCGTTTCATATGGGTAGTCAATAGTATTCAAGCTGTGTTTGTTGGCCAAAGTCAAGGCACAGTGTTTGGTAGCTGTTGGTTATTCATATGCAGCATAGATAGATGCGTTGGTTTGGGACAGTCGTACTACCTTGTTGGCCAAAGTCAAGGGTATGTATGGGTGGATTCAAATTAACCTGGAGAATGACGGGTAGAACTTGACATGTGACTTATGATTTGTTGGCCAAAGTCAAGGTCATAAGAGCATGGGGCAAAAATCACATCGGGAGTTTCAAAAGAACTGAAACTTGCCAGGCATGCGCATACCTTCTGGAGTGTGGCGACGTGAGTGGATTCCGTCACGTTATCATGCGATGAGAGTTGGATCCCGATTCCCACTGATGAGTTGGTTTACTCCTCGGGTGACCCCGACTAATTCTTCTTTCAGGTTTGGAGGAGAATTTGAGGTACAGTGGGAGGTTTCCAGATTAGATAAATTGGTGACCATTCTGATCTAGGATAGAGTGCACGCTGAGTGTTTCTTTTCTCTCTCTCTCTGGCAGCGACCATTGACCCGACCCAAGATTATGACTCAGTGACCAAGTTGACCGAACCTACTTAACACTGGCTTTTGGATTGTCAAAGTTGCAGACCTCATTGCCACTCCTACTTTTACCCTTTTCTCCAGGACACCCCGTATTACTGCGAACGTCCACTTCCATTGGACAAAACCATCGTATGGTTAGATACGAACTCGAAGGAATTCGAGGATGGTTTCCGGTTCTGGAGAAAACGGATAGGATTATTCAGTTGTCTTCTCCTTTTACCCTCTCTCAGGTTACGAGTACTCCTTGGTTTAGGGGTAGTACACCTATTACGCAAATTGGATTGTCTTCTTCCAAACCATAGGCTGGTGCCGACCGGTAGGGAATGAAGAAAACCAGTTAGCCTAAACGGTGTACAGAAGGTATTAAGATTAAGACAAAGTAAGGGATTAGTAAGAGGGCAAAGTAAATTGCGACTGCTATTCACGACCAAACCAAGTTTTTCTTCGCCAATCCTAAAATCACCTTTGAATTTCTCCAGGACACTCCGTATCACTATGAAGATCCCATTTTATTGGATAATCCATCGTATGGTTATATACGAACTCGAAAGGAACTTGTTCCAGTTCGGGGATGGGTCCTGGTTCAGGAGAAATAGGAATAAAGTACATTCAGGTGTTTTTTGTCTTCACCTTCTCTCGCGTTGCGAGTGCTCCTAGGATTAGGACAGTACACCCTTTATGCTTTTTGGATAGTCTTCTTCCAAACCATAGGCTGGTGCCGAACGGTAGGGAAGGAAGAAAACCAATTGGCCTAAAGGGGTGTGCAAAAGGTAATGACTAAAGACATATGAAGGGATTTGGAGAGGTGGCAAAGAATTATACGGTTATAGTTGTGAATCTGGATAATGGATGAGGCATTACTAGGAATACCAGGCAACCCCAACGAAACATTTCAATGTTTCAGTTTCACTGTGTACTGTTAATGGAAAACTGATTTCCCGATTAGACACTTACTCCAGGGTATATATTTACCAGGTATGATTCTCACATCTGTATGGTTTTACAGATGATGAGTGGGAGTACGTTATTGGGAATTGGGTGATCATCCTCATTATATCGGGATTCGTTGTAATTGGTGATATTTGAGGATGCCACCTGGGTTGTTTGCCGGTTGGCAAATATTTGGTTTTGAATATCCGCTGTTATGCACCAATTTCAAATTGATATATCTGTACATCTATTTTCATAGAGTGAGATATACATTTTGATATTATGTCGATGACATTTACCTATATCAGTGGATGGTTAGGTAAGGAGCATTGAACAGCGGTGTAATTCTTCTTAACCATAAGTACAGTTTTCAACCTACGACACACAGTGAATGAGTCACTAGACTCAAGGGACTTATACAGAGTATTGTATGTTGTCCAGGGTCCATCAGGACAGAGGGGTTGGTCCTCGTACTATATTCAGTTTACTTATGACTTCTCTAGTTTTTAGACAGGTGTTTCATGGAAACACAATGTCTGAATTTTGAGGAGTTATAGGTATTTGAATAGAGTAGAGAACCAGGTGTAGCAAGTATCGGGATTTTTCACAGTGATCGAAGATGTAGATACTTGTGTATGGTATTCAGTTGATAGTAATGATAAAGAGAAATTACTTCTCTTTCAGGTTACTCATAATTGGAAGCATTCCTAAGTTGAGTAACGCTGATCGGCCTCCTTCCATTTAGTTAACATGCACTGGTGACAGCTGCATGATTTGAATCTGGTTCAATTAAATCAGTGCCTCTGGTTCTATATTGGATATAGAACAGTTCATATCTTAACGTTGTTAAGGTACGGGGAGTTGTCTGGCTTATGATTAAAACCAGACTCTGGATAACTCAAGGCACGTTTCTGTAATGGCTGTTTGTGGGTTGACCCAGGCTATGACGAGGGTTGATTTTCTACCATCTGGGAGATCAATAGAAATATTGTTCAAGACTCGCCACAGTTTTATTAAAAATGGATTTTTTCAAAAACAGCAGTGGGAGTATGGTAGAACTGGAAGTGATTCCAGAACCGCAAACGATTACTGAAGATTTGATAAGGAACCTAAAGATTCAATCTGATTTGACATTCCATTGGCCACTCCGCAGATAAGGTGGGTAACTTTAGGCACCCGAGAGGTACTTCGGTAGCCTCAAGGACGGTGACAGGGAAGTTCTTGTTTACCCACACTTGCCATTGTTGTTGTTTCAGGCTGCGAGACCCGGCAGGAGGATGAGTATAGCGTCGTTCTGAACTAGCTTCAGAAGTGTACGTGTATATGACTCTGCCAGAGGGTTGTCGTAGTCAGTGGGAGCAGCGGAAGCATTGGTGGACAAGTAGCTTATGTCTATTTATAGACTAAAGCAGATGTAGCGGAGATTGATCATCTATTTCTGACGTGACAGTCATGGGTTTGACTTCATCAGAATAGGGGATGGATCTGTTGAAAAGGTAGTAGGAAGTGATATTCCTATACTACGATCGGTTATACTTTGGTCGTCACACAGTGGTTTCTCCACAAAGGACTTGGACATTATATCAGACATACTGGTTACTAGATCTATGGTTTTAGATCTAGATTTGGGTGGTTTCCCAATCAGGGTACTTAGACAGCATTCTAAGGGTATTTAGAATGGACGACTCCTGGCACGGTAGTGTACCTGCAGGTAATGGAGTCACCCTCTCCAAAGGTGTCTTACAGACTAAAGGGGAGAGGGACGTGTATGATTGGCAGATCACTTGCTCAGGCAATTGAGTCAATCGTGAGATGTCAAGTACCACACCAGATGTTGTTCTTGCACTAGGTGCAATAAGTTGACATTAATCCAATCCTGGAGAAACGGTAGGAAGCAGTTTTAGAACATAAGTGGATGTTCTAGGGATATGATAACGACAGCCTTATTCGGGAGACAGTTATCATTCCAGGCTTCCAAGGTGACATGGACGACAAGGAGGTTGTCAGAGTTATAGTTTTTCCTTCTGACGAGGGGCAGTATTTTGGACAGGTGGTCCAAGGCAATACTGAGGGTGGCATGGCGCGCAGGATACTGATTAATTTCGGTTGACGATACAGTCTAAGAAGTTTGGATTTGGAGTTCATTTTTGAGCTAGGTCCCATCAGACATCCAGACACTCTAAGACAGGTATTGCTCATTTCGGGAGATGGCTTTCTCCGCGAACTTGAGATATAGAGAGACATAGAAAGAAACATCAAGGCGGATCCACTCACTGAGGCTATTCCTCGAACGCAATAGTTTCACAAACGGGTTTTGTGAGACTGACTAGTAGGGGAGTTGGGTGTTCGGTATCACACAGGCTGTGAGTATGCGACATCGCAATAATTAGCCTCGAGTGCAAGTGGGAGATTGTTGGAGATAGTGCCCTCAGAGTCAATTATTGGATCACAGGCACGTGATTGCAATGATTGAGGGAGGACCTATCCCGGTAGGACAGTCTTACTCGAGATGATAGTATGCTATCTGGTTTACCTTTATCATCGTGCACTGCTTTAGGTGACCTGACATGTCGCTATTGCACGTTGATAGAGCCCCTAGGATTCTTGCTTGACTACCGGCAGTATGAGGGCGATCATATACGTGGGAGCTGGTAGTCTATAAGCACATCCTTAAAAGGTCCCTTGTCGTAGGAGTTTCGAGACAGGGCATCGATACTCCAGAGTAGACTAGTGTATACAGTCGAGACCCCGACGAGGGGCGGTGGCCGGTCTCACAAGCCATTGGTGTCAGTTGGTTCACCTAAGATGTATACAGGTGCTCATTGGGTTATGAGTACACCGGACAGGACTCGCCGGGAACATGCTAGTTGGTCTTATACCTGACGTCAGATAGCAGTTCCCTGGTGACATGTGTACAGGTTAGTTCATCGACCTGGGGATCGTCATTTGTCTCGTGTGAGTTCCCACTGTACTTTGATTATTACCCTACCACGGCTCAAAGGAGTCGTGCAAACAGGTTTTAGTTGGGTACAGTCCCGAGCCACATGGAGGCAGTGAGCGGATCTTCAGGGGTTCGTCTCTCCCGGTATTGGGGGTGAGGTCGCGCTGTGTCTAGGAGAGCCATTACACAAAGACCTTGGCCAAGGCAGGAGATTTACTGGTAGGTATTCCAGTAGTATCTCAGGGTGTTCTGGGCTACACTCCGACACGACTTGTACCGCTTTTGGGGGTCTGACTTTTACCAACCCCCTAGGCCCGCCATGCGATTCTCATAGACGAACGGACCGGACTGTACGGATATTGTCACTGACAGGCTCAGTTGGGTGTCGGGGTGAGCTTCCTCATCGACGTCCCTTTTAGTCAATAGCTGGTGGCCCGTCACGTATTGGCTTATACCTCTGACGTGCTAGTGGTTAAATCCACAGCCATAGTATTGACGAGTCTTTAGAGTCCACCACACTTTCAGTTACTCAAGCTTTCGGGCGAAACGCTGTAGAGGCCGTATGGAGATATGGCAGGGTCCGATCAGATACGTACGGTATTGCACGGATCATGATCGGACGGTTTGTACTAGTGGCCGTATAGTTATATGGCAGCGTTCGATCAGATACGTGCGGTATTGCACGCATCAGGATCGGACGGATATTACTAGCCGACTTTGGTTTAAGCCGGTCCTAGTATAGTACAGTGTAGATTTTGTCTCTTTGCATTTGTATCCGGACGGAATACAAATGCGGGTGTGTATGCACAGTGTGGGTTTTCCTGTAATTTATTACGGGACCAGTTTTCTGGAGTTGCCAGTTTGCATTCCGTTCCGGCCGGTTTTTCTTTGTTCTTTTTCGGCCGGACTTTTCCGATGGAGGGGGTTATTTGCAGTTTTGCAAATAACAATTTGTGGGGGACTTATTTGCATAAGGGTTGATATGATAAGCATCTTTGCTTTTCATGTATTTATGAGATAAGAAAGGATTAGGATGGATTTGAGGTTGATGTTGATTTAGTGATGATTATGTTTTGGATATGGTTACCCTCCACCTTTTACTACCATCACCTCCCTTCATATTCATATTCCTCCACCTTTGTTACTCACTTGATGTAAGAAGTTTTTCATGGTTAAGAAAAAGAAAGAGAGAAGAAGAAAAAAAAAAGAGAGAAAGAAAAGAGAAGAAGAGAGTTTCATCTTCATCCTTGAGAGTGTTTCATTTTCTTGATCTCATTTCATGTTAAGAAAAATGCAAGCACCATTTTTCTTGTCTTGTTTCCTCCATCATCCACAAATGGCAACCAACCCCAAAGTGAGACATACATTCTACATTACATTCCCTACAGTATATCTTGAGCATGTCGAGTAGCCGGCTTCATGCGCGAGTTGCCTCGGTATTGAGGTGGGAGCCCGTAAAAGTACCCGGCTTCGTGGTGCCCTTTCCGACGAGGAGGAGACGGACGGAGATCCCGCGAGGAGATCGGAGTGGAGATGAAGACCGGAGGACTTGGATCGTCGGTATATCCCTAACCCATTCTCTTTAGTTGCTAGAATAAGTTTAATGGCACGATCCGGGGTTTAGTGCGCGGTGGTGCCGGTTTGCTAAGTCCGCAAAATTTTGAGTTTACCACCGTTTCCGCGTTTGGCCGTCGGATTGACGGCCGGGGCGCCGCCGTGCACTTACAGTAGGATCGGGATCCAAATATCATCGCGTGACGAAACTGAAGGAATCCTACCAGAATCACCACACTCCAAATGGTATGCAAATCTAGCAAGTTTCAGTACTTATGAAACTCCCGATGTGGAGTTTTGCCCCATGCTCTTATGACTTTGGCGTGAGGTCAAAATGTCATAAGTCACATGTCAAGTTCTTCCCATCATTATCCTGGTTAATTTGAACCCACCCGTACCTACCCTTGACGTAGGCCAAAATGGCAGTACGACTGTCTCAAACCAACGCATTCTATCTATGCAACAGATAAATATTCGGTAGCTACCAATCACTATGCCTTGGCGTGAGGTCAAAATACATAGCTTGAATACTACCGTACATTTAACTGAAATGATGGAGGGCTACGAATGGTTTTGGCGAAACCGTGAACGTAGTGAACTTGATATAATCGATGGAACGAGATAGCTTTTAAAAGGAGTGGCTCAAGCTCCGCGTTTAAAAGTTAGTTTTGAAAAGAACCGAGTGGTTTTTCGAAAGTGTTCCAACGACTTTAACTTGGTTTATTATCTTGCATTAGTTCTTTTAATGCGTGATATTCTTGCATTAGTTCTTTTAATGCGTCCCATCATTTAATCCTACCATTGCAGAAAACAACCAAAATATGACGTACGCTTATGCCATTCGCATTCGCCACGGGGCCCCGCCATCACCCGTTAGGTTACTTAACTAACGACAGAGCGGGGGCTGGGCTAGCGCGGCTGTAAAACATAAGCAACGCCTAAATAGTTATAGATATAGCAATGATAGACATTACAGATCACAGATGAATACATTGGATATACTAGGAATCCGCAATCCGTTCGAGCCTGCAACAAAAAGCGGATTACACGGTCGCGGTGAATAGCCAATACCCCACCCAAGACCCCTACGGGTGCGGCAAACTACCCGCCAAGTACTCAGCAGTTTGAGCACCCCTCCATGGGTCTATCCTAGGAGCAAAAACAGTAAAAAGAATTATACAATGACGGCTACAACCCCGACCCGGTTGTGCGGCCAAACAAATAAAAATATTACATCAATTTACATTTACAATGAATGAAAGAAAACCAAAAGCTCATCTCACATCCACCCCGGCTATTCACCCGCGACAGTCCAACACATTCATATACACATTCCAATATCAAACACAGATCATAGAGATGTATAACCCCGACTAATCGACTTATAGCGATTAGCCGACGTTTGATACAATCAAACATCACAGATATAACCAATATAGTCCAAGTGTAGTGAAGTTCGGAAAAAATACGGAATTATAGGCCCCCAAAAACAAATTTCTCTTCTGGAAAATCTGGGCACATATAATATATCTTAAAAATCCCAAAACCCAACCAGGAGAACACTGCACAAAACCCGATCATGAGAGGGCCCCAAACTGCGGCGGTTCTGCGGCAAATGCCTACCTCATGCCGTGGAACCGCGGCGGTTTGAAGGAATCAGGGGATCGTTTTTCTTGGGTGTTCACACAAAACCCTGAGCCGAATTTAGGTGTATAACAAATCTTATTTTGACCAGAAAATTTTTTAACAGAAACTAGGGTTTTGTAAAAGTTTGGTTTTTGGATTTTTTCGGTTCCGAACTTCGTTAAACTTCACTACCAAGCTAGTTTAAGTTTAGTTAGGCTCTGATACCACTGTAAGTCCACGTTGCGACCCCCGGTTCTTACGGGGAGGCGGAAACGGTATAAAAATCAAATTTTTAGCGCATGGGGCAACATGGACTAACAAAGTCGGGATCTTTTCTAAACTAAACTAGCAAACATGCAAAGGAGAGTTAACTACTCGGCAAAGTGGTTATACCTAACTTGAACTCCTTCTTCTTGAAACCTAGAAGAGGTCGATGGTTCTCTTCTCGTCGCCTTCTTCCGTCGAAGATGGATCCACCTGAGGGTTCAACCTTCGGGCTCTTTCTCGAACTTGGAGAGAACTAGAATCTTCGGCTTGCTAAACCTTTGATCCTAGAGTGAGTAGAGAGTGTCTAAAGGGTGCTTTTCTTTTAAGGAGAGGGATTCTCAACACATGAGAAGGGTTCTCCTTTTGCTAGAGGAAGAAGAAGATCAAGTGAGGAGAGAGAAGCTAAATGATAGAATGAGCTCTTTTCTTTTTGCAACCATAACAAAAAGCAAAAGAATTATCAAATTAATAATAATAATGAAAATGAAAAGGTTGATGGAAGGTTTAGGAATGACCATTATCATTTCAAACATTAAATGAATTTGCTAGAATCAAAGAGCATCTTTCTTTTGTAATGATGATGGTCAAAACTTCAACCATGGTCAACAAGTCAACCATGGTCAACATGTCAACAAAAAAACCAACCATGACACAATTTCATTTTATTATATATTATTCATTGATATAACATAAATCCATTAGGGTTTGGAAAAAGACGACTGTCAACTGTGCATACGCACCCGTTCCGAAACCCTAATGAAAGTCCTCTTCCTCCTCCTCAAATAATTGTGCATACACACCTGCATTCTTGTTCCGAGGAACATGAATACTGAGAAATAAAAGCAACCCCAAAACATATACCAGTATCTGACTTAAACCAGAGCCTGCCAGTAATATCCGTCCGGACTCCAAACGTGCACAAGTGCGCGGATGAGAACGAACCCTGTCGCAAAACCATGCGACCTCTACTCTGTTTTGCCCAGAGGCGAATACCCTCTGTGTGGGACTCTAAAGACTCGACACTACGCTGGCAGTGGGTTTAACCAAAGACCGCAAGCGGCACTAGCTGTGCGTAACGGTCCCCAGGTAGATGCCGACAAGAAGGCTGACGAGGTGAAACCCCATCTGAACTCCTACTGAGTCTGAATGTGACAGTCTCCGTACAGTCCGGTCTGTTCTTCTAATACATCGCATGTCGGGCCTAGGGGGCGGTAAAACGTCAGTCCCCTAATAGCGGTACAAGTCATGTCGGAGTGAAGCCCAAAACACCCTGAGATAACACTGGAAACCTACCAGTATATCTCGCTTGCCCTGGCCAGGGACTACTCGTGTAATGGCTCTCCTAGACACAGCGCGATGTCAACCCCCAATACCGGGAGAGACGAATCCTGTCTAACCGTCACTGCCTCCAAGTGCTTCGGGACTGCACCCAACCACCACCTGTTTGCACGACTCCTTTGAGCCGTGGTAGGGTAGTGATCAAAGTGCAGTGGGAACACACTCGAGGCGAAGTGCCAGTGTCAAGTCAGCGCACTAAGCTGTACTCATGTCACCTGGGAACTGATAACTGACGATAGGTATAATACCAACCTTTCAGTTCCCGACGAGTCATGTCCAGTGTACTCGTAACCCAACGAGCACCCGTATACTATCTCCAGTACGACGTACTGATGGCTGTGGGACAGACCATCTCCCACACTGGGATGAGAAGCGCATACGCTAGTCTACTCTGGAGTATCGATGCCCTGTCTCGAAAGTCCTGCGACTAGGGACCTGTATAAGGATGTGCTTATAGATTACCCGGCCCCCACTAGTGTGACTGCCATGACAACGCTGGTAATCAAGCAAAGATCCTAAGGGCTCCACTAATGCGTATAAGTGATATACTGAAATAAACACAAGTACAAATTGAAGTAGAAACAAACCAAGTAGCATACTACTATATTGAGCAAGATTGTTTATACAAGGTGAATATCCCAAACTTCCATTAAGTAATATACAAACTAGTATGATACAGTAATGGCCTCTAGGGCATATACACTAACAATAGAATGGTTCATATCTTAACGATGTTAAGGTACGGGGAGTTGTCCGGCTTATGCTTAAAACCAGACTCTGGATAACTCAAGGCACGTTTCTGTAATGACTGTTTATGGGTTGACCTAGGCTATGACGAGGGTTGACTTTCTACCATCTGGAAGATCAATAGTTATATTGTTCTTGATTCGCCATAGTTTAAATAAAAATGGATTTTTTCAGAAAACAGTAGTGGGAGTATGGTAGAATTGGAAGTGATTCCAGAACCGCAAACGATTACTGAAAATTTGATAAGACCCAAAAGATTCAATCTGGTTTTACATTCCATTGGCCACTCCCCAGATATGGTGGCTAACCTCAGGCACTCGAGAAGTACTTCGGTATGCTCAGGGACGGTGACAGGGAGGTTCTTGTTTACCCAGACTTGCCATTGCTATTGTTCCAGACTGTGAGACCCGGCATGAGGATGAGTATAGCGTCGTTCTAGCTTTAGAAGTGTACGTGTATATGACTCTGCCAGAGGGTTGTCATAGTCAGTGGGAGCAGCAGAAGCATAGTGGACAAGTAGCTTGTGTCTATTTATGGACTAAAGCAGATATAGCGGAGATAGATCATCTATTTCTGATGTGACAGTCATAGGTTTGACTTCATCAGAATAGGGGTGGATCTGTTAAGAAGGTAGTAGGGTGTGATGTCCTGATATTTGGCAGAGAAATTCCTATACTACGGTCGGTTATACTATGGTAGTCATACAGTGGTTTCTCCACATAGGACTTGGATATTATATCAGACATTCTGGTTACTAGATTTATGGTTTTAGATCTAGATTTGGGTAGTTTCCCAATCAGGGTACTTAGACAGCATTCTAAAGGTATTTAGAATGGATGACTCCTGGCACGGTAGTATACCTGCAGGTGATGAGTCACCCTCTCTGAAGGTGTCATACAGACAAAAAGGGAGAGGGATGTGCATGATTGGCAGATCACTTGCTTAGGCAATTGAGTCAATCATGAGATGTCAAGTACCACACCAGATATTGTTTTTGCACGAGATGCAGTAAGTTGATATTAATCCTATCCTGGAGAGACATTCGGAAGCAGTTTTAGAACAAAAGTGGATGTTCTAGGGATATGATAACAACAACCTCTTTTGGGAGACGGTTATCATTCCAGGCTTCCAAGGTGACCTGGATGACAGAGTGACTGTCAGAGTTATAGTTTTCCTCTGACGAGGGGCGGTTGTTTGGACAGGAGGTCCAAGCGGATACTGAGGGAGGCATGGCGCAGGATACTGATTAAGTTCAGTTGACGATACAGTCTAAGAAGTTTGGATTTGGAGTTCATTTATGAGCTAGGTCCCATCAGATATCCAGACATATTCTAAGACAGGTATTGCTCATTTCGGGAGATGGCTTTCTCCGCGAACTTGAGATAAAGAGAGAAATATAAAGAAACATTAGGGCGGATCCACTCACTGAGGCTATTCCTCGAACACAATAGTTTCTCAAACGGGCTTTGTGAGACTGATTAGTAGAGGAGTTGGGTGTTCGGAATCACACGGGCTATGAGTATGCGACATCGCAATAATTAGCCTTGAGTGCAAGTGGGAGATTGTTGGATATAGTGCCCTCAGAATCAATTATTGGATCACAGGCACGTGATTGCAATGATTGAGGGAGGACCTATACCGGTAGGACAGTCTTACTCAAGATGATAGTATGCTATCTGGTTTATCTTTATCATCGTGTACAGTTTTAGGTGACATTACTGATCACTATTGCACGTTGGTAGAGCCCTTTGGATTCTTTCTTGACGACCAGCAGTATGATGGCGATCATATACGTAGGAGCTAGGGTCTATAAGCACATCCTTAAAGTGGTCCCTAGTTGTGGGAGTTTTCGAGACAGGGCATCGATACTTAGTGTATACAGTCAAGACCCCGACGAAGGGCGGTGGCCGGTCACACAAGACATTGGTGTCAGTTGGTTCACCTAAGATGTATACAGGTGCTCATTGGGTTATGAGTACACCGGACTGGACTCGACGGGAATATGCTAGTTGGTATTATACCTGACGTCAGATAGCAGTTCCCTGGTGACATGTGTACAGGTTAGTTCATCGACCTGAGATCGTCATTTGTCTCGTGTGAGTTCCCACTGTGCTTTGATTACTACCCTACCATGGCCCAAAGGAGTCGTGCAAACCGGTTTTAGTTGGGTACAGTCCCGAGCTACATGGAGGCAGTGAGCGGATCGGCAGGGGTTCGTCTCTCCCGGTATTGGGGGTGAGATTGCGCTGTGTCTAGGAGAGCAATTACACGAAGTCCTTAGCCAAGGCAGGAGATTTACCGGTAGGTATTCCAGTAGTATCTCAGGGTGTTCTGGGCTACACTCTGACACGACTTGTACCGCTTTTGTGGGTCTGACTTTTACCAACCCCCTAGGCCCGCCATACGATGCTCATAGACGAACGGACCGGACTGTACGGATATTGTCACTGACAGGCTCAGTAGGGTGTCAGGATGAGTTCGCTCATCGACCTCCCTTTTGGTCAATACCTGGTAGCCCGTTACGTACAGCTAGTACCTCTGACGGTCTAGTGGTTAAATCCACAGCCAGTGTATTGACGAGTCTTTAGAGTCCCCCACAGACTGTTTCTCAAATATCGGGCGAAACGTTGTAGATGCCGTATGATAATGGCAGGGTTCGATCATATACGTGTGGTATTGCACGGATCATGATCGGGAGGATCATACTAGTGGGCTTTGCTTTAAGCCGGATCCTACTATTAGATTTATTGGATTACTTTAGTCTCATCGCATTTGTATTCAGTCAGAATGCAGATGCAGGTATGTATATACAGGTGAGGGGTATTCTTGTGATCCGTCACGAGTTTACTTTAGATATTGCCATTCTCTTTTTGGATTAGACATTTTAGTTTAAATGTTTTGTGGAGGAAAATGTGAGTGCAAGTTTTGTCTTTTTGCATCATTTCATGTCATATTCATTTGGTGACTCATGGTCTTGGTTTGGGTGATAATCAAATGTGACATGGATTGATTTTTTACCTAATTATGATTATGGGGGATAATATGGAGAGAGAGGGCAGCCAAGTATTTCCTTGGGGATATTCTTTTGGGATAATATATATCTCTCTCTCTCACAAATTATCCATCACAATATAATAAGCAAAAGGTCTTCTTCTTCTTTCTTTTTGTGCTCACCTCTTCCTCCAATGGAAACACCTTCAACCTCCATCCATGTCATGGATGCAAGAGACAAAGTGATCACAACATTCTCTACTTCACCTTGGACACGTCGGCTAGCACACTTCGTGCCCGTGTTGCTTCGGATGAAGCGGGAGCCCGTAAAAAGAATCGATGATGTGGTGCCCTTTCCGAAGAGGAGATCGAGACCGGAGATGCCGCGAGGAGCTTAGGATGGTTGCCAAAGACCGAAGGACACGGATCGATCGGTATAGCTTTCCAACCCTCTCTCTAGCTTGCTAGTTGTAGGTTAATGGTTCGATCCGGGTTTTAAGCATACGATAGCGTCGGTTTCATGTTTTGAAAAAGTTTTCGTTTCCGCATTTTGGCCTCGGAAAGACGGCCGGGGCGCTACCGTAGAATTACACTTCATGGAGAACCTTTGTTATAAGAATGATTTGACCGACTGTAGCATGGGAATATCATTTCCTATCATAAGTATGTCATCCACGTACAATACAAGGAATGCGACAGATCTCCCTTTAGTCTTCTTATAAACACAAGGTTCATCTGGATTTTTGATGAAATCAATCTCTTTGATAACATCATCAAAACATATGTTCCAACTCCGTGATGCCTGCTTTAATCTATAAATGGATTTGAGAAACTTACGTGCTTTTCCGCTGCTCCCACTGTCAATGAAGCCTTCTGGCTGATCCATATAAACACATTCATCTAAATCACCATTTAGAAATGCAGTTTTAACGTCCATCTGCAAGATGTCATAGTCGTAGTGAGAAAAAATAGCAAGTTGGATCCGAATGGTTTTAAGCATGGCTACCAGTGAGAAAGTATCATCATGGTCCAAACCTGGTCTTTGATGAAAACCTTTCGCCACCAACCTTGCCTTATGTCTCTACCTGTCCATCTACACCGATCTTTCTTTTAAAGTTCCATTTGCAGCCTACAGGTTTTATCTCGGAGGGTACATCCTCTAAAGTCCATACTTTGTTGGTGTACATGGACTCCATTTCAGATCTCATGGCATCCAGTCATTTCACAGAGTCACCACTCGTGATAGCTTGATGAAAATTGGCAGGATCATCATCATCCATGATGCAATCTTCTCTATCACCATCAATGAGAAAACCGTAGTATCTCTCCGGTAGGCGAGAAGTCCTACCAGATCTACGGAGTGGCCGAGGTTCATTAGATTCTGTTACAACATCAGGTTCAGCCAAGTCGTCATTTGTAACTTGTGTTTCTAGAACCTCTTCAAGATCTACCACATTGACATCAGCATCATTTGGAAAAATCTCATTTTCTTAAAATGTGGCATACTGAGAAACAAACACCTTTTGTTCCTCCTTGTGGTAGAAAAGATACCCAAACGAATGTTTTGGATATCCCACAAATATAAATTTGACCGATCGTGTCTCTAGTTTGTCTGGATTCTGCATTTTGACAAAAGCCGGACTACCCCAAATCTTAACTCGTTTAAGAGATGGTCTCTTCCCATGCCATATCTCATATGAAGTGGTAGACACGGTCTTGGTTGGAACTTTGTTTAACAGAAAAGCTGCAGTTTCCAATGCAAGGAGAGGGGTAACTCAGAATCACACATCATGGATCGTACCATATCTAATAGGGTACGATTCCGTCGCTCTGACACATCGTTGTGTTGTGGTGTGTAAGGGGGAGTGAGCTGAGAGAGAATCCGATTCTCTTTTAGGAAGTCCAAGAACTCAGTACTTAAGTACTCTCCACCTCGATCAGATCGAAGTATCTTGATTCTAATTCCTGTTTGGTTTTCTACTTCAAGTTTGTACTCCTTGAATTTCTCCAAAGCTTCAGACTTATGCTTTATTAAAAACACATGACCGAATCTTGAGAAATCATCAGTAAAAGTTATGAAGTAAGAAAAACCTCCTCTTGCATGTGTAGACATTGGCCCACATACATCACTATGTATGAGTCCTATGAGCTCAGTAGCTCTTTCTCCGTGTCCTGTAAACGGAGTTTTGGTCATTTTACCTTTGATACAAGACTGGCAAGTTGCATAAGATTTATACTCAAAAGAATTTAAATATCCAAATTTATGAAGCTTGTTTAGTCTTGTTTCATTAATATGACCAAGTCTACAATGCCAAAGAAAAGCTTCATTTATATCTGAAAATTTTCTTTTACTTGTGTGTTGAATGTTGAAAACACTGTGTTGATTAAGGACGTCTATCCCGTTATTAAGTGTACCACAACCAATCAACTCTTGATTAAGTCTAAGGTTCATAACATTGTGTTGCACAGCAAAATGATATCCTTCATTGTCTAACAAAGAAACAGATATAATATTACAAAGCATACTTGGCACAAAATAACATGGGTTCAAAACCAATATACAACCCGACGGCAACCCTAGGTGATACTCTCCCACTGAAACTGCATTTACATTGGAACCATTTCCAACCTGGAGAGTATGATCACCTGTCTTCAAAACTCTGTTATTTCTCAACGCCTACACAGAATTGCAAATATGAGAACCCGAACCGGTATCTAATACCCTGGAAGCAGAGTTAACAGAAAAACAGTTTTCAATCACGAACACGCCTGAAGCTGAAGCATCACCATGCTTCTTCTTGAGTTCAAGGTACTCAGTACAATTCCGGTACCAGTGTCCCGTCTTCTTGCAGTGGAAACATTCTCCTTTCCCTGATTCCACAACCTTGGACTTGTCTTTCCCCTTAACCTTTTTGACTCCACCCTTAGGTTAGGTGGGTTTCTTCTTCATCTTTCCCTTGGCCTTAGCCTTCGGGCGAGAGGAGGAATATGGCCCAACACTCAAAACGGGAGTCTTCACTGACTTCAGCGTGCTCTCTGCACTCCTTAAAATATTAAGGAGTTCAGGTAGTTCCTTCTCCATGTTGTGCATGTTGAAGTTAACTATAAATTGAGCAAAAGTGGAGGGGAGAGACTGCAGAATAATATCCGTATATTGCTCATTATCCACTGTCCACCAAAGGTCCTCAAGCTCTTCTATGAGAGCTATCATCTTCAGAACATGGTCTCCTACTGGTGTGCCAGGGGCCATTCGCATCTGAAATAGCTTTCTGGATGCTTCGTATTGTAATACGCGAGATTGCTCTCCATATAACTCTTTTGTATGGAAGAATATTGATTGTACGACCATATTCTCGTGCTGCTTCTGATGTGTGTTATCCATCGATGCAAGCGCGAGGCATTTGGCCGTGGAATAGTCAGCGTCCCATGTCTTGCGGATTTCCTTATCCGCAACTGAAGATTTAGGACCTGGGATGGACGGGGTTGGAGCCGTGAGGACATATTATACCTTATAATAAGTCAAGGCAATGTTGAGATTCCTCAGCCAATCTTTATAATTGGTCCCATTCAATTTATTTTTATCTAGTAGAAGCCTGGGTCCTGACATTGGTATCTGCCAATTAAGAGAGAAAAAAGAATACACTCAGCGAAAGCTCTTGCAAAAATCAGATTGGTTATTATCTTGTCTAATCGATGTCTCCCACTGTTTTTATCGAATTTTCTTTAAAATCTTTTAAAAAGAAAACTAGCCTGGATTAATTACATTCTACAACTTCGCTAACCGTTCAGCCAGGCCGGTGCCGGTACTTGAGGGAGGTTCCCCGTGCTTTTGCACGGAACTAATTAAAATAAACCACGTCTTCCCAAAGGCTTAGCCCCGTTTGACACCTTTCTTGACACCTAATGGGTTAGCTATTTGTAAAGTGCAAAACTCTCCCGGGAGCAACCTTTGCTCACAGTGGGATCGGGATCCTACTATCATATAGAAGGTATGCAATCTCATTGCAAATTTCAACTCTTGAAATTCCCGATATTATTTTTACCCCTACTACTCATGACCTTAACTATGGTCAATATATCATATGTACTTAGTCAAGTTCTTCCCGGCATTTCGTGATTAACTAGACCCACCCACATGACCCTTAACTAAAGTCAACATAATCATATGAATGTCCTAACTAATCTGCATCATATGCATTGTAACAAGACATCACTTAGCTACCGTACACTGAGCCTTAACTAAAGTCAAAATACGCAGCACGAATACTAAGTACTCTACTTCCTAAAATGACGGAGGGTTGTGGATAGTTTTTAAGAAAAATTTTAACGCTTTGAACTTGATATCGTTGTAGAATCCAATGGGTTTAAAAGGAGTGGCTTAAGCTCCGCATTTTGAAACTTGCTTTTTCATAAAAGGCCGAGTGTGTTTCAAATTCGATTCTACAACATCTTTTTAGGTTCATTTTCTTTACATTAATCTCATTAATGTAGTCCCATCTTTTAAGTCCTAAAGCCATCACAGAAAGAAACAAAAATATAACGTACGCTTATGTCATTCGCATTCGTCACAGTGTCCCGTTATGCACCGTTAGGTTATTTAACTAACGGCATACCGGGACGGGGCTAGCGCGAGTGCAAAACATAAGCAACATCTATCATATATCATATATATAATATTGCATTCGTCTTAGATATATATATAAAATAATCACATCACATAATATAAGCAGCAGAAGCACATTTAATATAGGATATCTAGGAGGTCTGTATTTTGTAATTAGCCTTAAATAGAAAATATGGATTCCACGGTCGCGATGAAAAGCCAAGCCCACACCCCTAGTCCCCTACGAGAGCGGCAAGTGACCCTACCAATTCTGGAGTTTAGGAGACCCGGTCTCAACTCTTCGAGATGGCCTTCCACTGAACCCTAGAACCCGATCACGTGTGCCCTCCTTCTTGGGTCTATCCTAATGCGGAAAAGTAAATAATATACAACACTGGTGACATCATCCTCAACCCGGAAGTGCCCCAAATAAAAGAATATTAAATACAATTGAATTTTATATGAATGAAAAGAAAACTCTCATCTCACATAAAACCCCCGGCTATTCAATCACGACAATCCTGCATATAATATCTCAGCAACGCATAATATCACATATCATCAACGTAAGTAAGTATGCGTACCCCGATTGTCGTTGATGTATAGCAACGAAACCGGCGATACACCACATACTACACTTACGGTCACAGAGAAATTAAATGAAAAACTACAACAATTGGAATCGTAACTGCCTTTAGACAACACAAACCCGGAATATCACATATCCAAGATTTCATGCCTAACAATGTAAAGCTCGCATTTAAGTCTAACCCATGAAAACACCTTTTCAAAACAAGTCGGATAATTCAACAAGATTTCCGATTATTCCCGAGACTGAAATGCTAGATTTACACGCAACAAACAAATTTGTAGATTCCAATTATTGTATCACATACTAATAAACTAGGCGCAGTTAAAACATTCGATCGAACGATTGAACACCCAAAGACTTCTCAGAAAGCTCAACACTTGAGCAGCTTTAGAAGTTACCTGAAACTGCAACAAGTACATACGGGCCAGCGCAAGAAGGCACAGTCCAAGTTTCACCAACGGCGCCGCGGAACCGCCGCAGAATGACCATTCTGGCCGCGGTTCCTTAGTCGTATAGTGCAGTTAGGGCTTCGTACTTCTTGTGGGCCCATAAAATACCCTGCACAATTTTCTGAGTATTTTTAATGTGAAAAACTCCACGTTTTAAAAAAATGTCCAGAGAGCACCCCACGGGCGTCGTATTTCATTCGTTCGAGGTTTTTAACGTCGTCTAGGTTACTCTAAAGCTCTAGCCTGGCTCTGATACCACTGTAGGGTTTCCTTATCATCTCATATAGGGTTTGGAAGTATCATACATGCCACAACTTTGATTTTAAGAGGTGCTAAGCAAA
This sequence comes from Agapanthus africanus, assembly GCA_030015575.1. Classification (NCBI taxonomy): domain Eukaryota; kingdom Viridiplantae; phylum Streptophyta; class Magnoliopsida; order Asparagales; family Amaryllidaceae; genus Agapanthus; species Agapanthus africanus. The sequence continues at coordinate 200,090,286 of JASDDO010000006.1, forward strand.
CTTAACTAGGAATCGAACTAGAAATATTGAGTAACAACTAATAGTATCATATGTAAAAGTTAATCTATCACTAAGTGGAGAAACTGCAACCTTTGTAGACCTCCTAGGGTGACTCATTGGATCTCCTAGAGTTTGGAAAGGCTCGCTTGAACACTTCCGAGTCCACGACGATCCACCCGAAGTCCTTTGCTCAAAGCTTGTTGCTTCACTTGATCTTTCAAATAGGTGGAACAAACACCCTACAAAAGAGAGATAGAGATGTGTAGGATGATGAAGTGGTTTATGTTATCACATAAAACCCTCTATTTTTCTTTTCCTCACTCTAAACAAATCTCAAAAGATCTTGAAGAAGGAGGAAGATGAAGATGGCAAAGCCTTTTGAAGATAATGATAATTCTTATGTTTTAAAGATAAAACAAAAGGATATATATATGTGAGACACTTTCACAAAAAACCATGGTTAATATAAATATCTAGGTATTTTGTGATGAGTTAAAAAACAAAGGAAATTAACCAAGGTTAAGTCAATGGTCAAACAAAGAAGTGTGTAGAAACAATGAGTCATTTGTAAAGAATTGAGTCATTAATTAATTTCCTTTATCTTTTAACTTAAAACAAAAACTATATATTAAAATGAACCATGTGAGTCTTGCATTGCCCTCTTCAATATATCAACAACCATGATATATATGCATGTATGTATGTGTGTATGTACATCAACATGTACATATACATGCATGCATCCATCAAAAGAATAGGGTTTAATAAAAGTGAGCTAAAAGTCATTATTAAATCAACATTTGATTTAATAAACCGGTCATATCACATACGACCCGACCAATAGTAAACACACGATTAACATACGGTATCTCATACAAGTAATTAATCGAGCTCCCGTGCATATCTCATATGCACATCACATCGTTTTTCCTGAGTTAGGAAACTTCTGTGTGGCACTCTAAGACTCGTCAATATGCCGGCAGTAGGTGATGATCACATCAAACACCTACAAGCCGCAAGTGGTCAGCTAAACGTAACGGCCACCCGGGTATTGACCGATCAGAAGAAGAACAAGCGAACCTATCAAAACTCCCGTCAATCCTTCTGGCAACACTTACCGTACAGTCCAGTCTCTTCGTCAGATATGTTGCATATCGAGTCTAGGGATGGAATCGTCGACCCCAATAACTCAATAAGTCATGCCGGTATATGGTCTACAACAGATCGAGAAACTACTGATAACACTTATCGGTAATATCTTAGCAGCCCTGGCCAGGGACTTCCTGTTATAGCCAATCGTGCACAGCGCAACATCAACCTCCAATACCGGGAGAGAAGAAACCCCTCCTATCGCTCATTTCTTCCATGTGCCTCGAGACTGTACCCAAAATCCACCTGTTTGTACGACTCAGTAGAGCCGTAGTAGCATGGAGATCAAGATACAGTGCGAGGACACACAAGACTCTATGGCGATCTCGGGTCTACAGACTAACATGTACCAGTGTCACCAGAGAACTGCTATCCGATGTATGATATAATACCACATAGGAGTTCTCGGTGATTCCGTTCAGTGTACCCAGTCTCACTGAGCACCCGTATACAATCTTTGGTGTCAGCACACCAGATGGATATGGGATCATCCATCGTCCATCATATGGAACAAGAATGGTATACGCTAGTCTACATTGGAATATCGATGCCCTGTCTCGATATACCTACGACTAGGAACATTTCAGGATATGCTTATAAACTACAGGTGTCCCACTAGTATGATCTACATCATAATCCCAGTAGTCAAGCCAATATCCTTAGGGCTTTATCAACATGTACAAAATTAGTAAAAACATGATCAAGTGAACATATGATAAAGAGAAACCAGATAGCATACTATCATGTCGAGCAAGACTGTCCTTTGAATACACACACACACACACACACACACACACACACACACACACACACACACATCAGTACATTCACAATCATATAATGGCCTCTAGGGCATACATATATCCAACACCCCGGCGAGTCCGTCCGGTGTACTCATAACCCAATGAGCACCTGTATATATCTTAGGTGAACCAACTAACACCAATGGCTCGTGAGACCGGCCACCGCCCCTCGTCGGGGTCTCGATCCGTAAAAACTAGTCTGCCCAGTCTCGAAACTCCCACGACTAGGGACACTTTAAGGATGTGCTTATAAACCATCCAACTCTCATGTATATGATCACCATCATACAACTGGTAGTCAAGCAAGAATCCTATGGGCTCTGTCAACATGTAATAGTGATATGTAATTTCACCTGAAGCATTTACACGATGAAAAAGACAAACCAGATAGCATACTATAATCTCGAGTAAGAATGTTCTACCGGTATAGGTCTTCCCTCAATCATTACAATCATATGCCTGCGATATAATAATTGACTTGAGGGCACTATAGCAAACACCTCGTGGTCTTGGCAGTAGGGACCCGAAATTGCGCCACCTTGGGCAGTTTCAGGTCTTCCTCACCCATGACCACCTCGTGGTGGCCTCAGTGGTGGGGTTCCCCGCTCTAGGCCCCCCGACTCGAAGTTAATTTTGTGCTCTAACTCCCCGCGAAGGTTCGGGTGCGTTTCGTTTTGATCCGGACTTCCGAATTGGCTTTAAACGGTCGGTTTGTGGAACTTTAGCTCACTGTTATTCATGGTTTTGGAAATTGGTTTAGTTTGCTAATTGCGTGAAGAATTCTAATGTCATAGTTTTCAGTACATACATTACTATATGCGATCGTGAATGTCATTAGAGCGGTACAACTCGTCTAATTGCTATATGACTTTTAGACGGGTTTGTGAACGTGACATTCACGTTGATGTTCTGTGTTGTGATGTGGATGTGGCGGGATCGTCGTGTGGATAGCTTGGGTGCAATGGTAGTATAATTTAGGTTTATTTGTAAATTTGATATCGCGGGGAAAGCGTCCGCCATGTGGATTGCCGTCACTGCCTGTTTGTATATTATTTATTTGGGGCACGACCGGGTTGAGATCGATGTCACCATTGTACATATTTTCTTTTCTGTACTAGGATTACTCCACGATAGAGTGCACGGATAGCCGGGTTCTGGAGGGCAATGGGTCCGCATCTCATGGCTTTGAGACGGAGGGGGCCTCACTCTAGAGTTGGCGGGCTATTCTCCACACTCGTAGGGGGTACAGGTTGACCCTAGGAGGGGTGCTCAAGTTACTGGATTCCGTGAAGTGTCGGGTGGCCCATTCACTTTGATGAAAGGGGTTTCCTCACTTCTGGTTTTGGTAGGTAACTTGCCGCGCTCGTAGGGGTCTAGGTTTTTATTGCACAGGCTATCCATACGACCAGGGGAACGTCGGGTTTCATTTGTGGCTCAAAGGAAACCCGGGGCTCCCAGATTATCCGTTTGTTCTGTGATGCTTATCGCTATTCACTGAAGTTGCATATATCATGCCTGGGACGATTGTTATATATATTTATATATATAATAGTAGATGTTGTATATGTTTTGCACCCGCGCTAGTCCAGCCCCCGCTTTGTCGTCAGTTAAGTAACCTAACGGGTGATGACGGGGCCCAGTGGTGAATGCGGATGGCATATACGTACATTTTATTTTAGTTCTTTTCTGGTGTGATTAATTGATGGGACTGTGTTGATTCTGATTAATACAAGGAAAACAAATCTATTTGATGTTGTTGGAACAATTTTCAAAAGATGTTATTATAAGGAAGTTTTCTTTTGTTTTGCACAGTGGTATTCGGTTATGAATATCCAGCACCTCAGTCGACGAGGCAAGAGCCGAGATCCCTTCATTAGGAGTGACCTCTTGGGCAGAAGTTTGCGTCAGGATAATAACTTCGTTATAGTCGATTACTTTTTTGCTTTGCATCGTGGTATTAAGTTTGGAATATCCTGCACCTCATTGTACGAGGAAAGAGCCGAGATCCCATCACCGGGAGTGACCTCTTTAGCAAAGGTTATCGCCACTATATATTTGTAAAAAGCTATCCGGTTCCTTCAATGATATAAGTTCATTACCTTAAAGGTGTTTTGCCAAAAACCATTCGTAGCCCTCCGTCATTTCAGACGGGCAGCGCTTAGTATTCATGATATGTTTGTTTGCCTTAGTCAAGGCATAATGTATGGTAGCTATTTGTTACTTTTCTGTTGCATAGATAGATGCATTGGTTTGGGATAGTCGTACAGCCTTGTTAGACTTAGTCAAAGTCATGACCCAAAGTTTGGCCCGTGACCGGCACTTGACCACGCAACGTCTACAGGCGTTACGCGATTAAGTAAGCCGAAACCCAGAAATCAAAACCATTAAAAATAGTGAGTGAAGAAAACATTAGTTTAAAAAATTTTAGAAAACCTTGAGTAAAAATCCTTAAAGTTTAAGTTATTTTCTTAAAAATTTCGGCGGCAGCTCCTTTGTAAAAAATAGCCCCGAAATCAGGTACAAGACATGATATAAGTAAAATGACATACAATAAGAATAAACCACCCCCAACGGCGGAAACAACCACCACAATAATAGTATACGATGCCGTAGCGAAGAAATGAACAATATAAGTGTAAAGAGCATGAAAGAATAAAAGAAATAGATACCCAGAGTCACAAAATAATATATAACATCGTCCTCACAGCTGGTCTCAAAGTCAATACATAACCGATAGATGGAGAGTACTAGATACAATGAGGTGTACAATGAAATGTAAACAGATAACCACAACCCACCTATAGAAAAATAGCTCGCACGCCAACTGCAGCGGTATCCGCAACAAAAAGATACAAGGATGTAGCCCTGCCGCGACAACTCTGAGGGTGTACCTGCAAGCACTGTGGCACAACGGGGGTGAGTTGCCAACTCGTGAATAGTAAATAACATATAAAGGTAATCATAGGTATGCACGTACCGCGATACTCTAAAATGTGCAACAGATAACATCAATATGGTAAACTGGGTATACAATAATCATGCGAGGTACTCTATCAGGTACTTAAGGTACATGATGCAATGTATGTAAATGAGTGCTGAGCATGGGAAAAATAAATCACCAACACGAATCATCATCGTGGAAAAACCCCGGTGTCTACCAAAAACATCCTAAATACCATATAACTCAAGCGCCGTCAATCTAATCGGCCCTCATGTCCGTAAATCTCATAAAAACGGAGTGCCCAACATCGACACTCGAAAACATCATGAAATACTCGTGTCCAGCATCGACACGGAAATACTCATCTCCCAGGTGTCGCATACCAAATCGGCCCTCGATAGATCTCATGTCATAATTCTCAGGCGGTATCCTACGGATATCCGTCGGGTCTCCAAACAGTCACCAGCAGGTAGTAGTCCCTCCGATGGGCTCACCGTTTAACTATACGAGTCTTCTTGCCCCGGGGTACCATACCGGGTCCACCATGTACCCACAGACGGTGCCTACCTCTCCTCGAATCGGGTATATGTACACAAGCTCTCAGAACCGAGAAAACTCATGGTGGACGCACTGAAATATCATATCAAGAGAAACCGGGTTTTCAAAATAAGGGATACTTTCTTGAAATAATTCCACGGTTCTCAAATCCAGAAATCACATGAAATCCAAACTCAATGCGATGTGATGTATGCATCATAAAGTCGTACTATGAGTAAAAGGGAAAAACCGCTCTTTAAATAATTTCTGTCTTAAAATATATATCATGCGGTCCCCAGTTTTCCCAAAAACCATCTCATCTAGGTAGGTACAATGTGTATACGCGTAAGTATGGATGTATCATTGTATATGTGTACCAATACGAATATACAACGTGTATGTCCGCAAGTATGGATGTATCAATGTATATGTGCACCAATATGGGTATCCAAATGTGTATGCGCACAAGCATATGTGTATCATTGTGTATGTGCACCAATAGAGATGTATCAATGTGTATGTGTTACAATATAGATATACAAATGTGTATGTGCACAAGTACAGATGTATCATGTCGAATCATATATGAGGTGAGCTACAATATATTGTTCATGGCAATTCTATAGTGTGAGTGTCATGGAAATTACTAACGGTGTGTGTGTAACATGCAGATTAGTGCTCGTGCAACATGAACCGTTAGCAACAGGGCGGTGTTCTATTAATTCTAAGTCCATATACAGCAGGGAATACAGTATGCAACAAATAGTATCCATGTGCAATCAATGTATATAAATGCAAATATGCAGCTACAATATCTTATCAAGCCCTGACGCATAATGCCATACGGGCGATTTCCCTGTAGATGTTAAATCTACTCACCGTGATCTCATGCTAAGTGTAGCCGACTACCTGCTTCCCCTTATGTACGGCGTCCGAAGTACCCGCCTGCGGTACACAAAAGAATACACATAAGCTAAAATCCTGCAAAAACGCAATATCAAAACCAAACGAGAAACTCGCGTCGCAAGCTAAACGCGTGTGTACTCGATATGCCAAAACGTGTGTATACACGTCTGAAACTACCCTGACACACTTCGACACGCAACAACCACTAAACCCACTCACAAAACCTACGTTTCACGCAAGTTTAAAATTATTGAAAACAAGGTATTTAGTTCCAGATTTTGATACGAATAGAATTAAGAAAAGTTGCATATACTAAACACCTTAGATATGTAGCAGACTCCCCCAGCCCAAACCCAGACACCCAACTCACCCCTCTGGCCGCAATTTTCGGCCAGAATGAATTTTTCTACGGCCAGGGTTGTGAATTAGGGTCTCATGATCTGTGTGTGTGGTTTAGGTCTAGTGAACATACTCCAGTAAACTCAACTTTCCTCATAAGCACCCGGGTCAAAAGCAGATTTCAAAATAGCACTAAATCTTCACTAAAAACTAATTTAACACTAAACTTAATACACTAGGGGTTTTTAGTGTAACCTGAGGCAACAACATGGATTTAACAGCACTAATAACCTAAAGTTAAGCTAATAAGGCTATAAAAACCATTACATGACCTAATCTATACATAAATCACCTAATTAGAAACAATACACCATTTAAACCCTAAATTAAGTTAAGTAATTAAAAGTTTAGCAAATAAGAGGATTAGGGTAAGCTTTATACCTTAAAGGGGTTTAGTGATGGCTCAACATGATAACCTTGCCTTCAAAGGCAAAGATTTGCCTCAAGAACCCACAAGAAGTGCTTAAGCAAGAGGTTTAGTGAAAAGGGAAGGGATTTTTAATAGAGGAAGGGGCTTTAATGAAGGGAAGAAGAAGAAGAATGATAAGGGAGAGGGGGGGCTGCTGCTGGAAAAAAAAGAGAGGGTGAGAGAGTGTGAAGTGAGGAAAAATGAGGGTTTTATTTTTTGAAAAAGAGTAGAGAGAGTGAGAGGGGGCGGGGGTTATGGGACAAAGCATGTCATTTTCTCTCCCCTTATTTAATTCCAAGCATGCTTTGTCTCCCATGCCCACTCACTCCTTCTCCAAGGTCAACCCAAAAGGAAAATTTCTAAAATTTTATTTCTTGAAACTAAAATACTTAATTTAATTCATATTTTATCTAATGAAATCGTTAAAGCACCATAGCTACTAAGCACGGTTTAACACCAAATTAGACCTAGGTTAACATGCGCATGTGTGTGCAAGTCCAATTAAATTCTAATTAAATATTCATTATTTTTTATAAAATATTTGAAAACCGTTTTGGTAAACTATTTACTACAAACAATATTTTCTCTTAATTAACCACTAAATGCATTCTAAGGTGTTACAATCTTCCCCCTTTAAAGAAATTCGACCCCGAATTTAAAAATATAGCTACGTGTACCTTCAACGAGATAAGGGAATTTCTTCCGCATCTTGCCCCCGGTCTCCCAAGTGATCTCTTCACCATTCGGGCTGCGCCAAAGCACCTTCATAGATGGCAAGACCTTCGATCGAAGATTCTTCACCTGCCGGTCCAATATCACTACTGGATGCTCGGTGAACGAACGATCGTGCTCAAGCTGAACGGTCTGATGCTGAATCATGTGAGAAGGGTTATGAAGGTATCTACGAAGCATCGACACATGGAATACGGGGAGAACATCCGGAAAGTCGGGTGGAAGAGCCAAACGATAAGCCACTGCGCCTACACGCTCGGGTATCTCGAAGGGACCTATAAATCTGGGACTGAGCTTCCCTTTTCGCCCAAATCTCATCACGCCCTTCATCGGAGAGACCCTCAGAAAAACATGATCGCCAACGGCTTACTCGAGTCTGCGACGACTTCTGTCGGCATACGATTTCTGCCTGCTCTGAGTTTTCCTCATCCTATCTCGAATCAACTGTATCTTCTCGGTCGTCTGCTGTACGATCTGCGGCCCCAAAATACTGCTCTCGCTGAGCTCTGTCCAACATGCGGGCGATCGATATCTCCTCCCATATAGGGCCTCAAAATGTGCCATCTGAATCGTATCCTGGAAGCTATTTTTGTAGGAGAAGTCCACCAAGGGCAAATGACGATCCCAGCTGCCGCCAAAATCTAGAATACAAGTTCGAAGCATGTCCTCAAGAGTCTGATAAGTCCGCTCTGATTGGCCGTCGGTCTACGGATGGAAGGCTATGCTGAAACTCAAGCGGGTGCCTAAAGCCTCCTGTAGCCTCTGCCATAGTCGGCTGGTGAATTGGGTGCCTCGGTCATCTAGGGTTCCTAGGCACACTCATAGGGTTCTACAAGGCATCAACCATGCCAAAATCAAATTTATATGTGCCGAACAGCCTTATGCAAGATCGTATACTAGAGATTAGGTGAAACTAAAAGCAAGCAAACAACTTTACTGCTAAGTGAAAGGGATTACAACCGTTGTAGATACGGTCCTTCACTTCATTAGCTCTGTGTAGATGTCCCCATCGCTGCGATCGTGAACTCCGGACTCTAGAGAAGATTCACGAGAAGAACGAACGTGCTTGCTTCGATGACTTCGAGGCCGAAGATGATCTACGTCGGGGAGACACTAACTCAAGCTATTCCTTCACTAGGTCATGAACTTTGTGAAGAGAACACACTCTACTACATGGCAAGTGGTAGGGGATGAAAAAGTAGGAAGTGGGCTCAATTTAGAATTTATTTTCTCACACTTTTTCTCATGGCACCATTAAAGCTAGCAAGCTCTTCATGGAGCTTGATGAAGAAGAAGAAGAAAGGATAATGATCCAAATGAAAACTTATCCTTTTAATTATTGAACCATGGTTGAGTCAAGTCCTCATGCTTAACTCATGTAGAGAATTAACCAAAGTATGAGGTTAAGGGTTGGGTTAACTAATATCCTAAGGAATGACAAAAGAGTTGACTTTGTCAATGTTTATCAAGCTTCATGAAGCTTGATAACTTTGACCAAAGTCTCATCTCTTTTGTTATTTGTTAGGAAATTAGTAAACCCTAATTTAACCTTGACTTGGTTTAAGTCTCATACACCCAACTTGTATGTATCATCAAGCATGATACAAACATGTACACTTGCATATATCACATATAAACAATGTGCACAGTCTAGTGAGAAAATAAATCTTAAGTGAGCTAATACTAGTTAATGTAATGTAATATATCAAATATATAATTATACATTGAATTATTAAATCAACTCTTGATTTAATAACCCGGCTATAACCGACTAATATCATGTGTAACAACTTATCGAATCAACACTTGATCCGATAACCCGGCTATATCGCATACAACCGATCAATGTCACGAATCGCGAGAATAGAATACGGTATCTCATATCGTATTAATCTCGGTCCCGCACATATCACATATGTGCTCCTACTCCGTTTCGCTTGAGCCAGGAAACCTCTTTGTAGGACTCTAAAGACCCGTCAATACGCCGGTAGTAGGTGATGATCATATCAAACACCCACAAGCCGCAAGCGGTCTGCTAAACATAACGGCCACCCGGGTATTGAGCGATCAGAAGATCAACAGGCAAGCCCACTAGTACTCATGCGAATCCAATCAGTAACACTACCGTACAGTCCGGTCTCGTCGTCTGATATATCACATATCTCGCCTAGGGGTGGTAAACGTCAGACCCCAGTAGCTCGATAAGTCGTGTCGATATGAGGTCTATAACAGTTCGAGAAACTACTGATAACACTTACCAGTAAATCTCAGCAACCCTGGCCAGGGATTTCCGGTTATAGCCAATCGAACACAACATCAACTCCCTATACCGGGAGAGACGAATCCCCTCCTATCGCTGATTGCCTCCATGTGATTCGGGACTGTACCCAAAATCCACCTTTTTGCACGCCCTCTTGGACGTGGTATGATGGAAATCAAAGCACAGTGGGAATCACACAAGACTCTATGACGATCTCGGGTCAACAGACTACTCTGTACCAGTGTCACCGGAGACTGCCAGTCCGTCTAGTGTACCCAGTCTCCACTGAGCACCCGTACACAATCCTTGATGTCAAACACCGATGGATATGGGATCATCCATCGCCCATCATATGATTCAAGATGCGTATATGCTAGTCTACTCTGGTGTATCGATGCCCTGTCTCGAAACACCCTCGACTAGGATAGTTATTGGATGTACTCGTCGACTACCGTGGCCCCACTAGTATGATCTCATCATAGTCTGAGTAGTCGAGTACATATCCTAAGGGCTTTATCAACATGTAATATAGAGACAATCAGAATACATGTTAAGATAAAGTACAACCAGATAGCATACTATCATGTCGAGCAAGAAAGTCCTCCCTATATATGTCCAAGCATCCATTACAATATACATCATATGTACATTAATGGCCTCTAGGGCATACATATAACTAACAATCTCCCACTTGCACTAGGGCCATCTATTGTGGTATCACATACCCAACAGTTAGCTGTGGTTGAAGTATCTCATACTTAACCATCCCATAAAAGTCTCTACCGGGAAAAAGGCCTTTGTGAGTGGATCCACGCTGTTGTCCTCTTTGTCTACTCTCCTAACCTCGATCTCCCTGGAGATCAACCATCTCCATGATCAGGTGATACTGCCTAAGAATTATATCCGGATTTCTGATAGGACGGGGGTTCCTTGGCATAAGCCACAACTCCATTGTCACACAATGGTAGGAACGAAGTTCATCTTATGAACTTATATATCCAGACTGCCTCTTTGGTAGCATCCTTGGTAACGATGTATCTTGCCTTTAATCGCCTAGTATGCTTGGTATCTAGCTTGGAACTCTTCCAACATACCGTCCCTCCACTGAGGGTAAAGACAATGCCCGCGACTGACATTCAGTCGTCCTTATCACTCTGGAACCTTTCCAGTGATTCTCCTCGGGATCGATTGATACCATCTCACCACAACTTGTGAGTATCCTAACATCCAAGTAGATCTATCTCATAGATCCAAAACCCAGGATTTAAGAGGTATCACTTTGATCCTATATGGAGAATCCTTGTGATAAGCGGAGATTGACCGATCATAGCATAGGAAACTCCTTCTCTATCAAGAGTATGTCATCCACGTTCTCTACGAGGATCACCACCATACTCCCTATTACCTTTATGTATATACAAGGTTCATCTACCTTTTTGATGAAGCCAAACTCTTTGACTACCACATCAAAACAGACGTTCCAACTCCGCGATACCTGCTTTATCATATAAAACATCTTGCATACGTTTTCGCTGCTCCCACTGTCTACGAATCCCTCTGGCTGTATACTTTTAGACGCTCTCTTCTAAAACATCATTTAGAAAAGCAGTCATGACACCCAACCACCAGATATCGTAGTCATGGTATGTAGCCGTGGCAAGTAGGATCTGGATGGACTTAAGCATAGCTTTGAAAGTCTCAACTTTTCCATGTACACCAAGTAATCTTCTCAAGATATACTTGCTCCTGATGGGGATTTAACCCTTCAGATAAAGCAACCAAAGTCCATACTTTTTTGGTGTATAAGGATTCCATCTCAAATAACTAAGCATCCAGCCATTCTTACAGAGTCCCACTCCTGATGGCCAGCTCGAAACTAGTTGGGTCATCATCTCATGATGCAATCCTCGCTCCCACTGTCATAGAGAAAACCGAAGTATCTCTCAGGTGGATGAGGAACCCTACTAGATCGGCGGAGAGGCTGAGGTTCGTTGGAAACTATTGAATCCTTTGTTTCTACCAAATCATCAGCTGCAGTTTGTATAGCTGGAACTCCTTCCAGTTCTACCTAATGAACACTAATTTTTCCATAAGAAATTCCCTTTCATTAAGGTGGCATGTTGAGAAATAAAACACTTTTGTTTCTCGGTTTGGTAGAAGATATTTCCTTGCGTATGCTTGGGATATCCAACAAACTTCCATAGATCTGACTTTACCTCGAGCTTGTCTGGATTTTGCTTTTCAGACATAGGCCGGACAACCCCAAATCTTAACATACTTAAGATATGGGCTCTTCCCATTCCATATCACATATGAAGTGGTAGGCAACTGATTTGATTTGAACCCTATTCAATAGGTATGCAGCTTATCAAGTGCATAACTCCCAAAAGGAAATAGGAAACTCAGTAGTACTCATCATAGAGCAGACCATATCACATAGGGTGCTATTGCTCCGCCCCGATACACCGACGTGTTGTGGTGTATACGGAGGAGTAATGCTGAGAGAGAATCTCATTCTCTTTTAGAATAGTCCAGGAATCCCGTGCTCACGTATTCTCCTCCTTGATCACATCAAAGGACATAATACATATACTCGTATTTGGTTCTCTACTTCTAACTTACATTCTGTGAATATCTCAAAAGGTCCGGACTTGTGTTTCAACAGGAACATATGTCTGAATCTTGAGAGATCATCAGAGAATGTAATGAAGTACAAAGAACTGGTCTTGGCATGTGTAGACAGGAGACTTTCATACATCAGCATGTATCAATCCCAAGAGTTCACTAACTCTTTCTCTGTTTCCAATAAACAGAGCTATGGTCATCTTATCTTTGTGACATGACCGGCAAGTTTCATAAGATGTAAATTCAAACAAATTTAAATATGCATCTTAATGTAACTTCAACTAGTCGGGTCGCATTGATATGACCTAGTCTACAATGCCTCAAGAAGGATTCGTTCATTTCTGAACTCTTCCTTTTGTGTGTGTTCTGTATACTAAGAACTGTAGTTCGATTTAGAACGTCAATGCTTTTAGATAACGTGCCTGAACCGGTCAACTCTTGATATAGGAAATGTTCAAAACATTATCCAACAATACAAAATTATATCCTTTCTTTACTAATAAAGAGAATGATATGATGTTGTATATCAGGTTCGGTATCTAATAACATTTGTTCAGAATCAATGTATTCTGGTAATACAGGGTGATAGTGACCAACAAACTTGGCTGCAACACTTGCACCGTTTCTATCTCATGAAACTTATCACCCATTCTCAGTTCTCTACCTTTCTGTAACCCATGTAACAGATTACATATGCGGGATCCTGATTCGGTATCTCATACCCAGGACGTAAAGGATACTGAGAAACAGTTCTCAGTAATGAACACACCCGAAGAAGATGAATCAGCATGCACTTTCTTCGTTTGGGCGGCACGGGAAATCTGGTATTCCCCAATTTCCTGCTCTGTCTTATAACAATTATAAGTTGGAACGGGACCAACGTTCCCCAGCTCAGTATAACAAGCGGGTTCGGTCAATCCATCCGTTTTATTATCTTGATTAAGGCGTGATATGGTCGCTACCTGGAGAGAGAGAGAAGAAAACACTCAGCGTATGCTCTTGCAAGATTAGATTGGTTATCTAATATATCTAATCAGGATGTCTCCCACTGTTTTAATCAAATCTTCCTGCAAAGCCTAAAAGGAAAGACTAGCCGGGATTAATTACACGCTACAAGTTCGCCAATCTTTCAGCCAGGCCAGTGTCGGTACTTTGAGTGTGGTCCCCCGTGCTTTCGCACGAACCTAATTAAAGTAAACCTCGTTTTCCCAGAGGCATAACCCCGTAAACACCTTTCTAGACACCTACTTGATCGGCTAATTGTAATGTGTAAAACTCTCCCAGGAGTAACTCTTACTCGCAGCGGGTATCGGGATCCAACTATCTCATAGAAGGTATGCAATCTCATTGCAAATTTCAACACTTGAAATTCCCAATAATATTTTACCCCTAGCATCCTATGACCTTGACGAATGCTAACAAACCATAGGGTACTAGTCAAGTTCAACCCGTCATTTCCCGATTGAATTAAATCCACCCGCACGACCCTTGACGAATGCCAACAAAGTCGCACGACTACCCTAACTCAATCTGCAACATATGCATAAGCAGATAAGCATAAATAGCTACCGCACACTACGCATTGACGAAAGCCAACAAACGTAGCACGAATACTATGAAGTACTTATCTAAAATGACGGAGGGCTACGACAGGTTTTTAAGAAAACCCTTTTCGTAATGAACTTGATATCGTTGTAGAATCGAGTGATTTTAAATGGAATGTTTTTGAGGCTTTTCTAGTTTTGCTAAAGGGGTCACTCTCGGTGAAGGGATCGTCGGCCCTTTCCTCATCGAATAAGGTGCAGGGTATATCATATATACCACTATGCAAAGCAAGAACTATAGAAGCAATCAAAAGACAAACCGAGTTTGTAGCATCTGCTAGTTTCACTAAAGAGGTCACTCCCGGAGAAGGGATCTCGGCTCTTTCCTTATCGAATAAGGTGCTGGATGTTCTACAAAGAACACCGCTATGCAAAGCAAGAACTAGAGCTACCAGTTTTTAAACAAGTTTCTACAACATCTTAGGTTTCTTTTACTTCATTAATCTCATTAATGAAGTCCCTTTTTATTATGCTTCACAAGCATCTCTTTTGAAACGAAATCTGCAATATAACATATATCTCATATATATATATAATATAAACATTCGTCTCAGGTAGTAATATGATCTCATCACAGAACATTGCAGCAGAAGAAACATATATGAAATATTGGATATACTAGGACGTCCGTGTTTTCAATACGAGCCTGTATAAAACACGGATTCCACGGTCGCGATGAATAGCCAAACCCACATCCCTAGACCCCTACGAGAGCGGCAAGCAACACTGCCAATTCTAGGGTTAGGAGTCCCGGTCTCGACTCCTCGAGATGGTCTCCCACTGGACCCTAGAACCCGGTTACTTGTGCTCCCCGCCTTGGGTCTACCTAATGCGGAAAAGTAAATAATATACAATGGTAACATCATCCTCAGCCCGGAAGTGCCCCAATAAAAGAATATTACATACATATGAATTTTACATGAAAGAAAAAGAAAAAACTCTCATCTCACATAAAATCCCCGGCTATTCAAAACACGACGATCCAATATAACATATCATAGCAACACATAATATCTCATATCATCAACGTAAGTAAATATGCCCATCCTAATTGTCGTTGACATATAGCAACGAAACCGGCGATATCACATATTACACTTACGGTCGCAGAAAAGAATGTATAAAACTACAACAGTTGGAATCCGCCACCTCCTCAAACATCGCATGCCTAACCAAATGAATTCCTTAGACATCACATGCCTAACAATTATAAACCCCGTATTTTAGTCTCATAATCGAAAACTCTTTTCAATAACAAGTCGGGCAATTCAACAAGATTCCCGACATCCTGATTGAATGCTCGTCGCAAACTTTAGTAGACGGCCGCACCCCCGGATGCCTTCGACGAAGTGCACTAAGGCGGAACACCGCTGCCGCGAGCACCCGAACGGATGCTTTTGGCGACGGGGTTCTCCTATAGTCACTTGGTCGGGGCTATAGGGCATGGCTGTCTATTAAGTTTACCCGGCGAGTATCCGCGTACGCTACGTGATTGCTACGGACTTTTGATCGCATCAAAATTCCGTGGCAACCGATCAATTGAGACTAAAGTGCTATGTTTATAATATTCAAATCAGTTATCTCATAACTATTTGTGGATTCCAAATATTGTATCACATTCGAGATAAATAGACA
Organism: Agapanthus africanus; assembly: GCA_030015575.1. Taxonomy (NCBI): domain Eukaryota; kingdom Viridiplantae; phylum Streptophyta; class Magnoliopsida; order Asparagales; family Amaryllidaceae; genus Agapanthus; species Agapanthus africanus. Next base: position 200,106,286 of record JASDDO010000006.1, read on the forward strand.
ATGTTAAACTTTCCGATCGAATAATCAAACACCCAAGTTTTCCCAAATAGCTCAACACTTGAGGGGAGTTTAAAAACATCCATTTCATGCCACAGTACAAACGGTCCAGCCGTAGAAGGGTCAAGCCAACGCCTCACATGTGGCACGCTGTACTGCCCCAAACCCTAAGGTTCAAAAGGCAATTCAAGACGGTCACATAATCGAGTTAAGGTTTGTTGTCTTCTAGAGGGTCCATCGCGTTACTTGCACAATTTAAACAACGGAAAAATCCAACACTTGGAAATTTTCCGGGTCGGGAAAAAGTGAGTTATTGATATTCGGTCGAACTTTTTAACACTTTCTAAAATTACCCAGACAAAAAGAACAAAGTTAAATAATCCGATCGAATCATCCAATCCCCAATACAACCCAGAAAACTCAACACTTGAGTGAAAAATAAAAATTCCCCGAAGAATCAGCAAGTACCAACGGTTATTACTATGCAAAAACTAACCATTAATCCCCAAGTACGGCCGCGGAACCACTGCCAATACCCTAGTTTGGCCGCGGTTCCGCGGCGCTTTGAGCGATTCAGAGTGTCGTTTTGCACACGTGTCCATAAAATTCCCTGCTGATTTTTTTAAGGATTTTTAATTCACAAAAATCACAGTTTTGAAAAAAATTCCAGAAAGGGGTAAAGATTAGGGTTTCGGGGTTCGATCGGATTTCTAACTTCGTCTACACTTCGCCTAAAGCTCTAGCTAGGCTCTGATACCACTGTAGGGTTCCTAGGCACACTCATGAGGTTCTACAAGGCATCAACCATGCCAAAATCAAATTTTTATGTGCCGAACAACCCTTTGCAAGATCGTATACTAGAGATTAGGTGAAACTAAAAGCAAGCAAACAACTTTACTGCTAAGTGAAAGGGATTACAACCTTTGTAGATCCAGTCCTTCACTTCATTAGCTCCGTGTAGATGTCCTCATCGCTGCGATCATGAACTCCGGACTCTAGAGAAGCTTCACGAGAAGAACGAACGTGCTTGCTTCGATGACTTCGAGGCCGAAGATGATCTACGTCGGGGAGACACTAACTCAAGCTATTCCTTCACTAGGTCTTGAACTTTGTGAAGAGAACACACTCTACTACATGGCAAGTGGTAGAGGATGAAAAAGTAGGAAGTGGGCTCAATTTAGAATTGATTTTCTCACACTTTTTCTCATGGCACCATTAAAGCTAGCAAGCTATTCATGGAGCTTGATGAAGAAGAAGAAGAAAGGATAATGATCCAAATGAAAACTTATCCTTTTAATTATTGAACCATGGTTGAGTTAAGCCCTCATGCTTAACTCATGTAGAGAATTAACCAAAGTATGAGGTTAAGGGTTAGGTTAACTAATATCCTAAGGAATGACAAAAGAGTTGACTTTGTCAATGTTTATCAAGCGTCATGAAGCTTGATAACTTTGACCAAAGTCTCATCTCTTTTGTTATTTGTTAGGAAATTAGTAAACCCTAATTTAACCTTGACTTGGTTTAAGTCTCATACACCCAACTTGTATGTATCATCAAGCATGATACAAACATGTACACTTGCATATATCACATATAAACAATGTGCACAATCTAGTGAGAAAATAAATCTTAAGTGAGCTAATACTAGTTAATGTAATGTAATATATCAAATATATAATTATTCATTAAATTATTAAATCAACTCTTGATTTAATAACCCGGCTATAACCGACTAATATCATGTGTAACAACTTATCGAATCAACACTTGATCCGATAACCCGGCTATATCGCATACAACCGATCAATGTCACGAATCACGAGAATAGAATACGGTATCTCATATCGTATTAATCTCGGTCTCGCACATATCACATATATGCTCCTACTCCGTTTCGCTTGAGCCAGGAAACCCCTTTGTAGGACTCTAAAGACTCGTCAATACGCCGAAAGTAGGTGATGATCATATCAAACACCCACAAGCCGCAAGCGGTCTGCTAAACGTAACGGCCACCCGGGTATTGAGCGATCAGAAGATCAACAAGCAAGCCCGCTAGTACTCCTGCGAATCCAATCAGTAACACTACCGTACAGTCCGGTCCCGTCGTCTGATATGTCGCATATCTCTCCTAGTGGTGGTAAACGTCAGACCCCAGTAGCTCGATAAGTCGTGTCGATATGAGGTCTATAACAGTTTGAGAAAATACTGATAACACTTACCAGTAAATCTCAGCAACCCTGGCCATGGATTTCCGGTTATAGCCAATCGAACACAGCACAACATCAACTCCCTATACCGGGAGAGACGAATCCCCTCCTATCGCTCATTGCCTCCATGTGATTCGGGACTGTACCCAAAAGCCACCATTTTGCACGCCCTCTTGGACGTGGTATGATGGAAATCAAAGCACAATGGGAATCACACAAGACTCTATGACGATCTCGGGTCAACAGACTACTCTATACCAGTGTCACCGGAGAACTGCCATCTGACGTGAGGTATAATACCATCTGGGAGTTCTCGGCGAGTTCGTCCAGTGTACCTAGTCTCCACTGAGCACCCATACACCATCCTTGATGTCAAACACCGATGGATATGGGATCATCCATCGCCCATCATATGGGTCAAGATGCGTATACGCTAGTCTACTCTGGTGTATCGATGCCCTGTCTCGAAACACCCTCGACTAGGAACAGTTATAGGATGTACTCGTCGACTACCATGGCCCCACTAGTATGATCTCATCATAGTCCCAGTAGTCGAGTACATATCCTAAGGGCTTTATCAAGATGTAATTTAGAGACAATCAGAATACATGTTAAGATAAAGTACAACCAGATAGCATACTATCATGTCGAGCACGAAAGTCCTCCCTATATATGTCCAAGCATCCATTACAATATACATCATATGTACATTAATGGCCTCTAGGGCATACATATAACTAACAGGTCGTACACGATACAAGTCGGGACGCCATGCAATCGTACAATCTCGTCGATGTAAATCTGGGCATACTGAGAAAATCCAAAAGTGGTCTTCACCTGCAGAAAGTGAGCCGCTTTCGTCAATCGATCCACGATAACCCAAATGGAGTTGTACCCTCGACTGTTCCTGGGTAGACCCACAATGAAGTCCATAGAAATCTTCTCCCATTTCCACTCCGGAATGGGCAACGGCTGTAGCTCACTCGCGGGCCTCTGGTGCTTGGCCTTGACTTGCTGACAAGTCAGGCATCTCGACACGAAGTCTGTGACGTCCCTCTTCATCCTTTCCTACCAGGAAACATCTCTCAGATCATGGTACATCTTAGTGGAACGTGGATGAACACTGTACACCGATCGATGCACCTCCTAGAGAATCTCACGCCTCAGTTCCTCAGAATCTGGTACGCATAGTCGAGTCCAAAATCGCAGCATCCCCTGATCATCGATCGCGAACTCGGAGTCTCTGCCCTGTCTAATCTTCTCCTTGATCTCTGAAAGATGGTCATCACTGGGCTGCGCCTCACGGATACGGTCAAGCAACTGTGGACGTGCACAAATATGTGCAAGCTGTCCCCCGGTCGGAGTAAACTCGAACTGCACTCGGCTGTCGCATAGAATCTTCCAATCTGCTGACGACTGCCTCTGCACTGCGCTCAAACAAGATAGACTACCTCCGGGCCTCCGACTCAAAGCATCCGCCACTACATTTTCCTTGCCCGGATGATAAAGGATCTCGCAATCGTAGTCCTTCACTAGATCCATCCAACGGCGCTGTCTCAGATTCAGGTCTCGCTGCTGAAATATGTACATCAAGCTCTTGTGGTCCGTGAATATCTGGCATGCCTTGCCGTATAGGTAATGTCTCCATATCTTGAGCGCAAACACCACTGCAGCCATCTCCCAATCGTGACTGGGCTAGTTCTGTTCATGTTTCTTCTGCTGTCGAGAAGCAAACGCGATAACCCTGTTGTGATGCATCATTACGCAACCTAGCCCCACTCGAGAAGCGTCGCAATAGACCACAAATCCGCCCGATCCCGAAGGCAATGATAACACCGGCAGCGTAGTCAAAAGGGTCTGCAACTGCTGAAAGCTATGCTCGCACGCCACCGTCCAATCAAAAGGGACTCCCTTCCGGGTCAACCCGGTCAACGATGCAGCGATACGGGAGAAGTCCTGAACAAATCGTCGATAGTAGCCGGCCAGTCCTAGAATGATGAGGACCACCGTAACCGATGTTGGTCTGGGCCAATGCTGAACGGCCTCGATCTACTTCGGGTCTACACATATGCCATCTCTCGTCACCACGTGACCCAAGAAATCTACACTATAGAGCCAGAATGCGCACTTGGAGAATTTAGCGAACATTTGATGCTCCCTCAAGGTTTGCAACGTAATACGCAAGTGCTGCTCGTGCTCCTCTCGGCTCTGGGAGTACACTAAGATATCATCGATGAATACGATGATGAACAGATCAAGATACGGCCCGAAGACACGGTTCATCAAATCCATAAACGCTGCTGGGGCATTGGTGAGTCCGAACGACATCACCAAAAACTCATAGTGGCCATAACGCGTGCGAAAAGCCGTCCTCGGAATATCCTCCTGCCGGACACACAACTGATGGTAACCTGATCGCAAGTCAATCCTCGAAAAGTATTCCGCTCCCTGAAGATGGTCGAATATGTCATCGATACGTGGTAAGGGATATCTGTTCCGTACGGTAAGCATGTTCAGCTAGCGGTAATCAATACACAAGCGCAAACTGCCGTCCTTCTTCTTGACGAACAGGACAGGAGCACCCCAAGGATACACACTAGGTCGAATAAGCCATTTATCCAGCAAATCATGTAACTGACCTTTCAACTCTCTAAGCTCCATCGGGGCCATCCGGTAAGGCGGTATGGAAATAGGCCCCGTGCCTGAAATCAAGTCAATGCTGAAAACAACATCGCGCTCAGGTGGTAGCCCAGGAAGCTCGTCAGGGAACACATCAGGGAACTCACTAACAATCGGGATCTGGTCTAAGGGAACCTCTGCAGCTCTAGTATCGCAAACGTTGGCAAGAAACCCCAGACATCCCTTCCTCAAAAGCTGTCCAGCGTGAAGAGACGAAATCAAATTGTGAGGGGCGGTACCACTGTCCCACTGCACAACTGTAAGTCTACGGTAGCGCCCCGGCCAATAATCTTAGGCCAACCGCGGAACAAAAAACTTTTATAAACTGGCGATAGCATAGACTTTAACCCGGATCTAGCCATTAATGCTAAACTAGCTAACTACAAAGATGATAGAATGGCTATACCGATCGATCCGTGTCCTTCGGTCTTTAGCCATCATCCCATGCTCCTCGCGGCATCTCCAATCTCGCTCGATCTCCGGTCTCCTTTTCGAGGTGTCAACACGTCAACGAATCTTTATACGGGCTCCCACCTCTATACCGAGGCAACTCGGACATGAAGTATGCTAACCAACATATCCAAGATGAAGTAGAGAATGAGTGTGAATATTTTGTCTCAAACACCCTAGGGTTCTCATCACATGAGAGGGTTAGGGTGGAGGTTGAAGAAGATGCAAAGGGATGAAGAGTGTGAGCTCAAGAAAATCAAGTGAGCAAAAACCAAGTCTCAAAAATAACCCCTTGGCTGTCCACTAATTTTGGGTGTGGTATATATTAGGTTTTGTGTTGAAATATCAAGGAAAATATCTTACCAAAATATCTCGACAAACCCTAAAAAATATCCTATCCAAAACAAACACCATTAATTCTTTAATGAATCACTAGATGACTTATTACATGAGTCATTAGTGAACATTCTAGAATAAATGTGTCGTCCAAAGTGAGTCGCACTTTCCAAAACCATTTAAACATTTAAACTAAAATGTTTAACCAAAAGAAATGCATCTTCTAAAGTAATCTCGTAACGGATTATGAGAATACCCCTCACCTGTATATACATACCTGTATCCGTATTCCGACCAAATACGAATACCATAAGTCGAAAGTATTCCGACTCAATATAATTCTTGGATCCGGCTTAAACAAAAGCACACCAGTATTATCTGTCCGAACCATGACACGTGCACACGTGCACAAGTGCACAAGCATGTTCGGACCCTTCCATAAAATCATACGGCCTCTACAATGTTTCGCCCGAATATGGGAAACTATCTGTGGGGAACTCTAAAGACTCATCAATACCCTGGCAGTGGGTTTAACCACAAGTACATCAGCGGCACCAGCTGTGTATAACGGCTGCCTATGTATTAACCGAAAGGGAAGCCGATGAGCGAACTCATCCTGAAATCCTACTGAGCCTATCAGTGACAATATCCATACAGTCCGGTCCGTTCGTCTATTAGCATTTCATATCGGGCCTAGGGGCTGGTAACGTCAGACCCCCAAAAGCGGTATAAGTCGTGTCGGAGAGTAGCCCTGAACACCCTGAGAAACTACTGGAATACCTACTAGTAATTCTCACCTGCCTTGGCCAAGGACTTGGTGTAATGGCTCTCCTAGATACAATGCGATCTCAACCCCAATACCGGGAGAGATGAATCCCCTGCCGATCCGCTCACTGCCTCTATGTGGCTCGGGACTGTACCCAACTAAAACCTGTTTGCATGACTCCTTTGAGCCGTGGTAGGGTAGTAATCTAAGCACAGTGGGAACTCACACGAGAAAAATGACGATCTCAGGTAGATGAACTAACCTGTACATATGCCACCAGGGAACTGCTATCTGACGCTAGGTATAATACCAACTAGCAGGTTCCCGGCGAGTCCTATCTGGTGCACTCATAACCCAAAGAGCACCAGTATACATCTTAGGTGAACCAACTGACACCAATGGCTTGTGAGACCGGCCACCGCCCCTCATCGGGGTCTCGACTGTATACATTAGTCTACTCCAGAGTATCGATGCCCTATCTCGAAACTCCTAGGACTAGGGACCACTTTTAAGGATGTGCTTATAGACTACCCAACTCTCACGTATATGATCACCATCATACTATTGGTAGTCAAGCAAGAATCCTAAGAGCTCTATCAACGTGTAATAGTGAACAGTAATGTCACCTAAAGCTGTACACGACTGATAAAGGCAAACCAAATAGCATACTACCATCTCGAGTAAGACTGTCTACCGGTATAGGTCCTCCCTCAATCATTGCAATCACGTACCTGCGATCCAATAATTGACTTTGAGGGTACTATATCCAACAATCTCTCACTTGCACTTAAGGCTAATTATTACGATGTCGCATACTCACAGCCCGTGTGATACCGAACATCCAACTCCTCTACTAACCAGTTTCACAAAGCACGTTTGTAAAACTATTGTGTTCGAGAAATAGCCTCAGTGAGTGGATCTGCCCTGATGTTTCTTTCTATGTCTCTCTTAATCTCAAGTTCGCGGAGAAAGCCATCTCCCGAATTGAGTAATACTTGTCTTAGAATATGTCTGGATGTCTGATGGGACCTAGTTCATAAATGAACTTCAAATACAAACTTCATAGACTGTATCGTCAACTGAACCTAATCAGTATCCTGCACCATGCCTCCCACGGTATCCTCTAGGACCACCTGTCCATAATACTGCCCCCTTCGTCATAGGGAAAACTATAACTCTGACAGTCACTCTGTCATCCATGTCACCTTGGAAGCCTGGAATGATAACCATCTCCTAAAGGAGGCTGTCGTTATCAAATCCCTAGAACATCCACTTATGTTCTAAAACCGCTTCTGTATGTTTCTCCAGGATTGGATTAATATAAACTTATTGCATCTAGTGCAAAAACAACATTTGGTGTGGTACTTGACATCTCATGATTGACTCAATTGCCTAAGAAAGTGATATGCCAATCATGCACATCCTTCTCCTCTATAGTCTGTAACACACCTTTAGAGAGGGAGACTCCATCACCCGCATGTACACCACCATGCCAGCAGTCGTCTATTCTTAATACCTTTAGAATACTGTCTAAGTACCCACAGTGGGAAACTACCCAAATCTAGATCTAAAACCATAGATCTAGTAACCAGAATGTCAGATATTATATCCGTATCCTTTATAGAGAAACAACTGTGTGACAACCACAGTATAACCGATCGTAGTATAGGAATTTTACTTCCTACTCTGTGTGTATCTTCCAAATACCAGGACATCACACCCTAATACCTTCTTAACAGATCCATCCCCTATTCCGATGAAGTTAAACCCATGACTTTCACCACAAAAATAGATGATCTATCTCCGCTATATCTGCCTTAGTCTATAAATAAACATAAGCTACTTGCCCACTATGCTTCCGCTGCTCCCATTGACCACAACAACCCTCTGGCAGAATAATATATACGTGCACTTCTAAAACTAGTTTAGAACGACGCTATACTCATCCTCCTGCCGGGTCTCATAGCCTGGAACAACCGTAGTGTCAAGTCTGGGTAAACAAGAACCTCCCTGTCACCGTCCTTGAGGCTGCCGGAGTACCTCTCGGGTGGCTGAGGTTACCCACCATATCTGCGGAGTGGCTAATGGAATGTCAAACCTGATTGAATTTTTAGGTTTTATTAAATTTTCCGTAATGGTTTGCGGTTCAGGAATCACTTCCAGTTCTACCATACTCCTACTACTTTTTTCTGAAAAAAAATCCATTTTACTAAAACTGTGGTGAGTCAAGAACAATATCACTATTGATCTTCCAAATGGTGGAAAATCAACCCTCGTCATAGCCCGGGTCAACCCATAAACTGATATTACAGAAACGTTCCTTGAGTTATCCAGAGTCTGTTTTTAAGCATAAGACGGACAACTCCCCATACCTTAACATCATTAAGATACGAACCATTCTATATCCAATATAGAAACTTTGTCACTTATTTAATTGGAATCAGATTCAAATCATGCAGCTGTCTCCAGTGCATGTCAACAAAAATGGAGAGAGGCCGATCAACATTTACTCAACTTAGGAATGCATCCAATTATGAGTAACCAGAAAGAGAAACAAGTTTCTCAAAACCATTACTATCAACTGAATACCATACACAAGTATCTACATCTTCGATCACCTTGAAGAATCCCGATACTTGCAACACCTGGTTCTCTACTTTATCCTTTTACCTATAACGTGAAGGAATCCACTCACGTTATCACACTCCAGAAGGTATGCGCATGCCTGGCAAGTTTCAGTTTCTTTAGAAACTTCCGATATGGATTTTTGCCCCATGCTCTTATGACCTTGACGTTGGCCAAAATGTCATAAGTCACATGTCAAGTTCTACCCATCATTATCTTGTTAATTTGAACCCACCCGTACATACCCCTGACGTTGGCCAAATGACAGAATGACTGTCCCAAACCAACTCATCTATCTATGCAACAGATGAATACCCGGCAGCTACCAAACACTATGCCTTGGCGTTGGTCAAAATACATAGCTTGAATACTACTGAATACCCAACTGAAATGATGGAGGGCTACGACTGGTTTTTGGCGAAAAACCTTTAACGTAACGAACTTGATATCGCTGAAGGAACCTGATAGCTTTTTACAAAAATATAGTGGCGAAAACCTTTGCTAGAGAGGTCACTCCCGATGAAGGGATCTCGGCTCTTTCTCGTGGAATGAGGTGCAGGATATTCCAACTGAATACCGCAATGCAAAGCAAACAAGTAATCGAATATAGTGATGTTTTTACCCTGACGCAAACTTCTGCCCAAGGGGTCACTCCCGGTGAAGGGATCTCGGTGCAGGATATTCCAACTGAATACCACTGTGCAAAACAAAAGAAAACGTCCTTGTAACAACACTTTTTGAAAACTGTTCCAACAACGTCAAACATGTTTGTTCTCCTTGCATTGATCAAAATAACTACAGTCCCATCAATTAATCACACCAGAAAAGATTGAAAAATAAAAATGTACGTATATGCCATCCGCATTCGTCACTAGGTCCCGTCATCACCCGTTAGGTTACTTAACTAACGACAGAGCGGGGACTGGACTAGCGCGGGTGTAAAACATATATATCATCTACTAGTATATATACCAATATACAATAATCGCTCCAGGCATGATAAATGCAACATTATAGAAAAGTAATAAGTATCACAGAACAATACAGATAATATGGGATCCCCGGGTTTCGCAGAGCCGCTACTGAAACCCGGCGTTCCCCTGGTCGTCTGGATAGCCTGTGCAATGAAACCCTAGACCCCTACGAGTGCGGCAAGTTACCCTCCAAAACCTGAAGCGAGGCAGCCCCCTACAATAAAGTGAATGGACCACCCGGCACTTCACGGAATCCGGTAACTTGAGCACCCCTCCTTGGGTCAACCTGTACCCCCTACGAGTGCGGCAAATAGCCTTCCAATTCTAGAGTGAGGCCTCTTGCCTCTCAAAGCCATGAGATGCGGACCGTTGCCCTCAAGAACCCAGTTATCCATGCACTCTGTCGAGGGGTAAACCCAGTACAGAAATGAAAATATGTACAATGGGTACATCGACCTCAACCCAGTCGTTCCCCAAAAGAATAATATACAAACAGGCAGTGACGGCAGTCCACATATTGGACGCTCGCCCCGCAATATCAAATGTACAAATATATCCAAACCGCATTACCATTGCACACAACTATCGACCACGACAAATCCGCAACATCACAGCACAACACAGAACATCAACGCGAATGTAACGTTCGCAAACCCGTCTAAAAGAGCTATAGCAATTAGACACGATTTACCGCTCGAATGACATTCACGGTCACAGATATAATGTAAGCACTGTAAACTAACATATTTAAAATCTTGATCGACCAAACTTCCTGAAGTGGGCCCCAAGTACATATCCAGTACTCATACAAAATCTGGGCCCAAACAAAATATTCCAGAAACCACAATTCCACATGAAAGACACCCAGAAGAAAAATGGTATACTGTTGCTACAAAACGGCGGCAGAACCGCGGCCAATACAAGGCTTGTGCGGCGGTTCTGCGGCGTTCTTGAAGGATCAGTCGACCAAATTTCTACAGGAGTCTTAGAAAAGCCTGCACGATTTTCTGACATACCCAAAATAATTTTTAGACCAGTTTAAAAATTCGACAGAAACTTTAACATTGAAAATGCGGTTTTGGAAATTTCGTTCGATCGATATTTTAAACATGTTAGAACAAGCTAGTAAAGGTTAATGGCGTGGCTCTAATATCATGTAAGTCTACGATAGCGCCCCGGCCAATAATCTGAGGCCAACCGCGGAAAAAAAACTTTTATAAACTGGCGCTAGCATAGACTTTAACCCGGATCTAGCCATTAACGCTAAACTAGCTAACTACAAAGATGATAGAATGGCTATACCGATCGATCCGTGTCCTTCGGTCTTTAGCCATCATCCCACGCTCCTCGCGGCATCTCCAATCTTGCTCGATCTCCGGTCTCCTCTTCGAGGTGGCACTACGTCAATGGATCTTTATACGGGCTCCCGCCTCTTTACCGAGACAACTCGGACATGAAGTATGCTAACCGACATGTCTAAGATGAAGTAGAGAATGAGTGTGAATACTTTGTCTCAAACACCCTAGGGTTCTCATCATATGAGAGGGTTAGGGTGGAGGTTGAAGAAGATGCAAAGGGATGAAGAGTGTGAGCTCAAGAAAATCAAGTGAGCAAAAAACCAAGTCTCAAAAATAACCCCTTGGCTGTCAACTAAATTTGGGTGTAGTATATATTAGGTTTTGTGTTGAAATATCAAGGAAAATATCTTACCAAAATATCTCCACAAACCCTAAAAAATATCCTACCTAAAACAAACACCATTAATTCTTTAATGACTCGCTAGATGACTCATTACATGAGTCATTAGTGAACATTCTAGAATAAATGTGTCATCCAAAGTGAGTCACATTTTCCAAAACCATTTAAACATTTAAACTAAAATGTTTAACCAAAAGAAATGCATCTTCTAAAGTTATCTCGTAACGGATTATGAGAATACCCCTCACCTGTATATACATACCTGTATCCGTATTCCGACCGAATACGAATACCACAAGACGAAAGTATTCCGACTCAATATAATACTTGGATCCGGCTTAAACCAAAGCCTACCGGTATTATTTGTCCGAACCATGACACGTGCACAAGTGCACATGCATGTTCGAATCCTGCCATGAAACCATACAGCCTCTACAACGTTTCGCCCGAACTTGGGAAACTATCTGTGGGGAACTTTAAAGACTCGTCAATACCATGGGAGTGGGTTTAACCACAAGCACGTCAGCGGCACCAGCTGTGCGTAATGGCTGCCTATGTATTAACTGAAAGGGAAGCCGATGAGAGAACTCGTCCTGAAACCCTACCGAGCCTATCTGTGACAATATCCATACAGTCCGGTCCATTCGTCTATTAGCATCGCATATCGGGCCTAGGGGGCTAGTAACGTTAGACCTGAACACCCTGAGAAACTACTGGAATACCTACCAGTAATTCTCACCTGCCTTGGCCAAGGACTTGGTGTAATGGAACTCCTAGACACAGCGCGATCTCACCCCCAATACCAGGAGAGACGAATCCCCTGCCGATCCGCTAACTGCCTCTATATGGCTCGGGACTGTACCCAACTAAAACCTGTTTGCACGACTCCTTTGAGACATGGTAGGATAGTAATCTAAGAACAGTGGGAACTCACACGAGACAAATGAAGACCTCAGGTCGATGAACTAACCTGTACACATGTCACCAGGGAACTGCTATCTGACGCTAGGTATAATAGCAACTAGTAGGTTCCCGGCAAGTCTTGTCCGGTGCACTCATAACCCAATGAGCACCAGTATACATCTTAGGTGAACCAACTGACACTAATGGCTTGTGAGACCGGCCACCGCCCCTCGTCGGGGTCTCGACTGTATACACTAGTCTACTCTGTAGTATCGATGCTCTGTCTCGAAACTCCTATGACTAGGGACCACTTTTAAGGATGTGCTTATAGACTACCCAACTCACACATATATGATCTCCATCATACTGTTGGTAGTCAAGCAAGAATCCTAAGGGCTCTATCAACGTGTAATGGTGAACTGTAATGTCACCTAAAGCTGTACACGACTGATAAAGGCAAACCAAATAGCATACTATCATCTCGTGTAAGACTGTCCTACCGGTATAGGTCCTCCCTCAATCATTGCAATCGAGTACCTGTGATCCAATAATTGACTTTGAGGGCACTATATTCAACAATCTCCCACTTGTACTTAAGGCTAATTATTGCGATGTCGCATACTCATGTTAGTTATATGTATGCCCTAGAGGCCATTACTGTACATTGGATGTATATTGTAGTGGATGCTGGGACATATATGGGTAGGACTTTCTTGCTCGACATGATAGTATGCTATCTGGTTGCTCTTTATCTTAACATGTATACTTTCTGTCTCTCTGATTACATGTTGATAAAGCCCTTAGGATGTGTACTCGACTTCCAGGACTATGATGTAGATCATACTAGTGGGGCCTGGGTAATCCATGAGTACATCCTTGAATTGTTCCTAGTCGAGGGAATATCGAGACGGGGCATCGATATTCCAGAGTAGACTAGCGCATATCTTCTCGACCCATGCGATGGGCGATGGATGATCCCATATCCATTGGTGTTTGACATCGGAGATGGTATGCGGGTGCTCTGTGGAGACTGGGTACACTGAACGGACTCGCCGAGAACTCCCAGATGGTATTATACCTCACGTCAGATGGCAGTTCTCTGGTGACACTGGTACAGCTTAGTCTGTTGACCCGAGATCGTCATAGAGTCTTGTGTGTCTCCCACTGTGCTTTGATTTCCACCCTACCACGGCTCTACTGAGTTGTGCAAACAGGTGGTTTTTGGGTACAGTCCCGATTCACATGGAGGCAATGAGCGATAGGAGGGGATTCGTCTCTCCCGGTATTGGGGGTTGATGTTGTGCTATGCTCGACTGGCCATAACAGGAAATCCCTGGCCAGGGTTGCAGTGATATACTGGTAAGAGTTATCAGTAGTTTCACGAATGTTATGGACCCTACGTCGGCATGACTTATCGAGCTATTGGGGTCTGACGTTTACCACCCCTAGGCGAGATATGCGACATATCAGACGAACAGACCGGACTATACGGTAGTGTTACTGGTCGGATTCACTGGAGTGTGAGCGGGCTTGCTCGTCGATCTTCAGATCGCTCAATACCCAGGTGGCCGTTACGTTTAGCAGACCGCTTGCGGCTTGTGGGTGCTTGATATGATCATCATCTGCTGCCGGCGTATTGACGAGTCTTTAGAGTCCTACACAGAGGTTTCCTGGCTCAAGCGAAACGAAATAGGAGCGCATATGAGATATGTGCGGGACCGAGAATGATACGAGTATGTGATACTGTATTCGATTCTCGCGATGTGACATTGATTGGTTATATGCGATATAGCCGGGTTATCGGATCAAGTGTTGATTCGATAAGATGTTACTAATGATACCAGTCGGTTATGTGCGTCATGACCGAATCGTTAAATCAAGTGTTGATTTAATGATTTAATGCATATTTATATATTTGATATATTACTTTGCATCAACTAGTACCGGTTTACTTTAAAAGGATTTTCTCACTCGAATTGTGCACATTGTATATGCGATATAGTTATGTGCACATGATTGTATCATGTTTGATGATACATGCTTACTTGGTTAAGTGTAAAGAATTAAACCATGGTTAAACTCATGATTAGGGTTTTGCTTTCTCATTCATTTATCTTTTTATTTATTATTTTCATTTTGGAAAAAGGAAATGATAAAGTAAAAGATAAATGGTGGCTTGTTTTGTTTTCTAGCTTGAAGCTTCTTGAAAGTTTTGACTTAGTCTCCTTTTTTGTTCTTTTGCTTAAACCTAACCATCCCATTAACCATGGTCTCTTCTCTACACTTAACTAGGGTTTTGATTATGATAAGTATCATTTTATATTTCTATTTTTAACATATACTTATCATATCTTTCTTCTTCATCATCTTCATCTTCCATGGAAAAGCTTGCTACTCCAATGGCAAGTCTTGAAAAAGTGTGAGAAATCCAAATCTAAAGTTTACCCACTTCCTATTTCTTCATCCTCTACCTCTTGCCAAGTAGTAGAGTGTGTTTACTTCACAAGTTTCTTGACTTGGTGAAGTCGGAGCTTGATTTAGCGATGCCTCGACGTAGATCATCTTCGGCATGGACATCGACGACCTAGTTCGCTTATTCTTCGACGAAGCCGACATTGGAGTCCGGATTCTTTTTGGACAGCGAAGGGGACTTCGTTGCGGAGCCGTGGAGGTGGTGGACCGGATCTACAAAGGTTGTATGTCCGTTCCCTTAGTTAAATAGTTAACTAGTTTACATGTTTCGCCTAAATATCTAGTAAACGATCCGTAGTCGGGTTTGTAGGCACCCGTAAATTTTTATTTGTGCATGTTTGATCACTTGTGAGACATCACTAGAGTGCCTAGGAACCCTACAGTGGTATCAGAGCCTAGCTAGAGCCTTAGGCGAAGCGTAGACGGAGTTTGAAGTCCGATCGAACCGAAATCCGATCTCCAAATTGCTCTCTGTACTTTTTTGTAAAATGTGGATTTTTGCAAATTAAAAATATGTAGAAAAATCAGCAGGTAAATCTAAGAATTACGGTGCAAAAATTACCTAATGATCCCTCAAAAGTGCGGCGGAACCGCGGCATTAGCGTGCTAATGCGGCCCTTCCGCCGCCGTTTTGTTTTATTAGGCACTCAATTTTGCACAGTAACTCCTACTTTTTAGTGCTGGTTTTCCTGGGAACTTTTAATCTGGAATCAAGAGTTGAGTATTTTGGGTTGTATTGGGAGTTCATATATTCGATCGGATTGTCAAACTTTGTCTATGTGTCGTTCCGGATAATTTTTTGAATATGTTAAAAAGTTCGACCGGATATAAATACCCAATTTTTCCCCTGTCGGGAAATTTCCAAGTGTTGGATATTTCCGAAGTTTAACGACGTTCTAAGTAGTGCAAGTAACGCGATGGACCCTCTAGAAGACAACAAACCTTAACTCGATTATGTGACCGTCTTGAACTACCCTTTGAACCTTCGGGTTTGGGGCAGTACGGCGTGCCACATGTGAGGCGTTGGCTTGACCCTTCTACGGCTGGACCGTTGGTACTGAGGCACGAACTGAATGTTTTTAGACTTGTTTCATGTGTTGATCTGTATCGGGAAAACTTGGGTGTTCGATTGTTCGATCGAAAAGTTTAGCATTTTCTATTTATCCGGAATGTGATACAATAATTGGAATTCACAAATTGTTATGAGATAACGGAATGAATATTGTAAACGTAGCAGTTTAGTCTCACTTGATCGGTTGCCACGGAATTTTGATGTGATCAAAAGTCCGTCGCAATCACGTAGCGTACGCGGATACTCGCCGGGTAAAACTTAATAGACAGCCTCACTCCATAGCCCCGACCAAGTGACTGTAGGAGAACCCCGTCGCCGAAAGCATCCGTTCGGGTGCTCGCGGTGGCGGTGTTCCGCCTTGGTGCACTTCGTCGACGGCATCGGGGGTGCGGCCGCCTACTAAAGTTTGCGACGAGCATTCGATCAGGATGTCGGGAATCTTGTTGAATTTCCTGACTTGATATTGAAAAGAGTTTTCGATAATGAGACTAAAATGCGGGGTTTATAATTGTTAGGCATGTGATGTCTAAGGTATTCATTTGATCAGGCATGCGATGTCTGAGGAGATTGCGGATTCCAACTGTTGTAGTTTTACACTTTCTTTTCTGTGACCGTAAGTGTAATATGTGATATCGCCGGTTTCGTTGCTATATGTCAACGACAATTAGGATGCGCATATTTACTTACGTTGATGACATGTGATGTTATGTGTTGCTGGATAGGTTATATTGGATCGTCGTGTTTGAATAGCCGGGGGTTTTTATGTGAGATGAGTGTTTTTCATTTTCATTCATGTAAAAACTTGTATGTAATATTCTTTTATTGGGGCACTTCCAGGTTGCGGAAGCAGTCACCGTTTGTATATTATTTACTTTTCTGCACTAGGATAGACCCAAGGAGGGGAGCACAAGTAACCGGGTTCTGGGGTCCAGTGGGAGACCAACTCGAGGAGTCGAGTCCGGGTCTCCTAACCCTAGAATTGGTAGGGTTGCTTGCCGCTCTCGTAGGGGTCTAGGGTTGTGGGATTGGCTATTCATCACGACTGTGGAATCCGTGTTTTATACTGGCTCGTATTGAAAACACGGACGTCCTAGTATATCCAATATTTCATATGTTTCTTCTGCTGTGTTTTATCTGAGATCATGCGATGTTCTGTGGTAGATATTATATATAGTATATATGATATATTATATAGACGTTGCTTATGTTTTACACCCGCGCTAGCCCTGCCCCGCTCTGCCGTTAGTTACCTAACCTAACGGTGCACGAGGGGACATCGAGGCGAATGCGGATGGCATAAGTGTACGTCATATCTATCTGTGATGTTTAGGTAATTTAAATGATGGGATATTCATTAATGAGATTAATGAAAGAAAATAAACCTAATTGATGTTGTGGAATCGAATTTCAAAATAAAACAGGTAGCTACAGTTCTTGCTTTGCATCGTGGTGTTCCTTGTAGAACATCCTGCACCTTATTCGATAGGGAAAGGACCGAGATCCCTTCACCGGGAGTGACTCCTTTAGCAATAACAGGCAGATGCTACTACCCTCGGTTTGTCATTTGATCGCTTCTATAGTTTTTGCTTTGCACAGTGATATATATGATATATCCCGCACCTCATTCGACGAGGAAAGGGCCGACGATCCCTTCACCGGGGGTGACCCCTTTAGCAAAACTAGAAAAGCTTCGAAAAGCATTCCATTTAAAAACCGTTTGATTCCGCAACGAGATCAAGTTCAAAGCGTTAAAGGTTTTCACAAAAACCATTCGCAACCCTCCGTCATTTTAGGAAGTAGAGTACTTAGTATTCGTGCTACGTTTGTCGACCATAGCCGAGGCGTAGTGTGCGGTAGCTAAGTGATGTCTTCCTACACCGCATATGATGCGATTAGTTAGGACAGTCATGTGGCTTTGTTGACCTTAGCCAAGGGTCATGTGGGTGGGTCTAATTAATCACGAAATGACGGGTAGAACTTGACTACTACCTATGATTTGTTGACCTTAGCCAAGGTCATAGGTGCTAGGGGTAAAAATCTTTATCGGGAGTTTCAAGTGTTGAAATTTGCAATGAGATTGCATACCTTCTATATGATAGTTGGATCCCGATACCCACTGCGAGTAATTGTTACTCCTGGGAGAGTTTTGCACTTTGCAATTAACCGATCAAGTAGGTGTCTAGAAAGGTGTCAACGGGGTTACGCCTCTGGGAAAACGAGGTTTACAGTAATTAGGTCCGTGCGAAAGCACGAGGAACCTCCCTCAAAGTACCGACACTGGCCTGGCTGAAAGATTGGCGAACTTGTAGAGTGTAATTAATCCCGGCTAGTCTTTCCTTTTAGGGTTTGAAGGAAGATTTGATAAAAACAGTGGGAGCCATCCTGATTAGATAAAATATATAACCAATCTGATCTTGCAAGAGCGCACGCAGAGTGTTTTCTTCTCTCTCTCTCCTGGTAGCGACCATATCACGCCTTAATCAAGATAAAAATACGGAATATTGACCGAACCCGCTTGTTATACTGAGCTGGGGAACGTTGGTCCCGCTCCAACTTATAATTGTTATAAGACAGAGCAGGAATTAGGGGAATGCCAGAATTCCTATGCCGCCCAAACGAAGAAAGTGCATATGATGCATCTCCTTCGGGTGTGTTCATTACAAAGAACTGTTTCTCAGTATCCTCCGTATCCTGGGTATATGATACCGGATGAGGATCCCAGATATGTAATCTGTTACATAGGGCTACAAAAGGGTAGAAAAACTGAGAACGGGTGATAAGTTTCATGAGACAGAAAACGGGGCAAGTGTTGCAGCCAAGTCTGTCGGTCACTGTCACCCTGTATTGTAATACATTGATTCTGAACGAATATTATTAGATACCGAACCTGATATACAAAATCATATCAGTCTCTTTATAAGTAAAGAAAGGATATAATTTTGTATTGATGGATAATGTTTTGAACATTTCCTATATTAAAAGTTGATCGGTTCAGGCACGTTATCTAAAAGCATTAATGTTCTAAATCAAACTACAGTTCCTAGTATACAGAACACACACAAGAAGAAGAGTTCAGAAATGAACGAATCCTTCTTGAGGCATTGTAGACTAGGTCACATCAATGCGACCCGACTGGCTGAAGTTACATTTTAGATGCATATTTAAATCAGTTTGAATTTACATCTTGTGAAACTTGCCAGTCATGTCATAAAGATTAGATGACCATAGCTCTGTTTATTAGAAACAGAGAAAGAGTTAGTAAACTCTTGGGACTGATACATGAAGATGTATGTAAAGTTTCCTGTCTACACATGCCAGGACTGGTTCTTTATACTTCATTATATTCTATGATAATCTCTCAAGATTCAGTCATATATTCCTGTTGAAATATAAGTCCGAAACTTTTGAGGTATTCACAGAATATAAGTAGGAAGTAGAGAACCAAAATACGGGTATAAGTATTATGTCCTATGATGAGATCAGGGAGGAGAATACTTGTGCATAGCATTCCTGGACTATTCTAAAAGAAAATGAGTTTCTCCCTCAGCATTACTCCTCCGTATAAACCATAACACGATGGTATATCGGGGCGGAGCAATCACACCCTATATGATAAGGTGTGCTCTATGATGAGTACTACTGAGTTACCTATTTCCTTTTTGGGGGTTATGCACTTGAGAAGCTGCATACCTATTGAATTAGGTTCGAATCAAATCAGTGCCTACCACTCCATATAAGATATGGTGCGGGAAGATCCTATCTCTTAAGTAAGTTAAGATTTGGGGTTGTCCGGCCTATGTTTAAAGCAAAATCCGGACAAGATCGAGGCAGGATCAGTTCTGTAGAACTGGAAAGGTTCCAGCTATACAAAACTGCAGTTGATGATTTGACAGAACCATAAGATTCTATAGTTCCCGACGAACCTCAGCCTCTCCGCCGATCTAGTAGGGTTCCTCATCCGCCTGAGAGATACCTCGGTTTCTCGATGATAGTGGAAGCAAGGATTGCATCATGAGATGATGACCCAACTAGTTTCGAGCAGGCCATCGAGAGTAGGGACTCTGTAAGAATGGCTGGATGCTTAGTGATCTGAGATGGAATCCTTATACACCAACCAAGTATGGACTTTGGTTGCTATATCTGAAGGGTTAAATCCCCATCAGGAGCAAGTATATCTTGAGAAGATTACTTGGTGTAGATGGAAAAGTTGAGACTTTCAAAGCTAGACTTGTTAAAAGTTTGCATCATTTACCAGGTTTGGATCATGATGAAACCTTTTTCCAAGTAACTATGCTTAAGTCCATCCAGATCCTACTTGCCACGGCTACATACCATGACTACGATATCTGGTGGTTGGGTGCCATGACTGCTTTTCTAAATGTTTTTTTTTAGAAGAGTGCGTCTATAAGTACACGGCCAGAGGGCTTCGTAGACAGTGGGAGCAGCGGAAACGTGTGCAAGATGCTTTATAAGATTAAAGCAGGCATCGCGGAGTTGGAACATCTGTTTTGATGGATTAGTCAAAGAGTTTGACATCATCAAAATGGTAGATGAACCTTGTATAAACAAAAAGGTAGTAGAGAGTATGGTGGTGATCCTCGTAGAGTACGTAGATGACATACTCTTGATAAGAAAGGAGTTTCTTATGCTACGCTCGATCAATCTCCGCTTATCACAATGATTCTCCTTATAGGATCAAAGTGATACCTACTAAATCCTGGATTTTGGATCTATGAGATAGATCTAGATGGATGTCAGGATTCTCACTAGTTGTAGTGAGATAGTATCAATTGATCCTGGGGAGAATCACTGGAAGTATTCTAGGGTGATAAAGACGACTGAATTTCAGTCACAGGCATTGTCTTTACCCTTAGTAAAGGGACGGTATGTTGGAAGAGTTCCAAGCTAGATACCGCGGCAAACTAGACGATAAAGGCTGGTAACATCGCTATTGAAGATACTACCAAAGAGGAAGTTTGGGTGTATATTGGTTCATAAGATGAACTAGGTTCCTGCCATTGTATGACAATGGAAGTGTGGCTTAGGCCCTGGAACCCTGGTCCCATCAGTGACCCAGACACATTCTGAGGAAGCATCACCTGATCATGGAGATAGTTGATCTCTGGGATGATCGAGGTTAGGAGAGTAGACTTAGAGGACAACACGGCGGATCCACTCACGAAGGCCTTATCCCAGAGAGAGACTCATATGGGATGGTTGAGTATTAGATACTGCAACCACTGCTACAGATGGCCCTAGTGCAAGTGGGAGATTGTTAGTTATATGTATGCCCTAGAGGCCATTACTGTACATTGGATGTATATTGTAGTGGATGCTGGGACATATATGGGTAGGACTTTCTTGCTCGACATGATAGTACGCTATCTGGTTGCTCTTTATCTTAACATGTATACTTTCTGTCTCTCTGATTACATGTTGATAAAGCCCTTAGGATGTGTACTCGACTTCCAGGACTATGATGTAGATCATACTAGTGGGGCCTGGGTAATCCATGAGTACATCCTTGAATTGTTCCTAGTCGAGGGAATATCGAGACGGGGCATCGATATTCCAGAGTAGACTAGCGCATATCTTCTCGACCCATGCGATGGGCGATGGATGATCCCATATCCATTGGTGTTTGACATCGGAGATGGTATGCGGGTGCTCAGTGGAGACTGGGTACACTGAACGGACTCGCCGAGAACTCCCAGATGGTATTATACCTCACGTCAGATGGCAGTTCTCTGGTGACACTGGTACAGCTTAGTCTGTTGACCCGAGATCGTCATAGAGTCTTGTGTGTCTCCCACTGTGCTTTGATTTCCACCCTACCACGGCTCTACTGAGTTGTGCAAACAGGTGGTTTTTGGGTACAGTCCCGATTCACATGGAGGCAATGAGCGATAGGAGGGGATTCGTCTCTCCCGGTATTGGGGGTTGATGTTGTGCTATGCTCGACTGGCCATAACAGGAAATCCCTGGCCAGGGTTGCAGTGATATACTGGTAAGAGTTATCAGTAGTTTCACGAATGTTATGGACCCTACGTCGGCATGACTTATCGAGCTATTGGGGTCTGACGTTTACCACCCCTAGGCGAGATATGCAACATATCAGACGAACAGACCGGACTATACGGTAGTGTTACTGGTCGGATTCACTGGAGTGTGAGCGGGCTTGCTCGTCGATCTTCAGATCGCTCAATACCCGGGTGGCCGTTACGTTTAGCAGACCGCTTGCGGCTTGTGGGTGCTTGATATGATCATCATCTGCTGCCGGCGTATTGACGAGTCTTTAGAGTCCTACACAGAGGTTTCCTGGCTCAAGCGAAACGAAATAGGAGCGCATATGAGATATGTGCGGGACCGAGAATGATACGAGTATGTGATACTGTATTCGATTCTCGCGATGTGACATTGATTGGTTATATGCGATATAGCCGGGTTATCGGATCAAGTGTTGATTCGATAAGATGTTACTAATGATACCAGTCGGTTATGTGCGTCATGACCGAATCGTTAAATCAAGTGTTGATTTAATGATTTAATGCATATTTATATATTTGATATATTACTTTGCATCAACTAGTACCGGTTTACTTTAAAAGGATTTTCTCACTCGAATTGTGCACATTGTATATGCGATATAGTTATGTGCACATGATTGTATCATGTTTGATGATACATGCTTACTTGGTTAAGTGTAAAGAATTAAACCATGGTTAAACTCATGATTAGGGTTTTGCTTTCTCATTCATTTATCTTTTTATTTATTATTTTCATTTTGGAAAAAGGAAATGATAAAGTAAAAGATAAATGGTGGCTTGTTTTGTTTTCTAGCTTGAAGCTTCTTGAAAGTTTTGACTTAGTCTCCTTTTTTGTTCTTTTGCTTAAACCTAACCATCCCATTAACCATGGTCTCTTCTCTACACTTAACTAGGGTTTTGATTATGATAAGTATCATTTTATATTTCTATTTTTAACATATACTTATCATATCTTTCTTCTTCATCATCTTCATCTTCCATGGAAAAGCTTGCTACTCCAATGGCAAGTCTTGAAAAAGTGTGAGAAATCCAAATCTAAAGTTTACCCACTTCCTATTTCTTCATCCTCTACCTCTTGCCAAGTAGTAGAGTGTGTTTACTTCACAAGTTTCTTGACTTGGTGAAGTCGGAGCTTGATTTAGCGATGCCTCGACGTAGATCATCTTCGGCATGGACATCGACGACCTAGTTCGCTTATTCTTCGACGAAGCCGACATTGGAGTCCGGATTCTTTTTGGACAGCGAAGGGGACTTCGTTGCGGAGCCGTGGAGGTGGTGGACCGGATCTACAAAGGTTGTATGTCCGTTCCCTTAGTTAAATAGTTAACTAGTTTACATGTTTCGCCTAAATATCTAGTAAACGATCCGTAGTCGGGTTTGTAGGCACCCGTAAATTTTTATTTGTGCATGTTTGATCACTTGTGAGACATCACTAGAGTGCCTAGGAACCCTACAACTCACAGCCCGTGTGATACCGAACATCCAACTCCTCTACTAACCAGTTTCACAAAGCTCGTTTGTAAAACTATTGTGTTCGAGAAATAGCCTCAGTGAGTGGATCCGCCCTGATGTTTCTTTTTATATCTCTCTTAATCTTAAGTTCGCGGAGAAAGCCATCTCCCGAATTGAGTAATACCTGTCTTAGAATATGTCTGGATGTCAATGGGACCTAGTTCATAAATGAGCTTCAAATCCAAACTTCGTAGACTGTATCGTCAACTGAACCTAATCAGTATCCTGCACCATGCCTGTCACGACCCGAAAGTACGGAACATGACCGGCACTTAGACTACGAAACGTCTCGAGGCGTACGTAATCTAAGTAAGCCGAAAAACCCAGAAATCCAAACCAAGAAAAGTAGTAGAGTGAAGGAAAACCAATTTAAAATCAAGTAGTTTTAATAGCATAAGCCGAGTTATGCGGTTTTAAAAACATCAAGTATTTCCTGAAAATTTCGGCAGAGTCTCCTTTGTAAATACTGGCTCCCAAACAGGATACAACATGAATAGTATACGAAATCAATAAAAAGGCATCCCCAAGCGGGAGCTAGCTCTTCGTCAATCGACGGTCACAACCACACAAGCAATATAATATACAACGCCAACGGCGAGGATTAAAATTCAAAAGGAAACTCAAAACCACAAGAAAACCACAGAAATATAACGCGCGACTCTAAGGTCGAAGGAATTACATCACTGGTCTCTATCTCAAAATAAATACATGTTTGGTTGATGGAACTTCTAGATACAACAGAATAATGATATACAAGATATATAATGGGGGTACGATACAAGTAAACCCACCTACTAGCAAATCATCCGAACGAAACTATGCCCGCAAAGCCGTAAAGAACCCAGTACGGCAAACCTGCAAGAAACTGGGGCACAACGGGGGTGAGTTGCCAACTCGTGAATAGAAAAACATCTACGAATAGAAATCGCATAAATAACGCAACCTAGGTCAATGATCATAATATATCCTCAAATATATGTATAACATGCAGCCTATAACAATGGCTAGGGTGATATCTAACCCGAGTGTAATCTCATGTGCCCGTGTCAGTGCCTCAGGTAGCAATATATCATATGAATGAGGTATGAATGCATGAAAACAGAATACATGTAAATGAAGAAACTGTTTTCATAATTTAGTGAGATTTCCTTTGTATTTTTAATATGAGCTATCATAAATGAAATCAGCATAAAACAGTGCCTAGCATCGGCACAAAACGTAATCCCAATATCTCGATATCTCTGTATCACAGTCTCTGCACCTCAATATCTCGAAATCTCAATGTCTCAATCACAATATCTAGGACGCCGTCAGTCCAGACCGGCCCCTACCATCCATCTCAAGACCATGACGGTATCCTCCGGATATCCGACACGTCGGGTAATATCACCGGTCGGTAGTGCTCCCCTGCCAGGTTTAACGTCAACAACACGATCCTCTTGCCCTGGGGTACCGCACCGGGCCCACCATGTACCCGAAACGGTTCCTCCACTCCTCGAATCGGGTCTCGAAATCCATCAGCAAACTCATTGTGGACGACTCATACATCATGGGAAAACCGCACTTTTTATTTTAAAAGAGAGAAAAGGTTTATTTATGTTTTTGCAGTTTTCCTCCAAATCCAAGAAATCTCATGAAATCCGAATCCAAGTCATCAATAGCATGTAAACAGTGAATATAGGCATGGGAATCCATGAATACGGCATAACAATGAATAACCGTATGCATGAAGTGACAAGTAATAACTACAATATCTAAGCTGGCATATAAGGTAAGTACGCTAATATTATGTCAAACTACTAGCTATCAAGCTAAGTTAAATGAAATAGTATTTTCTAAAGTGTTCGTGACATGGCAATTACCGATGAAGATTTGTGTGAGCCGGCAAGTAAGTGTACGTGGTACATACGCGTCATCGGTAATGGTGCTGGTGTCCTAACAACATGATATTAATAATAGGATATGAATCATAATATAAGCATGCGATGCGGAGCGAACAACAATAATGAGCGGGAGCTAAATATTAAACGCAACTATAACTAATCTGCATTAATCTAATATAAGTCCTACAAATGGTGCCTTTTGAAATAACACGAATCGTGGGGTTTTGAAAATAGGGCTACGGTAGTTTTAAGAAAGGATACGTCTTTTGAAATATCCGTGGATCCCTTGACCTGTCTTCTAATATACCCACGATCCGCTAGTTTTGAAATAGGTAGGAGTCTAATCTAATCTAACAACTACACTAAACTATACGGCTGAACTACAGGTAAGGAAACCACCTATCATCTGAGTCGACACATATACATACCTGTATATGTATAGTCGGTGATCCCGCCTCAATAATATCATATCCGATACCGTATCTATAATCAGACATCCCAAGTCAAGAGTGCGGATCAATCATCAATATATAGCTCGTACGTAAATCCGTCGTACGGCATCCCAAATCGGAGTACGGGTCAATATCACATTCATCATACTATTCATCTGGTATCCTCTTTATCAAATATCATGATCGGGGTACTGATCTACGTCTAGTACAATACTGATACCGCCTAAGTATGCATGCACGTGTGTGAAACACTATGTCAAGGACCCGCCACAACGTCATGTCGTATCTCAAATACGAACCCTACTATATCACCGATCTCACGGCCTCAAATCAAATCTCATCGACTCATCTTAAATCCCAAGTACTATACTCATTATCCATGCATGCGTATATGAATGTACATATGCATAGTCCCATACCCACGCATATATACATATATACACATCCCAATCTACGCACAAGAAAGTAAAGTATGCAAGTCTGTGTGTGCGTATGTGGGTATAACAACTACTCTAGGGTTTCGCAACTAACCCAAAGGTAACCCATGAACACATAAACATAACATGAATAAACATTCTCGTATCATAAAACAACTATATAAACATATATATATGAACTACACTACGGACTGCGGGGGTGCTATACGCCATCCACCCAACTTCTCCCCGTAGATATAAATCTACTCACCTGGTCCTCGCTTGTCGGTGCCGACGTCGCCACGCGCTTACTTGTCGTCTCGAAGTCCACATGGGGTACCTACATATCATAACGCACCATATCGCATTAAAATCCGACTCTTGACCAAAACGATGCACGAATCCCACTTAGGTCAAAACCTGTGGTTGCTTTCACAAATCGACCCAAAAACCCTCGATGTCGGCGTACAAACGCCAAACCATCGAGAAAGCTCCCAACACACTCATTTGTACAATTACAAGCACTAATTATAATATAAAATAGCTTAAAATTCACAAAAACCCCAATTTCACTTAAAAGTCATTTTCCCGAAAATCTAGCAAGCACAAATCACCGTTTTAGTACAAAACTCGATGTATAAACGAATCTAGCGGCCACAATATTCACTAAATATCTTAAATAAGTCATAAAAACAATTTCCGTAATTTAATCTCATTAAATTCCAAAAACCCTAAAATTCTAGTTTACAAAATACCTAAATTTTAACAATTTTATAGCAAAAATGCACAAACTATAATCTAGCTTGGATTTTCATGAACTAAAGTATTAAAATACACTTAATAATGTTAATGAAGTCATGAAAGAACCTAATTATATTTTTCTCATATTCAAATTCATGGTTTACAAAAACCTAGCTAGCAATATAGCTTAATTATTACAATTCCAAACTAACAATTTGCAAACTAGAAATTTGATTAGGTTTTCATTTCACAATATGAAGAACTACAATTGCAACCACAATTACATACTAAAAAACCTAACTTGAATTTCATAAACCCTTACCAAGTTTTTCTTAACATATAATTAAACCCAAATTAATAACTAATAATGCTTGATTTAAGGTATTCAAACAACAATTTAACAAAAGGTCTTGATTTATACCTCACAAGATTAAGGATCTAGCATGCAAATTCTAGCCTCCAAAAGTAGCTTCCATGCTCCTAGATCCATGCTAGATAGGCAAGAAATAATGTGTAGGAGTTGGATTTGGGATTAGAGATGTTTTTATGTGGATTTTGAAGCAATTTTGGAGGATTTTTGATCGGAAGAAAGTGAGGATTCAAGAGAGGGGAGGGCTGTCCAGATTTCGGCCAGGAATAGGAGGGATTGAGTGTGGTTGGTGTGTGTGAAGTCAAGGAGAGAGAAGGGACCCAAGTCAACACAAGACCATGCTTCAATTTTCTATTATTTCCTTTTCTTTTATTTTCTTCTCTTTTATCAAAAGAAGTGGGGAAAAGTTTGGGGAGGGCTGCTGATTTCAGCAGAAAAGAGGAGTAGAAATGAGGGTGTGTGAGTGTGGGTGTGTGGGAAAATGATAAATACTATACCCCAAACAACCATTAACACTAAATTCACCGAAAAAAGTATTTTTCTTCGATATTTTCTAAACCGTTTTGGCAAACGATTTCATTTCAAAAATCACATGATAAAATTTTATTTCAAGTTTTATGATGCACAAAATTTGTTTCAACTCATTCCAATTTGTAATTTTCCCTAATTAAATATATTAGTGACGGCTTAAAATAATATTAAAATAATTAATTTCGGAAAAATTTTCAGAAAATTTGAAATTTCACCAGTGGCTCAATAAACAACAAATACTAGCAATTACATAGCTAGAATATGTATATTTAATTTTATAATAAAGATATTTGCATTTTGACTTTTTACAGAAAACCTGCTTATTTTACCGTTTTTCCGAAATTTCACCAAAACGATTTTCAAAACGTTACAATCTTCCCCCCTTAAAGAAATTCGGTCCCCGAATTTAAATTAAAACTCCCCCCAAATACTAAAACATCTAAGCAAAATCATCAAGTCGTCGGGGCTCCGAAATCGTAAATACATAAAACAAATCGTAGCGCAGCGCATGCGCATGAAAAATGAGCATATAACTCAAATCAAAAATCCGTCAAGCATCCCGCAATCATCGGAGTCATGGGGAAGACATCAATGCCAAATCCAAGGCAAAACCAATATGATATAACTCGAAACTATACATGTAAATATCGAATCTATATATGTAAGTATCTGAAGGAAATGCATGCCAAATCTCTTTAAGTCGCTGTGCAACGCGTATAACACTGCACAGTGGCGGACGTCTATCATAGGAAAATAACTATATACATATATACCTTTGCTTGAAATGTACGTTCCGCCGTTTTGGAAACAATTTAGAATTGTCTCCTTGTTTTAAACATTTCGTGTCATATCAGACACGTAGGTAAATACTGAGGCTATAGCTCGCTTTTTGGAAATCCCTTCAATAACTATCAATGCATGCAAAATATATTCAGGTACTGTCCTCTGACTAGTCCTGCTCAGTACGAAAACGCATACCAATATCATAAAAACGTACTGCTCTATAAGAAAAATCAATCCCAAAATACGCGTATGAATACTACGTGCGTCTGGTGCGCACGGAAATCAAAATCCATATATGTGCCATACATATGCACAGAAACAACATCTAAGTGCATCGGGTGTGCACGAAACATCTGTCATAGGCAACATGTGTGCCTGACAGCAAAATCAGGTGCATCTGACATGCACGAAAAATCTCGATTTAGTGCATCTGGTGTGCACCAAAATCGCATCTCAAGACATGCACTCAACATGCGCGAAAACCAAAAACCAGGGGCATCCATCATGCACGAAATCATGAAATCCAATATCAAGCGCCGAACATGCGCAAAATCAAATCAGGTGCACAAGCTGCACAAAACAAATGTCGAGTATCACAATCGAAATCGAAGTCCAGTGCATCTAAGTGCACAAAAGGCGTATCACTGCACTGCAAGCATATATAAACTATACAGAGTGCAGGAACCAAATCGTGTGCGTGCATACGCACAAAATCAACTCAAATGTCTAAAACCGTAAAATCACAAACATGTGAAACCAAAGCACGAAAACGATATCAAGTGCAACACTGTGCAAAGATCGTAAATCCTCAATCATCAAAATCAAATCATGCGAATAAATCACCCAGAACATCGAAATCGATAATGGCGGAATAGTACCGCTTAAGTGCATCCTCTAAGAATCTCGGGCCAACTGTCGCGGTCACTAGTGGGACGTCTCGTCGATGATCATGAACTCTGGCCTGCTGGTGTGCGTAACAATGACCACTCCTGGGTCAAGGTCTTCACTGTGAATTACCAATCTCTCGGTCCATCGGCTTATCGGCCCTGTCAGGTGTGCTAACGGGGATGATCCCGTTCTGGCACGTTTCTTGTCATCTCCCGGTCAATCATCGCGACCACTCGTAAGACATCATATCACTGGCGTCGGCCTCTGGCTCTCTGAATGTACGTAACACATCTGATCCTGGGTGCAAGTATCATTGCAGCAGTGTCCTGAAAGGAATCCTGCTCATGGTCTCTTCCATGTCTCGTCTCTGCCAACTGTCCGGAAGTCATCGTCCTTTCCTATATCTGCATCTTGCTCTGGAACGGCTGCATACCCATCGCGACTCCTTCTGGAAGGTATATCCAGTACTCTGCCTCGGCATGCGCATCGCATCTCTGATGTCGGCGGAGAGGAACGTCATCTCATCAAGATCTCGTACGAACCTCTTACTCCATTTTCTCTAATGTCGACTGCTTCGGACTCGTATCGTCGTGGCTGCATGGACTGAGCTCCAACAGCTATCCTCGTATCGGGAGTCTCCCAAGAAATGCATCTCACCACCTAGCATCCGAATTAAGTCGAGCCATCCGATCGAGTCGTCAAAACCTCATAATCCCCCAAGAGCTCAACATCTTGGGCACAGCTTAATAGTATCGAGTACATACCACAGCATCGGTGGTCCAGCCGTAGAAGGGCAAACCCAAGCCTCACTAATGGCGTCGTAGAACTGCCGCAAACCCGAAGGTTCAAAGGCTTTCACACGGTCATTAAGTCGAGTTAGGGTTTCATTCTTCTAGAGGGTCCATAGAATTGCCTGCATGCCCTTCCGAATACTTTAAACTTGGAATAATAGGTTTCTGACATTCGATCGTCTCTGTCGACTCTCAACGTCTGCGCGTGAAGTCGTCTCTTGCTGGAATCAATCTATCTGATGACCTCTCATCGGGTAGGCGAACGAACAACATGTCCTAGTCATTCATCCTCGGGTGACTAGCGACCTTCTATCACCTCTTAGTACAACCTGTACTGCAATAGCTCCAACATATTGGGCGATATCTCGTCGCTCGCAGCAACAACTAGCTCACTCGTCTGCACGCTGAACTGTGCCTCAATCATTATGAGTAAGCAATACACCAACGGTCATCAAAATCTGGCTGGCCTCTATCATTGGCTCAATCCTCTAGTGTCGATCCGCACATCCGAGTAACCTCATAAAGGCGATCCGCCAAACGCTCGTGGCGCGGAAACATAGTAAAAAGACACATCTCCGCAATCGTGTGTCGCCGGAATTTCACCCTGGTCAGTCCTCGTTCGTGACGAGCTCGTGCTGACCACAACTCTAGCAGTAGCTCTCCCTGCCCGTAATCGTGGCAGCAAAACCATAACTGGTACTGATGAGGCTAGATCAGAATGAATATAATACTGAGTAAAGAAATGTACATCCTGAGGCTTCTTAAGTGGAGTAGCGTATCGTAAGTATGCCGCGGAACATACCCACGGTACGTCACTCTACTTTAGTCACCTATTCCATCAACCAAGGGTCATCCTACACTCCGAAGGTAAAACCTAACTCTCTGATACCAACTTTGTCACGACCCGAAAGTACGGAACATGTCCGGCACTTAGACTACGAAACGTCTCGAGGCGTACGTAATCTAAGTAAGCCAAAAAACACAGAAATCCAAACCAAGAAAAGTAGTAGAGTGAAGGAAAACCAATTTAAAATCAAGTAGTTTTAATAGCCTAAGACGAGTTATGCGGTTTTAAAAACATCAAGTATTTACTGAAAATTTCGGCAGAGTCTCCTTTGTAAATACTGTCTCCCAAACGGGATACAACATGAATAGTATACGAAATCAATAAAAAGGCATCCCCAAGCGGGAGCTAGCTCTTCGTCAATCGACGGTCACAACCACACAAGCAATATAATATACAACGCCAACGGCGAGGATTAAAATTCAAAAGGAAACTCAAAATTACAAGAAAACGACAGAAATATAACGCGCGACTCTAAGGTCGAAGGAATAACATCAATGGTCTCTATCTCAAAATAAATACATGTTTGGTTGATGGAACTTCTAGATACAACAGAATAATGATATACAAGATATATAATGGGGGTATGATACAAGTAAACCCACCTACTAGCAAATCACCCGAACGGAACTATGCCCGCAAAGTCGTAAAGAACCCTGTACGGCAAACCTGCAAGAAACTGGGGCACAACGGGGGTGAGTTGCCAACTCGTGAATAGAAAAACATCTACGAATAGAAATCGCATAAATAACGCAACCTAGGTCAATGATCATAATATATCCTCAAATATATGTATAACATGCAGCCTATAACAATGGCTAGGGTGATATCTAACCCGAGTGTAATCTCTTGTGCCCGTGTCAGTGCCTCAGGTAGCAATATATCATATGAATGAGGTATGAATGCATGAAAACAGAATACATGTAAATGAAGAAACTGTTTTCATAATTTAGTGAGATTTCCTTTGTATTTTTAAAATGAGATATCATAAATGAAATCAGCATAAAACAGTGCCTAGCATCGGCACAAAACGTAATCCCAATATCTCGATATCTCTATATCACAGTCTCTATACCTCAATATCTCGAAATCTTAATGTCTCAATCACAATATCTAGGGCGCCGTCAGTCCAGACCGGCCCCTACCATCCATCTCAAGACCACGACGGTATCCTCCGGATATCCGACGCGTCGGGTAATATCACCAGTCGGTAGTGCTCCCCTGCCAGGCTCAACGTCAACAACACGATCCTCTTGCCCCGGTGTACCGCACCGGGCCCACCATGTACCCGAAACGGTTCCTCCACTCCTCAAATCGGGTCTCAAAATCCATCAGCAAACTCATGGTGGACGACTCATACTTCATGGGAAAACCGCACTTTTTATTTTAAAAGAGAGAAAATGTTTATTTATGTTTTTGCGGTTTTCCTCCAAATCCAAGAAATCTCATGAAATCCGAATCCAAGTCATCAATAGCATGTAAACAGTGAATATAGGCATGGGAATCCATGAATACAGCATAACAATGAATAACAGTATGCATGAAGTGACAAGTAATAACTACAATATCTAAGCTGGCATATAAGGTAAGTACACTAATATTATGTCAAACTACTAGCTATCAAGCGAAGTTAAATGAAATAGTATTTTCTAAAGTGTTCGTGACATGGCAATTACCGATGAAGATGTGTGTGAGCCGGCAAGTAAGTGTACGTGGTACATACGCGTCATCGGTAATGGTGCTGGTGTCCTAACAGCATGATATTAATAATAGGATATGAATCATAATATAAGCATGCGATGCGGAGCGAACAACAATAATGAGCGGGAGCAGAATATTAAACGCAACTATAACTAATCTGCATTAATCTAATAATGGTGCCTTTTGAAATAACACGAATCGTGGGGTTTTGAAAATAGGGATACGGTAGTTTTAAGAAAGGATACGTCTTTTGAAATATCCGTAGATCTCTTGACCTGTCTTATAAAATACCTATGATCCGCTAGTTTTGAAATAGGTAGGAGTCTAATCTAATCTAACAACTACACTAAACTATACGACTGAACTACAAGTAAGAAAACCGCCTATCATCTGAGTCGATACATATACATACCTGTATATGTATAGTCGGTGATCCCGCCTCAATAATATCATATCCGATACCGTATCTATAATCAGACATCCCAAGTCAAGAGTGTGGATCAATCATCAATATATAGCTCGTACGTAAATCCGTCGTACGGCATCCCAAATCGGAGTACGGGTCAATATCACATTCATCATACTATTCATCTGGTATCCTCTTTATCAAATATCATGATCGGGGTACTGATCTACGTCTAGTACAATACTGATACCGCCTAAGTATGCATGCACGTGTGTGAAACACTATGTCAAGGACCCGCCACAACGTCATGTCGTATCTCAAATACGAACCCTACTATATCACCGATCTCACGGCCTCAAATCAAATCTCATCGACTCATCTTAAATCC
This sequence comes from Agapanthus africanus, assembly GCA_030015575.1. Taxonomy (NCBI): domain Eukaryota; kingdom Viridiplantae; phylum Streptophyta; class Magnoliopsida; order Asparagales; family Amaryllidaceae; genus Agapanthus; species Agapanthus africanus. The sequence goes on from JASDDO010000006.1 coordinate 200,140,218, forward strand.
CAAGTACTATCCTTATTATCCATGCATGCGTATATGAATGTACATATGCATAGTCCCATACCCACGCATATATACATATATACACATCCCAATCTACGCACAAGAAAGTAAAGTATGCAAGTCTCTGTGTGCGTATGTGGGTATAACAACTACTCTAGGGTTTCGCAACTAACCCAAAGGTAACCCATGAACACATAAACATAACATGAATAAACATTCTCGTATCATAAAACACCTATATAAACATATATATATGACCTACACTACGGACTGCGGGGGTGCTATACGCCATCCACCCGACTTCTTCCCGTAGATATAAATCTACTCACCTGGTCCTCGCTTGTCGGTGCCGACGTCGCCACGCGCTTACTTGTCGTCTCGAAGTCCACATGGGGTACCTACATATCATAACGCACCATATCGCATTAAAATCCGACTCATGACCAAAACGACGCACGAATCCCACATAGGTCAAAACCTGTGGTTGTTTTCACAAATCGACCCAAAAACCCTCGACGTCGGCGTACAAACGCCAAACCATCGAGAAAGCTCCCAACACACTCATTTGTACAATTACAAGCACTAATTATAATATAAAATAGCTTAAAATTCACAAAAACCCCAATTTCACTTAAAAGTCATTTTCCTGAAAATCTAGCAAGCACAAATCACCGTTTTAGTACAAAACTCGATGTATAAACGAATCTAGCGGCCACAATATTCACTAAATATCTTAAATAAGTCATAAAAATAATTCCCATAATTTAATCTCATTAAATTCCAAAAACCCTAAAATTCTAGTTTACAAAATAGCTAAATTTTAACAATTTTATAGCAAAAATGCACAAACTACAATCTAGCTTGGATTTTCATGAACTAAAGTATTAAAATACACTTAATAATGTTAATGAAGTCATGAAAAAACCTAATTATATTTTTCTCATATTCAAATTCATGGTTTACAAAAACCTAGCTAGCAATATAGCTTAATTATTGCAATTCCAAACTAACAATTTGCAAACTAGAAATTTGATTAGGTTTTCATTTCACAATATGAAGAACTACAATTGCAACCACAATTACATACTAAAAAACCTAACTTGAATTTCATAAACCCTTACTAAGTTTTTCTTAACATACAATTAATAACTAATAATGCTTGATTTAAGGTATTCAAACAACAATTTAACAAAAGGTCTTGATTTATACCTCACAAGATTAAGGATCTAGCATGCAAATTCTAGCCTCCAAAAGTAGCTTCCATGCTCCTAGTTCCATGCTAGATAGGCAAGAAATAATGGGTAGGAGTTGGATTTGGGATTAGAGATGTTTTTATGTGGATTTTGAAGCAATTTTGGAGGATTTTTGATGTGAAGAAAGTGAGGATTCAAGAGAGGGGAGGGCTGTGCAAATTTCGGCCAGGAATAGGAGGGATTGAGTGTGGTTGGTGTGTGTGAAGTCAAGGAGAGAGAAGGGACCCAAGTCAACACAAGACCATACTTCAATTTTCTATTATTTCTTTTTCTTTCATTTTCTTTTCTTTTATCAAAAGAAGTGGGGAAAAGTTTGTGGAGGGCTGCTGATTTCAGCAGAAAAGAGGAGTAGAAATGAGGGTGTCTGAGTGTGGGTGTGTGGGAAAATGATAAATACTATACCCCAAACAACCATTAACACTAAATTCACCGAAAAAAGCATTTTTCTTCGATATTTTCTAAACCGTTTTGGCAAACGATTTCATTTCAAAAATCACATGATAAAATTTTATTTAAAGTTTTATGATGCACAAAATTTGTTTCAACTCATTCCAATTTGTAATTTTCCCTAATTAAATATATTAGTGACGGCTTAAAATAATATTAAAATAATTAATTTCGGAAAAATTTTCAGAAAATTTGAAATTTCACCAGTGGCTCAATAAACACCAAATACTAGCAATTACATAGCTAGAATATGTATATTTAATTTTATAATAAAGATATTTGTATTTTTACTTTTTACAGAAAACCCCCTTATTTTACCGTTTTTCCGAAATTTCACCGAAACGATTTTCAAAACGTTATAATGCCTCCTACGGTATCCTCTTGGACCACCTGTCCATAATATTGCCCCCTTCGTTAGAGGAAAAACTATAACTCTGACAGTCACTCTGTCATCCATGTCACTTTGGAAGCCTGGAATGATAACCGTCTCCTAAAGGAGGCTACCGTTATCAAATCCCTAGAACATCCACTTATTTCTAAAACCACTTCCGTATGTTTCTACAGGATTGGATTAATATAAACTTATTGCATCTAGTGCAAAAATAATATCTGGTGTGGTACTTGACATCTCATGATTGACTCAATTGCTTAAGCAAGTGATATGCCAATCATTCACATCCCTCTCCTCTATAGTCTGTAAGACACCTTTAGAGAGGGAGACTCCATCACCTGCAGGTACACCACCATGCCAGGAGTCGTATATTCTAAATACCTTTAGAATACTGTCTAAGTACCCAGATTGGGAAACTACCCAAATCTAGATCTAAAACCAAAGATCTAGTAACCAGAATGTCATATATTATATCCATATCCTTTATGGAGAAACAACTGTATGACAACCACAGTATAACCGATCGTAGTATATGAATTTTACTTCCTACTCTATGTGTGTCATCCAAATACCAGAACATCACACCCTAATACCTTCTTAACAGATCTATCCCCTATTCTGATGAAGTCAAACCCATGACTTTCACAACAAAAATAGATGATCTATCTCCGCTATATCTGCCTTAGTCTATAAATAAACATAAGCTACTTGCCCACTATGCTTCCGCTGCTCCCACTGACACAACAACCCTCTGGCAGAATAATATATACGTGCACTTCTAAAACTAGTTTAGAATGACTCTATACTCATCCTCCTGCCGGGTCTCATAGCGTGGAACAACAGTAGTGTCAAGTCTGGGTAAACAAGAACCTACCTGTCACCGTCCTCGAGGCTACCGGAGTACCTCTCGGGTGTCTGATGTTACCAACCATATCTGCGGAGTGGCTAATGGAATGTCAAAACATATTGAATCTTTAGGTTCTATTAAATTTTCCGTAATCGTTTGCGGTTCAGGAAGCACTTCCAGTTCTACCAAACTCCCACTACTGTTTTCTGAAAAAAATCCATTTTACTAAATTTATGGTGAGTCAAGAATAATATCACTATTGATCTTCCAAATGGTAAAACATCAACCCTCATCATAACCCGGGTCAACCCAAAAACTGCTATTAAAAAAACGTGCCTTGAGTTAACCAGAGTCTGGTTTTAAGCATAACCCAGACAACTCCCCATACCTTAACATCGTTAAGATACGAACCATTCTATATCCAATATAGAAACTTTGGCACTTATTTAATTGGAATCAGATTCAAATCATGCAGCTATCTCCAGTGCATGTCAACAAAAATAGAGAGAGGCTGATCAGCATTTACTCAATTTAGGAATGCATCCAATTATGAGTAACCCGAAAGAGAAACAAGTTTCTCAAAACCATTACTATCAACTGAATACCATACACAAGTATCTACATCTTCGATCACCTTGAAGAATCCCGATACTTGCAACACCTGGTTCTCTACTTTATTCTTTTAACTATAACTTCTTAAAACTTAGACCTTGTATTTCTACGAAACACTTGTCTAAAAACTAGAGAAGTCACAAGTATACAGAACATAGTACGAGGACCAACCCCTTTGTCCTAATGGACACAGGACAACATAAAATATTCTGTATAAGTCCGCTGAGTTGAATAACTCAAAACCTGTGCATCGTAGGTTGAAAACTGTACTTATGGTTAAGAACTACTCCGCTGTTCAAAGCTCCTTACCTAATCATCAACTGATATAGATAAATGTCATAGACATAATTTCAAAAGTTATATCTCACTTTATGAAAATAAACGTACAGATATATCAATTTGAAATTGGTGCATAACAACGGATATTCAAAACCAAATACTTGCCGTCAGGCAAAAACCCCAGGCGATTTATTCAAATATCACCAATTACAAAGAATTCCGATATAATGAGGAGGATCACCTAAATCCCAATAACTTACTCCCACTCATCATCTGTAAAACCATACAGATGTTAGAATCATGCTTGGTAAATACATACCCTGGAGTAAGTATCTAATTGGGAAATCAGTTTTCCTTTAACAACGCACAGTGAAACTGAAACATGAAAATGTTTCGTAGGGGTATCCTGGTATTCCTAGTAATGCCACTTCCATTATCCAGATTCATGACTGTAACCGTATATTTCGTTGCTATATCTCCAAATCCCTTTATTTGTCTTTAGTCATTATCTTTTGTACACCATCGTTAGGCTTAATGGTTTTCTTCTTTCCCTACCGTTCGGCACCATCCTATGGTTTGGAAGAAGACTATCCAATAAGCGTAATAGGTGTATACTCCTAATCCTAGGAGTACTCACAACTCGAGAGAAGTAGATGATAAAAGACAGCCGGAATAAACCTTATTCTATTCCTCCTCAACTGGAGAAAAGAAAAGGTGAAATAGGAGTGGCGATGATCTACGCGGTTTGGTCGTGAATGATACCTGTCACATTTTACTTTGCCCTCTTTCTAATCCCTTCATATGTCTTTACTTATTATCTTCTGTACACCCTACTTAGGCAAATTGGTTTTCTCCTTTCCTTACCTTTCGGCACCTGCCTATGGTTTGGAAGAAGATTATCCAATAAGCGTAATAGGTGTACTCTCCTAAACCAAGGAGCCCTCTCAACCTGAGAGAAGGTGATAATAAAGGACAACTGAATAAACCAATTCAATTTCTCCTGAACTTGAATACATCCTCGAAGATAGAACAAGTTCCTTTGAGTTCGTATATAACCATACGATGGATTTATCCAATGGAAGTGGATGTTCGTATATAACCATACGAGTTCGTATCAAACAACACGTGTGCGTCAACAGAACTTACTGAAAGAGTACCTGAGACCACTGCATTGGACGCCTGCGCGTCCTGGTGCGTCAAAGCAAAAACCCGTGCCTTCCCTCCACCTGCGACTGGCTGTCCCCTGCCGGCAACTGGCTGTCCTCTGCCTCGGTCACCCCATCCTCTCCGAACGAACCCTCCGCGGCCATGACCTCTCTGTGCGTAAGTCTGACGCTGAGCAATAGCAGGTGCAAGAGGCAACGCTCTTTGAGGTGGTGAAGGTGGTAAAGTGATATGTGGTATTGCTGTCTCCCTCCGGTGTACCTCGGTACAATCTCTGATGCAGTGATGAGGACTACCACACCCAAAGCATCCACACGACGACTGCTGACCCTCCTGGGGATAAAAGCTAAACATCTGACCTCACCCCGAGTCTCTGCCACCTGTACGACGTCTGTCACGGCGTCCGAATGGAAGTCTCCGTGCTGCTGTGTCAGTACGAACCCGATTCGGCCCTGGAACTATCGAAGTCTCAGCAAGGCGCTCTTCGACTAATAGGGCTGCATCTACAGCTGCTGCATAAGTCTCGCAATGATGTGTGCTGATCACAAGAAACAACGGTGTAAGCAGGCCTCGAACAAACCTCTTGACTCACATCTCCTCAGTAGCTACTAAATATGGGGCATACGTAGATAGCTCGATAAACAGTACGTCGTACTCTGCCACTGCTATCTCTGGAGTCTGACGTAAAGAGTCGAACCTGCGCGCTCTAGAATCTGTGACACTCTGTGGAAGGAAACAAGCAAGAAACACCGTCACAAACTCAGTCCAAGTCATACGAGGAAGACCTGCTGCTCTGCCCTTCTCAACCGACTCACACCACTTTTGCGCAAGACCATCCAGGCGAAACCTCACGAACTCCACCCATCTCGCATCGGAGCATCTCAGTAAAAGACCGCGGATCCTCAGCTGCATCGGTGCCTGTGAAGACCGGAGGCTTCAGCCTCATAAATTCAGATAGCGACACTGTGATAACCTCTGTAGCTGCAGGTGCAACTTCCTGAACTGTAGGTACCATCGCAGTCCCTGTAATGGGTGGAACTACCTCTGGTCGCTGCGTTAGAAGTGCTTCAACTAACAAACCCATCATCTGGCGCATCTCCTGCATACCGGCCCCTAGCATAGCGATCTGGTCTGTCGAAGGGGGAACAGTCTGCTCTGGTACAACCGGTGTACTGCCCAGGTCAGTCCGCGTCTCAGACGGGTCAACTCTAATCTCGGCTCTCGCGGCCGCTCTCTGCGCCCTCGTAGTCTTCGGCGGCATAATGGCTGGAAATGAAACAAGATTCGATAAGAATACGGAAATCGAATCATAAGAATGTATATAATCATGAAGGAATTTCAACCAATAAGTCCCAAGGTCACTTAGGCGAAGTACCGTGTCGTGAGTATGCCGCGGAACATAAACACGCTACGCCACTCTGCTTCAGCTACCTACTCCATCATACCAAGGACATCCTACTCTCCGAAAGGTAAAACCTACGCTCTGATTCCAACTTTGTCACGACCAAAAGTTCGCCCCATGACCGGAACTTGCCCACGCAACGTCTACAGGCGTAACGCGATTAAGTAAGCCGAAACCCAGAAATCAAAACCATTAAAAATAGTCAGTGAAGTAAATGTTAGTTTAAAACATTTTAGAAAACCTTGAGTAAAAATCCTTAAAGTTTATGTTATTTTCTTAAAAATTTCGGCAGCACCTCCTTTGTTAAAGCTAGCCCCGAAATCGGGTACAAGACATGATAGAAGTAAAATGACTTACAATAAGAATAAAGCATCCCTAAACGGGAGCAATCACAACCAACGGTGGAAACAACCACCACAATAATAGTATACGACGCCGTAGCGAAGAAATGAACAATATAAGTGTAAATAGCATTAAAGAATAAAAGAAATAGGCACCCAGAGTCACAAAATAATATACAATATCGTCCTCACAACTGGTCTCTAAGTCAAAACTGAAAGGTTCCTTGGCACCCTATAGAGGTCTCACAAGGCATAGAACATGCCAATATAAAAATTTATGGGTGCCGAGAGACCCTAATACGGATCTTAGACTAGAATTCTAGGCGAAAAGATAATCTAGTTAACTACTTAACTAAAAGTTAGATGCTACAACCTTTGTAGATCCGGATATCCACTTCCTTAGCTCCACGTAGGCGTCCTCTCGCTGTCCATCTTGAATCTTGGACTCTCGCGACGGCTTCATCGGAGAAACGAGCGGAATATGTCGTCGGCTTCGTGTCAAAGACGATCTACGTCGAGGCATCACAAGTTCAAGCTCCGACTTCACAAAGTTGTGAAACTTGTGAAGAAAACACCCAAAACAACTTGGCAAGAGGTAGAGGGTGAAGAAATAGGAGGTGGGTTCACTTTAGAATTGGATTTCTCTCACTAGAACTCAAGTTGCCATTAATGGCATCAAGATTTCTATCTTGAAGAAGAAGGTCAAGAAGAAGAAGAGAATATCATAAGTGTTTTGTAAATGATAAAATAAATCAATACTTATCATTTACAAACCATAGTTTAGTGTAGAGAATAGACCATGGTTAGTTGGATAGGTTAGGGTTAAGCATGAAGACAAGAATGGTTAAGAAGTCAAAGCTTCATGAATCTTCAACTAAAGACAAACTTCTCCACCATTCTTATCTCAATCTTTTTCCAAATAAATAAATGAAAAAATAAATAAATAAATGAATATGCAAAACCCTAATTATCAAATTAAAAATGGTTTAATTCTATATACTTAACTAAATTATCAAGTATCATCAAACATGATACAAGTATGTGCACAAAAGTATATCACATATACAACTTGCACATCAAGTGAGAAAATCCATATAAAGTGAACCAATACTAGTTAATGCAAAGTAATATATCAAATATATAATTATACATTAAATCATTAAATCAACATTTGATTCAATGATTCGGTCATGTCGCACATAACCGACTAGTATTTAATGTATCGATTTATCGAATCAATGATTCGATAACTAGGTCATATCGAATATAACCAATCGAAACATTTATCGCGAGAATGAAATACGGTATCACATACTCGCATTATTCTCGGTCCCGCACATATCTCATATGCGCTCCTATTTCGTTTCGCTTGAGCCAGGAAACCTCTGTGTAGGACTCTAAAGACTCGTCAATACGCCGGTAGCAGATGATGATCATATCAAGCACCCACAAGCCGCAAGCGGTCTGCTAAACGTAACGGCCATCCGGGTATTGAGCAATCAGAAGAACGACGAGCTAGCCCGCTCACACTCCTGTGAATCCAACCAGTAACACTTACCGTACAGTCCGGTCTGTTCGTCTGATACGTCGCACATCAAGTCTAGGGGTGGTAAACGTCAGACCCCAATAACCGATAAGTCGTGCCGATGTGAGGCTCATAACGGGTCGAGAAACTACTGGTAACACTTACCAGCAAATCTCTGATCAGCCCTGGCCAGGGACTTCCCTGTTACGGCCAATCGAGCACAGCGCAACATCAACCCCCAATACCGGGAGAGACGAAACCCCTCCTATCGCTCATTGCCTCCATGTGACTCGGGACTGTACCCAAAGACCACCGTTTTTCACGCCCTCATGGACGTGGTAAGGTGGAGATCAAAGCACAGTGGGAATCACACAAGACTCTATGACGATCTCGGGTCTACAGACTAACCTGTACAAGTGTCACCTGAGAACTGCCATCTGACGTGAGCTATTATACCAACTGGGAGTTCTCGGCGAGTCCGTCCAGTGTACCCAGTCTCCACTGAGCACCCGTACACCATCTCTGATGTCAAACACCAATGGATATGGATCATCCATCGCCCATCTCATGGGTCGAGAAGCGTATACGCTAGTCTACTCTGGTATATCGATGCCCCGTCTCGATACACCCACGACTAGGGACCTTGAAGGATGTACTTATGGACTACCATGTCCCCACTAGTATGATCTGCATCATAGTCCAGGTAGTCAAGTACACATCCTAAGGGCTTTACCAACATGTAATCATAAGACAGTTTAAAGAGACTAGTGTACATGTTAAGATAAAGAGTAACCAGATAGCATACTATCATATTGAGCAAGAAAGTCATCTCTATATATGTCCAAGCATCCAATATAATATACATCATCTGTACAATACTGGCCTCTAGGGCATACATACAACTAACAATCTCCCACTTGCACTAGGGCCAACTGCTGTAGTATCGCATACCGAGCATCCCGAAGAGTCTCTCAAACTGTATCTGGGGAATGTCCTTCGTGAGTGGATCCGCCGTGTTGTTCTTCGTGTCAACCCTCCTGACCTCGATCTCCCGGCGATCAACTATCTCCCGGATCAGGTGATACCGCCTCAGAATATGCCTGGATCGTTGATGGGACCTGGGTTCCTTGGCCAAAGCCACCGCTCCATTGTTATCGCAATACAAAGGTGTTGGATGCTCAATGGATGGAACCACTCCAAGTTCCGTAATGAACTTCTTGATCCAGACAGCCTCTTTGGCAGCATCGTTGGCAGCGATGTATTCAGCCTCCATCGTCGAGTCTGCCACGGTTTCCTGCTTGGAACTCTTCCAGCTAACCGCCCCTCCGTAAAGGGTAAAGACAAAGCCCAATTGCGACTTAGAGTCGTCCTTATCACTCTGGAAGCTCGAATCGGTAAAGGACTCCACTTGGAGTTCTCCGTTACCATACACCAAGAACATATCTCTAGTCCTTTGTAAGTACTTGAGAATGCTCTTCACAGCTGTCCAGTGACTCTCTCCAGGATCAGCTTGATACCCGCTCACTATACATAGTGAGTATGCTACATCGGGTCTGGTACATAGCATCGCATACATGATAGAGCCTACTGCCGAAGCATAGGGTATCCCTTGCATGCGAGCTCTCTCGAAATCAGTCTTGGGAGACATCTCTTTGGAGAGAGTGACTCCAGAGATCGTGGGTAAGTTCCCACGCTTGGACTCTTCCATACTAAACCTCTTTAGTATGGTGTCAATGTACCTGGATTGGGACAATCCCAAAATCCTTTTGGATCTATCTCTATAGATCCTAATTCCCAATATGCAGGAGGCATCACCAAGATCTTTCATTGAGAATCTTTGTGATAAGAAGAGCTTGACCGATTGCAGCATAGGAATATCATTTCCTATCAAGAGTATGTCGTCCACGTACAATACGAGGAAGACAACCTTACTCTCTGCCACCTTCTTGTAGATACAAGGTTCATCTGGGTTTTTGACGAAATCAAACTCTTTGATAACGATGTCAAAGCAGATGTTCCAACTCCGCGATGCTTGCTTTAATCCATAAATGGATTTAAGCAGCTTGCACACCTTCCCGCTGCTCCCACTGTCTACGAAGCCCTCTGGCTGAGTCATGTACACGCACTCTTCTAAATCACCATTTAGAAAGGCGGTCTTAATATCCATTTGCCAGATTTCGTAATCATGATAAGCAGCGATGGCAAGCATGATCCGGATAGATTTAAGCATAGCCACTAGAAAAAAGTTTCGTCATAGTCCACACCTGGTCTTTGACGAAAACCCTTTACTACAAGTCTAGCTTTGAAAGTCTCCACTTTCCCATCTACACCAAGTTTCTTCTTGAAGATCCACTTGCTCCCAATGGGTTTTACCCCTTCAGGAGCAACGTCCAAAGTCCATACTTTGTTGGTGTACATGGATTCCATCTCGGACTGCATAGCATCCAGCCATTTCACTGAGTCCCTACTCGTGATGGCCTGCTCGAAGCTAGTTGGGTCATCATCCTCCATGATGCAATCCTCGCTACCACCATCCATGAGAAAACCGTAGTATCTCTCAGGTTGGCGAGGAACCCTACTAGATCGGCGGAGTGGCTGGGGTTCATCGGGAACTACGGAATCCTTTGGTTCCACCAGATCTTCTGTTGTAGCTTCTGCAGCTGGAACCTCTTCCAGTTCTACCTCATGACCACTAATCTCTTTTTCAAGAAATTCCTTTTCTAAAAAGGTGGCATGCCGAGAAACAAACACTCTTTGTTCCTGAGGGTGGTAGAAGATATACCCTCGCGAATGTTTGGGATATCCAATAAACTTACACAGAATGGACCTTGCCGCGAGTTTGTCCGGATTTTGCGTTTTTACATAGGCCGGACAACCCCATATCTTAACATAATTAAGACATGGTCTCTTTTCTTTCCATATCTCATATGGAGTGGTCGGCACGGTTTTGGTGGGAACCATATTCAATAGGTCTGCAGCTGTTTCCAGTGCATATCCCCAGAAGGAAATAGGTAACTCAGCTGTGCTCATTATAGAGCGCACCATATCTAATAGGGTGCGGTTCCTCCGTTCTGATACATCGTTGTGCTGTGGTGTATATGGAGGAGTCAGCTGAGAGAGAATCCCATTCTCTTTTAGGAAGTCCAAGAATTCACTGCTTAAGTATTCTCCTTCTCGATCAGATCGTAGGATTTTAATACTTTTTCCGGTTTGGTTCTCAACTTCATGTTTATATTCCCTAAATTTCTCAAAAGCTTCTGATTTGTGTTTCATTAGGAACACATACCCGAACCTGGAGAGATCGTCAGTGAATGTAATGAAGTATGAAGAACCATCCCTGGCATGTGTAGACATGGGACCGCATACATAACTTTGAATAAGTCCCAAGAGTTCGGTAACTCTTTCTCCGTGTCCCGTAAACGGAGTTTTGGTCATCTTTCCTTTGAGACATGACTGGCAAGTGTCATAAGATGAAAATTCAAACGGATTTAAATATCCATCTTTATGCAACTTAGCTAGTCATGTCGCATTGATGTGACCCAGTCTACAATACCACAAGAAGAATTCGTTGAGTTCAGAACTCTTCCTCTTGTGTGAGTTTGTTATGCTCAGAACTGTTGATTGATTTAGAACATAAATGCCATTGCACAACGTACCTGATCCAACCAACTTTTGGTTACGGAAAATGTTCATAACATTATCCTGTAATACAAAATTATATCCCTCTTTACTTAATAAAGAAACCGATATAATGTTGCATATCAGGTTCGGCATGTAATAGCATTCGTTCAGAACCAATGTATTACCAGTTGGTAATACAAGGTGATATTCCCCGACAGTCTTAGCTGCAACAATTGCGCCATTTCCGACTCTAATGTCTTTATCACCTTCTCCAAGTTCTCTACCTTTCCTGAGCCCATGTAACTGATTACATATATGGGATCCTGACCCGGTATCTAATACCCAGGACGTAGAGCAAATGGAGAAACAGTTCTCAGTAACGAACACACCCGAAGAAAATGCATCAACATGTACTTTCTTCATTCGGGTGGCATGGGAATCCTGGCATTCCCCTATATCCTGTTCATTCCTATAACTCTTATAAGAAAGAACGGAACCAACGTTCCCCAGCACAGTATAACATGCGGGTTCGGTCAATACATCCATATTATTATCTTCATTAGGGCATGAAATGGTCGCTACCTATAGAGAGAGAGAGAAGAAAACACTTTAGCGTATGCTCGTGCAAGATCAGATTGGTTATTATCTTATCTAATCAGGATGGCTCCCACTGCTTTTTATCAAATCTTCCTTCAAACCCTAAAAGGAAAGACTAGCCGGGATTAATTACACACTACAAGTTTGCCAATCTTTCAGCCAGGCCAGTATCGGTACTTTGAGGGAGGTCCCCCATGCTATCGCACGAACCTAATTAATGTAAACCTCATTTTCCCAGAGGCGTAACCTCGTTAACACCTTTCTAGACACCTACTTGATCGGCTAATTGCAATGTGTAAAACTCTCCCAGGAGTAACTCTTACTCGCAGTGGGTATCGGGATCCAACTATCTCATAGAAGGTATGCAATCTCATTGCAAATTTCAACACTTGAAATTCCCGATAATACTTTTGCACCTAGCATCCTATGACCTTGACGCAGGCCAACAAACCATAGTGCCCTAGTCAAGTTCAACCCGTCATTTCCTGATCGAATTAAACACACCCGTACGACCCTTGACGCAGGCCAACAAAGTCGCACGACTACCCTAATCCAATCTGCATCATATGCATAAGCAGATAAATACTAGTTAGCTACCGCACACTACGCCTTGACGCAGGCCAACAAACGTAGCACGAATACTAACTACTACTCATCTGAAATGACGGAGGGCTACGCCAGGTTTTTCTGAAAATCATGAGCGTAATGAACTTGATATCGTTGTAGAATCAAATGAAGTTTTGAAATGGAGTGATTTTGAGATCTTTGGTTTAGGGTTTCGGGTTCGTTCGGGCTTCAAATTGCGTCTAGACTTCGCCTAAGGCTCTAGCTAGGCTCTGATACCAGAGAAAGGTTCCTTAGCACCCTATAGAGGTCTCACAAGGCATAGAACATGCCAATATAAAAATTTATGGGTGCCGAGAGACCCTAATACGGATCTTAGACTAGAATTCTAGGCGAAAAGATAATCTAGTTAACTACTTAACGAAAAGTTAGATGCTACAACCTTTGTAGATCCGGATATCCACTTTCTTAGCTCCACATAGGCGTCCTCTCGCTGTCCATCTTGAATCTTGGACTCTCGCGACGGCTTCATCGGAGAAACGAGCGGAATATGTCGTCGGCTTCGTGTCAAAGACGATCTACGTCGAGGCATCACAAGTTCAAGCTCCGACTTCACAAAGTTATGAAACATGTGAAGAAAACACCCAAAACAACTTGGCAATAGGTAGAGGGTGAAGAAATAGGAGGTGGGTTCACTTTAGAATTGGATTTCTCTCACTAGAACTCAAGTTGCCAATAATGGCATCAAGGTTTCTATCTTGAAGAAGAAGGTCAAGAATAAGAAGAGAATATCATAAGTGTTTTGTAAATGATAAAATAAATCAATACTTATCATTTACAAACCATAGTTTAGTGTAGAGAATAGACCATAGTTAGTTGGATAGGTTAGGGTTAAGCATGAAGACAAGAATGGTTAAGAAGTCAAAGCTTCATGAATCTTCAACTAAAAACAAACTTCTCCACCATTCTTATCTCAATCTTTTTCCAAATAAATAAATGAACAAATAAATAAATAAATGAATATGCAAAACCCTAATTATCAAATTAACCATGCTTTAATTCTATATACTTAACTAAATTTTCAAGTATCATCAAACATGATACAGGTATGTGCACAAAAGTATATCACATATACAACTTGCACATCAAGTGAGAAAATCCATATAAAGTGAACCAATACTAGTTAATGCAAAGTAATATATCAAATATATAATTATACATTAAATCATTAAATCAACATTTGATTCAATGATCCGGTCATGTCGCACATAACCGACTAGTATTTAATGTATCGATTTATCGAATCAATGATTCGATAACTAGGTCATATCGAATATAACCAATCGAAACATTTATCGCGAGAATGAAATGCGGTATCACATACTCGCATTATTCTCGGTCCCGCACATATCTCATATGCGCTCCTATTTCGTTTCGCTTGAGCCAGGAAACCTCTGTGTAGGACTCTAAAGACTCGTCAATACGCCGGTAGCAGATGATGATCATATCAAGCACCCACAAGCCGCAAGCGGTCTGCTAAACGTAACGGCCATCCGGGTATTGAGCGATCAGAAGAACGACGAGCTAGCCCGCTCACACTCCTGTGAATCCAACCAGTAACACTTATCGTACAGTCCGGTCTGTTCGTCTGATACGTCGCATATCAAGTCTAGCGGTGGTAAAGGTCAGACCCCAATAACCGATAAGTCGTGCCGATGTGAGGCTCATAACGGTCGAGAAACTACTGGTAACACTTACCAGCAAATCTCTGATCAGCCCTGGCCAGGGACTTCCCTGTTACGGCCAATCGAGCACAGCGCAACATCAACCCCCAATACCGGGAGAGACGAAACCCCTCCTATCGCTCATTGCCTCCATGTGACTCGGGACTGTAGCCAAAGACCACCGTTTTGCACGCCCTCATGGACGTGGTAAGGTGGAGATCAAAGCACAGTGGGAATCACAGAAGACTCTATGACGATCTCGGGTCTACAGACTAACCTGTACAAGTGTCACCTGAGAACTGCCATCTGACGTGAGGTATTATACCAACTGGGAGTTCTCGGCGAGTCCGTCCAGTGTACCCAGACTCCACTGAGCACCCGTACACCATCTCTGATGTCAAACACCAATGGATATGAGATCATCCATCGCCCATCTCAGGGGTCGAGAAGCGTATACGCTAGTCTACTCTGGTATATCGATGCCCCGTCTCGATACACCCACGACTAGGGACCTTGAAGGATGTACTTATGGACTACCATGTCCCCACTAGTATGATCTGCATCATAGTCCAGGTAGTCAAGTACACATCCTAAGGGCTTTTACCAACATGTAACCATAAGACAGTTTAATGAGACTAGTGTACATGTTAAGATAAAGAGTAACCAGATAGCATACTATCATATTGAGCAAGAAAATCATCTCTATATATGTCCAAGCATCCAATATAATATACATCATCTGTACAATACTGGCCTCTAGGGCATACATACAACTAACAAAAACATAACTGATAGATGGAGAGTACTGGATACAATGAGTTGTACAATGAAATGTAAACAGAGAACTGCAACCCACCTATAGCAAAATGGCTCGCACGCCAACTGTAGCGGTATCCGCAAAAAAAAAGATACAAGGATGTAGCCCTGCCGCGACTACTCTGATGGTCTACCTGCAAGCACTGTGGCACAACGGGGGTGAGTTGCCAACTCGTGAATAGTAAATGACATATAAAGGTAATCGCAGGTATGCACGTTCTGCGATACTCTAAAATGTGCAACAGATAACATCAATATGGTAAACTGGGTATACAATAATCATGTGAGGTACTCTATCAGGTGCTAAAGGTACATGATGCAATGTATGTAAATGAGTGCTGAGCATGGGAAAAATAAATCACCAACATGAATCATCATTGTGGAAAACCCCGGTGTCTACCAAAAACACCCTAAATCCCATATAACTCAGGCGCCGTCAATCTAATCGGCCCTCATGTCCTGTAAATCTCATAAAAACGGAGTGCCCAACATCGACACTCGAAAACATCATGAAATACTCGTGTCCAGCATCGACACGGAAATACTCATCTCTCAGGCGCCGCATACCAAATTGTCCCTCGATATATCTTATGTCATACTCCCAGGCGGTATCCACCGGATATCCGTTGGGTCTCCAAACTGTCACTGGCAGGTAGTAGTCCCTCCGCTGGGCTCACCGTCTAACTATACGAGTCTTCTTGCCCCGGGGTACCATACCGGGTCCACCAAGTACCCACAGACGATGCCTACCTCTACTCGAATCGGGTATATGTACATAAGCTCTCAGAACTGAGAAAACTCATGGTGGACGCACTGAAATATCATATAAAGTGAAACCGGGTTTTCAAAATAAGGCATACTTTCTTGAAATAATACCACGGTTCTCAAATCCAGAAATAGCATGAAATCCAAACTCAATGCGTAAATCCATACGATGTGATGTATGCATCATAAAGTCGTACTATGAGTAATAGGGAAAAACCGCTCTTTAAATAATTTCAGTCTTAAAATATATATCATGCGGTCCCCAGTTTTCCCAAAAACCAGCTTATCTAGGTAGGTACAATGTGTATATGCGTAAGTATGGATGCATCAATGTATATGTGTACAAATACGAATATACAACGTGTATGTGCGCAAGTATGGATGTATGAATGTATATGTGCACCAATATGGGTATCCAAATGTGTATGCGCACAAGCATAGGAGTATCAATGTGTATTTGCACCAATAGAGATATATCAATGTGTATGTACACCAATATAGATATACAAAAATGTATGTGCACAAGTAGAGATGTATCATGTCGAATCATATATGAGGTGAGCTACAATACATTGTTTATGGAAATTCTATAGTGTGAGTGTTATGGCAATTACCAACGGTGTATGTGTAACATGTAGATTAGTGCTCGTGCAACATTAACCGTTAGTAACAGGGCGGCGTTCTATTAATTCTAAGTCCATATAGAGCAGGGAATACAATATGCAACAAATAGAATCCATGCGCAATCAATGTATATGAATGCAAATATGCAGCTACAATATCTTATCAAGCCCTGACGCATAAAGCCATACGGGAGATTTCCCCGTAGATGTTAAATCTACTCACCGTGATCTCGTGCTAAGTGTAGACAACTACCTGCTTCCCCTTCTGTGCGGCGTCCGAAGTACCCGCCTGCGGACCTAGAATTTACATAAAGGAATACACATAAGCTAAAATTCTGCAAAACGCAATATCAAAACCAAATGAGAAACTCGCGCCACAAGCTAAACGCGTGTGTACTGGATACGCCAAAATGTGTGTATACGCGTCTGAAACTACCCTGACACGCTGTGACACGCATTAACCTCCAAACCCACTCACAAAACGTACATGTCGCGCAAGTTTAAAAATATTGAAAACAAGGTATTTAGTTCCAGATTTTAATACAAACAGAATTAAGAAAAGTTGCATATACTAAACACCTTAGATATGTAGCAGACTCCCCCAGCCCAAACACAGACACCCAACTCACCTTTCTGGCCGCAATTTGCGGCCAGAATGAATTTTTCTGCGGCCTGGGTTGTGAATTAGGGTCTCGTGCTTTGTTTGTGTGGTCTAGGTCTAGTGAACATGCTCCTGTAAACTCAACTTTTCTCTGAAGCACCCGGGTCAAAAGCAGATTTCAAAACAGCACTAAATCTTCACTAAACACTAATTTACCACTAAACATAATACATTAGGGAGTTTTAGTGTAACCTGAGGCAAAAACTTGGATTTAACAGCACTAATAACCCAAAGTTAAGCTAATAAGACCATAAAAACCATTACATGACCTAATCTACACATAAATCACCTAATTACCACTAATACACCATCTAAACCCTAAATTATGTTAAGTAACTAAAAGTTTAGCAAATAAGAGGATTAGGGTAAGCTTTATACCTCAAAGGGGTTTAGTGATGGCTCAACTTGTTAACCTTGTCTTCAAAGGCAAAGATTTGCCTCAAGAACCCACAAGTAGTGCTTAAGCAAGAGGTTTAGTGATGAGGGAAGGGATTTTTAATGGAGGAAGGGGCTTAAATGAAGGGAAGAAAAAGAAGAATGATGAGGGAGCGGGGGGGCTAATGCTGGACAGAAAAGAGAGGGTGAGAGAGTGTGTGAAGTGAGGAAAATGAGGGTTTTCTTTTATGAAAAGAGTACAGAGAGTGAGAGGGGGGGTTAGGGGACAAAGCATGGAATTTTCTCTCCCCTCATTTAATGCCAAGCATGCTTTGTCTCCCATGCCCCCTCTCTCCTTCTCCAAGGTCAACCCAAAAGGAAAATTTCAAAAATTTTATTTCTTGAAACTAAAATACTTAATTTAAATTCATATTTTATCTAATGAAATGGTTAAAGCACCATGGCTACTAAGCATGGTTTAACCCTAAATTAGCCCTAGGTTAACATGCACATGTGTGTGCAAGTCCAAGTAAATTCTAATAAAATATTCATTAATTTTTATAAAATATTTGAAAAGCGTTTTGGTAAACTTTTTACTAAAAGTCATAATCACTAAGAGCATTCTAAGTTGTTACAGTCAAGGGCGAGTACGGGTGGGTTCAAATTAACCTGGACAATGACGGATAGAACTTGACTTGTGACTTATGATTTGTTCGCCTTAGTCAAGGTCATAAGAGCATGGGGTAAAAATCACATCGGGAGTTTCTAAAGAAACCGAAACATGCCAGGCATACGCATGCCTTCTGGAGTGTGATAACTTGAGTGGATTTCATCAAGTTATCATGCAACGATAGTTGGATCTCGATTCCCACTGATGAGTTGGTTTACTCCTCGGGTGATTTTAGATGATCCCGAATAATTCTTCTTTTGGGTTTGGAAGAGAATTTGAGGATACAGTGGGAGACATCCTGATTAGATAAAGTGAGTAACCGTTCTGATCTTGATTAGAGTGCATGCTGAGTGTTTCTTTTCTCTCTCTCTTTGGTAGCGACCATGGCCCGACCCTAGATTAGAACTCATAAACTAAGTTAATAGAACCTTCTTAAAACACACTGCCTTTTGGATTGTCAGAGTTGTATACTTCATTGTGTAAGTCCATGTCACGAACCCCACGAACTTGCGGGGAACAGAATATATGAAAAACGATTATCAAAGCTTCGTAACATGGACTTAAGCGCATGAATCGTGTCTAAACCGTTACTAGCAAACTACGAGAGGTTTAACTACTCGGATTCGAAGTTATACCTCACGTTACTTGTCCTTCGGGTCTTCATCGCTGTCCTCCACTCCTCGTGGGCTCCTTGGAACATCGGCACCTCAATGGCCTCCTCGAGTCAAAGACGATCCACCCGAGAGCTCCTACGCCAAGCTTGATCTCTAACTTGAGATAACTAGGTTGCTCAAAGTTCTAATCTAAGCTACCTAGGGGATATCGAGTAAGGTTATGGATGTATTAGTCTAGCTAACCCTTGATCTCAACACATGAGAGGTTACCGTTAGGGTTTCAAGAATGAGAGAGCTTGAGGAGAGACAAGGTGATGATAAGAATCCTTTTAGATGAATGAATTCATTTGTGTACATATGAAACATATGATAATATTAAGTAAATAACAAATAATGAATTATCACCATGTTTCATTAATACACTAAGTGATTCATCACATGAGTCATATAAAACATTAAATGAATCATTAACTCAATGTATGAATCACTACATGACTCATTAATCCAATTAATGCATATGCCACCTTAACCCCCAAGTCACCATGCTTCTAGAAGCTTCCCGGAAAATTACGAGAACGCCCCTCCAATCCGTGAAAACACGGAAAAACTTTAGACTGTATAAATACAATAACCCGATACTAGAATCTGGCTTAAACCAAAGCCGGCTAGTAAAAACTGTCCGAACGCCGCACCTGCGTTTAAACACGTATGCGTCCGAACCCTTGTCGTAAAACCATACGACCTCTATATCGTTTCGCCTGGATCAGGGAAACTCTCTGTGTGGGACTCTAAAGACTCGACATTACGCTGGCAGTGGGTTTAACCACAGACCGCAAGCGGCACTAGCTGTACATAACGGTCCCCAGTTAGATGTCGATAAGAAGGCCGATGAGGAAACCCATCCGAACTCCTACTGAGCCTGATGTGACAATCTCCATACAGTCAGGTCTGTTCGTCTAAGACTATCGCATATCTTTCTTAGGGGGCGGCAAGCGTCAGTCCCCTAATAGCGGTATAAGTCGTGTCGGAGCGTAGCCCATTACACCCTGAAAAACTACTGGAACCTACCAGTAAATCTCACTTGCCCTGACCAGGGACTTTGCGTAATGGCTCTCTGACACAGCGCGATATCAACTCCCAATACCGGGAGAGACGAATCCTTTCTAACCGCCACTGCCTCCAAGTGCTCGGGACTGCACCCAACTGCTACCTGTTTGCACGACTCCTTTGAGCCGTGGTAGGGTAGCAATATAAGAACAGTGGGACACACTCGAGGCGAAGTAGCAGTGTCAAGTCTGCGGACTATGCTATACTCATGTCACCTAGGAACTGTTAACTGACGATGGGTATAATACCATCCAACAGTTCCCCTGCGAGTCCTGTCCTGTGTACCCGTAACCTAACGAGCACCTGTATACTATCTCCAGTACGATGTACTGATGACTGTAGGACAGACCATCTACCCAACTGGGATGAGAAGCGTACACACTAGTCTACTATGGAGTATCGATGCCAAGTCTTGATAATCCTACGACTAGGGACAAGTATAAGATGTTGCTTATAGACTACCCAGCCCCCACTAGTGTGACTGCCATCACAACGCTGGTAATCATGCAAAGATCCTATGGGCTCTACTAATATGTATAAGTGATACATTACAAGAAACATATTAAAGTAGACACAAACCAAGTAGCATACTACCATTTTTAGCAAGACTGTATATACAACTGTGAATATCCCAAGCTTCCATTAAGTAATATACATACAAGTATGATACAATAATGGCCCCTAGGCATATACACTAACAATATCCCACTTGCACTAGGGCCATCAGCTGGCATATCGTAGACCTATCATCTCGAATAGCCTCTCGAACTGCGTCTGAGGAATGGCCTTTGTGAATAGATCAGCAATGTTATTCTCCATCTCTACTCTTTTCACCTCGATCTCCCGGCGATCTACGATCTCCCTGATCAGGTTATACCCCCTTATGATGTGTCTGGACATCTGATGGGACCTGGGTTCCTTCGCTAAAGCTATAGCGTCGTTGTTGTCACAATACAAAGGTATTGGATCAACACTGGTAGGAGCCACCTGAAGTTCTGTGAGGAACTTCTTCATCCAGACAGCTTCTTTTGCGGCATCGCAAGCAGCTATGTACTCCGCTTCCATTATTGAGTCAGCAACGGTCTCTTGCTTGGAACTCTTCCAACATACCGCCCCTCCATTGAGGGTAAAGACATAACCCGACATGGACTTAGAGTCATCCTTGTCACTCTGGAAGCCGGAGTCGGCAAAGGCCTCTATCTGCTGGTCTTTTCCGCCATACACCAAGAACATCTCCTTAGTCCTCCTCAGGTACTTGAGAATGTTCTTTACTGCTATCCAGTGATTCTCCCCAGGGTTTGCCTGATACCGGCTTACAACGCTCAATGCGTATGCTACATCTGGTCTGGTACATAACATCACATACATTATAGAGCCTACCGCTGAAGCGTACGGTATAATTGACATGCGATCTCTTTCCAAATCAGTCTTGGGAGACATATCTTTAGAGAGGGTGATTCCGTGACAAGCCGGTAGGTTACCACGCTTAGAATCTTCCATTCTGAATCTTTTCAATATGGTGTCTATGTACCTGGACTGCGAAAGTCCCAACATCCTCTTTGATCTATCACGATAGATCTGGATCTCCAGAATGTAGGTGGCATCACTCAGGTCTTTCATGGAGAATTTCTGTGACAAAAATCTTTTGACTGACTGTAACATAGGAATATCATTTCCTATTAGGAGAATGTCATCCACGTACAAGACGAGGAATACTACAGCTCTCCCTATAATCTTTCTATATATGCATGGTTCATCTGGATTTTTGATAAAGTCAAATTCTTTGACAGCGTCATCAAAACAGATGTTCCAAATCCGAGATGCCTGCTTTAGTCCAGAAATGGATTTAAGCAACTTGCATACTTTACCGCTGCTCCCACTCTGAATGAATCCCTCTGGTTGATCTATATAGACGCACACTTCCAAATTACCATTTAGAAAGGTCGTCTTTACGTCCATCTGCCAGATCTCATAATCCTGGAAGGCAGCAATAGCAAGAAGGACCCGAATGGATTTAAGCATAGCCACTGGAGTAAAGGTCTCGTCATAGTCCAAACCAGGTCTTTGACGGAAACCCTTTGCAACAAGTCTAGCCTTATAGGTTTCAACCTGTCTATCTACACCAATCTTCTTTCTGAAGATCCATTTGCATCCTACGGGTTTTACCCCATCTGGAGCAATGTCCAAAGTCCATACTTTGTTAGTGTACATAGACTCCATTTCGGTCCGCATTGCATCCAGCCATTTTATTGAGTCAACGCTCTGAATGGCTTGCTGGAAGCTAGTAGGCTCATATTAGTCAATAGTGCAATCCTCTCTATCCCCGTCGATGAGAAAACCGTAGTATCTCTCGGGCGGATGAGACTGCCTACTACTCCTGCGGAGTGGCATCGGGATGTCCCTTTCTTCTGATACCTCTGGTTCTACCAAGCTTTCAGTAATAGCTTGTGGTTCTGAAATTTCTTCCAATTCTATTGCGCTCCCACTTATCTGATTTTCTAAAAACTCAGTTTCCAAGAAGCGAGCATTATGAGAAACAAAAATCTTTTGTTCCTCTGCGTAATAGAAATAATATCCTTTGGAGTTCTTTGGATATCCCATAAACTTACATTGTATTGATCGTGCCTCGAGCTTGTCCCCATGCTGCTTCTTTACAAAAGCTGAACATCCCCATATCTTAATATGCTTAAGATAGGGTTTCTTTCCACACCACATCTGATATGGTGAAGTAGGCACAGTCTTAGTTGGAACTCGGTTCAAAAGGTATGCAGCTGATTCTAGTGCATATCCCCAGAATGATCGTGGTAACTCAGCCTTACTTATCATGGAACGAACCATATCCAATAGGGTTCGATTCCTTCTTTCCGATACACCGTTGTGTTGTGGTGTGTATGGAGGAGTAAGTTGAAAGAGAATTCCATTCTCTTTTAAGTAACCTAGGAACTCGGCACTTAAGTATTCACCACTTCGATCAGATCTCAGTGTCTTGATACTTTTGCCTGTTTGGTTTTCCACTTCATTTTCGTATTCATGGAATTTCTCAAAGGCCTCAGATTTATGTTTCATTAAGAAGACATATCCATACCTAGAGAAATCATCCGTAAAAGTAATGAAGTAGGAATAACCACCTCGCGCATGTGTAGACATTGGACCGCACACAACACTGTGTATGAGTCCTAAGAGCTCGCTCGCTCTTACTCCGTGTCCAGGAAACGAAGTCTTAGTCATTTTTCCCATGAGACAAGATTCACAAGTAGCATAAGATTGATATTCGAACGGATTCAAATATCCTTCTCTATGTAACTTAGTTAATTGTGTTTCATTGATGTGACCTAGTCTACAATGCCATAAAAAAGCCTTATTTATTTCTGGAGACTTTCTTTTCAGTGTGTTCTGGACATTGAAAACCTGAGCTTGACTTAATACGTATATACCGTTATCTAATGTACCTGACCCAATCAGAACTTGATTTAGGTGGATGTTAACTACATCGCTTACGAATGTAAAATCATATCCCTCTCTCGAAAGTGAGGACACTGATATGATATTACAAGTCATACTAGGTATATATAAACAGTTACGTAAAATCAATATATGCCCACTTGTCAAACCTAGGCGATATTCTCCCACGGATTCAGTGTTCACTGTCATTCCGTTTGCAACGTTGAGAGACCAATCACCTACCTTTATAACTCTACGGTTTCTCAAAGCATGTAATGAATTACAGATATGAGATCCTGCTCCGGTATCTAGTACCCAGGAAGTAGAGTTAATTGACATACAGTTCTCAATTACAAATACACTAGAGGCTGAAGCCACAACATGCTTCGTATTCTGGCTACTGGCTTCCAAAGCCCGGCAATCATTCTGCCAATGCCCAATCCCATAACAATAGGAACGTCCCTCTTGTACTACATTCAGTCCCGAAACTTTTGCATTTCTCTTTCCTTCTACTTCCCTGGTTTCCATCAGGGTAGAAGGTAGAGACTGTAGAATCAAGTCAGTATCTGACCTATTTCCCAACGTGGTCTCTAGGTCCTTGAGCTTCTCAATATATCTAGTCATTATATGGACGTTATCCACTACATTTGACCCGACAGCCAACCTCGCTTGAATCAATTCGTTCGAGGTCTCATATCTTGTGATATGAGATTGCTCTCCATATAAATCTTTGTTATGGAGAAAGATGGAAACTATGTCCATCTTCTCGTGCAGCTTCTGGTATACACCATCAACTGAAGCTAACACGAGGCACTTGGCTTTCGTTTTATCCTTTTCCCTTGTCTGACGGATATCCATATCCACGATGGTGGAAACTGGACGTGGGACGGCGGGATCTTGAGTAGTAATAGGGTGGTCCAGCTTGTCATAGGCAATGGACATCTGGACAGACCTTTGCCAGTCATATAAGTCAGATTCGGTCAATTTGTTATCTAGATGTAACCTAGTCGTGGTCATAAGGTCGCTGCAATTAAGAGAGAGAGAAGAAAACTCTTTTAGCATAATGCTCTTGCAAGTTTAGAGTGGTTTTTAATTTATCTAAACAGGATGGCTACCACTGTTTCTCGAATCATTCCTCAAACCATAAAAGAAGAATTAGCCAGGACTATTCTCACCGTACAATACTTGTTTAACCGTTCAGCCAGGTCAGTGTCGATACTTCAAGGGAGGTTTTCCAACGCTTTCGCGATGTTCCTTAATTAAAGAACCTCTTTTCTCTGGGGGCGTAACCCCGCTGACACCTTTCTAGGCACCTACTTGGTTTATAGCATTGATCGTTAAGTGATGAATCTCCTGATAAGTAGTATATACTCACAGTAGGATCGTGATCCAAAATATCATCGTATGATAATGTTGAAGGAATCCTACCAACATTCATCAAACTCCAAAATGGTATGCAATACTAGCAAATTTCAGTTTCTTTAGAAATTCCCGATGTGGATTTTTTCCCCATGCACTTATGACCTTGACTTTGGCCAAACAAATCATAAGTCACATGTCAAGTTCTATCCATCATTTTCCAGGTTAATTTGAACCCATCCATACATACCCTTGACTTTGGCCAAACAAGGCAGTACGACTGTCCCAAACCAACGCATCTATCTATGCTACATATGAATATCCAACAGCTACCAAACACTGTGCCTTGACTTTGGCCAAACAAACACAGCTTGAATACAATTGACTATCCATATGAAATGACGGAGGGCTATGACTGGTTTTTGCAAAACCGTGAACGTAGTGAACTTTATATAATCGAAGGAACCTGATACTTTTCAAAAGGAGTGGTTAAAGCTCCGCAAAAAATTCCGATCTTTTAAAATAACCGAGTGGTTTCTTTTAAATTTGTTCCAACGACTTAACTTTGGTTTATTTTCTTTGCATTATAATAATGCGTCCCATCATTTATCCTATCATTGCAGAAAACAACGAAAATACCACGTCCTCTTATGCCATCCGCATTCGCCTCGGGGTCCCGTCATCACCCGTTAGGTTACTTAACTGACGACAGAGCGGGGGCTGGGCTAGCACGGGTGTAAAACATAAGTGATGTCTAATAGCTATCATATATAGATATTGTACATTCGTCAGACTCAATAATATGCATTCCAGATCATAGATGAACTTTATTGGATATACTAGCAATCCGCATTTGCTTTGAGCCTGCAATAATAGACGGATTACACAGTTGTGATGAATAGCCATTACCCCAACCCTAGACCCCTACGGGTACGGCAAACTACCCGCCAAGTACCCGAAGTGAAGTGTTCTCCCTCAACAACGTGAGTAGGCCACTAAACACTTCAACGTACCCGGTAGTTTGTGTACCCCGCCTTGGGTCTATCCTAGGAGCAAAAACAGTAAAAAGAAATAATACAACGGTGGCTACAACCGCAACCTGGATGCGCTCCGCAAAAGAATATTAAATCATATTACATTTACATTGAATGAATGAATATTAAACCCATCTCAAACCCCGGCTAATCATCACAACACTCCAATCAAGTCCATATACACAAACAGTAAACATTAAAAAAATGTGCAACCCCCTGCCAACCGACATACTAGCAGTTAGGGGAGATTTACGAACACATTAAACATTACAGATAAAAACCCAATTAGAAAATAACTTAGAACAACGATCAACAACCATTTTCCGTGTCTACCCCAAAAGCAAAGCAGCACTGAAGTAACCTGGGTAGAAACAGAACATTCTGGAAAACAGAAAACCTCAAAATATGAATTACTGAGCAAATCGGAGTCAACTCGGAGTTGACTCCGCCGCGGATCCGCGACCATCAAGACGAGTTAGAACTCCGTATTTTCCTTGAATTCTTATATTTACCTGCCGTGAATTTTAAGGCATATCAAATATTTTTTTAGACATGTTTAAAATTAACGGAACTGTTAGGGTATCTGGGGTTTCGTTTTTGCGTTTTCTGACGATCGAAGTTCTAATCAGTTGCTAACAAGCTAGTAATGGTTTAGTTGGCTCTGATACCACTGTAAGTCCATGTCACGCACCCCACGAACTTGCGGGGAGGCAGAATATATGAAAAACGATTATCAAAGCTTCGTAACACGGACTTGAGCGCATGAATCGTGTCTAAACCGTTACTAGCAAACTACGAGAGGTTTAACTACTCGGATTCAAAGTTATACCTCACGTTACTTGTCCTTCGGGTCTTCATCGCTATCCTCCACTCCTCGTGGGCTCCTTGGAACATCGGCACCTCAACGGCCTCCTCGAGTCAAAGACGATCCACCCGAGAGCTCTTACGCCAAGCTTGATCTCTAACCTGAGATAATTAGGTTGCTCAAAGTGCTAATCTAAGCTACCTAGGGGATATAGAGTGAGGTTATAGATGTATTAGTCTATCTAACCCTTGATCTCAACACATGAGAGGTTAGGGTTAGGGTTTCAAGAATGAGAGAGCTTGAGGAGAGAGAAGGTGATGATAAGAATCCTTTTGGATGAATGAATTCATTTGTGTATATATGAAACATATGATAATATTAAGTAAATAACAAATAATGAATTATCACCATGTTTCATTAATACACTAAGTGATTCATCACATGAGTCATATAAAACATTAAATGAATCATTAACTCAATGTATGAATCACTACATGACTCATTAATCCAATTAATGCATATGCCACCTTAACCCCCAAGTCACCATGCTTCTAGAAGCTTTCCGGAAAATTATGAGAACGCCCCTCCAATCCGTGAAAACATGGAAAAACTTTAGACTGTATAAATCCAATAACTCGATACTAGAATCTGGCTTAAACCAAAGCCGGTTAGTAAAAACTGTCCGAACGCCGCACCTGCGTTTAAACACGTATGCGTCCGAACCCTTGTCGTAAAACCATACGACCTCTATATAGTTTCGCCTGGAGCAGGGAAACTCTCTGTGTGGGACTCTAAAGACTCGACACTACGCTGGTAGTGGGTTTAACCACAGACCGCAAGCCGCACTAGCTGTACGTAACGGTCCCCATGTAGATGTCGATAAGTAGGCCGATGAGGAAACCCATCCGAACTCCTACTGAGCCTGATGTGACAATCTCCATACAGTCCGGTCTTTTTATCTAAGACTATCGCATATCTAGCCTAGGGGGCGGCAAGTGTCAGTCCCCTAATAGTGGTATAAGTCGTGTCGGAGCGTATCCCATTACAACCTGAGAAACTACTGGAACCTACCTGTAAATCTCGCTTGCCCTGGCCAGGGACTTTGAGTAATGGCTCTCTGACACAGCGCGATATCAACTCCCAATACCGAGAGAGACGAATCCTTTCTAACCGCCACTGCCTCCAAGTGCTCGGGACTGCACCCAACTGCTACCTGTTTGCATGACTCCTTTGAGCCGTGGTAGGGTAGCAATCTAAGAACAGTGGGACACACTCGAGGCGAAGTAGCAGTATCAAGTCTTCGGACTATGCTGTACTTATGTCACCTGGGAACTGTTAACTGACGATGGGTATAATACCATCCAACAGTTCCCCTACGAGTCCTGTCCGGTGTACCCGTAACCTAACGAGCACCTGTATACTATCTCCAGTACGACGTATTGATGGCTGTGGGACAGACCATCTCCCCAACTGGGATGAGAAGCGTACACACTAGTCTACTCTAGAGTATCGATGCCCAGTCTCGATAATCCTACGACTAGGGACAAGTTTAGGATGTTGCTTATAGACTACCCAGCCCCCACTAGTGTGACTGCCATCACAACGCTGGTAATCAAGAAAAGATCCTATGGGCTCTACTAATATGTATAAGTGATACGTTACAAGAAACATATTAAAGTAGACACAAACCAAGTAGCATACTACCATTTTTAGCAAGACTGTATATACAACTGTGAATATCCCAAGCTTCCATTAAGTAATATACATACAAGTATGATACAATAATGGCCCCTAGGGCATATACACTAACACATTGCCACTCCTACTTTTACCCTTTGCTTTTCTACGGAACATTCCGTATCACTACGAAGGTCCACATTTATTGGATATTACCATCGTATAGTTACACACGAACTCGAAGAAACTTGTTTCGGATTGGAGAATGGTTTCCGGTTCTGGAGAAATTGAATAGGAATATTCAGTTGTCTTTTCCTTTTACCTTCTCTCAGGTTGTGAGGGCTCATAGGATTAGGAGAGGGTACGCCTATTGAGCTTATTAGAAAGTCTTCTTCTGAACCAAAGGCTAGTGCCGAAAGGTAGGGAAGGAAGAAAAACAATTA
The DNA here is from genome assembly GCA_030015575.1 of Agapanthus africanus. NCBI lineage: Eukaryota > Viridiplantae > Streptophyta > Magnoliopsida > Asparagales > Amaryllidaceae > Agapanthus > Agapanthus africanus. Next base: position 200,169,375 of record JASDDO010000006.1, read on the forward strand.
GCTTAAGTGAGGTATACAGAAGGTAATATGTAAAGACAAATAAAAGGATTAGAAAGAGGGCAAAGTAAATTGCGACTTCTATCATTCATGATGAAACCGCGTATATCATTGCCACTCCTATTTCACCTTTGTATTTCTCCAGAACACCCCGTATCACTATGAAGATCCACATTTATTGGATAATCCATCGTATAGTTATATACGAACTCGAAGGAACTTGTTCCTGTTCGAGGATTGATTCTGGTTCAGGAGAAATAGAATATGGTTTATTCAGTTGTCTTTTATATTTACCTTCTCTCAGGTTGCGAGGGATCCTCGGATTAGGAGAGTACACCTATTACGCTTATTGGACAGCGGTGTAATTCTTCTTAACCAGCGTACAGTTTTCAACCTACGACGCACATGGTTTGAGTTATTCAACTCAGGGGACTTATACAAAGTATTGTATGTTGTCCAGTGTCCATTAGGACAGAAGGGTTGGTATATTCTGTTTACTTGTGACTTCTCCAGTTTTAGACAAGTGTTTCATAGAAATACAAGGTCCAAGTTTTGAGAAGTTATAGGTATAAGAATAAAGTAGAGAACCATGTGTTGCAAGTATCAGGATTCTTTAAGGTGATCGAAGAAGTGGATACTTGTGTTTGGTATTCAGTTGATAGTAATGGTTTTTGAGAACTTGCTTCTCTTTCAGGTTACTCATAATTGGAAGCACTCCTAAGTTGAGTAATGTTAATCGACCTCCTTCCATTTGGTTGACATGCACTAGAGACAGCTGCAAGATTTGAATCTGGTTCCAATTAAATCAGTGTCTCTATTTCTATATTGTATATAGAATGGTTCATATCTTAACGATGTTAAGGTATATGGAGTTGTCCGACTTATGCTTAAAACCAGTTTCTGGATAACTCAAGGCACGTTTCTGTAATGGAAATTTGTGGGTTATCCCGGGCAATGACGAGGGTTAACTTTCTACCATCTGGAAGATCAATAGTGATATTGTTCTTGACTCGCCACAGTTTTAGCAAAATGGACTTATTCAGAAAATAGTAGTGGGAGTGTGGTAGAACTGGAAGTGATTCCAGAACCGCAAAAGATTACTGAAAATTGAATAGAACCTAAAGATTCAATCGGGTTTGACATTCCATTAGCCACTCCGCAGATATGGTGGGTAACCTCAGGAACCCGAGAGGTACTCCGGTTTCCTCAAAGACGGTGACAGGGAGGTTCTTGTTTACCCAGACTTGCCATTACTGTTGTTCTAGACTATGAGACCCGACAAAAGGATGAATATAGCATCGTTCTAAACTAGCTTTAGAAGTGCACGTGTATATGACTTTGCCAGAGAGTTGTTGTAGTCACTGGGAGCAGCGGAAGCATAGTGGACAAGTAGCCTGTGTCTATTTATAGACTAAAGTAGATATAGCGAAGATAGATCATCTATTTTTGATATGACAGTTATAGGATTTGACTTCATCAGAATAGAAGATGGATCTGTTAAGAAGGTAGTAGGGTGTGATGTCCTGGTATTTTTTTGATATAGACTTTGTACGAAGTGAAATTCATATACTACGATCGGTTAAACTGTAGTTGTCACACAGTGTTTTCTCCACATAGGATATATATATTATATTAGGCATTCTGGTAACTAGATTTATGGTTTTAGATCTAGATTTGGGTAGTTTCCCAATCTGGGTACTTTGACACTATTCTAAAGGTGTTTTAGAATGGATGACTCCTTGCATGGTGGTGTACCTGCAGCTGATGGTGTCACCCTCTCTAAAGGTGTATTACAGACTAAAATGGATAGGGATGTGCATGATTAGCATATCACTTTCTTAGGCAATTGAGTCAATCATGAGATGTCACGTACCACACCAGATGTTGTTTTTACACTAGCTGCAATAAGTTTATAAATTAATCCAATCCTGGAGAAACGTTCGGAAGCAGTTTATGAACATAAGTGCATGTTCTAGGGATTTGGTAACGACAGCCTCCTACGGGAGACAGTTATCATTCTAGGCTTCCAAGGTGACCTGGATGACAGAGTGACTGTCAAAGTTATAGTTTTCCCTCTTGACAAGGGGCAGTAGTTTGGACAGGTGGTCTAAGCGGATACTGAGGGAGGCATGGCGCAGGATACTGATTAAATTCAATGGACGATACAGTCTAAGAAGTTTGCTTGATTTGGAGTTCATTTGTGAACCGGGTCCCATCAGATATCCAGACATACTCTAAGACGGGTATTGCTCATTTCGGGAGATGTTTTTCTCCGCGAACTTGAGATAAAGAGAGACAGAGAAAGAAATATTGGAGTAGATCCACTCGCTGAGGCTATTTCTCGAACGCAATAGTTTTACAAACGGGCATTGTGAAACCGATTAGTAGAGAAGTTGGGTGTTCGGTATCACACGGGCTGAGAGTATGCGACACCGCAATAATTGGCCTTAAGTTCAAGTGGGAGATTGTTGGCTATAGTGCCCTCAAGTCAATTATTGGATCGCAAGCACGTGATTGCAATGATTGAGGGAGGACCTATACCGGTAGGATAGTCTTACTCGAGATGATAGTATGCTATCTAGTTTGTCTTTATCATCGTGTACATGCATCAGGTAAAATTACAGACCACTATTACATGTTGATAGAGCACATATGATCCTTGCTTGACTACCAGCAGTATGATGGCGATCATATACGTGGGAGCTGGGTGGTCTATACGCACATCCTTAAAATGTCCCTAGTCGTAAGAGTTTCGAGACTGGGCATCAATACTCCAAGAGTAGACTAGTGTATACGGATCGAGACCCTGACGAGGGGCGGCAGCCGATCTCACAAGCCATTGGTGTTAGTTTGTTCACCTAAGATGTATACAGGTGCTCATTGGGTTATGAGTACACCGGACGGACTCGCCGGGAACATGCTAGTTGGTATTATACCTATTGTCATATAGCAGTTCCCTGGTGACATGTGTACAAGTCAGTCTATCGACCTGAGATCATCATTTGTCTCGTGTGAATTCCCACTGTTCATTAATTACTACCCTACCGTGGCTCAAAGGATTCGTGCAAACAGGTTTTAGTTAGGTACAGTCCCGAGCCACATGGAGGCAGTGAGCGCATTGTCAGGGGAATCATCTCTCCCAGTATTGGGGATTGATGTCGCGGAGTGCACGGGCGGCCATCACTAGAAATTCTTTGCCAAGCTAGTCGAGAATTACTGATTCGGATCAGTAGTTTCTCAGGTGGTGATAGGCTTCATACTGATACTAAATGTCGCGTTATTAGGGGTCTGACTTTATCCACCCCCTAGACTCGATATACGATACTCATAGAAGAACGGACCGGACAATACGTTTATTGTCACTGTCAGGCTCAGTAGGGGTTTCAGGATGAGTTTTTTCGTCAGACTCCCTTTCGCTCAGTATCTGGGTAGCCGTTACGTACAGCTAGTGCCACTGACATGCTTGTGGTTAAACTCACTGCCAGCGTATTGATGAGTCTTTAGAGTCCCACACTGAGGGTTTCACTGCTTTTGTAGCGTCTTGAAAAGTCGTTTTGGTGTTTTCCTAAAAATCGGTGAAAATTCGGTATTTTTCCGAAAACCGTCTTTCGTGTTATTTTGCAGTTTAGGACTAATTATACCAAAATGGATAGGTAATTGCTTGTTTTTAGTATCTAATGAGTTACTTATGAAATTTTGGTCATTTAAAAATTTTTCCCTTTTTTTTCCCTTTTTTTAATATTATTTTAAGCCGGTAAGAAAATACATTAAATTAGCGATAAATACAAATTTAAATGGGAGAAAATTAAGCTTTAAAATCTAGTTGTAACATAAATTTTTAGTAATTTATTTTAAGTTTTAACTAATTTTTTTTATGGAAAACGAAATTTATTGAATTTAAGCTTAAACTTGCAATTTTGGACTTGTAGGGGGTCTTTTTGCAAATTTTTTTTTTGTGCACTCTCACACACACATCCTCATATCTCCTTGGCTGTCCCAAACTGCAGAAAATTCCCCCTGTCTCTTTTGTTTTAAAATTCTTTTGTTAGGGATGATTTGAGTTGAATGTGTATATTTAAAATATTGTATGTTGAAGGTATGGTGCTTTGACTTTGAGAGGAGTTGACCAAGACTTTTTTCCCACACCCACACCATCCCCTCTCCCTCATTTCTGGCCGAATTTCCAGCAGCCCCCCCTTCATCTCCTTGTTCTTTTCATTTTCTTCAAAAATTCATTAAGTTGCTTCAAAAATTCCAAATTTAAACCTCACAAAATAACCCCATTCTTCATCCCCTTTCTCTTTAACCTCTCTTGCTTGGAATCATGGTGCTAGGAGGCCATCATTGAGGAAAATTTCTTCTTACTAGATCCATAGATTTGAGGTATAATTTCTACTCTTTTAATTTCTTATGGTTAAAATTCTTTAAATAAATTGTTTTAGTGTTAATTTAGTGCTATTTTCATTCTAGTTTTGTTTAAAGTTAATGGTTGAGTTAACTAGGGTTTCTTGAAATCATGTTTTAGTTAATTAAATCTAGTTAATTAATCTAGTGGTTTACTTAACCAACCTATATGGTTACTTTGCTTAAGTGACTTGATGTATTGCTAATCTAAGTTAACTTGTGTGAAATTTTCTTTGCTTTGCTAATTACCAAAATCAAGAAAAGGTTTGTGTATGGAATGTGGGTTTTGATGCATGGAAAATGGGTTAATTTAATTGTAGTGGCTTTCTAATGGTTTAAGTTGGATATTTGTGTGATAATATGTGCACTTTGTCGCAAATTGTCGATGTTTGCACCAAATTTGCAAACTTCTAGCTTACTAGGTTTTTATTATATTATTGTGGCGAATTAATTGCGGTATCTAGATTATATTTTTAGCATATCCTATGACATTTAGGATGTGTGAGTGCGGATTTTTGGGTGTTCGGGTTTTAATTTTGCCGGGCGACCAAATCGGCGATTTTTGCAGTTTTTGCGATTTTCGCGTGTGTTCCGCGCACCTTGTGCACGTTGTACCTAGCTTGTGAACGTTAGTATTTTCGTTAGGGAATTGCGTCATTCTTGATTTGTAACCTTATGTCTTGTATTGATGTAAATTCCAGGTTCGGTCGCGGAGGCTTCGGATGCTGCACGAAAAGGGGAAGCGGTGATCGGACGTAGCTAGCTGAGGATTTCTGTGAGTAGATGTAACATCTACGGGGGACTATCGTTGGATGGCGCAAGTCGCCCGATAGTTTTAGTAAATTAAAAGATTCTTAGTAATGTTAGTAATTAGGGGTGTAATACTTATATGATTATTTGCTGCATTCATGCCTTATATTGACATACATATACGAACCCATTGTATAGGACACCTGCACCATTTCCAGGGTTTTTATATGCAGCACGAGCACTATTAATGCTTACACACACACCCTGGTAATTGCCATGCCACCATACTAGATAACCTTTAAATTGAAACCTTTTACTATAAATGATACTTAAACTTGTGTTATTGCCTTTAATTCCTTAACATGAAATCGTAAGATTGCTATTCATGTGCGTGTGCTTCATCATATTATTTGTTCATGCCTAATCTATTAATCACACATCGCAACTCGATTATTGATACCATATGCATTCATTATCATTGACATATGCACTTATGAGGACTTCTTGAGATTTTATGATATTTCTGGATTTCGGGGGAAAGCCGCAAAATTTCTAAACTTATTATATTTTTAATTATGTAAATTGCGGTTTTCTAGTGATGTAAGTGTCGTCCACCATGAGTTTACTGTGGTTTTCGAGATCCGTGTCGAGTAGTGGAGGAACCGTCACGGGTACATGGTGGGCCCGGTATGGTACCCCGGGGAAAGATGAATGTGGTGTTGACGTTGAGCCTGGCAGGGGACGGATTACCTACCGGTGACTGTTTGGCACGGCGGATATCCAGAGGATACCGACCGTGGCCGCGAGATGATGAGATATTGGTATTTGAGATGGGTCAGTCGGACGGCTGAGGCCAGAGATACTTTGATATGAGATTTGAGACAGTTTTGAGGTGTCGTTGCTGGACACGGATTCTGTTTGGTTCTATTGGTATTGTGCTGATATTTCAAAGGAGATTCCTAAAGGAAAAAGATGATTTCTTATACTTACATATGCGGATCACGAGTATATTCATATTGCATACATACTTGCTAGTATAGTCATATTGCATACATACCTGCTATTATATCCTGCCATACCAGTATTATAGATGCTAGGATGCTTGTGTGCATACTTGCGATAGCCTGTGTAGATGTTATTTATTACTCACGAGTTGGCAACTCACCCCCGTTGTGCCACAGCCTTTTTCAGGGCCGCTCCGTCAGTACAGTAGCGGCGGGCGCACTTGCTTCTTTTGCCTCCTTTGCCTGGACTCGATGTTTTGCTCTTAGGTGGGTTATATCATTATTTTGTACCACCTTGTATATTCTTTGTATCTAGTATACTCCATCTACTGTATCTACCAGTATTATTGTATTTTGACTTAGTGATGAGACTGTGAGATTTGTAGACTTTTTATGCTGTATTTTGGGTCGAGCTCACTTGAGTCGACATGCTGTTTTTTGTTGCTTCTTTATGATTATTTCGCATGTTGTTGCTTTATATTTCGTGGGATTTGTGACCGCCTTGTGGCGAAGAGCTAGCTCCCGCTTGGGGATGCCTTAATTGTTGGATTCATATATATTCTTGTTGTACCCATTTTGGGAGGCAGTATTTACAAAGGAGACTCTGCCGAAATTTTCGGAAAAATTGATATTGTTTTTAAAAAGGCTTTATATGACTTATTTAATAAACTCGCTATCAATTGATTGGGTTTTCTTCACTCTTTTGCTTATTTGGTTTTGGTTTATGGGCTTTGGCTTACTTATTTTACGGATGTCTTGAGACGTTTCGTAACTTAAGTGCTAGTCACGTTCCGTACCCTGCGGGTCGTGACAAAGTTGGTATCGGAGCGATAGGTTTTACCTTTTTGAGTGTAGGATGACCCTTGGTAGATGGAGTAAGTGACTTAAGTAGGGTAACGTAGCGTGTGTATGTCCGCGGCATACTTGCGATACGGTACTCCGCCTAAGTGACTTTAGGATATACTTGCTTGAAATTCCTTCTTCAATTCCGTGTATCCTATGATTCTACTGCACCATTCTTATTGTCCTGTTCCTGTTCCAGTCAGTATGCCACCGAAGTCTACGAGGGCACAGAGGGCTGCCGCCCGAGACGAGATTCGAGCTGGCTCGTCCGAGACTAGGACTGAGCAGGGTGGTATGCCTACGCCGCAGGGACAGACCGATCCACCTTCCCCAGGCCGTATGGATATGCTCGAGACTGGTATGGAGGAGTTGCGACAGATGATGGGGGGTATGCAGGAGCTACGTCAGATGGTAGGATCCCTAGTTGCAGCCAGTCGTACATCGAGACCGGACGACATACCTACTACATCACAGACGACCATGATACCTGCTCCTACTACTGCCACCGTGACCATCCCGGTTTCACTACAGGATTTCATGAGGCTGAGACCTCCAGTATTCACCGGCACCGAGGCAGCGGAGGACCCACAGACGTTCCTTGACAGTTTAGCCAGGATCTGCCGTTCGCTGAGATGTTCGGATGATCGATGGGTAGAGCTTGCGAGTTTCCGACTAGAGGGTCTCGCGCAGACATGGTGGTAGTCAGTCTTGAGAGGTCGAGCTGCAGGTCTACCGCCTATGACGTGGGCCGAGTTTACAGCGGTCTTTTTAGCTCGTTTCCTCCCAGAGAGCGTTCGTGACGCCAGAGCTCGTAGCTTCGAGGTCTTAGTCAAGACACCTGGGATGACGGTGTCTGAGTATGACATCCAGTTTACACAGTTATCCCGATATGCTCCTTATTTGGTGGATACCGAAGAGAAGATGGTGAAGAGGTTCGTACAGGGACTTGATGCCCAGCTATATCTTGCCATTGGCGCCCAGCACTACGACACTTATTCAGCTGCTATGGATACGGCATTATGGATTGAGGCACGCATATCACAGACTTCGGCCGTTTCTGGGCTGAAGAGGATTCGCACCGATGTACCGTCTCAGAGGCAGCGCGCCAGATTTTTTCCGAGAGATAGGCCTGGCAGAGGATTTGGACGGGGACAGTTATATGGTTCTTATCCCCAGGGAAAACAGCCGTCGCCAGGGTGTTTTGGGTGCGGGAGTCCGCACCATCTTGTCAGAGACTGTCCGGCGAGACGACAGGGAGCAGCGACAGTTCCTCATGTGACCCTACCACCATCACCACCCCCTCCTCAGAGAGCCCTACTTCCTACCACAGGCGATGCTCCACCCCAGTTAGGTGCACCCAGAGGCCGTGGACGCGGCGGTCCTATTCAGAGAGGACGAGGAGGCAGAGGCCGAGGTCGAGGTCAGCCCGCTATCGGTGGAGGACAGGCCCGAGAATTTGCTTTGACACCGCAGGATGCACAGGCATCCAATGCCGTTGTGACAGGTACCTTGCCAGTTTGTTCTTTCGACGCCCGGGTATTATTTGACCCAGGATCCACACATTCGTACGTCTCTACACACTTTGCACCGATGTTGGGCTGTGAGTCGTCGTCGTTAGGTCATCCGCTTGTTGTTGTTACTCCGGTAGGCGAATCGTTTGTCGCTCGTTTTGTATTTCGATTGTGTTCCGTTCGTATCGGGGAGAGGGATTCATCAGTTGATTTGATTCTCCTCGATATGTTGGACTTTGATGTGCTTCTGGGCATGGATTGGCTAGCCACCTGTTATGCTTCGGTGGACTGCCGTGCGAAGGCAGTCAGATTTAGCTTTCCGGGGGAGCCAGTCCTTGTTATTCAGGGTGACCGCAGCGTCACCCTTCCCAGCTTGATTTCATCTCTTCGCGCTGGTCAGCTCTTGCGGAAGGTATATCAGGGATTCTTAGCGTATATTTATGATATTCGAGCTGCAGAGGTTCCGTTGGACCGGGTCCCGGTTGTTTATGAGTTCCCTGATGAGCTACCTGGGCTACCACCTGAGCGCGACGTTGAGTTCTGCATCGATTTGATTCCCGGCTCGGGGCCTATTTCTATACCGCCTTATCGGATGGCCCCGGCAGAGCTTCGAGAGTTGAAGGTTCAGCTGCAAGATTTGCTAGATGATGGACTTATTCGACCCAGTGTTTCTCCATGGGGTGCTCCGGTCCTGTTTGTCAAGAAGAAGGATGGAAGTTTGCGCTTATGTATCGACTACCGCCAGCTGAACAAGGTTACCGTTCGGAACAGATATCCGTTGCCACGCATTGATGATTTGTTCGACCAGCTCCAGGGCGCTGGTTATTTTTCGAGGATCGACTTGCGATCAGGATACCATCAGCTGCGAGTTCGACAGGAGGATATACCGAGGACAGCTTTCTGCACGCGCTACGGCCACTACGAGTTTTTGGTGATGTCGTTCGGACTCACCAACGCCCCAGCAGCATTCATGGATTCGATGAACCGTACATTCAGGCCGTATCTAGACTTGTTCATCATCGTGTTTATCGACGATATCTTGGTGTACTCCGGGAGCAGAGAGGAGCACGAGCAGCACTTGCAGATTACGTTACAGACTCTGAGGGAGCACCAGCTGTTCGCAAAGTTCTCCAAGTATGCATTCTGGCTGGACAACGTCGGATTCTTGGGTCACGTGGTTACAAAAGACGGCATATGTGTGGACCCGAAGAAGATTGAGGTTGTTCAGCAGTGGCCCCGACCTACATCGGTTACTGAGATCGGTAGTTTTCTAGGCCTGGCGGGCTATTACAGGCGTTTTGTTCAGGACTTCTCCCGTATAGCTGCACCGTTGACCGGTTTGACCCGGAAGGGAGTTCCTTTCGTCTGGACGGAGGAGTGCGAGCGCAGTTTTCAGCAGCTGCAGACATGTTTGACTACGGCGCCGGTATTATCTTTGCCTTCGGGATCAGGCGGATTTGTGGTCTACTGTGATGCTTCGCGAGTAGGATTAGGATGCGTATTGATGCAGCATGGCCGTGTGATCGCATATGCTTCTCGGCAGTTGAAGAAGCATGAACAAAACTACCCCACTCACGATTTGGAATTGGCTGCAGTGGTCTTTGCATTAAAGATTTGGCGACATTACCTATATGGCGAGTCGTGCCAAATATTCACAGACCACAAGAGCTTAAAATACATATTTCAGCAGCGAGACCTGAACCTCAGATATCGTCGTTGGATGGAGTTGGTGAAAGACTACGACTGCGAGATCTTATATCACCCAGGCAAGGCGAATGTGGTGGAAGATGCTTTGAGCAGGAGGCCCGGGGGTAGTCTATCCTTTTTGCGCGCAGTGCAGAGGCAGTCGTCAGCAAATTGGCAGATGTTATGCGACAGCCGAGTTGAGTTCGAGTTCACTCAGACAGGAGGATAACTCGCGCATATTCGTGCACGCCCATAGTTGCTTGACCGTATATATGAGGCACAGCGCAGTGACGACCGTTACTCAGAGATCATGGCACAGATGGGACAAGGCAGATTTTCCGAATTCGTGATTGACGATCAGGGGATTTTACGTTATGGATGTAGACTGTGCGTACCAGATGCTGATAGATTGCGGCACGACATTCTTGAGGAGGCACACCGATCAGTGTATAGTGTCCACCCCGGTTCCACCAAGATGTACCACGATATGAGGGAGACCTACTGGTGGGACGGGATGAAGAGGGACATTGCGGAGTTTGTATCGAGATGCCTGACTTGTCAGCAAGTCAAGGCCGAGCACCAGAGGCCCGCAGGAGAGCTACAGCCGTTACCCATTCCAGAGTGGAAATGGGAGCAGATTTCGATGGACTTCGTTGTGGGTCTAACCAGGACCAGTCGATGGTACGACTCCATCTGGGTGATCATAGATCGATTGACGAAGGCGGCTCACTTTCTGCCAGTGAAGACCACTTTCAGCTTCGCTCAGTATGCTCAGCTCTACATTGACGAGATCGTGCGACTACATGGCGTACCGACTTGTATCGTGTCAGATCGAGGCACTCAGTTTACCAGCCGACTATGGCAGAGACTTCAGGAGGCTTTGGGCACTCGTTTGAGCTTCAGCACATCGTTTCATCCGCAGACCGACGGACAGTCAGAGCGGACCATTCAGACTCTCAAGGACATGCTCAGAGCGTGCGTTTTAGACTTCGGCGGTAGCTGGGATCGTCATTTACCTCTAGTGGAGTTCTCCTACAACAACAGCTTCCAGGATACTATTCAGATGGCACCTTTCGAGGCATTGTATGGGAGGAGATGCAGATCGCCCGTCTGTTGGACAGAGCTCAGCGAGAGCAGTATTTTAGGGCCGCAGCTTATGGAGGAGACGATAGCGAAAATACAGTTGATCCGAGACCGGATGAGGGCAGCTCAGAGCAGATAGAAATCGTATGCAGACAGGCACCGTCGCAGGTTAGAGTTCGCAGTTGGCGATCATGTTTTTCTGAGGGTCTCTCCGATAAAGGGCGTGATGCGTTTTGGGCGAAAGGGGAAGCTTAGCCCTAGATTCGTAGTTCCCTTCGAGATCCTCGAGCGTGTCGGCGCTGTTGCATATCGTTTGGCTCTTCCTCCCAGCTTTCCTGATGTTCACCCCGTCTTCCATGTTTCGATGCTCCACAAGTACCTTCACGACCCTTCCCATGCGATTCAGCACCCGACAGTCCAGCTAGAGTGCGACCTATCTTTTGCAGAGCAGCCGGTGGCCATCCTGGATCGGCAGGTGAAGAAGTTGAGATCGAAGATTATACCAACCGTCAAGGTCCTTTGGCATAGCCCGAGCAGCGAGGAGGTTACCTGGGAGACCGAGGGCGAGATGAGGAAGAAATATCCCCATCTCTTTGAAGGTACGCGTAGTTATATTTTTAAATTCGGGTACCTAATTTCTTTAAGGGGTGAGATTGTAGCGTCTTGAAAAGTCGTTTTGGTGTTTTCCTGAAAATCGGTGAAAATTCGGTATTTTTCCGAAAACCGTCTTTCGTGTTATTTTGCAGTTTAGGACTAATTATACCAAAATGGATAGGTAATTTCTTGTTTTAAGTATCTAATAAGTTACTTATGAAATTTTGGTCATTTAAAAATTTTTCCCTTTTTTCAATTTTTTTAATATTATTTTAAGCTGGTAAGAAAATACATTAAATTAGCGATAAATACAAATTTAAATGGGATAAAATTAAGCTTTAAAATCATGTTAATTAAAATCTAGTTGTAACATAAATTTTTAGTAATTTATTTTAAGTTTTAACTAATTTTTTTTATGGAAAACGAAATTTATTGAATATAAGCTTAAACTTGCAATTTTGGACTTGTAGGGGGTCTTTTTGCAAAAAAAATTTTTGTGCTGTCTCACACACACATCCTCACATCTCCTTGGCTGTCCCAAACTGCAGAAAATTCCCCCTGTCTCTTTTGTTTTAAAACTCTTTTGTTAGGGATGATTTGAGTTGAATGTGTATGCTTAAAATATTGTATGTTGAAGGTATGGTGCTTTGACTTTGAGGGGAGTTGACCAAGACTTTTTTCCCACACCAACACCATCCCCTCTCCCTCATTTCTGGCCGAATTTCCAGCAGCCCCCCCTTCATCTCCTTGTTCTTTTCATTTTCTTCAAAAATTCATTAAGTTGCTTCAAAAATTCCAAATTTAAACCTCACAAAATAACCCCATTCTTCATCCCCTTTCTCTTTAACCTCTCTTGCTTGGAATCATGGTGCTAGGAGGCCATCATTGAGGCAAATTTCTTCTTACTAGATCCATAGGTTTGAGGTATAATTTCTACTCTATTAATTTCTTATGGTTAAAATCCTTTAATTAAATTGTTTTAGTGTTAATTTAGTGCTATTTTCATTCTAGTTTTGTTTAAAGTTAATGGTTGAGTTAACTAGGGTTTCTTGAAACCATGTTTTAGTTAATTAAATCTAGTTAATTAATCTAGTGGTTTACTTAACCAACCTATATGGTTACTTTGCTTAAGTGACTTGATGTGTTGCAAATCTAAGTTAACTTGTGTGAAATTTTCTTTGCTTTGCTAATTACTAAAATCAAGAAAAGGTTTGTGTATGGAATGTGGGTTTTGATGCATGGAAAAGGGGTTAATTTAATTGTAGTGGCTTTCTAATGATTTAAGTTGGATATTTGTGTGATAATATGTGCACTTTGTCGCAAATTGTCGATGTTTGCACCAAATTTGCAAACTTCTAGCTTACTAGGTTTTTATTATATTATTGTGGCGAATTAATTGCGGTATCTAGATTATATTTTTGGCATATCCTATGACATTTAGGGTGTGTGAGTGCGGATTTTTGGGTGTTCGGGTTTTAGTTTTGCCGGGCGACCAAATCGGCGATTTTTGCAGTTTTTGCGATTTTCGCGTGTGTTCCGCGCACCTTGTGCACGTTGTACCTAGCTTGTGAACGTTAGTATTTTCGTTAGGGAATTGCGTCGTTCTTGATTTGTAACCTTATGTCTTGTATTGATGTAAATTCCAGGTTCGGTCGCGGAGGCTTCGGATGCGGCACGAAAAGGGGAAGCGGTGATCGGACGTAGCTAGCTGAGGATTTCTGTGAGTAGATGTAACATCTACGGGAGACTATCGTTGGATGGCGCAAGTCACCCGATAGTTTTAGTAAATTAAAAGATTCTTAGTGATGTTAGTAATTAGGGGTGTAATACTTATATGATTATTGCTGCATACATGCCTTATATTGACATACATATACGAACCCATTCTATAGGACACTTGCACCATTGCCAGGGTTTTTATATGCAGCACGAGCACTATTCATTCTTACACACACATCCTGGTAATTGCCATGCCACCACACTAGATAACCTTTAAATTGAAACCTTTTACTATAAATGATACTTAAACTTGTGTTATTGCCTTTAATTCCTTAACATGAAATCGTAGGATTGCTATTCATGTGCATGTGCTTCATCATATTATTTGTTCATGCCTAATCTATTAATCACACATCGCAACTCGATTATTTATACCATATGCATTCATTATCATTGACATATGCACTTATGAGGACTTCTTGAGATTTTATGATATTTCTGGATATCGGGGGAAAGCCGCAAAATTTCTAAATTTATTATATTTTTAAATTATGTAAATTGCGGTTTTCTAGTGATGTAAGTGTTGTCCACCATGAGTTTGCTGTGGTTTTCGAGATCCGTGTCGAGGAGTGGAGGAACCGTCATGGGTACATGGTGGGCCCGGTATGGTATCCCGGGGCAAGATGAATTTGGTGTTGACGTTGAGCCTAGCAGGGGACGGATTACCTACCGGTGACTGTTTGGCACGGCGGATATCCAGAGAATACCGACCGTGGCCGCGAGATGATGAGATATTGATATTTGAGATGGGTCAGCCGGACGGCTAAGGCCAGAGATACTTTGATATGAGATTTGAGACAGTTTTGAGGTGTCGTTGCTGGACACGGATTCTGTTTGGTTCTATTGGTATTGTGCTGATATTTCAAAGGAGATTCCTAAAGGAAAAAGATGATTTCTTATACTTACATATGCGGATCACGAGTATATTCATATTGCATACATACTTGCTAGTATAGTCATATTGCATACATACCTGCTATTATATCCTGCCATACCTGTATTATAGATGCTAGGATGCTTGTGTGCATACTTGCGATAGCCTGTGTAGATGTTATTTATTACTCACGAGTTGGCAACTCACCCCCATTGTGCCATAGCCTTTTTCAGGGCCGCTCCGTCAGTACAGTAGCGGCGGGCGCACTTGCTTCTTTTGCCTCCTTTGCCTGGACTCGAGGTTTTGCTCTTAGATGGGTTATATCATTATTTTGTACCACCTTGTATATTCTTTGTATCTAGTGTACTCCATCTACTGTATCTACCAGTATTATTGTATTTTGACCTAGTGATGAGACTGTGAGATTTGTGGACTTTTTATGCTGTATTTTGGGTCGAGCTCACTTGAGTCGACATGCTGTATTTTGTTGCTTCTTTGTGATTATTTCGCATGTTGTTGCTTTATATTGCGTGGGATTTGTGACCGCCTTGTGGCGAAGAGCTAGCTCCCGCTTGGGGATGCCTTAATTGTTGGATTCATATATATTCTTGTTGTACCCATTTTGGGGGCCAGTATTTACAAAGGAGACTCTGCCGAAATTTTCGGAAAAATTGATGTTGTTTTTAAAAAGGCTTTATATGACTTATTTAATAAACTTGCTTTCAATTGATTGGGTTTTCTTCACACTTTTGCTTATTTGGTTTTGGTTTCTGGGCTTTGGCTTACTTATTTTACGGATGTCTTGAGACGTTTCGTAACTTAAGTGCCAGTCACGTTCCGTACCCTGCGGGTCGTGACAGCTTTGGGCGAAAGGTTGTAGAGGCCGTATGGTTTTATGGCAGGGTTCGATCTATACGTCCACTTGTGCACGGATCATGATTCAGACGGATAATACTGGTGGGCTTTGGTTTAAGCCGGATCCTAGTATTGTATTGTTGGATTATTTTCGTCTCGTTGTATTTGTATTCAGTCGGAATACGGATGCAGGTATCTATATACGGAAGAGGGGTATTCTTGTAATTCATTACAAGTTTACTTTAGTAGTTGCCATTTCTTTTTGTGGATTAAAAATTTAGATTAAATGTTTACTGAGGTGGAAAGTGTGAGTGTGAGTTTTGGCTTTGTTGCATTGATGTAGCATGTACACTTGGTGACTCATGGTATTGGGTCATGTGATGGTTTTTGTTTTGTTATGACATATTTTGTAATGAGCATAGAAAATGAGATGGCAGCTGCTTTTTCTTGAGTTTTCTTCTTTATGTGCTCATAACAAAAGAACTCACAATACAAGCCACTTCATTTTCTTTCTTGACTTGCCAAAAGCTTTAGCTCACACTTTCCTCCATTGGCTTCTTCTTCAACCTCCACCCAAACCCTCTCATGAGTTGAGAATCCTTGGGTGTTTTGAGACAAAGTAATCACACACTCTCTCTACTTCATCTTGGCTATCTAGGCTAGCAAACTAGATACCCGAGTTGCTTCGGTTTTGAGGTGGGAGCCCGTATTACTAACCCTCGACGTGGATCTTCTTCGATGTGGGGAGACCGGAGACCAAACATGATCAAGGAAGCCGCGAGGAGCTTGGGACAGAGGTTGAAAACTGAAGGACTCGGATCGTTCGGTATAACCTCTCTAAACTCCTTTACATATTGATAGTGTAGGGTTAATGGTTCGATCCAGGAATCGGGTTCCGTTAGCGCCGGTTTCATAAAAGTATTTGTTCTGCATTTTTCCACAGATTGATGGCCGGGGCACTGGCGTAACCCAACAGATTTTACATGAATGAAAATAAAAACCCTCATCCCACATAAAAAAACCCCCGGCTATTCTTTCACGACGATCCAATAAATCATATCAACAAAAACACATGATATCATATATTATCAACGTAAGTAAATATGCGTATATCTAAAACTCGTTGGCATATAGAAACGAGATTGGGATACCCCACATATTACACTTACGGTCGTAGAAAAGAAACAGAAAACTACAATAATTAGAATCCGCAATTACCTTAGATATCATAAACCCAAAATATCTCATATTTCGGATTTCATGCCTAACTTATAAAACTTGCATTTTAGTCTCAAATTGAAAACTCTTTTCAATTGGTTGTCGGGTAATTCAACAAGATTCCCAGATTAGTGATCGCGTACAATTTGCAATTGCGACGGAGTTTTGATCCGAATCAAAACTTCATGGCAATCGATCAATTGAGACTACACGGTTAGCTTTACAATATATTAACTAGTTTTCATAAAACTAATTGATCCGGATTCTAATAATTGTATCACACACATCACAAAGCTTGTAAAGTAACCGCGACATTAGAATTCCGCAAGCAATTAGCAAACTAAACCAATTTTTCCAACACTTGAAAAATCAAGTGAGCTAAAGTTCCAAAACCGATCGTTTTTATCCAATCCGGGAGTTGAAACGAACTCGAAACCCGCCCAAACTTCACGGGGGAGAAGATCACAAAATTAACTATCGAATAGGGATCCTAGAGGGGGCACCCCACCCTCGAGGCTACCATGAGGTGGCCAGGGGGGTGAGGCAGACCCAAAACTGCCTAAGGTGGGGCAGTTTTGGGTCCCCACCGCCAAGACCACCTTGTGGTGGTCTTGGGGAGTGGGCCCAGCCGTTCGGTCCCTCTCGAGGTGTCCCCGGGGTGCGCACGCTCCACCCTGTGGCTTCTCGGTTCAAACCATGAGCCCGCGGGGTGTGCAAACAACTCAATGTATCAAATTCGAAACCATTTTTATCGGCAGTTTTTGCGTGACAAAAATGGCGGATTTCTAACGTCGCTACAAGTTACCCTAATGTTCTAGCTTAGCTCTGATACCTTGAAAGTCTACCATAGCATCACCATGAGATTCAAGAGGCATCAAGCATGCCAAATTTTATTTTTTATTAGCTGCTAAGTTAGACTAACAAGATTTTTACTAGATTATTAGGGTTTTCCTTTTTATGATGTGATAAACTTAAGAGAAGAAAAGAGCATACATCCTTTGTAGTTCGAGTCCTTCTCCTCAATAGCTCTGGGTTGAATTCCACGCGACTCTACTAGGCTCCTCTTCGAGTTGAACGAACCTCCTTCGTGATCTTCACTCCAAAGACTGTCCACCCGAAGTCCACTAGCTCAAGATAACCCTTCACTAATCTCATTAGTGAAGGCAACACTCCACATCAAATTTCTAATATAATGTTATATGGTGAAGTAAGGGTTTATTTTGCTCACTTGTTTGTGTTCAAGCTTCATGATTCACATCTCATGTGAGGGTTGAAGCTTGAACTATGACATTTGAGGAGGAAGATGAAGCTAGAGAGCAACCATGAGAGCAACACAAGAAAAATGGCTAAGTGTTTAGAATGAGCAAAGAATGAATGGCAACCCTTAACCCCCAGTTATTCAAGAATGCAATTTTGCAATATAAAATTGCAACCATGCTTGAATAGAGAGTCAAGATGAATAAACTATGAATAAAGCCCATGCTTGCAACCATGCTCTCATTTTCCACCTCTTTTTCTATTTTTCTCAAAAATAGAAATCATGCCATGCTACATATATATATATATATATTAATACATATAAGAAAATATTTAGTGAGCTAATGATATTAGTTAAGATACAATTATATCAAATATAATATATATCACATTATTAAATCAACACTTGATTTAATAATCCGGTTATATCACATATGACCGACTAATATCATTTATCTGTATATCACATTATCAAATCAACACTTGATTCGACAATCTGGTTATATCACATATAACCGAAACAATAACAGATAGCTGCCAGATTACAATACGGTATCACATACACGTATTTAATCAGGTCCACACACATATCACATATGTGTCCTACTTCATTTCGCTTGAACCAGGAAACTTCTGTGTGGGACTCTAAAGACTCGTCAATACGCCAGCAGTAGGTGATGATCACATCAATCACCCACAAGCCGTCAGCGGTACTAGCTAGACGTAACGGCTACCCGGGTATTGAGCGATATGAAGATCAACAAGCAAGCTCGTCCATACTCTCCATGAATCCTATCAGTAATACTACCGTACAGTCCGGTATCTTCTTCGGATATGTCGCATATCATGTCTAGGGGTGGTAAACGTCAGGCCCCAGTAACGTGACAAGTCATGCCAATGTCTGGCCTATAACGGTTTGAGAAACTACTGATAACTCTTATCAGTAATCTCAGCAGCAGCCCTGGCGAGGGACTTCCAGTTATAGCCAATCGAGCATAGCGCAACATCAACCTCTAATACCGGGAGAGATGAAATCCCACCTATCGCTCATTGCCTCCATGTGACTCGGGACTGTACCCAAAATCCACCTGTTTGCATGACTCCTTTGAGCCGTGGTAGGGAGGAAATCAAAGCACAATAGGAGCCACATAAGACTCTATGACAATCTCGGGTCTACAGACAAATCTGTACCAGTGTTACCAGAGGACTGCTATCTGACGATAGGTATACTACCATATAGGAGTCTTCGGCGAGTCTTGTTAGGTGTACCCATTCTCCAATGTGCACCTGTGTACAATATTTGATGTCACACACCAATGGTTGTGGGATCAACCATCGCCCTCTAAGGGACAAGAATCATACACACTAGTTTACAGTGGAATATCGATGCCGTGGTCTCAATATTCCCATGACTAGGAGCTGATTAAAAGATGTACTTGTGGACCACCATGGCCCCACTAGTATGATCTTATCATAATCCGGGTAGTCAAGTACCTATCCTAAGGGCTTTATCAACAGGCTTTATCAAGACAGTAAAGAATACCAGTCAACATGTTAAGATAAAGAGTAACCAGATAGCATACTATCATATCGAGCAAGAAAGTACTCTATATATATGTCCAAGCATCCACTATAATATACATCACATGTACAAAAATGGTCTCTATGGCATACATATACCTAACACTCACATCCCTCGGCTATTCATCCATGACGATCCAATAAAGTTCATATACACAAACCAACAAGAACAACACCACAGATATGTGCAACACCGACTAATCGACGTATAGAAATTAGTCGACGTTTCCAAACACATATATCACAACTTTAAACTTTAAACGACGTTA
This sequence comes from Agapanthus africanus, assembly GCA_030015575.1. Taxonomy (NCBI): domain Eukaryota; kingdom Viridiplantae; phylum Streptophyta; class Magnoliopsida; order Asparagales; family Amaryllidaceae; genus Agapanthus; species Agapanthus africanus. Next base: position 200,189,080 of record JASDDO010000006.1, read on the forward strand.
AAACTACGACTTCGAAACACTCCGTATTGCCACTGTAAAAAGATAACTGTATATCCAAAGTTGGAAAAAACAAACAACACCTGAGACCTTAGATCCAAGAAACTAGAACACAGACCAAAATTCAAAGCATTTCACCACAACAAAAAGGTGACACCCGTTTTTTTGCTAATGTGGCCGGTCCAAATCATGTGAAAATGCCTCATTTTTGGTGTTTGTTCATCTCACAAGAAGTAGAGCACTCTGCAATTGTTTAAAAAAAATTTAGAAGCTCAGGAAAATTTGACAGAAACTTGGAGTTTTGTCTCGTTGTTTCGCAGTTATTTCAGTTTTGTAGTTTTACACTTCGTATAAACTGTCAGCTATGGTTTATTAGTCTTTGATACCACTGTAAGTCGATGTCGCGCACCCTGCGTGTTCGCGGGGAGGCGGAATGTGCAAAAAACGATTTTTCAAAGCTCGCAACACCGACTTGAACTCCAGGATCGATACTAAACCCTAACTAGCTAGCAAGCAATGAGGTTTAACTACTATGATACGAAGTTATACCTCACGATACTTGTCCTTCAGGCCTTCTCCGCTGTCCTCTACCTCGTCGTCAGCTCCAAGGATCGGAACGGATCGAAGCAACCTCGACGGCCTCCACGAGTCAAAGACGATCCACCCGAGAGTCTATAGTCCAAGCTCTTACCTCAAATCCTAGATAACTACGGTATCTAGCTCGCTAAATTAGATGTCCTAGAGGGTGTAGAGTGAGAAGATGGAATACTTTGTCTCTTGGAACCCTAGGATTCTCAACACATGAGAGATTAGGGTTTAGAGGAAGAAGAAGATCACTTAAGGAAATGAGAATGGTGAAGAAACTAAAGGAAAAAAAAAAGCATGGCTGCCTTTGTGATAAATAAAATACCCTTAGATTAATATCAACCATGCTAGATAAATATCTAGCATGGCTTGATAAAATATCTTTGGTGTGTAATGATCACAACATAAGTCATGGCATGAGTCATGCCATGAGTCACCAAGAGCCATGCTCATCTTTTGTCAAGATTACACCTCATTTCCTCCACCCAATTAGTTTAATCCAAAAAGAATCAAACCCTAATTAGGTTTCCCTTTTCTAGAAGCTTTGCCGACAAATTACGAGAATGCCCCTCATCCGTATATACATACCCGCATCCGCATTCCGAAGAACATAAATACAAAGAGACGAAACAATCCATCAATATAATACTAGGATCTAGTTTAAACCAAAGCCCACTAGTATTATCCGCCCGATTATCATACGTGCACAAGTGCACGTATGTGATCGAACCCCTGCCATAAAACCATATGGCCTCTACACCTTTTGCCCGGTGCAGGGAAACCCTCTGTGTGGGACTTAAAAGACTCGACACTAAACTGGCAGTGGATTTAACCACAAGCCGCAAGCGGTACTAGCTGCACGTAATGGCTACCCAGGTATGTGTCGATAAGAAGGCCGATGAGCTAACTCATCCGAACTCCTACTGAGCCTGTATGTGACAATCTACGTACAGTCTGGTATGTTCGTCTAAGAGTATCGCATATCGGGCCTAGGGGCGGTAATCGTCAGACCCCTAATTGTGCAATAAGTCGTGTCGGAATATAGCCCAAAACACCCTAAGAAACTACTGGAGTACCTACCAGTAAATCTCGCTTTCCTTGGCCAAGGACTTTGTGTAATGGCCTTCCGAACACAGCGTGATATCAACCCCAATACCGGGAGAGATGGATCCTATCTAACCGCCACTGTCTCCATGTGTTTCGGGACTGCACCCAACTACTACCTGTTTGCATGACTCCTTTGAGCCGTGGTAGGGTAGTAATGAAAATACAGTGAGAACACACTCGAGGCGAAGTAGCAGTGTCAAGTCGATGGACAAAGTTGTACTCATGTCACCTGGAAACTGCTTGTAGGGTTACTTAGCATGACAACAAGGTTTCGGGAGGCATCGTCCATGCCTTTTTAAAAAAATTTCCATGCTACTTAACCCTAACCCTAGAATCTTAACTTGCGAAATAGACAATAACATATGTAAACAACTTTACAACTAAGTGAACAAGGAATACAACCTTTGTAGACCGGTCCTTCACTTCAATAGCTCAAAGTAGTGGTCCCTTCGCTGCGAGTAATGATCTCCCGAACTCTTGATAGGCTCCACAAGGTGAAAGATGCAAACTTGCTTGAAGTCTTCAATGCCGAAAATGATCTACAACGAGGAGACATCAACTCAAGCTACCTCTTCACTAATTAGGGATTAGTGAAGCTAACACCCTAAACTAAATGGCTAATCTAGTAGAGGATGATGAAGTAGGAATTTTGCTCACTTTAGAATTTATTTTCTCACTATTTTTCTTCACTTCATCAGAAAAAAGAGAGCTAGAAGGAAATGAAGAGGAGGATGAAGTGATGAATGAATAAGAGTGAGGTTAAAAATGTAACCATGGGTGAGTTCATATCATATACTAACCTATGTAGAGAATAAACCATGGCTAAGTGATAATGGTTAGCTAATAAATATCTTAGGTAAAACAAAATTAGTGGACTAAGTCAATGGTTCTACAAGCTTCCATCCAAGCTTAACCATGACTAATTTCCAAATAATTTTGAATTACTTATATAAATAAAAACCATACATTATCAATAGAATGGTGTTAGTCTCATACACCCATGTTGTATGTATAACCTAGCATGTCACAATAATATATATCACATATATATTATTTGTGCACAAAAGAAAATAATACAATTAACATATATCACATATATATATTAAATGTTTCATAAGTGAGAAAAAGGAAATACCTAAGTGATCAAATAGTAGTTAATGTTATTTAATATATCAAATATATAATTATACATTAAATTATTAAATTAACACTTGATTTAACAATCCGGCTATATCACATATAACCGACTAATATTATATGTATCATTTAATCGAATCAACACTTGATCCGATAACACGGCTATATCACATATAACCGGCTGATATCACATATCGCGAGAATAGAATACGGTATCACATACACGTATTAATCTCGGTCCCGCACATATCACATATGTGCTCCTACTTCATTTTGCCTGAGCCAGTAAACCTATGTGTAGGACTCTGAAGACTCGTCAATACGCCGGCAGTAGGTGATGATCATATCAATCACCCACAAGCAGTGGGCGGTACTAGCTAGACGTAACGGCTACCCGGGTATTGAGCGATCAGAAGATCAAGAAGCAAGCCCGCTCTATCTCCTGTAAAGCCTGTCAGTAACACTACCGTACAGTCCGGTCTCTTCGTCTGATATGTCGCATATCCGGTGTAGGGGTGATAAACGTCAGACCCCAGTAACAGATAAGTCGTGCCGATGTGAGACTCATAACGGGTCGAGAAACTACTGATAACATTTACCAGTAGATCTCCATATCATCCCCGGCCAGGTACTTCCTATTATAGCCAATCGAGCACAGCGCAACCCAAACCCCCAATACCGCGAGAGACGGAACCCCTCCTATCGCTCATTGCCTCCATGTGATTCGCGACTGTACCCAAAAGCTACCATTTTGCACGTTCTCTTGAATGTAGTAAGGTGGAAATCAAAGCACAGTGGGAATCACACAAGTTTCTATGACGATCTCGGGTCTACAGACTAATCTAGACCAGTGTCACCAGAGAACTGCTATCTGACGATAGGTATAATACCAACTAGGAGTTCTCAGCGAGTTCGTTCAGTGTACCCAGTCTGCACTGAGCACCCGTATACCATCTTTGATGTCAAACACCAATGGATATGGGATCATCCATCGCCCATCATATGGGTCAAGAAGTGTATACGCTAGTCTACGCTGGAGTATCGATGCCCTGTCTCGATACACCCTCGACTAGGAATAATTATAGGATGTACTTGTGGACTACCCTGGCCCCACTAGTATGATCTCCATCATAGTCCTAGTAGTCAAGTACACATCCTAAGGGCGTTATCAACATGTGAGAGCAAGGCAGTATCATAATACAAGTCTACATGTTAAGACAAAGAGCAAGCAGATAGCATACTATCATGTCGAGCAAGAAAGCCCTCTCTATATATATCCAAGCATCCACTATAATATACATCATATGTACAAAAATGGCCTTTAGGGCATATACATAACTAACAATCTTCCACATGCACTAAGGCCAGATGTTGTAGTATCTCATACCCAACATCCCGAAGAGTCTTTTAAATTGTATCTGGGGTATGGCCTTCGTTAGTGGATCCGTTGTGTTGTTCTTCGTGTCAACTCTCCTGACCTCGATTCCCGGCGATCAACTATCTCCCGGATCAGGTGATACCGCCTCAGAATATGCCTGGATCTCGGATGGGACCTGGGTTCCTTGTCCAAAGCCACTGCTCCATTGTTATCACAATACAAAGGTATTGGATGCTCGATGGATGGAACCTCTCCAAGATTGCTTATGAACTTCTTCATCCAGACAGCCTCTTTGGCAGCGATGTATTCAGCATCCATCGTCGAGTCTGCCACGGTTTCCTGTTTGGAACTCTTCCAACAAACAGCCCCTCCATTGAGGGTAAAGACAAATCCCGAGACCGACTTAGATTCATCCTTATCACTCTGGAAGCTTGAATCGGTAAAGGACTCCACTTGGAGTTCTCCGTTACCATACACCAAGAACATCTCTTTAGTCTTTCTCAAGTACTAGAGAATGTTCTTCACAGTTGTCCAGTGACTCTCTCCTGGATCTGCTTGATACCTACTCACTACAATTAGTGAGTATGCTACATCGGGTCCGGTATATAGAATCACGTACATGATAGAGCCTGCTGCCGAAGCATAAGGTATCCCTTGCATGGGAGCTCTCTCCAAATCAGTCTTAGGAGACATCTCTTTGGAGAGAGTGAGTCCTGTGATCGTGGGTAAATTCCCATGCTTGGATTCTACCATACTAAACCTCTTTAGTATGGTGTCAATGTACCTGGATTGGGACAATCCCAGTATCCGTTTAGATCCATCTCTATAGATCTTAATCCCCATGATGTAAGAGGCATCACCTAGATCTTTCATTGAGAATCTATGTGATAAGAAGAGCTTGACCGAGTGCAGATAGGACCTGAAGGGTTACACTAGCGCCCCGGCCAACTTCCGTGGCCAAACTCGGAACAAAATTTTTACGACGAGCATAAACTTGGCCTAGAATAACACTAAAACCCGGATCTTTACTATAAACCTAACTAGCAAAAGAATAGAGTTCTATCAACTATGATAGAAAGTTATACCTTAAAATTGAACTCCTTCTTCTCCTTGTTGTGAGCTCCTTGGAATGATCTAGATTGCTCCTCCTCACCGGCTTCTCTATATCGAAGAAGATCCACCCGAAGGCCTCTACCTTAAGCTCCGACCTCATCTATGAAGTAACTAGAGTGCTTTTCTTGCTAGACTAAGAACCCTAGTTTGAGTAGAGAGTTGTTTTATTAGTTAGATCTCACAAATATATTGATTTTCAACTCATGAAACAAGAGAGCTTTTAGAGAGGAAGAGGAGAGAGATAGCAAGAGAAAGAATGTATCATCATAGAATGAGAAGAGATAACTCTCAGATGAACAAAAAGAATAATGGCCTAATAGAGCTAACTACTACTTGTTTGCACGACTCAATAGAGCCGTGGTAAGGTAGTAATCTAAGAACAGTGGGAACACACTCGAGGTGAAGTGACAGTGCCAAGTCAACAGACTAAGCTGTACTCATGTTACCTGGGAACTGTTAACTGACGATAGCTATAATACCAACCAATAGTTCCCGACGAGTACTGTCCAGTGTACTCGTAACCTAACGAGCACCTGCATACTATCTCTGGTACGACGTACTGATGGCTGTTGGACAGACCATCTCTCCTGCTGGGACGAGAAGCGTATGCACCAGTCTATTCTGGAGTATCGATGCCCTGTCTCGATAATCCTACAACTAGGGACCTATATAAGGATGAGCTTATAGACTACCCAGCCCCTACTAGTGTGATCGCCATCACAACGCCGGTAGTTAAGCAAAGATCCTAAGGGCTCTATCCATATGTATTAGCGATATGTTAAAAGAAACATTTACATATATTAAGATAGAAACAAACCAAGTAGCATACTACTATATCGAGCAAGACTGTTGTCAATCCATGTATATATCCCAAGCTTCCAAAATATAATATACAAACTAGTACTATACAATAATGGCCTCTAGGGCATACATATCCAACAATCTCCCACTTGCACTAAAGGACAGTAATTGGTGTACCGCATACCCAACGTCTGCACTAAGGCCAGCTGCTGGCGTACCGCATACCCAATAGCTCAAAAAGTCGCTCGAACTGTGTTTGAGGGAGGGCCTTTGTGAATGGATCCGCCGTGTTGTCATTAGTGTCCACTCTCCATACCTCGATCTCCTGGCGATCAATGATCTCCCTCATCAGGTGATACCGCCTTAAGATGTGTCTGGATTTCTGATGGGACCGTGGTTCCTTTGCTAAAGCTATAGCCCCATTGTTATCGCAATACAAAGGTATTTGAGTCAACAATGGACGGAACCACCTGAAGTTCACTAATGAACTTCTTCATCCAGACCGCCTCTTTTGCGGCATCGCTTGCAGCAATGTATTCAGCCTCCATCGTCGAGTCTGCGATGGTATCCTATTTGGAACTCCTCCAACACACCGCCCCTCCGTTGAGGGTAAACACAAAACCCGAGACAGACTTGCTGTCATCCTTGTCACTCTGGAAGCTTTAATCGGTAAAGGACTCGACCCTGAGGTCTCCATTACCGTAAACCTGGAACATCTCCTTAGTCCTTCTCAGGTACTTGAGAATGTTCTTTACAACCTTCCAGTGGTTCTCACCTGGGTCTGACTGATACCGGCTTACCACGCTTAGTGCGTAAGCTACATCTGGCCTTGTACATAGCATCACATACATTATAGATCCTACCGCCGAAGCGTAGGGTATAATGCTCATGCGAACCCTCTCCTCGTCTGTCTTGGGAGACATCTTCTTGGAGAGGGTGATTCCGTGCAATGCTGGTATATTACCACGTTTCGAATCTTCCATACGAAATCTCTTTAGTATGGTCTCTATGTACCTGGACTGCGAAAGTCCCAGTAATCTTTTGGATATATCTCTGTAGATCCTGATCCCCAGTATGCATGTGGTATCACCCAGGTCCTTCATGGAGAACCGTTGTGACAAGAATAGCTTGACCGATTGTAGCATAGGAATGTCATTTCTTATCAAAAGAATATCGTCCACGTACAAGTCTAGGAATACGACAGTTCGTCCTACAATCTTCTTATAAATACAAGGCTCATCTTCGTTCTTGATGATATCAAATTCTTTGATTGCTTCTTCAAAGTAGATGTTCCAGCTCCGCGATGCCTGCTTTAATCCATAAATGGATTTATGCAACTTGCACACCTTTCCGCTGCTCCCACTGTCTACAAAACCTTCTGGCTGATCCATATAAACGTACTCTTCCAAACTGCCGTTTAGAAAAGCCGTTTTTACATCCATCTGCCAGATCTCATAGTCATGGAAGGCAGCAATGGAAAGTAAGATTCGAATGGATTTGAGCATAGCCACTGGAGAAAAAGTTTCGTCATAGTCCACACCAGGTCTTTGACGAAAACCTTTTGCAATGAGTCTAGCCTTATAGGTTTCCACCTGCCAATCTACACCAAGTTTCCTTTTGTACATCCATTTTCATCCAACGGGTTTTACCCAGGTGGAGCAATATCCAAGATCCACACTTTATTGGTGTACATGGACTCCATTTCAGATCGCATAGCATCCAGCCATTTATCAGAGTCCCTATTGATAATGGCCTGCCTGAAACTGGTAGGATCATCTTCTTCCAAGATGCAATCCTCTCGATCCCCGTCTATGAGAAAACCGTAGTATCTCTCTGGCGGATGAGAAATCCTACCAGATCTACGGAGTAGCTGAGGTTCGTCTGGCATTACTGAATCTAGTGGTTCCTCTAAATCTTCAGTTACATTTTGTGGTTCATGGATATCTCCCAGTTCTACCGTACTCCCACTAGTTTCTTTTGCAAGAAACTCCCTTTCTAAAAAGGTAGCATGGCGAGATACAAACACCTTCTATTCCTTAGTGTAGTAGAACAGATATCCTAGTGAATCCTTAGGATATCCCACAAATTTAAATAGAACTGACCGTGCCTCTAGTTTTTCCGGTTTCTGTGTTTCACATAGGCCGGACAACCCCATATCTTAAATCGCTTAAGATATGGATTTCGTCCACTCCATACTTCATATGGAGTCTTAGGCATAGATTTGGATGGAACGTAGTTCAGTAAGTATGCAGCTGTTTGAAGCGCATATCCCCAAAATGAAAGAGGCAGCTCAGTGTCACTCATCATGGAGCGAACCATATCCAATAGGGTACGATTCCTCCGCTCTGATACACCGTTGTGCTGTGGTGTGTAAGGAGGAGTAAGCTGAAAGAGAATTTCATTCTCTTTTAAGTAATCTAGGAATTCCGTGCTTAAGTACTCCCCTCCTCTATCAGATCGGAGGATCTTGATACTTTTGCCTATTTGGTTCTCCACTTCGTTTCTGAATTCTCTGAATTTCTCAAAAGCTTCAGATTTGTGTTTCATCAGATACACATATCCGAACCTAGAGAGATCGTCAGTGAATGTGATGATGTACGAGAACCTACCCCTTGCATTTATAGACATTGGACCACATACATCACTGTGTATGAGTCCCAAGAGCTCTGCTGCCCTTTCTCCATGTCCGGTGAACGGAGATTTAGTCATTTTTCCTTTGAGACAAGACTGACAAGTTTCATAAGATGAAAACTCGAATGTATTCAAGAGTCCATCTTTATGCAACTTACTTAGCCTTTTCTCTCCGATATGACCAAGTCTACAATGCCACAAGTAGGATTTGTTCGTTTCAGAAGTCCTCCTCTTGCGTGTGATTTGTATATTGAGAACTGTATTCTAATTTAGAACATAGATACCATTACACAGTGTACCTTCTGCAACCAGTACCTTATCAAGGTAAATGTTCATGATATTTCTATCAAGAACAAAATTATATCCATCTTTATCAAGTAAAGACACTGATATTATATTGCAAACCATGGAAGGTACATAGTAGCAATTGTTCAAAATCAGAGTATTGCCATTTGGCAACACTAGGTGATATTCACCGATGGCTGTAGCATTAACTTGTGCTTCGTTCCCTACCCTGAGGGACATATCACCAGGTGCAACTTTCCTACTTTTTCTCAGTCCCTGCAATAAATTACAGATATGAGATCCTGATCCGGTATCAAGTACCCAGTAGGTAGGGCTGACCGAAAAGCAGTTCTCAATTACAAGAACACCTGAAGTAGATGCAATACTATGCTTCTTCTTCAACTGGGCCTCCTTGGAATCCATACAATCCTCTTTCCCTTGCTCATACTCACGATTTCCATCATAAGTTAGAGCCAAACCGACTTTCCCCAGCCCCGAATAAGAATTCAGATCGGTCAAGCGATACATTTTGTTATCTTGATTAAGGCGTGAAATGGTTGCTACCTGGAGAGAGAGAAAAGAAACACTCAGCGTGCGCTGTTACAAGATTAGCTTGTTTATTAATTTATCTAACCAGGATGGCTCCCACTGTTTCCTCAAATTCTTCTTCAAACCGTAAAAGAAGAACTAGTCAGGATTAATCGCACGTCACAATACTTGCTTAACCTTTCAGCCAGAATAGTGTTGGTACTTCGAGGGAGGTTTTCCAACGCTTTCGCGAAGTTTCTTAATTACATAACCTCTTTTCCATGGAGGCGTTGCCCCGCTAACACCGTTCTAGACACCTACTTGGTTTATAGCATTGATTGTTAAGTGAAATAATCTCCCGAGAGTAATCCAACTGATCAGTGGGATCGGGATCCAACTATCATTGTGTGATGACCTAGATGGAATCCACTCTAGTCACCACAGTCTAGAAGGTATGCTAAATCTGCAAGTTTTCTATATGTTTGAAACCCCCGATGTGGTTTTTGCCCCTAGGACCATAGTGACCTTGACGGAGTCAACAAATCAAAAAGTCCTAGTCAAGTTCAACCCGTCATTATCTGGATTGCATCAAACCCACCCGCATAACCCTTGACGGAGTCAACAAGGTTATACGACTGTCCTGACCAATCCTATCTAGTGTTACAAACAAGCACTACTCAGCTACCGTACACTACGCCTTGACGGAGTTAACAAACGCAACACGAATACTAAGTGTTACTTGTAAGAAATGACGGAGGGCTACGGCAGGGGTTTTTGGCGAAAAACCCGTTTAACGTAATGAACTTGATATTGTTGAAGGAACCTGAGTGGTTTTTACAAATATATAGTGGCGAAAAACTTTTGCTAAAGAGGTCACTCCCTGTGAAGGGATTTCGGCTCTTTCCTCGTAGAATGAGGTGCAGGATATTCCAACTGAATACCGCGATGCAAAGCAAAAAGTAATCGACTATAGTGTAGTTATTACGTTGACGAAAACTTTTTCTCAAGGGGTCACTCCCGATGAAGGGATCTCGGCCCTTGTCTCGTCGAATGAGGTGCTGGATATTCCAAACTGAATACCACTATGCAAAGCAAAAGAGAACGTCTGTAATGTCTGTTTTTAAAACTTGGTTCCAACAACATCTTTTAGGTTTATTTTCTTGCATTAATCAAAATTAATGTTTTCCCATCAATGTAACCTACCACACCTGAAAAGAACGAAAATACGATGTACGTATATGCCATCCGGATTCGCCACTGGGCCCCATCATCACCCGTTAGGTTACTTAGCTAACGACAGAGCGGGGGCTGGACTAGCATGGGTGCAAAACATATACAACATCTACTAGTATATATATATATATAAGTATATACAACATTAGTCCCAGGAATGATAGTAAACAACATCAGAGAAACACAGCCAACAATACAGAATGGTGGATAATCTTGGAGCCCCGGGTTTCAGTTGAGCCATAAATAAAACCCGACGTTCCCTGTCATGTGGATAGCCTATGCAATGAAAATCTGTACCCCCTATGAGTGCGGTGAATAGCCCTCCAATTCTAGAATGAAGACCCTTCCGTCTCAACTCTACGAGAAAGAAGCCTCCTCCATCTCAACGCCATGAGAAAGAAGCCCCCTCCGTCTCAACTCCATGAGATGCGGGCTTGCTGCCTTTCTAGAACCCGGCTATTCGTGCACTCTACCGCGGGGTAATCCTAGTACAGAAAAAGAAAATAACATGTACAAACGGTGACATCGAGCTCAACCCTGTCATGCCCCAAAATAATATACAATCCGGCAAAGACGGCAGTCTACATGTCGGACGCTCGCCCCGCAATAACAAATGTACAAATGAATTTAAACTGTACTACAAACATTGCAACACTTGCTATCCATCACGACTATCCAACCATAAGCACACAATATCAACGCGAATGTCACGTTCGCAAAACCCGTCTAAAAGAACAAATAGAAATCAGACGAGTTTTACCAATCGAGTGACATTCCCGGTCGCAGATAAAAAGTGAATGTACTGTAAAATACACATTTAAAATTTCGATCGACTAAACTTTTCTAAATAGGCCCCCAAAAGCAAATCCAGCACTCAAATAAACCTGGGCCAAATATATATATCACAAATATCATATTTTCATGAACTAGAGCCCCAGAAAATTTTTGGGGTAATATAGCCCAAAAAGCGCCTCGGAAGCGCCGCATTTTGCTCACTTTCCGCGGCGGAATTTTGGAGTTTGGTCCCCAAATTATTTTTGTAGCTATAGTTTTGCCTGCATGTAATTCTATGATACTCAGAAAAATTTTAGGACAACTTCGAAAATCGACAGCAAGCTCATGAACATAGATTCATGATTCGGAAAAAAATTGTCAATCGAGATTTTAACCTTGTGCAAACAAGTTAGTAGGGTTTATGGGTTGGCTCTGATACCATGAATGGTTACACTAGCGCCCCGGCCAACTTCCGTGGCCTAATGCGGAACAAAATTTTTACGACGAGCATAAACTTGGTGCTAGAATAACACTAAAACCCGGATCTTTACCATAAACCTAACTAGCAAAAGAATAGAGTTCTATCTACTATGATAGAAAGTTATACCTTAAACTTGAACACCTTCTTCTCCTTGTTGTGAGCTTCTTAGAATGATCTAGATGGCTCCTCCTCACCGGCTTCTCTATATCGAAGAAGATCCACCCGAAGGCCTCTACCTTGAGCTCCTACCTCAACCATGAAGTAACTAGAGTGCTTTACTTGCTATACTAAGAACCCTAGAGTGAGTAGAGACTTGTTTTAGTGGTTAGATCTCACAACGCTCTTGATTTTGAACTCATGAAACAAGAGAGCTTTTAGAGAGGAAGAGGAGAGAGCAAGGAAGAGAGAGAATGTATCATCATAGAATGAGAAGAGATAGCTCTCATATGAACAAAAAGAATAATGATAATTTTATTAGGATAAATTATCATGGTTGATGTTGATTTGACCATTATCATGTCACAATTAATGCTAAGCATGCTTACAAAAATATCTAAGTCAACATGGGTCAACTTTGTCAAATGGTCAAACCAATTAATCATGATACAATTATGTCTAATTAAAACTCATTAATCAATTTACTCCATATTAATATTGTTTTAATCAAGTCAATGGTCAAAACCCTAATGAGGTTCCTCTGCCTCTGTCAACTGTGTATACACACCCGCATCCGTGTTCCGAGGAACACGAATATAATGAGACAGAACCAACCCGAAACCAAATACTAGGATCTGGCTTAAACCAAAGCCCACTAGTATCAACTGCCCGAACACCGAACATGCACAAGTACGCATATATGAACGAACCCTGTCGTAAAACAATGCGACCTCTACTCGTTTCGCCCAAAGGTGAACAACCTTCTGTGTAGGACTCTAAAGACTCGTCACTACGCGGGTAGTAGGTTTAACCATAGGCCGCAAGCGGTACTAGCTGTACGTAACGGTCCCCAGGTAGATGCCGATAAGAAGACCAATGAGGTGAACCCATCTGAACTCCTAGTGAGCCTGAATATGACAATCTTCGTACAGTCCAGTCTGTTCGTCTAAGAGTATCGCATGTCGGGCCTAGGGGGCGATAAACGTCAGACCCCTAATTACGGTACAAGTCGTGTCGGTGTGTAGCCCAGAACATCCTGAGAAACTACTGGAAACACTACCAGTAAATCTCGCTTGCCCTGGCCAGGGACTTTGTGTAATGGCTCTCCTAGATACAGCGCGATATCAACTCCCAATACCAGGAGAGACGAAGCCTGTCTAACCGTCACTGCCTCCAAGTGCTTCGGGACTGCACCCAACTACTACCTGTTTGCACAACTCAATAGAGCCGTGGTAGGGTAGTAATCTAAGAACAGTGGGAACACACTCGAGGCGAAGTGACAGTGTCAAGTCAACGGACTAAGCTGAACTCATGTCACCTGGGAACTGTTAACTGACGATAGGTAGAATACCAACCAACAGTTCCCGATGAGTCCTGTCCAGTGTACTCGTAACCTAACGAGCACCTGCATACTATCTCTAATACGACGTACTGATGGCTGTGGGACAGACCATCTCCCCCTACTGGGACGAGAAGCGTATGCACCAGTCTACTCTGGAGTATCGATAACCTGTCTCGATAATCCTATGACTAGGGACCTGTATAAGGATGTGCTTATAGACTACCCATCCCCCACTAGTGTGATCGCCATCACAACACCGGTAGTCAAGCAAAGATCCTAAGGGCTCCATCAATATGTTAAAAGAAACATAAACACATATTAAGATAGAAACAAACCAAGTAGCATACTACTATATCGAGCAAGACTGTCCTCAATCCATGTATATATCCCAATCTTCCAAAATGTAATATACAAACTAGTACTATACAATAATGGCCTCTAAGGCATACATATCCAACATGAACATCATTTTCTATCGAGAGTATGTCACCCACGTACAATACGAGGAAGAAAACCTTACTCTCTGCAACCTTCTTGTATTTACAAGGTTCATATACATTCTTGATGAAGTAAAACTCTTTGACTACAACATCAAAACAGATGTTCCAACTCCGTGATGCCTTCTTTAACCCGTACATGGATTTAAGAAGCTTGCACACCTTTCCGCTGCTCCCACTGTCCAAGAAGCCCTCTAGCTGAGTCATGTACAGGCACTATTCTAAATCACCATTTAAAAAGGCGGTCTTAACATCCTTTTGCCAGATTTCGTAATCATGGTATGCAGCGATGGCAAGTAGGATCCGGATGGACTTAAGCATAGCCACTGGAGAAAAGGTTTCATCATAATCCACACCTGGTCGTTGACGAAAATCTTTTGCAACAAGTCTAGCTTTGAAAGTCTCAACTTTTCCATCTACACCAAGTTTTTTCTTAAATATCCATTTTCTCCCAATGGGTTTTACACCTTCAGGAGCAACTTCCAAAGTCCATACTTTGTTGGTGTACATGGATTCCATCTCAGATCGCATTGCATCCAGCCATTTCACAGACTCCCTACTCGTGATGGCCTGCTCGAAGCTAGTTGTGTCATCATCTTCCATGATCCAATCCTCGCTCCCACCATCTAAGAGAAAACCGTAGTATCTTTCAAGGGGATGTGGAACCCTACTAGATTGGCAGAGAGGCAGAGGTTTGTTGGGAGCTATCGATGAAGGGTTACCTATGACGGCAACAAGGTTTCGGGAGGCATCGTCCATACTAAATTAAAATTTTGCCGTTTTAGCTAACCCTAAACATAGATCATTTACTAGAAATAATACGGAAAACAATATGGAAACACTTTGCAATAGGAAGTGAGCAAGGAATACAACCTTTGTAGACCGGTCCTTCACTTCAAATAGCTCCGTGTAGTAGTCCCCTTTGCTACGATCGTGAACTCCGAACTCTAAAGAGGCTCCCACGAAGAAATAAACATGCTTTCTTCGAAGACTTCGAGGCCGAAGATGATCTACGTCGGGGAGACACTAACCTAAGCTATTTCTTCACTAGGTCATAAACTTTGTGAAGAGAACACCCTATACTACATGTCACGTAGTAGAGGATGATGAAGTAGGAAGTGGGCTCAGTTTAGAATTGATTTTCTCACACTTTTTATCATACCTCCATTAAAGCTAGTGAGCTTTTTGAAGAGGAAGAAGAAGATGAAGATGAACTTATCATATGAGTTAATCCGAATGAATAACGCAACCATGGGTAAGTTAAGCCCTCTTGCTTAACTCATGTAGAGAATTAACCATACACTATGGTTAAGGGTTGGGTTTGATAATATCTTATGGAATGACAAAAGAGTTGACTTTGTCAAAGTTTCTACAAGCTTCATGAAAGCTTGACAACTTTGACTAAGTCATTCTCTTTTGTTATTCTTAAGACATAAACAAAACCCTAATTTAACCTAATCTTGGTATAATTCTCATACACCCATCTTGTATGTATCATCAAGCATAATACAAACATGTACACTTGCATATATCACATATAAACAATGTGCACAATTTAGTGAGAAAATAAATCATAAGTGAGCTAATACTAGTTAATGTAATGTAATATATCAAATATATAATTATACATTAAATTATTAAATTAACTCTTGATTTAATAATCCGGCTATAACCGACTAATATCATGTGTAACAACTTATCGAATCAACACTTGATCCGATAACCCGGCTATATCGCATACAACCGATCAATGTCACGAATCGCGAGAATAGAATACGGTATCACATATCGTATTAATCTCGGTCCCGCACATATCACATATGTGCTCCTACTCTGTTTCGCTTGAGCCAGGAAACCTATGTGTAGGACTTTAATGACTCGTCGATACACCGGCAGTATGTGATGATCATATCAAACACCCACAAGCCGCAAGTGGTCTGCTAAACGTAACGGCCACCCGGGTATTGAGCGATCAGAAGATCAACAAGCAAGCCTGCTTACACTCCTGCAAATCCAATCAGTAACACTACCGTAAAGTCTGGTCTCTCCGTCTGATATGTCGCATATCTCGTCTAGGGGTGGTAAATGTCAGACCCCAGTAACTCGATAAGTCATGTCGATATGAGGTTCATAACGGGTCGAGAAACTACCGATAACTCTTACCAGTATATCTCTGAAGCTGCCTTGGCCAAGGACTTCCTGTTATAGCCAATCGAGCACAGCGACATCAACCCCCTATACCGGGAGAGACGAAACCACTCCTATCGCTCATTGCCTCCATGTGACTCGGGACTGTACCCAAAAGACACCGTTTTGCACGATCTCTTGAACGTGGTAAAGTGGAAATCAAAGCACAGTGGGAATCACACAAGACTCTATGACGATTTCGGGTCTACAGACTAATCTGTACCAGTGTCACTAGAGAACTGCCATCTGATGTTAGGTATAATACCATCTGGGAATTCTCGGCGAGTCCGTACAGTGTACCCAGTCTCCACTAAGCACCCGTATACTGTCTCTGATGTCAAACACCAATGGATATGGGATCATCCATCGCTCATCTACATGGGTCGAGAAGCTATACGCTAGTCTACTTTGGTATATCGATGCCCTGTCTCAATACACCCTCGACTAGGAACATTTGAAGGATGTACTTGTTGGAGATAGTGCCCTCATAGTCAATTATTGGATCGCAGGTACGTGATTGCAATGATTGCGGAGGACCTATCCCAGTAGCACAGTCTTACTCGAGATGATAGTATGCTATCTGGTTTGCCTTTATCAGTCGTGTACATGTTCAGGTGACTGATTGCATGTTACACTTTGATAGAGCCCTTAGGATCTTGCTTTACTACCAACAGTATGATGGCGATCATATACGTGAGAGTTGGGTAGTTTATATGCATATCCTTAATTGTGGTCCCTAGTCGTGGGAGTTTCGAGACAGGGCATCGATACTCCGGAGTAGACTAGTGTGTACAGTCGAGACCCCGACGAGGGGCGGTTGCCGGTCTCACAAGCCACTGGTGTCAGTTGGATCACCTAAGATGTATACAGGTGCTCATTGGGTTATGAGTACACCGGACAAGACTCGCCGGGAATCTGCTAGTTAGTACTATACCTATCGTCGGATAGCAGTTCCCTGGTGACATGTGTACAGGTTAGTTCATCGACCTGAGGTCGTCATTTGTCTCGTGTGAGTTTCCACTGTGCTTTGATTTCTACCCTACCACGGCTCAAAGGAGTCGTGCAAACAGGTAGCTTTTGGGTACAGTCCCGAGCCATATGGAGGCACGTGAGCGGATCGGCAGGGGATTCGTCTCTCCCGGTATTGGGGGCGAGGTCGTGCTGTGTCTAGGAGAGCCATTACACAAATCCATGGCCATGGTAGGAGATTTACTGGTAGGTACTCCAGTAGTATCTCAGGGTGTATTGGGCTTCACTCCGACATGACTTATACTGCTGTTGGGGGTCTGACGTTACTAGCCCCCTAGGCGGATATGCGATACTCATTGACGAACAGACCGGACTGTTTATACATTGTCACTGTTAGGCTCAGTAGGGTTTTCCGGATGAGTGCGCTCATCGGCATCCCTTGAGGTCAGTCCATGGGCAGCCGTTACGCATTGCTAGTGCCGCTGACGGTTTGTGGTTAAACCCACTGCCAGGGTGCTGACGAGTCATTAGAGTTCTCCACAGACAGTTTCCCAAGTTCGGGCGAAACGTTGTAGAGGCCGTATGGTTTTATGGCAGGGTTCGGAAAATGCACGTGCGTTTACGCACGTGTCGATTTTCGGACAGTTGATACTGGTCGGCTTTGGTTTAAGCCGGATCCGAGTATTATATTGAGTAGGTATAATATCTTTGTCTCGGTTGCATTTGTATTCGGTCGTAAAACAAATGCGGGTATATTTATACAGTTTCGGGGTTGTCCTGAAATTCGTTTCAGGATCACTTTTTGAAGTTGCCAGTTTCCAGTTTTCTATCAGCCGTCTTTTAACATTCGGTTAAAGACGGATTTGTCTTTTCTTGAGATGAGTGTGGATTCTTCTAGAAGGTTCTAGATGAGGTGACTAGGATTAATTGGTGTTAAGTTTTCATTGGTTGCATTTAATGGTTCATTAATGCTTGATGAGGTGTTTAAGTGATTCATCCTTTATCATTAAAGCTTCTTGTTTTCTTAAAGATATTTAGAAGTGAGAAGCTTTTGCTTAAGGTCACCCCCTTCTCCTACGGTCACCTCCCTCTTGCTATATATAGCTTGCCCTCTCTCTCTCCTCATTCTCACTCTCACTTGAGTTTTCATTGCTAAAAAAGATTATGATAGGTTTTATGGGTGTATGGAATTTACAGTTCATTTCATTCCATCACCCGATTTCCACGCCAACTTCATTAACCGATCGTCCACGGATTTGGACGAAGTGAGACAAAGTCATCTACTCATTCTCTACATCATTCTTGGTCATCTCTTTTAGCAAACTTGACGATCGAGTTGCCTCGAGTCAGAGGCGGGAGCCCGTTTAAAGAACCGATCATGTGGTGCCACCTCGACGAGGAGATCGGAGATCGACGAGATCGGAGCAGCCGCAACGGAGCGTGGGATGATGGTTGAAGAACGAAGGACTCGGATCGTTCGGTATAACATTCCTACACTTTTTACAGTTTGTTAGTTTAGCAATAATGGAAGATCCGGGTTAAAGTATACGATAGCGCCAGTTTAAAAGTTTTGTTCCGCATTTTGGCGTCTGTAGACTGCCGGGGCGCTAGCGTAGACTTACAGTGGTATCAGAGCCTCACCATTTTGCTATACTAACTTGTGCTAACGCGTTTAAAACATCGATCCGACCGGAAAACTAAAAACTGCAAAATCCAAGCCGACAGTTTC
The DNA here is from genome assembly GCA_030015575.1 of Agapanthus africanus. Lineage (NCBI taxonomy): Eukaryota > Viridiplantae > Streptophyta > Magnoliopsida > Asparagales > Amaryllidaceae > Agapanthus > Agapanthus africanus. The sequence continues at coordinate 200,208,010 of JASDDO010000006.1, forward strand.
TGTTAATTTTAAACGGTGTCAAAATTGATTTCTGGATGTCTTAAAAATCAGTGCAGGGTTTTCTAAGAGTCACGGCAAAATTTGGATTTGTGATCCCTCCAACGAGCCGCGGAAGCGCGGCCAACTCTATAGTCTTAGCCGCGCATCCGCGGCCACGTGAGGAGCACGTGCTCCCAAAATTTGTCTGTGGGTTCTTGGTTGGATTTTGGGGTTTTTGGTAAATACAGTTTTTGCCCAGGTTTTGTTACTGTTCACCAGTAAGCAGTGGGGCCCACTTTTTAATATTTGGTCTTTGGTCGATCGAAATTTAAACACGTTAGTTTACAGTGCTTACATTATATCTCCGACCGGGAATGTCATTTGATCGGTAAACCGCGTCTGATTGCTATAGTTCTTTTAGACGGGTTTGCGAACATGACATTCGCGTTGATGTTCTGTGTTGTGCTGTGATGTTGCGGATTTGTCGTGGTGGATAGCAGTGTGCAATGGTAGTACAGTTTGAGTTTATTTGTACATTTGATATTGCGGGGCGAGCGTCCAACTTGTGGACTGCCGTCACTGCCTGTTGTATAATATTCTTTTGGGGCACGACCAGGTTACGGTCGATGTACCTATTGTACTATTTTTCATTACTGTACTAGGTTTTACCCCGCGACGGAGTGCACGGATAGCCGGATTCGGGAAAGCAACGGGTCCGCATCTCATGGCTTTGAGAGGCAGAGGGGCCCCACTTCAGAATTGGCAGACTATTCGCCGCACTCGTAGGGGGTACAGGTTGACCCAAGGAGGGGTGCTCAATTTACCGGATTCCGTGAAGTGCCGGGTGTTCCATTCACTATGCTGTGGGGACTACCTCACTTCAGGTTTTGGCGGGTAACTTTACGCACCCGTAGGGGTCTAGGTTTCATTGCACAGGCTATCCACACGACAGGGGAACGTCGGGTTTCAGCAGCGGCTCTGTGAAACCCGGGGATCCTAAATTATCTGTATTGTTCTGTGATGCTTATTACTTTTCTGTAATGTTGCATATTATCACGCCTGGAGCGATTATGTATATTGGTTTATATACTATTAGATGTTGTATATGTTTTACACCCGCGCTAGTCCAGTCCCCGCTCTGTCGTTAGTTAAGTAACCTAACGAGTGATGACGGGACCCAGTGACGAATGCGGATGGCATATACGTACATTTTATTTTCGTTCTTTTCTGGTGTGATTGAATGATGGGATTGCGTTGATTCTGATCAATGCAAAGTAAAACAAACCTATTTGAGTTGTTGGAACAATTTTAAAAAAGGTGTTATTACAAAGACGTTTCTTTTTGTTATGCATAGCGGTATTCGGTGTGAATATCCAGCACCTCAGTCGACGAGGCAAGGGCTGATATCCCTTCACCGGGACTGACCCCTTGGGCAGAAGTTTGCGTCAGAGTAATAACTTCACTATAGTCGATTACAAGTTGCTTTGCATAGCGGTATTCAGTGGAATATCCTGCACCTCATTCCACGAGGAAAGAGCCGAGATCCCTTTACCGGGAGTGACCTCTTTAGCAAAAGGTTTTCGCCACTATATTTTAAAAAAGCTATCAGGTTCCTTCAGCGATATCAAGTTCACTACGCTAAAGGTTTTTCGCCAAAAACCAGCCGTAGCCCTCCGTCATTTCATATGGATGGTCAGTAGTATTCAAGCTATGTTGGTCTAGCCCTTAGCTAGGACATAGTGATTGGTAGCTGCTGGGGTGTTCACATGTTGCATAGATAGATGAGTTGGTTTGGGACAGTCGTACAGCCTTGTTGGCCCTTAGTCAAGGGCGAGTACGGGTGGGTTCAAATTAACAAGATAATGATGGGAAGAACTTGACATGTGACTTATGGTTTGGTGGCCCTTAGTCACGATCATAAGAGCATGGGGCAAAAACTATATCAGGAGTTTCTAAAGAAACTGAAACTTGCCGAGTATGCGCATACCTTCTGGAGTATGAGTAACGTGGATGCATTCCATCACGTTATCATGCGATGAGAGTTGGATCCTGATTCCCACTGATGAGTTGGTTTACTCTTCGGGTGATCCTGATTGATTCTTCTTTAGGTTTGGAGGAGAATTTGACAGGACAGTGGGAGGTTTCCGGATTAGATAAAATGATGACCATTCTGATCTAGGTTAGAGTGCACGCAGAGTGTTTCTTTTCTCTCTCACTCTTTGGCAGCGACCTTTGACCGACCCTAGACTTTGACTCAGTAACCAGGTTGACCGAACCTTCTTAAAATACTGGCTTTTGGATTGTCTGAGTTGCATAAGTCATTGCCACTCCTTTTTTTTGAATTTCTCAGAACACCCGTATACTACGGATATCCACTTCCATTGGATAGATCCATCGTATGGTTATATACGAACTCGAAGGAACTTCTTCGAGGATGGATCCAGGTTCAGGAGGAAAAGAATTGGTTTATTCAGTTGTCTTTTATTATCACCTTCTCTCAGGTTGCGAGGGCTCCTTGGTTTAGGAGAGTACACCTATTACGCCTATTGGATAGTCTTATTCCAAACCATAGGCTGGTGCCGAAAGGTAGGGAATGAAGAAAACCAATTAGCCTAAGTAGGGTGTGCAGAAGGTAATATGTAAAGACAAAATAAAGGGATTAGAACGAGGGCAAAGTAAATTGCGACTGATATCATTCACGACCAAAACCGCGTACTTCATCGCCGCTCCTATTTCACCTTTAAAAAGAATAAGGTATTATTCAGTTGTCTTTTATCGTCACCTTCTCTCGAAATACGAGTACTCCTTGGTTTAGGAGGGTACACCTATTATGCTTACTGGATAGTCTTCTTCCAAACCATAGGCTGGTGCCGAACGGTAGGGAAGGAAGAAAACCAGTTAGCCTAACGATGGTGTACAGAAGGTAACGACTAAAGACAAATAAAGGGGATTTGGAGAGATGGCAATAAAATATACGGTTGAAGTCATGAATTGGATTATGGAAGAGGAATTACTATGAATACCAGGATACCCCTACGAAACATTTTCATGTTTCAGTGCATTGTTAAAGGAAAAACTGTTTTCCCGATTAGACACTTACTCCAAGGGTATGTATTTACCAGGTTTCATTCTCATATCTGTATGGTTTTACAGATGATGAGTGGGAGTAAGATATTGGGAATTAGGTGATCATCCTCATTATATCGGAATTCGTTGTAATTGGTGATATTTGAGGAAATCGCCAGGGTACAGTTTTCCACCTACAACGCACAGGTTTTGAGTTGTTTAACTCAGCGGACTTATACAGAGTATTGTATGTTGTCCAGTGTCCATCAGGACAAAGGGGTAGGTCCTCGTACTATGTTCTGTTTACTTATAACTTCTCTAGTATTTAGATGAGTGTTTCGTAGAAATACAAGGTCTAAGTTTTGAGAAGTTGTGGGTATAAGAATAAAGTAGAGAACCAGGTATCACAAGTATCGGGATTCTTCAAAGAGATCGAAGATGTAGATTCTTGTGATTGGTATTCAGATGATAGTGATGATTTTGAGAAACGAGTTTTCTCTTTCAGGTTGCTCATAATTGGATGGATTCCTAAGTTGAGCAATGCTGATTAGCCTCTTTCCATTAAATTGATATGCACTGGAGACAGATGCATGGATTGAATATGGTTCCAATTAAATAAGTGCCAAAGTTTCTATATTGGATATAGAATAGTTCGTACCTTAAAAGATATTGAGGTACGTGGAGTTGTCCAGCTTATGATTAAAACCAGACACTGGATAACTCAGGGCACGTTTCTGTAATGGCTGTTTGTGGGTTGACCCTGGCTATGACGAGGGTTGATATTCTACCATTTGGAAGATCAATAGTGATATTGTTCTTGACTCGCCACAGTTTTAGTAAAACAGATCTTTTTCAGAAAACAGTAGTGGGAGTATGGTAGAACTGGAAGTGATTCCAGAACCGCGAACGATTACGGAAAATTTAATAGGACCTATACATTCAATCAGGTTTCACATTCCAATAGCCACTCCGCAGGTATGGTAGGTAACCTCAGACACCCGAGAGGTACTTCGGTAGGCTCAAGGACGGTGACAGGGAGGTTCTTATCTACCCAGACTTGACACTACTGTTGTTCCAGGATATGAGACCCGGTAGGAGGGTTGTCGTAGTCAGTGGGAGCAGCGGAAGCATGGTGGGCAAGTAGCTTATGTCTATTTATAGACTAGAGCAGTTATAGCGGAGATAGATCATCTAATTTTGATGTGACAGTCATGGGTTTGACTTCAATCAGAATAGGGGATGGATCAGTTAAGAAGGCAGTAGGGTGTGATGTCATGGGATCTGGATGACATACACAAAGTAGGAAGTAAAATTCCTATACCACGATCGGTTATACTGTGGTCGTCACACAGTTGTTTCTCCAGACAGGATATGGATATAATATTTGACATTCTGGTTTCTAGATCTATGGTTTTAGATCTGGATTTGGCTAGTTTCCCAATGTGGGTACTTTGACAGATATTCTAATAGTTTTTGGAATAGTTGACTCCTCGCATGGTTGTGTACCTGCAGGTGATGGAGTCACCCTCTCTAAAGGTGTCGTATAGACTAAAGGGGAGAGGGATGTGCATGATTGGCAGATCACTTACTTAGGCAATTGAGTCAATCATGAGATGTCAAGTACCACACCAGATGTTGTTTTTGCACTAGATGCAATAAGTTTGTATTAATCCAATCCTGGAGAAACATAAGGAAGCAGTTTTAGAACATTAGTACATGTTCTACGGATTTGATAACGGCAACCTCTTTCGGGAGACGGTTATCATTCCAGGCTTCGAAGGTGACATGGATGACAGAGTGATTGTCAGAGTTTTTAGTTTTCCCTCTGACGAGGGACAGTATTATGGACAGGTGGTTCCAGAGGATACTGTGGGTGGCATGGTGCCGGATACTGATTAGGTTCAGTGATCCATACAGTCTAAGAAGTTTGGATATGGAGTTCATTTATGAACTAAGGTCCCATCAGATATCCAGACATTCTAAGACAGGTACTACTCAATTCGGGAGATGGCTTTCTCCGCGAACTTGAGATTAAGAGAGATACAGAAAGAAACTTCTAGGCGGATCCACTAACCGAGGCTATTTCTCGAACACAATAGTTTTACAAACGGGCTTTGTGAAACTGATTAGTAGAGGAATTGGATGTTCGGTTTCACACGGGCTGTGAGTAGTCGACATCGCAATATTAGCCTTGAGTGCAAGTGGGAGATTGTTGGAGATAGTGCCCTCATAGTCAATTATTGGATCGCAGGTACGTGATTGCAATGATTGCGGAGGACCTATCCCGGTAGCACAGTCTTACTCGAGATGATAGTATGCTATCTGGTTTGCCTTTATCAGTCGTGTACATGTTCAGGTGACTGATTGCATGTTACACTTTGATAGAGCCCTTAGGATCTTGCTTTACTACCAACAGTATGATGGCGATCATATACGTGAGAGTTGGGTAGTTTATATGCATATCCTTAATTGTGGTCCCTAGTCGTGGGAGTTTCGAGACAGGGAATCGATACTCCGGAGTAGACTAGTGTGTACAGTCGAGACCCCGACGAGGGGCGGTGGCCGGTCTCACAAGCCACTGGTGTCAGTTGGATCACCTAAGATGTATACAGGTGCTCATTGGGTTATGAGTATACCGGACAGGACTCGCCGGGAATCTGCTAGTTAGTACTATACCTATCGTCGGATAGCAGTTCCCTGGTGACATGTGTACAGGTTAGTTCATCGACCTGAGGTCGTCATTTGTCTCGTGTGAGTTCCCACTGTGCTTTGATTTCTACCCTACCACGGCTCAAAGGAGTCGTGCAAACAGGTAGCTTTTGGGTACAGTCCCGAGCCATATGGAGGCACGTGAGCGGATCGGCAGGGGATTCGTCTCTCCCGGTATTGGGGGCGAGGTCGTGCTGTGTCTAGGAGAGCCATTACAGAAATCCATGGCCATGGTAGGAGATTTACTGGTAGGTACTCCAGTAGTATCTCAGGGTGTATTGGGCTTCACTCCGAAATGACTTATACTGCTGTTGGGGGTCTGACGTTACTAGCCCCCTAGGCGGATATGCGATACTCATTGACGAACGGACCGGACTGTATATACATTGTCACTGTTAGGCTCAGTAGGGTTTTCCGGATGAGTGCGCTCATCGGCATCCCTTGAGGTCAGTCCATGGGCAGCCGTTACGCATTGCTAGTGCCGCTGACGGTTTGTGGTTAAACCCACTGCCAGGGTGCTGACGAGTCATTAGAGTTCTCCACAGACAGTTTCCCAAGTTCGGGCGAAACGTTGTAGAGGCCGTATGGTTTTATGGCAGGGTTCGGAAAATGCACGTGCGTTTACGCACGTGTCGATTTTCGGACAGTTGATACTGGTCGGCTTTGGTTTAAGCCGGATCCGAGTATTATATTGAGTAGGTATAATATCTTTGTCTCGGTTGCATTTGTATTCGGTCGTAATACAAATGCGGGTATATTTATACAGTTTCGGGGTTGTCCTGAAATTCGTTTCAGGATCACTTTTGGAAGTTGCCAGTTTCCAGTTTTCTATCAGCCGTCTTTTAACATTCGGTTAAAGACGGATTTGTCTTTTCTTGAGATGAGTGTGGATTCTTCTAGAAGGTTCTAGATGAGGTGACTAGGATTAATTGGTGTTAAGTTTTCATTGGTTGCATTTAATGGTTCATTAATGCTTGATGAGGTGTTTAAGTGATTCATCCTTTATCATTAAAGCTTCTTGTTTTCTTAAAGATATTTAGAAGTTAGAAGCTTTTGCTTAAGGTCACCCCCTTCTCCTACGGTCACCTCCCTCTTTCTATATATGGCTTGCCCTCTCTCTCTCCTCATTCTCACTCTCACTTGAGTTTTCATTGCTAAAAAAGATTATGATAGGTTTTATGGGTGTATGGAATTTACAGTTCATTTCATTCCATCACCCGATTTCCACGGCAACTTCATTAACCGATCGTCCACGGATTTGGACGAAGTGAGACAAAGTCATCTACTCATTCTCTACATCATTCTTGGTCGTCTCTTTTAGCAAACTTGACGATCGAGTTGCCTCGAGTCAGAGGCGGGAGCCCGTTTAAAGAACCGATCATGTGGTGCCACCTCGACGAGGAGATCGGAGATCGACGAGATCGGAGCAGCCGCAACGGAGCGTGGGATGATGGTTGAAGAACGAAGGACTCGGATCGTTCGGTATAACATTCCTACACTCTTTACAGTTTGTTAGTTTAGCAATAATGGAAGATCCGGGTTAAAGTATACGATAGCGCCAGTTTAAAAGTTTTGTTCCGCATTTTGGCGTCTGTAGACTGCCGGGGCGCTAGCGTAGACTTACAGTACTTAGCGACTACTCTGTCCCCACTAGTATGATCTACATCATAGTCCTGATAGTCAAGTACTCATCCTAAGGGCTTTATCAACATGTAACATATAGACAATCATCGTACATGTTAAGATAAAGAGCAACCAGATAGCATACTATTATGTCGAGCAAGAAATTCCTCCATATATATGTCCAAGCATCCACTACAATATACATCGTATGTACAGTAATGGCCTCTAGGGCATACATATCACTGACAATCTCCCACTTGCACTAGGACGATCTGTTGAAGTATCTCATACCCAACAATCAGAAATGGTTGAAGTATCTCATACTCAACCATCCCATAAAAGTCTCTCCTGGGAATAGGCCTTTGTGAGTGAATCCGCCCTGTTCTCTTTTATGTCTACTCTCCTAATCTCGATCACCCTGGAGAACAACCATCTCCATGATCAGGTGATACTGCCTAAGAATATGTCTGTATCACAGATGGGACGGGGGTTCCTTGGCCTAAGCCACTACTCCATTGTCACACAATGGAAGGAACGAAGTTCATCTCATGAACTTATATGCATCCAGACTGCCTCTTTGGTAGTATCGTAGGTAGCAATGTATCCAGCCTTTATCGTCTAGTATGCCACGGTATCTAGCTTGGAACTCTTCCAACATACCGTCCCTCTATTGAGGGTAAAGACAATGCCTGTAACTGACATTCAGTCGACCTTACCACCCTGGATCCTATCCAGTGATTCTTCCCAGATCTATTGATACCATCTCACTACACCCAGTGAGAATCCTAACATCCAATTAGATCTATATTATAGATCCAAAAACCCCAGGATTTAGGAGGTATCACCTTGATCCTATATGGAGAATCCTTGTGATAAGAGGAGATTGACCGAGCGTAGCATAGGAAACTCCTTTCCTATCAAGAGCATGTCATCCACGTACAATACGAGGATCACCACTATACTCCCTACTATCTTTTTTTTATACAAGGTTCATCTACCATTTTGATGAAGTCAAATTATTTGACTACCACATCAAAACAAATGTTCTAACTCCGCGATGCCTGTTTTATCCCATAAAGCAACTTGCATACGCTTCCGCTGCTCCCACTGTCTACGAAGACCTCTGGCTGTGTACTTATAGATGCTCTCTTCTAAATCACTATTTAGAAAAGCAGTCATGACACCCAACCGCCAGATATCGTAGTTATGGTATGTAGGAGTGGAAAGTAGGATCCGGATGGACTTAAGCATGGCTTACAGGAGAAAAGGTTTCATCATAATCAACATCTGATCAATGACGAGAACCTTTTGCAATAAGTCTTAGCTTTGAATGACTCAACTTTTCAATGTACACCTAGTAATCTTCTCAAGATATACTTGTTCCTGAAGGGGATTTAACCCTTCAGATAAAACAACCAAAGTCCATAATTTGTTGGTGTATATGGATTCCATCTCAGATCACTTAGCATCCAGCCATTCTCACAGAGTCCCCACTCCTGATGGCCCGCTCGAAACTAGTTGGGTCATCATCTCATGATGCAATCCTCGCTCCCACTATCATAGAGAAAACCGAAGTATCTCTCAGGTGGGTGAGGAACCCTACCAGATCGGCGGAGAGGCTGAGGTTCGTTGGAAACTATTGAATCCTCCGGTTCTACTTAATCATCAGCTGCAGTTTGTATAGATGGAACTCCTTCCAGTTCTACCTCATGACCACTAATTTCTTTACAAGAAATTCCCTTTCCTAAAGGTGGCATGCTGAGAAACAAAACACGTTTTGCTCCTCAGTTTGGTAGAAGATATTCCCTTGCAAATGCTTAGGATATCCAACAAAGTTTCACAGAACTGACCTTGCTTCGAGCTTGTCCAGATTTTGCTTCTAGACATAGGCCAGACAACCCCAAATCTTAACTTCCTTAAGAGATGGTCTCTTCCTATACCATATCACATATGGAGTGGTAGGTACCTGATTTGGTTAGAACCCTATTTAATAGGTATGTAACTTCTCAAGTGCATAACCCCCAAAAGGAAATATGAAACTCAGTAATACTCATCATAGAGCACACCTTATCATATAGGATGTGTCTGCTCCGCCCCGATATACCAACGTGCTGTTGTGTATACGGAGGAGTAATGCCGAGAGAGAATCTTATTCTCCTGTAGAATAGTCCATGAATTCCGTGCTCAAGTATTCTCCTCCTTGATCATATCAAAGGACATAATACTTATACCTGTTTTGGTTCTCTACTTCTAACTTATAATCTTTGAATTTCTCAAAAGTTTCAGACTTGTGTTTCAACAGGAACATGTGTCTGAATCTTGAGAGATCATCAGTGAATATAATGAAGTACAAAGAACCATTTCTGGCATGAGTAGACAGGGGATCTTCATACATCAGCATGTATCAATCCCAAGAGTTCACTAACTCTTTCTCTGTTTCCAATAAACGGAGCTATGGTTATCTTATCTTTGTGACATGACTGGCAAGTTTCACAAGATATAAGTTCAAACTGATTTAAATATGCATCTAAATGTAACTTAGCTAGTCGGGTTGCATTGATATGACCTAGTCTACAATGCCTCAAGAAGGATTCGTTCATTTCTGAACTCTTCCTTTTGTGTATGTTTTATACGTTAAGAACTGTAGTTTGATTTAGAACGTATATGCTTTTAGATAATGTTCCTGAACCGATCAACTCTTGATATAGGAAATGTTCAAAACATTATCCAACAATACAAAATTATATCCTTCTTTACTAATAAAGTGACTGATATGATGTTGTATATCAGGTTCGGTATCTAATAACATTCATTCAGAATCAATGTATTTGGTAATACAGGGTGATAACTGCTGTTGGAGATAGTGCCCTCATAGTCAATTATTGGATCGCAGGTACGTGATTGCAATGATTGCGGAGGACCTATCCCGGTAGGACAGTCTTACTCGAAATGATAGTATGCTATCTGGCTTGCCTTTATCAGTCGTGTACATGTCAGGTGACTGATTGCATATTACACTTTGATAGAGCCCTTAGGATCTTGCTTTACTACCAACTGTATGATGGCGATCATATACGTGAGAGTTGGGTAGTTTATATGCATATCCTTAATTGTGGTCCCTAGTCGTGGGAGTTTCGAGACAGGGCATCGATACTCCGGAGTAGACTAGTGTGTACAGTCGAGACCCCGACGAGGGGCGGTGGCCGGTCTCACAAGCCACTGGTGTCAGTTGGTTCACCTAAGATGTATACAGGTGCTCATTGGGTTATGAGTACACCGGACAGGACTCGCCGGGAATCTGCTAGTTAGTACTATACCTATCGTCAGATAGCAGTTCCCTGGTGACATGTGTACAGGTTAGTTCATCGACCTGAGGTCGTCATTTGTCTCGTGTGAGTTCCCACTGTGCTTTGATTTCTACCCTACCACGGCTCAAAGGAGTCGTGCAAACAGGTAGCTTTTGGGTACAGTCCCGAGCCATATGGAGGCACGTGAGCGGATCGGCAGGGGTTTCGTCTCTCCCGGTATTGGGGGCGAGATCGTACTGTGTCTAGGAGAGCCATTACGCAAAGCCCTCGGCCGAGGCAGGAGATTTACTGGTAGGTATTCCAGTAGTATCTCAGGGCGTTCTGGGCTACACTCCGACACGACTTATACTGCTATTGGGGGTCTGGGGTTACTAGCCCCCTAGGCAGATATGCGATACTCATTGACGAACGGACCGGACTGTATATACATTGTCACTGTTAGGCTCAGTAGGGTTTTCGGAGGAGTTCGCTCCTCGGCCACCCTTGAGGTCAGTCCATGGGCAGCCGTTACGCATACCTAGTGCCGCTGACGGTTTGTGGTTAAACCCACTGCCTGGGTGCTGACGAGTCATTAGAGTCCCCCACAGACAGTTTCCCAAGTTCGGGCGAAACGTTGTAGAGGCCGTATGGTTTTATGGCTGGGTTCGGAAAATGCACGTGCGTTTACGCACGTGTCGATTTTCTGACAGATGATACTGGTCGGCTTTGGTTTAAGCCGGATCCGAGTATTATATTGAGTAGGTATAATATCTTTGTCTCAGTTGCATTTGTATTCGGTCGTAATACAAATGCGGGTATATTTATACAGTTTCGGGGTTGTCCTGAAATTCGTTTCAGGATCACTTTTGGAAGTTGCCAGTTTCCAGTTTTCTATCAGCCGTCTTTTAACATTCGGTTAAAGACAGATTTGTCTTTTCTTGAGATGAGTGTGGATTCTTCTAGAAGGTTCTAGATGAGGTGACTAGGATTAAATGGTGTTAAGTTTTCATTGGTTGCATTTAATGGTTCATTAATGCTTGATGAGGTGTTATTAGTGATTCATGCTTTGTTATTAATGGTTTTGGATTGCTTAAGATATTTTTGAAGTGAGAAGCATTCTCTTGTGGTCACCCCCCTCTCCTACGGTCACCTCCCTCTTGCTATATATGGCTTGCCCTCTCTCTCTTCTCATTCTCACTCTCACTTGATGTTTCATTTCGGTTAGAAAAGATTATGATAGCATTCGGGGTGTATGGAATTTTACAGTTCATTTCATTCCATCACCCGATTTCCACGGCAACTTCATTAACCGATCGTCCACGGATTTGGACGAAGTGAGACAAAGTCATCTACTCATTCTCTACATCAATCTTGGTCGTCTCTTTTAGCAAACTTGACGATCGAGTTGCCTCGAGTCAGAGGCGGGAGCCCGTTTAATGAACCGATCATGTGGTGCCACTTCGACGAGAACATCGGAGATCGACGAGATCGGAGCAGCCGCAACGGAGCGTGGGATGATGGTTGAAGAACGAAGGACTCGGATCGTTCGGTATAACCATTCTACACTCTTTACAGTTTGTTAGTTTAGCAATAATGGCAGATCCGGGTTAAAGTATACGATAGCGCCAGTTTAAAAGTTTTTGTTCCGCATTTGGCGTCTGTAGACGGCCGGGGCGCTAACGTAGACTTACAGTGGTATCAGAGCCTAACCATTTTGCTATACTAACTTGTGCTACCGTGTTCAAAACTTCGATCGAACCGAAAAACCAAAACTGCAAAAATCCTACCTGACAGTTTCTGTTAATTTTAAACGGTCTCAAAATTTATTTCTGGATGTCTTAAAAATCTGTGCAGGGAATTCTAAGAGCCACGACGAAATTTGGGGTTGTGATCCCTCCAAGCTGCCGCGGAAGGGCGGCCAAACCCATGGTTTGGCCGCGCAACCGCGGCCACGTGGGGAGCACGTGCTCCCAAATTTTGTCAGGATGTTCTGTGTTGGATTTTGGGGTTTTTGGTATATTTCATTTTGGCCCAGGTTTTATTACTGTTCACCAGTAAGCAGTGGGGCCCACTTTTTGATAATTGGTCTTTGGTCGATCGTAATTTAAACACGTTAGTTTACAGTGCTTACATTATATCTCCGACCGGGAATGTCATTTGATCGGTAAACCGCGTTTAACTGCTATAGTTCTTTTAGACGGGTTTGCGAACGTGACATTCGCGTTGATGTTCTGTGTTGTGCTGTGATGTTGCGGATTTGTCGTGGTGGATAGCAGTGTGCAATGGTAGTACAGTTTCTGTTTATTTGTACATTTGATATTGCGGGGCGAGCGTCCAACTTGTGGACTGCCGTCACTGCCTGTTGTATAATATTCTTTTGGGGCACGACCAGGTTGCGGTCGATGTACCTATTGTACTATTTTTCATTACTGTACTAAGTTTTACCCCGCGACGGAGTGCACGGATAGCCGGGTTCGGATAAGCAACGGGTCCGCATCTCATGGCTTTGAGAGGCAGAGGGGCCCCACTTCAGAATTAGCAGACTATTCGCCGCACTCGTAGGGGGTACAGGTTGACCCAAGGAGGGGTGCTCAATTTACCGGATTCCGTAAAGTGCCGGGTGTTCCATTCACTATGCTGTGGGGACTACCTCGCTTCAGGTTTTGGCGGGTAACTTGCCGCACCCGTAGGGGTCTAGGTTTCATTGCACAGGCTATCCACACGACAGGGGAACGTCGAGTTTCAGCAGCGGCTCTGTGAAACTCGGGGATCCCAGATATCTGTTTTGTTCTGTGATGCTTATTACTTTTCTGTAATGTTGCATACTATCACGCCTGGAGCGATTATGTATATTGGTTTATATACTATTAGATGTTGTATATGTTTTACACCCGCGCTAGTCCAGTCCCCGCTCTGTCGTTAGTTAAGTAACCTAACGGGTGATGACGGGACCCAGTGACGAATGCGGATGGCATATACGTACATTTTATTTTCGTTCTTTTCTGGTGTGATTGATTGATGGGACTGCGTTGATTCTGATCAATGCAAAGTAAAACAAACCTGTTTGAGTTGTTGGAACAATTTAAAAAGTGTTATTGCAAAGACGTTTTCTTTTGTTATGCATAGCGGTATTCAGTGGAATATCCGGCACCTCATTCGACGGGGCAAGGGCCGATATCCCTTCACCGGGAAAGACCCCTTGGACAGAAGTTTGCGTCAGAGTAATAACTTCACTATAGTCGATTACAAGTTGCTTTGCATAGCGGTATTCAGTGGAATATCCTGCACCTCATTCCATGAGGAAAGAGCCGAGATCCCTTTACCGGGAGTGACCTCTTTAGCAAAACGTTTTCGCCACTATATTTTAAAAAGCTATCAGGTTCCTTCAGCGATATCAAGTTCACTACGCTAAAGGTTTTTCGCCAAAAACCAGCCGTAGCCCTCCGTCACTTCTTTTGGGTATTTAGTAGTATTCAAGCTATGCATTTTAGCCAAAGTTAAGGCATAGTGTTTGGTAGCTGCTGGGTATTCAATTGTTGCATAGATAGATGAGTTAGTTTGGGACAGTCGTTCTGCCGATTGGCCAAAGTCAGGGGCATGTGCGGGTGGGTTCAAATTGACAAGATAGTGACGGGTAGAACTTGGCATGTGACTTATGACATTTTGACCAAAGCCAAGGTTATAAGAGCATGGGGCAAAAATAATATCGGGAGTTTCTAAAGAAACTGTAACTTGCCATGTATGCGCATACCATCTGGAGTATGAGTAACGTGGATGCATTCCATCACGTTATCATGCGATGAGAGTTGGATCCCGATTCCCACTGATGAGTTGGTTTACTCTTCGGGTGATCCCGATTGATTCTTCTTTAGGTTTGGAGGAGAATTTGACAGGACAGTGGGAGGTTTCCGGATTAGATAAAATGATGACCATTCTGATCTAGGTTAGAGTGCACGGAGAGTGTTTCTTTTCTCTCTCTCTCTTTGGCAGCGACCTTTGACCGACCCTAGACTATGACTAAGTGACCAGGTTGACCGAACCTTCTTAAAATACTGGCTTTTGGATTGTCTGAGTTGCATAAGTCATTGCCACTCCTTCTTTTACCCTTTGGATTTCTCAGAACACCCGTATTACTATGGATATCCACTTCCATTGGATAGATCCATCGTATGGTTATATACGAACTCGAAGGAACTTCTTCGGGGATGGATCCAGGTTCAGGAGAAATAGAATTGGTTTATTCAGTTGTCTTTTATTATCACCTTCTCTCAGGTTGCGAGAGCTCCTTGGTTTAGGAGAGTACACCTATTACGCTTATTGGATAGTCTTATTCCAAACCATAGGCTGGTGCCGAAAGGTAGGGAATGAAGAAAACCAATTAGCCTAAGTAGGGTGTGCAGAAGGTAATATGTAAAGACAAAATAAAGGGATTAGAAGGAGGGCAAAGTAAATTGCGACTGATATCATTCACGACCAAAACCGCGTACTTCATCGCCACTCCTATTTCACCTTTAAAAGAATAAGGTATTATTCAGTTGTCTTTTATCATCACCTTCTCTCGAGATGCGAGTACTCCTTGGTTTAGGAGGGTACACCTATTATGCTTACTGGATAGTCTTCTTCCAAACCATAGGCTGGTGCCGAACGGTAGGGAAGGAAGAAAACCGGTTAGCCTAACGATGGTGTACAGAAGGTAACGACTAAAGACAAATAAAGGGATTTGGAGAGACGACAATAAAGTATACGGTTGAAGTCATGAATTGGATTATGGAAGAGGCATTGCTATGAATACCAGGATACCCCTACGAAACATTTTCATGTTTCAGTGCATTGTTAAAGGAAAAACTGTTTTCCCGATTAGACACTTACTCCAAGGGTATGTATTTACCAGGTTTCATTCTCATATCTGTATGGTTTTACAGATGATGAGTGGGAGTAAGATATTGGGAATTAGGTGATCATCCTCATTATATCGGAATTCGTTGTAATTGGTGATATTTGAGGAAATCGCCAGGGTACAGTTTTCTACCTACAACGCACAGGTTTTGAGTTGTTTAACTCAGCGGACTTATACAGAGTATTGTATGTTGTCCAAGTGTCCATCAGGACAAAGGGGTAGGTCCTCGTACTATGTTCTGTTTACTTATAACTTCTCTAGTATTTAGACGAGTGTTTCGTAGAAATACAAGGTCTAAGTTTTGAGAAGTTGTGGGTATAAGAATAAAGTAGAGAACCAGGTATCACAAGTATCGGGATTCTTCAAAGAGATCGAAGATGTAGATTCTTGTGATTGGTATTCAGATGATAGTGATAGTTTTGAGAAACGTGTTTCTCTTTCAGGTTACTCATAATTGGATGGATTCCTAAGTTGAGTAATGCTGATTAGCCTCTTTCCATTAAGTTGATATGCACTGGAGACAGCTGCATGATTTGAATATGGTTCCAATTAAATAAGTGCCAAAGTTTCTATATTGGATATAGAATAGTTCGTACCTTAAAAGAAATTAAGGTACGGGGAGTTGTCCAGCTTTTGCTTAAAACCAGACTCTGGATAACTCAGGGCACGTTTCTGTAATGGCTGTTTGTGGGTTGACCCTGGCTATGACGAGGGTTGATATTCTACCATTTGGAAGATCAATAGTGATATTGTTCTTGACTCGCCACAGTTTTAGTAAAAATGGATCTTTTTCAGAAAACAGTAGTGGGAGTATGGTAGAACTGGAAGTGATTCCAGAACCGCGAACGATTACGGAAAATTTAATAGGACCTATATATTCAATCAGGTTTGACATTCCAATAGCCACTCCGCAGGTATGGTAGGTAACCTCAGACACCCGAGAGGTACTTCGGTAGGCTCAAGGACGGTGACAGGGAGGTTCTTATCTACCCAGACTTGACACTACTGTTGTTCCAGGATATGAGACCCGGTAGGAGGGTTGTCGTAGTCAGTGGGAGCAACGGAAGCATGGTGGGCAAGTAGCTTATGTCTATTTATAGACTAGAGCAGTTATAGCGGAGATAGATCATCTAATTTTGATGTGACAGTCATGGATTTGACTTCAATCAGAATAAGGGATGGATCAGTTAAGAAGGTAGTAGGGTGTGATGTCATGGTATCTGGATGACATATACAGAGTGGGAAGTAAAATTCCTGTACTACGATCGGTTGTACTATGGTCGTCACACAGTTGTTTCTCCAGACAGGACATGGATATAATATTAGACATTCTGATTTCTGGATCTATGGTTTTAGATCTAGATTTGGGTGGTTTCCCAATGTGGGTACTTTGACAGATATTCTAATGGTTTTTAGAATAGTTGACTCCTAGCATGGTGGTGTACCTGCAGGTGATGGAGTAACCCTCTCTAAAGGTGTCTTACAGACTAAAGGGGAGAGGGATGTGCATGATTGGCAGATCACTTGCTTAGGCAATTGAGTCAATCATGAGATGTCAAGTACCACACCAGATGTTGTTTTTTGCACTAGATGCAATAAGTTTGTATTAATCCAATCCTGGAGAAACATAAGGAAGCAGTTTTAGAACATTGGTACATGTTCTATGGATTTGATAACGGCAGCCTCTTTCGGGAGACGGTTATCATTCCAGGCATCAAAGGTGACATGGATGACAGAGTGATTGTCAGAGTTTTAGTTTTCCTTCTGACGAAGGACAGTATTATGGACAGGTGGTCCAAGAGGATACTGCGGGTGGCATGGTGCCGGATACTGATTAGGTTCAGTGATCCATACAGTCTAAGAAGTTTGGATATGGAGTTCATTTATGAACAAAGGTCCCATCAGATATCCAGACATATTCTAAGACAGGTACTACTCAATTCGGGAGATGGCTTTCTCCACGAACTTGAGATTAAGAGAGATACAGAAAGAAACTTCTAGGCGGATCCACTCACTGAGGCTATTTCTCGAACACAATAGTTTTACAAACGGGCTTTGTGAAACTGATTAGTAGAGGAGTTGGATGTTCGGTTTCACACGGGCTGTGAGTAGTCGACATCGCAATATTAGCCTTGAGTGCAAGTGGGAGATTGTTGGAGATAGTGCCCTCATAGTCAATTATTGGATCGCAGGTACGTGATTGCAATGATTGCGGAGGACCTATCCCGGTAGGACAGTCTTACTCGAAATGATAGTATGCTATCTGGCTTGCCTTTATCAGTCGTGTACATGTCAGGTGACTGATTGCATGTTACACTTTGATAGAGCCCTTAGGATCTTGCTTTACTACCAACTGTATGGTGGCGATCATATACGTGAGAGTTGGGTAGTTTATATGCATATCCTTAATTGTGGTCCCTAGTCGTGGGAGTTTCGAGACAGGGCATCGATACTCCGGAGTAGACTAGTGTGTACAGTCGAGAACCCGACGAGGGGCGGTGGCCGGTCTCACAAGCCACTGGTGTCAGTTGGTTCACCTAAGATGTATACAGGTGCTCATTGGGTTATGAGTACACCGGACAGGACTCGCCGGGAATCTGCTAGTTAGTACTATACCTATCGTCAGATAGCAGTTCCCTGGTGACATGTGTACAGGTTAGTTCATCGACCTGAGGTCGTCATTTGTCTCGTGTGAGTTCCCACTGTGCTTTGATTTCTACCCTACCACGGCTCAAAGGAGTCGTGCAAACAGGTAGCTTTTGGGTACAGTCCCGAGCCATATGGAGGCACGTGAGCGGATCGGCAGGGGTTTCGTCTCTCCCGGTATTGGGGGCGAGATCGTACTGTGTCTAGGAGAGCCATTACGCAAAGCCCTCGGCCGAGGCAGGAGATTTACTGGTAGGTATTCCAGTAGTATCTCAGGGCGTTCTGGGCTACACTCCGACACGACTTATACTGCTATTGGGGGTCTGGGGTTACTAGCCCCCTAGGCAGATATGCGATACTCATTGACGAACGGACCGGACTGTATATACATTGTCACTGTTAGGCTCAGTAGGGTTTTCGGAGGAGTTCGCTCATCGGTCTCCCTTGAGTTCGCTCCTCGGCCACCCTTGAGGTCAGTCCATGCGCAGCCGTTACGCATAGCTAGTGCCGCTGACGGTTTGTGGTTAAACTCACTGCCAGGGTGCTGACGAGTCATTAGAGTCCCCCACAGACAGTTTCCTAAGTTCGGGCGAAACGTTGTAGAGGCCGTATGGTTTTATGGCTGGGTTCGGAAAATGCACGTGCGTTTACGCACGTGTCGATTTTCGGACAGATGATACTGGTCGGCTTTGGTTTAAGCCGGATCCGAGTATTATATTGAGTAGGTATAATATCTTTGTCTCAGTTGCATTTGTATTCGGTCGTAATACAAATGCGGGTATATTTATACAGTTTCGGGGTTGTCCTGAAATTCGTTTCAGGATCACTTTTGGAAGTTGCCAGTTTCCAGTTTTCTATCATCCGTCTTTTAACATTCGGTTAAAGACGGATTTGTCTTTTCTTGAGATGAGTGTGGATTCTTCTAGAAGGTTCTAGATGAGGTGACTAGGATTAAATGGTGTTAAGTTTTCATTGGTTGCATTTAATGGTTCATTAATGCTTGATGAGGTGTTATTAGTGATTCATGCTTTGTTATTAATGGTTTTGGATTGCTTAAGATATTTTTGAAGTGAGAAGCATTCTCTTGTGGTCACCCCCCTCTCCTACGGTCACCTCCCTCTTGCTATATATGGCTTGCCCTCTCTCTCTCCTCATTCTCACTCTCACTTGATGTTTCATTTCGGTTAGAAAAGATTATGATAGCATTCGGGGTGTATGGAATTTTACAGTTCATTTCATTCCATCACCCGATTTCCACGGCAACTTCATTAACCGATCGTCCACGGATTTGGACGAAGTGAGACAAAGTCATCTACTCATTCTCTACATCAATCTTGGTCGTCTCTTTTAGCAAACTTGACGATCGAGTTGCCTCGAGTCAGAGGCGGGAGCCCGTTTAAAGAACCGATCATGTGGTGCCACTTCGACGAGGACATCGGAGATCGACGAGATCGGAGCAGCCGCAACGGAGCGTGGGATGATGGTTGAAGAACGAAGGACTCGGATCGTTCGGTATAACCATTCTACACTCTTTACAGTTTGTTAGTTTAGCAATAATGGCAGATCCGGGTTAAAGTATACGATAGCGCCAGTTTAAAATTTTGTTCCGCATTTGGCGTCTGTAGACGGCCGGGGCGCTAACGTAGACTTACAACTGCCAACAGACTTGGCTGCAACACTTGCACCATTTTTAACACTTAAAACTTATCACCCTTTCTCAAGTATCGACCTTTCTGTAGCCCATGTAACAGATTACATATGTGGGATCCTGATCCGGTATCTCATACCCTGGACGTAAAGGATACTGAGAAAACAGTTCTCTATAATGAACACACCCGAAGATGATGCATCAGCATGCACTTTCTTCGTTTGGGCGGCACGGGAATTCTGGTAATCCCCTATTTCCTGCTCGGTCTTATAACAATTATAAGTTGGAGCGGGAACAACGTTCCTTAGCTCAGTATAACAAGCGGGTTCAGTCAATACATTTGTATTATTATCTTGATTATGGCGTGATATGGTCTCTACCTGGAGAGAGAGAGAGAGAGAGAGAGAAGAAAATACTCAGCGTATGCCCTTGCAAGATTAGATTAGTTATTAATTTATCTAATCAGGATGACTCCCACTGTTTTAGTCAAAGCTTTCTTCAAACCCTAAAATGAAAGACTAACCGGGATTAATTATACCCTACAAGTTCGCCAATCTTTCAGCCAGGCCAGTGCCGGTACTTTGAGGGAGGTTCCCAGTGCTATCGCACGGACTTAATTAAAATAAACCTCGTTTTCCCAGGGGCGTAACCCCGTTAACACCTTTCTAGAAACCTACTTGATCGGCTAATTGTAATGTGTAAAACTCTCCCAGGAGTAACTCTTACTCACAGTGGGTATCGGGATCCAACTATCACATAGGAGGTATGCAATCTCATTGCAAATTTCAACACTTGAAATTCCCGATAATATTTTTACCTGAGCGATCTATGACCTTGACAAGGTCAACAAACCATAGACCGCAAGTCAAGTTCAACCTGTCATTTCCTGATTGAATTAAACCCACCGGCACGACCCTTGACAAGGTCAACAAAGTCGCACGACTACCCTAATCTAATCGCATCATATGCTTATATAGATAAGCACTAATCAGCTACCGCACACTACGCCTTGACAAGGTCAACAAACACAGCACGGATACTAACTATTACTTATCTGAAATGACGGAGGGATACGGTAGGTTTTTAAGAAAACCCTTTGCGTAATGAACTTGATATCGTTGTAGAATCGAGTGATTTTGTAAAGGAGTGTTTTTGAGGCTTTTACTAGTTTTGCTAAAGAGGTCACTCCCGGTGAAGGGATCTCGGCTCTTTCCTTATCGAATAAGGTGCATGATATTTCACAAATACCATTATACAAAGCAAAAACTATAAAAGCAATCAAAAGACAAACCGAGTTTGTAGCATCTTCTAGTTTCGCTAAAGAGGTCACTCCCGGTGAAGGGATCTCGGCTCTTTCCTTATCGAATAAGGTGCTGGATATTCTACAAGGAATATCCCTATGCAAAGCAAGAACTAGAGCTACCAGTTTTCGAGACAAGTTTCTACAACTTCTTTAGGTTTCTTTTATTTCATTAATCAGATTAATGAAGTCCCATTTTTATTATGCATCACAAGCATCACGTTTGAAACAAAATCAACAATATACAATATATATTATTAATTATATGTATGCCCTAGAGGCCATTACTGTACATACGATGTATATTGTAGTGGATGCTTGGACATATATAGGGAGGACATTCTTGCTCGACATGATAGTATGCTATCTGGTTACTCTTTATCTTAACATGTACTCTGATTGTCTCTATGTACATGTTGATAAAGCCCTTAGGATGAGTACTTGACTACAAGGACTATGATGCAGATCATACTAGTGGGGATAGTGTAGTCGCCAAGTACATCCTTCAAATATTCCTAGTCGTAGGTGTATCGAGACAGGGCATCGATATATCAGAGTAGACTAGCGTATGCGCATCTTGACCCATATGATGGGCGATGGATGATCCCATATCCATTGGTGTTTGACATCAGAGAAGGTATATGGGTGCTCAGTGGAGACTGGGTACACTGGACGGACTCGCCGAGAACTCCCAGATAGTATTATACCTCACGTCAGATGGCAGTTCACTGGTGACACTGGTACAGAGTAGTCTGTAGACCCGAGATCGTCATAGAGTCTTGTGTGATTCCCAATGTGCTTTGATTTCCATCATACCACGTCCAAGAGGTCTTGCAAAAAGGTGGCTTTTGGGTACAGTCCTGAATCACATGGAGCCAATGAGCGATAGGAGGGTTTCGTCTCTCCCGGTATAGGGAGTTGATGTTGCGATGTGTTCGATTGGCTATAACTGGAAATCCCTGGCCAGGGTTGTTGAGATTTACTGGTAAGTGTTATCAGTAGTTTCTCGAACTGTTATGGACCTCATATCGACACGTCTTATCAAGCTACTGGGGTCTGACGTTTACCACCCCTAGGCAAGATATGCGACATATCAGACGAAGAGACCGGACTGTAAGTGAATGTTACTGGTTGGATAAATGGGAGAATGTACAGGCTTCCTTGTTGATCTTCTGATTGCTCAATATCTGGGTGGCTGTTACTTTTAGTTGACCGCTTACAGCTTGTGGGTGTTTGATATGATCATCACCTACTGCCGGCGTATTGACGATTCATTAGAGTCCTACACAGAGGTTTCCTGGCTCAGGCAAAACGGAGTAGGAGCACATATATGAAATGTGCGGGACCAAGAACAATGCGTGTATGTGATACCGTATTAGATTCTCGCGATATGAGATATCGGCCGGGTATATGTGATATAGCCAGGTCATCGGATCAAGTGTTGATTCGATGAACTGATACAGATTATATTAGTCGGTTATTTGTGAAATAGCCGGATTATCGGATCAAGTGTTGATTCGATAATTTAATGTATAATTATATATTTGATATATTAAATTACATTAACTAATATAAGCTCACTAAAAGATTCTTTTTC
The DNA here is from genome assembly GCA_030015575.1 of Agapanthus africanus. NCBI lineage: Eukaryota > Viridiplantae > Streptophyta > Magnoliopsida > Asparagales > Amaryllidaceae > Agapanthus > Agapanthus africanus. Next base: position 200,230,762 of record JASDDO010000006.1, read on the forward strand.
CCACTCGGGTAATACATTGATATATATGCGATATATGTTAATTGTATTATTTTATTTTGTTACAATAAATATTGTATATGTGATATATAATATTGTAACAAGTTATGATTACTAATGCAACATGCTTAGTGGAGATTAAACATGGTTAGGGTTAGATTTGGGTTAAACTTTTCAAGAAGCTTCTAGAAGCTTTTATTTTGTTTCTTGCAAAGATATTTTTTTTAGATATTTTGCTTGATATTTCCTAACCCAACCCACACCCTTTAACCCTAGTCAAATATCTACAATGGTTAAGTCCTTCTTGACTTAACCATGGTTGCATTTGTAATTATAACAACAATTCATTATTCATCACAAATGAGTTAATCTTCTTCTTCCTCCTTGCAAAGCTTTCTAGCTTTGTGATTTGTGATGAATTAGTGTGAGATTAAGAAAATAAATGAGAGCTAAATTCCTACTTCATCATCCTCATATATTCTAGCCACTTAGATTAGGGTGTTTTCTTTGCTAATACTTGATTAGCAAAGTAAGAGCTTGGGTTTGAGTTTCTTCAAGGTAGATCATCTTTGTTATCGAAGATCGGAAGAAAGCTTGCATCTTTCTTTTGTGGAGCCTCTCTAGAGTCCGGATACTCGATGATCGCAGCGAAGGGACTTCAACACGGAGCTTTAGAAGTGAAGGACCGGACTACAAAGGTTGAAATCCCAAACTTTTAGAAGTAAAGTTGTTTACTTGCTTAGTTTCGCCTAATCTCTAGTCTAAGATCTTGGTTAGGGTTGTTCGGCACGTCTAAAATTTAAATCGGTCATGGTTGATTCCGTATAGACCCTTGTAACAATGGCTAGTAACCCTACAGTGGTATCAGAGCCAAGCTAGAGCATTAGGCGATGTGTAGCTGAAGTTTAAAGTCCGATCGAACTCCGAATACCCGTTAAATCCTAGTTTCTGGAAAAAATTTCAACATTTGACATTTTTCATATTAAAAATACTTAGAAAATCATGCAGGGAAATTTAAGAATTATTGTGATGTACGGACCACCAACTCCCTCACGTGACCTTGGAACCGTGGCCAAACCACGCGTTTGGCAGCGATTCCGCTGCCGAAATTTGGAGTTGGGGCCCACTACTTCAGGTATTTATTTTTAGGTCCTTTTTCATAATTCTGGGAATTTTTAATTCAACTCAAGTGTTGAGCCTTCTGGGAATTATTGGGAACTCGTTGATTCGATCAGAAAGTTTAACTTCGATTAATTTTTCCGGGTAATTTAGAACGTGTTAAAAAGTTCGAACGGATATTAATAACTCACTTTTTCCCCTGACGGAAAATTTCCAAGTGTTGGATTTTTCCGTAGTTTAAGAACGTTCTTAGTCGTACAAGTAACACGGTGGACCCTCTAGAAGAACACAAACCTTAACTCGATTATGTGACCGTCTGAACCGCCTCTAAACCTTAGGGTTTGTGGAAGTACGGCGTTGCCATATGTGAGGCGTTGGTTTGACCCTTCTACGGTTGGACCAATTGTACTGTGTCATGTGATGGATGCTTTTAAACTAATTTCAAGTGTTGAGAACCATTTGGGAAAACTTGGGTGTTTGATTATTCGATCGGTAAGTTTAACATTGTCTATTTATCTGGAATGTGATACAATATTTGGAATCCATAAGTAGTTAAGAGATAACTAATGTGAATGTTATAAATCTAGCTGTTCAGTCTCAGATGATCGGTTGCCACGGGATTTTGATGCGATCAAAAGTCCGTCGCAATCACGTAGCGTACGCGGATACTTGCCAGGTAAACTTAATAGACAGCCACGCCCCATAGCCCCGACAAAGTGACTGTAGGAGAACCCCGTCGCCAAAAGCATCCGTTCGGGTGCTCGCGGCAGCGGTGTTCCGCCTTAGTGCACTTCATCGACGACATCCGGGGGTGCGGCCGTCTACTAAAGTTTGCGGCGAGCATTCGATCAGGATGTCGGGAATCTTGTTGAATTGCCCGACTTCATATTGAAAAGAGTTTTTGATAATGAGACTAAAATGCGGGGTTTATAATTGTTAGGCATGATATGTCTAAGGAATTCATTTGGTTAGGCATGCGATGTCTAAGGAGGTTGCGGATTCCAACTGTTGTAGTTTTACACTTTCTTTTCTGCGACCGTATGTGTAATATGTGGTGTATCGCCGGTTTCGTTACTATACATCAACGACAATTGGGATACGCATATTTACTTACGTTGATGATATGTGATATTATGTGTTGCTGTGATATGTTATATTGGATCGTCATGTTTGAATAGCCGGGGGTTTTATGTGAGATGAGAGTTTTTCTTTTTCATTCATGTAAAATTCATTGTATGTAATATTATTTTATTAGGGCACTTCCGGGCTGAGGATGATGTCACCATTGTATATTATTTACTTTTCCGCATTAGGTAGACCCAAGGAGGGGAGCACAAGTAACCGGGTTCTAGGGTCCAGTGGGAGACCATCTCGAGGAGTCGAGATCGGGTCTCCTAACTCTAGAACTGACAGGCTTACTTGCCGCTCTCGTAAGGGTCTAGGGATGTGGGTTTGGCTATTCATCGCGACCGTGGAATCCGTGCTTTATACATGCTCGTATTAAAACACGGACATCCTAGTATATCCAATATTTCATATATGTTCTTCTGCTGCAATGTTCTGTGATGAGATCATATTACTGCCTAAGACGAATGTTTATATTATATATATGAGATATATGTTATATTGCAGATTTCGTTTGAAATGTGATGCTTGTGAAGCATAATTAAAATGGGACTTCATTAATGAGATTAATGAAATAAAAGAAACCTAAAGATGTTGTAGAAACTTGTTTAAAAACTGGTATCTCTAGTTATTGCTTTGCATAGCGGTGTTCCTTGTAGAACATCCAGCAGCTTATTCGATAAGGAAAGAGCCGAGATCCCTTCACCGGGAGTGACCTCTTTAGCGAAACTAGAAGATGCTACAAAATCGGTTTGTCTTTTGATTGTTTTTATAGTTTTTTCTTTGCATAGTGATATTTTTGAAATATCCTGCACCTTATTCGATGAGGAAAGAGCCGAGATCCCTTCACTGGGAGTGACCTCTTTAGCAAAACTAGAAAAGGCCCCAAAAACATTCCATAAAAATCACTCGATTCTACAACGATATCAAGTTCATTACGCAAAGGGTTTTCTTAAAAACTTGTCGTAACCCTCCGTCATTTTAGGAAATAGAGTACTTAGTATTCGTGCTGCGTTTGTTGACCATAGTTAAGGCGCGGTGTACGGTAGCTGAGTGATGTTTTCCTATATAACATATGATGTGATTAATTAGGATAGTCATATGACTTTGTTGACTGTAGTTAAGGGTCATGTGGGTGGGTCTAATCAATCAAGAAATGACGGGTAGAACATGACTAGTGCTTATGATTTGTTGACCATTATTAAGGTCATAAGTCACCAGGGGCAAAATATTATTGGGAATTTCAATTGTTGAAATTTGCAAAGAGATTGCATACCTTCTATGAGATAGTTGGATCCCAATACCCGCTGCGAGTAAGAGTTACTCCTAGGGGAGTTTTACACATTACAATTAGCCGATCAAGTAGGTGTCTAGAAAGGTGTTAACGGGGTTATGCCCCTGGGAAAACGAGGTTTATTTTAATTAGGTCTGTGCGAAAGCACGGGGAACCTCCCTCAAAGTACCGGCACTGGCCTGGCTGAAAGATTGGCGAACTTATAGAGTATAATTAATCCCGGCTAGTCTTTCCTTTTAGGGTTTGAAGGAAGATTTGACTAAAACAGTGGGAGACATCCTGATTAGATATATTAATAACCAATTGAATCTTGTAAAAGCGCACGTTGAGTGTTTTCTTCTATCTCTCTCCAGGTAGCGACCATGTCATGCCTTAATCAAGATAATAATACAGATGTATTGACCGAACCCGCTTGTTATACTGCGCTAAGGAACGTTGGTCCCGCTCCAACTTATAAATGTTATAAGATAGAGCAGGAAATAGGGGATTTCCAGATTTTCCATTCCGTCCAAACGAAGAAAGTACATGTTGATGCATCTTCTTCGGGTGTGTTCATTACCGAGAACTATTTCTCAGTATCCTTTACGTCCTGGGTAAAAGATTCCGGATCAGGATCCCGCAAATGTAATTTGTTTCATGGGCTACAGAGAGGTAGAGAATTGAGAACGGGTGATAAGTTTCAAGAGTTGGAAATGATGCAAGTGTTGTAGCCAAGTCTGTTGGCAGTTATCACCCTGTATTACAAGAATACATTGATTCTGAACGAATGTTATTAGATACCGAACCTGATATACAATATCATATCAGTCTCTTTATTAGTAAAGAAGGATATAATTTTGTATTGTTGAATAATGTTTTTAACATTTCCTATATCAAGAGTTGATCGGTTCAGGCACGTTATCTAAAAGCATAGACGTTCTAAATCAAACCACAGTACTTAGTATACAGAACATACACAAGAGGAAAAGTTTGGAAATGAACGAATCCTCTTGAGGCATTGTAGACTGGGTCATATCAATGCGACCCGACTAGCTGAAGTTACATTTAGATGCATGTTTAAATTAGTTTGAATTTACATCTTGTGAAACTTGCCGGTCATGTCACAGAGATAAGATGACCACATCTCCGTTTATTGGAAACAGAGAAAGAGTTAGTGAACTTTTCGGATTGATACATGCTGATGTATGAAAGTCCCCTGTCTACACATGCCAGGACTGGTTCTTTGTACTTTATTTTATTCACTGATGGTCTTTCAAGATTCGCACATGTGTTCCTGTTGAAACACAAGTCTGAACCTTTTGAGAAATTCAATGAATATAAATTAGAAGTAGAGAACTAAAAACGGGTATAAGTATTATGTCCTATGATGAGATCAAGGAGGAGAATATTTGAGCACGGAATTCCTGGAATATTCTAAAGGAGAATGAGATTCTCTCTCTACATTACTCCTCCGTATACACCATAGCACGTCGGTATATCGGGGCGGAGCAATCGCACCCTATATGACATGGTGTGCTCTATGATGAGTACTACTGAGTTTCCTATTTCCTTTTGGGGGTTATGCACTTGTGAAGTTGCATACCTATTGAATAAGGTTCCAATTAAATCAGACGCCGACTATTCCATATGTTATATGGTATGGGAAGAGCCCATCTCTTAAAGATGTTAAGATTTAGGGTTGTCCGGCCTATGTTTAAAAGCAAAATCTGGACAAGCTCGAGGCAAGGTCAATTCTGTGGAAGTTTGTTGGATATCCCAAGCATTCGCAAGGGAATATCTTCTACCAAACTGAGGAACAAAAGATGTTTTGTTTCTCAGCATGCCACCTTTGTGAAAGGGAATTTCTTGTGAAGAAATTAGTGGTCATGAGGTAGAACTGGAAAGAGTTCCAGCTATACAAACTGCAGCTGATGATTTGGTAGAACCAAAGGATCCAATAGTAACTAACGAACCTCAGCCTCTCCGCCGATCTAGTAGGGTTCCTTACCCACCTGAGAGATAGTTCGGTTTTCTCTATGACAGTGGGAGCGAGGATTGCATCATGAGATGATGACCCAACTAGTTTTGAGCAGGCCATCAGGAGTGGGACTCTATAAGAATGGCTGGATGCTTAGCGATCTGAGATGAAATCCTTATACACCAACAAAGTATGGACTTTGGTTGCTTTATCTGAAGGGTTAAATCCCCATCAGGAGCAAGTATATCTTGAGAAGATTACTTTGTGTACGTGAAAAAGTTGAGACTTTCAAAGCTATGCTTAAGTCCATCCAGATCCTACTTGCCAGGTCTACATACCATGACTACGATATTTGGCGGTTGGGTGTCATGACTGCTTTTCTAAATGTTGTTTTGGAAGAGAGTGTCTATAAGTACATAGCCAGAGGGCTTCGTAGACAGTGGGAGCAGCGGAAACGTGTGCAAGATGTTTTATGTGATAAATCAGGCATCGCGGTGTTGGAACGTCTGTTTTGATGGAGTAATCAAAGAGTTTGACTTCATCAAAATGGTAGATGAACCTCATATATACAAAAAGGTAGTAGGGAGTATGGTGGTGATCCTCGTATTGTACATGGATGACATACTCTTGATAGGAAAGGAGTTTCCTATGCTACGCTCGGCCAATCTCCGCTTATCACAAGGATTCTCCATATAGGATCAAAGTGATACCTCCTAAATACTAGGTTTTATATCTATGAGATAGATTTAAATGGATGTCAGGATATTCACTAGTTGTAGTGAGATTGTATCAATCGATCCTGCGGAGAATCACTGGAAAAGGTTCCAGGGTGATAAGGACGACTGAATGTCAGTCGCAGGCATTGTCTTTACCCTCAGTGGAGGGACGGTATGTTGGAAGAGTTCCAAGCTAGATACCGTGACTTACTATAACGATTAAAGGCAAGATACATCATTAACAAGGATGCTACAAAAGAGGCAGTCTGGATATATATAAGTTCATGAGATGAACTTTGTTCTAACCATTGTGTGACAATAGAGTTATGGCATTGGCCTAGGAACCCCCGTCCCATCAGAGATCCAGACATATTCATAGGCAGTATCACCTGATCATGGAGATGATTGATCTCCAGGGTGATCGAGGTTAGGAGAGTAGACACAGAGGACAACGGCGCGGATCCACTCATAAAGGCCTAATTCCCAGTAGAGACTTTTATGGGATGGTTGAGTATGAGATACTTCAACCACAGCTGATTGTTGGGTATACGATACCACAACAGAAGGCCCTAGTGCAAGTGGGAGATTGTTAGTTATATGTATGGCCTAGAGGCCATTACTGTACATACGATGTATATTGTAGTGGATGCTTGGACATATATAGGGAGGATTTTCTTGCTCGACATGATAGTATGCTATCTGGTTACTCTTTATCTTAACATGTACTCTGATTGTCTCTATGTACATGTTGATAAAGCCCTTAGAATGAGTACTTGACTACCAGGACTATGATGCAGATCATACTAGTAGGGACAGTGTAGTCACTATGTCCATCCTTCAAATGTTCCTAGTCGTAGGTGTATCGAGACAGGGCATCGATATACCAGGGTAGACTAGCGTATGCGCTTCTTGACCCATATGATGGGCGATGGATGATCCCATATCCATTGGTGTTTGACATCAGAGAAGGTATACGGGTGCTCAGTGGAGACTGGGTACACTGGACGGACTCGTCGAGAACTCCCAAATGGTATTATACCTCACGTCAGATGGCAGTTCTCTGGTGACACTGGTACAGAGTAGTCTGTAGACCCGATGTCACGTCCCGAAAGTACGGAACATGACCGGCACTTAAACTACGAAACGTCTCGAGGCGTACGTAATCTAAGTAAACCGAAAACCCAGAAATCCAAACCAAGAAAAGAAGTAGAGTGAAGGAAAACCAATTTAAAACAAGTAGTCTTAATAGCATAAGCCGAATTATGCGGTTTTTAAGAACATCAAAATTTACTGAAAATTTCGGCAGAGCCTCCTTTGTAAAAACTGGCTCCCAAACGGGATACAACATGAATAGTATACGAAATCAATAAAAAGGCATCCCCAAGCGGGAGCTAGCTCTTCGTCAATCGACGGTCACAACCACACAAGCAATATAATATACAACGCCAACGGCGAGGATCAAAACTCAAAAGGAACTCAAAACCACCAGAAATATAACGAGCGACTCTAAGGTCGAAAGAATAAACAGCACTGGTCTCTATCTCAAAAAAAACATGTTTGGTTGATGGAACTTCTAGATACAACAGAATAATGATATACAAGATATATAATAGGGGTATGATACAAGTAAACCCACCTACTAGCAAATCACCCGAATGAAACTGAGCCCGCAAGCCGTAATGAAACCTGTACGGCAAATCTGCAAGAAACTGGGGCACAACGGGGGTGAGTTGCCAACTCGTGAATAGAAAAACATCTACGCACAGAAATCGCATAAATAACGCAACCTAGGTCAATGATCATAATATATCCTCAAATATAAGTATAACAGGCAGCCTATAACAATGACTAGGGTAATATCTAACCCGAGTATAATTTCATGTGCCCGTGTTAGTGCCTCAGGTAGCAATATATCATATGAATGAGGTATGAATGCATGAAACAGAATACATGTAAATGAAGAAACTGTTTTCATAAGTTAGTGAGATTTTCTTCGTATTCTTAAACTGAGGTATCATAATGAAATCAGTATCAACAGTGTCTAGCATCGACACAAAACATAAATCTCACTGTCTCGAAATATCAATGTCTCAAGCTTAATATCTAGGGCGCCGTCAGTCCGGACCGGCCCCTACCATCCATCTCAAGACCACGACGGTATCCTCCGGATATCCGACGCGTCGGGTAATATCACCGGTAGGTAGTGCTCCCCAGCCAGGCTCAACGTCAACACCACATTCCCCTTGCCCCGGGGTACCATACCGGGCCCACCATATACCCGTGACGGTTCCTCCACTCCTCGACACGGATCTCCAAAACCACAGCAAACTCATGGTGGACGACACTTTACATCACTAGAAAACCGCAACATTTTATATTTTAAAAGATCATAAGTTGTAAATTTTGCGGCTTTCCCAGAAATCCAGAAATATCATAAATCTCAAGAAATCATCACAAGTGCATATGTCAATGATAATGAACTAGGCATGAACAACTGAATAACAGTATGCATGAAGTGGTAGGTAATAACTACAATGTCTAAAATGGCATATAAGGGAAGTACACTAATATCATGTCAAAACTACCAGCTAACAATCTAAGTCAAGCAATTATATTCTCTAAAGTGTACGTGACATGGCAATTACTGATGAAGATGTGTGTGAGCCGGCAAGTAGGTGTACGTGGTACATACGCATCATCGGTAATGGTGCTGGTGTCCTAACAGCATGATATCAATAATGGAATATGCAGCAAAATAAATATGCGAGTCAGAGCGAATAGCAATAATGTGCGGGAGCTGAATACTAGACACAACGATAACTAATCTGCAATACTCTAATATAAGTCCTACGAATGGTGCCTTTTGAAATAACACGAATCATGGGGTTTTGAAAATAGGGGCTACGGTGTTTTTATGAAAAGATACGTCGTTTTTGAAATATCCGTAGATTCTCTTGAGCTGTCTTTAAAAATGCCCACGATTCGTTAGCTTTTGAAATAGGTAAGAAGTCTAATCTAATCTAACAACTACACTAAACTATACGGCTGAACTAACAAGCTGAACTACAGGTAAGGAAACCGCCTATCATCTGAGTCGATACATATACATACCTGTATATGTATAGTCGGTGATCCCGCCTCGATAATATCATATCCGATACCATATCTATAATCAGGCATCCCAAGTCAAGAGTGAGAATCAATCATCAATATAGCTCGTACGTAAATCCGTCGTACGGCATCCCAATCTGGGTACGGGTCAATATCACATTCATCATACTATTCACCTGGTATCCTCTTTATCAAATATCATGGTCGGGGTACTGATCTACGTCTAGTACCATACTGATAACGCCTACGTATGCATGGACGTGTGTAAAACACTACGTCAAGGACCCGCTACAACGTCATGTCGTATCTAAGATACGAACCCTGCTATATCACCGATCTCACGGCCTCAAATCAAATCTCAACGACTCAGCTCAATCCCAAGTATCATCCTCAATCCGTATGTGAACACATAGTCCCATACCCATGTGAACACATAACTATAAAGAATCCCATGAGCACATATCAATAGGAATGTATGCAAGTATGTATGTGTGTATGTGTGTGTAACACTACCGTAGGGTTCGCAACACTAAAGTATTCCAACACACCAATATCCATCCTAAGCATCGTTATTAATCCCAAATAACATATAATAAATGTTGGTGTGTATACGCATCCGTATACACCACCACGGACTGCGGGGGTGCTAGACGCCATCCACCCGACTTCTCCCCGTAGATATAAATCTACTCACCTGGTCCTCGCTAGCCGGTGCCGACGTTGCCACGCGCTTGCTTGTCGTCTCGAAGTCCACATGGGGTACCTACATATCATAACGCACCGTATCGCATTAAAATCCGACTCATGACCAAAACGACTCACGAATCCCACATAGGTCAAAACCTATGGTTGCTTCCACAATTCAACCCAAAAACCCTCGACGTCGGCGTACAAACGCCAGACCATCGAGAAAAACCCAAATACACTCATTTGCACATTCACGAACACTAATTTTAATCTAAAATAGGTTAAAACTCACAAAAACCTCAATTTTGCTTAAAAAGTCATTTTTCCGAAAATCTAGCAAGCACAAATCACCGTTTTAGTACAAAACTCGATGTATAAATGAATCTAGCGGCCACAATATTCGCTAAATATCTTAAATAAGTCATAAAAACAATTCCCATAATTTAATCTCATTAAATTCCAAAAGCCCTAAAATTCTAGTTTACAAAATACCTAAATTTTAACAATTTTATAGCAAAAATGCACAAACTACAATCTAGCTTGGATTTTCATGAACTAAAAGCATTAAACCACTCAATATAATATTTATAATGACATGAAACCTTAATTTGAATTTTATCTCACAAGAATATATTTATTTTAAAACCCTAGTTTACAATTTAGCATAATTAACAAATTTTTTTAAACTAGCCAATAACAACTAGCCACTAATCTTGTTTTAACATGTCATAAGAGCCTAAAAACATCACACAACCATACACCAATCTCACAAAACCCTAACTTGATTTTAAAACCTAAATTCTAGAATTTCCAAACCCTAACTTGAAGATTTATAACTAGCAATTCAACCACTTTAACACTTAAATAAGCTAACATAAGTATTAATCAACAATTTAACTACAAGGTTAACATTATACCTCCACAATTTTGTAGATCCCATTTGAAATCTAGCCATCCAAAATGCTCTCTTGTCATCCCAATCCATGCATGTTAGGGTAAGCTAAAATGGGTAGGAGTTGGATTTTGATTTAGCTTGATTTTTGTGTTGATTTTGGAAGGATTTTGTGAGGGTTTTTGAAATGAAAAGTGTAGGGTTCCTGGGCACTCTAGTGAGGTTTCTAAAGGCATCGAACATGCCAATTTCAAAAATTAACGGTGCCGAGAGACCCTAACACGGACCGTTTGCTAGATTTCTAGGCGAAAAACAATCTAGTTAACAACTTAACTAAAGGGATATCGGAAATACAACCTTTGTAGATCCGGTGCTCCACCTCCACGGCTCCGCAATGAAGTCTTCTCCGCTGTCCAAATCAAATCCGGGCTCTAGCGTCGGCTTCATCGGAGATTTGACGGGCTAGGTCGTCGACGACGTGCCGAAGATGATCTACGTCGAAGCATCACTAGATCGAGCTCCACCTTCACATTGCCATGAAAACTTGTGAAGGAAACACTCTCTACTATTTGGCAAGAGGTAGTGGATGAAGAAATAGGAAGTGGGTAGACTTTAGTTTTGGATTTCTCACTCATATGCTCAATATGCCATTGATGAAGACAAGCTTCATCATGAAGAAGAAGAAGAGCACGAAGAAGATAAGTATTATGATAAGAATAAAAATAAAAGGAAAAATCCATTCTTATCATAATTCTCACCATGGTTAGGTGTAGAGAATTAACTTGAGTTAATTGAAGTGGTTAGGGTTGAGCATGAGACAAAATGGTCAAAGTCTTCATGAAGATTCATGAATGATCAAAAGAAAGCAACCATTTTCCTCATTATCTTTTCATTTATTCATTTATCAAAAATAAATAGATAATTAAATAAGATAAATGAATAACAAATAATAAACCCTAACCATTCCTTTAACCAAGGTATAATTCTTTATACTTAACCATTTTTGCATGCACCATCAAATATGATACAAGCCAGTGCACAAATCATATCGCATATGCAATGCGCACATCTGAGCGAGAAAATCCATTTAAAGTGAACCGATACTAGTTAATGCAAAGTAATATATCAAATATATTATTATGCATTAAATCATTAAATCAACACTTGATTCAATGATCCGGTCATGTCGCACATAACCGACTGGTATCATTAGTAACAACTTATCGAATCAACACTTGATCCGATAACCCGGCTATATCGCATATAACCGATCAATGTCACATCGCGAGAATCGAATACAGTATCACATACTCGTATTATTCTCGGTCCCGCACATATCTCATATGTGCTCCTATTTCGTTTCGCTTGAGCCAGGAAATCTCTGTGTAGGACTCTAATGACTCGTCAATACGCCGGCAGCAGGTGATGATCATATCAAACACCCACAAGCCGCAAGCGGTCTGCTAAACGTAACGGCCACCCGGGTATTGAGCGATCTGAAGATCGATGAGCAAGCCCGCTCACACTCCAGTGAATCCAACCAGTAACACTACCGTACAGTCCGGTCTGATCGTCTGATATGTCGCATATCTCGCCTAGGGGTGGTAAACGTCAGACCCCAATAGCTCGATAAGTCGTGTCGATATGAGGTCTATAACACTTCGAGAAACTACTGGTAACACTTAACAGTAAATCTCAGCAACCCTGGCCAGGGATTTCCTGTTATAGCCAATCGAACACAGCGCAACATCAACTCCCTATACCGGGAGAGACGAATCCCCTCCTATCGCTCATTGCCTCCATGTGACTCGGGACTGTACCCAAAAACCACCGTTTTGCATGCCCTCTTGGACGTGGTAAGATGGAAATCAAAGCACAGTGGGAACCACACAAGACTCTATGACGATCTCGGGTCAACAGACTACTCTGTACCAGTGTCACCAGAGAACTGCCATCTGACGTGAGGTATAATACCATCTGGGAGTTCTCGGCGAGTCCGTCCAGTGTACCCAGTCTCTACTGAGAACCCGTATATCATCTCTGATGTCAAACACCGATGGATATGGGATCATCCATTGCCCATCAGTATGGGTCGAGAAGGTACACGCTAGTCTACTCTGGTATATCGATGCCCCATCTCGATATACCCACGACTAGGGACTTTCAAGGATGTACTTATGGACTACCATGTCCCTACTAGTATGATCCGCATCATAGTCCAGGTAGTCAAGTACACATCCTAAGGGCTTTACCAACATGTAACAGAGAGACAATCAGTGTATACGTTAAGGTAAAGGGTAACCAGATAGCATACTATCATGTCGAGCAAGAAAGTCCTCCCTATACATGTCCCAGCATCCACTACAATATACATCCAATGTACAGTAATGGCCTCTAGGGCATACATATAACTAACAATCTCCCACTTGCACTAGGGCCATCTGTAGCAGTGGTTGTAGTATCTCATACTCAACCATCCCATAAAAGTCTCTCTCTGGGAATAGGCCTTCGTGAGTGGATCCGCCGTGTTGTCCTCTGAGTCTACTCTCCTAACCTCGATCAGCTTGGAGATCAACCATCTCCATGATCAGGCGATACTGCCATAGAATAAGTCTGGATCACTGATGGGACGGACGTTCCTTGGCAAAAGCCACAACTCCATTGTCTCACAATGGTAGGAATATAGTTCATCTCATGAACCATTATACATCCAAACAGCCTCTTTGGTAGCATCCTAAGTAGCGATGTATCCTGCCTTTATCGTCTAGTATGTCACGGTATCTATCTTGGAACACTTCCAACATACCGTCCCTTTACTGAAGGTAAAGACACAGCCTACGACTGACATTCAGTCGTCCTTATCACTCTGGAACACTTCTAGTGATTCTCCCCAGGATCGACTGATACCATCTCACTACAACTAGTGAGAGTCCTAATATCCAATTAACATCTATCTCATAGATGAAAACTCAGGATGGAGGAGATATCACATTGATCCTATCTGGAGAATCATAGTGATAACCGGAGATTGATCGAGCGTAGCATAGGAAACTCCTTCCCTATCAAGAGTATGTCATCCACGTACTCTACGAGGATCGGTACCATACTCACTACTACCTTTTTGTTTATACAAGGTTCATCTACCATTTTGATGATGTCAACTTCTTTGACTAACGCATCAAAACAGACGTTCCAACTCCGCGATGCCTGCTTTATCTTATAAAACATCTTGCACACGTTTCCGCTGCTCCCACTGTCTACGAAGTCCTCTGGCTGTGTACTTATAGACGCACTCTTCTAAAACATCATTTAGAAAAGCAGTCATGACACCCAACCACCAGATATCGTAGTCATGGTATGTAGCCGTGGCAAGTAGGATCTGGATGGACTTAAGCATAGCTACTTGAAAAGGTTTCATCATTATCCACGCCTGGTCAATGATGAAAACCTTTAACAAGTCTAGCTTTGAAAGTCTCAACTTTTCCATACACACCAAGTAATCTTCTCAAGATATACTTGCTCCTGATGGGGATTTAACCCTTCAGATATAACAACCAAAGTCCATACTTTGTTGGTGTATAAGGATTCCATCTCAGATCGCTAAGCATCCAGCCATTCTGACAGAGTCTTACTCCTGATGGCCAGCTCGAAGCTAGTTGGGTCATCATCTCATGATGCAATCATCGCTCCCACTGTCATAGAGAAACCGAAGTATCTCTCAGGTGGGTGAGGAACCCTACTAGATCGGCGGAGAGGCTGAGGTTCGATGGCATCTACTGAATCCTTTGGTTGTACCAAATCATCTGCTGTATTTTGTATAGCTGGAACCTTTCCAGTTCTACATTACAGACCTTGCCTCGAGCTCGCCTGGATTTTGCTTTTAGACATAGGCCGGACAATCCCAAATCTTAACTAACTTAAGACATGGGCTCTTCCCATTCCATATCACATATGAAGCGGTAGGCAACTGATTTGATTGAAACCCTATTCAATAGGTATGCAACTTCATAAGTGCACAACTCCCAGAAGGAAATAGGTAACTCAGTAGTACTCATCATAGAGCACACCATATCAAATAGGGTGTATCTGCTCCGCCCCGACATACCATCGTGCAATGGTGTATACGGAGGAGTAATGCTGAGAGAGAATCTCATTCTCCTTTAGAATAGTCCAGGAATTCCATGCACAAGTATTCTCCTCCTTGATCACATCAAAGGACATAACACTTATACCCGTATTTTGGTTCTCTACTTCTTGCTTATATTCTGTGAATATCTCAAAAGGTTCGGACTTGTGTTTCAACAGGAACATAGGTCTGAATCTCGAAAGATCATCAGAGAATGTAATGAAGTAAAAAGAACCAGTCCTGGCATGTGTAGACAGGGGACCTACATACATCAACATGTATCATCCCAAGAGTTCACTAACTCTTTCTCTGTTTCCAATAAACAGAGCTATGGTCATCTTATCTTTGCGACATGACTGGCGAGTTTCACAAGATGTAAATTCAAACTAATTTAAATATGCATCTTTATGTAACTCTAGCTAGTCGGGTCACATTGATCTGACCTAGTCTACAATACCTCAAGAAGAATTCGTTCATTTCTGAACTCTTCCTCTTGTGTGTATTTAGTATACTAAGAACTGTAGTTTGATTTAGAACATCAACGCTTTTAGATAACGTGCCTGAACAGATCAACTTTTGATATTGGAGATGTTCAAAACATTATCCAACAATACAAAATTTTATCATTTCTTTACTAATAAAGAGACAGATATGATTTTGTATATCAGGTTCGGTATCTAATAACATTCGTTCAGAATCAATGTATTACAATACAGGGTGACAGTGACCAACAGACTTGGCTGCAACACTTGCCCCGTTTTCTGCCTCATGAAACTTATCACCCGTTCTCAGTTTTTCTACCCTTTTGTAGCCCTATGTAACATCTTACATATCTGGGATCCTGATCCGGTATCATATACCAACGATGCGGAGGATACTGAGAAACAGTTCTGTATAATGAACACACCCGAAGATGATGCATCAGCATGCATTCTCTTCGTTTGGGCGGCACGGGAAATCCGGTATTCCCCAATTTCCTGCTCTGTCTTATAACAATTATAAGTTGGAGCGGGACCAACAACGTTCCCCAGCTCAGTATAACAAGCGGGTTCGGTCAATAATCCGTATTATTAACTTGATTAAGGCATGACATGGTCGCTACCAGGAGAGAGAGAGAAGAAAACACTCAGCGTGCGCTCTTGCAAGAATAGATTGGTTATTATTTTATCTAATCTGGATGGCTCCCACTGCTTTTTATCAAATCTTCCTTCAAACCCTAAAAGGAAAGACTAGCCGGGATTAATTACACACTGCTAGTTCGCCAATGTTTCAGCCAGGCCAGTGTCGGTACTTTGAGGGAGGTCCCCCGTGCTTTCGCACGAACCTAATTAATGTAAACCTCGTTTTCCCAGAGGCGTAACCACGTTAACACCTTTCTAGACACCTACTTGATCGGCTAATTGTAATGTATAAAACACTCCCAGGAGTAACTCTTACTCGCAGCGGGTATCGGGATCCAACTATCTCATAGAAGGTATGCAATCTCATTGCAAATTTCAACACTTGAAATTCCCGATAATATTTTGCCCCTAACGTTCTATGACCTTGACGAAAGCCAACAAACCATAGCCCGCTAGTCAAGTTCAACCCGTCATTTCCTGATTGAATTAAACCCACCCGCACGACCCTTGACGAAAGCCAACAAAGCCGCACGACTACCCTAATCCAATCGCATCGTATGCTAGCAGATAAGCAGCATATAGCTACCGCACACTGTACCTTGACGAAAGCCAACAAATGCAGCACGAATACTATATACAACTTATCTGAAATGACGGAGGGCTACGACAGGTTTTTCTGAAAACCTATTGCGTAATGAACTTGATATCGTTGTAGAATCAAATGATTTTAAAATGGAGTGCTTTTGAGGCTTTTCTTGTTTTGCTAAAGGAGTCACTCCCGGTGAAGGGATCGTCGGTCCTTTCCTCGTGGAATGAGGTGCGGGATATATCATATATATCACTGTGCAAAGAAAAAACTCTTAAAAGTAATCAAAAGACAAACCGAGTGTGTAGCATCTGCCAGTTATTGCTAAAGGAGTCACTCCCGGTGAAGGGATCTCGGTCCTTTCCTTATCGAATAAGGTGCAGGATATATCATATATACCGCTATGCAAAGCAAGAACTGTAGCTACCTGTTTTATTTTGAAATTCGATTCCACAACATCTTAGGTTTCTTTTATTTCATTAATCATATTAATGAAGTCCCATCATTTAAGTACCTAAACATCACAGATAAATACGACGTACACTTATGCCATCCGCATTCGCCTCGATGTCCCCTCGTGCACCGTTAGGTTAGGTAACTAACGGCAGAGCGGGGCAGGGCTAGCGCGGGTGTAAAACAGAAGTAACGGCTATATAATATATCATATATACTATATACTGTATCTATCACAGAACATCACATGATCACATCACAGATATCGCAGCAGAAGAATCATATGAAATATTGGATATACTAGGACGTCCGTGTTTTCAATACGAGCCAGTATAAAACACGGATTCCACGGTCGCGATGAATAGCCAAACCCACACCCCTAGACCCATACGAGAGCGGCAAGCAACCCTACCAATTCTGAAGTTAGAAGACCCGGACTCGACTCCTCGAGTTGGTCTCCCACTGGACTCCAGAACCCGGTTACTTGTGCTCCCCTCCTTGGGTCTATCCTAGTGCGGAAAAGTAAATAATATACAAACGGTGACCACTTCCGCAACCTGGAAGCGCCCCAATAAAAGAATATTACACACAATTTTTTACATGAATGAAAATGAAAAACACTCATCTCACATAAAAACCCCCGGCTATTCAAACACGACGATCCAATATAACATATCCAGCAACACATAACATCACATGTCATCAACGTAAGCAAATATGCGCATCCCAATTGTCGTTGACATATAGCAACGAAACCGGCGATATCACATATTACACTTACGGTCACAGAAAAGAAAGTGTAAAACTACAACAGTTGGAATCCGCAACCTCCTCAGACATCGCATGCCTGACCAAATGAATTACTTAGACATCGCATGCCTAACAATTATAAACCCCGCATTTTAGTCTCTTTATCGAAAACACTTTTCAATACCAAGTCGGGCAATTCAACAAGATTCCCGACATCCTGATCGAATGCTCGTCGCAAACTTTAGTAAACGGCCGCACCCCTGATACCGTCGACGAAGTGCACCAAGGCGGAACACCGCTGGCGCATGCACCCGAACGGATGCTTTCGGCGACGGGGTTCTCCTACAGTCACTTGGTCGGGGCTATGGAGTGAAGCTGTCTATTAAGTTTACCCGGCGAGTATTCGCGTACACTACGTGATTGCAACGGACTTTTGATCACATCAAAATTCCGTGGCAACCGATCAAGTGAGACTAAACTGCTATGTTTATAACATTCATTCAGTTATCTCATAACTTATTGTGAATTCCAATTATTGTATCCCATTCCGGACAAATAGAAAATGCTAAACTTTTCGATCGAACAATCGAACACCCAAGTTTTCCCGATACAGATCAACACATGAAATAAGTCTAACAACATTCCGTTCGTGCCTCAGTAGTAACGGTCCAGCCGTAGAAGGGTCAAGCCAACGCCTCACATGTGGTACGCCGTACTGCCCCAAACCCGAAGGTTCAAAGGGCAGTTCAAGACGGTCTCATAATCGAGTTAAGGTTTGTTGTCTTCTAGAGGGTCCATCGCGTTACATGCACTACTTAGAACGTCGTTAAACTTCGGAAAAATCCAACACTTGGAAATTTCCCGACAGGGGAAAAATTGGGTATTTATATCCGGTCGAACTTTTTAACATATTCTAAAAAAAAATCCGGAAAGCCAAATAGACAAAATTTGATATTCCGATCGAAACTCCGAAACCCCAAAACCACCTCTGAAAATTCAACTGTATAATAAATATTAAAATATCCCAGGAAAACCAGCACAGAATACTGAGAATTACTGTGAAAAACTAAATGCATAAAACGACAAAACAGCCGCGGAACCGCCGCGTCGTGCATAGCACGTGCCGCGGTTCCGCGGTGGAAACGTTGAGTTAGGCCCATGAAATTTACAGTAATTCTTAGAAAACCCTGCTTGATTTTCTGGATATTTTTAATCTTGAAAAATCCACAATTTTAAAATCTGGACAGAGAGCAATTTTGGGTTCGTGTTTTCGGTTCGATCGGACTTCAAATTCCTTCTGGACTTCGCCTAAGGTTCTAGCTAGGCTCTGATACCACTGTAGGGTTCCTGGGCACTCTAGTGAGGTTTCTAAAGGCATCGAACATGCCAATTTCAAAAATTAACAGTGCCGAGAGACCCTAACACGGACCGTTTGCTAGATTTCTAGGCGAAAAACAATCTAGTTAACAACTTAACTAAAAGGATATCGGAAATACAACCTTTGTAGATCCGGTGCTCCACCTCCACGGCTCCGCAATGAATTCTTCTCCGCTGTCCAAATCAAATCCGGGCTCTAGCGTCGGCTTCATCGGAGATTTGACGGGCTAGGTCGTCGACGACGTGCCGAAGATGATCTACGTCGAAGCATCACTAGATCGAGCTCCACCTTCACATTGCCATGAAAACTTCTGAAGGAAACACTCTCTACTACTTGGCAAGAGGTAGAGGATGAAGAAATAGGAAGTGGGTAGACTTTAGTTTTGGATTTCTCACTCATATGCTCAATATGCCATTGATGAAGACAAGCTTCATCATGAAGAAGAAGAAGAGCAAGAAGAAGATAAGTATTATGATAAGCATAAAAATAAAAGAAAAAATCCATTCTTATCATAATTCTCACCATGGTTAGGTGTAGAGAATTAACTTGAGTTAATTGAAGTGGTTAGGGTTGAGCATGAGACAAAATGGTCAAAGTCTTCATGAAGATTCATGAATGATCAAAAGAAAGCAACCATTTTCCTCATTATCTTTTCATTTATTCATTTATCAAAAATAAATAGATAATTAAATAAGATAAATGAATAACAAATAATAAACCCTAACCATTCCTTTAACCAAGGTATAATTCTTTATACTTAACCATTTTTGCATGCACCATCAAATATGATACAAGGCAGTGCACAAATCATATCGCATATGCAATGCGCACATCTGAGCGAGAAAATCCATTTAAAGTGAACCGATACTAGTTAATGCAAAGTAATATATCAAATATATTATTATGCATTAAATCATTAAATCAACACTTGATTCAATGATCCGGTCATGTCGCACATAACCGACTGGTATCATTAGTAACAACTTATCGAATCAACACTTGATCCGATAACCCGGCTATATCGCATATAACCGATCAATGTCACATCGCGAGAATCGAATACAGTATCACATACTCGTATTATTCTCGGTCCCGCACATATCTCATATGTGCTCCTATTTCGTTTCGCTTGAGCCAGGAAACCTCTGTGTAGGACTCTAAAGACTCGTCAATACGCCGGCAGCAGGTGATGATCATATCAAACACCCACAAGCCGCAAGCGGTCTGCTAAACGTAACGGCCACCCGGGTATTGAGCGATCTGAAGATCGACGAGCAAGCCCGCTCACACTCCAGTGAATCCAACCAGTAACACTACCGTACAGTCCGGTCTGATCGTCTGATATGTCGCATATCTCGCCTAGGGGTGGTAAACGTCAGACCCCAATAGCTCAATAAGTCGTGTCGATATGAGGTCTATAACACTTCGAGAAACTACTGGTAACACTTACCAGTAAATCACAGCAACCCTGGCCAGGGATTTCCTGTTATAGCCAATCGAACACAGCGCAACATCAACTCCCTATACCGGGAGAGACGAATCCCCTCCTATCGCTCATTGCCTCCATGTGACTCGGGACTGTACCCAAAAACCACCGTTTTGCACGCCCTCTTGGACGTGGTAAGATGGAAATCAAAGCACAGTGAGAACCACACAAGACTCTAAGACGATCTCGGGTCAACGGACTACTCTGTACCAGTGTCACCAGAGAACTGCCATCTGACGTGAGGTATAATACCATCTTGGAGTTCTCGGCGAGTCCGTCCAGTGTACCCAGTCTCTACTGAGCACCCGTATATCATCTCTGATGTCAAACACCGATGGATATGGGATCATCCATCGCCCATCTGTATGGGTCGAGAAGGTACATGCTAGTCTACTCTGGTATATCGATGCCCCATCTCGATATACCCACGACTAGGGACTTTCAAGGATGTACTTATGGACTACCATGTCCCCACTAGTATGATCCGCATCATAGTCCAGGTAGTCAAGTACACATCCTAAGGGCTTTACCAACATGTAACAGAGAGACAATCAGTGTACACGTTAAGGTAAAGGGTAACCAGATAGCATACTATCATGTCGAGCAAGAAAGTCCTTCCTATACGTGTCCCAGCATCCATTACAATATACATCCAATGTACAGTAATGGCCTCTAGGGCATACATATAACTAACAATCTCCCACTTGCACTAAGGCCATCTGTAGCAGTGGTTGTAGTATCTCATACTCAACCATCCCATAAAAGTCTCTCTCTGGGAATAGGCCTTCGTGAGTGGATCCGCCGTGTTGTCCTCTGAGTCTACTCTCCTAACCTCGATCAGCTTGGAGATCAACCATCTCCATGATCAGGCGATACTGCCATAGAATAAGTCTGGATCACCGATGGGACGGACGTTCCTTGGCAAAAGCCACAACTCCATTGTTTCACAATGGTAGGAATATAGTTCATCTCATGAACCATTATACATCCAAACAGCCTCTTTGGTAGCATCCTAAGTAGCGATGTATCCTGCCTTTATCGTCTAGTATGTCACGGTATCTATCTTGGAACTCTTCCAACATACCGTCCCTTTACTGAGGGTAAAGACACTGCCTGCGACTGACATTCAGTCGTCCTTATCACTCTGGAACACTTCCAGTGATTCTCCCCAGGATCGACTGATACCATCTCACTACAACTAGTGAGAGTCCTAACATCCAATTAACATCTATCTCATAGATGAAAACTCAGGATGGAGGAGGTATCACATTGATCCTATCTGGAGAATCATAGTGATAAGCGGAGATTGATCGAGCGTAGCATAGGAAACTCCTTCCCTATCAAGAGTATGTCATCCACGCACTAACGCCAGCATCTGGGGCAATATCTCGTCGTTCGCAGCAATAACTAGCTCGCTCGTCTGCACGCTGAACAGTGCCTCGACCATCATGAATAAGCAACACACCAACGGTCATCAAAATCTGGTTGGCCTTTGTCAGTGGCCCAATCCTTTGATACTGATCGGCACGTCCGAGAAATCTCATAAGGGCGATCCGCCAACGTTCGTGGCGCGGAAACACAGTAAAAAGAAACATCTCCGCAATCGTGTGTCGCCGGAATTTCGCCCTGGTCAGTCCTCGTTCGTGACGAGCTCGTGCTGACCGCAACTCTAGCTGTAGCTCTCCCTGCCCGTAATGGTGGCAGCAAAACCAAACTAGTACCGATGAGGCTAGATCAGGAAGGAATATAATACTGAACAAGGAAATGTACATCCTAAGGCTTCCTAAGTGGAGTGGAGTGTCGTAAATATGCCGCGGAACATACCAACGATACGTCACTCTACTTTAGTCACCTATTCCATCAACCAAGGGTCATCCTACGCTCCGAAGGTAAAACCTAACGCTCTGATACCAACTTTGTCACGTCCCGAAAGTACGGAACATGACCGGCACTTAAACTACGAAACGTCTCGAGGCGTACGTAATCTAAGTAAACCGAAAACCCAGAAATCCAAACCAAGAAAAGAAGTAGAGTGAAGGAAAACCAATTTAAAACAAGTAGTTTTAATAGCATAAGCCGAATTATGCGGTTTTTAAGAACATCAAAATTTACTGAAAATTTCGGCACAGTCTCCTTTGTAAAAACTGGCTCCCAAACGGGATACAACATGAATAGTATACGAAATCAATAAAAAGGCATCCCCAAGCGGGAGCTAGCTCTTCGTCAATCGACGGTCACAACCACACACGCAATATAATATACAACGCCAACGGTGAGGATCAAAACACAAAAGGAACTCAAAACCACCAGAAATATAACGAGCGACTCTAAGGTCGAAAGAATAAACAACACTGGTCTCTATCTCAAAAAAAAACATGTTTGGTTGATGGAACTTCTAGATACAACAGAATAATGATATACAAGATATATAATGGGGGTATGATACAAGTAAACCCACCTACTAGCAAATCACCCGAATGAAACTGAGCCCGCAAGCCGTAATGAAACCTGTACGGCAAATCTGCAAGAAACTGGGGCACAGCGGGGGTGAGTTGCCAACTCGTGAATAGAAAAACATCTACGCACAGAAATCGCAAAAATAACGCAACCTAGGTCAATGATCATAATATATCCTCAAATATAAGTATAACAGGCAGCCTATAACAATGACTAGGGTAATATCTAACCCGAGTATAATTTCATGTGCCCGTGTCAGTGCCTCAGGTAGCAATATATCATATGATTGAGGTATGAATGCATGAAACAGAATACATGTAAATGAAGAAACTGTTTTCATAAGTTAGTGAGATTTTCTTCGTATTCTTAAACTGAGGTATCATAATGAAATCAGTATCAACAGTGTCTAGCATCGACACAAAACATAAATCTCACTGTCTCGAAATATCAATGTCTCAAGCTTAATATCTAGGGCGCCGTCAGTCCGGACCGGGCCCTACCATCCATCTTAAGACCACGACGGTATCCTCCGGATATACGACGCGTCGGGTAATATCACCGGTAGGTAGTGCTCCCCAGCCAGGCTCAACGTCAACACCACATTCCTCTTGCCCCGGGGTACCATACCGGGCCCACCATGTACCCGTGACGGTTCCTCCACTCCTCGACACGGATCTCCAAAACCACAGCAAACTCATGGTGGACGACACTTTACATCACTAGAAAACCGCAACATTTTATATTTTAAAAGATCTTAAGTTGTAAATTTTGCGGCTTTCCCAGAAATCCAGAAATATCATAAATCTCAAGAAATCATCACAAGTGCATATGTCAATGATAATGAACTAGGCATGAACAACTGAATAACAGTATGCATGAAGTGGTAGGTAATAACTACAATGTCTAAAATGGCATATAAGGGAAGTACACTAATATCATATCAAAACTACCAGCTAACAATCTAAGTCAAGCAATTATATTCTCTAAATTGTACGTGACATGGCAATTACCGATGAAGATGTGTGTGAGCCGGCAAGTAGGTGTACGTGGTACATACGCATCATCGGTAATGGTGCTGGTGTCCTAACAGCATGATATCAATAATGGAAATGCAGCAAAATAAATATGCGAGGCAGAGCGAGTAGCAATAATGTGCGGGAGCTGAATACTAGACACAACGATAACTAATCTGCAATACTCTAATATAAGTCCTACGAATGGTGCCTTTTGAAATAACACGAATCATGGGGTTTTGAAAATAGGGGCTACAGTGTTTTTATGAAAAGATACGTCGTTTTTGAAATATCCGTAGATTCCCTTGAGCTGTCTTTAAAAATGCCCACGATTCGTTAGCTTTTGAAATAGGTAAGAAGTCTAATCTAATCTAACAACTACACTAAACTATACGGCTGAACTAACAAGCTGAACTACAGGTAAGGAAACCGCCTATCATCTGAGTCGATACATATACATACCTGTATATGTATAGTCGGTGATCCTGCCTCGATAATATCATATCCGATACCATATCTATAATCAGGCATCCCAAGTCAAGAGTGCGGATCAATCATCAATATAGCTCGTATGTAAATCCGTCGTACGGCATCCCAATCTGGGTACGGGTCAATATCACATTCATCATACTATTCACCTGGTATCCTCTTTATCAAATATAATGGTCGGGGTACTGATCTACGTCTAGTACTATACTGATACTGCCTACGTATGCATGGACGTGTGTAAAACACTACGTCAAGGACCCGCTACAACGTCATGTCGTATCTAAGATACGAACCCTGCTATATCACCGATCTCACGGCCTCAAATCAAATCTCATCGACTCAGCTCAATCCTAAGTATCATCCTCAATCCGTATGTGAACACATAGTCCCATACCCATGTGAACACATAACTATAAAGAATCCCATGAGCACATATCAATAGGAATGTATGCAAGTATGTATGTGTGTATGTGTGTGTAACACTACCCTAGGGTTCGCAACACTAAAGTAATCCAACACAACAATATCCATCCTAAGCATCGTTATTAATCCCAAATAACATATAATAAATGTTGGTGTGTATACGCATCCGTCTGCACTACCACGGACTGCGGGGGTGCTATACGCCATCCACCCGACTTCTCCCCGTAGATATAAATCTACTCACCTGGTCCTCGCTAGCCGGTGCCGACGTTGCCACGCGCTTGCTTGTCGTCTCGAAGTCCACATAGGGTACCTACATATCATAACGCACCGTATCGCATTAAAATCCGACTCATGACCAAAACGACTCACGAATCCCACATAGGTCAAAACCTATGGTTGCTTCCACAATTCAACCCAAAAACCCTCGACGTCGGCGTACAAACGCCAGACCATCGAGAAAAAGCCAAATACACTCATTTGCACATTCACGAACACTAATTTTAATATAAAATAGGTTAAAACTCACAAAAACCTCAATTTTGCTTAAAAAGTCATTTTTCCGAAAATCTAGCAAGCACAAATCACCGTTTTAGTACAAAACTCGATGTATAAATGAATCTAGCGGCCACAATATTCGCTAAATATCTTAAATAAGTCATAAAAACAATTCCCATAATTTAATCTCATTAAATTCCAAAAGCCCTAAAATTCTAGTTTACAAAATACCTAAATTTTAACAATTTTATAGCAAAAATGCACAAACTACAATCTAGCTTGGATTTTCATGAACTAAAAGCATTAAACCACTCAATATAATATTTATAATGACATGAAACCTTAATTTGAATTTTATCTCACAAGAATATATTTATTTTAAAACCCTAGTTTACAATTTAGCATAATTAACAAATTTTTTTAAACTAACCAATAACAACTAGCTACTAATCTTGTTTTAACATGTCATAAGAGCCTAAAAATATCACACAACCATACACCAATCTCACAAAACCCTAACTTGATTTTAAAACCTAAATTCTAGAATTTCCAAACCCTAACTTGAAGATTTATAACTAGCAATTCAACCACTTTAACACTTAACTAAGCTAACATAAGTATTAATCAACAATTTAACTACAAGGTTAACATTATACGTCCACAATTTTGTAGATCCCATTTGAAATCTAGCCATCCAAAATGCTTTCTTGTCACCCTAATCCATGCATGTTAGGGTAAGCTAAAATGGGTAGGAGTTGGATTTTGATTTAGCTTGATTTTTGTGTTGATTTTGGAAGGATTTTGTGAGGGTTTTTGAAGTGAAAAGGGGGTAAAAAAAATGGGGCTGATTGAGGAGGGGGGCTCGGCCAGCAAGTATGGGAAGGGGGTGTGGGGTGTGTGGGAGTGGGGAAGGAAAGTCTAAGTCAAAGCAAGATACCCCAAGTCAACACACAACCATTCTCTCTTTATTCTTTTCTTTTCTTTTCTTTTCTTTTACCAAAAGAAGTGGGGGAAAGCTTTGGGGGGCTGCTGAATTCAGCAGAAAAGATGAGGAAAATGGGTGTGTGTGAGTGTGGGTATGGGTGTGGGGTGATGGAAAATGATAAATACTATACCCCAAACATCCATTTACACTAAATTCACTATTTAAGCATTTTTCTTTGATATTTTCTAAACCGTTTTGGCAAACGATTTCATTTCAAAAACCACATGATAAAATTTTATTTAATGTGTCATGATGCACAAAATTTGTTTCAACTTATTCCAATTTGTAATTTTCCCTAATTAAATGTATTAGTGACGGCTTAAAATAATAATAAAATAATTTTTTTTTCAGAAAATTTGAAATTTCACCAGTTGCTAAATAAACACCAAATACTAGCAATTACATAGCTAGAATATGTATATTTAATTTTTATAATAAGATATTTGTATTTTGACTTTTTACAGAAAACCCCCTTATTTTACCGATTTTTCGAAATTTCACCGAAACGATTTTCAAAACGTTACACCCGAGATCGTCATAGAGTCTTGTGTGATTCCCACTGTGCTTTGATTTCCATCATACCACATACAAGAGGGCGTGCAAAAAGGTGGCTTTTGGGTACAGTCCCGAATCACATGGAGACAATGAGCGATAGGAGGGGTTTCGTCTCTCCCGGTACAGGGAGTTGATGTTGCACTGTGTTCGATTGGCTATAACTGGAAATCCCTGGCCAGGGTTGCTGAGATTTACTGATAAGTGTTATCAGTAATTTCTCAAACTGTTATAGACCTCATATTGACACGACTTATCAAGCTACTGGGGTCTGACGTTTACCACCCCTAGGAGAGATATGTGACATATCAGACGAAGAGACCGGACTGTACGGGAGTGTTACTGGTTGGATTCACGGGAGAATGTACAGGCTTGCTTGTTGATCTTCAGATTGCTCAATACCTGGGTGGCTGTTACGTTTAGCTGAGCGCTTGCAGCTTGTGGGTGTTTGATATGATCATCACCTACTGCCGGCGTATTGACGATTCTTTAGAGTCCTACACAGAGGTTTCCTGGCTCAGGAAAAATGGAGTAGGAGCACATATATGATATGTGTGGGACCGAGAACAATGCGTGTATGTGATACCGTATTAGATTCTCACGATATAAGATATCGGCCGGGTATATATGATATAGCCGGGTCATCGAATCAAGTGTTGATTCGATGAACTGATACAGATTATATTAGTCGGTTATTTGGAAATAGCAGGATTATCGGATCAAGTGTTGATTCGATAATTTAATGTATAATTATATATTTGATATATTAAATTATATTAACTAATATAAGCTCACTAAAAGATTATTTTTCTCACTCGGGTAATACATTGATATATATGCGATATATGTTAATTGTATTATTTTATTTTGTTACAATAAATATTGTATATATGATATATAATATTGTATCAAGTTATGATTACTAATGCAACATGCTTAGTGGAGATTAAAAATGGTTAGGATTTGATTTGGGTTAAACTTTTCAAGAAGCTTCTAGAAGCTTTTATTTTGTTTCTTCCAAAGATATTTTGTTTAGATATTTTACTTGATATTTCCTAATCCAACCCACACCCTTTAACCCTAGTCAAATCTCTACAATGGTTAATTCCTTCTTGACATAACCATGGTTGCATTTGTAATTATAACAACAATTCATTATTCATCACAAATGAGTTAATCTTCTTCCTCCTCCTTGCAAAGCTTTCTAGCTTTGAGATTTGTGATGAATTAGTGTGAGATTAAGAAAATAAATGGGAGCTAAATTCCTACTTCATCATCCTCATCTATTCTAGCCACTTAGATTAGGGTGTTTGCTATGCTAATACTTGATTAGCAAAGCAAGAGCTTGGGTTTGAGTTTCTTCAAGGTAGATCATCTTTGTTATCGAAGATCGGAAGCAAGCTTGCATCTTTCTTGGATATACATGAATTATTGGATATACTAGGATTTCCGTGTTTTAAGTTAAGCCTATATAAAACACGGATTCCATAGTAGTAACGAATTGCCAATCCCATACCCCTAGACCCCTATGAGAGCGGCAAGCAATCCTGCCAATTCTAGAGTTGGGAGACCCGGTCTCGACTCCTCGAGATAGTCTCCCGCTGGACCCTAGAACCCGGTTACAAGTGCCCCCCGCCTTGGGACTATCCTAATGCGGAAAATTAAATAATATACAATGGTGACATCATCCTCAAACCGGAAGTGCCCCAATAAAAGAATATTATATACAATGAATTTTACATGAATGAAAATGAAAAACTCTCATCTCACATAAAACCCCCGCCTATTCAAAACATGACGATCCAATATAACATATCACAGCAACACATAACATCACATGTCATCAACGTAAGTAAATATGCGTATTCCAATTGTCGTTGACATATAGCACCGAAACCGGCGATACACCACATATTACACTTACGGTCGCAGAAAAGAAAGTGAAAAACTACAACAGTTGGAATCCGCAACCACCTTAGACATCATAAACCCAATATATCACATATATTGGATTTCATGCATAACCTCCATGAATTCCTTAGACATCGCATGCCTAACAATTATAAACCACGCATTTTAGTCTCGATCTCGAAAACACTTTTCAATATCTAGTCGGGTAATTCAACAAGATTCCCGACATCCTGATCGAATGCTTGTCGGAAACTTTAGCAAATGGCCGCACCCCCGGTGCCGTCGACGAAGTTCACTAAGGCGGAACACCGCTGCCGCGAGCACCCGAACGGATGCTTTTGGCGACGGGGTTCTCTTATAGTCACTTGGTCGGGGTTTTGGGGCGTGGCTATCTATTAAGTTTACCCGGCGAGTATCCGCGTACGCTACGTAATTGCGACGGACTTTTGATCATATTAAAATCCAGTGGCAACCGATCATCTGAGACTAAACTGCTAGATTTATAACATTCAAACTAGTTATCTCATAACTACATGTGGATTCCAAATATTGTATCCATCACATAATATCCGGACGACGTTAAACTCTTCAATCGATTCATCAAAGTCCCACAATTTCCCGATAGCTCTACACTTGAGCACAGTTTTTGTAATACCCAGAAGATGCCACAGTACCTATGAACCAGCCGTAGAAAGGTCAAACCAATGCCTCACATGTGAAACGCTAAACTATCACAAACCCTAGGGTTCAAGTGGTGGTTTTTACGGCCACATAATCGAGTTAAGGTTTCCGTTCTTCTAGAGGGTCCAAAGAATCACTTGCATATTTTTCCGAATACGTTAAACTTGGGAAAATAGGTTTTTGACATTTGATCGAACCTTTTAACATTGTCTGGACACTATGTGAAACACCCGAAACAATGTTAAAACTAAGAATACGAAACACCCCAAATTGTTTATAGTGTAAAATTACATCACATGCAAAATTAGCAAAAACAAACAATACCTGAAACATCAAAACCAAGCCACTAGAACACAGACAAAAATTCAGGGCGGTGCTCGGATTGGGCTGAGATGTACCCTATGGTGGCCGGCCACTTTTTTTGGGAATGTCCTAAAATTTTATGTGTGTTCATGATATATCACATACATCACTCTGTACTTGTTTGCAAATTTTTCCGACAACTTTTTCAAATCGACAACAAGCAGTTTTTGACTATGTAAATTTCGGAGTTGTTTCGGTTTCGTAATTCTAACAAAATCCGTATTAATTTCTAACATGGCTCTAATACCACTGAAGGGTTACCTATGACGTCAGCAAGGTTTCGGGAGGCATCGTCCATGCCAAATTAAAATTTTGCCATTTTAGCTAATTCTAAACAAAGATCGTTTACTAGAAATAATACAGAAAACAATATGCAAACACTTTGCAATAGGAAGTGTGCATGGAATACAACCTTTGTAGACCGGTCCTTCACTTCAAATAGTTCCGTGTAGTATTCCCTTTCGTTGTGATCGTGAACTCCGGACTTTAGGGAGGCTCCCACGAAGAAACGAACATGCTTGCTTTGAAGACTTCGAAGCCGAAGATGATCTACGTCGGGGAGACACTAACCCAAGCTATTTCTTCACTAGGTCATAAACTTTGTGAAGAGAACACCCTATATACATGGCACATAGTTGAGGATGATGAAGTAGGAAGTGGGCTCACTTTAGAATTGATTTTCTCACACTTTTTATCATACCTCCATTAAAGCTAGTGAGCTTTTTGAAGAGGAAGAAGAAGATGAATGTAGGGTGTTTTTCGTCACCCCATTGAGATAGGAATACGCGCGCGCTTGTTAGGCGTACTTCAGATTCCCCCTGCCTAGGGTAGGCCGGGGTTTATTGATTATGGGGATCTGAATCTCCGGCCGCCGCGGACAAAGCTGCCGTTAATTACACCTCGCCTTTTGGAGCGAGAGAACCTCCGATTAACGGGTTAAACCGGTCATGCGAACTCAACGTGCGGTGTTTTGTTTTGAAGGGATTTTGGATATATCGGGGGACCCGCAGAGTTTTTACGGGGGTCCCGCTACCGGATAGCGGGCTGTGGGTCAAGGGGGCCAGCAGCCCCTTTGCGGGGTGCGGGGCAGCGCCCCGTTAGAAATTTTTTTCTAACAAGGACAGTGTCGTGGAGTATGTGTGTGTGTACATATGTAGACATATATGTATATATATATAAAAGGGGGAAAAGGCATCCAAAGGATGCGTGGGGCCAGCGCCAACGCTTTGAGCGCAAGAGCTCTAGCGTTTTGAGCGCTAGCGCACCACATGTCAGCACGTGGGCGGTCAGGCGCTAGCGCGCCACGTGTCAGCACGTGGGCGCTAGCGCTCTGAGCACAAAATCTCTAGCGCACATAGTGCTAGCGCGCCACATGTCAGCACGTGGGCACTCGGGTGCTAGCGCTCTGGGCGCTAGCGCTCTGGGCGCTAACGCTCTGGGCGCAAGAGCGCTAGCACTTTGAGCGCTAGCGCGCCACGTGTCAACACATAGGCGCTCGAGGGCTAGCGCTTTGGGCACTAGCACTCTGAGCGCAAGCGCGCTAGCGCTATGAGCGCTAGCGTGCCACGTGTCCGCACGTGGGCGCTCGAGCGCTAGCGCTCTGGGAGCAAGAGCGCTAGTGCACCATGTGTCAGCACGTGGGCGCTCGAGCAGTAAAAGGGACTTGGTCCCTGCAATAGGAGTCGTACTCCCAGAAAGGAGCACTTATTATTCTGTATATATATGTGTGTGTGTGTGTGTGTGCGCGCGCGGAGTTAAACTCATAAGATGTTTTGAAGCTGATGAAGGTCTTCTCCCTTTGAGCCCTAGTTCTTCCCCAAAGTGGGGTTTCTGGAGATGGGTCTCCTTCTTCTTCCTTTTTGGCCGGATCTTGAAGATCAAGAAATATGAGATTCTAAAAATCTCTCCTTTCTGAAATCTGATGGCAGATCTGAGTTCCCCTTTGTGGGTTTTGTGGTGAAAAACTATTTAGTTTTGGAAAAGGAAGAGTAAAACTCTTGATTTAATTAAAAAAAAGAGAAAGGTTTAGAACCTTGAGTAAGGAGAAGATCACAGATCTAGATTTTTCTTTGGAGAGAGAAAAAGTTGTTGAGATATTTTCATTATCTAGCCTTTATAGGCTATACACTTTACATATAGCCCCTTGGGCTTTACAAAAATGGCATTTTGGCTATCCCATGACTCATGTGCCATTTCATTTTACACATAACCCATGGGCTTACAAAAATTTGGCTTTATGCCCATTTCTCATACATTCATGCATAAAAAATTACATAAAAAATTATTTATTACATGATCTATATTTTGGCATGGAGGAGGCTGGCCGCGGGCTCGACTTGGGTATGGGCCCGCTTGACCTTGGCTTGGGCCCACCTGGCTTGGGGGTTGACCTTGACTTTGACTCGGTCAACCGGTGTGCAAATTTTTACCCCAACATTGAAGATGAACTCATCATATGAGTTAGTTCGAATGAATAATGCTACCATGGGTGAGTTAAGCCCTCATGCTTAACTCATGTAGAGAATTAACCATACACTATGGTTAAGGGTTGGGTTTGATAATATCTTATGGAATGACAAAAGAGTTGACTTTGTCAAAGTTTCTACAAGCTTCATGAAAGCTTGACAATTTTGACTAAGTCATTCTCTTTTGTTATTCTTAAGAAATAAACAAAACCCTAATTTAACCTAATCTTGGTATAAGTCTCATACACCCATCTTGTATGTATCATCAAGCATGATACAAACATGTAAACTTGCATATATCACATATAAACAATGTGCACAATCTAGTGAGAAAATAAATCATAAATGAGCTAATACTAATTAATGTAATATAATATATCAAATATATAATTATACATTAAATTATTAAATTAACTTCTGATTTAATGATCCGGCTATAACCGACTAATATCATATATAACAACTTATCGAATCAACACTTGTCCGATAACCCGGCTATATCGCATACAACCGATCAATGTCACGAATCGCGAGAATAGAATACGGTATCACATATCGTATTAATCTCGGCCCCGCGCATATCACATATGTGCTCCTATTCTGTTTCGCTTGAGCCAGGAAACCCCTGTATAGAACTCTAAAGAGTCGTCAATACGCCGGCACTAGGTGATGATCATATCAAACACCCACAAGACGCAAGCAGTTTGCTAAACATAACGGCCACCCGGGTATTGAGGGATCAGAAGATCAATAAGGAAGCCTTCTCACACTCCTGCAAATCCAATCAGTAAGAATACCGTACAGTCTGGTCTCTCCGTCTGATATGTCGCATATCTCGTCTAGTGGTGGTAAACGTCAGACCAAAGTAACTCGATAAGTCGTGTTGATATGAGGCCCATAACGGGTTGAGAAACAACTGCTAACACTTACCAGTATATCTCTGAAGCTTCCTTGGCCAAGGTCTTCCTGTTATAGCCAATCGAGCACAGCGCAACATCAACCCCCTATACCGGAAGAGACAAAACACCTCCAATCGCTCATTGGCTCCATGTGACTCGGGACTGTACCCAAAAGCCACCATTTTGCACGATCTCTTGAACGTGGTAAGGTGGAAATCAAAGCATAATGGGAATCACACAAACTCTATGACGATCTCGGGTCTACAGATTAATCTGTACCATTGTCACTAGAGAACTGCCATCTGACGTTAGGTATAATACAATCTGGGAGTTCTCGGCAAGTCCGTCCAGTATACCCAGTCTCCACTGAGCACCCGTATACTGTCTCTGATGTCAATCACCAATGGATATGGAATCATCCATCGCCCTGTAGGGTTACTAGGCACTCTCACAAGGGTCTATAAGGCATCAACCATGCCAGATTTAAATTTTAGATGTGCCGAACAACCCTAACCAAGATCTTAGACTAGAGATTAGGCGAAATAAAGCAAGTAAACAACTTTACTTCTAAGAATTTTGGATTACAACCTTTGTTGTCCGGTCCTTCACTTCTAAAGCTCCGTGTTGAGGTCCCTTCGCTGCGATCATCGAATATCCGGACTCTAGAGAGGCTCCACAAAAGAAAGATGCAAGCTTGCTTCCGATCATCGATAACAAAGATGATCTACCTTGAAGAAACTCAAACCCAAGCTCTTGCTTTGCTAATCAAGTATTAGCAAAGCAAACACCCTAATCTAAGTGGCTAGAATAAATAAGGATGATGAAGTAGGAATTTTGCTATCTTTTGTTTTCATATTCTCACTCATTATCATCACTTATGAAAAAGCTAGTGAAGCTTTTCAACAAGAAGAAAGAAGAAGAAGATCAAGCCAATCCTTTTGTGATGAATACTGAATTATTGTATGTTGTGGTTACAAATCAACCCTGGGTTAAGAATGAGGGCTTAACCCTTGTAGAGAATTAACTAGAGGTTAAGGTTTGGGTTGGGTTAAATAATATCTTCAAAAAATATCAAGCTTAAGACATAGTCAAAGCTTCATGGAAGCTTCATGCAAAAGCTAACCCTAATCCAAACCCTAACCAAGTTTAAACCCTAAACCTTTTTTAAATTTGTAACACTAACATGTTACAATATTATATATCACATATACAATATATTTTGTCACAAAAGAAAATAATACAATTAACATATATCGCATATATATCAATGTATTATCCCGTGAGAAAATGAATCATTAAAGCGAGCTTATATTAGTTAATGTAATGTAATATATCTCATATATAATATACATTAAATTATCGAATCAACACTTGATCCGATAACCCGGCTATAATACATATAACCGACTAATATAACATTTACCATTTCATCGAATCAAAACTTGATCCGATGACCCGGCTATATCACATATACCCGGCTGATATCTCATATCGCGAGAATAGAATACGGTATCACATACTCGTATTATTCTCGGTCCCGCACATATCACATATGTTCTCCTACTCCGTTTTTCCTGAGCCAGGAAACCTCTGTGTAGGACTCTAAAGAATCGTCAATACGCCGGTAGTGGATGATGATCATATCAAACATCCACAAGCTGCAAGCGGTCAGCTAAACGTAACAGCTACCCAGGTATTGAACGATCAGAAGATCAACAAGCAAGCTTGTATATTCTCCTGCGAATCCAATCAGTAACACTCTCGTACAGTCCGGTCTCTTCGTCTGATATGTCGCATATCTAGCCTAGGGGTGGTAAACGCCAGACCCCAATAGCTTGATAAGTCATGTCGATATGAGGTCTATAACAGTTCGAGAAACTATTGATAACACTTACCAGTAAATCTCAGCAACCCTGGCCAGGGATTTCCAGTTATAGCCAATCAAACACAGCGCAACATCAACTCCCTATACCGGGAGAGACGAAACCCCTCCTATCGCTCATTGCCTCAATGTGATTCGCGACTGTACCCAAAAGCCACCATTTTGCACGCCCTATTGGACGTGGTATGATGGAAATCAAAGCACGGTGGGAATCACACAAGACTCTATGACGATCTCGGGTCTATAGACTAACCTGTACCAGTGTCACCAGAGAACTGCCATCTAACGTGAGGTATAATACCATCTGGGAGTTCTCGGCGAGTCCGTTCAGTGTACCCAGTCTCCACTGAGCACCCGTATACTATCTCTGATGTCAAACACCAATGGATATGGGATCATCCATCGCCCATCTTCATGGGTCGAGAAGCATACGCTAGTCTACTCTGGTATATCGATGCCCTGTCTCGATACACCTTCGACTAGGAACATTTGAAGGATGTACTTAGCGACTACGCTGTCCCCACTAGTATGATCTGCATCATAGTCCTAGTAGTCAAGTACTCATCCCAAGAGACTATCAGAGTACATGTTAAGATAAAGGGCAACCAGATAGCATACTATCATGTTGAGCCAGAATGTCCTCCATATATATGTCCAAGCATCCACTACAATATACATCGCATGTACAGTAATGGCCTCTAGGGCATACATATCACTGACAATCTCCCACTTGCACTAGGGTCATCTGTTGTAGTATCTCATACCCAACAATCAGCTGTGATTGAAGTATCTCATACTCAACCATCCCATAAAAGTCTCTACTGGGAAATAGGGCTTTATAAGTGGATCCGGGCTGTTGTCCTCTGTGTCTACTCTCCTAACCTCGATCTCCCTGGAGATCAACCATCTCCATGATCAGGTGATACTGCCTAAGAATTATATCTGGATTTCTGATGGGACGGGGGTTCCTTGGCCAAAGCCATAACTCCAATGACACACAATGGTTGGAACGAAGTTCAGCTCATGAACTTATATATATCCAGACTGCCTCTTTGGTAGCATCCTTGGTAACGATGTATCTAGCCTTTAATCGTCTAGTAAGTCACGGTATCTAGCTTGGAACTCTTCCAACATACCGTCCTTCCACTGAGGATAAAGACAATGCTTGCGACTGGCATTCAGTCGTCCTTATTACCCTGGAACCTTTCCAGTGATTCTCACCAGGATCGGTTGATACCATCTCACTACAACTAGTGAGAATCCTAATATCCAATTCGATCTATCTCATAGATCCAAAACCCAGGATTTAGAAGGTATCACTTTGATCCTATATGGAGAATCCTTGTGATAAGCGGAGATTGACCGAGCGTAGCATAGGATACTCCTTCCCTATCAAGAGTATGTCATACACATACTCTACGTGGATCACCACCATACTCTCTACTACCTTTTTTGTATATACAAGGTTCATCTACCATTTTTATGAAGTCAAACTCTTTGACTACCACATCAAAACAGACGTTCCAACTCCGCGATGCCTGATTTATCACATTAAACATCTTGCACACGTTTCCGCTGCTCCCACTGTATACGAAGCCCTCTGGCTGTGTACTTATAGACGCTCTCTTCCAAATCAACATTTAGAAAATCAGTCATGACACCCAACCGCCAGATATCGTAGTCATGGTATGTAGCTGTGGCAAGTAGGATCTGGATAGACTTAAGCATAACTTTGAAAGTCTCAACTTTTCCATGTACACCAAGTAATCTTCTCAAGATATACTTGCTCCTGATGGGGATTTAACCGTTCAGATAAAGAAACCAAAGTCCATACTTTGTTGGTGTATAAGGATTCCATCTCTGATCGCTAAGCATCCAGCCATTCTTACAGAGTCCCCACTCCTGATGGCCTGCTCGAAACTAGTTAGGTCATCATCTCATGATGCAATCCTCGCTCCCACTGTCATAGAGAAAACCGAAGTATCTCTAAGGTGGGTGAGGAACCATACTAGATCGGCGGAGAGGCTGAAGTTCGTTGGTTACTATTTATTCCTTTGGTTCTACCAAATCATCTGCTGCAGTTTTGTATAGCTGGAACTCTTTCCACTTCTACCTCATGGCCATTAATTTCTTCACAAGAAATTCCCTTTCACAAAGGTGGAATGCTGAAAAACAAAACATCTTTTTTCCCTCGGTTAGGTAGAAGATATTCCCTTGCTAATGCTTGGGATATCCAAAAAACTTCCACAGAACTGACTTTGCCTCGAGCTTGTCCGGATTATGCTTTTAGACATAGGCTGGACAACCCCAAATCTTAACATACTTAAGATATGGGCTCTTCCCATTCCATATCACATATGAAGTGGTAGGCAACTGATTTGATTGGAACCCTATTCAATAGGTATGCGGCTTCTCAAGTGCATAACTCCCAAAAGGAAATAGGAAACCCAGTACTACTCATCATAGAGCACACCATATCACATAGGGTGCGATTTCTCTGCCCCGATACACCGAGGTGCTGTAGTGTATACGGAGGAGTAATGTTGAGAGAGAATCTCATTCTCCTTTAGAATAGTCCAGGAATCCCGTGCTCAAGTATTCTCCTCCCTGATCACATCAAAGGACATAATACTTATACCCGTTTTTGGTTCTCTACTTCTAACTTATATTCTGTGAATATCTCAAAAACTTCGGACTTGTGTTTCAACAGGAACATATGTTTGAATCTTAAGAGATCATCAGTGAATGTAATGAAGTACAAAGAACCGGTCCTGGCATATTTAGACATGGGACTTTCATACATCAGCATGTATCAATCCCAAGAGTTCAGTAACTCTTTCTCTGTTTCCAATAAACGGAGCTATGGTCATCTTATCTTTGTGACATGACCAGCAGGTTTCACAAGATGTAAATTCAAACTGATTTAAACATGCATCTTTATGTAACTTTAGCTAGTCGGGTCGCATTGATATTACCCAGTCTACAATGCCTCAAGAAGGATTCGTTCATTTCTGAACTCTTCTTCTAGTGTGTGTTCTGTATACTAAGAATTGTGGTTTGATTTAGAACGTATATGCTTTTAGATAACGTGCCTGAACCGTTCAACTCTTGATATAGCAAATGTTCAAAACATTATCCAACAATACAAAATTATATCCTTCTTTATTAATAAAGAGACTGATATGATATTGTATATCAGGTTCGGTATCTAATAACATTCGTTCAGAATCAATGTATTCTGGTAATACAGGTTGATAACTGCCAACAGACCTGGTTGCAACACTTGCATCATTTCCAACTCTTGAAACTTATCTCCCATTCTCAGTTCTCTACCTATCTGTAGCCCATGTAACAGATTACATTTGCGGGATCCTGATCCGGTATCTCATACCCAGGACTTAAAGAATACTGAGAAACAGTTCTCTTTAATGAACACACCCGAAGAAGATGCATCGGTATACACTTTTTTCGTTTGGGCGGCACGGGAATTCTGGTAATCCCCTATTTCCTGCTCGGTCTTATAACCATTATAAGTTGGAGCGGGACCAACGTTCCCTAGCACAGTATAACAAGCGGGTTCGGTCAATACATCCGTATTATTATCTTGATTAAGGCGTGACATGGTCTCTACCTAGAGAGAGAGAGAAGAAAACACTCAGCGTATGCTCTTGCAAGATCAGATTGGTTATTAATATATCTAATCAGGATGCCTCCCACTGTTTTAGTCAAATCTTCATTCAAACCCTAAAAGGAAAGACTAGCTGGGATTAAT
Organism: Agapanthus africanus; assembly: GCA_030015575.1. NCBI lineage: Eukaryota > Viridiplantae > Streptophyta > Magnoliopsida > Asparagales > Amaryllidaceae > Agapanthus > Agapanthus africanus. Next base: position 200,269,950 of record JASDDO010000006.1, read on the forward strand.
TACACCCTATAAGTTCGCCAATCTTTCAGCCATGCCAGTGCCGGTACTTTGAGGGAAGTTCCTCGTGCTTTCGCACGGACCTAATTAAAGTAAACCTCGTTTTCTCAGAGGCATAACCCCGTTGACACCTTTCTAGACACCTACTTGATCGATTAATTGTAATGTGTAAAACTCTCCCAGGAGTAACTCTTACTCGCAGCGGGTATCAGGATCCAACTATCTCATAGAAGGTATGCAATCTCATTGCAAATTTCAACTCTTGAAATAACCAATAATATTTTGCCCCAAGCCTCCTATGACCTTGACAAAGGCCAACAAACCATAGGATGCTAGTCATGTTCAACCCGGCATTTCCTGATTGAATTAAACCCACCCGCACGACCCTTGACAAATGCCAACAAGGTCGCACGACTACCCTAACTCAATCGCATCATATGCTTATACAGATAAGCAGTAATCAGCTACCGCACACTACGCCTTGACAAAGGCCAACAAACGCAGCACGAATACTAACTATCTGTTATCTGAAATGTCGGAGGGCTACGACAGGCTTTTAAGAAAACCCTTAGCGTAATGAACTTGATATCGTTGTAGAATCGAGTGATTTTAATACGAATGTTTTTTAGGCCTTTTCTAGTTTTGCTAAAGAGGTCACTCCCGGTGAAGGGATCGTCGGCTCTTTCCTCATCGAATAAGGTGCAGGATATTTCACAAATATCACTATGCATAGCAAAAACTATAGAAACAATCAAAAGACAAACCGAGTTTGTAGCATCTGCTAGTTTCGCTAAAGAGGTCACTCCCGGTGAAGGTATCTCGGCTCTTTCCTTATCGAATAAGGTGCTGGATGTTCTACAAGGAACACCGCTATGCAAAGATAGAACTAGAGCTACCTATTTTTGAACAAGTTTCTACAACATCTTTAGCTTTCTTTTAGTTTTACTAATCTCATTAATGAAGTTCCATTTTAATTATGCTTCACAAGCATCATATTTGAAACGAAATCTGCAATATAACATATATCTCATATATATAATATAAACATTCGTCTCAGGCAGTAATATAATCTCATCACAGAACATTACAGCAGAAGAACATATATGAAATATTGGATATACTAGTACGTTCGTGTTTTAATACGAGCATGTATAAAACACGGATTCCACGGTCGCGATGAATAGCCAAACCCACATCTCTAGACCCCTTCGAGAGCGGCAAGAAACACTGCCAATTCTAGGGTTAGGAGACCCGGTCTCGACTCCTCGAGATGGTCTCCCACTGGACCATAGAACCTGGTTACTTGTGCTCCCCGCCTTGGGTCTACCTAATGCGGAAAAGTAAATAATATACAATGGTGACATCATCCTCTGCCCGGAAGTGCCCCAATAAAAGAATATTACATACAAATGAATTTTACATGAATGAAAAAGAAAAACTCTCATCTCACATAAAACCCCCGGCTATTCAGAACACGACGATCCAATATAACATATCACAACAGCACATAATATCACACATCATCAACGTAAGTAAATATGCGTATCCCAATTGTCGTTGATGTAAAGCAACGAAACCGGCGATACACCACATATTACACTTGCGGTCACAGAAAAGAAAGTGTAAAACTACAACAGTTGGAATCCACAACCTCCTTAGACATCGCATGCTTAACCAAATGAATTCCTTAGACATCGCATGCCTAACAATTATAAACCCCGCATTTTAGTCTCATTATCGAAAACTCTTTTCAATATCAAGTCTGGAAATTCAACAAGATTCCTGAAAACCTGATCGAATACTCGTCGCAAACTTTAGTATACGGCCGTACCCCCGGATGCCGTCGACGAAGTGCATTAAGGCGGAACACCGTTGCCGCACGCACCCGAACGGATACTTTTGGTGACGGGGTTCTCCTACAGTCACTTGGTCGAGGCTATGGGGCGTGGCTGTCTATTAAGTTTACCCGGTGAGTATCGGCGTACGCTACGTGATTGCGACGGACTTTTGATCGCATCAAAATTCCATGGCAACCGATCATCTGAGACTAAACTGCTAGATTTATAACATTCAAATTAGTTATCTCATAACTACTTGTGGATTCCAAATATTGTATCACATTCCAGATAAATAGACAATGTTAAACTTTTCGATCGAATAAACAAACATCCAAGATTTCCCAAATAGTTCTCAACACTTGAAATTAATTTAAAAACATCCATCACATGCCACAGTACCAATGCTCCAGCCGTAGAAGGGTCAAGCCAACGCCTCACATGTGGCAACGCCGTACTGCCCCAAACCCTAAGGTTTAGAGGCGGTTTAGACGGTCACATAATCGAGTTAAGGTTTGTTGTCTTCTAGAGGGTCCACCGCGTTACTTGCACGACTTAGATCGTTCTTAAACTACGGAAAAATCCAACACTTGGAAATTTTCCGGCAGGGAAAAAAGTGAGTTATTGATATTCGTTCGAACTTTTTAACACGTTTTAAAACTTACCCGGACAAAACTAAACGAAGTTATACTTTCCGATCGAATCAACGAGCTCCCAATACAACCCAGAAAACTCAACACTTGAGTAAGATTAAAAATACCCAGAAATATGCAGAAACAGCTATGGATATTACTGTAGGAAAAACTAACAATAATTTGCCTGTACGGCCGCGGAAACGCTGCGCGACACATGGTCATGCCGCGGTTCCGCGGCGCTTTATGCGAATTACTATGTCGTTTTTTACAGTAGTCCAAATAATTCCCTGCTGATTTTTTTGAGCATTTTTAATATGAAAAATGACAACTTTTGAAATTTTTTCCAGAAACTAGGGTTTTACGGGTATTCGGAGATCGATCGGACTTTAAACTTTGTCTGGACTTCGCCTAAAGCTCTAGCTTGGCTCTGATACCACTGTAGGGTTACTAGGCACTCTCACAAGGGTCTATAAGGCATCAACCATGCCCGATTTAAATTTTAGACGTGTCGAACAACCCTAACCAAGATCTTAGACTAGAGATTAGGCGAAACAAAGCAAGTAAACAACTTTACTTCTAAGAGTTTGGGATTAAAACCTTTGTAGTCCGGTCCTTCACTTCTAATGCTCCGTGTTGACGTCCCTTCGCTGCGATCATCGAGTATCCGGACTCTAGAGAGGTTCCACAAAAGAAAGATGCAAGCTTGCTTCCGATCTTCGATAAGAAAGATGATCTACCTTGCCCAAGCTCTTGCTATCAAGTATTAGCAAAGCAAACACCCTAATCTAAGTGGCTAGAATAGATGAGGATGATGAAGTAGGAATTTTGCTCTCTTTTGTTTTCATATTCTCACTCATTATCATCACTTATGAAAAAGCTAGTGAAGCTTTTCATCAATAAGAAAGAAGAAGAAGATCAAGCCAATCCCTTTGTGATGAATAATGAATTATTGTATGTTGTGGTTACAAATCAACCATGGGTTAAGAATGATGGCTTAACCCTTGTAGAGAAATAACTAGAGGTTAAGGTTTGGGTTGGGTTAAACAATATCTTCACAAAATATCAATCTTAAGACAAAGTCAAAGCTTCATGGAAGCTTCCTGCAAAAGCTAACCCTAATCCAAACCCTAACCAAGTTTAAACCCTAAACCTTTGTTAAATTTGTAACTCTAACATGTTACAATATTATATATCACATATAAAATATATTTTGTAACAAAAGAAAATAATGCAATTAACATATATCGCATATATATCAGTGTATTATCCCTTGAGAAAATGAATCATTAAAGCAAGCTTATATTAGTTAATGTAATGTAATATATCTCATATATAATATACATTAAATTATCGAATCAACACTAGATCCGATAACCCGGCTATAATACATATAACCGACTAATATAACATTTACCATTTCATCGAATCAACACTTGATCCGATGACCCGGCTATATCACATATACCCGGCCGATATCTCATATCGCGAGAATAGAATACGGTATCACAAACTCGTATTATTCTCGGTCTCGCACATATCACATATGTGCTCCTACTCCGTTTTGCCTGAGCCAGGAAACCTCTGTGTAGGACTCTAAAGAATCGTCAATACGCCGGCAGTGGGTGATGATCATATCAAACATCCACAAGTTGCAAGCGGTCAGCTAAACGTAACAGCTAACCAGGTATTGAGCGATCAGAAGATCAAAAAGCAATCCTGTACATTCTCCTGCGAATCCAATCAGTAACACTCCCGTATAGTCCGGTCTCTTCGTCTGATATGTCGCATATCTCGCCTATGGGTGGTAAACGTCAGACCCCAATAGCTTGATAAGTCATGTCGATATGAGGTCTATAACAGATCGAGAAACTACTGATAACACTTACCAGTAAATCTCAGCAACCCTGGACAAGGATTTCCAGTTATAGCCAATCGAACACAGCGCAACATCAACTCCCTATACCGAGAGAGACGAAACCCCTCCTATCGCTCATTGCCTCCATGTGATTCGGGATTGTACCCAAAAGCCACCATTTTACACAGCCTCTTGGACGTGGTATGATGGAAATCAAAGCACAGTGGGAATCACACAAGACTCTATGACGATCTCGTGTCTACAGACTAACATGTACCAGTGTCACCAGAGAACTGCCATCTGACGTGAGGTATAATACCATCTGGGAGTTCTCGTCGAGTCCGTTCAGTGTACCCAGTATCCATTGAGCACCCGTATACTATCTCTGATGTCAAACACCAATGGATATGGGATCATCCATCGCCCATCTGCATGGGGCGAGAAGCATACGCTAGTCTACTCTGGTATATCGATGCCCTATCTTGATACACCTACGACTAGGAACATTTGAAGGATGTACTTAGCGACTACACTGTCCCCACTAGTATGATCTGCATCTTAGTCCTGGTAGTCAAGTACTCATCTAAAGGGCTTTATCAACATGTAACATAGAGAGTATCAGAGTACATGTTAAGATAAAGAGCAACTAGATAGCATACTATCATGTCGAGCAAGAAAGTCCTCCATATATATGTCCAAGCATCCACTACAATATATATCGCATGTACAGTAATGGCCTCTAAGGCATACTTATCACTAACACGCCCATCTACATGGGTCGAGAAGCTATACGCTAGTCTACTTTGGTATATCGATGCCCTATCTCGATACACCCTCGACTAGGAACATTTGAAGGATGTACTTAGCGACTACTCTGTCCCCACTAGTATGATCTGCATCATAGTCCTGATAGTCAAGTACTCATCCTAAGGGCTTTATCAACATGTAACATAGAGACAACCATTGTACATGTTAAGATAAAGAGCAACCAGATAGCATACTATCATGTCGAGCAAGAAAGTCGTCCATATATATGTCCGAGCATCCACTACAATATACATCGTATGTATAGTAATAGCCTCTACGGCATACATATCACTAACAATCGAATCCTCTGGTTCCACCAAATCGTCAGTTGTAGTCTGTGCTGCTGGAACTTCTTCCAGTTCTACCTCTTTACCACTAATTTCTTTCATAAGCAAACCCTTTTCTAAAAAGGCGGCATATCGAGAAACAAACACCTTTTGTTCCTCGGAGTGGTAGAAGATATACGCTCGCGAATATTTGGGATATCCTATAAACTTGCACAGAATAGACCTTGCCTCGAGCTTGTCCGAATTTTGTGTTTTCACATATGCTGAACAACCACATATCTTAACATAATTAAGATATGGTCTCTTTCCTTTCCATATCTCATATAGAGTGGTTGGCACAGATTTGGTGGGAACCATATTCAATAGGTCTGCAACTGTCTCCAGTGCATAACCCCAAAAAGAAATAGGTAACTCAACAGTGCTCATCATAGAGCGCACAATATCTAATAGGGTGCGATTCCTCCGCTCCGACACACCGTTGTGCTGTGATGTATACGGAGGAGTAAGCTGAGAGAGAATCCCATTCTCTTTTAGATAGTCTAGGAACTCATTGCTCAAGTATTCTCCTCCTCGATCAGATCGAAGGATTTTAATACTTTTACCCGTTTGGTTCTCAACTTCTTGCTTATATTCTTTGAATTTCTCAAAAGCTTCAGACTTGTGTTTCAACAGGAACACATGTCCGTATCTTAAGAGATCGTCTGTGAATGTAATGATGTATGAGGAACCATTCCTGACATGTGTAGACATGGGACCGCATACATCACTATGTATCATCTCAAGAGTTCCGTAACTCTTTCTCCGTGTCCACTAAACGGAGTTTTGGTCATCTTGTCTTTGAGATATGACTGGAAAGTGTAATAAAATGAAAATTCGAATGGATTCAAATATCCATCCTTATGTAACTTAGCTAGTCGTGTCGCATTGATATGACCTAGTCTACAATGCCATAAGAAGGATTCGTTCATTTTTGAACTCTTCCTCTTGTGTGTGTTTGGTACATTAAGAACCGTGGTTTGATTTAGAACGTATATGTCATAATTTAACGTGCCTGATCCAATCAACTTTTGATTCAGGAAGATGTTCATAACATTATCCTGTACTACAAAATTATATCCTTCTTTACTTAATAAAGAAACTGATATATGATTGCATATCAGGGTCGGTATGTAATAGCATTCGTTCAGAATCAATGTATTACCGTTTGGTAATACAAGTTGATATTCGCCAACTACTTTGGCTGCAACATTTGCACCATTTCCTACTCTTACGGAATTTTCACCCATTCCCAGTTCCCTACCTTTCCGTAGCCCATGCAACATATTACATATGTGGGATCCTGATCCGGTATCTAATATCCAGGATGTAGAGTGAACTGAGAAACAGTTCTCGGTAACCAACACACTCGAAGAAGATGCATCAATATGCTTATTCTTCATTTGGGCGGTGTGGGAATCCGGATATTCCCCTATTTCCTGCTCAGTCTTATAACAATTATAAGAAAGAACGGAACCAACATTTCCCTGCTCAGTATAACAAGCGGGTTCGGTCAATACATCCATATTATTATCTTGATTAAGGCTTGACATGGTCGCTACCTGGAGAGAGAGAAAAGAAAACACTTTAGCGTATGCTCTTGCAAGATTAGATTGGTTATTATCTTATCTAATCAGGATGGCTCCCACTTTTTTTATTAAATCTTCCTTCAAACCCTAAAAGGTAAGACTAGCCGGGATTAATTACACCTTACAAGTTCGCCAATCTTTCAGCCAGGCCAGTGTTGGTACTTTGAGGGAGGTTCCACATGCTTTTGCACGGAGCTAATTAAAATAAACCTCGTTTCCCAGGGGCGTAACCCCGTTAAAACCTTTCTAGACACTTACTTGATCGGCTAATTCTGATGTGTAAAACTCTCCCAGGAGAAACTCTTACTCGCAGTGGGTATCGGGATCCAACTATCTCATTGAAGGTATGAAATCTCATTGCAAATTTCAACACTTGAAATTCCCGATAATACTTTTTTCGCTAGCGTGCTATGACCTTAACGCAGGCCAAACAACCCATAGTCCGCTAGTCAAGTTCAACCCGTGCATTTCCTGATTGAATTAAACCCACCCGTACGACCCTTGACGCATGCCAAACAACGTCGTACGAATACCCTAATCCAATCACATCTCATGCTGCAGATAAGTACTAATCAGCTACCGTATACTACTCCTTAACACAGGCCAAACTACCGTAGCACGAATACTAAATATTACTTATCTGAAATGACGGAGGGCTACGTCGGTTTTTTATGAAAACCTTTTGAGTAATGAACTTCATATCGTTGTAGAAACAAGCGATTTTGAAAAGGAGTGTTTTTAAGGCTTTTACTAGTTTCACTAAAGAGGTCACTCCCGGTGAAGGGATCTCGGCTCTTTCCTTATCAAATAAGGTACATGATATTTCACAAATATGACTATGCAAAGCAATAACTATAGAAGAAATGAAAAACAAAACCGAGTGAGTTGTAGCATCTTCTTGTTTCGCTAAAGAGGTCACTTCCGGTGAAGGGGTCTCGGCTCTTTCCTTATCGAATAAGGTGCTGGATATTCTACAATGAATACCACTATGCAAAGCAAAAACTAGAGCTACCCTTTTGACAATTTGATTCTACAACAACTTTTAGGTTTCTTTTCTTTCATTAATCTAATTAATGAAGTCCCATCATTTATGCTTCCTAAGCATCACAGAATAAACGAAAATACAACGTACGCTTATGCCATCGGCATTCGCCACAGTGTCCCGTTATGCACCGTTAGGTTACTTAACTAACGGCATAGCGGGGCGGGACTAGCGCGGGTGCAAAACATAAGGAACAATAATTATATATCGTATATATAATAATAAAGCATTCGTCTCAAACATATAAAGTGATCACATCACAGAATATCAGCAGCAGAAGATAACATATGAAATATTGGATATACTAGGAATTCCGTATTTTGAATTAAGCCAGTATATAACACGGATTCCACGGTCGCGATGAATAGCCAAACCCACATCCCTATGCCCCTACGAGAGCGGCAAGCAACCCTACCAATTCTAGAGTTAGGAGACCCGGACTCGACTCCTCGAGATGGTCTCCCACTGGACCCTAGAACCCGGTTACTTGTGCTCCCCTCCTTGGGTCTATCCTAATGCGGAAAAGTAAATAATATACAACAATGGTGACATCATCCTCAACCCGGAAGTGCCCCAATAAAAGAATATTACATACATTGAATATTACATGAATGAAAATAAAAACTCTCATCTCACATAAAAACCCCTGGCTATTTAAAACATGACGATCCAATATAACATATCACACAAACACATAACATCACATGTCTTCAATGTAAGTAAATATGCGTATCCCAATTGTCGTTGACATATAGTACCGAAACCGGAGATACACCACATATTACACTTACGGTCGCAGAACAGAAAATGTCAAACTACAACATTTGGAATCCACAATCACCTTAGACATCATAATCCCGAAATATCACATACTTCGGATTTTATGCCTAACCATATGAATTCCACATATTGTATCACATTACAGAAAAAGCTAGACGATGTTAAACATTTCGATCGAATCAACAAACACCCAAAATTTCCCAAAAAGCTCAACACTTGAGCTTAGTTTAAAATACTCAGTACATGCCACAGTACCTATGGATCAACCGTAGAAGGGTCAACCCTTGCCTCACCTATGGTGTCGCGGAACTACCGGAAACCCTGGGGTTTGGCGGAGGTTCTTACGGTCACAGAATCGAGTTAGGGTTTCGTTCTTCTAGAGGGTCCACCGCATTACTTGTATGATTTTTGAATGTTTTTTAACTTGGAAAAAATCCAACTCTTGGAAAAAATTTCGTCGAAAGAAAAATTGGGTTATTGATATCCGTTCGAACTTTTTAACGCCATCTAAATAACCTGAAAACATGTTAGAATTATGACTACGAAACACTCCGAATTGCCTTTGCATTAAGATAACATCACATGCAAATTTAGCAAAAACAAGCAACACCTGAAATACCAAAACCCAGAGACTGGAACACAAGAAAAATTTGAAGCCAAAATTCCTTACAAAAACCGAGTAGTTCGAATTTTTTCTACATGTGGCCGGCCAAAATCGAGCCAAATTGTCTCAAATTTCTTCTGTGTTCATGTCATATCACATACAACATTTTGCAGCTGCTAAAAAAAATTTTAGAGCCCATTTAAAATTCGACCGTAACTTGATTTCAATGTTTCAAGTTACGGAGTAGTTTCGGTTTCATAATCTAACAAACATTGTCTAATTCTCTAGCTTGGTTCTAATACCACTGTAGGGTTAGTAAGCACGACAAAAAGGTTTCAGGAAGTATCGTCCATGACATTTTCAAAAATTTGCCATGCTACTTAACCCTAACCCGAGAATCTTAACTTGAGAATTAGACAATATCATATGTAAACAACTTTAAAACTAAGTGAACAAGGAATACAACCTTTGTAGACCGATCCTTCACTTCAATAGCTCCAAGTAGTGGTCCCTTCGCTGTGAGTAATGATCTCCCGAACTCTTGAGAGGCTCCACAAGGTGAAAGATGCAAACTTTCTTGAAGTCATCAAAGCCGAAGATGATCTACGTCGAGGAGACACCAACTCAAGCTACCTCTTCACTAATTAGGGATTAGTGAAGCTAACACTCTCAAATAAATGGCTAATCTAGTAGATGATGATGAAGTAGGAAATTTTCTCACTTTAGAATTTATTTTTTCACTATTTTTCTTCACTTCATCGAAAACAAGAGAGCTAGATGGAAATGAAGAAGAAGATGAAGTGATGAATGAATAAGAGTGAGGTTAGAAATGCAACAATCGGTGAGTTCATATCATATACAAACCCATGTAGAGAATAAACCATGGCTAAGTGATAATGGTTAGGTTAATAAATATCTTACGTAAAACAATATTAGTGGACTAAGTCAATGGTTCTCAAGCTTCCATCCAAGCTCAACCATGACTAATTTCCAAATAATTTTGAATTACTTATTTAAATAAAAACCATACATTATCAATAGCATGGTGTAAGTCTCATACACCCATGTTGCATGTATAACCCAGCATGCCACAATAATATATATCACATATATATTATTTGTGCACAGAAGAAAACAATACAATTAACATATATCACACATATATATATTAAATGTATCATAAGTGAGAAAAACGAAATACCTAAGTGAGCAAATATTAGTTAATGTAATTTAATATATCAAATACATAATTATACATTGAATTATTAAATCAACACTTGATTTAACAATCCGACTATATCACATATAACCGACCAATATTATATGTATCATTTTATCGAATCAACACTTGATCCGATAACCCGGCTATATCATATTTAACCGGCCGATATCACATATCGCGAGAATAGAATACGGTATCACATACACGTATTAATCTCGGTCCGGCACATATCACATATGTGTTCCTACATCGTTTTGCCCGAGCCAGTAAACCTCTGTGTATGACTCTAAAGACTCGTCAATACGCCGGCAGAAGGTGATTATCATATCAATCACCCACAAGCCGTCTGCGGTACTAGCTGGACATAACGGCTACCCGGGTATTGAGCGATCAGAAGATCAACAAGCAAGCCCGCTCTAACTCCTGTAATGCCTGTCGGTAACACAACCGTACAGTCCGGTCTCTTCGTCTGATATATCGCATATCCAGTCTAGCGGTGGTAAACGTCTGACCCCAGTAACCGATAAGTCGTTCCGATGTGAGGATCATAACAGGTCGAGAAACTACTGATAACACTTACCAGTAGATCTCCATATCATCCCTGGCCAGGGACTTCCTGTTATAGCCAATCGAGCACAGTTTAACCCCCAATACCGAGAGAGACGAAACCCCCCTATCGCTTATTGCCTCCATGTGATTCGGGACTGTACCCAAAAGCCACCTTTTTGCACGTTCTTTTGAACGTGGTAAGATGCAAATCAAAGCACAGCAGGAATCACACAAGACTCTATGACGATCTCGGGTCTACAGAATAACCTGTACCGGTGTCACCAGAGAACTGCTATCTGACGATAGGTATAATACAACTTAGTAGTTCTCGGCGAGTCCGTTCAGTGTACCCAGTCTCCACTGAGCACCCGTATACCATCTTTGATATCAAACACCAATGGATGTGGGATCATCCATCGCCCATCATATGGGTCAAGAAGCGTATACGCTAGTCTACTCTGGAGTATCGATGCCCTGTCTCAATACACCCTCGATTAAGAACAATTATAGGATGTACTTGTAGACTACCCTGGCCCTACTAGTATGATCTCCATCATAGTCCTAGTAGTCAAGTACACATCCTAAGGGCTTTATCAACATGTGTGAGCAAGACTGTATCACAATAGAAGTCTACATGTTAAGACAAAGAGCAACCAGATAGCATACTATCATGTCGAGCAAGAAAGTCCTTTCTATATATATCCAAGCATCCACTATAATATACATCATATGTACAATAATGGCCTCTAGGGAATATACATAACTAACACTGCTACCCGACGATAGGTATAATACCCACCAACTGTTCCCGACGAGTCATGTCTAGTGTACTTATATCCTGATGAGCACCTGCATACTATCTCCAGTACGACGTACTAATGGCTGTGGAACAGACCATCTCCCCTACTGGGATGAGAAGCGTATACACTAGTCTACTGTAGAGTATCGACGCCCCGTCTTGATAATCCTTTGACTAAAGACCTGTATAGGATGTGCTTATAGACTACCCATCCCCCACTAGTGTGACTGCCATCACAGCACTGGTAATCAAGAAAAGATCCTAAGGGCTCTACCAATATGTAAAAGCGATATGCTAAGAAAACACATGCACATATTGAGGTAGAAATAAACCAGGTGGCATACTACTATTTCGAGCAAGACAGTTACTATATCCGTGTATATCCTAAGTTCCCATTAAGTAATATACAATCCAGTATGATACAATAATGGCCTCTAGGGCATATATCACTAACATCTTTTGCAAGAAATTGCCACTCTAAAAAGGTGGCGTGGCCAGATACAAACACCTTCTGTTCCTTTTTGTGGTAGAACAGATATCTTATTGATTCCTTAGGATATCCCACAAATTTACATAAAACTGAACGTGCCTAAACTTTGTCCTGATTTTGTACTTTAACATAAGCCGGACAACCTCATATCTTAATACGTTTAAGATACGGTCTTTTTCCACTACATATTTCATATGGAGTCTTAGGCACAGATTTGGATGGAACATCATTCAATAGGTATGCCGCTCTTTGAAGCGCATGTACCCAAAATGAAATAGGCAAATCGGCATTACTCATCATGGAGAGAATCATGTCCAATAGAGTACGGTTCCTCCGCTCCGATAACCGTTGGGCTGTGGTGTATACGGAGGAGTAAGCTGAGATAGAATTCCATTCTCTTTAGAAAGTCCCGCAATTCCATACTTAAGTACTCCCCTCCTCTATCAGATCGGAGGATCTTGATACTTTTGCCAATCTGGTTCTCTACTTTGTTCTTATATTCTTTGAATTTCTCAAAAGCTTCAGATTTGTGTTTCATAAGATACACATATTCGAACCTAGAGAGAGCGTCAGTGAATGTGATAAAGTATGAGAACCCACCTCTTGCATGTATAGACATTGGACCACATACATCACTGTGTATGAGTCCCAAGAGCTCTGCTGCTCTTTCTCCGTGTTTGGTGAACGGAGATTTGGTCATTTATCCCTTGAGACAAGATTGAAAAGTTTCTTAAGCTGAAAATTCGAACGTATTCAATTATCCATCCTTATGCAACTTACTTAGTTTTTTCTCTCTAATATGACCAAGTTTACAATGCCACAAGTAGGATTCGTTCGTATCTGAACACTTCCTCTTGCGTGTGTTTTGTATATTGAAAATTGTGTTTTGATTAAGAACATAAATACCATTAGCTGATTAAGGTAAATGTTCATGATATTTCTTCAAGAACAAACTTATATCCATCTTTATCAAGTAAAGAAACTGATATGATGTTGCAAACCATGCAGGGTACATAGTAGCAATTGTTCAAAATCATAGTATTGCCTTTTGGCAAAATAAGGTGATGTTCATTGACGGCAGCAGCATCAACTTATGCTCCATTCTCTACTCTGAAAGACATATCACCGGGTCTAACTATCCTACTTTTTCTCAGTCCATGCGATAAATTACAAATATGAGATTCTGATCCGGTATCTAGTACCCAGGAGGTAGGACTGACCGAAAAACAGTTCTCGATAACAAGAACACCTGAAGGAGATGCAATAGTATGCTTCTTCTTTATTGGGGCCATCAAGGAATTCATGTAATCCTCTTTCCTCTACACATACTCATGAATATTGTCATAAGTGAGACATAAACTGACTTTCCACAGCCCCGAATAAGAATTAGGATCGGTCAAGCGATACATTATATTATCTTGATTAGGGCGTGACACGGTTGCTACTTGGAGAGAGAGAAAATAAACACTTTAGCGTGTGCTCTTGCAAGATTAGATTAGTTATTAATTTATTTAATCAGGATGGCTCCCACTGTTTCTTCGAATTCTCCATCAAACCTTAAAAGGAGAACTAGTTAGGGTTAATCGCATGTTACAATACTTGCTTAACCTTTCGGCCAGGCTAGTGTTGGTACTTCGAGGGAGGTTTTCCAAAGCTTTCGCGAAGTTATTTAATTATGTAACCTCTTTTCCCTGGAGGCGTAGACTCTCTAACACCGTTCTAGACATCTACTTGATTTATAGCATTGATAGTTAAGTGAAATAATCTCCCAAGTGTAATCCTACTCATCAGTGGGATCGGGATCCAACTATCATTGTGTGATGCAATAGATAGAAGCCACTCTAGTCACCATACTCCTGAAGGTATGCAACACTAGCAACTTTCTTGTATATCTGAAATTCCCGAAGTGGTTTTTGCCCTTAGAACCCATGTGACCTTGACTGGGCCAACATACCAAATGATCCTAGTCAAGTTCAACCCGTCATTATCATCATTGCATTAGACCCACCCGTACGAGTCCTTGACTGAGCCAAAATGATCACACGACTGTCCTAACCAATCACGTCTAATGCTACAGAAAAGAATTACATAGCTACCTGATTGATCATATCTTCGTGTGTATTTGGAAATGTTTTAATCACAACCAAAGAAATTTATACCGCAATCAATTAACGGTCTCGATGTAGCGCGTTAATGAATACGGATCGTCCCCTGAGATGTGTGTTTTGATCGATCTTGTTTTAGATGAGTCGAAATGAAAAAAGATAAAAGAGATTGCAAGAAAATTGATTCAAGATTTGTGAGATTTTATTTCAAGAAACAAAAAGAAACTAAAGATCTAGAATCAAGAATCAAGAAATGTCCCAATCAATTTAGTTATCAAGATTTGTAAAATAGCTTGCAGAAATCGATCGAATTGGTAGCAATAATGATTCTAATAATGACTAATCTTATCTATGGATAATTTGTAGCTAGATCGATGGCGATGAATGAAGATTAGGGATCTATTGAAGAAACTAGGGTTTCTCCTTTCCTATCCCTTGTCTTTTCATTGATCATCATTCGGATCTAGCCTCTAGCAAAGAGATTCATCAATTATTTGATCCCTAATTTGCAACGAGATTCGCAAGAATGTGATCTCGATCCAAATTAGGTCATTGATGATTCTTTTTCCTAAAGTTCACAAATCTCATAAGACATAAGATAAGTATTAGGATTTTATCATCTCTAGATCTACCAAATCTCTCGATTCCGTAACAAGTGGAGATTTACTCAAGCATCATGAAAATAAAAGATTCAAGATCTAGAAATTTCATAGTGCTAGAATATAAAGAAAGAAAGAATTAAATAATTATCACCTTTATTGAATCAACGACTAATTACACATTCACTCAATTCGAGATTACAAGATGTTGCTCTCGATCGCTCCCTTTGAAGAGGTAACTAGATTCCGTCGAAGCTTGCTCCGCTCGATCTCCGTGAGACTTGGATCGTCGTGGATCTCGCGCTCTCGATGAAGATTGGCTTCGCGAATAAAGGATTGATGGTTGCTTGCTTGATTTGCTTCTCAAAATAATCTTGATTTGGCTTTGGATTTGGATTTGGGCTAGGGTTTTGGATCAAGTTGTGTCAGTCAACTTTTTGCAAATTTGGCTCAATATTCAACCCTAATTAATGAACTAGTGAACCACCTCCACCCTAGATATAGATCTCATTTTAAATTCAAATTCAAATTTCCCTCCCAAAAGCTAGGTTGTTAGAGAGAACCCTCTAGAATAAGGTTGTTGGGGAGAGCCTTCTAGAATAAGGTTGTTGGAGGGAATATTCTAGAGGAAGGTTGTAACAAGGATATTCTAGAGTGAGTTTGTTATGTAGAGCCTTTTGGAAGAAGCCACGTGGTCTTTGAGAGTCTTCTAGAAGCAAGGGTTGTTATATGAAGCTTCTGGATAAAATCTGATTTGATGACGTATCAAGTAGACCGCGGATCCGCGGCGGATCTGCCAACTCGGCCGCGGATCCGTGGCCATTTGGTGGAGTTGCTGCATGAAAATCTCTATGCTGATTTGTGATGGCTTTATGGCACTTTCCTGATGTCTGGAATATTTTTATACTTTCTTGTTTACTGCCAGATCATAAGTCTTGGACTTGATGTATTTTACCAGCACTTTTAGCAGTTCCGGCTCTTTTACTTAGAGAATTTCCTGCACACAATCTCGATACAAGTGTTGCGATATACGAAGATCATGCGTGTAGTAATAAACACACAATTTCCCTCATAATGCCGGTTATAACGTATAACACATGTTATTTGATATTTCGCAGACGAATTGCTAATATGTGCTATATTTATACCAAACACCTTTAGATGATTACAAAGAGTAGGGAAATTGATGTGTTAAAAATGCAATATTTTCCACTGATCAAATTCCCCCAAACATAATTTTGGTCGTCTCGAGCAAACATCTATTATTCAAGAGAAGGAGAAAATAAAGAAAGAAAAAAAACTAACTAGCACACTTTTATAGGCAACACGATTGCACTAAGCACGTGCAACAAGCCTTTAAACCTCTAGGTGTCCCTAGTAGGAGGAGTTTTGTCTCCTGAGGGTTTTTAGAGGACTGCACCCAAAAAATCCAATAATAAAAGGAAAACCGTGAAAATCATATATAAATATAATAATAATAAAAGAAAGATTTTGAAAATTAGAGTTTCCAACCACACTAGCTTTTCGGTTGTCATGAGCCCTATCTTAAGAGTCATGAAAAGATGTTAGAAATCACATCATCACTCAATAAAACATCGTATTTATTCTTCATTCCTATCTTTCTTCCAAACACTGATCATATGCCCCTACATGTGTGTAAAAAACATCCCTACACTCGGAGAATTCAATTCAAGCTATCATACTCTTGTCCATCTGCCTCAGTACTTTTTAATCTGATGAATATTTAGATGGAATTGCTCACACATTTTTCATGCGACCGTTAATATTTCTTGAGTTACTAACAGACCGATTACTCATGTGCTTGCTTATTAGGCGTATTTAGTGTTTTCCTCGCCTTGCAATACCTAAGGCTTAGCAGCAACTCCCAAACCAGTTGGTCTAAAGCACTAGGTGATGAAGTACCCTCGCTATATTTTTTATGCTGCCTTGGTTATAACAAAACCAGTGTTCATTTTTCTACACCATTTTATATTTTTATTTATTATTTCCTTCATACTTCGGCTTTTAGACAAGAGCATTTCAAGGTATCCTCTACTATCCCGAGTTTCAAGACATGTGTAAGTGCGTATAGTAGGATATCAACATTCAAATGTTTGGCTTCCAGAATAGAAACTATTTTTCAGACTTATTTTTATCTTCAGATTAGTGACTTTCTTCATCTTACTAACCCTTGGGACAACGGCTCATAACTACTTATTACGAGTTTCATTTAAGAAAACTTCTAACTTTCTTGGTTTTCTTAAATTTTTCCAATCTTTTGAATGTAATTTTTCACTATCTAATTTTTTATTATCTTATTTATGTACACAATTTTTTTTATGTAATTTTTTTTCATTATATGTTTTGTGCTTATGCAAAGTATGATGCAAAGTGATGCGTAAATAAGCACAAACCTCCCCCAAACTTGTTTTGAACAGTGTCCTCACTGTTGTCGTCTGTTAAATCTCAAAAACATATAAGCGTGGGAGGAAATTTTTTTAGCAGGGTCAAGAAATATGGACGTGAAAATCTCCCGCAAACTTATTTTTGGCTCACAATTTTGAGGACAGCTTTTATTTTCAAGAGCCAAAAATACCCCCCCCCCAAACTTGAGTTAAACAATATTAAGCATTTAAAATCACAAGAGGGGGTCAAAGTTACTGGTCAATGTTAGGTCCACGTCACCTCTCCCGGTACTTTCGGGGTTGCGGAAACGGTAAAACAAATTTTTTTCTTAACTTGCTAACATGGACCGTAAAAGCCGGATCTTTGCTGAACTAAAAACTAGCAAACTACAAGAGGTGTTAACTACTATGCCGTAGAAATTATACCTCACGATACCGGTCCTTCGGGTCTTCATTCCGCTGTCCCGCTCGTCGATCCATGCTCCGAGGGTTGATCCTGACTTTGGTCACCTTCGCTGCCTTCTTGAGTCGAAGACGATCCACCCGAGAGTTGCACACCGAGCTCCACCTCGAGCCGAGGCAACTAGGGCAACAAGATTGCTAGTCTTGATACCCTAGGTTGTGTAGAAGAGAAAGATGGAGGTATTTGTCTATGTGGATTCTTTTTCTCTCAACACATGAGATCAAAAGAATTTATGAAGAGGAGGAAGATAAAGGAGGTCAAGCAACCATGGAGCTCTTTCTTTCTTCTCACTTCCAAGAAAGAGAATGAGAAAAGAGAAAATGAAAAAGTTAACCAAAGAAAATGAACCATGGTTGCAAAATAATACTAAAAACCATCATTACAAATCCTATCATGATAAAGTTGATGCTACATTGGTTTGACCATTTTCATAATCCAATGACCATTTTCATAATCCAAAATGAAAAAGAAAACCAAAGAAGAGTGTAAACCTCTCATGAAGGTCAATGGTCAACTTTGGTCAACGGGTCAACAAAGTCAAGAGTGGTCAAGGTGGTCAAATGGTCAAAGCAATTAGCCATCATATAATTATCACTAAAAGGATTAGTAAATAATGTCTCCGGCTCATAATGGTTCTGACAGAACGAATTGCCAAAACCCTAATGAGTCCACCTCAAAATGGTTTTGACCGAATCAACTGTCAAAACCCTAATGAGCCTGCCACATAACGGTTTTGGCCGAACCAACTGCCAAAACCCTAATGAGGCACCTCCTCCTTCATCGCTCCTCAAAACTGTGCATACACACCCGCACACGCATTCCGTAGAATGCGAATGCACAGAAGACAAAACAAATCCATCCGTGCAATACTAGGATCCGGCTTAAACCAAAGCCCACCAGTATTGCCTGCCCGAACAGCATACGCACACAAGTGCACGTAAGTGATCACAGCCCTGCCGTAAAAACATACGGCCTCTACACGTTTCGCTCAGTGCAGGGAAACTCTCTGTGTGGGACTCTAAAGACTCGACACTACGCTGGCAGTGTGTTTAACCATAGACCGCAAGCGGTACTAGCTGTACGTAACGGTCCCCAGGTAGATGTCGATAAGAAGGCCGATGTGGTAAACCCATCCGAACTCCTACTGAGCCTGTATGTGACAATCTCCGTACAGTCCGGTCTGTTCGTCTGATACATCGCATGGCGGGCCTAGGGGGGTGGCGAACGTCAGTCCCCAAATAGCGGTACAAGTCGTGTCGGAGTGTAGCCCAGAACACCCTGAGATAACACTGGAAACCTACCAGTATATCTCGCTTGCCCTGGCCAGGGACAACTTGTGTACTGGCTTTCCTAGATACAGCGCGATGTCAACCCCCAATACCGGGAGAGACGAATCCTGTCTAACCGTCACTGCCTCCAAGTGCTTCGGGACTGCACCCAACTACTACCTGTTTGCACGACTCAGTAAAGCCGTGGTAGGGTAGTAATCAAAGTGCAGCGGGAACACACTCGAGGCGAAGTGACAGTGTCAAGTCAGCGGACTAAGCTGTACTCATGTCACCTGGGAACTGTTAACTGACGATAGGTATAATACCAACCAACAGTTCCTGACGAGTCCTGTCCAGTGTACTCGTAACCTGACAAGCACCCGCATACTATCTCAAGTACGACGTACTGACGGCTGTAGGACAGACCGTCTCCCGTACTGGGATGAGAAGCGCATACGCTAGTCTACTCCGGAGTATCGATGCCCTGTCTCGATAATCCCACGACTAGGGACGTGCATAAGGATGTGCTTGTGGATTACCCAGCCTCCACGAATGTGATCGCCATCACAACGCCGGTAATCAAGCAAAGATCCTAAGGGCTCTACTAATGCGTATAGGTCATATAATAAAGAAACACATGTACACATTAACGCAGAGACAAACCAAGTTGCATACTACTATTTTGAGCAAGATTGTGTATACAATGGTGAATATCCCAAGCTTCCATTAAGTAATATACAATCTAGTATGATACAGTAATGGCCTCTAGGGCATATACACTAACAATCTCCCACTTGCACTAAGGCCATGTACTGGCGTATCGAAGACCTATCATCTCGATCAGCCGCTCGAACTGAGTCTGGGGTAAGGCCTTTGTGAATGGATCCGCCGTGTTGTTTTTTGTGTCCACTCTCCATACCTCGATCTCCTGGTGATCAATGATCTCCCTGTTCAGGTGATACCGCCTTAAGATGTGTCTGGATTTATGATGGGACCTTGGTTCCTTCGCTAAAGCTATAGCTCCATTGTTATCGCAATACAAAAGTATTGGGTCAACAATGGACGGAACCACCTGAAGTTCACTAATGAACTTTTTTATCCAGACCGCCTCTTTTGCGGCATCGCTTGCAGCATTGTATTCAGCCTCCATCGTCGAGTCTGCGACGGTATCCTGTTTGGATCTCCTCCAACATACCGCCCCTCCATTGAGGGTAAACACAAAACCCGAGACAGACTTGCTGTCATCTTTGTCACTCTGGAAGCTTGAATCGGTAAAGGACTTGACCCTGAGGTCTCCATTACCGTAAACCAAGAACATCTCCTTAGTCCTTCTCAGGTACTTGAGAATGTTCTTCACTGCCGTCCAGTGGTCCTCACCTAGGTCAGACTGATACCGGCTCACCACGCTCAGCGCGTAAGCTACATCTGGTCTTGTACATAGCATCGCATACATTATAGATCCTACCGCCGAAGCGTAGGGTATAGTGCTCATGCGAACCCTCTCCTCGTCAGTCTTAGGAGACATCTTCTTGGAGAGGGTAATTCCGTGCAATGCGGGTATGTTACCGCGCTTGGAATCTTCCATACTAAATCTTTTTAGTACGGTCTCTATGTACCTGGACTGCGAAAGTCCTAGTAGTCTCTTGGATCTATCTCTATAGATCTTGATCCCCATAATGTACGAGGCATCACCTAGGTCCTTCATGGAGAACCGTTGTGACAAAAATAGCTTGACCGATTGTAGCATAGGAATGTCATTTCCTATCGAAAGAATGTCGTCCACGTACAAGACTAGGAACACGACAGTTCGTCCTACAATCTTCTTATAGACACAAGGTTCATCTTCGTTCTTGATGAAATCAAATTCCTTGATTGCCTCATCAAAACAGATGTTCCAGCTCCGCGATGCCTGCTTTAATCCATAAATGGATTTAAGAAACTTGCACACCTTCCCGCTGCTCCTACTGTCTACGAAACCTTCTGGCTGATCCATGTAAACGCACTCTTCCAAACAGCCGTTTAGAAAAGCCGTTTTAACGTCCATCTGCCAGATTTCATAGTCATGGAAGGTAGCAATGGCAAGTAGGATCCGAATGGATTTCAGCATAGCCACTGGAGAAAAGGTTTCGTCATAGTCCAAACCAGGTCTTTGACGAAAACCTTTTGCAACGAGTCTAGCCTTATAGGTCTCCACCTGCCCATCCACACCAAGTTTCCTTTTGTAGATCCATTTGCATCCAACGGGTTTTACCCCAGGTGGAGCAATATCCAAGTTCCACACTTTATTGGTGTACATGGACTCCATTTCGGATTGCATTGCTTCCTTCCACTTATCAGAGTCCCTACTGATAATGGCCTGCCTGAAACAGGTAGGGTCATCTTCTTCCAAGATGCAATCCTCTCGATCCCCGTCTATGAGAAAACCGTAGTATCTCTCGGGCGGATGAGAAATCCTACCAGATCTGCGGAGTGGCTGAGGTTCGTCTGGGGTTATTGAATCCAGTGGTTCCTCTAAATTTTCAGTTACATTTTGTGGTCACTGAATTTCTTCCAGTTCTACCGAACTCCCATTAGTTTCTTTTGCAAGAAACTCCCTTTCTAAAAAGGTAGCATGGCGAGATAAAAACACCTTCTGTTTCTCAGTGTGGTAGAACAGATATCCTAGTGAGTCTTTAGGATATCCCACAAATTTACACAGAATTGATCGTGCCTCTAGCTTGTCCAGTTTCTGTGTTTTCACATAGGCCGGACAACCCCATATATTAAATCGCTTAAGATACGGATTTCTTCCACTCTATAATTCATATGGAGTCTTAGGCACTGATTTGGAAGGAACGTAATTCAGTAGGTATGCCGCTGTCTGAAGCACATGTCCCCAAAATGAAAGAGGCAACTCGGCACTACTCATTATGGTGCGAACCATATCCAATAGGGTACGATTCCTCCATTCCGATACACCGTTGTGCTGTGGTGTATAAGGAGGAGTAAGCTGAGAGAGAATACCATTCTCTTTTAAGTAATCTAGGAATTCCGTGCTTAAGTACTCCCCTCCTCTATCAGACCGGAGGATCTTGATACTTTTGCCAGTCTGGTTCTTTACTTCGTTTCTAAATTCCTTGAATTTTTCAAAAGCTTCAGATTTGTGTTTCATAAGATACACATATCCGAATCTAGAAAGATCGTCAGTGAATGTGATGAAGTACGAGAACCCACCCCTTGCATGTATATACATCGGACCACATACATCGCTGTGTATGAGTCCCAAGAGCTCTGCTGCCCTTTCTCCATGTCCGGTGAACGGAGATTTGGTCATCTTCCCTTTGAGACAAGACTGACAAGTTTCATAAGATGAAAACTCGAACGTATTCAAGAGTCCATCTTTACGCAACTTACTTAGTCTTTTCTTTCTGATATGACCAAGTCTACAATGTCACAAGTAGGATTCATTCGTATCTGAATTCTTCCTCTTGCGTGTGTTTTGTACATTGAGAACTGTATTTTGATTTAGAACGTAGATACCATTACACAGTGTACCTTCTGCAACCAGTACCTTATGAAGGTAGATGTTCATGATATTTCTATCAAGAACAAAATTATATCCATCTTTATCGAGTAAAGAAACTGATATGATGTTGCAAACAATGGAAGGTACATAGTAGCAATCGTTCAAAATCATAGTATTGCCATTTGGCAACACTAGGTGATATTCACCGACGGTTGCAGCATCAACTTGTGCTCCGTTCGCTACTCTGAGCGACATATCACCAGGTACAATTTTCTTACTTTTCTCAGTCCCTGCAATAAATTACAGATATGAGATCTTGATCCGGTATCAAGTACCCAGGAGGTAGGGCTGACCGTAAAGCAGTTCTTGTAACGTTTTGAAAATCGTTTCGGTGAAATTTCGAAAAAAAACGGTAAAATAAGGGGATTTTCTGTAAAAAGTCAAAATACAAATATCTTATTATAAAAATTAAATATACATATTCTAGCTATGTAATTGCTAGTATTTGGTGTTTATTGAGCCACTGGTGAAATTTCAAATTTTCCGGAAAATTTTTTTTTAATATTATTTTAAGCCGTCACTAATATATTTAATTAGGGAAAATTACAAATTGGAATGAGTTGAAACAAATTTTGTGCATCATAAAACTTTAAATAAAATTTTATCATGTGGTTTTTGAAACGAAATCGTTTGCCAAAACGGTTTAGAAAATATCGAAGAAAAAGGCTTTTTTCGGTGAAATTAGTGTAAATGGTTGTTTGGGGTATAACATTTATCTTTTTCCCCCACACCCACACCCACACCCACTCACCCCCATCCCCATGTGGCTGAATTCAGCAGCACATCCCCCCCATTTCCCCACTCCATTCCACACAAAAAAGAAAAGAAAAGAAAAGAAAAAGGGAATTGAAAAAAGTCAAAAGGGGGTGTAGACTTTGTCTTTTTCTCCCCATTTTTCTCCACCTCCCTCTCTCTCCTCCCCCACTCCCTTTATTGCCGAAAATTCCTGCACTAATAGCCCTGTTTCTCCCCCCCCCCATTGTTCCATCTCTTTTGCTTCAAAAAATTCATCAAATACCCATCAAAAAATCCCAAAATCGAAATCTAGTTCTTACCCATTTTAGTGTAGCCTTAGATGCATGGATCTTGGTGCAAGGATTTCATTTTGGAGGTCTAGATTTCATGTTTGATCATGGATTTGTGAGGTATAAATCTTGGCTTTTTGTTTAATTTGTTGCTAATACTTTAGTCTAGCTTAATTATAAGTTTAATGGTGGTTTAATTGTGTGTTTGAAAGTTCAATAAAAGAACTTGAATGCAAGTGAGGGTTTGTGAAATTCAAGAGAAGAATTTGAATCATGTTAGGGTTTTATGTTATGAGATTATACTTGTGTGATGTTTTGACATATTAATGGTTGCTAAATCAAATTAAGTTGTTAGTTGTTAGTTAAAAATTGTGATAATTACACTAATTTGCTATCTAGGTTTTTGGAAATGGTTAAATAATTGGGTTTAAAATTATAATTATTTTTTTTATGACTTCATTAACATTATTAAGTGTGGTTTAATGTCTTTAGTTCATGCAAATCCAAACTAAATTGTTGTTTATGCATTTTTGCTAAAATGGTTGAAATTTGGGTAAAATTGCAAACTAGTTTTTTTTGAACGTATATAGTTTGATGAGATTAAATTGTGGTTATGGATTATATGATTTATTTAAGTTATTTAATAAGTATTATGGCCGCTAGAATTGTTTAAACGTCGAGTTTTGTACTAAAACGGGAAATTTTGCTTGCTAGTTTTTCGGAAAAACGGCTTTTAAAGTGAATTTGGGGTTTTTGTGAGTTTTAACCTATTTTATATTAAAATTAGTGTTCGCGAATGTGCAAATGAGTGTATTTGGGTTTTTCTCGATGGTCTGGCGTTTGTACGCCGATGTCGAGGGTTTTCGGGTTGATTTGTGGAAGCAACCATATGTTTTGACCTATGTGGGATTCGTGTGTCGTTTTGGTCATGAGTCGGATTTTAATGCGATGCGGTGCGTTATGATATGTAAGTACCCCCATGTGGACTTCGAGACGACAAGAAAGCGCGTGGCGGCGTCGGCACCGGCAAGCGAGGACCAGGTGAGTAGATTTATATCTACGGGGAGAAGTCGGGTGGATGGCGTATAGCACCCCCGCAGTTCGTGGTGATGTATACGAATACGTATGCACACATATATATATTATTTATATATTGTTTGAGATTATTGATGATAGAGATGGATCCTTGGTGTGATTGGATTGGTTTAGTGTTGCTAAACCCTAGAGTAGTGGTTGCACCACACATACACACACCCATATTTGCATACATTCTTCTTTCATATGTGCGTACATGGGATTATATATTGATGTGTATATTTACACCTGGGTATGGGACTATGTGTTTATATACTGGATTTGAGGATAGTAATTGGGATTTGAGATGAGTCGATGATATTGGGCTTGAGGCTAGAAGATCCGTGATGTGTTTTGGTTCGTATTGAGATACGACATGATGTTTTAGCGGGTCTTTTGACGTAGTGATTCTTACATGCATGCATACATAGATGGTATCAATATTGTACTAGACGTAGATCAGTACCCCGATCATGATATTTGATAAAGAGGCTATTAGATGAATAGTATGATGAATGTGATATTGACCCGTACCCAGATTTGGGGATGCCGTACGACGGATTTACGTACGAGCTATACTTTGATGATTGATCCGCACTCTTGACTTGGGATGTCTGGTTATGGATATGATATTATTTAGGCGGGATCACCGACTGTATATATACAGGTATGTATATGTAACGACTCAGATGATAGGCGGTTTCCTTACCTGTAGTTCAGCTTGTTAGTTCAGCCGTATAGTTTAGTGTAGTTGTTAGATTAGATTAGACTCCTACCTATTTCAAAACTAGCGGATCATGTGTATTTTAAAAGACAGGTCAAGGGATATACGGATATTTCAAAAGACGTATCCTTTCTTAAAAACCACCGTAGCCCTATTTTCAAAACCCCGCGGTTCGTGTTATTTCAAATGGCACCATTTGTTGGACTTATATTAGATTAATGCAGATTAGTTATAGTTGCGTCTAGTTTTTAGCTCCCGCTCATTTTGGTTGCTCGCTCCGCATCGCATATTTACATTGTTATTTCATATTGCATTGTTGACATTATGCTGTTAGGACACCAGCACCATTACCGATGATGCGTATGTACCACATACACTTACTTGCCGGCTCACACACATCTTCATCGGTAATTGTCATGTCACGTACACCTTAGAAAATATTGTTGCTTAACTTAACTTGATAGCCAGTAGTTTGACATAATATTAGTGTACATACCTTATATGCCAGCTTAGATATTGTAGTTATTACTTGTCGCTTCATGCATTCTGTTATTCATTCTCATGCTTATATTCATGGTTCTACATGCTATTGATGATTCGGATTTCCATGATATGTTCTGGATTTGGAGGAAAACCGCAAAACATATATAAACTGATTTCTCTCTTTTTAAATAAAAGTGCGGTTTTTGTTATGATGTATGAGTCGTCCACCATGAGTTTGCTGATGGATTTAGAGACCCGATTCGAGGAGACGGATGAACCGTTTCGGGTACATGGTGGACCCGGTATGGTACCCCGGGGCAAGAGGAATGTGGTGTTGACGTTGAGCCTGGCTGGGGAGCACTATCTACCGGTGATATTACCCGACGCGTCGGATATCCGGAGGATACCGTCGTGGTCTTGAGATGGATGGTAGGGGCCGGTCTGGACTGACGGTGCCCTAGATATTGAGATTGAGACATTGATATTTCGAGACAGTGAGATTTATGTTTTGTGTCGATGCTAGACACTGTTGATACTGATTTCATTTATGATACCTCAGTTTAAAAATACGAAGGAAATCTCACTAATCTATGAAAACAGTTTCTTCATTTACATGTATTCTATTTTCATGCATGCATACCTCATTCATATGATATATTGCTACCTGAGGCACTGACACAGGCACATGAGATCACACTCGGGTTAGATATTACCCTAGCCATTGTTATAGGCTGCATGCTATTCATATATTTGAGGATATATTCTGATCATTGACCTAGGTTGCGTTATTTATGCGATTTCTTTCCGTAGATGTTTTTTTCTATTCACGAGTTGGCAACTCACCCCCGTTGTGCCCCAGTTTCTTGCAGGTTTGCCGTACAGCTTTCATTACGGTTTTGTGGGCATAGTCTCGTTCGGGTGATTTGCTAGTAGGTGGGTTTACTTGTATCGTACCCCCATTATATAACTTGTATATTATTACTCTGTTGTATCTAGAAGTTCCATCAACCAAACATGTATTTATTTTGAGATAGAGACCAGTGATGTTATTCCTTCGACCT
This sequence comes from Agapanthus africanus, assembly GCA_030015575.1. Taxonomy (NCBI): domain Eukaryota; kingdom Viridiplantae; phylum Streptophyta; class Magnoliopsida; order Asparagales; family Amaryllidaceae; genus Agapanthus; species Agapanthus africanus. The sequence continues at coordinate 200,297,249 of JASDDO010000006.1, forward strand.
TAGAGTCGCGCGTTATATTTTTGTGGATTTCTTGTGGTTTTGAGTTTCCTTTTGAGTTTTTGATCCTCGCCATTGGCGTTGTATAGTATATTGCTTGTGTGGTTGTGACCGTCGATTGACGAAGAGCTAGCTCCTGCTTGGGGATGCCTTTTATTGATTTCGTATACTATTCATGTTGTATCCCGTTTGGGAGCCAGTATTTACAAAGGAGACTCTGCCGAAATTTTCAGTAAATTTTGATGTTCTTAAAAACCGCATAATTCGTCTTATGCTATTAAAACTATTTGTTTTAAACTGGTTTTCCTTCACTCTACTACTTTTCTTGGTTTGGATTTCTGGGTTTTCGGCTTACTTAGATTACGTACGCCTCGAGACGTTTCGTAGTTTAAGTGCCGGTCATGTTCCATCTTTTGGGACGTGACAAAGTTGGTATCAGAGCGTTAGGTTTTAACATTCGGAGCGTAGGATGACCCTTGGTTGATGGAATAGGTGACTAAAGTAGAGTGACGTACCGTTGGTATGTTCCGCGGTATATTTACGACACGCCACTCCACTTATGAAGCCTTAGGATGTACATTTCCTTGTTCAGTATTATATTCCTTCCTGATCTAGCCTCATCAGTACCAGTTATGGTTTTGCTGCCACGATTACGGACAGGGAGAGCTACGGCTAGAGTTGCGGTCAGCATGAGCTCGTCAAGAACGAGGACTGACTAGGGCATGATTCCGGCGACACACGATTGCAGAGATGTGTCTTTTCATTGTGTCTTCACGCCACGAGCGTTGGGTGGATTGCTTTATGAGATTACTCGGACGTGCCGATTTGCACTAGAGGATTGAGACACTGATAGAGGCCAGCCAGATTTTGATGACCATTGAAGTATTGCTTACTCCTGATGATTGAGGCACCGTTCAGCATGCAGACGAGCGAGCCAGTTATTGCTGCGAACGACGAGATATTGCCCCAGATGCTGGAGTTAGTGCAGAATAAGTTGTACTAAGAGATGATAGAAGGTCGCTAGTCATCGAGGATGAATGACTAGGACATGTGGATCGTTCGCCTACCCCGATGCGTGGTCATCAGATAGATTGATTCCAGCTGGAGACGACTTCACGCGGAGACGTTGGGAGTCGACAGAGACGATCGAATGTCAGAAACCTATTATTCCAAGTTTAAAGTAGTCGGAAAGACATGCAGGAAATTCTATGGTCCCTCTAGAAGAATGAAACCCTAACTCGACTTAATGACCGTGTGAAAGCCTTAGAACCTTCGGGTTTGCGGCAGTTCTACGGCGCCATTAGTGAGGCTTGGGTTTGCCCTTCTACGGCTGGACCACCGATGCTGTGGTATGTACTCGATACTATTAAACTGTGCCCAAGATGTTGAGCTCTTGGGGGATTATGAGGTTTTGACGACTCGATCGAATGGCTCGAATTCATTCGGATACTAGGTGGTGAGATGCATTCTTGGGAGGCTCCAGATACGAGGATAGCCGTTGGAGCTCAGTCCATGCAGCCACGACGAGACGAGTCCGAAGCAGTCGACATTAGAAAAGTGGAATAAGAGGTTCATACGAGATCTTGATGAAATGACGTTCCACTCCGCCGACATCAGATATGCGATGCGCATGCCGAGGCATGGTACTTGGATATACCTTCCAGAAGAGTCATGATGAGAATGCAGTCGTTCCAGAGCAAGACGCAGATATAGTAAAGGACGATGACTTCCGGACAGCTTGCAGAGACGAAACATGGAAGAGACCGTGAGCAGGATTCCTTCCAGGACACTGCTGCAATGATACTTGCACCAGGATCAGAGGTGTCACGTACATTCAGAGAACCAGAGGCCGACGCCGGTGATATGCTGTCTTACGAGTGGTCGCGATGATGGACCGAGAGATTGGTAATTCATAGTGAAGACCTTGACCCAGGAGTGGTCATGGTTACGCACATCAGCAGGACAGAGTTCATGATCATCGACGAGACGTCCCACTAGTGACCGTGACAGTTGGCCGAGATTCTTAGAGGATACGCTTGAGCGGTACTGTTCCGCCATTTTTGATTTCGATGTTTTGGGTGATTTATTTGTATGATTTGATTTTGATGATTGAGGATTTACGATCTTTGCACAGTGTTGCACTTGATATCTTTTTCGTGCTTTAGTTTCACATGTTTGTGATTTTACGGTTTTAGACATTTGAGTTGATTTTGTGCGTATGCACGCACACGATTTGGTTCCTGTACTCTGTATAGTTTATATATGCTTGCAGTGCAGTGATACGCCTTTTGTGCACATAGAGGCACTGGACTTCGATTTCGATTGTGATACTCGATATTTGTTTCGTGCACCTTGTGCACCTGATTTGGTTTTGCGCATGTTCGGCGCTTGATATTGGATTTCATGATTTCGTGCATGATGGATGCACCTGATTTGGGGTTTTTCGCGCATGTTGGGCGCATGTTATGAGATACGATTTTGGTGCACACCAGATGCACTAAATCGAGATTCTTCGTGCGTGTCAGACGCACCTGTCCTTGCTGTCAGGCACACACGTTGCCTATGACAGATGTTGTGTGCACAACCGATGCACTTAGATGTTGTTTCTGTGCGCTTGTATGGCACGTATATGGATTTTGATTTCCGTGCGCACCAGACGCACGTAGTATTCATATGCGTATTTTAGGATTGATTTAACCTATAGAGAAGTACGTTTTTGTGATATTTGCTATGTGTTCTCGTACTGCGAAGGACTAGTCAGAGGACAGTACCTGAATATATTTTGCATGCATTGATAGTTATCGAAGGGATTTCCAAAAAGCGATCTATAGTCTCAGTATTTACCTACGTGTCTGAGATGACACGAAACATTTTATAAAGGAAACCCTTATGAAATTGCTTCCAAAACGGCGGGACGTGCATATTAAACAAAGGATATATATATATATGTAGTTATTTTTTTTACAATAAACGTCCGCCACTGTGCAGTGCTGCGAGCATCGCACAACGATTTGAAAAAGATTTGGCATGCATTGCTTCCAGATGTTTTAATGATGTATATCATACTGATTTTCATTTTTGATTTGGACATTGTGTCTTCACCATGACTCCGATGATTGCGGGATGCTGGATGGAGTTTTGATTTGAGTTATATGCTTATTTTTCATGCGCATGCGCTGCGCTACGATTTGTTTTATGTATTTATGATTTCGGAGCCCCGACGACTTAGTGGTTTTGCTTAGATGTTTTAGTATTTGGGGGAAGTTTTAATTTAAATTCGGGGACCAAATTTCTTTAAGGGGGGAAGATTGTAACGTTTTGAAAATCGTTTCGGTGAAATTTCGAAAAAAAACGGTAAAATAAGGGGGTTTTCTGTAAAATGTCAAAATACAAATATCTTATTATAAAAATTAAATATACATATTCTAGCTATGTAATTGCTAGTATTTGGTGTTTATTGAGCCACTGGTGAAATTTCAAATTTTCTGAAAAAAATTATTTTAATATTATTTTAAGCCGTCACTAATATATTTAATTAGGGAAAATTACAAATTGGAATGAGTTGAAACAAATTTTGTGCATCATAAAACTTTAAATAAAATTTTATCATGTGGTTTTTGAAACGAAATCGTTTGCCAAAACGGTTTAGAAAATATCGAAGAAAAAGGCTTTTTTCGGTGAAATTAGTGTAAATGGTTGTTTGGGGTATAACATTTATCTTTTTCCCCAACACCCACACCCACACCCACTCACCCCCATCCCCATGTGGCTGAATTCAGCAGCACATCCCCCCCATTTCCCCACTCCATTCCACACAAAAAAGAAAAGAAAAGAAAAGAAAAAGGGAATTGAAAGAAAGTCAAAAGAGGGTGTAGACTTTGTCTTTTTCTCCCCATTTTTCTCCACCTCCCTCTCTCTCCTCCCCCACTCCCTTTATGGCCGAAAATTCCTGCACAAATAGCCCTCTTTCTCCCCCCCATTGTTCCATCTCTTTTGCTTCAAAAAATTCATCAAATACCCATCAAAAAATCCCAAAATCGAAATCTAGTTCTTACCCATTTTAGTGTAGCCTTAGATGCATGGATCTTGGTGCAAGGATTTCATTTTGGAGGTCTAGATTTAATGTTTGATCATGGATTTGTGAGGTATAAATCTTGGCTTTTTGTTTAATTTGTTGCTAATACTTTAGTCTAGCTTAATTATAAGTTTAATGGTGGTTTAATTTTGTGTTTGAAAGTTCAAGAAAAGAACTTGAATGCAAGTGAGGGTTTGTGAATTCAAGAGAAGAATTTGAATCATGTTAAGGTTTTATGTTATGAGATTATACTTGTGTGATGTTTTGACATATTAATGGTTGCTAAATCAAATTAAGTTGTTAGTTGTTAGTTAAAAATTGTGATAATTACACTAATTTGCTATCTAGGTTTTTGGAAATGGTTAAATAATTGGGTTTAAAATTATAATTAGTTTTTTTTATGACTTCATTAACATTATTAAGTGTGGTTTAATGTCTTTAGTTCATGCAAATCCAAACTAAATTGTTGTTTATGCATTTTTGCTAAAATGGTTGAAATTTGGGTAAAATTGCAAACTAGTTTTTTTTGAACGTATATAGTTTGATGAGATTAAATTGTGGTTATGGGTTATATGACTTATTTAAGTTATTTAATAAGTATTATGGCAGCTAGAATTTTTTAAACGTCGAGTTTTGTACTAAAACGGGAAATTTTGCTTGCTAGTTTTTCGGAAAAACGGCTTTTAAAGCGAATTTGGGGTTTTTGTGAGTTTTAACCTATTTTATATTAAAATTAGTGTTCGCGAATGTGCAAATGAGTGTATTTGGGTTTTTCTCGATGGTCTGGCGTTTGTACGCCGATATCGAGGGTTTTCGGGTTGATTTGTGGAAGCAACCATATGTTTTGACCTATGTGGGATTCGTATGTCGTTTTCGTCATGAGTCGGATTTTAATGCGATGCGGTGCGTTATGATATGTAGGTACCCCCATGTGGACTTCGAGACGACAAGAAAGCGCGTGGCGACGTCCGCACCGGCAAGCGAGGACCAGGTGAGTAGATTTATATCTACGGGTAGAAGTCGGGTGGATGGCGTATAGCACCCCTGCAGTTCGTGGTGATGTATACGAATACGTATGCACACATATATATTGTTTATATATTGTTTAAGATTATTGATGATAGAGATGGATCCTTGGTGTGATTGGATTGGTTTAGTGTTGCGAAACCCTAGAGTATTGGTTGCACCACACATACACACACCCATATTTGCATACATTCTTCTTTCATATGTGCATACATGGGATTATATATTGATGTGTATATTTACACCTGGGTATGGGACTATGTGTTTATATACTGGATTTGAGGATAGTAATTGGGATTTGAGATGAGTCGATGATATTAGGCTTGAGGCCAGAAGATCCGTGATGTGTTTTGGTTCGTATTGAGATACGACATGATGTTTTAGCGGGTCTTTTGACGTAGTGATTCTTACATGCATGCATACATAGATGGTATCAATATTGTACTAGACGTAGATCAGTACCCCGATCATGATATTTGATAAAGAGGATATCAGATGAATAGTATGATGAATGTGATATTGACCCGTACCCAGATTTGGGGATGCCGTACGACGGATTTACGTACGAGCTATATTTTGATGATTGATCCGCACTCTTGACTTGGGATGTCTGGTTATGGATATGATATTATTGAGGCGGGATCACCGACTGTATATATACAGGTATGTATATGTATCGACTCAGATGATAGGCGGTTTCCTTACCTGTAGTTCAGCTTGTTAGTTCAGCCGTATAGTTTAGTGTAGTTGTTAGATTAGATTAGACTCCTACCTATTTCAAAACTAGCGGATCGTGGGTATTTTAAAAGACAGGTCAAGGGATATACGGATATTTCAAAAGACGTATCCTTTCTTAAAAACCACCGTAGCCCTATTTTCAAAACCCCGCGGTTCGTGTTATTTCAAATGGCACCATTTGTAGGACTTATATTTGATTAATGCAGATTAGTTATAGTTGCGTCTAGTTTTTAGCTCCCGCTCATTTTGGTTGCTCGCTCCGCATCGCATATTTACATTGTTATTTCATATTGCATTGTTGACATTATGCTGTTAGGACACCAGCACCATTACCGATGATGCGTATGTACCACATACACTTACTTGTCGGCTCACACACATCTTCATCGGTAATTGTCATGTCACGTACACCTTAGAAAATATTGTTGCTTAACTTAACTTGATAGCCAGTAGTTTGACATAATATTAGTGTACATACCTTATATGCCAGCTTAGATATTGTAGTTATTACTTGTCGCTTCATGCATTCTGTTATTCATTCTCATGCTTATATTCATGGTTCTACATGCTATTGATGATTCGGATTTCCATGATATTTTCTGGATTTGGAGGAAAACCGCAAAACATATATAAACTGATTTCTCTCTTTTTAAATAAAAGTGCGGTTTTTGTTATGATGTATGAGTCGTCCACCATGAGTTTGCTGATGGATTTAGAGACCCGATTCGATGAGACGGATGAACCGTTTCGAGTACATGGTGGACCCGGTATGGTACCCCGGGGCAAGAGGAATGTGGTGTTGACATTGAGCCTGGCTGGGGAGCACTATCTACCGGTGATATTACCCGACGCGTCGGATATCCGGAGGATACCGTCGTGGTCTTGAGATGGATGGTAGGGGCCGGTCTGGACTGACGGCGCCCTAGATATTGAGATTGAGACATTGATATTTCGAGACAGTGAGATTTATGTTTTGTGTCGATGCTAGACACTGTTGATACTGATTTCATTTATGATACCTCAGTTTAAAAATACGAAGGAAATCTCACTAATCTATGAAAACAGTTTCTTCATTTACATGTATTCTGTTTTCATGCATGCATACCTCATTCATATGATATATTGCTACCTGAGGCACTGACACAGGCATATGAGATCACACTCGGGTTAGATATTACCCTAGCCATTGTTATAGGCTACATGCTATTCATATATTTGAGGATATATTCTGATCATTGACCTAGGTTGCGTTATTTATGCGATTTCTTTCCGTAGATGTTTTTTTCTATTCACGAGTTGGCAACTCACCCCCGTTGTGCCCCAGTTTCTTGCAGGTTTGCCGTACAGCTTTCATTACGGCTTTGTGGGCATAGTCTCGTTCGGGTGATTTGCTAGTAGGTGGGTTTACTTGTATCGTACCCCCATTATATAACTTGTATATTATTACTCTGTTGTATCTAGAAGTTCCATCAACCAAACATGTATTTATTTTGAGATAGAGACCAGTGATGTTATTCCTTCGAACTTAGAGTCGCGCGTTATATTTCTGTGGATTTTCTTGTGGTTTTGAGTTTCCTTTTGAGTTTTTGATCCTCGCCATTGGCGTTGTATAGTATATTGCTTGTGTGTTTGTGACCGTCGATTGACGAAGAGCTAGCTCCCGCTTGGGGATGCCTTTTATTGATTTCGTATACTATTCATGTTGCATCCCGTTTGGGAGCCAGTATTTACAAAGGAGACTCTGCCGAAATTTTCAGTAAATTTTGATGTTCTTAAAAACCGCATAATTCGGCTTATGCTATTAAAACTATTTGTTTTAAATTGGTTTTCCTTCACTCTACTACTTTTCTTGGTTTGGATTTCTGGGTTTTCGGCTTACTTAGATTACGTACGCCTCGAGACGTTTCGTAGTTTAAGTGCCGGTCATGTTCCATCTTTTGGGACGTGACAGTTCTCAATTACAAGAACACTTGAAGTAGATGCAAAACCATGCTTCTTCTTGAACTGGGTATCCTTGGAATCCATACAATCCTCTTTCCCTTGCTCATACTTATGACTGTTGTCGTAAGTTAGAGCTGAACCAACGTTCCCCAGCCCCGAATAAGAATTCGGATCGGTCAAGCGATACATTTTATTATCTTGATTAGGGCGTGAAATGGCTGCTACCTGGAGAGAGAGAAAAGAAACACTCAGCGTGCGCTCTTGCAAGATTAGATTGGTTTATTGATTTATCTAATCAGGATGGCTCCCACTGTTTCCTCAAATTCTTCTTCAAACCCTAAAAGAAGAACTAGTCAGGATTAATCGCACGTCACAATACTTGCTGAACCTTTCAGCCAGGCTAGTGTTGGTACTTCGAGGGAGGTTTTCCAACGCTTTCGCGAAGTTCCTTAATTAAATAACCTCTTTTCCCTGGAGGAGTAGCCCCTCTAACACCGTTCTAGACACCTACTTGGTTTATAGCATTGATTGTTAAGTGAAAAAATCCCCCGAGAGTAATCCAACTCATCAGTGGGATCGGGATCCAACTATCATTGTGCGATGACCTAGATGGAATCCACTCTAGTCACCACACACCAGAAGGTATGCTAAATCTTCAAGTTTCAGTTTCTTAAGAAACTCCCGATGTGGATTTTTGCCCCTAGGACCCAAGTGACCTTGACGGAGTCAACAAATCAACGAGTCCTAGTCAAGTTCAACCCGTCATTATCTGGATTGCATTAAACCCACCCGCATAACCCTTGACGGAGTCAACAAGGTTATACGACTGTCCTAACCAATCCCATATACTGCTACAAACAAGCAGCACTCAGCTACCGTACACTACGCCTTGACGGAGTCAACAAACGCAGCACGAATACTAAGTGTTACTTGTAAGAAATGACGGAGGGCTACGGCTGGGTTTTTAGCGAAAACCCCTTTAACGTAATGAACATGATATCGTTGAAGGAACATGATTGCCTTTCTGAAAATATAGTGGCAAAAACTTTTGCTAAAGAGGTCACTCCCTACGAAGGGATCTCGGCTCTTTCTTCGTCGAATGAGGTGCAGGATATTCCAAACTGAATACCTCGATGCAAAGCAAGAATAATCGACTATAGTGAAGTTATTACCCTGACACAGACTTTTTGTCCAAGGGGTCACTCCCGATGAAGGGATCTCGGCCCTTGCCTCGTCGACTGAGGTGCTGGGCATTCATAACCGAATACCTCTATGCAAAACAAAAGAGAACGTCCTTGCAATAACAGCTTTTTTTTGAAAATTGTTCCAACGTCTTTTTGGTTTATTTTTCTTTGCATTAATTTAATGCGTCCCATCAGTTAATCCTACCATTGCAGAAAACAACGAAAATATGACGTACGCTTATGCCATCCGCATTCGACACGGGGTCCCGTCATCACCCGTTAGGTTACTTAACTAACGACAGAGCGGGGACTGGACTAGCGCGGATGCAAAACATAAGCAACGCCTAAATAGATATCATATAGATATATTCACATTCGTCAGATCCAATGATAGCCATTCCAGATCACTGATGAACACATTGGATATACTAGGAATCCGCATTCCGTACGAGCCTGTAACGAAGAGCGGATTACACGGTCGCGATGAATAGCCAAAACCCCACCCTAGACCACTACGGGTGCGGCAAACTACCCGCCAAGTACCCGAAGCGAAGCAACCTCCCTCAACGCCGTGAGTAGGCCACTCGGCACTTCGAGGTACCCGGTAGTTTGTGCACCCCACCTTGGGTCTATCCTAGGAGCAAAAACAGTAAAAGAAATTATACAATGACGGCTACATCCCCATCCCGGTTGTGCGGCCAAATAAATAATATTACATCAATTACATATTACATGAATTGAAAGATAAAGAAAACTCTCATCTCACAACCCCCGGCTATTCATCCGCGGCAATTCAACGAATTCATATAAACAAACCATCAACATTACAGATCACAGAAATGCACAACCCCCACTAATCGACGTATAACGATTAGCCGACGTTCAGTGCATATATCACATCACAGATATAACCCATTAGCCAAAGTCTAGAGAAGTTCGATCAAAATATGGATTCGTAACCACCCCAAAATCAAATTTGTTCTCTGGAAAATATGGGCAGAAACAACATATACTAAAAATCCCAAAACATCCCAAATAGAACACTGCAGCAAAACGGAGCTGCGGCCGAGTCAACTCGGCCGCGGATCCGCGGCCTAACCCATGGTTTGGCCGCGGTTCCGCGGTGAGTTGGCCGAGTCAGCAGCTCATTTTTTCTGTGTGTTTTATAAAAACCCTGAGACGATTTTTCATGTATGTTAAATTATTTTTTGAACAGTATAAAAAATCGACAGAAACTTGGGTTTTCCCGGACGTGTTTTGCGACTTTTTTTCCGATCGATATTCTAAACACTTTGCTAACTTGCTAGTTTATGTTTAGCCAGGCTTTGATACCATTGTTAGGTCCATGTTACCCCTCCCGGTACTTTCGGGGTTGCGGAAACGCTAAAACAAAAAAATTTCTTGACTTGGTAACATGTACCGTAAAAGCCGGATCTTTGCTAAACTAGAAACTAGCAAACTACAAGAGGTGTTAACTACTATGCCGTAGAAATTATACCTCACGATACCGGTCCTTCGGGTCTTCATTCCGCTGTCCCGCTCGTCGATCCATGCTCCGAGGGTTGATCCGGACTTTGGTCACCTCCGCGGCCTTCTTGAGTCGAAGACGGTCCACCCGAGAGTTGCACACCGAGCTCCACCTCGAGCCGAGGCAACTAGGGCAACAAGATTGCTAGTCTTGATACCCTAGCCTGTGTAGAAGAGAAAGACGAAGGTATTTATCTATGTGGATTCTTTTTCTCTCAACACATGAGATCAAAAGAATTTATGAAGAGGAGGAAGATGAAGGAGGTCAAGCAACCATGGAGCTCTTTCTTTCTTCTCACTTCCAAGAGAGAGAATGAGAAAAGAGAAAATGAAAAAGTTAACCAAAGAAAATGACCCATGGTTGCAAAATAATACTAAAAGCCATCATTACAAATCCTATAATGATAAAGTTGATGCTACATTGATTTGACCATTTTCATAATCCAATGACCATTTTCATAATCCAAAATGAAAAAGAAAACCAAAGAAGAGTGTAAACCTCTCATGAAGGTCAATGGTCAACTTTGGTCAACGGATCAACAAAGTCAAGAGTGGTCAAGGTGGTCAAATGGTCAAAGCAATTAGCCATCACATAATTATCACTAAAAGGATTAGTAAATAATGTCTCCGGCTCATAATGGTTTTGACCGAACGAATTGCCAAAACCCTAATGAGTCCACCTCAAAATGGTTTTGACCGAATCAACTGTCAAAACCCTAATGAGCCTGCCACATAACGGTTTTGGCCGAACCAACTGCCAAAACCCTAATGAGGCACCTCCTACTTCATCGCTCCTCAAAACTGTGCATACACACCCGCACACACAATCCGTAGAATGCGAATGCACAGAAGACAAAACAAATCCATCCGTGCAATACTAGGATCCGGCTTAAACCAAAGCCCACCAGTATTGCCTGCCCGAACAACATACGAACACAAGTGCACGTAAGTGATCGCAGCCCTGCCGTAAAAACATACGGCCTCTACACGTTTCGCTCAGTGCAGGGAAACTCTCTGTGTGGGACTCTAAAGACTCGACCTTACGCTGGCAGTGGGTTTAACCACAGACCGCAAGCGGCACTAGCTGTACGTAACGGTCCCCAGGTAGATGTCGATAAGAAGGCCGATGAGGTAAACCCATCCGAACTCCTACTGAGCCTGTATGTGACAATCTCCGTACAGTCCGGTCTGTTCGTCTGATACATCGCATGGCGGGCCTAGGGGGGTGGCGAACGTCAGTCCCCTAATAGCGGTACAAGTCGTGTCGAAGTGTAGCCCTGAACACCCTGAGATAACTCTGGAAACCTACCAGTATATCTCGCTTGCCCTGGCCAGGGACTACTTGTGTAATGGCTCTCGTAGACACAGCGCGATGTCAACCCCCAATACCGGGAGAGACGAATCCTGTCTAACCGTCACTGCCTCCAAGTGCTTCGGGACTGCACCCAACTACTACCTGTTTGCACGACTCAGTAGAGCCGTGGTAGGGTAGTAATCAAAGTGCAGTGGGAACACACTCGAGGCGAAGTGACAGTGTCAATTCGGCGGACTAAGTTGTACTCATGTCACATGGGAACTGTTAACTGACGATAGGTATAATACCAACCAACAGTTCCCGAAGAGTCCTGTCCAGTGTACTCGTAACCTGACGAGCACCAGCATACTATCTCAAGTACGACGTACTGACGGCTGTGGGACAGACCGTCTCCCGCACTAGGATGAGAAGCGCATACGCTTGTCTACTCCGGAGTATCGATGCCCTGTCTCGATAATCCCACGACTAGGGACGTGCATAAGGATGTGCTTGTGGATTACCCAGCCCCCACGAGTGTGATCGCCATCACAACGCCGGTAATCAAGCAAAGATCCTAAGGGCTCTACTAATGCGTATAGGTGATATAATAAAGAAACATGTGTACACATTAAAGCAGAGACAAACCAAGTAGCATACTACTATTTTGAGCAAGATTGTGTATACAATGGTGAATATCCCAAGCTTCCATTAAGTAATATGCAATCTAGTATGATACAGTAATGGCCTCTAGGGCATATACACTAACAGTCAATGCAAAGCCTTACAAAGAACAAAACTCAACACCAACCATTCGATGATTTTATCAGTGTAGTGCACCGGTTGGTGGAAGAACATGTTGTTGAGAGCCAGGAAAAAGTGGGGAAAAGATAAGTGGTGGGATAGAATGTATTTGCGTCTCGTTTTGGAGAGACTACATAGTGATTGTGATGGATTACTCGCATTCTCGTGATTGTCAAGAAGAAGGGGTGGAGTTTCAATGTCTTTGTTTTGGAGATGATTCATCTTAACACCCGTGTTTGCTAAAAATGCGAGTTCATCAGCGAAACTTTCTTCGATATACCAAAAAATAATGTCATTGGAAAGAACGGGATGATACCCAGACTCCAAAAAAGGTTTGTCATCGACGTTAGATGTTGACCCTGACAACTTGAAAGAAGGGTCCGTATGTATATGATACATATCTGGGTCTAACAACAACGTATAAATGAAGTCTGGATATGTATCGTGAAGCTGATCAGATTCGCTGCTGTCGACATCCATTAATTCGACAGAACATACTCGAGCATAAGGATCGGAGGGTTGACTTCCCAACTTATAAATGTTGAGCTCAATTGACCTATTCCCGAAAGATAGGTTCATAGAACCGTTTCTACAGTTCATTACATCGTTGGAAGTAGCCAAAAAGGGTCGACCTAGAATCACCGGAATTTGGTTCCGTGGGTTCACTACAGGCTGTGTATCAAGAACAATAAAGTTTACAAGGAATACAAATTCCCCGATTTTTATCAACACATTCTCAAGTTCACCCCTAGCTTTGGTGATTGATCGGTCGGCCATTGGAAGAGTTATGTTCGAGGGCTTTAACACTCCGATACCTAGTTGCTCATAGACTGAATATGGAAGCAAGTTAACACTAGCGCCAAGGTCAACTAAAGCACGGTTAATGTGTTTATCCCCAATAGAAATAGAAATAGTAGGACAGCCAGGGTCCTTACGTTTCCTTGGTAATTATTGGGGAAAAGCTGTGTCTATAATACTCGACATGAACAACTTTTTCGGCACTTGAGTCTTCCTCTTCCTAGTACACAAGTTCTTAAGAATTTTTGCATAGGACGGAACTTGTTGGATAGTATCTAGGAGAGGGATGTTGATGTTAACTTGCTTAAACATGTCCACAAGCTTCTCCATTTGGGCATTGGGTTTGTTGGGCCTCAATCTATTTGGAAATGGAGCTCTATCAATAAGTGTTGGGTCCAACATTTGTGGAGAAGTTTGTGGGGGTAGGAAGGATGAAGTGGGTGGAGGGTTCGAGCCTTGGGGAAAACAGAGAATAGGATCGGAAGAAGAAGGTAAATTGGACGAAATAAGGTAAGAAGTAAAAATGGGAGTGGAAGCCGGGGTGTTAATGATCAATTCATCATTATCAATTTGTTCACCCACATGATTGTCTAGCACTCTTCCAGATCTCAACGTGGTAATAGTATTCACATTAGTGTAATGTGAAGGTCCAGGATCAGGTAGGGGTTGAGATGGAAGATTCCCTTTCTCTCTAGCACTCATTGCTGCAGTCAGTTGTGCAATTTATGCTTCCATTGATTTAATAATCTCACCTTGGGAGGCGGAGGTTTTCTTTATATCATCGATAGAACACATAAAATCAGCCGACATTTGAATAGAATTTGTCAGAAGCAAACTCATGGTTTGTTCAAGTGCAGAGGTGTTATTGGTTCTGGCAGAAAAGGATTAAAGTTATTGGCCGGGTTTTGAAAATTTTGTGATTGGTAGGGGTGCTGACTCAGTTGTGGTGGTTGCTGTTGCTGTGGAGGGACCTATTGAAAGTTATTCTGGTTTGGATCCGTGTATTGAGTTTGGTGTTGGATCCATGAAAGACCAGGGTGATTCCTCCAATCTTGATTATATGAGGAAGAAGAAGGATCGTTTCCAGGTCTTTGCTGAAATGCAGCATTAGTGTGACCTTGAAACGGTACATTTAAAGGATATTCTTCCGTCAAATGTGATAGGATTGAACAGAAGCCACACACGGTTTTGGGAAGTGTGTATTGGTTTAGGGAGGCTGAAGAAATTTTGTTTTCTATAGCGTCGAGCCTCTTTTGTATTACGGCCATTTCAGCTCTCGTTGTGAAGGAAACATCGAGCTGATTGATATCTTACATAGGTGATGGTAGTCTAACACTTTCCCATTGTAATGTGTTTTGAGCTAAATCTTCTAGGTATTTCCAAGCTTCACCATCATCTTTAGACAGGAATTGACAATGACACATGGTTTTAAGTATCTGTTTAGTCGTGAGATCAATACCCTCATAGAGAATTCGACACAGATCCCATCTAGGGATTCCGTGATGGGGACATTGGATAAGAAGATCCTTGAACCGTTCAAAGCATTTCCAAAATGGTTCATTGGGAAGTTGGGTAAATTTGAAGATTTCGCTCCGAACACGGGCGGTCTTATGATTGGGATAAAATTAATTAAGGAATGTTGCATAAAATTCATCCCCTTTTGAAATAGAATGTGCGGTCGTATTATAAAGCCACTTCTCGGCTAAATCGCACAACGTGAATGGGTGAAGACGTAAACGCATAGCATCCACAGACAGTTGTGAATTACCCATCAAAGCACATACGTTTTCGAATTTGGTGATAAAAACGTATGTGTCTTCAGACTCGAGTCCGTGAAATTTGGGTAAAAGTTTGATGAATTGGGGTTTGATTTCAAAATTGTCCCCATTGGCTGGTGGTAGAGAAAGACAGATGGGAAGGGGAAAACGTGTTGGATAGCATCTCTCTTGGAGAGAAATGCGTGGAGGACTCTGTGCACCGCGGGCGGTGGCAGAGTGGTGTTTAAGTGTGATGGAAATCCGTCCATCGCGGTCGTGGTGGGTGGTGGGAAAAAGAAAATGTAAAAATACCGATTTTGGGGTCGATAGGAGAAACACGGACAAGACGGGCACTAGAATCTTGTGTCCAGCCGAGCTTGCACTAAAGGGTTTAGCACAAGTGGCAGCGTTGTGATAATTAGAGGAAAAGTTGGTTGGTGTTTGTTTTGAAAAATACGGATTTTGAAAAAATCAAATCACAAAAAATGCACACACCACCCTAGATCTAATGGTCACCTAGGTCATGTCACTAGACCACTCCTAGACTTCCAGAAGACAAATTGCAGGATAAATCCTCTACTGCCTCTTTACCTCTTTTGTGGCCAGGTAAGTGCCACGTAAGTGGGAGGTTCTCCACTACATAAGTAGTGGGCCTAATTAAGTAACCACTTGCCTTAGACACACTTGCCTTAGACACCACAAAAGAAAAGCGGATAAACAGTAGATTACCCACAACCTTCTTCTGTCCTAATTGAGCGCGACGGTCCTTAGAGTCTTGTCTAGATCTTTTTTAGTTAATGAAGGGTAATGTGGATGCTTGTTTTGTGATTTGCGGGGCTTAGGAAGGGTAATGAACTTCCCACCTGATCAGAATTTGGTCTTTGCCCCTTAATTTCCGTATTAAAATATGCAAACAACCAATTTCAAGAAACGCAACAAGAATAACCTTTTTTTAGCGCGCTGTTTTTGCAAAGAATCCTGCAAAAAATTATTATTGGACAAGACCAGAGAGGAGAAGAGAGAACAGAGAATATACCACAGAAGTTTGGAACACTGAAACACCTAAACGGAGGCGGAACCATCGCAAAAACCTGCAAAACGCCGCGGATCCGTGGTGGAACAGAAGAATTAGGGTTTCAAAATATTCCTGTAGCTTCTTGTACTCCTCTGGAATTTGTAGATCTTCTCTGAATCTTGATCGCACTGCTAAAATGATTCCTGATTCCCTCGCAAAAATTCAAACACTAATCATTAAGCACTTGAAATGATTCTTGAATTAAAATTTGATGGAATAATAATTTTTCTACTCAAATTGCACGAAAGAACAAATTACGCACACATCCCCGGCAACGACGCCATTTGATTGATCATATCTTCATGTGTATTTGGAAATGTTTTAATCACAACCAAAGAAATTTATACCGCAATCAATTAACGGTGTCGACGTAGCGCGTTAATGAATACGGATCGTCCACTGAGATGTGTGTTTTGATCGATCTTGTTCTAGATGAGTCGAAATGAAAAGATAAAAGTGATTGCAAGAAAATTGATTCAAGATTTATGAGTTTTCATTTCAAGAAACATAAAGAAACTAAAGATCTAAAATCAAGAATCAAGAAATGTCCCAATCAATTTAGTTATCAAGATTTGTAAAATAGCTTGTAGAAATCGATCGAATTGGTAGCAATGATGATTCTAATAATCGCTAATCTTATCTATGGATAATTTGTAGCTAGATCGATAGCGATGAATGAAGATTAGGGATCTATTGAAGAAACTAGGGTTTCTCCTTCTCTATCCCTTGTCTTTTCATTGATCATCATTCGGATCTAGCCTCTAGCAAAGAGATTCATCAATTGTTTGATCCCTAATTTGCAACGAGATTCGCAAGAATGTGATCTCGATCAGAATTAGGTCATTGATGATTCTTTTTCCTAAAGTTCACAAATCTCATAAGACTTAAGATTAGTATTAGGATTTTATCATCACTAGATCTACTAAATCTCTCGATTCTGTAACAAGCGGAGATTTACTCAAGCATCATGAAAATAAAAGATTCAAGATCTAGAAATTTCATAGTGCAAGAATATAAATAAAGCAAGAATTAACTAATTATCACCTTTATTGAATCGACGACTAATTACACATTCCCTCAATTCGAGATTACAAGATGTTGCTCTCGATCGCTCCCTTTGAAGAGGTAACTAGATTCCGTCGAAGCTCGCTCCGCTCGATCTCCGTGAGACTTGGATCGTCCTAGATCTCACGCTCTTGATGAAGATTGGCTTGGCGAATAAAGGATATATGGTTGCTTGCTTGATTTGCTTCTCAAAATGATCTTAATTTGGCTTTGGATTTGGATTTGGGCTAGGGTTTTGGATCAAGTTGTGTCACTCAACGTTTTGCAAATTTGGCTCAATATTCAACCCTAATTAATGACTAATGAACTACTTCCACCCTAGATATAGATCTCCTTTTAAATTCAAATTCAAATTCAAATTTCCCTCCCAAAAGCTAGGTTGTTAGAGAGAGCCTTCTAGAATATGGTTGTTGGAGAGAGCCTTCTAGAATAAGGTTGTTGGAGAGAATATTCTAGAGGAAGGTTGTTATAAGGAATATTTTAGAGAGAGTTTGTTATGCAGAGCTTTCTGGAAGAAGCTACGTAGTTTTTGAGAGTCCTCTAGAAGCAAGGATTGTTAGATGAAGCTTCTGGATAAAATCTGATTTGATGACGTGTCAAGTAGACCGCGGATCCATGGCGGATCTGCCAACTCGGCCGCGGATCCGCGGCCATTTGGTGGAGTTGCTGCATGAAAATCTCTGTGCTGATTTGTGATGGCTTTATGGCACTTTTCTGTTGTCTGGAATATTTTTATACTTTCTTGTTCACTGGCAGATCATAAATCTTGGACTTGATGTATTTTACCAGCACTTTTAGCAGTTCCGGATTTTTTACATGGAGAATTTCCTGAACACAATCTCGATACAAGTGTTACGATATACAAAGATCATGCGTGTAGTAATAAACACACAATTTCCCTCATAATGCCGGTTATAACGTATAACACATGTTATTTGATATTTCGCAGACGAATTGCTAATATGTGCTATATTTATACCAAAAACCTTTAGATGATTACAAAGAGTAGGGAAATTGATGTATTAAAAATGCAATATTTTCGACTGATCACTACCGAACACTATGCCTCTGCTGAGCACGATATATGTAGCACGAATACTAAGCAATACTAGTCTGAAATGACGTAGGGATACAGCTGGGTTTTTGGCGAAAAACCCGTTAAAGTAATGAACTTGATATCGTCGAAGGAACCTTAGCAGTTTTGATAAGGAGTGGTTTAGGCTCCATTTTTGAAAAACAACATTCTAAACAAAAATGAACGAGAATCTCCATTTTTTGTTTTATAATGAATCTATCACGTCTTTAGAAACTAGGCTTTCCTTGATCAGATTAGCGGCCACCGGTCAGTCGCGGACCTCAAATCGAAGCACCGGGCTGAACTTCTAGTTTTGAAAAAAATGACTAATCTACAGTATAAACTTTTGCTTAAGAGGTCACTCCCCATGAATGGATCTCGGCTCTTGCCTCGTGAAATGAGGTGCTGGATATTCATAACCGAATACCACTATGCAAAACGAAAGAATATAACTATAGCTTTTGGAAATTTGTTCCAACATCTTTTTAGGTTTGTTTTCTTGCATTAAATAAAATTAATGCGGTCCCATCAATAACCTATCACACCAGAAAAGAACGAAAATACAATGTACGTATATGCAATCCGCATTCTCTACGGGGCCCCGTCATGCACCGTTAGGTTACTTAACTAACGGCAGTGCGGGGGCTGTACTAGCGTGGGTTCAAAACATATACAATATCTACTAGTAAATAAATATATATATATATATATATATATATAAATATATATAACATTCTTCCCAGACATGATAATAAGCAACATCACAGAATCTTAGCAAGCAACACATAATGGTGGATAATCTTGGAGCCTCGGGTTTCATTTGAGACGCAAATGAGATCCGACGTTCCCGGTCGTGTGGATAGCCTGTGCAATGAAAACCTGGACCCCTATGAGCGTGGCAAGTTACCCGCCAATCCCAGAAGTGAGGCAACACCAATCAACAAAGTGAATGGGCCACCCAGTACTTCACGGGATCCGGTTGTTGGCTATACTGCCCTCAAGGCAATTATTGGAATCACAGACAGATGATTATGATGATTGAGGGAAGAGATATACGGATAGAACAGTCTTACCCAAAAAGATAGTACGCTATCTGGTTTGTCTTTATGATCATGTACATGCATTATATGGTATTACAGATCACTATTACATGTTGATAGAGCCCATAAGATTCTTTCTTGACTACCAGCATTATGATGGCGATCATATACGTGGAAGCTGGGTAGTCTATAAGCACAGCATTAAATGTCCTTAATCATGGGAGTATCGAGATTGGGCATTGATACTCCAGAGTAGACTTGTGTATACTTATCGAGACCCCAACGGGGGGCGGTGGCCGGTCTCATAAGCCATTGGTGTCAGTTAGTCACCTAAGATAGTATACATGTGCTCATTATGTTATGAGTACACTGGACGGACTCGCCCGGAACATTCTAGATGGTATTATACCTATTGTCAGATAGCAGTTCCCAGGTGACATATGTACAGGTTAGTCTGTCGACCTGAGATCATCATTTGTCTCGTGTGAGTTCCCACTATGCTTTGATTACTATCCCACCAACACCAGCTGCCCACGTTTCCCCCCCCTCTTTTTAACTTCTTCTCATGTGAATGGAGTGAAGAATTGATTAAAATATATTAATTTAGGTATGGTTTTTGAGGCATGGATGGTTTGACTTGGAGAAAATCATGTACAGCACACCATTCTCTCCCCATTCCCTTCTCTGCTGGCCGAGAGCAGCTCATCCCCCCTCCATTTTTTTTTCTTTTTTTCCTTCCTCTTTGCTACAAAAAATTCCATCAAAATCCATTAAAATTCAACAAAAATCAACAATTTCCTTTACAATTTCAAGCAAAACCTTATTCTATCTCTTCTCAAGCCCAAATGGGTTTAAATCTTGGAGAAAGGAGGTGTCTTGGGAGGCTTGAGGAAGCTTAGGATTGAACTTTTAAGGTATAACTTCTAATCAAATGGTTACATTGTTCCTTAGGTGTGCTAATTAGAACTTTGAAAATTGTTTTAGTGTTAATTTCTAATCTAGTTTTTTTAGTTCATGGCTTGACTTTTAATTAGGGTTTAGAAAACCATTAATTAGTTAATTAAGTTATTTTGTTATCTAGTTTTATGCAAACTTAATTTAAGAGATTACTTTGCTTAAGTGGGCTTCGATATGTGTTAATTTTGGTTTTTCAAGTGTGAAATTGGATTCAAATTGTTGGTTATAAAAATCAAGAAAGGGATTTGTGTATGGATATAGGTTGAAGCATGGTTGTTGTGTTGTAATTTTAGTGTAGTGGCTAACTAATTATGCGGTTGGATGTTTATGCTAGGTTGTAGTCTTTTTGTCGCAATCGGCGATGTTTGCACCGTTTTTTTTTAATGTAAATGCTTACTAGTTTTTATATAAAATTATGTGGTTAATTATTTGTGTTAACTTGATTATTTTTTTTAGCATATCCTATGACTTTTATGATGTGTGAGTGCGGAATTTTGTGTGATCGGGTTTTAGTTTTGCCGGGCATCCCAAAACGACGATTCTAGTTAGTTTTGCGATTTTCGTGTGTTTTCCGCGCACCTTGTGCACGTTGTGCCTAGCTTGTGAACGTGGATATTTTCGTTTGGGATTTGCGCCGTTTCATAATATGTAACCTTATGTTTTGTATTGATGCAAATTCCAGGATTGGTCACGGAAACTTCGGACGCGGCACGAAAAGGGAAAGCGGTGATTGGACGTAGCTAGCTGAGGATTCCTGTGAGTAGATGTAACGTCTACGGGGGACTATCGTTGGATTGCGCAAGTCGCCCGATAGTTTTAGTAGCTTAAAAAGATTCTTAGTAATGTTAGTAATTAGGGGTGTAATACTTGTATGATTATTTGCTACATCCATGCCTTATATTGACATATTGTAACACCTTAGAATGTGTTTTGTAGTTAATTATATTTTAATATTTGGTTTTTAATAAAAAAGTTTACCAAATTGGTTTTTAAATATTTTATCCTAATTATTGAGTATTTTATTAGAATTTTATTAGGCACACACACACTTGTGCATGTAAACTAGGATGTAATTGTGGTTTAACCATCTCTTAATCTAGTTTAGGGCCTTGTTTTAGTGCTTTGGGTTGTTAGGTGTTATGGTTGTTTTTAATTAAAATGAATTTAAAATGGAAATTTAAATATTGGTTGACTTTGGGAGAGAGAGAGAGAGCATGGGCATCATGGCTTTGCCCATGCCTCATTTATTGAGGTGAGAGGGAGTGAGAAGAGAGGAGGGGTTAGCTTGTTGATTCTCTCATTTCTCATTCTCTTTTCTCTCATTTCCCTCACTCTCTCAAACACAACACACACACACACACTCACTGCATCAGAGAGGCAGCAGCAGAAGCTGAAGCAGCAATAGCAACAGCAGCAACAGAGTGAGAGAGAGAGAGAGAGAGAGAGAGAGAGAGAGAGAGGGCCGCAGCTGCAACAGAGAGAGGGAGAGGCAGCAGCAGCAGCTGCAGGGATCATCATCATCATCATCTACACAATAACAACAACAACAACAACATCATCAGCATCACCATTCTCCTCATCAACAGCAGCAGCAGCTTCAGAGGCAGCAGCAGCAGCTTCAGAGGCAACAGCAGCAGCACAGGCAAGCAGCAGCAACAGCAGGAGCTCCAGCAACTTGGAACAGCTCCACACACTTCTTCTCCTGTTCTTAGGGTGCTACAGGGTAATTTCTGAACCCCATTTCATGTTTGCTTAAGTTTTGTGTCGTTTAGTGCTAAATAGCTAAGTTTAGTGCTAATTGTGGTATTTAAGTGGAATTGTGGATAATTGTTGATTTGGTTAGCTACCTTAGGTTGGTTTAGTGTTAGTTAGGCCACTGCAGCTAAGAAATCCCCAGATTACACTAAAATACCATATAGTTTGTGTTTTGTGCAAAATTGCCGTTTTTAAGCGATATTTGTGACTTTTGTGATCTGCTATAGTCCCGGACCTTGCAGAGTAAAATTGTGGAAACTGGGACATGATACCTAGGTCTAGAACACACCACCAGAAGACGAGCCCCTACCCCCTTGTTCAGGCCACCAATTTATCCAGATTGGCCGCAATTTGCGGCCAAGTTGGGGAGTTGGGTGTTGGCCTTTTGGCTAGGGGTCCCTGCTGTGTTGTTTAGGTCTTTGGCATGTATAGTTTTGCAATATCTTGCCTGTAGGAAAATCTGGGACTATATGTCGCTTTTGTGTTTAGTTGTGTTTGCGCGATACGCGCGATACGTGAGTGGGTTCTGTGATCCAGCGTATCGCGGCGTGTCGTGATGGGTTTTAGACGCGTATACACACGATTCAGCGTATCGTGCACACGCGCGTTTAGTTCGCGACACGAGTTTCTCGTTTCGTTTCGATATCGCGTTTCGCGAGATATCTTGGCTTATATGTGATTTTCATGTTATATTTACAGGTTTGCAGGCAGGAGCTACGGACACGGCTACAGGGGGAGCAAGTGATAGGATTCACCCAGCGGGGAGTTTAGGTGAGTAGATATAACATCTACAGGGGAATCGCCCGCATGGCGTTATGCGTCTGGGCTAGGATTCAAATTCCTGTCGCACATTCTACGACATTGTAGAATTGCGCTTTACTGCATTTCCTAGATATAGCTATATACTGTGACTAGCAGCCGTAGGACACTGCACACATTATTGACGGTTCATGTTGCACGAGCACGGATTGCATGCTACACACACACCGTCAATAATTGCCATGTCACACACTACCCCTTGTAGCTACCATTGCTTACCACACTTGACATCTAGCTTATCGGTATACCTATAGTGTATCATACCTTTAGTGATAGGTATATTTTCACTTTGCGATACAGCTACAGGTATACCTCCTACATATTTTACTTACACCGGGAGGGATTTCCTACATATGTTACTTATACCCAGGGGGGTATACGACATCAGTTCCTATAGGTAGATACCTATACTTTGCTACACCTGTATGTTAGATACATATTCAGTTGTTGTCGCACATTCACATTTACTGATGTTACTTAGCTGTACCTTACCATGATTTCGCATACATCTGGTTCAGCTATATACTTGTGTTTACCTGCTCGCATTCAGATATATCTCATATATTTATTCTTGGATTGCGCATTGTTTATCTGGTTTTTATATGATGTTTTCGGGATTTGGGAACCGCGGGAGTTCATGAAATTATGCATACATGAACAACCCGGTTTCCTTGATATGATATTTCGAGCGTCCCCCATGAGTTTTATCGGTGCTGATTTTATGCTCCATACGATGGATGGTTGCCGTATGGGAGTACATGGTGGGGCCCGGTATGGTTCCCCTCGGCAAGAAGATCGATGGGTTTGCCGATTGAGCCTGGAGGCGGGCGAGTACCTACCGGTGATTGTTTGGACCTGGCAGTTGTCTGGAGGCTACTGGCCAGAGTAGAGAGATGGATGCGGGATGACCTGTACTGTCGAGGCCGAGGGCCGACACTGCAGACGGACCCCGTGGGCTGATCCGGACTGACGGAGCCCCATATACGAGGATTTCTGTGCCGATGCTTGGCACACGGTTTCATGATATTTCTTTAACCCCCTTTTTGTATATATAACAGGGGATTTAGCCGTTGTTATATATACCCTTACACCAATATTAGTGGTATGGGACGCTAATATATGTGTATTTCCCCCATCATATCTATTTCTGTACATATATTTACCTTTAGGATGCTAGAAACTTACTTGAGATTGGACTTGGGATACTAGGTGATTCATTGGGATTTGGACATTGGATATACCTATGTGATTGGTGACTTGTATATTCGGGATATAGGAGATTACTCGACATTGTACATTGAGGAGATGTGAGACTTATTTGATGTGAGTGCCCAATGGTGGGGCCTGGTTTGAGGATTTGGGATTGGAGTATCTTAGTGGATTGCGATCCTGCCACGACGTCAGGTTTCCGTGGAAAATGACATATTCCACCCTACACCTCACCATTACCTATCTTATGCACAGATTCATATATTGGTAGTACTTGTAGTGTACCCTTATGATAGTTGCATATTTGCTTTCTCATATCTCTATTGCATAGACATTGCATACTACTATCATGCCATCATTGCTTCACATATTGATTGTACCTGCTAGTGTACTCTCCCTATTTCAGCATTGCATGATATATTATTATTGTAATCGCATATCTTAGATTCATGCTGTACGTACATTCCTGCGATTACCTGCATATGTTTTATACTATTCACGAGTTGGCAACTCACCCCCGTTGTGCCACAGGTGTTTCAGGTTTTTCCCCAGAGTAGTCGAGGCAGGCTATTCCCCTATCCAGCTATCCAGCTACCACCTTTTGCTACAGATACCGCATCAGCTCACAGTACCATTTTGCATAGGTGGGTTAGACGGTTATCTGTATTATATATTGTACCTTCGTTGTATTGTACTCTCCATCTACTGATGTATTGTTGACATAGAGACTTGGTGAGGACGTAGTGTGTATTATGGTGGATTTGATGTCTTTATATATGCAGCTTTTTCTCTACTGTCCTTGTTCTTCTGTTGTATTCATATTGACTAGTCTTTAGAAAAAAATAGGGTGTTGCTAAAATTTTAAAGAAAGAAAGCAAGACTTTTAAAGAATTTGGGTTGCGATTTCAATTGTTTCTAAACTTATATTATCTTTTTCCGTATTTTTCTTGGTTTAGATTTCTGGGTTTGGCTTTCTTTTACTACGTTGCGTCCTTAGGCGTTGCGTAGTATTAGGGCCGTCACGGGCCATTCTTGGGTGGTGACAAAGTTGGTATCAGAGCGTTAGGTTTTACCTTTCGGAGTGTAGGATGACCTTAGTATGATGGAGTAGGTAGCTTAAGCGGAGTAACGTAGTGTGTGTATGTCTGCAGCATACCCACAGCGCGGTACCTTGCATTAAGTGACCTAAGTACAATTTGCTTGACATTCCTTCCTTGATGATTCATATCTTTGAGATTCGATTTCCTCATTTTTATCGAATCTCATCTTATATCTATTTAGAGCCTTGCCGCCGATGACTATGGGGACCCAGAGCGATGCAGCGAGGGCCGAGGTCAGAGTTAGCTCGGGTGAGACGAGTACTGACCAGGATGGCACTCTAGTTGCACAGGTGCAGACGGATCAGCCTACGACCTATACTATGGATAGACTGTTGGTAGAGATGCAGGAGTTCCGCCAGATGATGAGTTCGTTAGTTGACGTCGTTCGGGAGCTACGACAGGAGGTTGTCACCCCCATTACTCAGCTATCCCTTAAGATCAGTATGCAGCAGTCCGTCACCTACATAGCACCAGTGGTTGCAGCTCCAGTTGACGAGGCGCATATTCCAGAGGCTCAGAGGGTTCCAGGGCAGTGGAGGACTCATACCAGCGTACCAGCCTAGGGACAGAGGTTTGGTCGTCGAGACAGATTTCGTGGCCACTACGGGAGTAGCAGAGGCTTAGGACGAGGGCAGTTGTTCAGCTCTCAGCCCCAGGATGGTCAGCAGTCAGCACGTGGATGTTTTCGATACGGAAGCCTTCAGCACTTCGTTAGGGATTGTTCCTTAGCACCTCGTCATGATCGTTTCCAGAGAGGCCGTGGACGTGGAAGATTTGCTCAGAGGGCTCAGGCTACCAGAGGAGTTCATCCAGCTGCAAGGAGAGGGCAGACACAGGAGTTTGCTTCTACTCATCGGGACGCGCAGACGTCCAATGTGGAGTTTTCAGGTACCCTTGAGTTATATTTTATTTTCTCTTGGTGTAATTTCTTGTTTCTTGCTTGTACCGTGGTTGGGTAGATTAGTCGTAGTTGTTTTAACTTCTGTCAGCGATTCTTTTGTTGCGCGACACGTATTTCAGTTTTGTGCCAATCGGATAGGAGGTAGAGATTCGTCCGTCGTTTTGATCCTTCTAGAGATGTTGGATTTGACGTTCTCCGGGGCACGGATTGGTTAACTACGTTTTAGGCGTCTGTGGACTACCGTGTGGAAACAAGTTAGGTTTTGTTTTCCCCGGCAAGTCAGTTCTTGTTGTGTAGGTGGATAGTTGTGCCGCCTTTCACAGCTTGAATTCAGCCTTTTTCGCTATATATGAGATTTGTGATAGTTTTGAGGTGTCGTTGCTGGACACAGGTTCTTGTTGACTCTATTGGTATTGTACTGGTATTTCAAAAGAGATTCCTAAAGGAAAAACATGATTCTTATACTTACACATTCAGATCATGAGTTGATTCGCATTGCATTCATACCTGCTAGTATATTCATATTGCATACATACCTGCTATTATGTCCTGCCTTACCTGTATTTTAGATGCCAGGATGCTTGTGTGCATGCTTTCGATAGCCTGTGTAGATGTTATTTTTTACTCACGAGTTGGCAACTCACCCCCGTTATGCCACAGCCTTTTGCAGGTCCGCTCCGTCAGTACAGTAGCGGCGGGCGCACTTGCTTCTTTTGCCTCTTTTTCCTGGACTCGATGGTTTGCTCTTAGGTGGGTTATATTATTATTTTTGTACCACCTTGTATATTCTTTGTATCGAGTGTACTCCATCTACTGTATCTACCAGTATTGTTGTATATTGACCTAGAGATGAGACTGTGAGATTTGTGGACTTTTGCTGTATTTTGGGGTTGAGCTCACTTGAGTCGACATGCTGTTTTTCTCATGCTTCTTATGATTATTTTGCATGTTGTTGTTTTATATTGCATGGGATTTGTCACCGCCTTGTGGTGAAGAGCTAGCTCCCGCTTGGGGATGCCATATTTGTTGGATTTATATATATTCTTGTTGTACCCATTTTGGGGGCATGTATTTATAAAGGAGACTCTGCCGAAATTTTTGGAAAAATTGATATTGTTTTTAAAAAGGTTTTATATGACTTATTTAATAAACTCGCTTTCAATTGATTGGTTTTTCTTCACTCTTTTGCTTATTTGGTTTTGGTTTTCTGGGCTTTGGCTTACTTATTTTACGGACGTCTTGAGACGTTCGTAAACTTAAGTGCCAGTCACGTTCCGTACCCTGCGGGTCAAGACAAAGTTGGTATCAGAGCGATAGGTTTCACCTTTCTGAGTGTAGGATGACCCTTAGTAGATGGAGTAAGTGACTTAAGCAGGGTAGCGTAGCGTACGTATGTCCGCGGCATACATGCGATGCGGTACTCCGCCTAAGTGACTTTAGGATATACTTGCTTGAAATTCTTTCTTCAATTCCGTGTATCCTATCATTCTTTTGCACCGTTCTTACTGTCCTGTTTCCTATAGCAGTCGCTATGCCGCCGAAGGCTACGAGGGCACAGAGGGCTGCCGCTCGAGACGAGATTCGAGCTGGCTCGTCCGAGACTAGGACTGAGCAGGGTGGTATGCCGACGCCATAGGGACAGACTGATCCACCTTCCCCAGGCTGTATGGATAGGCTCGAGACTGGTATGGAGGAGTTGCGACAGATGATGGGGGGCATGCAGGAGCTACGTCAGATGGTAGGATCCCTAGTTGCAGCCAGTCGTACACCGAGGCCGGATGACGTACCTACTACATCACAGACGACCATGATACCTGCTCCTACTACTACCACCGTGGCCATTCCGGTTTCGCTACAGGATTTCATGAGGCTGAGACTTCCAGTATTCACCGGCACCGAGGCAGCGGAAGACCCACAGACGTTCCTTGACAGTTTTGCCAGGATCTGCCGTTCGCTGAGATGTTCGGATGATCGATGGGTAGAGCTTGCGAGTTTCCGACTAGAGGGTCTCGTGCAGACATGGTGGGAGTCAGTCTTGAGAGGTCGAGCTGCAGGTCTACCTCCTATGACTTGGGCCGAGTTTACAGCGGTCTTTCTAGCTCGTTTCCTCCCAGAGAGCGTTCGTGACGCCAGAGCTCGTAGCTTCGAGGCCTTAGTCAAGACACCTGGGATGACGGTGTCTGAGTATGACATCCAGTTTACACAGTTATCCCGATATGCTCCGTGTTTGGTGGATACCGAAGAGAAGATGGTGAAGAGGTTCGTACAGGGACTTGATGCCCAGCTATATCTTGCCGTTGGCGCCCATCATTTCGACACTTATTCAGCCGCTATGGACACAGCATTACGGATGGAGGCACGCATATCACAGACTTCGGCCGTTTCTGGGCCGAAGAGGATTCACACTGATGTACCGTCTCAGAGGCAGCGCGCCAGATTCTTTCCGAGAGATAGGCCTGGCAGAGGATTTGGACGGGGACAGTTATATAGTTCATATCCCCAGGGACAGCAGCCGTCGCCACGGTGTTTTGGGTGCGGGAGTCCGCACAATCTTGTCAGAGACTGTCCGGCGAGACGACAGGTAGCAACGACAGTTCCGCATGTGACCCTACCACCATCACCACCCTCTCATCAGAGAGCCTTACTTCCTACCACAGGCGATGCTCCACGCCAGTTAGGTGCACCCAGAGGCCGTGGACGCGGCGGTCCTATTCAGAGAGGACGAGGAGGCAAAGGCCGAGGTCGAGGTCAGCCCGCTATCGGTGGAGGACAGGCCCGAGTATTTGCTTTGACACCGCAGGATGCGCAGGCATCCAATGCCGTTGTGACAGGTACCTTATCCGTATGTTCTTTCGACGCTCGGGTATTATTCGACCCAGGTTCCACACATTCGTACGTCTCTACACACTTTGCACCGATGTTGGGCCGTGAGTCGTCATCGTTAGATCATCCGCTTGTTGTTGTTACTCCGGTAGGCGAGTCGTTTGTCGCTCGTTTTGTATTTCGATTGTGTTCCGTTCGTATCGGGGAGAGGGATTCATCGGTTGATTTGATTCTCCTCGATATGCTGAACTTTGATGTGCTTCTGGGCATGGATTGGCTAGCCACTTGTTATGCTTCGGTGGACTGCCGTGAGAAGGCAGTCATATTTAGCTTTCCGGGAGAGCCAGTCCTTGTTATTCAGGGAGACCGCAGCGTCACCCTTCCCTACTTGATTTCGTCTCTTCGCGCTGGTCAGCTCTTGCGGAAGGGATGTCATGGATTCTTAGCGTATATTTGTGATACTCGAGCTGCAGAGGTTCTGTTGGACCGGGTCCCGGTTGTTTGTGAGTTCCCTGATGAGCTACCTGGGCTACCACCTGAGCGCGACGTTGAGTTCTGCATCGATTTGATTCCCGGCTCGGGGCTTATTTCTTTACCGCCTTATCGGATGGCTCCAGCAGAGCTTCGAGAGCTGAAGGATCAGTTACAGGATTTTTTAGAGAAGGGGCTTATTCGACCTAGTGTTTCTCCGTTGGGTGCTCCGGTCCTGTTTGTCAAGAAGAAGGACGGATGTTTGCGCTTATGTATCGACTACCGCCAGCTGAACAAAGTTACCGTTCGGAACAGATATCCGTTGCCACGCATTGATGATTTGTTCGACCAGCTTCAGGGTGCGGGGTATTTTTCGAGGATCGACTTGCGCTCAGGATACCATCAGCTGCGAGTTCGACAGGAGGATATACCGTGGACAGCTTTCCGCACGCGCTACGGCCACTATGAGTTTTTGGTGATGTCGTTCGGACTCACTAACGCCCCAGCAGCATTCATGGATTTGATGAACCGTACATTCAGGCCGTATCTTGACTTGTTCATCATCGTGTTTATCGACGATATCTTGGTGTACTCCCGGAGCAGAGAGGAGCACGAGCAGCACTTGCAGATTACGTTGCAGACTCTGAGGGAGCACCAGCTGTTCGCAAAGTTCTCCAAGTGTGCATTCTGGCTGGACAGCGTCGGACTCTTGGGTCACGTGGTTACGAGAGACGGCATATGTGTGGACCCGAAGAAGATTGAGGTTGTTCAGCAGTGGCCCCGACCTACATCGGTTACTGAGATCCGTAGTTTTCTAGGCCTGGCGGGCTACTACAGGCGTTTTGTTCAGGACTTCTCCCGTATAG
This sequence comes from Agapanthus africanus, assembly GCA_030015575.1. Lineage (NCBI taxonomy): Eukaryota > Viridiplantae > Streptophyta > Magnoliopsida > Asparagales > Amaryllidaceae > Agapanthus > Agapanthus africanus. Next base: position 200,327,543 of record JASDDO010000006.1, read on the forward strand.
CTGCACCTTTGACCGGTTTGACCCGGAAGGGAGTTCCTTTCGTTTGGACAGAGGAGTGCGAGCGCAGTTTTCAGCAGCTACGGACTTGTTTGACTACGGCGCCGGTATTATCTTTGCCTTCGGGATCAGGCGGATTTGTGGTCTACTGTGATACTTCGCGAGTGGGGTTAGGATGCGTATTGATGCAGCATGGCCGGGTGATCGCATATGCTTCTCGGCAGTTGAAGATGCATGAACAGAACCACCCCACTCACGATTTGGAGATGGCTGCAGTGGTCTTTGCACTGAAGATTTGGCGAAATTATCTATATGGAGAGTCGTGCCAAATATTCACAGACCACAAGAGCTTAAAATACATATTTCAGCAGCGAGACCTGAACCTCAGACAGCGTCGTTGGATGGAGTTGGTGAAAGACTACGACTGCGAGATCTTATATCACCCAGGCAAGGCGAATGTAGTGCCAGATGCTTTGAGCAGGAGGCCCGGGGGTAGTCTATCCTATTTGCGCGCAGTGCAGAGGCAGTCGTAAGCAGATTGGCAGATGTTATGCGACAGCCGAGTTGAGTTCGAATTCACTCAGACAGGGGGACAGCTCGCGCATGTTTGTGCACGCCCACAGTTGCTTGACCGTATATATGAGGCACAGCGCAGAGACGACCGTTGCTCAGAGATCATGGCACAGATGGGACAGGGCAGATTTTCCGAGTTCATGATTGATGATCAGGGGATTTTACGCTATGGATCTAGACTGTGCGTACCAGATGCTGATGGATTGCGGCGCGACATTCTTGAGGAGGCACACCGATCAGTGTATAGTGTCCACCCCGGTTCCACCAAGATGTACCATGATATGAGAGTGACCTACTGGTGGGACAGGATGAAGAGGGACATTGCGGAGTTTGTATCGAGATGCCTGACTTGTCAGCAGGTCAAGGCCGAGCACCAGAGGCCCGCAGGAGAGCTACAGCCGTTACCCATTCCAGAGTGGAAATGGGAGCAGATTTCGATGGATTTCGTTGTGGGTCTACCCAGGACCAGTCGAGGGTATGACTCCATCTGGGTGATCGTAGATCGATTGACGAAAGCGGCTCACTTCCTGCCAGTGAAGACGACTTTCAGCTTCGCTCAGTATGCCCAGCTTTACATCGACGAGATCGTGCGGTTGCATGGCGTACTGACTTGTATCGTGTTAGATCGAGGCACCCAGTTCACCAGCCGAGTTTGGCAGAGACTTCAGGAGGCTTTGGGCACTCATTTGAGCTTCAGCACAGCGTTTCATCCGCAGACCGACGGACAGTCAGAGCGGACCATTCAGACTCTCGAGGACATGCTCAGAGCGTGCGTTTTAGACTTCGGCGGTAGCTGGGATCGTCATTTACCTCTAGTGGAGTTCTCCTACAACAACAGCTTCCAGGATACTATTCAGATGGCACCTTTCGAGGCATTGTATGGGAGGAGATGCAGATCGCCCGTCTGTTGGACAGAGCTCAGCGAGAGCAGTATTTTGGTGCCGCAGCTTATTGAGGAGACGACAGCGAAGATACAGTTGATCCGAGACCGGATGAGAGCGGCGCAGAGCAGGCAGAAATCGTATGCGGACAGGCGCCGTCGCAGATTAGAGTTCGCAGTTGGCGACCATGTTTTTCTGAGAGTCTCTCCGATGAAGGGCGTGATGCGTTTTGGGCGAAAGGGGAAGCTTAGCCCTAGATTCGTAGGTCCCTTCGAGATCCTCGAGCGTGTCGGCGTTGTTGCATATCGTTTGGCCCTTCCACCCAGCCTTCCCGATGTTCACCCCGTCTTCCATGTTTCGATGCTCCGCAAGTACCTTCACGACCCTTCGCATGCGATTCAGCACCCGACAGTCCAGCTTGAGCGTGACTTTTCTTTTGCAGAGCAGCCGGTGGCCATCCTGGATCGGCAGGTGAAGACGTTGAGATCGAAGATTATACCGACCGTCAAGGTCCTTTAGCGTGGCCCGAGCAGCGAGGAGGTTACCTGGGAGACCGAGGGCGAGATGAGGAAGAAATATCCCTATCTCTTTGAAGGTACGCGTAGTTATATTTTTAAATTCGGGGACCGAATTTCTTTAAGGGGGGAAGATTGTAGCGCCTTGAAAAGTCGTTTTGGTGTTTTCCCGAAAATCGGTGAAAATTTGGTATTTTTCCGTAAATCGTCTTTTTTGTTATTTTGCAGTTTAGGACTAATTATACCTAATTTGGATAGGTAATTGCTAGTTTTTAGTAGCAAATGAGTTACTTATGAAATTCTAGTCGTTTAAAAAATTTCCCTAATTTTTCAATTTTTAATATTATTTTAAGCCGGTAAGAAAATACATTAAATTAGCGATAAATACAAATTTAAATGGGCTAAATGTAAGCATTAAAATCATGTTAATTAAAATCTAGTGGTAACATAAATTTTTAGTATTTTATTTTAAGTTTTAACTAATTTTTATTATAGAAAACAAAAATATATTTATTTTGAACTAAAACTTGCAATTTTGGACTTGTGGGGGGTCTTTTTGCATAGAAATTTTTTGTGCAATCACTCAAATACTCACCCCCTCCATATTGTCCGGCCCCACCACCACCACTAGCTGCCCACGTTTTCCTCCCCTCTTTTTAACTTCTTCTCATGTGAATGGAGTGAAGAATTGATTAAAATATATTAATTTAGGTATGGTTTTTGAGGCATGGATGGTTTGACTTGGAGAAAATCATGTACACCACACCATTCTCTCCCCATTCCCTTCTCTGCTGGCCGAGAGCAGCTCATCCCCCCTCCATTTTTTTTTTCTTTTTTTCCTTCCTCTTTGCTATAAAAAATTCCATCAAAATCCATTAAAATTCAACAAAAATTAACAATTTCCTTTACAATTTCGAGCAAAACCTTATTCTATCTCTTCTCAAGCCCAAATTGGTTTAAATCTTGGAGAAATGAGGTGTCTTGGGAGGCTTGAGAAAGCTTAGGATCGAACTTTTAAGGTATAACTTTTAATCAAATGGTTACATTGTTCCTTAGGTGTGCTAATTAGAACTTTGAAAATTGTTTTAGTGTTAATTTCTAATCTAGTTTTTTTAGTTCATGGCTTGACTTTTAATTAGGGTTTAGAAAACCATTAATTAGTTAATTAAGTTATTTTGTTATCTAGTTTTATGCAAACTTAATTTAAGAGATTACTTTGCTTAAGTGGGCTTCGATATGTGTTAATTTTGGTTTTTCAAGTGTGAAATTGGATTCAAATTGTTGGTTATAAAAATCAAGTAAGGGATTTGTGTATGGATATAGGTTGAAGCATGGTTGTTGTGTTGTAATTTTAGTGTAGTGGCTAACTAATTATGCGGTTGGATGTTTATGCTAGGTTGTAGTCTTTTTGTCGCAATCGGCGATGTTTACACCGTTTTTTTTTTAATGTAAATGCTTACTAGTTTTTATATAAAATTATGTGGTTAATTATTTGTGTTAACTTGATTATTTTTTTTATCATATCCTATGACTTTTAGGATGTGTGAGTGCGGAATTTTGTGTGATCGGGTTTTAGTTTTGCCGGGCATCCCAAAACGACGATTCTAGTTAGTTTTGCGATTTTCGTGTGTTTTCCGCGCACCTTGTGCACGTTGTGCCTAGCTTATGAACGTGGATATTTTCGTTTGGGATTTGCGCCTTTTCATAATATGTAACCTTATGTTTTGTATTGATGCAAATTCCAGGATCGGTCGCGAAGACTTCGGACGCGGCACGAAAAGGGAAAGCGGTGATTGGACGTAGCTAGCTGAGGATTCCTGTGAGTAGCTGTAACATCTACGGGGGACTATCGTTGGATGGCGCAAGTCTCCCGATAGTTTTAGTAGCTTAAAAAGATTCTTAGTAATGTTAGTAATTAGGGGTGTAATACTTGTATGATTATTTGCTACATCCATGCCTTATATTGACATACATATGCGAACCCACCCTATAGGACACCTGCACCATTGCCAGGGTTTTTATACGCAGCACGAGCACTATTCATGCTTACACACACACCCTGGTAATTGCCATGCCACCACACTAGATAACCTATAATTTGAAACCTTTTTCTATAATTGATACTTAAATTTGTGCTATTGCCTTTAATTCCTTAAAATGAAATCGTAGGATTGCTATTCATGTGCATGTACCTCATCATATTATTTGTTCATGCCTAGTCTATTAATCACACATCGCAACTTGATTATTGATACCATATGCATTCATTATCATTGACATATGCACTTATGAGGATTTCTTGAGATTTTATGATATTCTGGATTTCGGGGGAAAGCCGCAAAATTTCTAAACTTATTATATTTTTTTTTAAATATGTAAATTGCGGTTTTCTAGTGATGTAAATGTCGTCCACCATGAGTTTGCTGTGGTTTTCGAGACCCGTTTCGAGGAGTTGGATGAACCGTCTTGGGTACATGGTGGGCCCGGTAAGGTACCCCGGGGCAAGAAGCTCGTGTTGCTGACGATGAGCCTGGCAGGGGACGGATTATCTACCGGTGACTGTTTGGGACGGCGGATATCCAGAGGATACCGACCGTGGCCGCGAGACGATGAGATATTGATATTGAGATGGGTCAGCCGGATTGCTGAGGCCGGAGATACTATGACATGGATATATGAGATTTGTGATAGTTTTGAGGTGTCGTTGCTGGACACAGGTTCTTGTTGACTCTATTGGTATTATACTGGTATTTCAAAAGAGATTCCTAAAGGAAAAACATGATTCTTATACTTACACATTCAGATCATGAGTTGATTCGCATTGCATTCATACCTGCTAGTATATTCATATTGCATGCATACCTGCTATTATGTCATGCCTTACCTGTATTTTAGATGCCAGGATGCTTGTGTGCATGCTTTCGATAGCCTGTGTAGATGTTATTTTTTACTCACGAGTTGGAAACTCACCCCCGTTGTGCCACAGCCTTTTGCAGGTCCGCTCCGTTAGTACAGTAGCGGCGGGCGCACTTACTTCTTTTGCCTCTTTTGCCTGGACTCGAGGTTTTGCTCTTAGGTGGGTTATATTATTATTTTTGTACCAACTTGTATATTCTTTCTATCTAGTGTACTCCATCTACTGTATCTACCAGTATTATTGTATATTGACCTAGAGATGAGACTGTGAGATTTGTGGACTTTTGCTGTATTTTGGGGTCGAGCTCACTTGAGTCGACATGCTGTTTTTCTCATGCTTCTTATGATTATTTTGCATGTTGTTGTTTTATATTGCGTGGGATTTGTGACCGCTTTGTGGTGAAGAGCTAGCTCCCGCTTGGGGATGTTATATTTGTTGGATTTATATATATTCTTGTTGTACCCATTTTGGGGGCATGTATTTACAAAGGAGACTCTGCCGAAATTTTTGGAAAAATTGATATTGTTTTTAAAAAGGTTTTATATGACTTATTTAATAAACTCGCTTTCAATTGATTGGTTTTTCTTCACTCTTTTGCTTATTTGGTTTTGGTTTTATGGGCTTTGGCTTACTTATTTTACGGACGTCTTGAGACGTTTCGTAAACTTAAGTGCCAGTCGCGTTCCGTACCCTGCGGGTCGTGACACCATGCAAACAGGTTTTAGTTGGGTACGGTCCCGAGCCGCATGGAGGCAGTGAGCAGATCGTCCAGGATTCGTCTCTCCCGGTATTAGGGGTTGATGTCGCGTAGTGCACGGGTGGCCATCACCAGAAATTCTTGGCCAAGGTAGTTGAGAATTACTGATTTGGATTGGTAGTTTCACAGTTGGTGTTGGGCTTCATACCGACACGAAATATCGCGTTATTAGGGGTCTGACTTTATCCATCCCCCAAAACTCGATATGGGGTACTCTTAGACGAACTGACCGAATGGTACGGAGATTATCACGGACAGGCTCAGTAGGGGTTCAGATGAGTTTGCTCGTCGGCTTTCCTTTCGCTCAATACCTGGGTAGCCGTTACGTACAGTTATTGCCGCTGACATGCTTGTGGTTAAATCTACTGCCAGCGTATTGACGAGTCTTGAGAGTCCCACACAGGGTTTTCCTGCTTTGGGCGAAACGATGTAGAGGCCGTATAGTTTTACGGCAGGGTTCGCTCATATACGTGCACTTGTGCACGTATCATGATTCGGACGGATAATACTAGTGGGTTTTGGTTTAAGCCGGATCCTAGTATTATATTATTGGATTATTTTCGTCTCTTTGTATTCGTATTTTTCCGAATACGGATACGGGTATGTATATACGGATGAGGGGTATTCTTGTAATTCATTACAAGATTACTTCTAGAAGATTCCACCTCATTTTTGTTTTAACCATTTTGTTAAATGGTTAAATGAGGTGCAGGATGAGTTGTTCTTTGCATTTATGGAAGCATGGCTCATAGGGTGACTCATGGGTGTGACTCATGAATTACTATTGTGGCATGCTTGATATTTGTGGTGTGAGATATTTGTGTGAGGCTTGATTCATTTTCTTTACCTCACAACACTTTAGCCATTTTTTCCATGGTTGCTTCAAACTCTCATCCTCAAGCTTCTTCTTCTACATCCACCCTAAAAGTCTCATGTGTTGAGAAACCTAGGGTGTTTGGAGACAAAATAATCCATCAATAGATTCTACATCCACTAGGCTATCTAGTTTAGCGAACTAGATACCCTTATTACCTCGGCTATAAGGTTGGAGCTCGAACTACAAATCCTCAGGTGGATCATCTTGGATAGCGGGAGACCGGAGATCAAGCTTGATCATGGTGGCCTCTAGGAGGTTAAGAAGATGGTACAAGACCGAAGGACTCGGACCATTCGGTATAACAATTCTAAACTACTATTATGTTTGCTAGATTAGGCTTAATGGTCGATCCGTATTATGGGGTTGTTCTAGCGCTGGTTTTATAAAAAAATTGTTCCGCATTCGGTCACGGTAGATGGCAAGGGCGCTGGCATAACCCAACATGGCATCGGAGCCAACCCATAAACCCTTATCTAGCGGTTTAAAAGATGTTTAAAGTAACGAAACCGAAACAAATCCGAAACAATACGGAAAATATTGAAGTTGCTGTCGAATTTTCAGAGCGTTTTAAATTTTTTTTAAACAATTGTAGAAGGCTACCCATCTTGTAACTAGAACACCCTCAAAACGTGAGCCAAAAATGCTAAAATTTGGCCGGCGAGATAGCCAGAATTCCCGACCTGGCCGGCTCCATATGGTTTTTGGGTCTTCAATTTTTTAGGGTGTTCTAGTCTCTTGAATATTGGTTTTTGGGTATTGTTTATTTTTTCCTAGATTGCATATTGTGTTATCCTTAGTTTGGGGACAATATGGAGTATTTTGAAGTCACTATTTTTAACACCGTTTAAAAGTTTTCAGTACATACATTACTATCTGCGACCGTGAATGTCATTAGAGCGGTACAACCCGACTAGTTGCTATATGTTCTATTAGACGGGTTTGCGAGCATGACATTCATGTTGATGTTCTGTGTTGTGCTGAGATTGTGGTTGGATTGTCGTGGTGGATAACCAGTAGTGCAATGAAAGTTGTACAGTTCTGATTCATTTGTATATTTGATATTGCGTGGCGAGCGTCCGACATGTGGACTGCCGTCTTATCCTTAAGCTTGTTTTTCTACCTCCACCGTAAAAGTCTCATGTGTTGAGAAACCTAGGGTGTTTGGAGACAAAATAATCCATCATTAAATTCTACATCCTCAAGGCTATCTAGTTTAGCGAACTAGGTACCTTAATTACCTCGGCTATAAAGTTGGAGCTCGAACTACAAATCCTTAGGTGGATCATCTTGGATGGAGGGAAACCGGCTATCAAGCTTGATCATGGTGGCCTCTAGGAGATTAAGAAGATGGTACAAGACCGAAGGACTCAGATCATTCGGCATAACCATTCTAAACACCTCTTTATGTTTGCTAGATTAGGGTTAATGGTCAATCCGTATTATGGGGTTATTCTTGCGCCAGTTTTATAAAAAAATTGTTCCGCATTCGGTCACGGTAGATGGCCAGTACGCTGGCATAACCCAACATGGCATCAGAGCCAACCCATAAACCCTTAGCTAGCAGTTTAAACGATGTTTAAAGTAACGAAACCGAAATAACTCTCAATCAATACGGAAAATATTCAAGTTGCTGTCGAATTTTCAGTCTTATAAATTTTTTTTAAACAATTGCAGATGGCTACTCATCTTGTAACTAGAACACCTTCAAAACACGAGCCCCACAGGCCAAAATTTGGCCGGCTAGATAGCCTGAATTCCCGGCTTTGCCGGTCCCACATGGGTTTTGGGACTTCAATTTTTTGGGTGTTCTAGTCTCTTAAATATTGGTTTTTGGGTATTGTTTGTTTTTGCCTAGATTGCATATTGTGTTATCTTTTGTTTGGGGGCAATATGGAGTATTTCAAAGTTACTATTTTTAACACCGTTTAAAATTTTTCAGTATATACATTACTATCTGCGACCGTGAATGTCATTAGAGTGGTACAACCCGACTAGTTGCTATATGTTCTATTAGACGGGTTTGCGAACATAACATTCACGTTGATGTTCTGTGTTGTGCTGAGATTTTGGTTGGATTGTCGTGGTGGATAGCCAGTAGTGCAATGAAAGTTGTACAGTTCAGATTCATTTGTACATTTGATATTGCGTGGCCAGCGTCCGACATATGGACTACCGTCTCTGCCAGTTTGTATATTACTTTCTTGGGGCACGACCGTGTTGAGGTGGAATGTCACCCTTGTACATATATTTTCATTTTCTGTACTAGGATTACCCCACGGTGGAGTGCTCGAATAGCCAGATTCTAGAGTGCAACGGGCCCGCATCTCATGGCGTTGAGACGGAGGGGGACTCACTCTAGAATTGGTGGGCTATTTGACCCATTCGTAGGGGGTACAGGTTGACCCAAGGAGGGGTGCTCAAGTTACCGAATTCCGTGAAGTGCTGGGGGCCCATTCACTTTGTGGATTAGGGTTGCCTCACTTCTGGGATTGGCGGGTATCTTGCTGCTCTCGTAGGGGTCCAGGTTTTCATAACACAGGCTATCCACATGACAGGGAATGTCGGGTCTCATTTGCGGATCAAATGAAATCCGATGCTCCAAGATTATCCGGCATTCTGTGTTGCTTGCTGAGATTCTGTGATGTTGCTTATATCATGCATGGGATGAATGTTATATATATATATATATATATATATATATATATATTTATACACTAGTAGATGTTATATATGTTTTGCATCCGCGCTAGTCCAGCCCCCGCTCTGCCGTTAGTTAAGTAACCTAACGGTGCATGACAAGACCCCGTGGCGAATGCGGATGGCATATACGTACATTGTATTTTCTTTCATTTATGGTCTAATATGGATTAATTGATGGGACTGCATTAATTCTTATTAATGCATGGAAAACAAACCTATATGATGTTATTGGAACCAAGTTTTTAAAATCTGACATTACAGACGTTTCCTTTTGCTTTGCACAGCGGTATTCGGTTATGAATATCCAACACCTCATTCGACGAGGCAAGAGCCGAGATCCCTTCATCAGGAGTGACCTCTTGAGCAAAAGTTTGTATCATCGAAATAACTTCACTATAGTCGATTTTTTGCTTTGCATCATGGTATTCAGTTAGGAATATCCTGCAACTCGTTCGATGTGCAAAGAGCCGAGATTCCTTCATAGGGAGTGACCTATTCAGCAAAAGTTTGCGCCACTATATATTCGTAAAACCACTCGGTTCCGTCAATGATATCAGGTTCAATATGTTAAAGTTTTTTCGCCAAAAACCAGCCGTCGCCCTCCGTCATTTCGGATTGGTAGTGCTTAGTATTCATGCTACGCATTTCGATCTTTAGTCGAGGCGTATTGTTCGGTAGCTATGCAATACTTTTCCGTTGCGTGATAATTCGATTGGTTAGAACAGTCGTGCGATCATTTTTATCTCTAGTCAAGGCTTGTACGGGTGGGTCTAATGCAATCAAGATAATGACAGGTAGAACTTGACAAGGACCTTTTGACATTTTGATCTTTAGTCAAGGTCACTTGGGTCCTAGTGGTAAAAATCACATCAGGGGTTTCAAACATACAGGAAACTTGCCAGGCATGCGCATACCTTGTGGAGTGTGGTGACTTGAATGGCATCCATCATGTTATCATGCGATGATAGTTGGATCCTGATTCCTACTAATGAGTAGGTGTTACTCCTCGGGTGATTTTAGATGATCCCGCCTAATTCTCCTTTTAGGGTTTTGATAGATCGTTTCCATGTCGTGTTTAGAAATATTTCACAACCAAAGAAATTTATACCGCAATCAATTAACGGTGTCGATGTAGCGCGTTAATGAATACGGATGGTCCACTGAGATGTGTGTTTTGATCGATCTTGTTTTAGATGAGTCGAAATTTAAAAGATAAAAGAAATTGCAATAAAATTGATTCAACATTTGTGAGTTTTTATTTTCAAGAAACTTAAAGAAAGTAAAGATCTAAAATCAAGAATCAAGAAATGTCCCAATCACTTTGATATATCAAGATATGAAGAGTAGCTTGTAGGATCCGATTGAGTTAATAGCTAATGATGAATCTAATAATTCTTAATCTTATCTATTGATAATTTGTAGCTAGATTGATGATGATGATTGAGGATTAGGGATCTTTTGAAGAAACTAGGGTTTCTCCTTCTATCCCTTGTCTTTTCAATCATGATCATTCGGATCTAGCCTCTGGCAAAGAAAACCATCAATCATTTGATCCCTAATTTGCAATGAAATAATCAAGAAGTCATTTCGCTCCAAATTAGGACATTAACGATTCTTTTTGCTAAAGTTCACAAATCTCATAAGAATTAAGACTAGTATTAAGATTTGATCAACATTAGATCTATCAATTCTCTCGAATACTCCACAAGCGGAGATTTACTCATGCATCATGAAAATAAATGAATCAAAGATCAAGAAATTTCAGAACGCAAGAATATAAAGAAAACAAGAATTTCAATTATCACCTTTATTAAATTGACGACTAATTACGCATTCTCTCAATTCGAGATTACAAGATGTTGCTCTCGATCGCTCCTTTTGAAGAGGTAACTAGATCAGTCGAATTTCGCTCCGCTCGATCTCCGTGAGTCGTGGATCATCGTGGATCTCTTGCTCGGATGAAGATTGACTTCGCGGATAAAGGATCGATGGTTGCTTGCTTGATTTGCTTCTCTAAATGATCTAGATTTGGCTTTTGATTTGGATTTGGGCTAGGGTTTAGGTATCAAGTTGTGTCACTCAACTTGAATTTGAATTTTGGCTCCAAAAGTGTAACTAACTAACCACTAAAATGTCTAACCTCTGAACAACCCCCAAACCCTAGATCTAGATCTCTTTTTATAACCACCTCATTTGAATCTTCCCTCCAAAGTTAGGTTGTTAGAGAGAGCCTTCTAGAATGAGTTTGTTAGAGGGAATATTCTAGAATGAGTTTGTTATAAGGAATATTCTAGAATGAGGTTGTTACAAGGAATATTCTAGAGTGAGTTGGTTATGCAGTGCCTTTTGGAAGAAGCCACGTGCTCTTTGAGAGTCTTCTGGAAGCTTAGGCCGTTACAAAAAGCCACGTGGAGAAATTTGACGCGCTGATGAGTTAACAAGGCCGCGGAACCGCGGCAACTCGGCCGACTCGGCCGTGGATCCGCGGCCATGTTGGTGAATTACTGCATGTAATTTCCAGGTAATTCTTCTGTTGGCTTTATGGCACTTTCCTGATGTCTAGAATATTTTTATACTTTCTTCTTTACTGCCAGATTTCAAGTCTTTGACTTGACGTATTTTATCAGCACATTTAGCAGTTCTGGCTCTTTTACCTGGAGAATTTCCTGCACACATGATCGCACGCTTTTGGCGTGTCGGATGTTCAAAGTTCTAAAGTTTACCGCGATCAGGACGGTGTCGCTATGCAGCTAGCCGGTTGAGCACGGGTCGATCCACAAGGAGATGGTTGTATTTCTGTTCTTGTCTTAGATGAGTCAATAAAGAATGAGTATATGTTTGTTTAAGTTTAACCTATGTGTTTTATTTGCAAGTATAAAGTTGTTAAGAAAAATATACGAGATTGTAAGCTAAAGAAATCCGTACTCAAAACCTTTGAGCCGAGTCTTGACAAATTGAAGCTAGAGCAATCGGCAACAACGTGGATTAGGGGATTTAAGCGCGGTATTCATGGAATCCGGCTTATTTACCCTTGTCCTTCCGTTCTTGTCTCTTGCTTTCGCCTCCGGCCAAACCGAACGCAATCAGTCGCGGTTAGGAATCACCGTTACCTTGTTAGGGTAGGGTGCCTAACGGAGCGCTTGCGTATCGTTTGGGCGGAGTTCAATGGAAAATAACGGGAAAAGAAAATGAGCAAAGAAACGTTAACTTACAATATCGTATTGATTCTTAACAACAACAATAATTACAACCCTTCACAAAAAGAACAAAAAAGAGCAAAAGAAAAGAAATGATTACAAGTAAGTAAGGGCATGGAATTTAAGAGCATGAAAGTAAAGCAAGGTAATAAAAAGCAAGAAATAAATAAGCAAGAAAAAGAACTAGAAACTAGAACTCAAGACAAGCATGTGATCAATAGCCAACCCTTAAACTTGCAAGCTCAATCAAGAGGTTGCAAGATCAAGAGAAGGGTAAAGAACTCATGTGAAATGAAGCACTAATTCCATAAGAAGATACAACCCTTGAAATCAATAAGAAACCCTTAAACTTTCAAGCTCAATGAAGAGGTTGAAAGATCAAGAGAAAGCAAGGATCTCAAGGGGAAGCTAAAACAAAAGAATGATACAAAAACCCTCATCTTCATTTCATCATCCACTCAAAAAGCTCTCACTACAATTTTCATAGAGGAAAGAATGAAAAAGAAGAAGAAGAAGAAGACTAAACTACACTAAAACCTACAAAAGAGGCACAAAGTATGGACACCTTGGCTTGGCTCAGATCCGGGGTATTTATCGGAAGGGAACTGGAAACCTAGCGCAAGAATATGGCTCCCAATAAAAGTACCAAACTACCCCTGAAAGTTGACACAGAGAGGGGCCAGTACGGCCGCGGTTCCGCGGCCTATTCCCCTTATTGGCCGCGGAACTGCGACCATCTTGGTGAGTTTGGTCATGGGGTTTTGTGGTAATCCCTGGTTTGATGTTTCCTCGTGTTTGCCAACTTTACACTGCACAAAATCTTCCAGAATATCTTCAGATTTCTTTGTCCAAGATTGCATTATTTTCTTTACTTTTGACTTCTATCTCCCTCGAGCTCCGCACACCCATTGATTCTTGTGCTGCCCCCCTCGTGCTCTGTGCTTGTCCCAGACATGAATGACCACTGTCATATGTCTTGTCTCTGGAACTGGTGCTCGGCACTGGACGGATACGGATGACCGGAACCCGGCTTTTATCTGCTGTGACAGATGTTCTGTATTTTGGCGTAACTGTGGAGATTTTGTCTTAATTTGCAATATTTGGACTGGAAACCTATAATCTGTAAATATGTAACAAACACGGATTTAAAAGTGCCTACCTATAAACACACGAGCATAAGAATGGGCGGTATAAAATGCAGTATTCTGTTATGAACAAATACCCCCAAACTTAACTTTTGCTCGTCCCGAGAAAAACCAATTATTCACAAAAAAAAAATCCTAACCGCACTTTCGCAGGGAACGTGATTGCACTGAGCGCGTGCAACAAGCCGTTAAACCTCTAGGTGTCCCTAGTAGGAGGAGTGTTGTCTCCTGAGGGTTTTCAGCGGATACTACCCACAAAATCCTGTCAAGCTAGTCTCATAAGTTAACATCGATTCTACTCCTACAGTTTAGTATTTACGTTAGAAATTCTATCATCCTAAGTTAGAAATATCCAACCCTAATGCTTCACACCTCCTATCTATTTAACCTTAGATCATATACGTTCCAAAAAAAAGTTTAGAAAGATGTTGGTTCTCCTGAGGTTTCCTTCTAAAGTGCGGCCTCAAATCAGGGATTTTTGTCAACTTTACAGAAAATAGAAGTCTTATTCTTCATTTCTATCTTTTGTCCAAACATCGATTGTATACCCCTACGTGTGTGTAAATTTGCACCCCTACACTCAAGAATTCAATTCAAGCTATAATACCCTTGCCCTAATATCTAATACTACTTCTTTTCATTAAGGATGGACGGATTTGCTCACACACCTTTCATGCGACTATTAATGCTTCTTGAGGCACTAACGGCCGATTACTGAATGTGTGAACTTTAAAGCGTAAATAGCAGTTTCCAGGTCTTGACTTTATTCTATTTTTTCTTTTTATTTTTATTTTTCTTTTTCAAGACCGGATATATTTTTCAATAATGCTCTTTTGGTTTTTAGCTTTAAATACCGTTTTTTCTTTCATACTAGGATTTCAGGCAAGAGTATTTCTAGGTATCCTCTACTATCCCAAGTTTTAAGGTGCGTGTAAGTGAAGTTTGTAGGGTATATATACTTTCTAAATTTGAACTTAAGAAAAGAAACTATTTTTCAGACTTATTCTTCAGTAAAGCTTCAATACTTTCCCTTCATCTTGACTTAGCTCAAGAACTGAACTCAAGATTACCTATTTCTCAAAAAAAACTGTAAGGACGTATACTTACCAAAGTTAAGCAGAATGAGGGTTATTTTTAGGGTTTTCAATTCCTAAGCCTAGAATTTAGTTATTTCTAACATATCAACTAAACTTTCAGAATAAAAATCTAAGTTATCCTATTAGCTAACTTGACGACAAAGTTTATATATTTTTTGTGGGTTTTTAATAAGGTGTGCAAAAGCAAAATATACAATTGAATGCGAAGGAAGAAAGCTTACCGAGCATACCCCCAAACTTAAACTTGACAGTGCCCTCACTGTCAGGCTATACCAAGAGGGTAAAAAATTGTCAGCGCTCTCTTAAAAACAAATTATATACAAAACAAAAAGGAAAACAAAATATATACAAAAAAGGAGTCCCCTCCAAACTTAAGTAAAACAATGTTTCCACTGTTAAGCGTTGAAGTTCAGGATTAGGGGGGAATGAGAATAGTATCAATCTATACAAGGCCTTACACAGGCCAAAAGTGAGCACCAACCATTCAAAGATTCTATCTCTGTAATGTGCTGGTTGGTGAAAGATTGCGGAGAGGTAAGAAATGGAGACTAAGCGAGACCGTATGGAG
Source organism: Agapanthus africanus (assembly GCA_030015575.1). Classification (NCBI taxonomy): domain Eukaryota; kingdom Viridiplantae; phylum Streptophyta; class Magnoliopsida; order Asparagales; family Amaryllidaceae; genus Agapanthus; species Agapanthus africanus. The sequence continues at coordinate 200,342,767 of JASDDO010000006.1, forward strand.
GAAGAAGCGGGATACGGTCTCGGTATATGAGAAGAAGAATGGCGGAAGGGAGAAAGAAGTGGAATACGAACTTGAGGGTGGAAATGGATTGAATAAATTAGTACAATCTGCAATGATCGATGTGAAAAGATGGATTGTACTAATCTATCAATATGGTGAGAAATGGGGTCAAATCCCTCAAGATTCGTGAGAAACCATGGGTAAGCCGAACTCGGTAAACCAGACATAGGAAGTGACAATGATACTGTTTCTTGCAATGTCGGAATGATGGAAAGGATGGGGGGAAGTGATTGAGGAAGGGTATCGATTAAGGGTTCAGGAGGATGTACACAGTTAATGAAAGGAACAGGATGAATTGGAAAATCCGACTCATCAATTAAAACTGGTTCATCCTTAAAAATATCCTCAAAAGTTTCCTCAAAATTCAGCTTATCCATGCAAATTTCATCAAAATCTAGATGCATATGGGGTTCGGAAAAAACATTTAATGACTCGGGATGATGAATTGGAGAGAAAAACTCTGCCAAATCTACAGGTTCATCATCCAAAATATTCCCGGCGTCAATATCCTCAATCAAGTGAAAATCAATATTCTCAGACACCTTAACAAAAGCATGGATATTAATCAATTCAGGTTCTAGAGTGGAGGTGTAGAGGTCAAAAGGATTGGGTGTGGTTTCACTTGAAAAGGACCCTTCACAATCGGGCAAATCAAACACTACAAAGCCACACAACTCATTATCTGTTCTATCTTTAATCAATGAATCGTTTGGAACACTAGATAGACATTCAAAACCGGAGTTGTGGGATTCAAGTTGAAACGGGTAGGCTTGATTCGGAAGGGGTACATCTCACTCTCTCCACTCAAATTCTCAACCTGTCCTACCGCCTCTTCATACATTGGAAAATTTGGAGCTAGTTGAAAATTAGCTACCGGGTCACTAGGTTGTATGAGGGCGGCCATGGACGCATTCAAATCCATCATCTGTTGGTACGATGCTACCCTAAAGTGTTTCAAAGACTGTTCCAGACTATACATGGGTTGTGAAGGGGTTTCAGTAAAAGATTCAAACTTGTTTGGATACTGGAAACTCCCAAAAGGCTGTGTAGAAGCAATGTCTAGGGAAGGTGCAAAAGTTGGGTAGGACTGGTAGGAATTGAATGGTTGGACAGGGGTTGGATCAACATTTGGATAAGAAGGTGAATGAAATTGTTGATCCCAAGAATTTGAAGTGGTGACAGGAGTGAAAGATCGGCTACGAGATTGTTCAATACGTTCTGCAATAGACATAGGTCTTGGAGTCGCAACATGACTCGAAGAAGGGGTATCAACGTAAGAAGGGGTGAATGTTTGAAATGGTTGATACAAAGTGGATTGCGGAGTCAAATTGTTTGTCCTAGACGCGTTTATCCGATCTCTCAATGAAATTTTTGGCATGGATGGATCGTTCGAAGTTCGGCCAAAGCAAGAACCGTAAGAAGTAATGTCTGGTTGTGGGTACCAAAGTTCGGCAAGAGTTTTGCGAGGTGGAGTACCCATGATATGAAGAGAGAAAGAAAGAAAGGCAGAGAAAAGGATGGGAAAAAGAATGTGAATTTTTTTTTTTTAGTTTTTAACTAAAGAATGAAATATATACACAAAAAGAATCTGGACAAAAACAATCACGACACAAAAATACCACACACCTAATCGTTCTAGGGTTCACCTAGGTCAACTAGACCTGCTCCAGAACTTGGTTGTCGAAGTAAAACTGTGTCGAGAAACGGGCTCAAGATACACTGATCACGAGGCCAGGTAAGTGCAGAGATAAGGGGAGGTTTTCCAACGCTTTCGTGAAGTTCCTTAATTAAATAACCCTTTCTCTTTTGGCGGTTTCGCCGTTAACACTTTCCTAGACACCCCGTAAACAATGTACCGTTAAGCGAGGTTCTAAACACGGTTAACTTCTCCTAATGTGCGCGAAGTCCTTAAGGCTTAAAGTCTAATTTCTTTTAAAATTTGTGCGGGTAAACGTTATACTTAAGTTCGTGATTTGTGGGCCACGGAAAAGGTGATGAAATCCTTGACCGTATACTGTGGGGTTCGCTTGCCCTTAAGTCCGTATTAATGTATGCAATGCGCAATTCAATAAAAATTCAATAAAGAATCAAACAATCGTTTTTTAGTTTAAGCTCGGCACTGCAACAAATACGGGTTAGTCAATTTTTAGCGTTTTCTAGCGAACTTGGAAAGAATCCTACAAAGAATAGTATATTGGATGCGTCGGATTTGAGAAGAAGGTGTTGGTAAAGTACGTACCGTTAAGTTTTTTGGTTAGGAAACCCCCGTTGAATCAAATTCGGTAAGCTTAAAAAGTTCGCTTGCGCGGGTCAAACTACCCGGATCTTTTGCACTGTACTTTGCAATCACCTTAGCCTTGAACGTACACTTTGCTCCCCACAATCGCCGTTTGCAAATCAGCAAAATTCTGCAGACTTGCTCACAAAAATTATCAAAAAAAAAACAAAAAGATTTTTTTTTAATATTTATAAATATATACAAAAAGAATATTAACCCGAATAACAAGAAAGAAAATACGCTACCGTCTCCCCGGCAACGGCGCCATTTGATCGCACGCTTTTGGCGTGTCGGATGTTCAAAGTTCTAAAGTTTACCGCGATCAGGACGGTGTCGCTATGCAGCTAGCCGGTTGAGCACAGGTCGATCCACAGGGAGATGGTTGTATTTCCGTTCTTGTCTTAGACGAGTCAATAAAGAATGAGTCTATGTTTGTAAGCTAAAGAAATCCGTACTCAAAACCTTTGAGCCGAGTCTTGACCAATTGAAGCTAGAGCAATCGGAAACAACGTGGATTAGGGGATTTAAGCCCGGTATTCGTGGAATCCGGATTATTTAACCTTGTTCTTCCGTTCTTGTCTCTTGCTTTCGCCTCCGACCAAACCGAACGCAATCGGTCGCGGTTAGGAATCACCGTTACCTTGTTAGGGTAGGGTACCTAACGGAGCGCTTGCGTATCATTTGGGCGGAGTTCAATGGAAAATAACGGAAAAAGAAAATGAGCAAAGAAACATTAACTTACAATATCGTATTGATTCTTAACAACAACAATAATTAAACCATTCATAAAAAGAACAAAAAAGAGCAAAAGAAAAGAAAAGATTACAAGTAAGTAAGGGCATGGAATTTAAGTGCATGAAAGTAAAGCAAGGTAATAAAAAGCAAGAAATAAATAAGCAAGAAAAAGAACTAGATGTTAGTTATATGTATGCCCTAGAGGCCATTACTGTACATAGGATGTATATTGTAGTGGATGCTGGGACATATATAGGGAGGACTTTCTTGCTCGACATGATAGTATGCTATCTGGTTACTCTTTACCTTAACGTGTACTCAGATTGTCTCTCTATTACATGTTGGTAAAGCCATTAGGATGTGTACTTGACTACATGGACTATGATGCGGATCATACTAGTGGGGACATGGTAGTCCATAAGTACATCCTTGAAAGTCCCTAGTCGTGAGTGTATCGAGATGGGGCATCGATATACCAGAGTAGACTAGCGTGTACCTTCTCGACCCATACAGATGGGCGATGGATGATCCCATATCCATCGGTGTTTGACATCAGAGATGATATACGGGTGCTCAGTAGAGACTGGGTACACTGGACGGACTCGCCGAGAACTCCCAGATGGTATTATACCTTACGTCAGATGGCAGTTCTCTGGTGATACTGGTACAGAGTAGTCTGTTGACCCGAGATTGTCATAGAGTCTTGTGTGGTTCCCACTGTGCTTTGATTTCAATCTTACCACTTCCAAGAGGGCGTGCAAAACGGTGGTTTTTCGGTACAGTCCCAAGTCATATGGAGGCAATGAGCGATAGGAGGGGATTCGTCTCTCCCGGTATAGGGGGTTGATGTTGCGCTGTGTTCGATTAGCTATAACAGGAAATCCCTGGCCAGGGTTGCTGAGATTTTCTGGTAAGTGTTACCAGTAGTTTCTCGAATTGTTATAGACCTCATATCGACACGACTTATCGAGCTATTGGGGTCTGACGTTTACCACCCCTAGGCAAGATATGCGACATATCAGACGATCAGACCGGACTGTACGGTAGTGTTACTGGTTGGATTCACTGGAGTGTGAGCGGGCTTGCTCGTCGATCTTCTGATCGCTCAATACCCGGGTGGCCGTTACGTTTAGCAGACCGCTTGCGGCTTGTGGGTGTTTGATATGATCATCACCTGCTGCCGGCATATTGACAAGTCTTTAGAGTCCTACACAGAGGTTTCCTGGCTCAAGCGAAACGAAATAGGAGCGCATATGAGATATGTGCGGGACCGAGAATAATGCGTGTATATGATACCGTATTCCATTCTCGCGATGAATGTATCGATTGGTTGTATGCGATATAACCTAGTTATCGATTCAAGCGTTGATTCGATAAGACGATACATAAGATACTAGTCGGTTATATGCGATATGACCGGATCGTTAAATCAAGTGTTGATTTAATGATTTAATGTATAATAATATATTTGATATATTACTTTGCATTAACTAGTATTGGTTCACTTTAAATGGATTTTCTCACATGGATTGTGCACATTGTATATGTGATATACTTTTGTACACAAGATTGTATCATGTTTGATGATACATGCTAGTTTGGGTTTGTGTAAAGAATTAAACTATGGTTACTTAAGTGGTTAGGGTTTCATTTCCTTTTCTCATTTATTTTTCTATTTATTCATTTTGGAAAAAGGAAAGCATAAAGAGAAAATGGTTGCTAACTTTGTTTGTATTATGAAGCTTCATGAAGCTTTGACCAAGTGACCATTTTGTCTGCATGTTTAACCCTAACCATTCATCTAACCTTAGTCAATTCTCTACACTTGACCATGGTTTGCTTATGATAAGTATTCTTTTATTTTCTATTTTCTAATAACTTATCATAACATTATCTTCTTCTTCTTCATCTTCTTCACATGAAGAAGCTTGACTTCATCAATGGTGGATTGATGAAACAAGTGAGAAATCCAATTCTAAAGTCTACCCACTTCCTATTTCTTCATCCTCTACCTCTTGCCAAGTAGTAGAGTGTGTTTCCTTCACAAGTTTTCATGGCTTGGTGAAGGTGGAGCTTGATCTAGTGATGCCTCGACGTAGATCATCTTCGGCACGTCGTCGATGACCTAGCCCGCTCTTTCTCCGATGAAGCCGACGCTAGAGCCCGGGACTTGATATGGACAGCGAGGAGACTTCATTGCGGAGCTATGGAGGTGGAGCACCGGATCTACAAAGGTTGTATTTCCATTCCCTTAGTAAAGTAGTTTACTAGTTGCTTCTTTCGCCTAGACATCTAGCTAACGATCCGTAGTCTAGGGTTTCTCGGCACCGTAATTTTTGAAACGGGCATGATTGATGCCTTGTGAGACCCCTTGGGAGTACCTAGGAACCCTACAGTGGTATCAGAGCCTAGCTAGAGCCTTAGGCGAAGTCTAGACGAAGTTTGAAACCCGAACGAACCGAAACCCTAACACAAACCATGCTCTCTGGACTTTTTCTAAAAGCTGGGTTTTTTCCAGATTAAAAATGCTTAAAAAATTCAGCAGGGAATTATAAGAATTACGGTGCAATTTTTTTCCCATGAACAGTTCAAATGGCGGCGGAACCGCGGCAGAAGCCTGGCTTCTGCGGCGGTTCCGCCGCAATTTGATGACTTCATCCTCATTTGTTTGCACAGTAACTTCTATTATATTATGCTGGACTTTCTGGGTATTTTTAAATTTTATTCAAAAGTTGAATTTTCTGGGGTTGTTTTGGGGATTCGGTGTTTCGATCGGAGTATCAGATTTTGTCTATTTGGCTTTCCGGATAAATTTTAGAATATGTTAAAAAGTTCGACCAGATATAAATACCCAATTTTTCCCCTGTCGGGAAATTTCCAAATGTTGGATTTTTCCGTAGTTTAACGACATTCTAAGTAGTGCAAGTAACTCGATGGACCTTCTAGAAGACAACAAACCTTAACTCGATTATGTGACCGTCTTGAACTGCCCTTTGAACCTTCGGGTTTGGGGCAGTACGGCGTGCCACATGTGAGGCGTTGGCTTGACCCTTCTACGGCTGGACCGTTGGTACTGAGGCACGAACTGAATGTTTTTAGACTTGTTTCATGTGTTGATCTGTATCAGGAAAACTTGGGTGTTCGATTGTTCGATCGGAAAGTTTAACATTTTCTAATTATCTGGAATGTGATACAATACTTGGAATTCATAAGAAGTTATGAGATAACTGAATGAATGTTATAAACATAGCAGTTTAGTCTCACTTGATCGGTTGATGCGGAATTTTGATGTGATCAAAAGTCCGTCGTAATCACGTAGCGTACGCGGATACTCGCCGGGTAAACTTAATAGACAGCCTCACCCCATAGCCCCGACCAAGTGACTGTAGGAGAACCCCGTCGCCGAAAGCATCCGTTCGGGTGCTCCCGGTAGCGGTGTTCCGCCTTGGTGCACTTCGTCGACGGTATCGGGGGTGCGACCGCCTACTGAAGTTTGCGACGAGCATTCGATCAGGATGTCGGGAATCCTGTTGAATTACCCGACTTGATATTGAAAAGTGTTTTCGATAATGAGACTAAAATGCGGGGTTTATAATTGTTAGGCATGTGATGTCTAAGTAATTCATTTGATTAGGCATGCGATGTCTAAAGAGATTGCGGATTCCAACTGTTGTAGTTTTACACTTTCTTTTCTGTGACCGTAAGTGTAATATGTGATATCGCCGGTTTCGTTGCTATATGTCAACGACAATTGGGATGCGCATATTTACTTACGTTGATGACATGTGATGTTATGTGTTGCTGGATATGTTATATTGGATCGTCGTGTTTGAATAGCCGGGGGTTTTATGTGAGATGAGTGTTTTTCATTTTCATTCATGTAAAAACTGTATGTAATATTCTTTTATTGGGGCGCTTCCAGGTTGCGGAAGTAGTCACCCTTTGTATATTATTTACTTTTCCGCACTAGGATAGACCCAAGGAGGAGGGCACAAGTAACCGGGTTCTGGAGTCCAGTGGGAGACCAACTCGAGGAGTCGAGTCCGGGTCTCCTAACTCTAGAATTGGTAGGGTTGCTTGCCGCTCTCGTAGGGGTCTAGGGTTGTGGGTTTGGCTATTCATCACGACCGAGGAATCCGTGTTTTATACTGGCTTGTATTGAAAACACGGACGTCCTAGTATATCCAATATTTCATATGTTTCTTCTGCTGCGATATCTGTGATGTGATCATGTGATGTTCTGTGATAGATACAGTATATAGTATATATGATATATTATATAGACGTTACTTATGTTTTACACCCGCGCTAGCCCTGCCCCGCTCTGCCGTTAGTTACCTAACCTAATGGTGCACGAGGGGACATCGAGGCGAATGCAGATGGCATAAGTGTACGTCGTATTTATCTGTGATGATTAGGTACTTAAATGATGGGACTTCATTAATGAGATTAATGAAATAAAAGAAACGTAAGTTGTTGTAGAATCGAATTTCTAAATAAAACAGGTAGCTACAGTTCATGCCTTGCACAACGGTATATATGATATATCCTGCACCTTATTCGATAAGGAAAGGACCGAGATCCCTTCACCGGGAGTGACTCCTTTAGCAATAACTGGCAGATGCTACACACTCGGTTTGTCTTTTGATTGCTTTTAAGTGTTTTTGCTTTGCACAGTGATATATATGATATATCCCGCACCTCATTCGATGAGGAAAGGACCGACGATCCCTTCACCGGGAGTGACTCCTTTAGCAAAACTAGAAAAGCCTCAAAAACACTCCATTTCAAAATCATTTGATTCTACAACGATATCAAGTTCATTACGCAATAGGTTTTCAGAAAAACCTGTCGTAGCCCTCCGTCATTTCAGATAAGTGGTAGTTAGTATTCGTGCTACGTTTGTTGGCCTGCGTCAAGGCGTAGTGTGCGGTAGCTAACTAGTATTTATTTGCTTATGCATATGATGCAGATTGGATTAGGGTAGTCGTACGACTTTGTTGGCCTGCGTCAAGGATCGTGCGGGTGGGTTTAATTCAATCAGGAAATGACGGGTTGAACTTGACTAGCGGACTATGGTTTGTTGGCCTGCGTCAAGGTCATAGGATGCTAGGGGCAAAATATTATCGGGAATTTCAAGTGTTGAAATTTGCAATGAGATTGCATACTTTCTATGAGATAGTTGGATCCCGATACCCGCTGCGAGTAAGAGTTACACCTGGGAGAGTTTTATACATTATAATTAGCCGATCAAGTAGGTGTCTAGAAAGGTGTTAACGAGGTTACGCCTCTGGGAAAATGAGGTTTACATTAATTAGGTTCGTGCGAAAGCACGGGGGACCTCCCTCAAAGTACCGACACTGGCCTGGCTGAAAGATTTGCGAACTTGTAGTGTGTAATTAATCCCGGATAGTCTTTCCTTTTAGGGTTTGAAGGAAGATTTGCTAAAAAGCAGTGGGAGCCATCCTGATTAGATAAAATAATAACCAATCTATTCTTGCTAGAGCGCACGCTGAGTGTTTTCTTCTCTCCCTCTCCTGGTAGCGACCATATCACGCCTTAATCAAGATAATAATACGGATAATTGACCGAACCCGCTTATTATACTGAGCTGGGGAACGTTGGTCCCGCTCCAACTTATAATTGCTATAAGACAGAGCAGGAAATAGGGGAATACCAGATTTCCCGTGCTGCCCAAACGAAGAAAGTGCATGATGATGCATCTCCTTTGGGTGTATTCGTTACAAAGAACTGTTTCTCAGTATCCTCTGCATCCTGGGTATATGATACCGGATCAGGATCCCAGATATGTAATCTGTTACATAGGGCTACAAAAGGATAGAAAAACTGACAACGGGTGATAAGTTTCATGAGGCAGAAAACGGGGCAAAAGTTGCAGCCAAGTCTGTTGGTCACTGTCACCCTGTATTGTAATACATTGATTCTGAACGAATGTTATTAGATACCGAACCTGATATACAAAATCATATCTGTCTCTTTATTAGTAAAGAAACGATAAAATTTTGTATTGTTGGATAATGTTTTGAACATATCCTATATCAAAAGTTGATCAGTTCAGGCACGTTATCTAAAAGCATTAATGTTCTAAATCAAACTACAGTTCTTCGTATACAGAACACACACAAGAGGAAGAGTTCAGAAATGAACGAATCCTTCTTGAGGTAAGGTAGACTAGGTCATATCAATGCGACCCGACTAGCTGAAGTTACATATAGATGCATATTTAAATCAGTTTGAATTTACATCTTGCGAAACTTGCCAGTCATGTCACAAAGATATAATGACACCAGCTCTGTTTATTGGAAACAGAGAAAGAGTTAATGAACTCTTGGGATTGATACATGTTGATGTATGTAAGGTCCCCTGTCTACACATGCCAGGACTGGTTCTTTATACTTCATTACATTCTCTGATGATCTTTCGAGATTCAGACCTATGTTCCTGTTGAAACATAAGTCCGAATCTTTTGAGATATTCACAGAATATAAGTTAGAAGTAGAGAACCAAAATACGGGTATAAGTATTATGTCCTTTAATGAGATCAAGGAGGAGAATACTTGTGCATAGAATTTCTGGACTATTCTAAAGGAGAATGAGATTCTCTCTCAGCATTAGTCCTCCGTATACACCATTGCACGATGGTATATCGGGGCGGAGCAATCACACCCGATATGAGCAACTCCCACTCGCCAATACAGACGGTACAGGATCGGAACACGTGCCTAGCAACAAACGACTCTCCCACAGGAGTGGTCACAACAAGCGGCTGATCAAGAAAACCGGACTCTCTACCCAAACTCGGCACGAAGTGTGTGGATACGTACGAGTGCGTGGATCCGGGATCGAACAACACGTGTGCATCAACTATACATACAGGAAGGATACCTGAAACCACCGTATTAGACGCCTGCGCGTCCTGATGCGTCAAAGCAAAAACCCGCGCCTGTCCACCACCTGCGACTGACTTCCCTCTGCCTCAGTCATCCCGTCCTCTCTGAACAACTCCTCTACGTCCACGACCTCTCTGTGTATGAGTCTGGCGCGGAGCAACGGTAGGTACAACAGGCAACGCCCTTTGGGTGGTGAAGGTGGTAAGGTAACATGCGGAGCTGCCGCCTCCCTCCGGTGTATCTCAGGACAATCTCTAACGAGGTGAAGTAGACTGCCGCATCTAAAGCAACCCCGCGGCGACTGCTGACTCTCCTGGGGATACGAACTAAACATCTGGCCTCGTCCCGAATCTCTGCTACTCCTCGTACCAGAACGATACCTGTCGCGGCGTATGAATGACTGCCTCCGTGCGGATATACTGGTACGAACTCTCTTCGGCTCTGGAACTACCGAAGTCTCAGCAAAGCGCTCCTCGACTAATAAGGCTGCGTCTACCGCTGCTGCATAGGTCTCGTAGTGCTGCGCGCTGATCGCAAGGAACAGTGGTGTAAGCAAGCCTCGAACAAATCTCTTGACTCGCAACTCCTCGGTAGCCACTAAGTATGGGGCATAGACTGCTAGCTCTGTAAACAGCACGTCATACTCTGCCACTGTCATCCCTGGCGTCTGGCGCAAGGACTCAAATCTGCGTGCTCGGGCATCCCTAACACTCTGGGGAAGGAAACGGGCTAGAAATACTGTCACGAACTCCGTCCAGGTCATAGGAGGAAGACCTGCTGCTCTGCCCTTCTCAACTGAATCACACCACTTCTGCGCAAGACCTTCTAGGAGAAAGCTCGCGAAATCAACCCATCTCGTATCTGCGCATCTGAGGGAACAACATATCCGGGCCATCCTGTCGATGAAAGACTGTGGGTCCTCGGCTGTATCGGTGCCTGTGAAGACCGGAGGCTTCAGCCTCATGAACTCTGATAGCGATACTGTAATCACCTCCGTGGCTGCAGGGGCAACTGGCTGTGCGGTATGTACCATCGCGGTCTCTGGAACGGGTGGAGCTACCTCTGGTCGCTGTGCTCGAAGCGTCTCAACTAGCGATCCTATCATCTGGCGCATCTCCTGCATGCTGGATCCCACCGTCTGGAGCATCTCCTGCATACCAGCCCCTAGCGTGGCGATCTGATCTGTCACGGGAGGAACAGTCTGCTCTGGTACAACGGGTGCACTGCCCGGATCAGTCCTCGTCTCGGATGAGTCAACTCGAATCTCGGCCCTCGCGGCCGCTCTCTGCGCCCTCGTAGTCTTTGGCGGCATAATGGCTGAAAGGGAAATTAGGATCCGATAAGAATACGGAAATCGAATCACAAGAATATATATATACTCAAGAAGGAATTTAAATCAATAAGTCCTAAGGTCGCGTAGGCGGAATACCGTGTCGTGAGTATGCTGCGGAACATACGCACGCTACGCTACCCTGCCGCAGCTACCTACTCCATCATACCAGGGTCATCCTACACTCCGAAGGTAAAACCTACGCTCTGATACCAACTTTGTCATGACCCGAGTATTTCGACTCGTGACCGGCACTTAACCACGCTACGTCTACAGGCGTAACACGACAAAGTAAGCCGAACCCAGAAATCAAAACCCTTTTTAAAAAAATAGTGAGTGTTGAAAACATTTAGTTAAAGCATTTAGAAAATCATAAATAATTCAATAAGTTCCTTTAAATTTACTTAATCATTTAAATAATTTTGGCAGCATTTCCTTTGTAAAAGTAGCCCCGAGACCGGGTACAAAACAGGATATGAGTGAAAAATGAAATATAATGAAATGAAACATCCCCAAACGGGAGCAATCACGCCTAACGGTGGAAACCAACATCACAAGAGTAATATACGACGCCGCAGCGAAGAATAAGCAATAAGTAGACATCACAGAATATAAACTGCATATAAAAACGGTCGGCTCCTACGAGCTCGACACCAGAATACAAAATATACATCATCGTCCTCACACAATATCTAAGTCCAGTACATAAATGGTAGATGGAGAGTACTAGATACAAAAGGGATACAATAAAAGTAATCAGATACGACAACCCACCTAAAAGCAAAACAGCTCTCGCCGCAACTGTAGTGGTATCTGTTGCCAAAAGATGCAAAAGACAGCCTGCCGCGACTATGCTGATTGCAACCTGCAAATACTGTGGCACAACGGGGGTGAGTTGCCAACTCGTGAATAGAGATAACATATAAAGGTAATCGCGAGCATGCACGTACTGCGCTACTCTAACAAATGCCAGCAGATGATATCAATGCGTGATAAGCAGTATGTGCAATAATCATGCAGATGCTCTGTCAGGTAAAATAACTACAGGATGAGACATATGGTAATCAACGCTGAGCATGGGATAAACAACATCTACACGGAATATCAACGTGGAAAACAATCGGTGCCAACAACTGCACCGAAATCCCAAATAACTCAGGCGCCGGCACTCCCATCGGCCCTCAAATCCTGTAAAACTATGAGAAATCACGAGTGCCCAACACCGGCACCCAAAATATCATAAAATACTCGTGTCCAGCATCGACACGCAAATCCGCATATATCGGGCTCCGTCAGTCCGGATTAGCCCACCGGCTCCGTCTGTGGTATCGGCCCTCGGCCCCGGCAGTACGGATCATCCCGCATCCATCTTTCGACTCTGGTCGGTATCCTCCGGATAACCGCCAGGTCCAACCAATCACCGGTAGGTACTCGCCACCCTGCCAGGCTCATCGTCTACTCCACGAAAAACATTTCTCGCCCCGGGGAACCATACCGGGTGCACCACGAACCCGCAAACGGATCATCCATCTCCTCGAATCGGGTTTCAAGCACACGTCTCAGCACCGAGAAAACGCGTGGTGGACACACCAAAATATCATATCACGACGAACCGTGTTTTCAATAGTGCATCTTTTCTTAAAAATCCCACGGTCCTCAAAACCAGAAATCACATGAAAATCCAACACCAAGAAGTAAATTCAATGCGATGTGCTACGTACATCAATCCATGATATAGGTATAAGGGAAAACCGCTTTTAAAAATTAGTTTCCGTTTTTCAAGATATCATGTTGCTCCCAATTTCCATGAAAGTCATATCGAATCAAATATGAAATGAACTACAACAATATAATCATGGCAGTTCTACAGTGAGTGTGTCATGGCAATTACTAACGGTGTGTGTGTAGCATGCAGATTAGTGCTCGTGCAACATGAACCGTTACTAATAGTGCGGTGTTCTATCAATTCTAAGCATACATACAGCAGGGAATGCAATATGCAATGACAGTCCATGAGGTAAATGCAACATATAATAATAAGGTCCTATCAGCCCTGACGCATAACACCATACGGGCGATATCCCCGTAGATGTTAAATCTACTCACCGAAGTCTCGCGCTAAGTGTAGCCGACGCCTTGCTTGCCCTTCTTCGCAGCGTCCGTCTCACTCGCCTGCGAACCTAGAATCACATAACATATATCACACATAAGCTCAATTTCACAAATCGTGATATTACGGTACAACTAGAAACCCGTGTCGTAAACCAATCGCGCGTGTGCGCGATGCGCTAAAACGTGTGATCACGCGCCTGAAACTATTCTGATGCGTCGCGATACGCAGAAACCCCAAACCCACACACGTATCACGCGTGTCGCGAAGGTTTAGAAATACGGAAAACTAGTATTTAGTCCCAGATTTTTCTGCAGTAAGAACCAAAAAAAATTGCACATGCCATGAGTCTAAGGGTTGCAACAGACACCAATAGGACCAAACCCCAACCCAAACCCTACCCATCTGGCCGCAAATTGCGGCTAGATTGAATATTTCGTCGGCCACTGTACGGAGTTTGGGGGTCGGGTTCTACCTGGTGTATCAGCACTTAACAAATATACTGCAGTCTTCTCAAATTTAATCTGAACTCATCGGGTCGATAGCAGTTTCCAAAAACTCAAATTTGGCTTAAAAACGATGAATTTGCATCAAATAAGGATCTGGTGGTATTTTAGTGCAATTGGGGGCTAAGCTGGGTTAAAAAGGCCTTAACAACACTCTATCAACCTACTGAAACCAATTCACACATCACTTGCTCAAGGTTCCCGCTAAACACCTCATATCGCACTAAATCGCATCAATAACCACTAACCGAAGCAAAACTACACTAAACAAGCAAACTAGGGAGTAAGTTTAGGAAATATACCCCACACTCGACCCTAGGGAGCTGGAGGAAGAAGAAGGAGTGAAGGGAAGGGGCTACAGCTGGAGTTGGGGCAGTTGCTGCTGCTACTGGTGCTGTTGCTGAGATGCTTGCTGCTGCTGCTGTGAAGTCTGCTGCTGCTGCTGTAAGTGCAAGGAGCTGCTGCTGTGGATGCTTGCTTCTGCTGCTGCTGTGTGAAGAGGTAAGTGTGTGTGTGTGAGAGAGTGAGGTTGAGAGAAAGGAAACAAAACAAATGAGAGGAAATCATAACCCAATGTCAACCCCTCCTCTCTCTCTCTCATTAATTGCAAGCATGGCTTTTGCCAAGATGCCTTCTCTCTCTCTCACCCCCACCAAGTCAACACCCAAAGGAATTCAAATTAAAGCAACTATTAATTAACTAATTAAACTTAATTAAAACCCAAAAGACTTAATCCCCATGATTAACCCCACCATGGTTGATAATCCTAGTATTAACTCATTTTTAAAACCCTAGTTTACTTGCACATGTGTGTGCAAGCCTAGAAAAATTTTAGAAAAATATCTATTAAATTAGAAAAAATATTTAAAACCCAATGTGGTAAACATTTTATTAAAACCCCATTATTTAAATATAATTAGTCACTAAACACATCCTAAGGTGTTACAAGACAGCTGCATGATTTGAATCTGGTTCAATTAAATCAGTGCCTCTGGTTCTATATTGGATATAGAACAGTTCATATATTAACGATGTTAAGGTATGGGGAGTTGTCCGGCTTATGCTTAAAACCAGATTCTGGAAAATTCAAGGCACGTTTCTGTAATGGCTGTTTGTGGGTTGACCCAGGCTATAACGAGGGTTGACTTTCTACCATCTGTAAGATCAATGGTGATATTGTTCTAGACTCGCCACAGTTTTAAGTAAAATGGATTTTTTCAGAAAACAGTAGTGGGAGTATGGTAGAACTGGAAGTGATTCCAGAACCACAAACGATTACTGAAAATTTGATAAGAACCTAAAGATTCAATCTAGTTTGACATTCCATTGGCCACTCCGCAGATACGGTGGGTAACCTCAGGCACCCGAGAGGTACTCCGGTAGCCTCAAGGACGGTGGCAGGGAGGTTCTTGTTTACCCTGACTTGCCATTGTTGTTGTTCCAGGCTGCGAAACCCGGCAGGAGGATGAGTATAGCGTCGTTCTAAAC
The DNA here is from genome assembly GCA_030015575.1 of Agapanthus africanus. Lineage (NCBI taxonomy): Eukaryota > Viridiplantae > Streptophyta > Magnoliopsida > Asparagales > Amaryllidaceae > Agapanthus > Agapanthus africanus. The sequence goes on from JASDDO010000006.1 coordinate 200,358,185, forward strand.
TAGCTTTAGAAGTGTACGTGTATATGACTCTGCCAGAGGGTTGTCGTATTCAGTGGGAGCAGCGGAAGCATTGGTGGACAAGTGGCTTATGTCTATTTATAGACTAAAGCAGATGTAGCGGAGATAGATCATCTATTTCTGATATGACAGTCATATGTTTGACTTCATCAGGATATGGGATGGATCTGTTAAGAAGGTAGTAGGGTGTGATGTCCTAGTATTTGGATGACATACACAGAGTAGGAAGTGATGTTCCTATACTACGATCGGTTATACTTTGGTTGTCACACAGTGGTTTCTCCACATGGGACTTGGATATAATATCAAGACATTTTGGTTACTGGATATATGGTTTTAGATCTAGATTTGGGTAGTTTCCCATTCAGGGTACTTAGACAGCATTCTGAAGGTGTTTTAGAATGGACGACTCCAGGAACGGTAGTGTACCTGCAGGTGATGGAGTCACCCTCTCTAAAGGTGTCTTACAGACTAAAGTGGAGAGGGATGTGCATGATTGGAAGATCACTTGCTTAGGCAATTGAGTCAATCATGAGATGTCAAGCACCACACCAGATGTTGTTTTTTACAGTAGATGCAATTTGTTGATATTGATCCAATCCTGGAGAAACGAACGGAAGCAGTTTTAGAACATAAGTGGATGTTCTAGGGATATGATAACATCAGCCTCATTCAGGAGACGGTTATCATTCCAGGCTTCCAAGGTGACCTGGACGGCAGAGTGACTATCAGAGTTATAGTTTTCCCTCTGACGAGGGGCAGTACTATGGACAGGTGGTCCAGACGGATACTGAGGGAGGCATGGCGCAGGATACTGATTAAGTTCAGTTGACGATATAGTCTAAGATGTTTGGATTTGGAGTTCATTTATGAACTAAGTCCCATCAGATATCCAGACATATTCTAAGATAGGTATTGCTCATTTCGGGAGATGGCTTTCTCCGCGAACTTGAGATAAAGAGAGACATAGAAAGAAACATCAAGGAGGATCCACTCACTGAGGCTATTCCTCGAACACAATAGTTTTGCAACTAGTTTTGTGAGACTGATTAGTAGAGGAGTTAGGTGTTCTGTATCACACGGGCTGTGAGTATGCGACATCGCAATAATTAGCCTTGAGTGCAAGTGGGAGATTGTTGGAGACAGTGCCCTCAGAGTCAATTATTGGATCACAGGCACGTGATAGCAATGATTGATAGAGGACCTATGCCGGTAGGACAGTCTTACTCAAGATGATAGTACGCAATCTGGTTTACCTTTATCATCGTGTGCTGCTTCAGGTGACCTTACAGGTCACTATTACACGTTGATAGAGCCCTTAGGATTCTTGCTTGACGACCAGCAGTATGATGGCTATCATAAACATGGGAGCTGGGGTCTATAAGCATATCCTTAAAAGGTCCCTAGTCGTGGGAGTTTCGAGACAGGGCATCGATACTCCAGAGTAGACTAGTGTATACAGTCGAAACCCCGACGAGGGGCGGTGGCCGGTCTCACAAGCCATTGGTGTCAGTTGGTTCACCTAAGATGTATACAGGTGCTCATTGGGTTATGAGTACACCGGACAGGACTCGCCGGGAACATGCTAGTTGGTATTATACCAGACGTCAGATAGCAGTTCCCTGGTGACATGTGTACAGGTTAGTTCATCGACCTGAGATTGTCATTTGTCTCGTGTGAGTTCCTACTGTACTTTCATTACTACCCTACCACGCTCAAAGGAGACGTGCAAACAGATTTTAGTTGGGTACAGTCCCGAGCCACATGAAGGCAGTGAGCGGATCTGCAGGGGTTCGTCTCTCCCGGTATTGGGGGTGAGGTCGCGCTGTCTAGGAGATCCATTACACAAAGTCCTTGGCCAAGGCAGGAGATTTACTGGTAGGTATTCCAGTAGTATCTCAGGGTGTTCTGGGCTACACTCCGACACGACTTGTACCGCTTTTGGGGGTCTGACTTTACTAACCCCCTAGGCCCGACATACGATGCTCATAGACGAACGGATCGGACTGTACGGATATTGTCACTGACAGGCTCAGTAGGGTGTCAGGATGAGTTCACTCATCGACGTCCATTTCGGTCAATACCTGGTAGCAGGTTACGTATGGCTAATCCTCTGACTTGCTAGTGGTTAAATCCATAGCCAAAGTGTTGACGAGTCTTTAGAGTCCCCCACAGAGCATTTCTCAAGTTTCAGGCAAAACGTTGTAGAGGTCGTATGGAGATATGGCAGTGTTCGATCATATACGTGCGGTATTGCACGAATCATGATCGAACGGATAATACTAGCGGGGTTTGGTTTAAGCCGGATCCTAGTATTATACAGTGTAGATTTTGTCTCATTGCATTTGTATTCGGTCGGAATACAAATGCGGGTATGTATATACAGTCGCGGGGTTTTCCTGTAATTTATTACGGGATCGTTTTTCTGAAGTTGCCAGTTTGCTTTCTGTTTCGGTCATTTTCCTTTGTTTCCTTTCTTTGGCTGAAATTTGGTGGACGGGGTTATTTGCAATTGTGCAATTAACAATTGAGAAGACTTTTGCATCATGATGGTTTCATGATGGTGCACCATCCATTGACTTCATCATGGCTTGACTTTTGTGATGACATGGGTTTGATGATGGGTTTATGAGTGTGAGACTTGGTTGTGATGATGATTCCTAATCATCACCTTTTTCTCTCTCTTGGATGATTGTTCCCCCCCTTTAGTTTTTCCTCCTCTCTCTAATTCTTCACAAAGCATGGCCGACCACTTCAAGGGAGGGGGCTGTCCAAAAATTTGTGTGTGGGATTTTGAACTTATTTGCTCATACAAAATCCCATAGCACCATTTCAAAGTACCTCTCCTTCTCCACTAAAACCATGGCAACATCCTTAACCCCATTGAGACAAAGTGATCCACACTTAGCCTACTGTATCCTTGGTCACGTCGGCTCGCCAAGTTCGTGCACGAGTTGCCTCGGTCCAGAGGTGGGATCCCGTAAAAGAACCCGGCGATGTGGTGCCCTTCCGACGAGGAGATGAAGACCGGAGATTCCGTGGAGAGATCGGGACGACGACGAGAAGACCGAAGGACACGGATCGATCGGTATATCTCTCTACCCCTTCTCTAGTTAGCTAGGAGTAGGTTAATGGCCCGATCCGGGTTTATAGTGCGCGGTGGTGCCGGTTTAAAAGTTTAAAGAAAAGTATCGTTTCCGCATTTTGGCCTCGGATTGACGGCCGGGCCGCCGCCGTGCACTTACAGTCAGTGGGAGCAGCGGAAGCATAGTGGACAAGTAGCTTATGTCTATTTATAGACTTCAGCAGTTATAGCGGAGATAGATCATCTAATTTTGATGAGACAGTCATGGTTTTGATTTCATCAGAATAGGGGATGGATCTGTTGAGAAGGTAGTAGGGTGTGATGTCCTGGTATTTGGATGACACACACAGAGTAGGAAGTAAAATTCTTATACTACGATCGGTTGTACTGTGGTCGTCACACAGTTGTTTTCTCCACAAAGGATATGGATATAATATCAGACATTCTGGTTACTAGATCTATAGTTTTAGATCTAGATTTGGGTAGTTTCCCAATATGGGTACTTTGACAATATTCTAATAGTATTTTAGAATAAATGACTCCTGGCATGGTAGTGTACCTGCAGGTGTTGGAGTCACCCTCTCTAAAGGTGTCTTAGAGACTAAAGGAGAGAGGGAAGTGCATGATTGGCAAATCACTTGCTTAGGCAATTGAGTCAATCATGAGATGACAAGTACCACACAAGATGTTGTTTTTTCATTTGATGCGATAAGTTTATATTAATCCGATCCTGAGGAAAAATAAGGAAGCAGTTTTAGAACATAAGTGCAAGTTCTACGGATTTGATGACGGCAGCCTCCTTCGGGAGACGGTTATCATTCCAGGCTTCCAAGGTGACGTGGATGACAGAGTGATTGTCAGAGTTATAGTTTTCCTTCTGACGAGGGACAGTATTATGGACAGGTGGTCCAAGAGGATACTGTGGGAGGCATGGTGCTGGATACTGATTAGGTTCAGTTATCAATAAAGTCTAAGAAGTTTGGATTTGGAGTTCATTTATAAATTAGGTCCCATCAAATATTCAGACATATTCTAAGACAGGTATTACTCAATTCGGGAGATGGCTTTCTCCGCGAACTTAAGATTAAGAGAGACATATAAAGAAACATATGGGCGGATCCACCCACTGAGGCTATTTCTCGAATACAAGAGTTTTACAAACTAGCTTTGTGAAACTGATTAGTAGAGCAGTTGGGTGTTCGGTATCACACGGGCTGTGAGAATGCGACGTCGCAATAATTAGCCTTAAGTGCAAGTGGGAGATTGTTGGATATAGTGCCCTCAAAGTCAATTATTGGATCGCAGGTACGTGATTGCAATGATTGAGGCAGGACCGATACCTATATGACAGTCCTGTTCGTGATGATAGTATGCTATCTGGTTTGTCTTTATCAACGTATACATGCTTTAGTTCACTATTGCATGATGATAGAGCCCATAAGATTCTTTCTTGACTACCAGCAGTATGATGGCGATCATATACGTGGGAGCTGGGGTCTGTAAGCACATCCTTAAAGTGTCCCTAGTCGTGTGAGTTTCGAGACAGGGAATCGATACTCCAGAGTAGACTAGTGTATACAGTCGAGACCCCGACGAGGGGCGGTGGCCGGTCTCACAAGACATTGGTGTCAGTTGGTTCACCTAAGATGTATACAGGTGCTCATTGGGTTATGAGTACACCGGACAGGACTCGCCGGGAATCTTTTAGTTGGCATTATACCTAGCGTCAGATAGCAGTTCCCTGGTGACATGTGTACAGGTTAGTTCATCGACCTGAGGTCGTCATTTGTCTCGTGTGATTTCCCACTGTGCTTTGATTTATACCCTACCATGGCTCAAAGGAGTCATGCAAACAGGTCTTTTTTGGGTACAGTCCCGAGCCACATGGAGGCAAGTGAGCGGATCGGTAGGGGATTCGTCTCTCCCGGTATTGGGGGTGAGATCGCGCTGTGTCTAGGAGAGCCATTACACAAAGCTCTCGGCCGAGGCAGGAGATTTACTGGTAGGTACTCCAGTAGTATCTCACGGTGTTCTGGGCTACTCTCTGACACGACTTATACCGCTAAAGGGGGTCTGACGTTACCAGCCCCCTAGGCAGATATGTGATACTCATAGACGAATGGACCGGACTGTATGTATATTGTCACTGTTAGGCTCACTTGGGTTTATGGATGAGTTCGCTAGTCAGCTTCCCTTCCAATCAATACATAGGCAAACGTTACGTACAGCTCGTACCTCTGACGTGCTAGTGGTTATACCCAGTGCCAGTGTGTTGATGAGTCATTAGAGTCCCCCACAGACCATTTCCCAAAGTTCGGGCGAAACGTTGTAGAGGATGTATGATTTTATGGCAGGGTTCGGAAAATGCACGTGCGCTTTCGCACGTGTCATTTTTTGGGCAGATAATACTGGTAGGCTTTGGTTTAAGCCGGATCCGAGTATTATACTTTGTAGATATAATATCTTTGTCTCAGTTGCATTTGTATTCGGTCATAATACAAATGCGGGTATGTTTATACTGATACGAGTTTATCCTGAAATTCGTTTCAGGATCACTTTTGGAAGTTGCCAGTTTCCAGTTTTCTATCGCCCGTCTTTAACATTCGGTTAAAGACGGATTTATCTTTTCTTGAGATGAGTGTGGAAGCTTCTTGATTAGTGATTAGGATTGTTACTCATTCATTTGCATTAAAAGAATGGTGACTAGGTTAAATGACTCATTCTTGCATTAAATGAGTTTATGCAAGGTGTCATTTGTGAGTCATTCTTTCTTTAATGAAGTGATAAGTATCCTTACTTATGGTCACCCTTACTTGTTCCTACACTCACCCCCCACCACTATTTATGGCCGACCCCTATTTGTGAAGGGATCATGGTTTTTCATTTGGAAGAAAAGATTATAGTTTTGGTGTATGGAAATTTCATAGCTCATTTCATTCCATCACAGTTTTCAAAAGGCAACTTCATTAACCGTTCGTCCACAGCTTTGGACGAAGTGAGACAATTTTTGTCACGACCCGAAGGAGCACGTGACTGGCCCTTGAACCATATGAAGTCTATAGGACTCCATCTGATCCAAGTAAGCCAAAAGCCCAGAAATCTAAAACCATTTTTAAGAATAAGTAAAGAAACTGGTTTAAAGAAGTGAAGAAAAACATGTTTGAAATCAAGGTTTTTAAATAACTAAGCCGAATATGCATTTTTAAAAACAGTACAGTCTTTTCTAAAAATTTCGGCAGAGTTTCTTTTGTAAAACTGGCCCCGAATGGGGTATAACAAGGATAACAATATATGCAATGATAAAGGCATCCCCAAGCGGGAGCTAGCTCTTCGTCAATCGACGGTCACCACCACACATGCAACAATAATATACAACGCCAAGTGGCGAGGATCAAATCCAAAAGAAAGCTCAAAAGCAACAAGAAAACCGCAACACTACTAAGCGCGACTCTATGGTCGAATAACACATCACTAGTCTAGGTCTGAAACAATATACGAGTTTTGGTTGATGGATATTCTAGATACAATGAATAATATAAATACAACGGCGGTTCTGATACAAAAGAACCCACCTATCCAAGCAAATCATCCAAAAGGAAGCAGTGTGCCAGAAATGCCGCTATAGAACTGTACGGCAAACCTGCAAGAACTGGGGCACAACGGGGGTGAGTTGCCAACTCGTGAATAGAAAGATATCTACAAGCAGAGATCGAATGCATGACCCAACCTAGGTCAATACGATCAGATATAAAGAAACCTCAATATGAATAAAGCTGAAGCATGCTAAACTGGCAATGTAATCTCTATACGTGAATGTAGTGCCAAGTGCTCGTGCTAGTGCCTCAGGTAATAGTATGTCATGAATATGAGGTATGAATGCATGAAAGCAGAATACATGTAAATGAAGAAACTGTTTTCATAATTTAGTGAGATTTCCCTTGTATTTTTAGTTGAGGTATCATAATGAAATCAGCATAAAACAGTGCCTAGCATCGGCACAAAACGTAATCCCAATATCTCGATATCTCTGTATCACAGTCTCTGTACCTCGAAATCTCGAAATCCCAATGTCTCAATCATAATATCTAGGGCGCCGTCAGTCCAGACCGGCCCCTACCATCCATCTCAAGACCACGACGGTATCCTCCGGATATCCGACGCGTCGGGTAAAATCACCGGTAGGTAGTGCTCCCCTGCCAGGCTCACATCGTCATCACCACGCGCTTCTTGCCCCGGGGTACCTTACCGGGTCCACCATGTACCCGAAACGGTTCATCCGTCTCCTCGAATCGGGTTTCCAAATCCATCAGCAAACTCATGGTGGACGACTCATACATCATGGGAAAACCGCACTTTTTATTTTAAAGAGAGAAAAGAAGTTTATATAAGTTTTGCGGTTTTCCCCCAAATCCAGAAAATCTCATGGAAATCCGAATCCAATCCTCAATAGCATGTAAACAGTGCATACAGGCATAAAAATCCATGAATAATAACATGCATGATGTAACAACTAATAATTACAATGTCTAATCTAGCATATAAGGCAAGTACACTAATATCATGTCTAAATTATTAGCTAACCTATGTCGATGCAATAATATTTTCTAAGGTGTACGTGACATGGCAATTACCGATGAAGATGTGTGTGAGCCGGCAAGTAAGTGTACGTGGTACATACGCATCATCGGTAATGGTGCTGGTGTCCTAACAGCATAACATCAATAATGGAGTATGAAACATAATATAAGCATGCGATGTGATGCGAACCACAATAATGAGCGGAAGCTGAATACTAGACGCAACTATAACTAATCTGCATTAATCTAAAATAACCTCTACAATTGGTGCCTTTTGAAATAACACGAATCATGGGGTTTTGAAAATAGGGGCTACGGTGTTTTTATGAAAAGATACGTCTTTTGAAATATCCGTAGGATCCCTTGGGCTGTCTTTTAAAATACCCACGATTCGTTAGTTTTTGAAATAGGTAGGAGTCTAATCTAATCTAACAACCATCCTAAACTATACGGCTGAACTAACAAGTAGAGCTACGGGTGAGGAAACCGCCTAACATCTGAGTCGATACATATACATACATGTATATATATTAGTCGGTGATCCCGCCTCAATAATATCATATCCGATACCCTATCTATAATCAGACATCCCAAGTCAAGAGTGCGGATCAATCATCAAAATATAGCTTGTACGTAAATCCGTCGTACGGCATCCCAAATCTGGGTACGGGTCAATATCACATTCATCATACTATTTATCTGGTATCCTCTTTATCAAATGTCATGATCGGGGTACTGATCTACGTCTAGTACAATATTGATACCCTCTATGTATGCATGCAGGTGTAAGAATCACTACGTCAAAAGACCCGTTAAAACATCGTGTCGTATCTCAATACGAACCAAATCACATTACCGATCTCCTGGCCTCAAGCCCAATCTCATCGACTCATCTCAAATCCCAAATACTATCCTCAAATCCAGTATATAAACACATAATCCCATACCCATGTGTAGATATACGCACCATCATATGCACTCTAATAAATGAAAGAATGAATGCAAGTATGTGTGTAAATGTATGTGTGAGTGCAACCACTACTCTAGGGTTCGCACTAAACTAAACTAATATATTCTTATCATCAAAATATCATTATTACCATCAATAACCCTAAACAACACATAATAAATATTCGTGTGTATACGTATTCGTATACATCACCACGGACTGCGGGGGTGCTATACGCCATCCACCCGACTTCTCCCCACAGATATAAATCTACTCACATTGCTTCTCGTGTGCCAAAGCCGATGTCGCTATCTTCACCTCCTTTGCCTCAACATCACGCGGGGTACCTACAAGTATATCACAATGCTAAAGCACATGAAAATCACATCGGAAACCAAAATAGCACACGCTACCCGCATAGGTAAAAACCTATCGACTCGCATGTAAACACAATCAAAATCCACTTGTCGTTGACGTCCAAACGCCACCCGACAGGAATGAATCACCAAATACCAAAATCCATGCTAAAATAAGTCCCAAATTATACACCAACATAGGAAAATCAACCCAGATTTCACCCTAGATGGAATCAGTCAAAACTAGACATACTCAGGGTCAAAACTAGAGGAAATGGGGGCATGCACAGAAAACGAAGCAATTCCTTAAAATACCTTATTTTAGAATTTTCCATAATTTTTCCCCATTTATCTGTATTTAATTATACCAGAATATTAAAATATTCATTAAAATAATATTAAATTATAAAATTTCCCAAAAATCATATTTTATTATTTTGAAGACGTTACAATCTACCCCCCTTAAAGAAATTCGGTCCCCGAATTTAAATTTAAACCCCCAAATACTAAAATATTTCAATACAAATTCCAAGTCATCGGGGCTCCGAAATCATCTATACATAAAACATCATAGCGCAATGCATGCGCATGAGTACTGAACAGATAACTCAAAAGCAACACTCCATCAAGCATCCGCAATCATCGGAGTCATGGTAACGACACAATGTCAAATCCAATACAAAATCAATATGATATGGACCAAGACTATACATGTAGACATCCAATCTATACATGTAAATAGCTGATGCAAATGTATGCCAAATCTTTTTAAGTCGCTGTGCGATGCGCGTAACACTGCACAGTGGCGGACGTTTCTCATAAGAAAATAACTATATATGTGTATATATATCCTTTGTTTAATAGGTACGTTCCGCCGTTTTGAAAACAGTTTAGAAGGGTTTCCTTGTTTTTAAAACGTTTCGTGTCATATCGGACACGTAGGTATATACTGAGACTATAGCTCGCTTTTCGGAAATCCCTTCGATAACTATCGATGCATGCAAAATATATCCAGGTACTGCCCACTGACTAGTCCTGCTCAGTATGAAAGCAAATATCCAACATCATAAAAATGTACTGCTCCAAAAGGAATAAATCACAAAAATCACATAACACCACCCTGTGCGTCTGGTGCGCACGGAAATCAAAATCCATATATGTGCTAAACATGTGCACAAAACAACATCTAGGTGCAACGGGTGTGCACGAAGCATCTGTCATAGGCAACGTGTGCCTGGCAGCCAAAACAGGTGCATCTGACATGCACGAAGAATCTCGATTTAGTGCATCTGGTGTGCCCCAAAATCGTATCTCAAAACATGCGCCCAACATGCGCGAAAATCCAAATCGGTGCATCCATCATGCACGAATGAAAATCTAGACCCTGCGCACTCAATAAGCACGGAATCACAAAATCCAATAGCAACGTCGAATATGCGTAAGTCCAGTCAAAAGCACGGAGTGCAAGAATCCACATTAATATCACAATCAAAATCGACATACCGAAAGGCATCAAATCGAAGTCAGGTGCAATCGTAATGCACAAAATATAAATCCGGTGCAACAAAGGCACGAAATATAAATCTGATGCGATAAACGCAAGAAACATAAAACTGGTGCGACAAATGCACGAAGTATAGAACTGGTGCATCCCATGCACAAATACCAAGCAATAACTCAAATACGTAAGCAGCAACACCAAGTGTATCCAGATATGAAGAAAATCATAAACGTGTGCAGCTGCGGGCACAAAACACATATCGATACACTACAAGCACATATAAGCTATACCGAGTGCAAAATCAAAACACTAAAATTACATGAAACTCTGCTGGAAGCGTAAATCAAATCACCTGCATAAAATAGGCATGAAATCGCAATCAACAGCTCAAGAGTAATAACTATGTACAAGGTATAAATACCCAGTAGATGCAACCATGGTGCACAAAATCAAATATCATGAAACTCAGTCATCAAGACTAAATCATGTGAATAGATCGCCCAAAATACCGAAATCCAAAGCAACGGATACGTGATAATCAAATCACAAAATCACAAATCATAATTACCGTCGTCGGTATACCATCCTTCAGGGTCGAGAAGGTACCGGAACATCCGATGCTAGCTGCGCAAGATATCTACTTGCCTCTTGCTCGCGGCTGGCGTCCTCTGCCTCTGGTTCCTGATCTTTCCTGTAGATTACCAATCTCGCAATCCATCGGCTCATCGGCCCAGTCAGGAGTACTGACAGGAACGATTCCGTTCTGGCACTTTCCTGGTCACCTTTCGGTCAATCCTCACGACCGCTCGTAAGGCAGCGTATCACTGGCGTCGGCCTCTGGCTCTCTGAAAGCACGTCACACATCTGATCCTGGGTGCAAACATCATTGCAGCAATGTCCTGGAAGGAATCCTGCTCAAGGTCTCTTCCGATCATGCCTATGCCGATCTGTACAGAGGCTGGCTTCCTGCACAACCTCTTCTCGCTCAAAAACACCTGTGTCCTCAGCACAATATTTTCTCGGAAACTGGTCACATTCCAACGTCTCTGTAAGCATATCAGGTCTCTAGTCTCGACGGGAAGCAATGACAGCTCATCAGTGTCTCACACGAACCTCTTGTTCCAACTGTCTCTATCGTCGTCCACTATGACGTCACGCCAAGCTACTACGCACTGCACTGTTCTCGGCCACGGTCAATCTGAAGTCTCTCGCACGGACTCGAAATCGCATATTCTGTAGCTTCATCATTCTGTAGAGGATGTCAGGCCGAACAGGTCCTCGGGAACACGTCCCAACCATCGGAGGAATACTCATCACTCGTCTGTCCCTGATCAATCTGCAACGCATCTGGGTAAGTTCCTTTATCCGAACATGGTCAACTACCTCGTCGACAATGCCGAACTCTGTCCTGCTGGGTGTGCGCAATACGACCACTCCTGGTCTAGGTCTTCTCGTAACGTACTCCAGAAAGGTCCTGTCGAGGTTCCTTTCTCAAATCTCAATCCTGCCGAAATGCCCAGAAGTCATCATCCAATGCTGAAGCTAAAGCTTATTCCGGAACGGCTGCATACCTATCGCGCTTCTCTCTGGAAGATACATCCATATACCACGCCTCGGGGTGCATATCACATCTCTAATGTCAGCGGAGTGGGACGTCATCTCGTCGAAATCTCGTACGAACTCTTTACTCCACCTTGCTCAATGTCGACTGATTCGGACTTAACTCATCGTGGCTACACGAACTGCGCTCCGACGGCTACGCTCGCATCTGGAGTCTCCCAAGCAGTGTCCCATCACGATATCCGAAAGATGTCGAACCATCCGATCGACTCGTCAGATCCTCATAATCCCCCAAGAGATCACATCATGGGTACAGTTTAATAGTATCGAGTACATGCCACAGCGTCGGTGGTCCAGCCGTAGAAGGGCAAACCCAAGCCTCACTAATGGCGCCGAGGAACCGCCGCAAACCCGAAGGTTCAAAGGCTTTCACACGGTCATTAAGTCGAGTTAGGGTTTCATTCTTCTAGAGAGTCCATAGAATCATCTGCATGTCTTTCCGTATACTTTAAACTTGGAAAATGGGCTCCTGACATTCGATCGTCTCTATCGACTCTCAACGAACCTGCGTGAAGTCGTCTCTAGCTGGAAACAATCTATCTGATGACCTCGCATCGGTAAACAAACGAACCACCTGTCCTAGTCATTCATCCTCAGGTGACTAGCGACTCGCTATCATCTCTCTAAGTATATGCTCACGCTGCAGTAGCTCCAACCATCTGGGCGACATCTCGTCATTTGCAGCAGCAACTGGCTTATTCGCCTGTACGCCGAACAGCGCCTCAATCCTCCAGGAAAGGCAATACATAGGCGGTCATCTCTGAGTCGGTCTGCTCTAGATCTGAGTAAGACTCTCCACACTGGAAATCTTAAACTCATCAGGGCCCGCTCCGGCGCAAAATCGGACGAATCACCTTCGTCTCTCAAATCGGGTAGACTAGCTATCATCTGTCTCATATCTGCCTAAAAGCTACGGCAATCTCAGCTCGTAAGCTTCGGAAGCGACATCCTGTCAATCTCAGCAACAGCTGGTCCATCTGTCTGCACGGTAGGCGACATCACAATCTCTGAGGTATGCTGTACATCAACAGTCCTCTCTCAACTGGCAGCTCTAACAATGGCCCGATCATCCGGTGCAAGACCAAGCACTCGCCTCCACTAGAGGTCACAATCACCAACACTAACTCGAGACGTTCCCATGTCACCAGAAAACACAATGGTCGGCCCTCGTACCAAACGAGCTCACACCGGCCGTAACCCTAGCAGCAGCCCAAACTGCCCTCAAACATGGTGACAGGAACCTCAATCGAGTATCAAGGGGAGCACATCAATGGCAAGAAAGGAAACAACAGATCCAAAGTGGATACATGATCATGGGAAGGAACAGCATCAATAAATGTATGATCATGAAACTAATAGAATCGGGGATCTCAAATGGATGTATAATCCTGGATATAAAGAGGATCACTGATCTCGAAAATATGTACATCCTAAGGTTCCTTAAGCGGAGTGGCGTGTCGTAAGTATGCCGCGGAACATACCAACGGTACGTCACTCTACTTTAGTTACCTATTCCATCAACCAAGGGTCATCCTACACGACGAAAGTTCGGGTCTAATACCCCCTCGACCAAGTCTAAGTTCCGTAAGGTCAAGCCTAAGTTCCGTATATATATAAATGCCCTAGGCTCCACATAGTCAAACTTAGACTCGAACCAAGGTCAACCTAGCGCTCTGATACCAACTTTGTCACGACCCGAAGGAGCACGTGACTGGCCCTTGAACCATATGAAGTCTATAGGACTCCATCTGATCCAAGTAAGCCAAAAGCCCAGAAATCTAAAACCATTTTTAAGAATAAGTAAAGAAACTGGTTTAAAGAAGTGAAGAAAAACATGTTTGAAATCAAGGTTTTTAAATAACTAAGCCGAATATGCATTTTTAAAAACAGTACAGTCTTTTCTAAAAATTTCGGCAGAGTTTCTTTTGTAAAACTGGCCCCGAATGGGGTATAACAAGGATAACAATATATGCAATGATAAAGGCATCCCCAAGCGGGAGCTAGCTCTTCGTCAATCGACGGTCACCACCACACATGCAACAATAATATACAACGCCAAGTGGCGAGGATCAAATCCAAAAGAAAGCTCAAAAGCAACAAGAAAACCGCAACACTACTAAGCGCGACTCTATGGTCGAATAACACATCACTAGTCTAGGTCTGAAACAATATACGAGTTTTGGTTGATGGATATTCTAGATACAATGAATAATATAAATACAACGGCGGTTCTGATACAAAAGAACCCACCTATCCAAGCAAATCACCCAAAAGGAAGCAGTGTGCCAGAAATGCCGCTATAGAACTGTACGGCAAACCTGCAAGAACTGGGGCACAACGGGGGTGAGTTGCCAACTCGTGAATAGAAAGATATCTACAAGCAGAGATCGAATGCATGACCCAACCTAGGTCAATACGATCAGATATAAAGAAACCTCAATATGAATAAAGCTGAAGCATGCTAAACTGGCAATGTAATCTCTATACGTGAATGTAGTGCCAAGTGCTCGTGCTAGTGCCTCAGGTAATAGTATGTCATGAATATGAGGTATGAATGCATGAAAGCAGAATACATGTAAATGAAGAAACTGTTTTCATAATTTAGTGAGATTTCCCTTGTATTTTTAGTTGAGGTATCATAATGAAATCAGCATAAAACAGTGCCTAGCATCGGCACAAAACGTAATCCCAATATCTCGATATCTCTGTATCACAGTCTCTGTACCTCGAAATCTCGAAATCCCAATGTCTCAATCATAATATCTAGGGCGCCGTCAGTCCAGACCGGCCCCTACCATCCATCTCAAGACCACGACGGTATCCTCCGGATATCCGACGCGTCGGGTAAAATCACCGGTAGGTAGTGCTCCCCTGCCAGGCTCACATCGTCATCACCACGCGCTTCTTGCCCCGGGGTACCTTACCGGGTCCACCATGTACCCGAAACGGTTCATCCGTCTCCTCGAATCGGGTTTCCAAATCCATCAGCAAACTCATGGTGGACGACTCATACATCATGGGAAAACCGCACTTTTTATTTTAAAGAGAGAAAAGAAGTTTATATAAGTTTTGCGGTTTTCCCCCAAATCCAGAAAATCTCATGGAAATCCGAATCCAATCCTCAATAGCATGTAAACAGTGCATACAGGCATAAAAATCCATGAATAATAACATGCATGATGTAACAACTAATAATTACAATGTCTAATCTAGCATATAAGGCAAGTACACTAATATCATGTCTAAATTATTAGCTAACCTATGTCGATGCAATAATATTTTCTAAGGTGTACGTGACATGGCAATTACCGATGAAGATGTGTGTGAGCCGGCAAGTAAGTGTACGTGGTACATACGCATCATCGGTAATGGTGCTGGTGTCCTAACAGCATAACATCAATAATGGAGTATGAAACATAATATAAGCATGCGATGTGATGCGAACCACAATAATGAGCGGAAGCTGAATACTAGACGCAACTATAACTAATCTGCATTAATCTAAAATAACCTCTACAATTGGTGCCTTTTGAAATAACACGAATCATGGGGTTTTGAAAATAGGGGCTACGGTGTTTTTATGAAAAGATACGTCTTTTGAAATATCCGTAGGATCCCTTGGGCTGTCTTTTAAAATACCCACGATTCGTTAGTTTTTGAAATAGGTAGGAGTCTAATCTAATCTAACAACCATCCTAAACTATACGGCTGAACTAACAAGTAGAGCTACGGGTGAGGAAACCGCCTAACATCTGAGTCGATACATATACATACATGTATATATATTAGTCGGTGATCCCGCCTCAATAATATCATATCCGATACCCTATCTATAATCAGACATCCCAAGTCAAGAGTGCGGATCAATCATCAAAATATAGCTTGTACGTAAATCCGTCGTACGGCATCCCAAATCTGGGTACGGGTCAATATCACATTCATCATACTATTTATCTGGTATCCTCTTTATCAAATGTCATGATCGGGGTACTGATCTACGTCTAGTACAATATTGATACCCTCTATGTATGCATGCAGGTGTAAGAATCACTACGTCAAAAGACCCGTTAAAACATCGTGTCGTATCTCAATACGAACCAAATCACATTACCGATCTCCTGGCCTCAAGCCCAATCTCATCGACTCATCTCAAATCCCAAATACTATCCTCAAATCCAGTATATAAACACATAATCCCATACCCATGTGTAGATATACGCACCATCATATGCACTCTAATAAATGAAAGAATGAATGCAAGTATGTGTGTAAATGTATGTGTGAGTGCAACCACTACTCTAGGGTTCGCACTAAACTAAACTAATATATTCTTATCATCAAAATATCATTATTACCATCAATAACCCTAAACAACACATAATAAATATTCGTGTGTATACGTATTCGTATACATCACCACGGACTGCGGGGGTGCTATACGCCATCCACCCGACTTCTCCCCACAGATATAAATCTACTCACATTGCTTCTCGTGTGCCAAAGCCGATGTCGCTATCTTCACCTCCTTTGCCTCAACATCACGCGGGGTACCTACAAGTATATCACAATGCTAAAGCACATGAAAATCACATCGGAAACCAAAATAGCACACGCTACCCGCATAGGTAAAAACCTATCGACTCGCATGTAAACACAATCAAAATCCACTTGTCGTTGACGTCCAAACGCCACCCGACAGGAATGAATCACCAAATACCAAAATCCATGCTAAAATAAGTCCCAAATTATACACCAACATAGGAAAATCAACCCAGATTTCACCCTAGATGGAATCAGTCAAAACTAGACATACTCAGGGTCAAAACTAGAGGAAATGGGGGCATGCACAGAAAACGAAGCAATTCCTTAAAATACCTTATTTTAGAATTTTCCATAATTTTTCCCCATTTATCTGTATTTAATTATACCAGAATATTAAAATATTCATTAAAATAATATTAAATTATAAAATTTCCCAAAAATCATATTTTATTATTTTGAAGACGTTACAATTTTCTACTCATTCTCTACATCATCTTGGTCGTCTCTTTTAGGAAACTTGACGACCGAGTTGCCTCGGTTCAGAGGCGGGAGCCCATTTAAAGATCCGTCGACGTGGTGCCACCTGGACGAGAAGACTGGAGATTCAGGAGATCGGAGCAACCGCAACAAAGCGTGGGATGATGGTTGAAGACCGAAGGACTCGGATCGTTCGGTATAACATTTCTACCCACTTTGTATTTTGTTAGTTTAGCTTTAATGGCAGATCCGGGTTATAGTACACGGTAGCGCCAGTTGTAAAAGTTTTTGTTCCGCATTTGGCGTCTGTTAGACGGCCGGTGCGCTACCTTGGACTTACAAAAAGCTCCATCAACCAGACTTTGTATATTGGTAGACATAGACACCAGACTTTGTATATTGGTAGACCTAGACACCAGATTTGTATATTCTTGAGACTTAGAGCGAGATGGGTGTATTGTATTTTATTTCAGCTTGATGATGTCTTCGTTTTACTTATTCTCTTTATGTGATTGATCTTCACCTTGGGGCGTCGTATATATATATTCTTTGCGTGGTTGTGATTTCACCAATTGGCGAAGAGGCAGCTCCCGCTTGGGGATGCCTATATTATTGCATGTATACGGTTTTGGTTCAAAATTTACATGGGAGGTGCTGCCCAAATTTCAAGGACAAAAACGTTTTCAAAGATAGATAAAAACCATTGCATTTTCACATGATGTTACTTATACTTTTAAAAGAAGGATTGAATTCATTATGCCGATCTTTCAAAACTGCACCTCCACTATTTTCCGAAAAGGTTTAGATTTCTGGGTTTCGGCTTACTTGAATTACGGTGGGGTCCTATAGACTTCACGTGATTCTCATGCCGGTCACGTGCCAATTCCGGGTCATGACAAAGTTGATATCAGAGAGTTAGGTTTAATCTTGGCTCGAGTTTAGGTTTGACTATGCGGAGTCTAGGGTATATATATATTTCAGAACCTAGGCTTGACCTTACGGAACTTAGACTTGACCGAGGGGGGTTTTGGACCCGAGTTTTCGTTACACAGGTTGACCTTGGTTGATGGAGTAGGTAACTTGAGTAGAGTGACATACCGTGTGTATGTTCCGCGGCATACTTACGATACGTTGCTCCGCTTAAGTGACCTTAGGATGTACATTTCTTGAGATCTGTTATTCTATTCGTTCCAATGATCATATCCCCATTTCAAACCTACCAATTCTATTCGTTCCTATGATCTATCTTCATCGATATTTACTTGAGGTTCCTTTCACCATTGCTACGAGAGCAGAGAGAGCTACGGCTAGAGATGCGGTCAGAGCGAGCTCGTCACTGACGAGGAATGACCATGATATTCTTCCGGTGACGTAGGAACGTACTGATGTACTGTTTGTGTTAAGATCTCTCGTTTGAGACGAGAGTTCAGGATCTGCACTGGATGATCGGGTCACTGATAGAGGATGCTAAATTGTGTGGACGGTCAACATACGACCCACTCCAGAAGATCACGATATTGTCTACCGTGCAGACTGATAACCCTGCTGTTGCTGAGATTAACGTGATGTCACCTCTAGTGTTATTAAGATTAAGCCACAGGAGCTTACAGGCAAGGATGTGACAAGGATCGCTAGTCAGTCTTGAATAAGAGTGACTAAGACAATTCGTCTAATTGGATGCATGACGCAGGTTCATTTAAGTTGAAGAATTCTAGTTTGAAGGATCTTGCTCAGACCTAGAGTGAATCAATCAAGAGAGGACACTTTGTTCGTGGGATGCTCCGATGCGAGATCAGCAAGTTGACTAGCTTCAGTTAGAAGGGCCTCACCCAGATGGGTTGTGAGTTGATCGAGAAAGGACGAATGGAGTGTATTCCTCCGATGATTTGGACGAGTTCCCGAGGACGTAATCGGCTAGATATCTTCCATAGAGTGGTGAAGATGCCCGAGTTCGTAACTTCGAATCCTTGTGAGAGACTCCGGATTAACTGTAGCCGAGAATGAATTGCAGTACGCAGCCAGCAAGATGTGACTTTGAAGTGGACGATAATGAAGACAAGGGGATAAGAGATTCGTGTGAGCTCATAATGAGTCGTTCTTCTTTGTTGATGCCAGAGGATTGATACGTACGCATAGGTGTTGAATACGGCTAAATTCCAGAGGAAAGTCGTGCTGAGGACGCAGCTGTCCGGAACGCAGCTGTCCGTAACAGAAAAGGATGTAGTAAAGAGTGCTAACCTTCGTACAGTTCGGCATAGGTGTGATCGGAAGAGACCGTAGCAGGTTTTTTCCTAGATGCCATAGCGATAAGGATTTGCATCCTGGATCGGTTGTATCTCCGGTATTCAGAGGACCAAATGCCGCCATCAGTAATGTGCTATTTTACGAGTGGTCAAGTTAATTGGCCAGGAGATGATCAGAGAAGCGCTAGAGTAGAACTCTTTCCGTCATCACTCCTAACCGGACCGTTGAGCTGAGAGATTGTAGGATTGGTGATCCATAGAGGAGACAAGGACCCAGAGACAGTGTAACACTTTAAATTTCCGTTAGAATGTTTTTCGTGATAATTAGTAATTGTACGTGTTATTATATATGTGTACATAGGATTATTAGTTATTTTAGTCGTGTTAGCAAATTGGAAAATTTCCTTTGTAGTGTACACTTGCACACTTAGCCATTTTTGAGACCTAGGTTTAAAGTGTTAGCCATTCTTTTGTTGCATGGTTGCTAACTTATCACCACCATTTTAATCATGTCATAAATCTTTTCATAATTCAAAATTGATTAGAATATGAAGGCATGGTGTTGGGTAGAAAAAAATTGACTTTTGACCCCATTTTTCCTTCTCTTCTCTCTCTCTTTCCCCATCTCAGAATTCTGAGAATTCCAGCAGGGGAAAAACCGCATATTTCTCCATCTTTTCTTCTCCTCTTTCATTTCCTTTTATCCCTACACAAAACCTACACAAATCAACACATTTTCATCACAAAACCTTGGGAAAGTGAGCCTTTTGGGGTATTTGAAGGCAAATCTGCACACTTGATGTTAGAGCTGGGATTTTTGGTGTTTCATAGGGTCTTTTGAAGGTATTAACTCATGTTAGCACTCCTTTTTCCATAAACTTGTAGTATTCTTTAGAAAAAATCTCATTTTTGTGCATTTTTAGTGATATTAAAGGATATTTGTGATTCACATGTTAGATTAGGGTTTTGTTAGTTTGGTTAGCTCTATTATGTGTTATTAGAGCTATTTTAGGCCTGGTTTGTTTCGGTTTGAACAGAAATACCATAAAGTTCCATTTTAGTGCAAAAGTGTGGATTTTAACTTGATTTAAGGCTCTGTAGGATCTGCTACTACCCGAGATGTTTCAGAGCAAAACTAAAAATTACTGTAGCATGTATGGGGGGTATAGAGTGTACACACCAAACCTGGGAGCCCACCCCCCTACCTAGACCGCCGGAATATTCTTTCTGGCCGCAATTTGCGGCCAGATGAGTGAGTTGTGGTTTGGGGTTTGGGACACAGGAGTCTGCTGTTATGTGTAGTATTTTAGTGTATATAGTTTTACAATATCATTTCTGTATCAAAATCTGGAGGTGTTTACCTATTTTCCCGTATTTTAATCTTCGCGACACGCGTGATACGTGTGTATGGGTTTGGGTTTCTGCGTATCGCGATGCGTCGGAGTGGCTTCAGGCGCGTAATCACACGTTTTAGCGTATCGCCCACACGCGCGCTTGGTTCACGACACTGTAGGGTTCCTAGGCACACAAATGAGGTCTTACAAGGCATCAACCATGCCAATTTCAAATTTTACGGTGCCGAGAAACCCTAGACTAGATCGTTAACTAGAATTTTAGGCGACAAAGTGAAACTAGTTAACTACTTAACTAAAAGAGAGAGGCTACAACCTTTGTAGATCCGGTTCTCCACTTACATAGATCCACGTAGACGTCCTCTCGCTGTCCATCTCGAATCCCGGACTCAAGCATCGGCTTCATCGGAGAAATGGGCGGGCAAGGTCGTCGGCTTCGTGCCGAAGATGATCTACGTCGAGGTTACACAAGATCAAGCTCCAACTTCACCAAGTTGTGAAACTTGTGAAGTAAACACCCTATACTACTTGGCAAGAGGTAGAGGATGAAGAAATAGGAGGTGGGTTCACTTTAGAATTGGATTTCTCACTCATTTGCTCAAGTTGCCATTGATGAAGGCAAGGTTTTTCTTGAAGAAGAAGAAGGAGAAGGTGAAGAATATGATAAGTCTCTTATTTAAAAAAGAAACTAATATGAATACTTATCATATCCTAACCATAGTCAAGTGTAGAGAGTAAACTAGGGTTAGTTGGAATGGTTAGGGTTAAGGATGAGATAAGAATGGTGGACTTGTTCAAAGCTTCAAGAAGCTTCAACATACAAACAAAATAAGCCACCGTTCTCTTTTATTTTCCAAAATGAATAAATAAATAAATAAATAAATAAATAAGTAAATAAACAAAACCCTAACCATTCATATAACCATGGTTTAATCTTTACACAAAACCCAAGTGAGCAAGTATCATCAAACATGATACAAACAAGTACACAAAAATATATTACATATACAATGTGCATCAAGTGAGAAAATCCTTTTAAAATGAACCAATACTAGTTAATGCAAAGTAATATATCAAATATATAATTATACATTAAATCATTAAATCAACTCTTGATTTAACGATCCGGTCATATCGCATATAATCGACTAGTATCCTATGTATCAGCTTATCGAATCAATCCTTGATTCGATATCTAGGTTATATCGCATATAACCAATCGATACGTTCATCGCGAGAATGAAATACGGTATCACATATACGCATTATTCTTGCTCCCGCACATATCTCATATGCGCTCCTATTTCGTTTCGCTTGAGCCAGGAAACCTCTGCGTAGGACTCTAAAGACTCGTCAATACACCGGCAGTAGATGATGATCATATCAAGCACCCACAAGCCGCAAGCGGTCTGCTAAACGTAACGGCCACCCGGGTATTGAGCGATCAGAAGATCGACGAGCAAGCCCGCTCACACTCCTGTGAATCCAACCAGTAACACTTACCGTACAGTCCGGTCTGTTCGTCTGATATGTCGCATATCAAGTCTAGGGGTGGTAAACGTCAGACCCCAATAACCGATAAGTCGTGCCGATGTGAGGCTCATAACGGGTCGAGAAACTACTGGTAACACTTACCAGCAAATCTCTGATCAGCCCTGGCCAGGGACTTCCCTGTTACGGCCAATCGAGCACAGCGCAACATCAACCCCCAATACCGGGATAGACGAAACCCCTCCTATCGCTCATTGCCTCCATGTGACTCGGGACTGTACCCAAAAACCACCGTTTTGCACGCCCTCATGGACGTGGTAAGTTGGAGATCAAAGCACAGTGGGAATCACACAAGACTCTATGACGATCTCGGGTCTACAGACTAACCTGCACAAGTGTCACCTGAGAACGGCCATCTGACGTGAGGTATAATACCATCTGGGAGTTCTCGGCGAGTCCGTCCAGTGTACCCAGTCTCCAACGAGCACCCGTATATCATCTCTGATGTCAAACACCAATGGATATGGGATCATCCATCGCCCATCTCATGGGTCGAGAAGCGTATACGCTAGTCTACTCTGGTATATCGATGGCCCGTCTCGATACACCCACGACTAGGGACCTTGAAGGATGTACCTATGGACTACCATGTCCCCACTAGTATGATCTGCATCATAGTCCAGGTAGTCAAGTACACGTCCTAAGGGCTTTACCAACATGTAACTATAAGACAGTTTAAAAAAACAAGTGTACATGTTAAGATAAAGAGCAACCAGATAGCATACTATCATATCGAGCAAGAAAGTCATCTCTATATATATGTCCACGCATCCAATATAATATACATCATCTGTACAATACTGGCCTCTAGGGCATACATACAACTAACAGACACGAGTTACTAGTTCGGCTTTAATGTCGTGTTTGTGTGACTTCAAGCTTATGTGTGATATATTGTGTAATTCTAGGTTCGCAGGCGAGTACGGAGGACGCCGCGTAGAAGGGGAAACAAGTCGTTGGCTATACCTAGCAAGAGACTACGGTGAGTTGATTTGACATCTACGGGGATATCGCCCGCATGGCGTTCTACGTCAGGGCTGATAGGACCTTTTAGCTACATTTACATACATTGACTGTTCATGGCTACTATTTAGTGCATACTGCATTCCCTACTATATGTATATAAACTAGAATTGATAGAACACCGCACCCTTACTGACAGTTTATGTTGCACGAGCACGACCCTGGATGATACACACACACCATTAGAATTGCCATGATATTCATACTTGATGCATATATCGCATCAGATCATTATGCTGTAGCTCATCTTTTATGTGACTTGACATGATATTCATACTTGATGCACTTATCACATCACATTTACTTGCATATTGGTTCGGATTACATGTGATTTCTGGATTTGGGAACCGTGGCCATTTCAAATATGTAATCATTTAAAAACCCAGTTCCCTTGATATGATATTTCGGTGCGCCCACCCTGTGTTTTCTCGGTGCTAGAGTGGCATACATTGAGAGAGGGCTGACTCGGACTGACGGATGCCCGATACGTGGAGAGAGGGCTGACCCGGACTGACGGATGCCCGATATATTGAGAGAGGGCTGACCCGGACTGACGGATGCCCGATACATTGAGAGTGGGCTGACCCGGACGGACGGATGCCCGATACATTGAGAGAGGGCTGACCCGGACCGACGGATGCCCGATATATTGAGAGAGGGCTGACCCGGACTGATGGATGCCCGATAGAGGAGGATTTGCGTGTCGATGCTAGACACGAGTATTTATGTTATTTGGGTGCCGATGTTGGGCACTCGTGATTCTCAGGGATGTACAAGATTTGGGGGCCGATGGGGGTGCCGGCGTCTGGGTTGTTGGGATTTGCGGTGCATATATATATTTATTCCACCTTGACATTTCGTGTAGATGTTATATTCCCATGCTCAGCATTCATTATTGCATCTCATCCTGTACTTATATCACCTGATAGAGCACTTGCATGATTATTGTACATACTGCTTACCTCGCATTGATATCATCTGCTGGCATATGTTAGAGTAGCGCAGTACGTGCATGATCGCGATTACCTTTATATGTTATTTCTATTCACGAGTTGGCAACTCACCCCCGTTGTGCCGCAGTATTTGCAGGTTGTCCTTCGGAGTAGTCGCGGCAGGCTACGTTTTGCATCTTTTGACACAAATACCCCAATAGTTGGTGTACTAGCTCTCTTGCTGATAGGTGGGTTTTGTGCGGTATCTGTTTATCTTTCAGTTATGTATATTGTTTTATCTAGTATTCTCCATCTACCATGTATGTATTTGACTTAGAGACAGCCTTTTCGGCGCCGTGATAGACGTATTGCAGGCAGCAGAGATTCAGGGCGGGGCCGGTTATTCAGTTCCTATCCCCAGGAGGGTCAGCGGTCATCGTCGGGATGTTTTCGCTGCGGGAGCTCTTATCATAGTGTACGAGATTGTCCTGAGTTACCCCGGAGGGAGGTAGCAGCACCACACGTCACATTACCATCACCACCCCAGACGGCATTACCTATTGTACCTACTGTTACTCCGCGTCCGACGCATGCACAGGGAGGTCGTGGTCGCGGAGAATTTGTTCATAGAGGACGAGGTGACCGAGGCAGAGGACAGCCAGCTGCCGGCAGGGGACAGCCGGTCGCAGGTGGAGGACAGGCGCGAGTTTTTGGTTTGACGCATCAGGACACACAGGCGTCCAATGCGGTGGTCTCAGGTATCCTTCCAGTATGTTCTGTTGGTGCACACGTGTTATTCGATCCCGGATCCACGCACTCGTATGTATCCACACACTTTGTTCCGAGTTTGGGTAGAGAGTCCGGTTTACTCGACCGGCCGCTTGTTGTGACTACTCCTGTGGGAGAGTCGTTTGTTGCTAGGCACGTGTTCCGATCCTGTACCGTCCGTATTGGCGAGAGAGAGTTGCCGGTCGATTTGATCCTTCTTGAGATGTTGGACTTCGACGTTCTTTTGGGCATGGATTGGTTAGCCACGTGCTATGCTTCTGTTGACTTCCGCGCGAAGACAATTAGATTTTGTTTTCCCGGCGAGTCGGTTTTTGTTGTGTTGGGGGACCATGGTGCCACCCCTCACAGTGTGATTTCTTCTTATCGCGCTTGATAGCTTTTGCGGAAGGGATGTCAGGGATTTCTCGCCTATGTTTGTGATACTAAAGATGCAGAGGTTCCGTTGGATCAGGTTCCGGTTGTTAGCGAGTTCCCTGATGTGTTCCCTGACGAGCTTCCTGGGCCACCGCCCGAGCGTGATATTTCTTTCTGTATTGCTTTGGTTCCTGGTACGGGGCCTATTTCTGTACCGCCTTATCGAATGGCCCCGGCGGAACTTAGAGAATTGAAGGGTCGGTTGCAAGATTTGCTGGATAAGGGACTTATTGGACCCAGTGTTTCTCCTTTGGGTGCTCCAGTCCTGTTCGTCAAGAAGAAGGACGGCAGTTTGCGTCTGTGTATTGACTACCACCAGCTGAATAAGGTGACAGTGCGGAACAGGTATCCTTTGCCACGCATCGACGATTTGTTCGACCAGCTTCAGGGGGAAGGATACTTTTCGAGGATCGATTTGCGATCAGGCTACCACCAGCTGCGGGTTCGACAGGAGGACATTTCTAGGACAACTTTCCGCACGCGCTACGGCCTTTATGAGTTTTTGGTGATGTGGTTCGGACTCACCAACGCACCAGCAGCATTTATGGACTTGATGAACCGCATTTTCCGGCCGTATCTTGATCTGTTCATCATAGTGTTCATTAATGATATTTTGGTGTATTCTCGGAGTAGGGAGGAGCACGAGCAGCACCTGCGGATTACACTGCAGACCTTGAGGGTGCATCAGCTTTTCGCCAAATTCTCAAAGTGTGCTTTCTGGCTAGACAACGTAGACTTCTTGGGGCACGTGATTACATGAGATGGTATATGTGTAGACCCGAGGAAGATAGAGGCAGTTCGGAGTTGTCCTAGACCCACGTCAGTGACGGAGGTTCGCAGCTTTCTAGGGCTGGCAGGCTATTACAGGCGATTCGTGGAGGACTTCTCTCGCATTCATACACCTTTAACCGGGTTGACCCGGAAGGGAGTTCGCTTTGATTGGACGGAGGAGTATGAGCACAGTTTCCAGCAGCTACGGGCTCTACTGACTACGACACTAGTGCTATCATTGCCTTCAGGATCAGGCGGATTTGTGGTCTACTATGACGCTTCACGAGTGGGGCTAGGGTGCGTTTTGATGCAGCATGACAGGGTGATCGCGTATGCTTCGCGGCAATTAAAGAAACATGAACAGAATTACCCCACTCATGATCTGGAGATGGCTGCAGTGGTCTTTGCACTTAAGATCTGCGACATTATCTGTATGGAGAGTCATGCCAGATATTCACTGACCACAAGAGCTTAAATTATATATTCCAGCAGCGAGACCTGAACCTTAGACAGCGCCGATGGACGGAGTTAGTAAAGGACTACGATTGTGAGATCTTGTATCACCCTGGTAGGGCGAATGTAGTGGCGGATGCTTTGAGCAGGAGGCCCCGGGTTAGTCTATCTTGTTTGAGCGCAGTGCAGAGGCAGTCGTCGGCAGATTGGCAGATATTATGCGATAGCTGGGTACAGTTCGAGTTTACGCCGATCGGAGGACAGATTGCGCATGTTCGTGCACGCCCACAGTTGCTTGGCCGTATACATGAGGCACATCACAGTGATGACCGCTGTTCAGAGATCAGGACACAGCAGATTTTCCGAGTTCGTGATCGATGATCAGGGGATATTACGATTTGGGACTAGACTGTGCGTACCAGATGCTGAGGGATTGCTGCGTGAGATTCTTGAGGAGGCACATCGATCGGTATATAGTGTTCATCCCGGTTCCACCAAGATGTACCATGACTTAAGAGGTGTTTACTGGTGGGACGGAATGAAGAGAGACATTGCAGATTTTGTGTCGAGATGCCTGACTTGTCAGCAAGTCAAGGCTGAGCACCAGAGGCCCGCGGGAGAGCTGCAGCCGTTACCCATTCCGGAGTGGAAATGGGAACAGATATCTATAGACTTCATTGTGGGTCTACCCAGGACTAGTCGAGGGTACGACTCCATCTGGGTGATCATGGATCGTTTGACGAAAGCGGCTCACTTCCTACCGGTGAAGACGACTTTCGGATTTGTTCAATATGCCCAGATTTACATTGACGAGATTGTACGACTGCACGGAGTTCCGACATGTATCGTGTCCGATAGAGGCATCCAGTTTACCAACCGGCTATGGCAGAGGCTTCAGGAGGCTTTGGGCACTCGCTTGAGTTTCAGCACAGCATTCCATCCGCAGACCGATGGACAGTCAGAGCGGACTATTCAGAATTTGGAGGACATGCTCAGAGCATGCGTATTAGACTTCGGAGGTAGCTGGGATCATCATTTGCCCTTAGTAGAGTTCTCCTACAACAACAGCTACCAGGAGACCATTCAGATGGCACCGTTTGAGGCTCTTTATGGGAGAAGATGCAGATCGCCTACCTATTGGACGGAGCTCAGTGAGAGCAGTATCATAGGGCCGCAGATTATGGAGGAGACGACCGCGAAGATCCAGTTGATTCGCGATAGGATGAGAGCAGCCCAGAGTAGGCAGAGATCTTATGCGGACCGTCGTCGGCGCGGACTTGAGTTTTCTGTTGGTGATCATGTTTTCTTGAGGGTCTCCCCAATGAATGGCGTGATGAGGTTTGGGAAGAAGGGGAAACTTAGTCCCAGATATGTGGGCCCCTTCGAGATCCTCGAACGTGTTGGTGCGGTTGCGTATCGATTAGCCCTTCCGCCCAGTTTTCCAGACGTGCACCCCGTATTTCACGTTTCGATGCTCTGCAGATATCTTCATGATCCTTCGCATGCGATTCAGCACCCGACGATCCAGCTTGAGCGCGACCTTTCATATGCAGAGCAGCCGGTGATGATCTTGGATCAACAAGTGAAGAAATTGAGGTCGAAAGAGATACCGTCCGTCAAGGTACTTTGACGTGGCCAGAGCGGCGAGGGGGTCACTTGGGAGACCGAGAGCGAGATGAGGAAGAGGTATCCCCATCTTTTTGAAGGTGCGATAGTTATATTTTTAAATTCGGCGACCGAATTTCTTTAAAGGGGGTAGATTGTAACACTTTGAATTTCCGTTAGAATGTTTTTCATGATAATTAGTAATTGTACGTGTTATTATATATGTGTACATAGGATTATTAGTTATTTTAGTCGTGTTAGCAAATTGGAAAATTTCCTTTGTAGTGTACACTTGCAAACTTAGCCATTTTTGAGACCTAGGTTTAAAGTGTTAGCCATTCTTTTGTTGCATGGTTGCTAACTTATCCCCACCATTTTAATCATGTCATAAATCTTTTCATAATTCAAAATTGAATAGAATATGAAGACATGGTGTTAGGTAGAAAAAAATTGACTTTTGACCCCATTTTTCCATCTCTTCTCTCTCTCTTTCCCCATCTCAGAATTCTGAGAATTCCAGCAGGGAAAAACCTCATCTTTCGCCATCTTTTCTTCTCCTCTTTCATTTCCTTTTATCCATACACCAAAACCTACACATTTTTCATCACAAAACCTTGGGAAAGTGAAGCTTTTGGGGGTGTTTGAAGGCAAATCTGCACACTTGATGTTATAGCTGGGATTTTTGGTGTTTCATAGGGTCTTTTGAAGGTATTAACTCATGTTAGCACTCCTTTTTCCATAAACTTGTAGTATTCTTTAGCAAAAATCTCAATTTTGTGCATTTTTAGTGATATTAAAGGATATTTGTGATTCAAATGTTAGATTAGGGTTTTGTTAGTTTGGTTAGCTCTATTATGTGTTATTAGAGCTATTTTAGGCCAGGTTTGTTTCAGTTTGCACAGAAATACCATAAAGTTCCATTTTAGTGCAAAAGTGTGGATTTTAACTTGATTTAAGGCTCTGTAGGATCTGCTACTACCCGAGATGTTTCAGAGCAAAACTAAATATTACTATAGCATGTATGGGGGGTATAGAGTGCACACACCAAACTTGGGAGCCCACCCCCTACCCAGGCCACCGGAATATTCTTTCTGGCCGTAATTTGGGGCCAGATGAGTGAGTTGGGGTTTGGGGTTTGGGACACAGGAGTCTGCTGTTATGTGTAGTATTTTGTTGTATATAGTTTTACAATATCATTTCTGTATCAAAATCTGGAGGTGTTTACCTATTTACCCGTATTTTAATCTTCGCGACACGCGTGATACGTGTGTATGGGTTTGGGTTTCTACGTATCGCGACGCGTCGGAGTGGCTTCAGGCGCGTAATCACACGTTTTAGCGTATCGCGCACACGCGCGCTTGGTTCACGACATGAGTTACTAGTTCGGCTTTAATGTCGTGTTTGTGTGACTTCAAGCTTATGTGTGATATATTGTATAATTCTAGGTTCGCAGGCGAGTACGGCGGACGCCGCGCAGAAGGGGAAACAAGTCGTTGGCTATACCTAGCGAGAGACTACGGTGAGTAGATTTGACATCTACGGGGATATCGCCCTCATGGCGTTCTACGTCAGGGCTGATAGGACCTTCTAACTACATTCACATACATTGACTGTTCATGGCTACTATTTAGTGCATACTGCATTCCCTGCTATATGTATATAAACTAGAATTGATAGAACACCGCACCCTTACTGACAGTTCATGTTGCACGAGCACGACCCTGCATGATACACACACACCGTTAGAATTGCCATGATATTCATACTTGATGCATATATCACATCGGATCATTATGCTGTAGCTCATCTTTTATGTGACTTGACATGATATTCATACTTGATGCACTTATCACATCACATTTACTTGTATATTGGTTGGGATTATATGTGATTTCTGGATTTGGGAACCGTGGCCATTTCAAATAAGTAATCATTTCAAAACCCGGTTCCCTTGATATGATATTTCGGTGCGCCCACCCTATGTTTTCTCGGTGCTAGAGTGGCATACATTGAGAGAGGGTTGACCCGGACTGACGGATGCCCGATACGTGGAGAGAGGGATGACCCGGACTGACGGATGCCCGATATATTGAGAGAGGGCTGACCCGGAATGACGAATGCCCGATATATTGAGAGAGGGCTGACCCGGACTAACGGATGCCCGATACATTGATAGAGGGCTGACTCGGACTGACGGTTGCCCGATATATTGAGAGAGGGCTGACCCGGACTGACGGATCCCCGATAGAGGAGGATTTGCGTGTCGATGCTAGACATGAGTATTTATGTTATTTGGGTGCCGATGTTGGGCACTCGTGATTCTCAGGGATGTACAAGATTTGGGGGCCGATGGGAGTGCCGGCGTCTGGGTTGTTGGGATTTGCGGTGCATATATATATTTATTCCACCTTGACATTTCGTGTAGATGTTATATTCCCATGCTCAGCAATCATTATTGCATCTCATCCTGTAGTTATATCACCTGATAGAGCACTTGCAAGATTGTTGTATATACTGATTAGCTCGCATTGATATCATCTGCTGGCATATGTTAGAGTAGCGCAGTATGTGCATGCTCGCGATTACCTTTATATGTTATTTCTATTCACGAGTTGGCAACTCACCCCCGTTGTGCCGCTGTATTTGCAGGTTGCCCTTCGGAGTAGTCGCGGTAGGCTGCGTTTTGCATCTTTTGACACAGATACCCCTATAGTTGGTGTACTAGCTCTCTTGCTGATAGGTGGGTTTTGTGTGGTATCTGTTTATCTTTCAGTTATGTATATTGTTGTATCTATTATTCTCCATCTACCATGTATGTATTTGACGTAGAGACAGTGTGAGGACGATGATGTATATTATTGGTATTCTGGTGTCGAGCTCGTTGTGAGCCGACTTTACTTATGCAGTTTTATTCTATCTGTGATGTTCTCACTTGTTGCTCTCGATCTTCGCTACGGCGTCGTATATTGTTTACTTAGATTTCTTAACATGTTGTAAGTGCTTCATTTAAAACTTAAAACATTCCATACTTTTACTGGTTTGATTTCTGGGTTTTCGGTTCACTTAGTCGCGTTACGCCTGTAGACTTTACGTGGTGTAACACCTTAGAATGTGTTTTGTAACTAATTATATTTTAATGTATGTTTTTTTAATAAAAGTTTACCAAATTGGTTTTCAGTTATTTTGTCCTATTTATTGAGTATTTTATTAGAATTTTCCTAGGCTTGCACACACTTGTGCATGTTAACTAGGGTGGTTTTTGGGGGTTTAATTATGATTAGCAATCAAGGTTCACTAACCATTTCCCCTAATCTAGTTTAATATTGTATTAGGTGCTTTTGGGTTTTAAGTATGATGATTGTTTTAAATGTAAAATGATTTAAAAGGGGGATTTAAATTTGACTTCTTGTGTTGACCTTGGTGTGTGAGAGAGAGAGTGTATTATAAGGCATGATGGCTTGCCCATGCCTTCATTTAATGAAGAAAGAGAGAGAGAGGGTTGACTAAGCCTAACAAATCATTTTCCCTTTCCTTCTCATTCTCTCACTCTCATTCTCTCTCTCTCACACACACACACACACCCTGCTTCAGCAACAGCAGCAGCCCCTTCATCAGCAGCAACAACAGCAGAGCTTCAGCAGCAACAGAGAAGCAGCAGCACCTGAAGCAACAGCAACAACTTGCAACAGCAGCAGCTCTAGACCACACCAACAACAGCAGCTCGAGAAGGCATCAGCAACAGCTCATGCAACAGCATCAGCAGCAAGCAGCAGTAGCAGCACCTACATCAGCAGCAGCTCTGGCAGCAGCAGCAGAAGCCCAGCAGCAGTAGCAAGCTCTCTTCTCCCCCATTCACTTTTTCACCTGCTCTCTAGGGTTCTACAGGGTATATTTCTGAACCCAATCCCCTAGTTGCTTAGCTTGTGTGCTTATTAGCGTCGGTTTGTGTTAATTAGCTTGTTTAGTGCTAATTATGGTGATTTGTGAGGAAATTTGGTATAGTGATGATTGTGTTGGTAAACCCTACCCATTTAAGTGTTTTTAAGGTTACCTTAGCTGAGTTTTGACCCAGATTACACTAAAATACCATAGGGTTTCCTTTTTAGTGCATTTAGCGTTTTTTAAAGCGATATATTGGCATTCTGAGATCTGCTTTTGACCCGGGACCTTCAGGTTAAAATTGAGAAAAACTGGGGCATGTACACTAGGTCTAGATACCACAACCTGAGCACGAGCCCCTAATTCCCAAGGATGGCCGCAGTTTTATTAGGTTTGGCCGCAATTTGCGGCCAAGTTGGGGGCAGGGGTGTTGGGGTCTTGGCTAGGGTTGTCTGCAGTGTTGTCTAGTGTTTTGGCATATCTAGTTTTGTAAGTTTTGGCCTGTAGGATAATCTGGAGCATTATATCGTTTTGCATGTCCGTTGTGTTTGCGCGATACGCGCGATACGTGAGTGGGTTCTGTGATCCAGCGTATCGCGGCGTGTCGCGGTAGTTTTAGACGCGTATACACACGATTCAGCGTATCGTGCACACGCGCGTTTAGTTCGCGAAGCGAGTTTCTCGTTTTGTTCGATATCGCGTTTTGCGGAATATTTGGCTTATATATGATTTCCATGTCTTATTTGCAGGTTTGCAGGCAGGGACTACGGACACTACTATAGGGGGGAGCAGATGGTAGGATTCACCTAGCGTGGAGCGTAGGTGGGTAGATTTAACATCTACAGGGGGATCGCCCGCATGGCGTTATGCGTCTGGGCTAGGATTCAAATACTTGTCGCACATTCTACGTCATTGTTAGAATTGCACCTTTACCTATTTACTTAGATATAGTTGTACTGTGACTAGTAGCCGTAGGACACTGCACACATTATTGACGGTTCATGTTGCACGAGCACGGATTGTATGCTACACACTCACAGTCAATAATTGCCATGTCACACACTAATCATTATAGATACTATTGCTTATCACACTTGACATCTAGCTTATCAGTATACCTATAGTGTATCTTACCATTAGTGATAGGTACATCTACACCTTGCGATACAGCTACGGGTATACCTTGCACATATTTTACTTATACCGGGGGGATATCCTACATATTCTATATATACCCAGGGGGGTATACGACATCTTTTATTTATAGGTAGACACCTATACTTATCTGTACCTTATTGATTTCGCATACATCTGGTTTCAGCTACATATTCTCATTTATATGCTCGCATTTCAGATATATCGCATATATGTATTCCTGGATTTGCGCATTCTTATTTTGATTTCACATGATGATTTCTGGATTTGGGAACCGCGGGAGTTCATGAAATTATGCATACATTGGAAAACCCGGTTTCCTTGATATGATATTTGTTGGAGATAGTGCCCTCATAGTCAATTATTGGATCACAGGTACGTGATTGTAATGATTGCGGAGGACCTATACCGGTAGGACAGTCTTACTCAAGATGATAGTATGCTATCTGGTTTGCCTTTATCAGTCGTGTACATGATCAGGTGACTGATTACATGTTACACTTTGATAGAGCCCTTAGGATCTTGCTTTACCACCAACAGTATGATGGCGATCATATACGTGAGAGTTGGGTGGTTTATACGCATATCCTTGATTTTTGTCCCTAGCCGTGGGAGTTTCGAGACAGGGCATCGATACTCCGGAGTAGACTAGTGTGTACAGTCGAGACCCCGACGAGGGGCGGTGGCCGGTCTCACAAGCCACTGGTGTCAGTTGGATCACCTAAGATGTATACAGGTGCTCATTGGGTTATGAGTACACCGGACAGGACTCGCCGGGAATCTGCTAGTTAGTATTATATCTACCGTCAGATAGCAGTTCCCTGGTGACATATGTACAGGTTAGTTCATCGACCTGAGGTCGTCATTTTTCTCGTGTGAGTTCCCACTGTGCTTTGATTTCTACCCTACCACGGCTCAAAGTAGTCGTGCAAACAGGTAGTTTTTGGGTACAGTCCCGAGCCATATGGAGGCACGTGAGCGGATTGGCAGGGGATTCGTCTCTCCCGGTATTGGGGCGAGGTCGTGCTGTGTCTAGGAGAGCCATTACACAAAGTCCATGGCCATGGCAAGAGATTTACTGGGAGGTACTCCAGTAGTATCTCAGGGTGTTATTGGGCTTCACTCCGACACGACTTATACTGCTATTGGGGGTCTGACGTTACTAGCCCCCTAGGCAGATATGCGATACTCATAGACGAACGGACTGGACTGTATATACATTGTCACTGTTAGGCTCAGTAGGGTTTTCCGGATGAGTGCGCTCATCGTCATCCCTTGAGGTCAGTCCATGGGCAGCCGTTACGCATTGCTAGTGCCGCTGACGGTTTGTGGTTAAACCCACTGCCAAGGTACTGACGAGTCATTAGAGTCCCCCACAGACAGTTTCCTAAGTTCGGGTGAAACGTTGTAGAGGCCGTATGGTTTTATGGCAGGGTTCGGAAAATGCACGTGCGTTTACGTACGTGTTATTTTTCGGGCAGATGATACTGGTCGGCTTTGGTTTAAGCCGGAACTGAGTATTATATTGAGTAGGTATAATATCTTTGTCTCAGTTGCATTTGTATTCAGTCGTAATACAAATGCGGGTATATTTATACAGTTTCGGGGTTATCCTGAAAGTCGTTTCAGGATCACTTTTGGAAGTTGCCAGTTTCCAGTTTTCTATCAGCCGTCTTTTAACATTCGGTTAAAGACGGATTTATCTTTTCTTCAGATAAGAGTGAGTCATCATTCTAGAAGGTTCTAGAAGTGATGAAGTGGCTAATGAGTCATCTTGACATTAATGGTTGCATTAATGACTTGATGAGGTGTTTAGTGATTCATGCTTTAGCATTAAAGCTTCTTGTTTTCTTAAGGATATTTTGAGTGAGAAGCTTTCTCTTGTGGTCACCCCCCTCTTGCTAAAAAGTGGCCGGCCCCCCTCTCCTCCTCACTTCACTCATGAAAGAAAATTATGGTTGCTAAAAAGAAAAGAGTATAGTTTTGGATGCATGGAAATTTCATAGTTCATTTCTTGTTCCATTTCATTTCCATCGGCAACTTCATTTACCGATCGTCCACGGA
Source organism: Agapanthus africanus (assembly GCA_030015575.1). NCBI lineage: Eukaryota > Viridiplantae > Streptophyta > Magnoliopsida > Asparagales > Amaryllidaceae > Agapanthus > Agapanthus africanus. The sequence continues at coordinate 200,393,541 of JASDDO010000006.1, forward strand.
CTTGGACGAAGTGAGACAAAGATATCTACTCATTCTCTACGTCATTCTTGGTCGTCTCTTTTAGCAAACTTAACGATCGAGTTGCCTCGAGTCAGAGGCGGGAGCCCGTTTAAAGAATCGTCGAAGTGGTGCCACCTCGACGAGGATATCGGAGATCGACGAGATCGGAGCAGCCGCAACGGAGCGTGGGATGATGGTTGAAGAACGAAGGACTCGGATCGTTCGGTATAACCTTTCTACACTCTTTACAGTTTGTTAGTTTAGCAATAATGGCAGATCCAGGTTAAAGTATACGATAGCGCCAGTTAAAAGTTTTTTGTTCCGCATTTGGCGTCTGTAGACTGCCGGGGTGCTAGCGTAGACTTACAGTGGTATCAGAGCTCACCATTTTGCTATACTAACTTGTGCTAACGCGTTTAAAACATCGATCCGTCCGGAAATCAAAAATCACAATTTTTTAGCTTGACAGTTTCTGTTGATTTTAAATGGCCTCCTAAAATTTTTCTGCATGTCTTAAAAATCTGTGCAGGCTTTTCTAAGAACCACGACAAAATTTGGGCACGTGACTCCACCAAACTGCCGCGGAAACGCGGCCAAACCCATGGTTTGGCCGCACATCCGCGGCCACGTGGTGAGCTCGTGCTCCCAAATTTTGTACAGTGGGTTCTCTGTTGGAAATTAGGATTTTTGGTATATATCATTTGCGCCCAGGTTTTGTTACTGTTCACCAGTAAGTCGTGGGGCCCACTTTTTGATATTTGGTCGATCGAAATTTAAACATGTTAGTTTACAGTGCTTACATTATATCTCCGACCGGGAATGTCATTTGATCGGTAAACCGCGTCTGATTGCTATAGTTCTTTTAGACGGGTTTGCGAACGTGACATTCGCGTTGATGTTCTGTGTTGTGCTGTGATGTTGCGGATTTGTCGTGGTGGATAGCAGTGTGCAATGGTAGTACAGTTTGAGTTTATTTGTACATTTGATATTGCGGGGCGAGCGTCCAACTTGTGGACAGCCGTCACTGCCTGTTGTATAATATTCTTTTGGGGCACGACCAGGTTGCGGTCGATGTACCTATTGTACTATTTTTCATTACTGTACAAGGTTTTGCCCCGCGACGGAGTGCACGGATAGCCGGATTCTGGTGGGCAACGGGTCCGCATCTCATGGCTTTGAGAGGCAGAGGGGTCCCACTCCAGAATTGGCAGACTATTCGCCGCACTCGTAGGGGGTACAGGTTGACCCAAGGAGGGGTGCCCAAGATTACCGGATTCCGTGAAGTGCTGGGTGGTCCATTCACTTTGCTGTAGGGGGCTGCCTCGCTTCAGGTTTTGGCGGGTAACTTGCCGCACCCGTAGGGGTCTAGGTTTCATTGCACAGGCTATCCACACGACAGGGGAACGTCGGGTTTCAGCAGCGGCTCTGTGAAACCCGGGGATCCCAGATTATCTGTATTGTTCTGTGATGCTTATTACTTTTCTATAATGTTGCATACTATCACGCCTGGAGCGATTATTGTATATTGGTTTATATACTATTAGATGTTGTATATGTTTTACACCCGCGCTAGTCCAGTCCCCGCTCTGTCGTTAGTTAAGTAACCTAACGATTGATGACGGGACCCAGTGACGAATGCGGATGGTATATACGTACATTTTATTTTCGTTCTTTTCTGGTGTGATTAATTGATGGGACTGCGTTGATTCTGATCAATGCAAAGTTAAACAAACCTGTTTACAGTTGTTGGAACAATTTAAAAAGTGTTATTGCAAAGTCGTTTCCTTTTGTTATGCATAGCGGTATTCAGTGGAATATTCTGCACCTCATTCGACGGGGCAAGGGCCAATATCCCTTCACCGGGACTGACCCCTTGGGCAGAAGTTTGTGTCAGAGTAATAACTTCACTATAGTCGATTACAAGTTGCTTTGCATAGCGGTATTCAGTGGAATATCCTGCACCTCATTCCACGAGGAAAGAGCCGAGATCCCTTCATCGGGAGTGACCTCTTTAGCAAAAGGTTTTCGCCACTATATTTTAAAAAGCTATCAGGTTCCTTCAGCGATATCAAGTTCACTACGTTAAAGGTTTTTCGCCAAAAACCAGCCGTAGCCCTCCGTCACTTCTTTTGGGTATTCAGTAGTATTCAAGCTATGTATTTTGACCAAGGCCAAGGCATAGTGTTTGGTAGCTGCTGGGTATTCAATTGTTGCATAGATAGATGAGTTAGTTTGGGACAGTCGTTCTGCCATTTTGGCCAACGTCAAGGGCATGTGCGGGTGGGTTCAAATTGACAAGATAGTGACGGGTAGAACTTGGCATGTGACTTATGACATTTTGACCAACGCCAAGGTTATAAGAGCATGGGGCAAAAATCATATCGGGAGTTTCTAAAGAAACTGAAACTTGCCAAGTATGCGCATACCTTCTGGAGTATGAGTAACGTGGATGCATTCCATCACGTTATCATGCGATGAGAGTTGGATCCTGATTCCCACTGATGAGTTGGTTTACTCTTCAGGTGATCCCGATTGATTCTTCTTTAGGTTTGGAGGAGAATTTGACAGGACAGTGGGAGGTTTCCGGATTAGATAAAATGATGACCATTCTGATCTAGGTTAGAGTGCACGCAGAGTGTTTCTTTTCTCTCTCTCTTTGGCAGCGACCTTTGACCGACCCTCTACTATGACTCAGTGACCAAGTTGACCGGACCTTCTTAAAATACTGGCTTTTGGATTGTCTATGTTGCATAAGTCATTGCCACTCCTTCTTTTACCCTTTGAATTTCTCAGAACACCCGTATTACTACGGATATCCACTTCCATTGGATAGATCCATCGTATGGTTATATACGAACTCAAAGGGACTTCTTCGAGGATGGATCCAGGTTCAGGAGAAATAGAATTGGTTTATTCAGTTGTCTTTTATTATCACCTTCTCTCAGGTTGCGAGAGCTCCTTGGTTTAGGAAAGTACACCTATTACGCTTATTGGATAGTCTTATTCCAAACCATAGGCTGGTGCCGAAAGGTAGGGAATGAAGAAAACCAATTAGCCTAAGTAGGGTGTGCAGAAGGTAATATGTAAAGACAAAGAAAGAGGGCAAAGTAAATTGCGACTGATATCATTCACGACCAAAACCGCGTACTTCATCGCCACTCTTATTTCACCTTTAAAAGAATAAGGTATTATTCAGTTGTCTTTTATCATCACCTTCTCTCAAGATACGAGTACTCCTTGGTTTAGGAGGATACACCTATTATGCTTACTGGATAGTCTTCTTCCAAACCATAGGCTGGTGCCGAACGGTAGGGAAGGAAGAAAACCATTTAGCCTAACGATGGTGTACAGAAAGTAACGACTAAAGACAAATAAAGGGATTTGGAGAGATGGCAATAACATATACGGTTGAAGTCATGAATTGGATTATGGAAGAGACATTACTATGAATACCAGGATACCCCTACGAAACATTTTCATGTTTCAGTGCATTGTTAAAGAAAAACTGTTTTTCCCGATTAGACACTTACTCCAAGGGTATGTATTTACCAGGTTTCATTCTCATATCTGTATGGTTTTACAGATGATGAGTGGGAGTAAGATATTGGGAATTAGGTGATCATCCTCATTATATCGGAATTCGTTGTAATTGGTGATATTTGAGGAAATCACCAGGGTACAGTTTTCAACCTAAGACGCACAGGTTTTGAGTTGTTTAACTCAGCGGACTTATACAGAGTATTGTATGTTATCCAGTGTCCTTCAGGACAAAGGGGTAGGTCCTCGTACTATGTTCTGTTTACTTATGACTTCTCTAGTTTTTAGACAAGTGTTTCGTAGAAATACAAGGTCTAAGTTTTGAGAAGTTGTGGGTATAAGAATAAAGTAGAGAACCAGGTGTCACAAGTATCGGGATTCATCAAAGAGATCGAAGATGTAGATTCTTGTGATTGGTATTCAGATGATAGTGATGGTTTTGAGAAACGAGTTTTCTCTTTCAGGTTACTCATAATTGGATGGATTCCTAAGTTGAGTAATGCTGATTAGCCTCTTTCCATTAAGTTGATATGCACTGGAGACAGATGCATGATTTGAATCTGGTTCCAATTAAATTAGTGCCAAAGTTTCTATATTGGATATAGAATAGTTCGTACCTTAAAAGATATTAAGGTACGGGGAGTTGTCCAGCTTATGCTTAAAACCAGACTCTGGATAACTCAGGGCACGTTTCTGTAATGGCTGTTTGTGGGTTGACCCTGGCTATGACGAGGGTTGATATTCTACCATTTAGAAGATCAATAGTGATATTCTTCTTGACTCGCCACAGTTTTAGTAAAATGGATCTTTTTCAGAAAAGAGTACTGGGAGTATGGTAGAACTGGAAGTGATTCAAGAACCGCGAACGATTACGGAAAATTTAATAGGACCTATATATTCAATCAGGTTTGACATTCGAATAGCCACTCCGCAGATATGGTAGGTAACCTCAGACACCCGAGAGGTACTTCGGTAGGCTCAAGGACGGTGACAGGGAGGTTCTTATCTACCCAGACTTGACACTACTGTTGTTCCAGGATATGAGACCCGGTAGGAGGGTTGTCGTAGTCAGTGGGAGCAGCAGAAGCATAGTGGGCAAGATGCTTATATCTATTTATAGACTTGAGCAGTTATAGCGGAGATAGATCATCTAATTTTGATGTGACAGTCATGGGTTTGACTTCAATCAGAATAGGGGATGGATCTCTTAAGAAGGTAGTAGGGTGTGATGTCATGGTATCTGGATGACATACAAAGAGTGGGAAGTAAAATTCCTATACTACGATCGGTTGTACTGTGGTCGTCACACAGTTGTTTCTCCGGACAGGATATGGATATAATATTTGACATTCTGGTTTCTGGATCTATGGCTTTAGATCTGGATTTGGGTAGTTTCCCAATGTGGGTACTTTGACAGATATTCTAATGGTTTTTAGAATAGTTGACTCCTAGCATGGTGGTGTACCTGCAGGTGATGGAGTCACCCTCTTTAAATGTGTCGTACAGACTAAAGGGGAGAGGGATGAGCATGATTGGCAGATCACTTGCTTAGGCAATTGAGTCAATCATGAGATGTCAAGTACCACACCAAATGTTGGTTTTGCACTAGATGCAATAAGTTTGTATTAATCCAATCCTGGAGAAATATAAGGAAGCAGTTTTAGAACATAAGTACATGTTCTACGGATTTGATGACGGCAGCCTCCTTCGGGAGACGATTATCATTCCAGGCTTCAAAGGTGACAAGGTTGACAGAGTGATTGTCAGAGTTATAGTTTTCCCTTTGATGAAGAGGGACAATATTATGGACAGGTGGTCCAAGAGAATACTGTGGGAGGCATGGTGCCGGATACTGATTAGGTTCAGTGATCGATACAGTCTAAGAAGTTTGGATTTGGAGTTCATTTATGAACTAGGTCCCATCAGATATCCAGACATATTCTAAGACAGGTGTTACTCATTTCTGGAGATGGTTTTCTCCGCGAACTTGAGATTAAGAGAGATATAGAAAGAAACTTCTAGGCGGATCCACTCACTAAGGCTATTTCTCGAACACAATAGTTTTACAAACGGGCTTTGTGAAACTGATTAGTAGAGGAGTTGGATGTTCGGTTTCACACGGGCTGTGAGTAGTCGACATCGCAATAATTAGCCTTGAGTGCAAGTGGGAGATTGTTGGAGATAGTGCCCTCATAGTCAATTATTGGATCACAGGTACGTGATTGCAATGATTGCGGAGGACCTATACCGGTAGGACAGTCTTACTCAAGATGATAGTATGCTATCTGGTTTGCCTTTATCAGTCGTGTACATGATCAGGTGACTGGTTACATGTTACACTTTGATAGAGCCCTTGGGATCTTGCTTTACCACCAACAATATGATGGCGATCATATACGTGAGAGTTGGGTGGTTTATACGCATATCCTTGATTTTGGTCCCTAGTCGTGGGAGTTTCGAGACAGGGCATCGATACTCCGGAGTAGACTAGTGTGTACAGTCGAGACCCCGACGAGGGGCGGTGGCCGGTCTCACAAGCCACTGGTGTCAGTTGGATCACCTAAGATGTATACAGGTGCTCATTGGGTTATGAGTACACCGGACAGGACTCGCCGGGAATCTGCTAGTTGGTATTATATCTACCGTCAGATAGCAGTTCCCTGGTGACATGTGTACAGGTTAGTTCATCGACCTGAGGTCGTCATTTGTCTCGTGTGAGTGCCCACTGTGCTTTGATTTCTACCCTACCATGGCTCAAAGGAGTCGTGCAAACAGGTAGTTTTTGGGTACAGTCCCGAGCCATATGGAGGCACGTGAGCGGATCGGCAGGGGATTTGTCTCTCCCGGTATTGGGGGCGAGGTCGTGCTGTGTTTAGGAGAGCCATTACACAAAGTCCATGGCCATGGCAGGAGATTTACTGGTAGGTACTCCAGTAGTATCTCAGGGTGTTATTGGGCTTCACTCCGACACGACTTATACTGCTATTGGGGGTCTGACGTTACTAGCCCCCTAGGCAGATATGCGATACTCATAGACGAACGGACCGGACTGTATATACATTGTCACTGTTAGGCTCAGTAGGGTTTTCCGGATGAGTGCGCTCATCGGCATCCCTTGAGGTCAGTCAATGGGCAGCCGTTACGCATTGCTAGTGCCGCTGACGGTTTGTGGTTAAACCCACTGCCAGGGTACTGACGAGTCATTAGAGTCCCCCACAGACAGTTTCCCAAGTTCGGGCGAAACGTTGTAGAGGCCGTATGGTTTTATGGCAGGGTTCGGAAAATGCACGTGCGTTTACGCACGTGTTATTTTTCGGGCAGATGATACTGGTCGGCTTTGGTTTAAGCCGGATCCGAGTATTATATTGAGTAGGTATAATATCTTTGTCTTTGTTGCATTTGTATTCGGTCATAATACAAATGCGGGTATATTTATACAGTTTCGGGGTTATCCTGAAAGTTGTTTCAGGATCACTTTTGGAAGTTGTCAGTTTCCAGTTTTCTATCACCCGTCTTTTAACATTCGGTTAAAGATGGATTTATCTTTTCTTCAGATAAGAGTGAGTCATCATTCTAGAAGGTTCTAGAAGTGATAAAGTGGCTAATGAGTCATCTTGACATTAATGGTTGCATTAATGACTTGATGAGGTGTTTAGTGATTCATGCTTTAACATTAAAGCTTCTTATTTTCTTAAAGATATTTTGAGTGAGAAGCTTTCTCTTGTGGTCACCCCCCCTCTCCTACGGTCACCCCCCTCTTGATAAAAAGTGGCCGGCCCCCCTCTCCTCCTCACTTCACTCATGAGAGAAAATTATGGTTGCTAAAAAGAAAAGAGTATAGTTTTGGATGCATGGAAATTTCATAGTTCATTTCTTGTTCCATTTCATTTCCATCGGCAACTTCATTTACCGATCGTCCACGGACTTGGACGAAGTGAGACAAAGTCATCTACTCATTCTCTACATCATTCTTGGTCGTCTCTTTTAGCAAACTTGACGATCGAGTTGCCTCGAGTCAGAGGCGGGAGCCCGATTAAAGAATCGTCGACGTGGTGCCACCTCGACGAGGATATCGGAGATCGACGAGATCGGAGCAGCCGCAACGGAGCGTGGGATGATGGTTGAAGAACGAAGGACTCGGATCGTTCGGTATAACCTTTCTACACTCTTTACAGTTTGTTAGTTTAGCAATAATGGCAGATCCGGGTTAAAGTATACGATAGCGCCAGTTAAAAGTTTTTTGTTCCGCATTTGGCGTCTGTAGACTGCCGGGGCGATAGCGTAGACTTACAATATTTGCGCAGCCACCATGAGATTTATCGGTTCGGATTTTATACTCCATACGAGGTGTGGTTGCCGTATGAGGGTACATGGTGGGGCCCGGTATGGTTCCCCTCGGCAAGAAGATCGATGGACTTTGCCGATTGAGCCTAGAGGCGGGCGAGTACCTACCGGTGACAGTACTCATGACTCGGTGGGGGATCACGGAGACACCGTTGGGAGTCATGTACGTATGCATACGTCGAAAGGCGAGGGTCAGAGCTAGGCACTCGTGTTTTCGGGATAGCATATGATACGTGATCAAGATTTCTGTGTCGATGCTTGGCACATGGTTTTCATGATATTTTTTTAACACCTTCGTATATATAATAGGGGATTTAGCCGTTGTTATATATACCTTTACACCAATATTAGTGGAATGGGACGCTAATATATGTGCCCCGATCATACTTATTTCTGTATATATTTACATTTAGGATGTTAGATTCTTACTTGAGATTTGACTTGGGATATTAGGTGATTCATTGAGATTGGATATTGGACATACCTATGTGATTACTGATTTGTACATTCGGGATATATGAGATTACTCGATATTATACAATGAGGAGATGTGAGACTTATATGATGTGAGAGCCCAATGTGGGGGCTGATTTGAGGAATTGGGATTTGAGTGTCTTGATAGATTGTGATCCCACCACGATGACAGGATTCCGTGGATGACATATTTCACTCCATACCTCGTACCTTTTCACTTATGCACTGTTCCATGTTTTAGGAGTACCTGTTAGTGTACCCTTCATGATAGCTGCATATTTGCCTTCTCATATCCCTATTGCATAGTTATTGCACACTATTGTTATGTTATTATTGCCTTACATATTGATTGTACCTGCTAGTGTACTTTCCATTATTCAGCATTTGCATGACATGTTATTACCGTAATCGCATATCTTAGATTCATGTTGTACGTACATTCCTGCGATTACCTGCATATGTTATTTACTATTCACGAGTTGGCAACTCACCCCCGTTATGCCACAGGTGTTTCAGGTTGTTCCCCAGAGTAGTCGAGGCAGGCTATTCCGCTATTCAGCTATCATCTTTTGCTACAGATATCGCATCGGCTCACAGTTTACTATTTTTGCTTAGGTGGGTTGGATGATTATCTGTATTTCATATTGTACATTCGTTGTATCTTGTACTCTCCATCTACTATCATGTTGTTGACCTAGAGACTTGGTGAGGACGATATTGTATATTATTTATGGATTTGTTGTCTTTTATACATACAGCTTTCTCTCCATTGTCTTTATTTCTTCGCTACGGCGTTGTATATTTGTGTTGTATTCATCTTGGCTAGTTTTTACAAAAAAGGGGTGTTGCCAAAATTTTAAAGAAAGAAAGTAGGACCTTTAAAGAAATTTGGTTGCGATTTCAAATGTTTCAAAAACTTATATTATCTTTTTCCGTATTTTCTTGGTTTAGATTTCTGGGTTTTGGATTTCTTTTACTGCGTTACGTCTTTAGACGTTGCGTAGTATTAGGGCCGTCACGGGCCAATTTCGGGTCGTGACACGTGGTTAAGTGCCGGTCACGGGCCAAACTTTGGGTTGTGACAAAGTTGGTATCAGAGCGTAGGTTTTACCTTTCGGAGTGTAGGATGACCCTGGTATGATAGAGTAGGTAGCTGCAGCAGGGCAGCGTAGCGTGTGTATGTTCCGCGGCATACTCATGACACGGTACTCCGCCTACGCGACCTTAGGACTTATTGATTTAAATTCCTTCTTGAGTCTATGCATTCTTGCGATTCGATTTTCGTATCCTTATCGAATCCTATTGTTCCTTTCAGCCATTATGCCGCCAAAGAGTACGAGGGCGCAGAGAGCGACCGCGAGGGCCGAGGTTCGAGTTGACTAGTCCGAGACGAGGACTGATCCGGGTAGTACACCGGTTGTGCCCGAGCAGGCTGTTCCTGCCGTGACAGATCAGATTGCTATGTTAGGGGCTGGTGTGCAGGAGATGCGCCAGACGATGGGATCCAGTGTGCAGGAGATGCGCCAGACGATGGGATCCAGTATGCAGGAGATGCGCCAGATGATGGGATCTCTAGTTGAGACACTTCGAGCGCAGCGACCAGAGGTAGTTCCACCCGTTGCAGAGACCGCGGTGGTACCCACAGTACAGGCAGTTGTCCCTGCAGCTACAGAGGTTATTACAGTATCGCTGTCAGAGTTTATGAGGCTGAAGCCTCCGGTTTTCACAGGCACAGATACAGACGAGGACCCACAGTCTTTCATTGATAGGATGGCTCGGATATGCCGTTCCCTCAGATGCGCAGATGTGAGATGGGTTGAGTTCACGAGCTTTCGTCTGGAAGGTCTCGCGCAGAAATGGTGCGAATCAGTTGAGAAGGGTAGAGCAGCAGGTCTTCCTCCTATGACCTGGACCGAGTTTGTGGCGCTATTCCTTGCCCGTTTTCTTCCCCAGAGTGTTAGGGATGCCCGAGCACGCAGATTTGAGTCCTTGCGCCAGACGCCAGAGATGTCAGTGGCAGAGTACGATGTGTTGTTTACCGAGCTATCAGTTTATGCTCCGTACCTAGTGGCTACTGAGGAGTTGCTAGTCAAGAGATTTGTCCGAGGCTTGCTTACACCACTGTTTCTGGCGATCAGCGCACAGCATTACGACACATATGCAGCAGCTGTAGACGCAGCCCTATTAGTCGAGGAGCGCCTTGCTGAGACTTCGGCAGTTCCAGAGCCGAAGAGAGTTCGTGCGGATACATCAGCGCAGAGACAGCCTTTTCGGCGCCGTGATAGACGTATTGCAGGCAACAGAGATTCAGGGCGGGGCCGGTTATTCTGTTCCTATCCCCATGAGGGTCAGCCGTCATCGTCGGGATGTTTTCGCTGCGGGAGCTCTTATCATCGTGTACGAGATTGTCCTGAGTTACCCCGGAGGGAGGTAGCAGCACCGCACGTCACATTACCACCTTCACCACCCCAGACGGCGTTGCCTATTGTACCTACTGTTACGCCGCGTCAGACGCATGCACAGGGAGGTCGTGGTCGCGGAGGATTTGTTCATAGAGGACGAGGTGACCGAGGCAAAGGACAGCCAGCAGCCGGCAGGGGACAGCCGGTCGCAGGTGGAGGACAGGCGTGAGTTTTTGCTTTGACGCACCAAGACGCGCAGGCGTCCAATGCAGTGGTCTCAGGTATCCTTCCAGTATGTTCTGTTGGTGCACACGTGTTATTCGATCCCGGATCCACGCACTCGTACGTATCCACACACTTTGTGCCGAGTTTGGGTAGAGAGTCCGGTTTGCTTGACCAGCCGCTTGTTGTGAATACTCCTGTGGGAGAGTCGTTTGTTGCTAGGCACGTGTTCCGATCCTGTACCGTCCGTAGTGGCGAGAGAGAGTTGCCGGTCGATTTGATCCTTCTTGAGATGTTGGACTTCGACGTTCTTTTGGGCATGGATTGGTTAGCCACGTGCTATGCTTCTGTTGACTGCCGCGAGAAGACAGTTAGATTTTGTTTTCCCGACGATTCGGTTTTTGTTGTGTTGGGGGACCATGGTGCCACCCCTCACAGTGTGATTTCTTCTTTTCGCGCTGGACAGCTTTTACGGAAGGGATGTCAGGGATTTCTCGCCTATGTTTGTGATACTAGAGCTGCAGAGGTTCCGTTGGATCAGGTTCCGGTTGTTAGCGAGTTCCCTGATGTGTTCCCTAACGAGCTTCCTGGGCTACCGCCCGAGCGTGATATTTCTTTCTGTATTGATTTGGTTCCTGGCACGGGGCCTATTTCTATACCGCCTTATCGGATGGCCCCGGCGGAACTTAGAGAATTGAAGGGTCAGTTGCAAGATTTGCTGGATAATGGACTTATTCGACCTAGTGTTTCTCCTTGGGGTGCTCCAGTCCTGTTCGTCAAGAAGAAGGACGGCAGTTTGCGTCTGTGTATTGACTACCGCCAGCTGAATATGGTGACAGTGCGGAACAGGTATCCTTTGCCACGCATCGACGATTTGTTCGACCAGCTTCAGGGGGCAGGATACTTTTCGAGGATCGATTTGCGATCAGGCTACCACCAGCTGCGGGTTCGACAGGAGGACATTTCTAGAATAGCTTTCCGCACGCGCTACGGCCATTATGAGTTTTTGGTGATGTCGTTCGGACTCACCAACGCGCCAGCAGCATTTATGGACTTGATGAACCGCATTTTCCTGCCGTATCTTGATATGTTCATCATAGTGTTCATTGATGATATTTTGGTGTATTCTCGGAGTAGAGAGGAGCACGAGCAGCACCTACGGATTACACTGCAGACCTTGAGGGAGCATCAGCTTTTCGCCAAATTCTCAAAGTTTGCTTTCTGGCTAGACAACGTAGACTTCTTGGGGCACGTGATTACATGAGATGGTATATGTGTGGACCCGAGGAAGATCGAGGCAGTTCGGAGTTGGCCTAGACCCACGTCAGTGATGGAGGTTCGCAGCTTTCTAAGGCTGGCAGGCTATTACAGGCGATTCGTGTAGGACTTCTCTCGCATTCCTACACCTTTAACCAGGTTGACCCGGAAGGGAGTTCTCTTCGATTGGACGGAGGAGTGTGAGCACAGTTTCCAGCAGCTACGGGCTCTACTGACTACGACACCAGTGCTATCATTTTGCCTTCAGGATCAGGCGGATTTGTGGTCTACTGTGACGCTTCACGAGTGGGGCTAGGGTGCGTTTTGATGCAGCATGACAGGGTGATCGCGTATGCTTCGCGGCAATTAAAGAAACATGAACAGAATTACCCCACTCATGATCTGGAGATGGCTGCAGTGGTCTTTGCACTTAAGATCTGCGACATTATCTGTATGGAGAGTCATGCCAGATATTCACTGACCACAAGAGCTTAAATTATATATTCCAGCAGCGAGACCTGAACCTTAGACATCGCCGATGGATGGAGTTAGTAAAGGACTACGATTGTGAGATCTTGTATCACCCGGGCAGGGCGAATGTAGTGGCGGATGCTTTGAGCAGGAGGCCCGGGGGTAGTCTATCTTGTTTGAGTGCAGTGCAGAGGCAGTCGTCGGCAGATTGGCAGATCTTATGCGACAGCTGGGTACAGTTCGAGTTTACGCCGATCGGAGGACAGATTGCGCATGTTCGTGCACGCCTACAGTTGCTTGGCCATATACATGAGGCACAACACAGTGATAACCGCTATTCAGAGATTAGGACACAGATGGGACAGGGCAGATTTTCCGAGTTCGTGATCGATGATCAGGGGATATTACGATTTGGGACTAGACTGTGCGTACCAGATGCTGAGAGATTGCGGCGTGAGATTCTTGAGGAGGCACATCGATCGGTATATAGTGTACATCCCGGTTCCACCAAGATGTACCATGACTTGAGAGGTGTTTACTGGTGGGACGGAATGAAGAGAGACATCGCAGATTTTGTGTCGAGATGCCTGACTTGTCAGCAAGTCATGGCTGAGCAACAGAGGCCCGCGGGAGAGCTGCAGCCGTTACCCATTCCGGAGTGGAAATGGGAACAGATATCTATGGAATTCATTCTGGGTCTACCCAGGATTAGTCGAGGGTACGACTCCATCTGGGTGATAATGGATCGTTTGACGAAAGCGGCTCACTTCCTACCGGTGAAGACGACTTTCGGATTTGCTCAATATACCCAGATTTACATTGACGAGATTGTACGACTGCACGGAGTTCCGACATGTATCGTGTCCGATAGAGGCACCCAGTTTACCAACCGGCTATGGCAGAGGCTTCAGGAGGCTTTGGACACTCGCTTGAGTTTCAGCACAGCATTCCATCCACAGACCGACGGACAGTCAGAGCAGACTATTTAGACTTTGGAGGACATGCTCAGAGCATGCGTATTAGACTTCGTAGGTAGCTGGGATCATCATTTGCCCTTAGTAGAGTTCTCCTACAACAACAGCTACTAGGAGACCATTCAGATGGCACTGTTTGAGGCACTTTATGGGAGGAGATGCAGATCGCCTACCTATTAGACGGAGCTCAGTGAGAGCAGTATCTTAGGGCCGCAGATTATGGAGGAGACGACCGCGAAGATCCAGTTGATTCGCGATAGGATGAGAGCAGCCCAGAGTAGGCAGAGATCTTATGCGGACCGTCGTCGGCGCAGACTTGAGTTTTCTGTTGGTGATCATGTTTTCTTGAGGGTCTCCCCAATGAAAGGCGTGATGAGGTTTGGGAAGAAGGGGAAACTTAGTCCCAGATATGTGGGCCCCTTCGAGATCCTCGAGCGTATTGGTGCGGTTGCGTATCGATTAGCCCTTCCGCCCAGTTTTCCAGACGTGCACCCCGTATTTCACGTTTTGATGCTCTGCAGATATCTTCATGATCCTTCGCATGCGATTCAGCACCCGACGATCCAGCTTGAGCGTGACCTTTCCTATACAGAGCAGCCGGTGATGATCTTGGATCGACAAGTGAAGAAATTGAGGTCGAAAGAGATATCGTCCGTCAAGGTACTTTGGCGTGGCCAGAGCGGCGAGGGGGTCACTTGGGAGACCGAGAGCGAGATGAGGAAGAGGTATCCCCATCTTTTTGAAGGTGCGTATAGTTAGATTTTTAAATTCGGCGACCGAAATTCTTTAAAGGGGTTAGATTGTAACACTTTGAATTTTTGTTAGAATGTTTTTCGTGATAATTAGTAATTGTACGTGTTATTATATATGTGTACATAGCATTATTAGTTATTTTAGCCGTGTTAGCAAATTGGAAAATTTCCTTTGTAGTGTATACTTGCAAACTTAGCCATTTTTGAGACCTAGGTTTAAAGTGTTGGCCATTCTTTTGTTGCATGGTTGCTAACTTATCACCACCATTTTAATCATGTCATAAATCTTTTCATAATTCAAAATTGAATAGAATATGAAGGCATGGTGTTAGGTAGAAAAAAATTGACTTTTGACCCCATTTTTCCTTCTCTTCACTCTCTCTTTCCCCATCTCAGAATTCTGAGAATTCCAGCAGGGGAAAAACCTCATCTTTCTCCATCTTTTCTTCTCCTCTTTCATTTCCTTTTATCCCTACACAAAACCTACACAAATCAACACATTTTTCATCACAAAACCTTGGGAAAGTGAGGCTTTTGGGGGTGTTTGAAGGCAAATCTGCACACTTGATGTTAGAGCTGGGATTTTTGGTGTTTCGTAGGGTCTTTTGAAGGTATTAACTCATGTTAGCACTCCTTTTTCCATAAACTTGTAGTATTCTTTAGCAAAAATCTCAATTTTGTGCATTTTTAGTTATATTAAAGGATATTTGTGATTCAAATGTTAGATTAGGGTTTTGTTAGTTTGGTTAGCTCTATTATGTGTTATTAGAGCTATTTTAGGCCAGGTTTGTTTCAGTTTGCATAGAAATACCATAAAGTTCCATTTTAGTGCAAAAGTGTGGATTTTAACTTGATTTAAGGCTCTGTAGGATCTGCTACTACCCGAGATGTTTCAGAGCAAAACTAAATATTACTGTAGCATGTATGTGGGGTATAGAGTGCACACACCAAACCTGGGAGCCCACCCCCCTACCCAGGCCGCCGGGATATTCTTTCTGGCCGCAATTTGGGGCCAGATGAGTGAGTTGGGGTTTGGGGTTTGGGACACAGGAGTCTGCTGTTATGTGTAGTATTTTGGTGTATATAGTTTTACAATATCATTTCTGTATCAAAATCTGGAGGTGTTTACCTATTTTCCCGTATTTTAATCTTCGCGACATGCTTGATACGTGTGTATCGGTTTGGGTTTCTGTGTATCGCGACGCGTCGGAGTGGCTTCAGGCGCGTAATCACACGTTTTAGCGTATCGCGCACACGCGCGCTTGGTTCACGACATGAGTTACTAGTTCGGCTTTAATGTCGTGTTTGTGTGACTTCAAGCTTATGTGTGATATATTGTGTAATTCTAGGTTCGCAGGCGAGTACGGCGGACGCCGCGCAGAAGGGGAAACAAGTCGTTGGCTATACCTAGCGAGAGACTACGGTGAGTAGATTTGACATCTACGGGGATATCGCCCTCATGGCGTTCTACGTCAGGGCTGATAGGACCTTCTAACTACATTTACATACATTGACTGTTCATGGCTACTATTTAGTGCATACTGCATTCCCTGCTATATGTATATAAACTAGAATTGATAGAACACCGCACCCTTACTGACAGTTCATGTTGCACGAGCACGACCCTGCATGATACACACACACCGTTAGAATTGCCATGATATTCATACTTGATGCATATATCACATCGGATCATTATGCTGTAGCTCATCTTTTATGTGACTTGACATGATATTCATACTTGATGCACTTATCACATCACATTTACTTGTATATTGGTTGGGATTACATGTGATTTCTGGATTTGGGAACCGTGGCCATTTCAAATATGTAATCATTTAAAAACCCGGTTCCCTTGATATGATATTTCGGTGCGTCCACCCTGTGTTTTCTCGGTGCTAGAGTGGCATACATTGAGAGAGGGCTGACCCGGACTGACGGATGCCCGATACGTGGAGAGAGGGATGACCCGGACTGACGGATGCCCGATATATTGAGAGAGGGCTGACCCGGAATGACGAATGCCCGATATATTGAGAGAGGGCTGACCCGGACTGACGAATGCCCGATACATTGAGAGAGGGCTGACCCGGACTGACGGATGCCCGATATATTGAGAGAGGGCTGACCCGGACTGACGGATGCCCGATAGAGGAGGATTTGCGTGTCGATGCTAGACACGAGTATTTATGTTATTTGGGTGCCGATGTTGGGCACTCGTGATTCTCAGGGATGTACAAGATTTGGGGGCCGATGGGAGTGCCGGCGTCTGGGTTGTTGGGATTTGCGGTGCATATATATATTTATTCCACCTTGACATTTCGTGTAGATGTTATATTCCCATGCTCAGCATTCATTAGTGCATCTCATCCTATAGTTATATCACCTGATAGAGCACTTGCATGATTATTGTATATACTGATTACCTCGCATTGATATCATCTGTTGGCATATGTTAGAGTAGCGCAGTATGTGCATGCTCGCGATTACCTTTATATGTTATTTCTATTCACGAGTTGGCAACTCACCCCCGTTGTGCCGCAGTATTTGCAGGTTGCCCTTCGGAGTAGTCGCGGCAGGCTGCGTTTTGCATCTTTTGACACAGATACCCCCATAGTTGGTGTACTAGCTCTCTTGCTGATAGGTGGGTTTTGTGCGGTATCTGTTTATCTTTCAGTTATGTATATTGTTGTATCCAGTATTCTCCATCTACCATGTATGTAATTGACTTAGAGACAGTGTGAGGACGATGATGTATATTATTGGTATTCTGGTGTCGAGCTCGTTGTGAGCCGACTTTTCTTATGCAGTTTTATTCTATCTGTGATGTTCTCACTTATTGCTCTTGATCTTCGCTACGGCGTCGTATATTGTTTACTTAGATTTCTTAACATGTTGTAAGTGCTTCATTTAAAACTTAAAACATTCCATACTTTTACTGGTTTGATTTCTGGGTTTTCGGTTCACTTAGTCGCGTTACACCTGTAGACGTTACGTGGTTAAGTACCGGTCATGGGCCAAACTTTGGGTCGTGACAGACATAGGATGCCAGACTGTGAGCAGGAGGCAAGTAGATGTTCTTGCTCTGCCAGCTTTGAGCGCACCGGCACTTTCGACATTGAAGGAGGTGTACCTCAATGTCATTTATTTCAATTTGCATTTTAGTGATACGAGTATCACGCTTTTATCGTTTTGGACTTTTAGTTTCGATGATTTAGTTTCATGATGGAGTTTTCGTGCACCGTAGTCGCACCTACCGGATATTTTCCTATGTGCACAGTTGTTGCATTTGATTTATATTGATACATCTATTACATTGATTTATGATTTGTGCATATCTATTGCACTAGATGTTTTGTGCGAACCTGACGCATTTGATTTAGATTTTCGCTCACATTTGGAACACTGTATATGATTTTGTGCACACCGGATGCACATGATCGAGATTTTTATTCGTGCATGTTAGTTGCACTTGATTAAGATTTATGTGCGTTCTAGATGTAATTGATGTTGCTTTCGTGCACACCCATTGCACTTGACAGATGCTTTCGTGGACACCCATTGCACTTAGTTTTTGCTGCTGTACACATTCGCGACACTTTTATTTGACTTTGATTTCCGTGCGCACCAGATGCACGTGATATTTGGATACACTGGTTGAGATTGATCTTTTTTTTAGCATCATGTTTAAATGATATTTACCATATGATATGGCGACTGAGCAGGACTGGTCTGAGAACAGTACCTGAGTATTTTTGCATGCATCAATATTTTCCAAGATCTTTTCAAAAAGGAGCTATAGTCTCACTACTTTCCTATGTGCCCAGGAGGGACATGAACTTTTATAAGGAAAACCTTTCGGGCAAACATATATAAACGTATATTTATTTCTTTACAAAATAAGCGTTGTTCAGTTGATAAAACTGCATATTTAATATGACATTTTCCTACTATTTCCATATAATAAAGGTGTTTATTATAATATATGATACATATGAGGGTTTATCTGTAAAAATACTATTTTCATGTGTTTATATATTATAATTAACATTATGTAGGAAAAAGTAAGCATATAATATCCATGTAACATTTGGCCCACTTAAATATGCTTACCTTATTAAATACCTTTGACCAATTCTTAATGGTTAAGTTAATATCTCAATAAAACAAACTCTACTAATATTATTTGTTGAGTTATTGTGCAAGAATTTTCAGGACTGAAATCAAGGTAATCAAAGTTGGCGAAACAAACCTGCCTAATTAAGAAAGTAAACTAAAGAAATCAATTCTGGCAGTGACGAAGAGATGATTTTCAGTTTCTAGAGATGTGAAAAGATCACCACGTGTCATCAAGATAAAGCCCAAGAAAAACAATATGACGATCCCCTTACTTGGCTGCGGAACCGCGGCCAAACCCACCTATTGGCTGCGGTTCCGCCGCGTGTTGGACGAGTTGGGAGTTGAGATTTGTTATGTTAGGATCTTAACCACCGATTTCCAAATTAGGAAGCTAGGGTTCTGGCTCTGGGACTATAAATAAGGACCGAGAGCCTCTTGGAAAATTCGTCAAGCTGAGGAGATCACGAAGTCCACGACAGGCTCACGCATCCAGGCTGATCATCAACTGTTCATCTACCTCCTTAGAAGATATAGAGAAGCAAACTAGCATTTTGTAATCATTTTCTAAGGGAACAAAGTGTAAATGATTTTGTTGATTAATAAAGCTAGTAGTTTTCTTATTCTATCTCTTTGTAGTTTGTAATATGATTTCTCTCTCCATCTCTTCCAATACTTGATCTCAAACCGCTACCTTCTCATCTTAAATATGCATATTTAGGTGAGAATGAGACTTTTCCAGTGATCATATCCGCTTCTCTAGTCTTAGAACAAGAGAATTCACTTTTGGCAGTGTTGAGATCAAATCGGCATGCATTTGGTTGGACAATGGCTGACATCAAAGGGATTAGTCCCTTAATTGTTGAACATTATATACATCTGATGGAGGAAGCCAAACCAACCTGAGACCCACAAAGACGGTTAAATCCCGTTATGAAGGAGGCGGTAAAGAAAGAAATCGTCAAGTGCCTTGATAGTGGTATATTTTACCCTATATCTGATACCCAATGGGTAAGTCCGATTCACATAGTCCCTAAAAAGTCTGGCATCACGGTCATAACTAATGAGGCTAATGAGTTAATCCAAACACGCACCCAAACTGGGTGGCGTGTATGTATTGATTACAGAAAACTCAATGCCGCGACGAGGAAAGATCACTTCCCTCTACCTTTCATTGACCAGATGTTAGAACGATTAGCTGGACACGAATACTATTGTTTCTTGGACGGATACTATGGTTATAACCAGGCCCCCATCGCCGAAATGGATCAAGATAAAACCACATTTACTTGTCCTTTCGGTACTTTTGCTTATAGACGCATTCCCTTTGGGTTATGCAACGCTCCCGCTACATTTCAGCGGTGTATGATGGGGATATTCTCAGACATGGTTGGGAATTTTCTGGAAATGTTTATGGACGATTTCTCCTATTTCGGGGACACCTTTGAGGACTGCCTTCGTAACCTTGACACGGTTCTTACCCGCTGTAAGGATAAGAACTTAACTTTGAATCGGGAAAAATGCCATTTTATGGTCCAAGAAGGTATTGTTCTTGGACATATAATTTCACGAAAAGGCATTGAGGTTGACAGAGCTAAAATTGATGTCATCCATAACCTCCCTCGTCCCAAATGCGTCAAAGATACACGATCCTTCCTAGTTCATGCAGGATTTTATAGGAGATTCATTAAGGACTTTAGCAAAATTGCTAGACCCTTAACTCTTCTATTGGCCAAGGATACTACATTTCACTTCGATTCGGATTGTGAGGCTGCTTTTGAATCGCTTAAAGGATCGCTCACTACAACCCACATTCTATCATCTCCGGATTGGAACCACCCGTTCGAGCTTATGTGTGATGCATCAGATTTTGCTATTGGTGCGGTCTTAGGACAACACATTGATAAGATGCCACCTGTAATTTACTATGCAAGTAGGACCTTGAATGATGCACAAATAAATTACACAACTACTGAGAAAGAACTCTTGGCAGTTGTATCTGCATTAGAAAAATTCAGGCCCTACTTGATTGGCTCGGCAACAGTGGTTTACACTGATCACTCTGCCCTACGACACCTTTTATCGAAGAAGGATGCTAAGGCCAGGCTAATACGTTGGATCCTATTGTTACAAGAATTTGATCTTGTCATCCGAGACAAGAGTGGATGTGAAAACATTAGCCGACCATCTTTCACGCATCACTTCTTCACCAACATTGACCGTGCCGATAAATGACTCATTCCCTGACGAACAGCTCTTGACTGTATCCTACGAATCTTGGTCCGTGGATATTATGAACTATCTTGCGACGGGACTTATTCCTAGCGATTGGTCGAAACAAGACAAACTTCGATTTCTATCCCAAGTAAAATACTTTTACTGGGATGAACCTTATCTGTTTAAGTATTGTTCTGATCAAATCATTTGCAGGTGTGTCCCTAACGATGAATTCAAGAGTGTGTTATCATTTTGTCATGATCAGGCATGCGTCGGTCATTTTTGTCCACGAAAAACGGCGGAGAATGTTTTGCAATGTGGCTTTTATTGGCCAACATTATTTAAAGATGCATATGAACATTGCAAAACTTGTCCGTGGTGTTAGCACTTAGGTCGGATTTAACGAAAAAACGAGATGCCACTCCAACCTATATTAGTTGTGGAAATTTTCGATGTTTGGGGTATTGATTTTATGGGCCTTTTTCCCAACTCTTTTGGGAATTTATATATCTTTTTAGCGGTTGATTACGTCTCGAAATGGGTGGAAGCAATACCGTGTAGCACTAATGACAAAAAAGTTGTTATTAAGTTCCTTAAAGAAAATATCTTTTAGCGATTCGGACACCCTCGCGTTATAATTAGCGACAACGGGACGCATTTCTGTAATCGGTCTTTCGAGGCTTTGATGCGAAAATATTCAATCGCTCACAAACTTTCTACGCCCTATCATCCCCAAACAAGCGGGCAAGCTGAGATCTCAAACAGGCAAATCAAATAAATTTTGGAGATGACGGTTTCTAAAAACCGTAAAGATTGGTCAACCAAATTGACGGATGCTCTATGGGCATTTCGCACCGCTTATAAGACCGATCTTGGTATGTCTCCATAGCGCCTTGTGTTTGGGAAGGCAAGCCACCTTCCTGTCGAGATCGAACATAAAGCAATGTGGGCTATTAAAGAGCTTAACTTCGATTTTGATCAATTTTGCAGCTATCGGAGGCTGCAATTGAATGAGCTAAGCGAACTCCGCGATGAAACTTACGATAATGCGGTGATAGTAAAGAACTGGACTAAAGTGTTCCACGATAAAAACCTTTTTAGAAAAACTTTCACATCGGGGCAACAAGTCCTTCTTTACGATTCTCGTCTCCATCTTCATCCGGGTAAGCTTAAATCTCGTTGGAAAGGACCTTTTGTGGTGCGGTATGTACACCCGCACGGAGCAGTAGAAGTTGAAAATTTGAAAAACGGTTCAATTTTTAAAGTAAATGGGCCTAGATTAAAAAAGTATTTCTCTGCTGACCCAGGGGAGGAGCTCCTGTTTTTACAGGAGCCTCTTTATCAGAACTGAATTTACTCCTCCTCACCTCCATGTTTTGGTAACATTTTCTCGTTTTAAGAATGGAGGTGAGTGAAAATGGACTTAACTGAATATCTGTGCATGCCAAAGAATAAGTTTGGTGGTAGTTTTCATTTAGCTATTATTTTACCCCTATTATTGTCTCTTCCCAAGTCTACAGGTCCATGCCCTCAAAAGACAACATCAGTGAGGACACTGCTGAAAACAGGTTTAGGAGGAGGTTTGTATTCACTGAATTATCTTTGGCACTGGGCATTTAAATTTTTTTTTTTTTAATAAAAGAGTAGAAAGTGAAAATTTATATATGAAAGATAGGAATAGTTTAAGAGAAACATGAAAGTTAGATGTTTTCTTAAATGAAACTAGTAATAAGTAGTTATGAGCTATTGTCTCAAGGGTTAGTAAGATGAAGGAAATTGCTAATCTGAGGATAAAAATAAGTCTGAAAAATATTCCTTATTCTTAAAACCAAACATTTGAATGTTGATACCCTACTATACACACTTACACACATCTTAAAATTTGGGATAGTAGAGGATACCTTGAAATGCTCTTGTCTAAAAGCCTTAGTATGAAGGAAAATAAAATAAAATATATAAGTGGTGATGAAAGAAAAAAATGAACACTGGTTTTGTAATTACCAAGGCAGCAATAAAAAAAATATAGCGAGGGTGCTTTATCACCTAGTGCCTTAGACCAACTGGTTTGGGAACCACTGCTAAGCCTTAGGTGTTGCAAGATGAGAAATTACACTTTAATGCGCAAGCACATTTTGTAATCGGTCGGTTCGTACCTCAAGAAGTATTAACGGTCGAATAAAGGATGTGTGAGCACTTTCATCTAGAATTCACCAACAAAAAAAAGTAGTACTTTGGAAAATGGAAAAGAGTATGATAGCTTGAATTGAATTCTCTAAGTGTAGGGATGTCTTTTACACACACGTAGGGGTATATGATCAATGTTTGGAAGAAAGATAAGAAGGAAGACTAAAGGCGTTGTTTTATTGAGGGATGATGTGATTTCTAACATCTTTTCACGACCATTAAGATAGGGCTCATGGCAACCGAAAAGCTGGTATAGTTGGAAACTCTTATTTTCAAGTTGTTTCTTTTATACTTCTAATCTTTGTCTGTAACTTTCACTATCTTTCTTTTATTATAGGATTTTGTGGGTGTAATCCGCTGAAAACCCTCAGAAGACAACACTCCTCCTACTAGGGACACCTAGGGGTTTAACGGCTTGTTGCACCTGCTCAGTGCAATCGTGTTACCTACGAAAGTGTGCTTAGCTTTCTCCTTTCTTTTTCTCCTTCTCTTGAATAAACTAGTTTGCTCGGGACGATCAAAGATAAGTTTGGGGGTATTTGTTCAATTGATAAAACTGCATATTTAATATGACATTTTCCTACTATTTCCATATAATAAAGGTGTTTATTATAATATATGATACATATGAGGGTTTATCTGTAAAAATACTATTTTCATGTGTTTATATATTATAATTAACATTATGTAGGAAAAAGTAAGCATATAATATCCATGTAATATTTGGCCCATTTAAATATTCTTACCTTATTAAATACCTTTGACCAATTTTTAATGGTTAAGTCAATATCTCAATAAAACAAACTCTACTAATATTATTTGTTGAGTTATTGTGCAAGAATTTTCAGGACTGAAATCAAGGAAATCAAAGTTGGCGAAACAAACCTGCCTAATTAAGAAAGTAAACTAAAGAAATCAATTCTGGCAGTGACGAAGAGAAGATTTTCAGATTCTAGAGATGTGAAAAGATCACCACGTGTCATCAAGATAAAGCCCCAGAAATACAATGTGACGATCCCCCTACTTGGCTGCGGAACCGCGGCCAAACCCACCTATTGGCCGCGGTTCCGCCGCGTGTTGGACGAGTTAGGAGTTGAGATTTATTATGTTAGGATCTTAACCACTGGTTTCCAAATTAGGAAGCTAGGGTTCTGGCTCTGGGACTATAAATAAGGACCGAGAGCTTCTTGGAAAATTCATCAAGCTGAAGAGATCACGAAGTCCACGACAGGCTCACGCATCCAGGCTGATCATCAACTGTTCATCTACCTCTTTAGAAGAGATAGAGAAGCAAACTAGCATTTTTAATCATTTTCTAAGGGAACAAAGTGTAAATGATTTTGTTGATTAATAAAGGTAGTAGTTTTCTTATTCTATCTCTTTGTAGTTTTTAATATGATTTCTTTCTCCATCTCTTCTTCTCCCAACATGCGCGAGTAATTCTTTGCTTGTTAGGGTTCATGGGATTATGGTAGATAAATGGATGATGAAGATCCTTAAACTCTTTTTAAGTCCTATAAAGTTTATAAACTTTATCAAAAGAATAGTTAACATCCTAATTGGGCGTGCTATCAATTCATTGATAGTCGCGACCACGATTAGATATTAGATTAACAATTGTTTTGGTAAAGGCTAGATATGAACGGAGTTTCATGTCGAGATATGAGTTAAGAGTGGGAACCCTTTTCCCTCCAGAAACCCTAATCTACATGCATCACTGTCGTTCTAGTTTTAAATCTATTAAAGGATAAAAAGAGTAATCTTTAATTAATCATCCATAACTACTAAATCCCAATGAACCCTACAAGCCCCCTTTTAATATTAAACTTACATCCGTAGTTAATCTAGATCTATATTTTGCATCTGTGTTTAACGTAGATCTAGATCCTACAACCATTCTTCACCATTCATTCTCCCTTCCTAATCAACATACCTAAAGTAAGAATGAAAGGTTCCACATTTCCCTGAGGACGACCCGTACTCACCTCGGTCTAGCTACGCGCGACACCGTTCTGATTGCGGTTAAACTACAAACACACTTTTTCATTCGAATCAAGCGTCCTCCACTTGTACCATGAGTTACGCATCATACGTCGATTTGGAAAGGATTTTGCATGTGTTGCATTCAGCTTTTAAATGGTTTTACAAGGATGCATACTATATACATATTATGATCTTGATTATAGTATAATTGAGAATAGCAGTGGATTTCGAGGCTAGCATTTTCATCATAACTCCTATGATTGTGTGACACTTTACGGAGTTTCTATTTTGAGTTTTGCACTCGCTTTCATGCGCACACGATGCCCTGTGGCATATTTGTGTATTCATGGTTTCAGAGCCTCATTGATTTGACTGATTACTGAAATGTTTTAATGGTTAGGGGTTTAAATTTAAATTCGGGGACCGAATTTATTTAATGGGGAAGATTGTAACATTTCAGAAATATAAAATATTATTTTTGGAATTTAAGTAATAAAATAATAAATTTCACGAAAACCATACGAGTATGAATTTGGGCTTTCGAAAAATGGTATAATTATATACCAATACTTTGGAAAATATTTTGATATTAAAACTAGTTAATAATTATGAAGGCATTGGATTTTGACATTTCATAAATAATTATGCAATTAATTATATGTAAGTTTATGTTAAGCTTGATTAGTGCACTACTAATTATGCATTAAGCCAAATCCATCTTTGTATATAACCATGGCTAGTGCACCATTACACATTCCATTTTTCATGCATGGTTCCATTTGTATTTGTTGACTTTTTGGTTTTTAAATGTGAGAGAAAAAGAAAAGAAAAAGAAAAGATATTTGATGAGAGGGGATAAGAGGGCATGGGCAAGAAAGAGAGAGAGAGAGAGAGTGAGAATGAGAGAGAAAGAGGGTGTATGGCTCCGATCCTTTCCTTCTTCACTTCATTTCTTTCCTTTATCATCCTTCATCTTCATCTCCTTCTCCTCTTCCTCCGCCTCACCACCACCACCAAAATATCTCCAAAACCTCACCCAAACCTCACCCAACCTTCACAAAAATTGTGCACAACCTCATCTTACACCCCAATGTGAGTTCAAGTTTGAATTTTGAGCACATTGAACCATCTTGGAATTTTCTTCAGCTGTTCCAAGAGGTAAAATCTTCAATTTCCTTCTTTTTTATCAAGTTTCTTAACCACCTATTTGTATTTAGAGTTTGATTACGCTAGATTAGTGATCTTAGAAGTTTCTAGGATGATTTTAATGGATGATTTGAGTTGTAGAGATGTTATTGAGGTTTAGTTAGTGACCCCGAGCCATTATTGATGATATTTCGGACAAACTTGAAACTAGAAACCCCAAAACACGAACTTAGATTTTTCCCGATATCGTTTTTTTGACAGATTGTGATGTTTATATAGAATCTGGTATCACTTAAGAGCTCTATAAAATAAGTTTCCAACATACAGAGGTGTGTAGGCTACTAGGAATTTACCCCAGAGACCCGATCTCCCATCTCCCTACATTGGCCACAGATTTATTCCCTCAAGCCGCAATTTGCGGCCAGGTCTTTGGTTTGGTGTTTGGTCCATGGCTCTGTTACCTGATATCTAGGTGTTAGTGATATATGCCCTAGAGACCATTATTGTATCATACTGGTTTGTATATTACTTAATGAAAGCTTAGGATATACACGGATATAGTAACAGTCTTGCTCCAAATGGTAGTATGCTACCTGGTTTGTTTCTATCTCAATATATGCATGTGTTTTCTTAGCATATCGCTTATACATATTGGTAGAGCCCTTAGGATCTTTTGCTTGATTACCAGCGTTGTGATGGAAGTCACACTAGTGGGGGCTGGGTAGTCTATAAGCACATCCTATACAGGTCTCTAGTCGTAGGATTATTGAGACAGGGCATTGATCGCACGCTTTTGGCGTGTCGGATGTTCAAAGTTCTAAAGTATAACCGCGATTAGGACGGCGTCGCTATGCAGCTAACCGGTTGAGCACGGGTCGATCCACAGGGAGATGGTTGTATTTCCGTTCTTGTCTTAGACGAGTTAATAAAGAATTTCTATGAGTTTGTTCAATCTAACCTATGTGTATTATTTGCAAGTATAAAGTTGTTAAGAAAATATACGAAAGTGTAAGCTAAAGATATCCGTACTCAAAACCTTTGAGCCGAGTCTTGACCAATTGAAGCTAGAGCAATCGGCAACTACGTGGATTAGGGGATTTAAGCGCGGTATTCGTGGAATCCGGCTTATTTACGCTTGTCCTTCCGTTCTTGTCTCTTGCTTTCGCCTCCGGCCAAACCGAACGCAACCGGTCGCGGTTAGGAATCACCGTTACCTTGTTAGGGTAGGGTGCCTAACGGAGCGCTTGCGTATCGTTTCGGAGGAGTTCAATGGAAAATAACGGGAAAAGGAAACGAGCAAAGAAACGTTAACTTACAATACCGTATTGATTCTTAACAACGATAATTACAACCATTCACAAAATAAATCAAAAAGAGCAAAAGAAAAGAACAAAAAAAAGAAAAGATTACAAGTAAGTATGTGCATGAATTTAAATTGCAAGAAAGTAAAGCAAGGTAATAAAAAGCAAGTAATAAATAAGCAATAAAAAGAACAAGAAAGTAATTACAAGAACATAGAACTCAAGACAAGCATGGGATCAATAGCCAACCCTTAAACTTGCAAGCTAAATCAAGAGGTTGCAAGATCAAGAGAAGGGTAAAGAACGCGTGTGAAATAAAGCACTAATTCCATAAAAAAATACGACCCTTGAGATCAATAACAAACTCTTAACCTTTCAAGCTCAATGAAGAGGTTGAAAGATCAAGAGAAAGCAAGAATCTCAAGGGGAAGTTAAACAAAAGAGAATGATACAAAAGCCCTCATCTTCATTGATCTTCCACTCAAAAAGCTCTCACTACAATTTTCATGGAGAAAAGATGAAGAAGAAGAAGAAAAAGACTAAATCCTAACAAAAAGAAGAACAAAGAATGAACACAAAATTTTCACCCTTGGCTTAGCTCAGTTCTGGAGTATTTATAGGCTGCTTACAGAAACCCTAGGGCAAGAATCTGGCATAAAATGAAGTACCCAAACTACCCCTGAAAGTTGACCCTCTGCCGACACTATAAGGCCGCGGTTCCGCGGCCTAAGCATGCTTAGGCCGCGGTTCCGCGGCCATAAGAGGGAGTTGGGCCATGCAAATTTGTCGTATCCCCTGGTTCACTTTTTCCTAGTGTTTGCCAACATTACACTGCACAAAATCTTCCAGAATATCTTCAGATTCTTAGTCCAAGATTGCATTATCATTTTCACTTTTGACTTCTATCTCTCTCGAGCTCCGCGCACCCATTGATTCTTGTGCAGCCCCTCTCGTGCTCTGTGCTTGTCCGAGACACGAATGACCGCTGTCATATGTCTTGTCTCTGGAACCGATACGCAGCACTGGACGGATATGGATGACCGAAACCCGGCTTTTATCTGCTGTCAACAGATGTTCTGTATTTGGTGTAACTGTGGAGATTTTGTCTTGATTTGCAATATTTGTACTGGAAACCTGTAATCTGTAAATATGTAACAAACACGGATTAAAAGCACCTACCTATAAACACACGAGCATAAGAATGGGCGGTATAAAATGCAGTATTCTGTTATGAACAAATACCCCCAAACTAAACTTTTGCTCGTCCCGAGCAAAACCAATTATTCACAAAAATAAAATCCTAACCGCACATTCGCAGGGAACGCGATTGCACAGAGCACGTGCAACAAGTCGTTAAACCTCTAGGTGTCCCTCATAGGAGGAGTGTTGTCTCCTGAGGGTTTTCAGCGGATTACACCCACAAAATCCCGTCAAGCTAGTGTCATAAGTTAACATCGATTCTACTCCTATAGTTTAGTATTTTAGAAATTCTATCATCCTAAGTTAGAAATATCCAACCCTTATTTTTCACATCTCCTATCTATTTAACCTTAGGTCCTATACGTTCCAAAAAAGTTTAGAAAGATGTTGGTTCTCCTGAGTTTTCCTTCTAAAGTGCGGCCTCAAATCAGGGATTTTTATCAACTTTACAGAAAACACAAGTCTTATTCTTTATTTCTATCTTTTATTCAAACATCGATTGTATACCCCTACGTGTGTGTATATTTGCATCCCTACACTCAAGAATTCAATTCAAGCTATAATACCCTTGCCCTAATACCTAATACTACTTCTTTTCATTAAGGATGGACGGATTTGCTCACACACCTTTCATGCGACTATTAATGCTTCTTGAGGCACTAACGGCCGATTACTGAATGTGTGAACATTAAAGCGTAAATAGCAGTTTCCAGGTCTTGACTTTATTCTATTTTTTTATTTTTTCTTTTTCTTTTTTCTTTTTTCAAGACCGGATATATTTTTCAATCTGCTCTTTTGGTGTTTAGCTTTAAATACCTTTTTTTCTTTAATACTAGGATTTCAGGCAAGAGTATTTCTAGGTATCCTCTACTATCCCAAGTTTCAAGGTGCGTGTATGTGCAGTTTGTAGGGTATATACTTTCTAAATTTGAACTCAAGAAAAGAAACTATTTTTCAGACTTATCCTTCAGTAGAGCATCAATACTTTCCCTTCATCTTGACTTAACTAAAGAACTGAACTCAAGATTACTTATTTCTCCCAAAAAACTGTAAGGACGTATACTTACCAAGTTTAAACAGAATGAGGGTTATTTTTAGGGTTTTCAATTCCTAAGCCTAGAATTTAGTTATTTCTATCATATCAACTAATCTTTCGGAATAAAGTTCTAAGTTACCCTATTAGCTAACTTGACGACAAAGTTTTTATATTTTTGGAAAATTTTCGATTTTTGTGGGTTTTTAATAAGGTATGCAAAATATACAAATGAATGCGAAGGAAGAAAGCTTACCGAGCACACCCCCAAACTTAAACTTGACAGTGCCCTCACTGTCAGGCTATACCAAGAGGGTCAAAATTGTCGGCGCTACCCCTAAAAACAAATTATATACAAAAAGGAAAACAAAAAAAATATACAAAAAAAGGTGCCCCCCAAACTTAAGTAAAACTGTGTTACCACTGTTAAGCGTTGAAGTTCAGGATTATGGGGGAAAGAACAGTATCAAGCTATACAAGGCCTTACACAGGCCAAAAGTGAGCACCAACCATTCAAAGATCTTATCGTGATAAAGCAGTGGCTGGTGAAAGAATGCGGAGAGGTAAGAAATGGAGACTACGCGAGACCGTATGGAGATAGAAGCGGGATACGGTCTCGGTATACCAGAAGAAGAATGGCGGAAGGGAAAAAGAAGTGGAGTACGAACTTGAGGGTGCAATTGGAGTGAATAGATTAGCACAATTTGTGATGAGCAATGTGTAAACAGCGATTGTGCTAATCTATTAACTCGTCGAGAGATTGGGTCAAATCCCTCAAGATTCGTAAGAAACCATGGGTATGCCGAACTCGGTAAACCAGACATATGAAATGAAAGTGAGACGGTTTCTTGCAAGGTCGGAACGATGGAAAGAATGGAGGGAAGTGATCGAGGAGGGGTATCGGTTAAAGGTTCAGGAGGGTGTACACAGTCAATGACAGGGACAGGATGAATGGGAAAATCCGACTCATCAATTAAAACTGGTTCATCCTCAAAACTATCCTCAATATTCTCCTCAAAATTTATCTCATCCATGCATTTATTATCAAAATCCAGACGCATATGGGGTTCGGAAAAAACTTTTAATGACTCGGGATGATGATTTGAAGAGAAAAACTCAGCCAAATCTATGGGTTCATCATCCAAAATATTCCCAGCGTCGATATCCTCATTCAAGTGAAAATCAATATTCTCAGACACCTCAACAAAAGCATGGATTTCAATCGATTCAGGTTCTAGAGTGGAGGTGTAGAGGTCAAAAGGATTGGGATTGGTTTCACTTGGAAGGGACCCTTCACAATCAGGTAACTCAAACACTACAAAGTCGCACAACTCATTAATCATTCTATCTTCAATTGATAAACCATGTGGGACACTCGATAGACTTTCAAAACAAGAGTCGTGGGATTCAACTTGGGACGGGTAGGTTTGATTTGGAAGGGGGTACATCTCACTCTCTCCACTCAAATTCACAGCCTGTCCTACCGCCTCTTCATACATTGGAAAATTTGGAGCTAGTTGAAAACTAGCTACCGGGTCACTAGGTTGTATGAGGGAGGCCATGGACGCATTCAAATCCATCATCTGTTGGCTTGACGCTATCCTAAAGTCTTCCAAGGATTGTTCTAGACTAGACATTGGTTGTGAAGGGGTTTCAGTAAAAGATTCAAAGTTGTTTGGATACTGAAAATTCCCAAATGGCGGTTCAGAAACAATGTCTAGGGAAGGTGAAAAAGTCGGGTAGGACTGGTAGGAATTGAATGGCTGGACAGGAGCAGGATCAACATTTAGATAAGAAGGTGAATGGAATTTTTGATCCCAAGAATTTGAAGTGGTGAAAGGAGTGAAAGATCGGCTACGGGATTGTTCAATACGTTCAGCAATAGACATTGGTCTTGTGGCTACAACTGGACTTTCAAAAGGGGTATCAACTCAAGAAGGGGTGAATGTTTGAAACGGTTGATACGAAGTGGATTGCGGGGTCCAGTTATTCGTCCTAGACGCGTCTATCCGATCTTTCAAAGAAATTTTGGGCATGGAGGGGTCGTTCGAAGTTCGACCAAAACAAGAACCGTAGGAAGTTATGTCTGGTTGTGGGTACCAAAGTTCGGCAAGAGTTTTGCGAGGTGGAGTACCCATGATATGAAGAGAGAAAGAGAGAAAGGCAGAGAAAAGGAGGGGAAAAAGAATGTGATATTTTTTTTAATTTTTTTTAGTTATATATTAACAAAAGAATGAAATATACACACAAAAAGAATATGGAAAAAATCAATCACGACACAAAAATACCACATACCTAATCGTTCTAGGGTTCACCTAGGTCAACTAGACCTGCTCCAGAACTTGATTGTCGAAGTAAAATTGTGTCGAGAAACAGGCTCAAGATACACTGATCACGAGGCCAGGTAAGTGCAGAGATAAGGGGAGGTTTTCCAATGCTTTCGCGAAGTTCCTTAATTAAATAACCCTTTCTCTTTTGGCGGTTTCGCCGTTAACACTTTCCTAGACACCCCGTAAACAATATACCGTTAAGCAAGGTTCTAAACACAGTTAACTTCTCCTAGTGAGCGCGAAGTCCTTAAGGCTTAAAGTCTAGTTTCTTTTAAATTTGTGTGGGTAAACATTATGCTCAAGTTCGTGATTTGTAGGCCACGGAAAAGGTGATGAAATCCTTTACCGTATGTTGTGGGGTTCGCTTGCTCTTAAGTCCGTATTAATGTATGCAATGCGCAATTCAATAAAAATTCTATAAAGAATCAAACAATCTTTTTTTAGTTTAAGCGCGGCACTGCAAAAAATATGGGTTAGTCAATTTTTAGCGTTTGCTAGCGAACTTGCAAAGAATCCTGCAAAGAATAGTATATTGGATGCGTCGGATTTGAGAAGAAGGTGTTAGTAAAGTACGTACCGTTAAGTTTTGGTTTAGGAAACCCCCGTTGAATCAAATCCGGTAAGCTTGAAAAGTTCGCTTGCGCGGGTCAAACTACCCGGATCTTTGGCACTGTACTTTGCAATCACCTTAGCTTTGAACGTACACTTTGCTCCCCACAATCGCAGTTTGCAAATCCGCAAAAATCTGCACTCTTGCCCACAAAAATGATCAAAAAAAACAAAAAGATTTTTATTTTATTTTATTTTTTTTATAAATATATACAAAAAGAATATTAACCCGAATAACAAGAAAGAAAATACGCTACCGTCTCCCCGGCAACGGCGCCATTTGATCGCACGCTTTTGGCGTGTCGGATGTTCAAAGTTCTAAAGTATAACCGCGATCAGGACGGTGTCGCTATGCAGCTAGCCGGTTGAGCACGGGTCGATCCACAGGGAGATGGTTGTATTTCCGTTCTTGTCTTAGACGAGTCAATAAAGAATTTGTATGAGTTTGTTCAATCTAATCTGTGTATTATTTGCAAGTATAAAGTTGTTAAGAAAATATACGAAAGTGTAAGCTAAAGATATCCGTACTCAAAACCTTTGAGCCGAGTCTTGACCAATTGAAGCTAGAGCAATTGGCAACAACATGGATTAGGGGATTTAAACGCGGTATTCGTGGAATCCGGCTTATTTACCCTTGTCCTTCCTTTCTTGTCTCTTGCTTTCGCCTCCGGCCAAACCGAACGCAACCGGTCGCGGTTAGGAATCATCGTTACCTTGTTAGGGTAGGGTGCCTAACGGAGCGCTTGCGTATCGTTTGGGAGGAGTCCAATGGAAAATAACGGAAAAAGGAAACGAGCAAAGAAACGTTAACTTACAATACCGTATTGATTCTTAACAACGATAATTACAACCATTCACAAAACAAATCAAAAAGAGCAAAAGAAAAGAACAAAGAAAAGATTACAAGTAAGTATGTGCATGAATTTAAATTGCAAGAAAGTAAAGCAAGGTAATAAAAAGCAAGTAATAAATAAGCAATAAAAAGAACAAGAAAGTAATTACAAGAACATAGAACTCAAGACAAGCATGGGATCAATAGCCAACCCTTAAACTTGCAAGCTCAATCAAGAGGTTGCAAGATCAAGAGAAGGGTAAAGAACGCATGTGAAATGAAACACTAATTCCATAAGAAAATACGACCCTTGAGATCAATAACAAACTCTTAACCTTTCAAGCTCAATGAAGAGGTTGAAAGATCAAGAGAAAGCAAGAATCTCAAGGGGAAGTTAAACAAAAGAGAATGATACAAAAGCCCTCATCTTCATTGATCTTCCACTCAAAAAGCTCTCACTACAATTTTCATGGAGAAAAGATGAAGAAGAAGAAGAAAAAGACTAAATCCTAACAAAAAGAAGAACAAAGAATGAACACAAAATTTTCACCCTTGGCTTAGCTCAGTTCTGGATTATTTATAGGCTGCTTACAGAAACCCTAAGGCAAGAATCTGGCATAAAATGAAGTACCCAAACTACCCCTGAAAGTTGACCCTCTGCCGATACTATACGGCCGCGGTTCCGCGGCCTAAGCATGCTTAGGCCGCTGTTCCGCGGCCATAAGAGGGAGTTGGGCCATACAAATTTGTCGTATCCCCTGGTTCACTTTTTCCTAGTGTTTGCCAACATTACACTGCACAAAATCTTCCAGAATATCTTCAGATTCTTAGTCCAAGATTGCATTATCTTTTTCACTTTTGACTTCTATCTCTCTCGAGCTCCGCGCACCCATTGATTCTTGTGCAGCCCCTCTCGTGCTCTGTGCTTGTCCGAGACACGAATGACCGCTGTCATATGTCTTGTCTCTGGAACCGGTACGCAGCACTGGACGGATATGGATGATCGAAACATGGCTTTTATCTGTTGTCAACAGATGTTCTGTATTTGGTGTAACTGTGGAGATTTTGTCTTGATTTGCAATATTTGTACTGGAAACCTGTAATCTGTAAATATGTAACAAACACGGATTAAAAGCACCTACCTATAAACACACGAGCATAAGAATGGGCGGTATAAAATGCAGTATTCTGTTATGAACAGGCATCGATACTCCAGAGTAGACTAGTGTATACGCTTCTCATCCCAGCATGGGAGATGGTCTGTCCCACAGCCATCAGTACATCGTACTGGAGATAGTATGCAGGTGCTCATTAGGTTATGAGTACACTGGACAAGACTCGTTGGGAACTGTAGGGGGGTATTATACCTATCGTCGGGTAGCAGTTCCCAGGTGACATGAGTATAGCTTAGTCCGTCGATTTGACATTGCTACTTCGCCTCGAGTGTGTTCCCACTATACTTTGATTACTACCCTACCACTGCTTAAAGGAGTCATGCAAACAGGTAGTAGCTGGGTGCAGTCCCGAAGCACTTGGAGGCAGTGGTTTGATAAGATTCGTCTCTCCCGGTATTGGGGGTTGATATCGCGCTGTGTTCGGAAGGCCATTACACAAAGTCCTTGGCCAAGGCAAGTGAGATTTACTGGTAGGTACTCCAGTAGTTTCTCAGGGTGTTTTGGGCTATACTCCGACACGACTTATTGCGCTGTTAGGGGTCTGACATTTACCGCCTCCTAGGCCTGATATGCGATACTCTTAGACGAACAGACCATACTGTACCGAGATTATCACAGATAAGCTCAGTAGGAGTTCAGATGAGTTAGCTCATCGTCCTTCTTATCGACACATACCTGGGTAGCCGTTACGTGCATCTAGTACCGCTTGCGGCTTGTGGTTAAACCCACTACTAGCGTAGTGTCGAGTCTTTAGAGTCCCACATAGAGAGTTTCCCTGCACCGGGCAAAAGGTGTAGAGGTCATATGGTTTTACGGCGGGGCTTCGATCACTTACGTGTATTTATGCACGTATAATGATCGGGCAGATAATACTAGTGGGCTTTGGTTTAAGCTGGATCCTAGTATTATATTGATGAATTATTTTCGTCTCTTTGTATTCGTATTCTTCAGAATGCGGATGCGGTATGTATATACGGATGAGGGGCATTCTAGTAAATTCCTCGGGAAAGCTTCTAGAAGGAAGACCTCATTTGGGTTTCTTGTTTCTTTTTTCTTTTATGGACTACAGAATAATGAGGTAGAGAAAATGAGGTAGAGATATTTCTTGGATGAGTTATGACTCATCACTTGACAAAATAGATATTTGTGAGCCATGGTTGATATTTGTGAGATATTATCTCATCAATTATCTACATGGTTCATTATTCATCATAAATGAGTTATTTCTTTTTCCAAGCTCTCTTCTCCTCTCTTATTTTTTCAAGCGACCTTCTTCTTCATAAAACCCTAAAAGCTCTCATGTGTTGAGAATCCTAGGGTTCCAAGAGACAAATCACTCCATCTTCTTACTCTACACCATCTACGACTTCTAGTTTAGCTAACTAGAAGCCGTAGTTACCTCAGATTCGAGGTAGGAGCTCGGACTATAGACTTTCGGGTGGATCGTCTTTGAGTTGAGAAGGCCGTCGAGGTTGCCCGATCCATTTCGATCCTTGGAGCTGAGGACGAGGTGGAGGACATCGATGAAAACCCGAAGGGCTTGGTATCGTGAGGTATAACTTTCATCCGAGTAGTTAAACCTCATTGCAAGTTTTCTAGTTAGGGTTTAGTATCGTTCCTGGAGTTCAAGTCGGTGTTGCGAGCTTTGAAAAATTGTTTTTTGCATATTCCGCCTCCCTGCGAACTCGCGGGGTGCACGGCATCGACTTACAGTGGTATCAAAGCCTAACTAAACCATAGCTAACTGTTTAGACAATGTGTAAAACTACGAAACCGAAATAACTCTGAAACATCGAAATCTAATTCCAAGTTTCTGTCAAATTTTTCGGAGGCTCTATAATTTGTTTAAACAATTGCAGAGTGCTCTACTTGTTATGATATGAACATAAACAAAAAATGAAGTAATTCCACCTGAATTGGGCCGGCCACATTCAAAAAAAAACCGGCCTCACCTTTTTTATTTTTGTGGAATTCTTTGAATTTTGGTCTGTGTTCTAGTTGCTTGGATCTAAGGTTTCAGGTGTTGTTTGTTTTTGCCAATTTTGGATATATTGTTATCTTTTCACTGTGGCAATACGGAGTTTTTCGAAGGCCCAGTTTTAACGTCGTTTAAAGTTTTAAGTTGTGATATATGTGTTTGGAAACGTCGACTAATTGCTATACGTCGATTAGTCGGGGTTGCACATATCTGTGTTGCTGTTCTTGTTGGTTTGTGTATATGAACTTTATTGGATCGTCGTGGTGGAATAGCCGGGGATATGAGATGAGAGTTTTCATTCTTTCATTCGATGTAAATTGTAAAGTGATGTAATATTCTTTTGCGGGGAACATCCGTGTTGAGCTTGTAGCCACCGTTGTATTATTTTCTTTTACTATTTCTGCTCCTAGGATAGACCCATGGTGGGGTGCACAAACTACCGGGTACTTTGAAGTGCTGAGTGGCCTACTCATTTTACTGAAGGAGGTTGCTTAGCTTCGGGTATTTGGAGGGTAGTTTGCCGCACCCGTAGAGGTCTAGGGTGAGGTTTGGATATTCATCACGACCGTGGAATCCGTCTATCTTTACAGGCTTAAACGAAATGCGGAATTCCTAGTATATCCAACATGTTCATCTGTGATCTAGAAAGCTTATTATTGCGTGAGACGAATGGTTATTATATATATGTTATATTATAGACGTTGCTTATGTTTTGCATCCGCGCTAGTCCAGCCCCCAGCTCTGGCGTTTATTAAGTAACCTAAAGGTGTGTCACGACCTGAAATTGGTACGTGATGGCCCTTAAACTACACAACGTCTACACGCATAACACAATTTAAGTAAACCGAAACCCAGCAATCTAAACCATCAAAAGTAGTAAGAAAGTGATAATAGCATTTTCAAAACCTTTGAAATCTCAACCCAAATTCTTTAAAGTCTAACTTTTCTTCCTTTAAAATTTTGGCAGCATCTCCTTTCTAAAAACCAACCCTAAAAATGGGTACAACATAAATATAAGTAAAGCATCCCCAACGGGAGCAAATCCACGCCCAACGGCGGAAAACAACCACCACAAGAAAATATACGACGCCGTAGCGAAGAAATAAAAGACGATATAAATAAAAGTGAATAAAAGATATCCCAAGTCCCAAAATAATATACAATATCGTCCTCACATCTCGTCTCTAAGTCAAAACATGATAATGGTAGATGGAGAGTACAAGGTACATGATAACAATAAACAACAACTGATAGCCGCAAAACCCACCTATAGCAAAACCGTGCACAGTCAGCCGAAGCGGTATCTGCAGCAACAGATGACACGAGAGATGAAAAGCCTGCCGTGACTGCCGTGGGGAAACACCTGCAACACTGTGGTACAACGGGGGTGAGTTGCCAACTCGTGAATAGTAAATAACATATGCAGGTAATTGCAAGTATGCACATACAACGCGAGTCTAACATATGCAAGCTGATAGCAATAAATGGTCATATGTATGCAACAATCATGAAAGGTACTCTAGCAGGTACATCTATTACATGAAGCAATAATATGACAATCTGTAAGCAGTCATGTAAGGTACTATATCAGGTACAACTAATACTTGAAGCAATGATATGACAATGTATATATGCAACAGTCATGAAAGATACTCTAGCAGGTACAACTAATACATAAAGCAATGCATATAAAATAAATGCGAAGTATGGGATGAAACATGTCATTTCCACGGAATCCTGACATCGTGGTAGGACCAAAGTCCATCAAGACAATCCAAATCCGAATTTCCTTAAATCAGCCCCCAAATTGGCTCTCATATCATGTAAGTCTCATAAATACTTAATCTACAATATTAAGTAAATCTCATATATCCTGAATGTACAATATCAAGTCAATCTCATATATATCCTGTATCCAATTATCAAGTAAATCTCGTATATCCTAAGTGTCCAATATCAAGTAAATTTCATATATATCCTGTAAGTCTCAGCGAATCCTAAATGATCCAAAACAGTGAATCCTAAGTGCCAAACACCGACACTTATGATCAAAAACATATTTATACGTGCTTCGAATCTTAAGTGCCAAACACGGACACTCTCGATCCCGTATCGGTATTATACGTCCTTCGAATCTTAAGTGCCAAACACCGACACTCTCGATCCCGTATCGGTATTATACGTCCTTTGAATCTTAGGTGCCCAACAACGACACTCTCGATCCCCGTATTGGTATTAAAACAAATCTCAGAGTGGATGCATCCAAATATCAAGTAAGAATAAGAATACTTGCATAATTTCATGAAACCACCACAGTCCTCAAATCCAGAAAACATCAAGTAATGAATATGTATAAATGCATGAATCAATGCATATATATTAGCATCCCATTCCATTAATATATATATATATATATATATAGGCATCTATAACAACGTCTCATTCCACTGTTATATATACTTAGGAGTAAAAATATCAGAGAACATCATATGAAATCCTTGAATGTAATATATGCAACATGAAACAGTAATATGAGCATATAAAGGAAAAACCGCTATTTAACTGCAACAATTTATTAAATATATCATGCGGTTCCTGATTTCTTCGAAATCAGATGAAACATCATATACAGGTGAACATGTAGCCATAATAAGGTATGCGTAACCATGTCGGTATAGCAAAATATGTGTATCCATATGTAAGTATGTATGATGTAAAAGTATCTGTAGCAAGGTATGTCTCTATGCTTATCCATAATACCCTCCAGGTATATTTATGTATGTATGCCAGATGTACATGTAGCTATATCTCATATGTGTATATACCTATCACTAATGGTACACTACCTTATAGGTATATGGGTAACTAGCATGTAAGCATGTCAGGTCATATGTGTAAGCATGTAGGTATACAGGTATGCTATATGTCATATGCACAATAAAAATAAGGATCATGTCTCAATGTCCCTAAGCAATCCAATATCACATATGTATAGGTGTTGTGCATGTCATGGCAATTATTGACGGTGTGAGTGGCATACAATTAGTGCTCGTGCAACATGAACCGTCAATAATAGTGTTGTGTCTCATTAATACTATGTCCAAATACAATAAGTAAATGAGATATGCAACAAAATACACATGAACAAACATGTCCATATACTAAACACTAAAGGTCATATCATTTGATCTAGTCCAGACGCATAACGCCATGCGGGCGATTCCCTTGTAGATGTTAAATCTACTCACCAACGCTCCTGGCTATGTAAAGCTGACCACTCGCTTTCCCCTGTTCGCAACGCCCGAAGTCCCCGCCTGCGATCCTGAACACATATAACAATAAAGCAAGTGTATATAAACAATCGACCAAAAATACGTATAACAACGTTTGACAAACGCACCAACTACAAACATACCCCCGAGTGTCCGTTTAGTAGCTAACGCGCTTAGCGAAACTACGAAACAAACTCAAGAGTAAAAGCTATACAAAGACACGAACGACATCGACACGACCCTAGCTAGGAACGCAAAGCGACACAACTACCAAGTCTAGAATCTGATCATACCGATCGCACATTCACAACACAAGATATAGTGTGGAATCAATGTACATAACGTCGCAACGTCAAAAGAAACCGACGCCTAAAATATCCGTAAATCTAGTAAGCAGTATTTATCATTTTAGCACAAAACTACAAGTTTTACCAAAAACTAAAGTTTGCAAACATCACAAAATAGCAAGGTTAAACCATTTAAACCATTACTAAAATTTTAGATTTCACTAATTAGGATTAGCAAAAGTTAAGTTTTTTAATTAGCTTAATTATCCGATTAGGAAAACATCATTTAACAAATTAGCAACTTGATTAAGTTTTCATCAACCTTAACATATTAATTAACCATTTCACTAATCAAAATCCTAATTTGATTATCAAAAATATATCTTGAATTTCAAAATATGAATTTAAAAGCTTAAATTCAACATCTAATTAAGCTAATTAAAGGTATTAAGCAACAAAAAAAGATTAGGGTTAAGGTTTTATACCTTCCAAGAACGCAACTTGAAACAAGAACAATCCACACTTTTGCCTCCAAAATCCTCACTAGAATGTGTTAGTTATATGTATGCCCTAGAGGCCATTACTGTACATAGGATGTATATTGTAGTGGATGCTGGGACATATATAGGTATGACTTTCTTGCTCGACATGATAGTATGCTATCTGGTTGCTCTTTATCTTAACATGTATACTTTCAGTCTCTCTGTTACATGTTGATAAAGCCCTTAGGATGTATACTCGACTTCCAGGACTATGATGTAGATCATACTAGTGGGGCCTGGGTAGTCCATGAGTACATCCTTCAATGTTCCTAGTCGTGGGAATATCGAGACGGGGCATCGATATTCCAGAGTAGACTAGCGTATATCTTCTCGACCCATGTGATGGGCGATGGATGATCCCATATCCATTGGTGTTTGACATCAGAGATGGTATGCGGGTGCTCAGTGATGACTGGGTACACTGAACGGACTCGCCGGGAACTCCCAGACGGTATTATACCTCACGTCAGATGGCAGTTCTCTGGTGACACTGGTACAGCTTAGTCTGTTTACCCGAGATCGTCATAGAGACTTGTGTGTCTCCCACTGTGCTTTGATTTCCACCCTACCATGGCTCTACTGAGTCGTGCAAACAGGTGGTTTTTGGGTACAGTCCCGATTCACATGGAGGCAATGAGCGATAGGAGGGGATTCATCTCTCCTGGTATTGGGGGTTGATGTTGCGCTATGCTCGACTGGCCATAACTAGAAATCCCTGGCCAGGGTTGCAGTGATCTACTGGTAAGTGTTATCAGTAGTTTCATGCTATGTTATGGACCTTATATTGGCATGACTTATCGAACTACTGGGGTCCGACGTTTACCACCCCTAGGCGAGATATGCGACATATCAGACGAACAGACCGGACTGTACGGTAAGTGTTACTGGTTGGATTCACAGGAGTGTGAGCGGGCTTGCTCGTTGATCTTCTGATCGCTCAATACCCGGGTGGCCGTTACGTTTAGCAGACCGCTTGCGGCTTGTGGGTGCTTGATATGATCATCACCTGCTGCCGGCGTATTGACGAGTCTTTAGAGTCCTACACAGAGGTTTCCTGGCTCAAGCGAAACGAAATAGGAGAGCATATGAGATATGTGCGGGACCGAGAATAATACCAGTATGTGATACTGTATTCTATTCTCGCGATTTGTATCATTGGACGGTTATATATGATATAGCCGGGTTACCGAATCAAGTGTTGATTCGATACATTGATAAACTTGATATTAGTCGGTTATATGCGATATGACCGGATCATTAAATCAAGTGTTGATTTAATGATTTGATGTATAATTATATATTTGATATATTACTTTACATTAACTAGTATTTGTTCACTTAAGATGGATTTTCTCGCTTGATGTGCACATTGTATATATGATATATTTTTGTACACTAGTTTGTATCATGTTTGATGATACATGCAAACTTGGGTATGTGTATGCTTTAAACCATGTTTAGGTTAATGGTTAGGGTTTTAAATTATTCACTTATTCATTTT
The DNA here is from genome assembly GCA_030015575.1 of Agapanthus africanus. Lineage (NCBI taxonomy): Eukaryota > Viridiplantae > Streptophyta > Magnoliopsida > Asparagales > Amaryllidaceae > Agapanthus > Agapanthus africanus. The sequence goes on from JASDDO010000006.1 coordinate 200,435,680, forward strand.
ATTTACTTTTGGCAAAAATGAAATGGTGGCTAACTTTGTTTTTTGCTTTAAGCTTCATGAAGCTTCTTAGCATTATCAACCATTTTGTTTTTTCCTTAACCTAACCATTAAACCTAACCTTAGTTTAGTCTCTACACTAGTTACACTCACCCATGGTTGCTAAATGATAAGGATCACTTGATTTTCTATTATTGATAATTCACATTCTTTTCCTTCTTCTTCATCTTCTTCAAGAGGTGAAGAAAGCTTACTTGAAAATTACAAGTGATGAATCCAAGTGAGAAATCCAAATCCAAAGTGAACCCACTTCCTATTTCTTCATCCTCTACCACTTGCCATGTAGTAGAGTGTGTTATCTTCACAAGTTCTATGACCAAGTGAAGATGGATCTTGATCTTGAGTTACCTCGACGTAGATCATCTTCGGCATCGAAGTCGACGACCAAGCCCGATCATTTCTCCGACGAAACCATCGCCAGAGTCCGGGATTCGATGATCGCAGTAGAGGGACGTCATCACAGAGCTAAAGAAGTGGAGGACCGGATCTACAAAGGTTGTATTTCCATTCACTTAGTAGCAAAGTAGTTTGCTTGCTTGTTTGTTTCGCCTTACCTCTAGTTACGATCTAGTTTAGGGTTCTTTGGCACATGGAAAATTTTGAATTAGACATGTTTGATCAGTTGTAGAACCTCATGGGCGTGCCCAGGAACCCTACAGAATGAAGATCCAAGCAATTTTTGTGAAGAAGAATGAAGGTTTTGGATTATATTTGAATTTCTATGAATTAATTTGGATTTTTCATGATTTTTGAAGCTTTAAAAATGAAGAAATGAGTTTAGAAAAAAAGAGGGCAGCAAGGGGAGAGAGATTTCGGCGAAGGAGGAAGGACTAGGGTTTGTGTGGAATTTTCTAGACGAAAAATGCAATAATTGGATAATAAAACAAAAGGCTTTATGTTTACATTATGTTTTCTTTTACAAAAATCATTTAATTCCACCAAAAATCAAGATATTTTGGAGACAAGATTCTAAACATAATTCTAGTGATTAACATACCATAGAATCCCATTTGTAGTAATTAACCTGTAAGTGCACGGCGGCGCCCCGGCCGTCAATCTGACGCCGGAATGTGGAAACGAAAACTTTTCTATAAACTAGAACCGGCACCGCCGCGCACTAAAAATCCCGGATCAGGCCATTAACCTAACTCTAGCAAACTAGAAAAAAGGAAGGAAGCTATACCGAGCGATCCGTGTCCTTCGGTCTTCGGCCTCCACTCCGATCTCCTCGCGGAATCTCCGGTCTTCAGCTCCTCGTCGGAACGGGCACCACAACGCCGGGTTCTTTTACGGGCTCCTACCTCTGGACCGAGGCAACTCGGGCATGAAGTTGGCGAGCCGACGTGCCCAAGGAATGTTGTAGGCAAGTGTAGAGAGGTATGTCTCATAGAATTGAAGTTGCCTTTGATGGAGGGAAGAAAAAGAATAAGCTTTGGAGATGGGTATGGATTTTTGTGGCCAAGCATAATATGATATGATAATTTCTCCCACACAAAATTAAACCCTCTCTCCCTCTCTAATGTGGCCGGCCTCTTTTCCAAAATGGAGGAGGAAAAATAATGGAATAATGCAAGTGGGAAATGTGTGAAGATAATGATGAAAAAAGTCACCTCCATTTCTAATCCAAAGTCAAATACAAATCCCTTCACATAAATGCAAAAGAATAAATTAGAATGGAATCTAATGATTCATGAACCATTAAGAAGCCACAATAACAAATAACCCCCTCCACAAATGGTAATTTGCACAACTGCAAATAACCCCCTCCATCGATAAAGTCCAGCCGTGAAGGAACAAAGGAAAACTGGCCGGAACGGAATACAAACTGGCAACGTCAGAAAACTGATCCCGTAATAAATTACAGGAAAACCCCGCGACTGGATATACATGCCCGCATTTGTATTCCCACTGAATACAAATGCAAAGAGACAAAATCTACACTGTACAATACTAGGATCTGGCTTAAACCAAAGCCCGCTAGTATTATCCGTCCGATCATGATCCGTGCAATACCGCATGTATAAGATCGAACCCTGCCATATATCCATACGGCCTCTACAGCGTTTCGCCCGAAACTTGAGAAACTGGTCTGTGGGGGACTCTAAAGACTCGTCAATACTTTGGTTGTGGATTTAACCACTAGCACGTCAGAGGTATTACCCAATACGTAACGGGCTACCAGGTATTGACAAAAAGGGACGTCGATGAGCGAACTCATCCTGACACCCTATTGAGCCTGTCAGTGACAATATCCGTACAGTCCGGTCCGTTCGTCTATGAGTATCGCATGGCGGGCCTAGGGGGTTGGTAAAAGTCAGACCCCCAAAAGCGGTTCAAGTCGTGTCGGAGTGTAGTCCAGAACACCCTGAGATACTACTGGAATGCCTACCAGTAAATCTCCTGCCTCGGCCGAGGGCTTTGTGTAATGGCTCTCCTAGACACAGCGTGACCTCACCCCCAATACCGGAAGAGACGAAACCCCTGCAGATCCGCTCACTGCCTCCATGTGGCTCGGGACTGTACCCAACTAAAACCTGTTTGCACGTCTCTTTTGAGCGTGGTAGGGTAGTAATCAAAGCACAGTGGGAACACACACAAGACAAATGACGATCTCAGGTCGATGAACTAACCTCTACACATGTCACCAGGGAACTGCTATCTGACGTCACGTATAAGACCAACTAGCATGTTCCCGGCGAGTTCTGTCCGGTGTACTCATAATCCAATGAGCACCTGTATACATCTTAGGTGAACCAACTGACACCAGTGGCTTGTGAGACCGGCCACCGCCCCTCGTCGGGGTCTCGACTGTATACACTAGTCTTCTCTAGTGTATCGATGCCCTGTCTCGAAACTCCCATGACTAGGGACCTTTTAAGGATGTGCTTATAGACCCCAGCTCCCACGTATATGATCGCCCTCATACCGCTGGTAGTCAAGCAAGAATCCTAGGGGCTCTATCAACGTGTAATAGTGACACGTAAGGTCACCTGAAGCAGTACACGATGATAAAGATAAACCCGATAGCATACTATCATCTTGAGTAAGACTGTCCTACCGGTATAGGTCCTACCTCAATCATTGCAATCACGTGCCTGTGATCCAATAATTGACTCTGAGGGCACTATCTCCAACAATCTCCCACTTGCACACAAGGCTAATTATTGCGATGTCGCATACTCACAGACCGTGTGATACCGAACACCCAACTCCTCTACTAGTCAGTCTCACAAAGCTCGTTTGCGAAACTATTGCGTTCGAGGAATATCCTCAGTGAGTGGATCCGCTGTGATGTTTCTTTCTATGTCTCTCTTTATCTCAAGTTCGAGGAGAAAGCCATCTCCCAAAATGAGCAATACATGTCTTAGAATATGTCTGGATATCTGATGGGACCGAGCTCATAAATGAACTCTAAATCTAAACTTCTTAGACTGTATCGTCAAATGAACTTAATCAGTATCCTGCGCCATCCTTCCCTCAGTATCCTCCTGGACCACCTGTCCAAAATACTGCCCCTCGTTAGAGGGAAAACTATAACTTTGACAGCCACTCTGTCATTCTGGTCACCTTGGAAGCCTGGAATGATAACTGTCACCCAAAGGAGGCTGCCGTTATCATTTCCCTAGAACATCCACTTATGTTCTAAAACTGCTTCCGAATGTTTCTCCAGGATTGGATTAATATCAACTTATTGCATCTCGTGCAATAACAACATCTGGTGTGGTACTTGACATCTCATGATTGACTCAATTGCCTAAGCAAGCGATCTGCCAATCATGCATATCCCTCTCCCCTTTAGTCTGCAAGACACCTTTAGAGAGGGTGACTCCATTACCTGCAGGTCCACTACCGTGCCAGGAGTCGTCTATTCTAAAACACCTTTAGAATGCTGTCTAGATACCCTGATTGGGACACTTCCCAAATCTAGATCTAAAACCATAGATCAGGTAACCAGAATGTCTGATATTATATCTATATCCTATGTGGAGAAACCACTGTGTGACAACCAAAGTATAACCGATCGTAGTATAGGAATATTACTTCCTACTCTGTGTATGTCATCCAAATACCAGGACATCACAGCCTACTACCTTCTTAACAGATCCATCCCCTATTCTGATGAAGTCAAACCTATGACTGTCACATCGGAAATAGATGATCTATCTCCGCTATATCAGCTTTAGTCTACAAATAGACATAAGCCACTTGTCCACTATGCTTCCGCTGCTCCCACTGACTACGACAACCCTCTGGCAGAGTCAAATGGACGTACACTTCTAAAACCAGTTTAGAACGACGCTATACTCATCCTCCTGCCGGATCTCACAGTCTGGAACAACAACAATGGCAAGTCTGGGTAAACAAGAACCTCCCTGCCACCGTCCTTGAGCATACCGAAGTACCTCTTGAGTGCCTGAGGTTACCCACCATATCTGCGGAGTGGCCAATAGAGTGTCAAACCAGATTGAATCTTTAGGTTCTTATCAAATCTTCAGTAATCGTTTGCGGTTCTGGAATCACTTCCAGTTCAACCATACTCCCACTACTGTTTTCTGAAAAAAATTCATTTTTATTAAAACTGTGGCGAGTCAAGAACAATATCACTATTGATCTTCCAGATGGTAGAAAGTCAACCCTCGTCATAGCCTGGGTCAACCCACAAACAGCCATTACAGAAACGTGCCTTGAGTTATCCAGAGTCTGGTTTTAAGCATAAGCCGGACAACTCCCCGTACCTTAACATCGTTAAGATATGAACTGTTCTATATCCAATATAGAACCAGAGTCACCGATTTAATTGAACCAGATTCAAATCATGCAGCTGTCTCCAGTCCATGTCAACTAAATGGAAGGAGGCCGATCAGCGTTACTCAACTTAGGAATGCTTCCAATTATGAGTAACCTGAAAGAGAAGCAAGTTCTCTTAATCATTACTATCAACTGAATACCATACACAAGTATCTACATCTTCAATCACCTTGAAGAATACCGATACTTGCAACACCTGGTTCTCTACTTTATCCACATACCTATAACTTCTCAAAACTTGGACCCTGTGTTTCTACGAAACACATGTCTAAGAACCAGAGAAGTCACAGGTAAACAGAATATAGTACGAGGACCAACCCCTCTGTCCTAATGGACACTGGACAACATACAATACTCTGTATAAGTCCCCTGAGTCTAGTGACTCATTCACTGTGTGTCGTAGGTTGAAAACTGTACTTATGGTTAAGAAGAATTACACCGCTGTTTAATGCTCCTTACCTAACCATCCACTGATACAGGTAAATGTCATAGACATAATTTCAAAAAGGTATATCTCACTCTATAAAAATAGACGTACAGATATATCAATTTGAAATTGGTGCATAACATCGGATATTCAAAACCAAATATTTGTCGTCCGGCAAACAACCCAGGTGACTTCCTCAAATATCACCAATTACAACGAATTCCGATATAATGAGGATGATCACCTAATTCCCAATAACTTACTCCCACTCATCATCTGTAAAACCATACATATGTGAGAATCAAACCTGGTAATTACATACCCTGGGGCAAGTGTCTAATTGGGAAATCAGTTTTCTTTTAACAGTACACAGTGAAACTGAAATATCGAAATGTTTCGAAGGGGTATCCCGGTATTCTTAGTAATGCCTCTTCCATTATCCGGATTCACAACTGTAACCGTATAATTCTTTACCATCTCTCCAAATCCCTTTATATGTCTTTAGTCATTACCTTCTGTACACCCCTTTAGGCCAAATGGTTTTCTTCCTTCCCTACCGCTTGGCACCATCCTATGGTTTGGAAGAAGACTATCCAATAAGCATAATGGGTGTACTGTCCTAATCCTAGGAGCACGCGCAATGCGAGAGAAGGTGAAGATAAAAGACAACCGAATAAACCTTATTCTTATTTCTCCTGAACCAGAATCCATCCCCAAACTGGAACAAATTCCTTTCGAGTTCGTATATAACCATACGATGGAATATCCAAATAACTGTGGATCTTCGTAGTAATACGGAGTGTCCTGGAGAAATACAAAGGTGAAGTGGGAGTGGTAATGAAATACTTGGTTTGGTCGTGAATAGCAGTCGCAATTTACTTTGCCCTCTTACTAATCCCTTGATATATCTTTACTTAATAGCTTCTGTACACTATCGTTATGCTAATTGGTTTTCTTCATTCCCCACCGTTCGGCACCAGCCTAAGGTTTGGAATAAGACTATCCAATTTGCGTAATAGGTGTACTATCTCCTAAATCAAGGAGTACTCGCAACCTGAGAGAAGATAAAAGGAAAAGACAACTGAATAGTCCTATTCGTTTTCTCCAGAACCGGAAACCATCCTCGAATAAATCCCTTCGAGTTCGTATATAACCATACGATGGTTTTATCCAATGGAAGTGGATGTTAGTAGTAATACGGGGTGTCCAGGAGAAAAGGGTAAAAGTAGGAGTGGCAATGAGGTATGCAACTCTGACAATCCAAAAGCCGGTGTTTAAGAAGGTTCAGTCAACTTGGTCACTGTGTCATAGTCTAGGATCGGGTCATGGTCGCTGCCAAAGAGAGAGAGAAAAGAAACACTCAGCGTGCACTCTAACCTAGATCAGAATGGTTATCACTTTATCTAATCAGGAAACCTCCCACTGTACCGTCAAATTCTTCTCTAAACCTGAAAGAAGAATTAGTCGGCATCACCCGAGGAGTAAACCAACTCATCAGTGGGAATCAGGATCCAACTATCATCGCATGATAACGTGACGGAATCCGCACACGTTATCACACTCCAGAAGGTATGCGCATATCTAGCAAGTTTCAGTTTCTTTAGAAACTCCCGATGTGATTTTTACGCCATGCTCTTATGACCTTGACGAAGGCCAACATATCATAAGTCACATGTCAAGTTCTACCCGTCATTGTTCAGGTTAACTTGAACCCACCTGTACATACCCTTGACGAAGGCCAAAATAGTAGTACGGCTGTCCCAAACCAACGCATCTATCTGTAAGTCTACGCTAGCGCCCCGGCCGTCTACAGACGCCAAATGCGGAACAAAAACTTTTTAACTGGCGCTATCGTATACTTTAACCCGGATCTGCCATTATTGCTAAACTAACAAACTGTAAAGAGTGTAGAAAGGTTATGCCGAACGATCCGAGTCCTTCGTTCTTCAACCATCATCCCACGCTCCGTTGCGGCTACTCCGATCTCTTCGATCTCCGATATCCTCGTCGAGGTGGCACCACGTCGACGATTCTTTAAACGGGCTCCCGTCTCTGACTTGAGGCAACTCGATCGTCAAGTTTGCTAAAAGAGACGACCAAGAATGATGTAGAGAATGAGTAGATGACTTTGTCTCACTTCGTCCAAATCCGTGGACGATCAGTAAATGAAGTTGCCGAGGGAATCGAGTGATGGAATGAAATGAGCTGTGAATTCCATACACCCCAAATATCTATCATAATCTTTTTCCAATGAATCAAGTAACCAAATGAGAGAGGGGAGGGGCCGGCCTTATATAGAGAAGGAGGAGAGTGAGTGTAGGAGCAAAGAAGGAGGGTGATAATAAACCTAAAGCTTATCATAACCATTCAACAAAGCATGAGTCACAAAGAGTAATTAAAGCAAACCAATGAACATAATACAACTCTCTCTTGCATTAAATGAATCATTAATGGCACTAATGAGTCACTTAACACCTCACCACTTCTAGAACCTTCTAGAAGAATCCACACTCATCTCAAGAAAAGACAAATCCGTCTTTAACCGAATGTTAAAAGACGGCTAATAGAAAACTGGAAACTGGCAACTTCCAAAAGTGATCCTGAAACGACTTTCAGGATAACCCCGAAACTGTATAAATATACCCGCATTTGTATTACGACTGAATACAAATGCAACTGAGACAAAGATATTATACCTACTCAATATAATACTCGGATCCGGCTTAAACCAAAGCCGACCAGTATCATCTGCCCGAAAAATAACACGTGCGTAAATGCACGTGCATTTTCCGAACCCTGCCATAAAACCATACGGCCTCTACAACGTTTCGCCCGAACTTGGGAAACTGTCTGTGGGGGACTCTAATGACTCGTCAGTACCCTGGCAGTGGGTTTAACCACAAACCGTCAGCGGCACTAGCTATGCGTAACGGCTGCCCATGGACTGACCTCAAGGGATGCCGATGAGCGCACTCATCCGGAAAACCCTACTGAGCCTAACAGTGACAATGTATATACAGTCCGGTCCGTTCGTCTATGAGTATCGCATATCTGCCTAGGGGGCTAGTAACGTCAGACCCCCAATAGCAGTATAAGTCGTGTCGGAGTGAAGCCCAATAACACCCTGAGATACTAATGGAGTACCTACCAGTAAATCTCCTGCCATGGCCATGGACTTTGTGTAATGGCTCTCCTAGACACAGTATGACCTCGCCCCCAATACCGGGAGAGACGAATCCCCTGCCGATCCGCTCACGTGCCTCCATATGGCTCGGGACTGTACCCAAAAACTGTTAGTGTATATGCCCTAGAGGCCATTACTGTATCATACTAGTTTGTATATTACTTAATGGATGCTTGGGATATTCACCTTGTATATACAATCTTGCTCAAAATAGTAGTATGCTACTTGGTTTGTCTCTACTTCAATGTGTACTTGTGTTTATTTTACTATATCACTTATACGCATTAGTGGAGCCCTTAGGATCTTTACTTGATTACCAGCGTTGTGATGGCAGTCACACTAGTGGGGGCTGGGTAATCTATAAGCACATCCTTATACAGGTCCCTAGTCGCAGGACTATCGAGACAGGGCATCGATACTCCGGAGTAGACTAGCGTATGCGCTTCTCATCCCAGTGTGGGAGATGGTCTGTCCCACAGCCATCAGTACGCGGTACTGGAGATAGTATACGGGTGCTCGTTGGGTTACGAGTACACTGGACAGGACTCGTCGGGAACTGACAGGTTGGTATTATACCTATCGTCAGTCGTCAGTTCCCAGGTGACATGAGTACAGCTTAGTCCGCTGACTTGACACTGGCACTTCGCCTCGAGTGTGTTCCCACTGCACTTTGATCACTACCCTACCACGGCTCAAAGGAGTCGTGCAAACAGGTGGTGGTTGGGTGCAGTCCCGAAGCACTTGGAGGCAGTGACGGTTAGACAGGATTCGTCTCTCCCGGTATTGGGGGTTGACATCGCGCTGTGTCTAGGAGAGCCATTACACGAGTAGTCCCTGGCCAGGGCAAACGAGATATACTGGTAGGTTTCCAGTGTTATCTCAGGGTGTTTTGGGCTTCGCTCCGACACGACTTGTACCGCTATTGGGGGACTGACGTTTACCGCCCCCTAGGCCCGCCATGCGATGTATCAGACGAACAGACCGGACTGTACGGAGACTGTCACATTCAGACTCAGTAGGAGTACCGATGGGGTTTCACCTCGTCAGCCTTCTTGTCGACATCTACCTGGGGACCGTTACGCACAGCTAGTGCCGCTTGCGGTCTGTGGTTCAACCCACTGCCAGCGTAGTGTCGAGTCTTTAGAGTCCCACACAGAGGGTATTCGCCTATGGGCAAAACAGAGTAGAGGTCGCATGATTTTGCGACAGGGTCCGTTCTCATCCGCGCACTTGTGCACGTTTGGAGTCCGGACAGATTTTACCAGCGGGCTCTGGTTTGAGCCGGATACTGGTATAGTATTTGGGGTTGCTTTTATCTTTCAGTATTCATGTTCCTCGGAACAAGAATGCAGGTGTGTATGCACAGTTATTTGAGGAGGAGGAAGATGATTTCCATTAGGGTTTCGGAACGGGTGCGTATGCACAGTTGACAGTCGTCTTTTTCCAAACCCTAATGGATTTGTATTATATCATTTAATAATATATAATAAAATGAAATTGTGTCATGGTTAGTTTTTGTTGACTTGTTGACCATGGTTGACTTGTTGACCATGGTTGAACATTTGACTACCATCATTACAAATGCAAGATGCCTTTTCATTCTTGCTTTATTCATTTAATGCATGTAATGATATTAGTCATTATAAACTATCCATCAAACCTTTTTCATTTTGATTATTGTTATTATTTGATTAATCTTTTTCTTTTGTTATGGTTGCAAAAGGAAAAGAATGAGCTCATTCTATCACTCTCACTCTCTCTCTTCACTTCATCTTCTTCTTCCTCTAGTCAAGAGAAACCTTCTCATGAGTTGAGAATCCTTCTCTTGAAAAAGAAAAGCAAACCCTAAACACTCTCTACTCACTCTAGGATCAAGGGTCTGGCAAGCCGGCGATTCTAGCTCACTCCAAGTACGAGAAAGAGCCCAAAGGTCGAGCCTTCGAGGTGGATCCATCTTCGACGGGAGAAGGCGACAAAGGAGAACCATCAACCTCTACAAAGTTTGAAGACGAAGGAGTTCAAGTCTAGGTATAACCATCTTCATCCGAGTAGCTAAACTTCTTTAGCTAGGTTGCTAGTTTTAGTTTAGGTAACGATCCCGACCTAGCTTTGTCCATGTTGCCTCTCGCACTAAAAATTTGATTTTCATACCGTTTCCGCCTCCCCGTAAGAACCGGGGGTGGCAACGTGGACTTACAGTGGTATCAGAGCCTAACTAAACTTAAACTAGCTAGGTAGTGAAGTGTAACGAAGTTCGGAACCGTAAAAACCCAAAAAACCGTATTTTCAAAAACCTGAGTTTCTGTTGAAATTTTTTTGGCTCGAAATAAAAAACTTTATATTTGTAAAATCGTCTCAGGCTTTTCTAAGAACACCCATGAAAAACGATCCAGTGAGGAGCTCAAAGCGCCGCGCATCCGCGGCACGAGGTAGGCTCGTGCCGCGGAACCGCCGCGCTTTGTCGTCTTCTGCGCCTCGTTTTTCGTGCAGTATCTGTAGTTGGGGATTTTGGGATTTTTAGAATATAAATTATATGCCCAGATTTTCCAGAACTAAAATTTACTTTTGGGGGCCTATAATTCCGTATTTTTCCGAACTTCACTGCACTTTGACTATGATGGTTATATCTGTGATGTTTGCATGTATTGAACGTCGACTAATCGCTATAAGACGATTAGTCGGGGTTATACATGATCTGTAATGTGCTGGAATGTGTATATAAATATGTTGGATTGTCGCGGGTGAATAGCCGGGGGTTGTGAGACGAGAGTTTTCTTTTCTTGCAATTCATTGTAAATGTAAATTGATGTAATAATTATTATTTGTTTGGCCGCACAACCGGGTCGGGGTTGTAGCCGTCATTGTATAATTCTTTTACTGTTTTTTGCTCCTAGGATAGACCCATGGAGGGGTGCACAAACTACCGGGTATGCCGAAGTGTCGAGTGGCCTACTCATGGAGATGAGGGAGGTTGCTACGCTTCGGGTACTTGGCGGGTAGTTTGCCGCACCCGTAGGGGTCTTGGGTGGGGTATTGGCTATTCACCGCGACCGTGTTATCTGTTTTTGTAACAGGCTCGTACAAATTACAGATTACTAGTATATCCAATGTATTTATCTGTGATCTGAAATGTTTATCATTGCTTTCTATTTAGGCGTTGCTTATGTTTTACAGACGCGCTAGCCCAGCCCCCGCTCTGTCGTTAGTTAAGTAACCTAACGGGTAATGACGGGGCCCAGTGGCGAATGCGAATGGCATAAGCGTACGTCATATTTTGGTTGTTTTCTGCAATGGTAGGATTTAAATGATGGGACGCATTAAAAGTACTAATGCAAGAATATCACGCATTAAAAGAACTAATGCAAGATAATAAACCAAGTTAAAGTCGTTGGAACACTTTCGAAAAACCACTCGGTTCTTTTCAAAACTAACTTTTAAAATGCGGAGCTTGAGCCACTCCATTTAAAAGCTATCTCGTTCCATCGACCAAATCAAGTTCACTACGTTCACGGTTTTGCCAAAAACCATCCGTAGCCCTCCATCATTTCAGTTAAATATTCGGTAGTATTCAAGCTATGTATTTTGACCTCACGCCAAGGCATAGTGATTGGTAGCTGCCGGATATTTATCTGTTGCATAGATAGAATGCGTTGGTTTGAAACAGTCGTACTGCCATTTTGGCCTACGTCAAGGGTATGTACGGGTGGATTCAAATTAACCTGGATAATGATGGGACGAACTTGACATGTGACTTATGACATTTTGACCTCACGCCAAGGTCATAAGAGCATGGGGCAAAAATCCACATCGGGAGTTTCATAAGTACTGAAACTTGCTAGATTTGCATACCATTTGGAGTGTGATGATTCTGGTAGGATTCCTTCAGTTTCGTCACGCAATGATATTTGGATCCCGATCCTACTGTGAGTATATGCTACTCCTCGGGAAATTTCTCACTTAACGATCAATGCTATAAACCTAGTAGGTGTCTAGAAAGGTGTTAGCGGGGCTACGCCCCCAGGGAAAAGAGGTTCTTTAATTAAGGAACTTCGCGAAAGCGTTGGAAAACCTCCCTCGAAGTACCGACACCGGCCTGGCTGAACGGTTAAGCAAGTATTGTACGGTGGGATTGATCCTGGCTAATTCTTCCTTTATGGTTTGAGGAGGGATTCGAGAAACAGTGGGAGCCATCCTGTTTAGACAAATTAAAAACCACTCTAAACTTGCAAGAGCATCATGCTGAGTGTTTCTTCTTCTCTCTCCTAATTGCAGCGACCAATCAACATGACTGGACTTAAGTTACTCCTAGATAAAAACAAGTTGACAGGGCCAAACTACAAAGATTGGCTCAGGAATGTCAAGATAGCAATCACTTATGATAAGCTGGGGTATCTTCTTACCACCAAAGCTCCCCCTGTCCCTGGTCCAACTTCCAGCGTCGCGGATAAGGAAATCCGCAAGACTTGGGAGATTGATAGCGCGAAGGCCAAGTGCCTCCTGCTTGCCTCGATGGACAACGAACATCAGAGGAGGCATGAGAATATGGACATGGAGTCCATATTGCTTCATACAAAAGAACTGTATGGAGAGCAATCACGTATCGCAAGATACGAAGCGTCGAAAAAGTTGTTTTCGACAAGAATGGCCGTCGGATCATCAGTAGCCGAGCACGTGCTAAAGATGATCGGCTACATTGAGGAGCTCGCTGACCTAGGGATCACATTGGAGAGTGAGCTATATACGGATATAGTTCTCCAGTCCCTTCCTTCCACTTACGCCCAGTTCATAATGAATTTCAACCTACAAGAAAAGGAGGTTGAACTTTCAGAGCTCCTCAACCTGCTGAGGAGCGCAGAGGGCACCCTACAGAAAGGTAGGGAAACATCCACTTTGTTTGTAGGAGGATCATCTTCTTCTAGGTCCAAGGCGAAAGCCAAGGGAAAGAAGAAGAAAGCCCCCGCCAAACCAAGGGGCGGTGTTAGTAAAGTGGATACGAAGGGAAAAGGAAAAGCAACAAAGATAGCGGGGAAGCTTGTGGATAAGGAAGAATGCTTCTTTTGTCATAAGAAAGGACACTGGAAGAATGATTGCAGGGCCTGGAAGGCCAGAACACAGGAATTGAAGCAGGTTGCAGCTTCAGCTTCAGGTGTGTATGTTATTGAAAACTGTCTTTCAATAAACTCTACTTCCTGGGTATTGGATACCGGATCAGGATCTCATATCTGTAATTCTTTGCAGGCGTTGAGAAACCGTAGGGTTTTGAAGGCAGGTGACATGACCCTCAGAGTTGCGAACGGAGCTAGCATGGATGCTAAAGCCGTGGGGGACTATCACCTGGGAATGTCAGATGGACATGTTGTGGTTTTGCGTAATTGCTTTTTTGTACCCAACGCAACTTGTAATATCATTTCTGTATCTTTAGTTTCTAAAGAAGGTTATGAATTTGCGTTTGTAAGTAATGTTGTAAACATTCACCTTAATCAAGTTCTGATTGGGTCAGGTACATTGAGTAATGGTATATACGTATTGAACCAACCACAGATTTTCAATGTCCAGAATACACACAAAAGAAAGTCTCCGGAAATAAATCAGACTTTCTTATGGCATTGTAGATTGGGTCACATCAATGAGAGAAGGTTGACGAAGTTACATACAGAAGGGTATTTGAATGCGTTCGAATATCAGTCGTATGCCACTTGTCAATCCTGTCTCAAGGGAAAGATGACAAAGACTCCGTTTACTGGACATGGAGAAAGAGCGAGCGAGCTCTTGGGACTCGTACACAGTGACGTGTGCGGTCCAATGTCTACACATGCCCGAAGCGGACATTCTTACTTCATTACTTTTACGGATGACTTCTCAAGGTACGGTTATGTCTTCTTAATGAAACATAAGTCCGAAGCCTTTGGAAAATTCCAGGAGTATAAGAATGAAGTAGAGAAACAGACCGGCAAAAGTATTAAGATTCTAAGATCGGATCGAGGTGGAGAATACTTAAGTGCCGAGTTCCTGGACTATTTAAAAGAGAACGGAATTCTCTCTCAGCTTACTCCTCCATACACCCCGCAACATAACGGTGTATCGGAGAGACGGAACCGCACCCTATTGGATATGGTGCGGTCCATGATGAGTAACGCTGAGTTACCGCGATCATTCTGGGGGTATGCGCTAGAATCAGCTGCATACCTTTTGAACCGAGTTCCGACTAAGACTGTGCCTACCACCCCATATGAAATGTGGAGTGGGAAGAAACCATATCTTCAATATCTGAAGATCTGGGGATGTCCAGCTTTTGTCAAAAAGCAGCATGCGGACAAACTCGAGGCACGCTCAGTGCTGTGCAAGTTTGTGGGATACCCAAAGAACACCAGGGGGTATCTTTTCTACTACGCAGAGGAACAAAAAGTCCTTGTTTCTCGCAATGCCCACTTTCTAGAACACCAGTTCTTGGAAAAGGAAATTAGTGGGAGCGCAGTAGAACTGGAAGAAATTCCAGAACCACAGACTGTTACTGAAAGCTTAGTGGAACCAGAGGGTTCAACAGAAAAGGACATTCCTACGCCGCTCCGCAGGAGTAGTAGGCAGTCTCATCCGCCCGAGAGATACTGCGGTTTTCTCATAGACGGGGATAGAGAAGATTGCATCATAGATTATGATGAGCCTACTAGCTTCCAGCAGGCCGTTCAGAGCGTTGACTCAGTGAAATGGCTGGATGCAATGCGGACCGAAATGGAGTCCATGTACACCAACAAGGTATGGACGTTGGACATTGCTCCAGACGGGGTAAAACCCGTAGGATGCAAGTGGATCTTCAAAAGGAAGATTGGTGTAGATGGACAGGTTGAGACCTATAAAGCTAGGCTGGTAGCAAAGGGTTTTCGTCAAAGACCTGGCTTGGACTATGACGAAACCTTTTCTCCAGTAGCCATGCTGAAATCCATTCGGATCCTTCTTGCCATCGCTGCCTTCTACGATTATGAGATCTGGCAAATGGACGTAAAGACAGCTTTTCTAAATGGAAATTTAGAGGAGTGTGTCTATATGGACCAGCCAGAGGGCTTCATTCAGAGTGGGAGCAGCGGAAAGGTGTGCAAGTTGCTTAAGTCCATCTATGGACTAAAGCAGGCATCGCGGAGTTGGAACATCTGCTTTGATGAGACGGTCAAAGAATTTGGCTTTATCAAAAATCCAGATGAACCATGCATCTATAGTAGATTTGTAGCGAGAACTGTAGTATTCCTCGTTTTATACGTGGATGACATTCTCTTAATAGGAAATGACATTCCTATGCTACAATCTGTCAAGGGGTTCTTGTCACACAGGTTCTCCATGAAAGACCTGGGTGATGCCTCATACATCCTGGGGATCCGGATCCATCGTGATAGATCCAAGAGGATATTGGGACTTTCTCAGTCCAGGTACATCGACACCATAGTGAAGAGATTCAGTATGGAAGATTCCAAGCGCGGTAACCTACCAGCTTGTCACGGGATCACCCTCTCTAAAGAGATGTCTCCCAAGACTGATTTGGAGAGGGATCGCATGTCGATTATACCCTACGCTTCTGCGGTAGGCTCTATAATGTATGCGATGTTGTGTACCAGACCGGATGTAGCTTATGCACTGAGTGTGGTAAGCCGGTATCAGTCAAACCCTGGGGAGAAACACTGGATAGCGGTAAAGAACATTCTCAAGTACCTGAGAAGGACTAAGGAGATGTTCTTGGTGTATGGCGGAAAAGACCTCCAGATCGAGGCCTTTGCTGACTCCAGCTTCCAGAGTGACAAGGATGATTCCAAGTCCATGTCGGGCTTTGTCTTTACCCTCAATGGAGGGGCGGTGTGTTGGAAGAGTTCCAAACAGGAAACCGTTGCAGACTCGACGATGGAAGCGGAATACATCGCTGCATCTGATGCCGCAAAAGAAGCTGTCTGGATGAGGAAGTTCTTGAAAGAACTTCAGGTGGTTCCGTCCATTGTTGACCCAATACCTTTGTATTGCGACAACAATGGGGCTATAGCTTTAGCGAAGGAACCCAGGTCCCATCAGAGATCCAGGCACATCTTGAGGCGGTATCACCTGATCAGGGAGATCGTGGATCGCAAGGAGATCGAGGTTCGGAGAGTTGCTTCAGAAGACAACACTGCAGATCCATTCACCAAGGCCCTGCCCCAGACTCAGTTCGAGCGGCTGATCGAGATGATAGGTCTTCGATACGCCAGTACATGGCCTTAGTGCAAGTGGGAGATTGTTAGTGTATATGCCCTAGAGGCCATTACTGTATCATACTAGTTTGTATATTACTTAATGGATGCTTGGGATATTCACCTTGTATATACAATCTTGCTCAAAATAGTAGTATGCTACTTGGTTTGTCTCTACTTCAATGTGTACTTGTGTTTATTTTACTATATCACTTATACGCATTAGTGGAGCCCTTAGGATCTTTGCTTGATTACCAGCGTTGTGATGGCAGTCACACTAGTGGGGGCTGGGTAATCTATAAGCACATCCTTATACAGGTCCCTAGTCGCAGGACTATCGAGACAGGGCATCGATACTCCGGAGTAGACTAGCGTATGCGCTTCTCATCCCAGTGTGGGAGATGGTCTGTCCCACAGCCATCAGTACGCGGTACTGGAGATAGTATACGGGTGCTCGTTGGGTTACGAGTACACTGGACAGGACTCGTCGGGAACTGACAGGTTGGTATTATACCTATCGTCAGTCGTCAGTTCCCAGGTGACATGAGTACAGCTTAGTCCGCTGACTTGACACTGGCACTTCGCCTCGAGTGTGTTCCCACTGCACTTTGATCACTACCCTACCACGGCTCAAAGGAGTCGTGCAAACAGGTGGTGGTTGGGTGCAGTCCCGAAGCACTTGGAGGCAGTGACGGTTAGACAGGATTCGTCTCTCCCGGTATTGGGGGTTGACATCGCGCTGTGTCTAGGAGAGCCATTACACGAGTAGTCCCTGGCCAGGGCAAACGAGATATACTGGTAGGTTTCCAGTGTTATCTCAGGGTGTTTTGGGCTTCGCTCCGACACGACTTGTACCGCTATTGGGGGACTGACGTTTACCGCCCCCTAGGCCCGCCATGCGATGTATCAGACGAACAGACCGGACTGTACGGAGACTGTCACATTCAGACTCAGTAGGAGTACCGATGGGGTTTCACCTCGTCAGCCTTCTTGTCGACATCTACCTGGGGACCGTTACGCACAGCTAGTGCCGCTTGCGGTCTGTGGTTCAACCCACTGCCAGCGTAGTGTCGAGTCTTTAGAGTCCCACACAGAGGGTATTCGCCTATGGGCAAAACAGAGTAGAGGTCGCATGATTTTGCGACAGGGTCCGTTCTCATCCGCGCACTTGTGCACGTTTGGAGTCCGGACAGATTTTACCAGCGGGCTCTGGTTTGAGCCGGATACTGGTATAGTATTTGGGGTTGCTTTTATCTTTCAGTATTCATGTTCCTCGGAACAAGAATGCAGGTGTGTATGCACAGTTATTTGAGGAGGAGGAAGATGATTTCCATTAGGGTTTCGGAACGGGTGCGTATGCACAGTTGACAGTCGTCTTTTTCCAAACCCTAATGGATTTGTATTATATCATTTAATAATATATAATAAAATGAAATTGTGTCATGGTTAGTTTTTGTTGACTTGTTGACCATGGTTGACTTGTTGACCATGGTTGAACATTTGACTACCATCATTACAAATGCAAGATGCCTTTTCATTCTTGCTTTATTCATTTAATGCATGTAATGATATTAGTCATTCTAAACTATCCATCAAACCTTTTTCATTTTGATTATTGTTATTATTTGATTAATCTTTTTCTTTTGTTATGGTTGCAAAAGGAAAAGAATGAGCTCATTCTATCACTCTCACTCTCTCTCTTCACTTCATCTTCTTCTTCCTCTAGTCAAGAGAAACCTTCTCATGAGTTGAGAATCCTTCTCTTGAAAAAGAAAAGCAAACCCTAAACACTCTCTACTCACTCTAGGATCAAGGGTCTGGCAAGCCGGCGATTCTAGCTCACTCCAAGTACGAGAAAGAGCCCAAAGGTCGAGCCTTCGAGGTGGATCCATCTTCGACGGGAGAAGGCGACAAAGGAGAACCATCAACCTCTACAAAGTTTGAAGACGAAGGAGTTCAAGTCTAGGTATAACCATCTTCATCCGAGTAGCTAAACTTCTTTAGCTAGGTTGCTAGTTTTAGTTTAGGTAACGATCCCGACCTAGCTTTGTCCATGTTGCCTCTCGCACTAAAAATTTGATTTTCATACCGTTTCCGCCTCCCCGTAAGAACCGGGGGTGGCAACGTGGACTTACAAAAACTACCTGTTTGCACGACTCCTTTGAGCCGTGGTAGGGTAGAAATCAAAGCAAAGTGGGAACTCACACGAGACAAATGACGACCTCAGGTCGATGAACTAACCTGTACACATGTCACCAGGGAACTGCTATCTGACGGTAGATATAATACTAACTAGCAGATTCCCGGCGAGTCCTGTCCGGTGTACTCATAACCCAATGAGCACCTGTATACATCTTAGGTGATCCAACTGACACCAGTGGCTTGTGAGACCGGCCACCGCCCCTCGTCGGGGTCTCGACTGTACACACTAGTCTACTCCGGAGTATCGATGCCCTGTCTCGAAACTCCCACGACTAGGGACCACAATTAAGGATATGCGTATAAACCACCCAACTCTCACGTATATGATCGCCATCATACTGTTGGTGGTAAAGCAAGATCCTAAGGGCTCTATCAAAGTGTAACATGTAATCAGTCACCTGATCATGTACACGACTGATAAAGGCAAACCAGATAGCATACTACCATCTCGAGTAAGACTGTCCTATCGGTATAGGTCCTCCGCAATCATTGCAATCACGTACCTGTGATCCAATAATTGACTATGAGGGCACTATCTCCAACACTATCTATGCTGCATATGAATATCCAATAGCTACCAAACACTGTGCCTTGACTTTGGCCAACAAACACAGTTTGAATACTATTGACTATCCATATGAAATGACGGAGAGCTACGAATGGTTTCTGGCGAAAACCTTTAACGTAATGAACTTGATATCGTTGAAGGAACCGAATAGCTTTATAAAAATATAGTGGCGAAAACCTTTGCTAAAGAGGTCACTCCCGGTGAAGGGATCTCGGCTCTTTCCCCGTAGAATGAGGTGCAGGATATTCTAACTGAATACCATGATGCAAAGCAAAAGTAAACGACTATAGTGAAGTTATTGCCCTGACGTAAACTTCTGTCCAAGGGGTCACTCCTGGTGAAGGGATCTCGGCCCTTGCCTCGTCGACTGAGGTGCTGGATATTCATAACCGAATACCACTGTGCAAAACAAAAGAGAACGCCCTTGCAATAACAGCTTTTTGAAAAATGTTCCAACAACATCAGAATAGGTTTGTTTAGCTTGCATTGATCCGAATCAACGTAGTCCCATCAATTGATCACACCAATAAAGAACGAAAATAATGATGTACGTATATGCCATCCGCATTCGCCACTGGGTCCCGTCATCACCCGTTAGGTTACTTAACTAACGACAGAGCGGGGACTGGACTAGCGCGGATGCAAAACATATACAACATCTACTAGTATATATATCAATATATAATATTCGCTCAAGGCGTGATAAAAATGCAACATCACAGAAATGTAATAAGTAGCATAGAACAATAAAGATATCTGGGATCCCCGGGTTTCATAGAGCCTCTAATGAAACCCGACGTTTCCCTGGTCGTGTGGATAGCCTGTGCAATGAAATCCTAGACCCCTAAGGGCGCGGCAAGTTACCGGCCAAAACCTGAAGCGAGCAGCCCCTTCAGCAACGTGAATGGACCACCCAGCACTTCACGGAATCTGGTAACTTGGGCACCCCGCCTTGGGTCAACCTGTACCCCCTACGAGTGCGGCGAATAGCCCGCCAATTCTAGAGTGAAGCCCCCTCTGTCTCAATGCCATGAGATGCGGGCCCGTTTCCCTCTAGAACCCGGTTATCCGTGCACCCCACCTTGGGGTAATCCTAGTACAGAAAGTAAAATATACATACAACGGGTACATCGACCTCAGCCCGGTCGTGCCCCCAAAAGAATAATATATAAACAGGCAGTAACGACAGTCCACATGTCGGACGCTCGCCCCGCAAAATCAAATGTACATAATGAACCAAACTGTACTACCATTGCATCCAGGCTATCCCCCACGACCAATCCGCAACATCACAGCACAACACAGAACATCAACGTGAATGTCACGTTCGCAAATCCGTCTAAAAGGACTATAGCAGTTAGACAGGATTTACCGATCAAGTGACATTCACGGTCGCAGATATAATGTAAATACTGTGAAATAACATGTTTAAAATTTTCGATCAACCAAATTTACCGAAGTGGGCCCCAAGCACTACTGTAGCACTCAAAGAAAATCTGGGCCCAAAAAGAATATTACAAAAACCCCATTTCACAGTCTAAGACCCTCTGGAAAAATTTGGTGCAGCAAGGACACAACATGGCCACGGAACCGCGGCCAATGCATGGGTTTGGCCGCGGTTCCGCGGTGGAACAGTGAAGTCATGCCACCAAATTTTTGCAGAACTCTTAGAATTCCCTGCATGTATTTCTGCAACACTCTGAAAAAAATTTCGAGCCCAAAAAAAATTAGACAGAAAGTCAAGCAAATGGAAAGGCGGTTTTTGAAAATTTATTCGATCGAACTTGTAAACACATTAGAGCAAGCTAGACTAAGTTAATGGCTTTGCTCTGAAACCAATGTAAGTGCACGGCGGCGCCCCGGCCGTCAATCCGACGCCGGAATGCGGAAACGAAAACTTTTCTATAAACTAGAACCGGCAACACCGCGCACTAAAAATCCCGGATCGGGCCATTAACCTAACTCTAGCAAACTAGAAAAAGGGAAGGAAACTATATCGAGCGATCCGTGTCCTTCGGTATTCGGCCTCCACTCCGATCTCCTCACGGAATCTACGGTCTTCAGCTCCTCGTCGGAACGGGCACCACAACGCCGGGTTCTTTTACGGGCTCCCACCTCTGGACCGAGGCAACTCGGGCATGAAGTTGGCGAGACGACGTGCCCAAGGAATGCTGTAGGCAAGTGTAGAGAGGTATGTCTCATAGGATTGAAGTTGCCTTTGATGGAGGGAAGAAGAAGAATAAGCTTTGGAGATGGGTATGGATTTTTGTGGCCAAGCATAATATGATATGATAATTTCTCCCACACAAAAATAAACCCTCTCTCCCTCTCTAATGTGGCCGGCCTCTTTTCCAAAATGGAGGAGGAAAAATAATGGAATAATGCAAGTTGGAAATGTGTGAAG
Source organism: Agapanthus africanus (assembly GCA_030015575.1). Taxonomy (NCBI): domain Eukaryota; kingdom Viridiplantae; phylum Streptophyta; class Magnoliopsida; order Asparagales; family Amaryllidaceae; genus Agapanthus; species Agapanthus africanus. The sequence continues at coordinate 200,457,535 of JASDDO010000006.1, forward strand.
ATAATGATGAAAAAAGTCACCTCCATTTCTAATCCAAAGTCAAATACAAATCCCTTCACATAAATGCAAAAGAATAGATTAGAATGGAATCTAATGATTCATGAACCATTAAGAAGCCACAATAACAAATAACCCCATCCACAAATGGTAATTTGCACAACTGCAAATAACCCCCTCCATCGATAAAGTCCGGCCGTGAAGGAACAAAGCAAAACTGGCCGGAACGGAATACAAACTGGCAACTTCTGATAACTGATCCCGTAATAAATTACAGGAACACCGCGCGACTGCATATACATGCCCGCATTTGTATTCCTACTGAATACAAATGCAAAGAGACAAAATCTACACTGTACAATACTAGGATCTGGCTTAAACCAAAGCCCGCTAGTATTATCCGTCCGATCATGATCCGTGCAATACCGCATGTATAAGATCGAACCCTGCCATATATCCATACGGCCTCTACAGTGTTTCGCCCGAAACTTGAGAAACTGGTCTGTGGGGGACTCTAAAGACTCGTCAATACTTTGGTTTTGGATTTAACCACTAGCACGTCAGAGGTATTAGCCAATACGTAACGGGCTACCAGGTATTGACTAAATGGGACGTCGATGAGCGAACTCATCCTGACACCCTACTGAGCCTGTCAGTGACAATATCCGTACAGTCCGGTCTGTTCGTCTATGAGCATCGCATGGCGGGTCTAGGGGGTTGGTAAAAGTCAGACCCCCAAAAGCGGTACAAGTCGTGTCGGAGTATAGTCCAGAACACCCTGAGATACTACTGGAATGCCTACCTGTAAATCTCCTGCCTCGGCCGAGGGATTTGTGTAATGGCTCTCCTAGACACAGCGTGACCTCACCCCCAATACCGGGAGAGACGAACCCCTGCAGATCCGCTCACTACCTCCATATGGTTCGGGACTGTACCCAACTAAAACCTGTTTGCACGTCTCCTTTGAGCGTGGTAGGGTAGTAATCAAAGCACAGTGGGAACTCACACGAGACAAATGACGATCTCAGGTCGATGAACTAACCTGTACACATGTCACCAGGGAACTGCTATCTGACGTCACGTATAAGACCAACTAGCATGTTCCCGGCGAGTCCTGTCCGGTGTACTCATAACCCAATGAGCACCTGTATACATCTTAGGTGAACCAACTGACACCAGTGGCTTTTGAGACCGGCCACCGCCCCTCGTCGGGGTCTCGACTGTATACACTAGTCTTCTCTGGAGTATCGATGCCCTGTCTCGAAACTCCCATGACTAGGGACCTTTTAAGGATGTGCTTATAGACCCCAGCTCCCACGTATATGAACGCCCTCATACCGCTGGTAGTCAAGCAAAAATCCTAGGGGCTCTATCAATGTGTAATAGTGACACGTAAGGTCACCTGAAGCAGTACACGATGATAAAGATAAACCAGATAGTATACTATCATCTTGAGTAAGACTGTCCTACCGGTATAGGTCCTCCCTCAATCATTGCAATCACGTGCCTGTGATCCAATAATTGACTCTGAGGGCACTATCTCCAACAACCGCATAAAAAAAATAATTACCACTAATAAAGTGCGCAAATAAAGCATTAAAATAATATTTTTTTACGGAAAAATTCTATATGAACCAAAACTTCCCATTGAACCCCAAAGTTCACGCACTAGCTTTATTCTAGCCAAACTAGGTGCCGGCAAGTCAATATTGAAGTTTGATCACAATCGGGTTAAAATGGAAAATACCGACAATTTTACCCCAAAACTGAAAAATTCGCAAAACGATTTCTAAAACGTAAAAATCTTCCCCCGTTAAGAAATTCGGTCCCCGAATTTAAAATTCTCACTAAGCGTACCTTCAAAGAGATGAGTACAAAACTCCAAAATCTCGCTCGCAGCCTGCCAAGTGATCACCTCACATACAGCTACGCCAAAGAACCCTCACAGACGGCAAGACCCTTAACCGAAGTTCCTCCACCTGCCGAAACACTATAACTGTCGGCTCCTGGTGAACGAAAGATCGCGTCCAAGCTAAGTGGTCTGATGCTGAATCATGTGAAAAAGGTCATGAAGGTAATTGCGAAGTATCGACACAAGGAATACGGGATGAAATACTCAATAATCTGGGCGGAAGTGCCATATTATAGGCAACGGTACTAACTCGCTCGAGGATCTCAAAAGGACCTACAATTCTGGAACTAAACTTCCAAAAACTCAAGCCATTCATCGGAAAAATCCGTAGGAATACATGACCTCCCACTGCGAACTCAAGTCTGCGACCACTACGATCGACATAAGACTTCTGTCTGCACTGGGCTACTCTCATCCTGACCTGAACCAACTGGATATTCTCCGACATCTCTGGATTAGCTGGGGTCCAAAAATCCTAGACTCACAGAGTTAGTAAAACAGACTGGCGATCGACACTACCTACCACACAAGGTCAGAAAGTTTGCCAATTGTAATATCTCCTGATAACCGCTATCGAAGGAGAACCCCATCAATGACAAGTGACGATCCCAACAGCCAACAACCGCTTAGTACGTACGCACAAGCATATTCTCCAGAGTCTGTATAGTCCACTATGTCTAACCATCGGCCAACGGATGGAAAAGCGGAGCTAAAGCTCAACCAGTACCCAAGGCTTCCTGAAGCTTCAGCCAAAGATGGCTAGCGAACAGGGTGCCTCTATTGGATACAACGCATTAAGGAATTATGTGCAAACATACAACTTAACGAAGAACAACAGAGCAACTGAGTATAACCGGACAACAAACACCCAAATGGAGTCACACCCTGTCTAGACCTGGGTAGACACAACAACGAAAATTCATGGAGATCTTCCTCCATTCCTACTCTGGAACGGTTAAAGGTTGCAACTCTCCAGCCGGTCTCAAATGCTCAACCTTAGCACGCAACAAGTCAGACACCTCGAAACGAAACCCGAAACTTCACTCTTCAACCCTGCCACCTGTAACTAACTCTCACGTCACGTTACATCTTGGCGGCACTTGGATGAACACAGAAAGCTGACCGATGTGCCTGCTTTGGGACTTCGCGTCTCTACCTATCAGTATCAGGTACACACTAACGATTCCGGAACGTAGCACACCGTGGTCACAAATCAGAACTCCGAATCTTTACCCAGCCGAACATGCTCATAATCTCAGACAAACGAGCATCGGCAGGCTGTGCCTCACGAAAACGATTAAGGAAAAGTGGACAGGCGCGGACATGAGCAAGCTGTCCCCTCAGTAGAGGCGAACTTAAGCTATACTCCACGATCGCACAAAACCGGTAAATCTGCAAAAGACTGTCTCAACAATCAAGACCCGCTGCAGGAAGATGTACATTAAGCTCTGGTGGTCCGTGAAAAATCTGGCACGACTTTCCACACAAGTAGTGTCCCCAATCTTCAACGTAAAACCACCGCGGCCATCTCCAGATCATGAGTGGGATAATCCTGCTCATACTCCCTCCAACTGTCGGGAAGCATGAGCGATAACTCAATAGTGCCACATCAGTACACAATTGAGCCCCACTCGCGAAACATCACAGTGAACAACAAAGTCGCCCGAACCAGCAAGCAAAGAAAGAACTGGTGCAGTTGTCACCCGAGTCTTCAACTACTGAAAACTCCGCACGCATGCCTCAGTCTAAGAAATGGAACTCCCTTCCTGGTCAATCCGGTCAACAGTGTAGCGCTACACAAGCAATCCTGCACGAAATGGCGGTAAATACCGGCTAAACCCAAAAAGCTGCGAACCACTGTCCCTGCTACAAGCCTGGGCCAAAGCTGTACGGCCTCGATCTCCCTCGGGTCCGTACGAAACCGTCTCCCGTAACCACATGACCTTAGGAAGTCAACACAATCAAGCCTGAAGGAACACTCCGAGAATTTAGCAAACCGCTGGGGCTCTCCCAATGTCTGCAAAACAAATCCTCAAGTGTCGCTCAAGTTCCTCATGACACATCGGAATAGACCAGAATGTCATCAATAACACAACAAACAACTGGTTGAGGAACGGCCTGAAGAAATCTGGTTCATCACATCCACGAATGCTGCTAGGGCATTGGTGAGTCCAACGACAACACCAAAACACAAATTGCTCGTAGCGCACACGATGCAGTCTTCGGAATGTCCCCACTCCGAACCCGCAACAAATGATGACCTGATCCCAAAACAAACTTAGAAAAGCATGTCTCGCACCTTGGAGCTGATTGAACAAATCGTCAAGGTGTGGTAAAGGATACCTATCCACACCGTAACTCAGTTTAATTGAGGACAAATCGATACACAACCTCAAACTACCATCCTTCTCTTGACCAACAGAATTGGAGCTCCCCAAAGCGAAACACTTGGATGTACAAGCCCCCCAACAAACAACTCTGCAGCTGATTCTTAAGCTCCCTAAGCTCTGTCGGCTCATATGGGACACGTCGGAAAACTCTTGCACGATAACATCTGGAAGAAAACTGCTAACCATCCTGGGGATAAGAGCTAGACGACTGTCTTCGTCCCAAGCCTCTGGTACTCCCACGACGTGCACGAAACCTATCACGGCGACTGGACCTCTGGCTCTGGGCTGGCACACCTGCACGAGCCCTCCTCTGTCCTCGAACTCCTAAAGTCTCGGAAAGACGCTCCTCGTCAAATAGGGCTGATAGCAAGGAACAACTGGGTAACAGGGATGTCAACCTCCTGTCGCCGCGCTCTAATGGCCTCAACCAAAGACCTCATCTTCTGGCGCAAGTCCTGCATCTCTTCCTTAAGCATAGCGATACGATCTATCGATGGCAGATCCATCTGCTCCAGTGCAACGAGCGTGCCATCCTGGTCAGTCCTCGTCCAACACGAGTAAACTCTGACCTCGGCCCTCGCTGCACCTCTCTGAGTCCCCATAGTCATCGGCAGCATAAGGCTATAAATGGAAATATGATTCTATATGAACACGAAAATCGAATCACAAGGATATTTATCATCAAGGAAGGAATTTCAAGCAATTTGTACTTAGGTCACTTTAGGTGGAGTACCGTGATTGTGAGTATGCCGCGGAACATACACACGCTACGTTACTCTGCTTAAGCAACCTACTCGATCATACCAAGGTCATCCTATACTTCGAAAGGTAAAACCTAGCGCTTTGATACCAACTTTTTCACGACCCGAAATTGGCACGTGACGGCCCTTAAACTACGCAACGTCTACAGGCGTAACGCAATTTAAGTAAGCCGAAATCCAGCAATCTAAACCATCAAAATAAGTAAGAAAGTGATAATAGCATTTTCAAAACCTTTGAAATCTCAATCCAAATTCGTTAAAGTCCAACTTTTCTTCTTTTAAAATTTTGGCAGCACCTCCTTTGTCAAAACCAACCCCAAAAATGGGTACAACATAAATATAAATAAAGCATCCCCAACGGGAGAAAATCCACGCCCAACGGCGGAAAACAACCACCACAAGAAAATATACGATGCCGTAGCGAAGAAATAAAAGACGATATAAATAAAAGTGAATAAAAGACATCCCATGTCACAAAATAATATACAATATCGTCCTCACATCTCGTCTCTAAGTCAAAACATGATAATGGTAGATGGAGAGTACAAGGTACAAGATAACAATAAACAACAACTGATAGCCGCAAAACCCACCTATAGAAAAACCGTGCACAGTCAGCCGAAGCGGTATCTGCAGCAACAAATGATACAAGAGATGAAAAGCCTGCCGCGACTGCCCTGGGGAAACACCTGCAACACTGTGGCACAACGGGGGTGAGTTGCCAACTCGTGAATAGTAAATAACATATGCAGGTAATCGCAAGTATGCACGTACAGCGCGAATCTAACATATGCAAGCTAATAGCAATAAATGGTCATATGTATGCAACAATCATGAAAGGTACTCTAACAGGTACATCTAATACATGAAGCAATAATATGACAATCTGGATGCAACAGTCATGTAAGGTACTATATCAGGTACAACTAATATATGAAGCAATGATATGACAATGTATATATTCAACGGTCATGAAAGGTACTCTAGCAGGTACAACTAATACATGAAATAATGCATATAAAATAAATGCGAAGTATGGGACGAAACATGTCATTTCCACGGAATCCTGACATCGTGGTAGAACCAAAGTCCATCAAGACAATCCAAATCCGAATTTCCTCAAATCAGCCCCCAAATTTGCTCTCAAATCATGTAAGTCTCATAAATCCTGAATGTACAATATCAAGTAAATCTCATATATCCTGAATGTACAATATCAAGTAAATCTCATATATATCCTGTATCAAATTATCAAGTAAATCTCTTATATCCTAAGTGTCCAATATCAAGTAAATTTCATATATATCCTGTAAGTCTCGGCGAATCCTAAATGATCCAAAACAACGAATCCTAAGTGCCAAATACCGACACATATGATCCAAAACATATTTATACGTCCTTCGAATCTTAAGTGCCAAACACCGACACTCTCGATCCCGTATCGGTATTATTCGTCCTTCGAATCTTAAGTGCCAAACACCGACACTATCGATCCTGTATCGGTATTATACGTCCTTAGAATCTTAAGTGCCCAACAACGACACTTTCGATCCCCTTATCGGTATTAAAACAAATCTCAGAGTGGATGCATCCAAATATCAAGTAAGAATAAGAATACTTGCATAATTTCATGAAACACCACAGTCCTCAAATCCAGAAAACATCAAGTAATGAATAAGTATAAATGCATGAATCAATACACATATATTAGCGTCCCATTCCACTAATATATGTATATAGGCATATATAACAGCGTCCCATTCCACTGTTATATATACTTAGGAGTAAAAATATCAGAGAACATCATATGAAATCCATGAATGTAATATATGCAACATGAAACAGTAATATGAGCATATAAAGGAAAAACCGCTATTTAACTACAACAAGTTATAAAATATTTCATGTGGTTCCTGATTTCTCCGAAATCAGATACAACATTATATACAGGTGAACATGTGGCCATAACAAGGTATGCATAACCATGTCGGTATAGCAAGATATGTGTATCCATATGTAGGTATGTATAATGTAAAAGTATCTGTAGCAAGGTATGTCTCTATGCTTATCCATAATACCCTCCAGGTATATGTATGTATATATGCCAGATGTACATGTAGCTATGTCTCATATGTGTATATACCTATCACTAATGGTACACTGCCCTATAGGTATATGGGTAACTAGCATGTGAGAATGTTAGGGCATATGTGTAAGCATGTAGGTATACAAGTATGCTATATTTCATATGCATAATGAAAATAAGGATCATGTCTCAATGTCACTAAGCAATCCAATATCATATATGTATAGGTGTTGTGCGTGTCATGGAGATTATTGACGGTGGGAGTAGCATACAATCAGTGCTCGTGCAATATGAACTGTCAATAATAGTGTTGTGTCTCATTAATACTATGTCCAAATTCAATAAGTAAATGAGATAAGCAACGAAATACACATGCATAAACGAGTCCATATACTAAACACTAAAGGTCATATCATTTGATCTAGCCCAGACGCATAACGTCATGCGGGCGATTCCCTTGTAGATGTTAAATTTACTCACCAACGCTCCTGGCTAAGTAAAGCCTACCACTCGCTTTCCCCTGTTCGCAGTGCCTGAAGTCCCCGCCTGCGATCCTGAACACATATAACAATAAAGCAAGTGTATATAAGCAATCGACCAAAAATACGTATAACTACGTTTGACCGACGCACCAACTCCAAACATACCCCCTAGTGCCTGTTTAGTGGCTAATGCGCGTAGCGACACTGCGAAACAAACTCAAGAGTAAAAGCTACACAAAGACACGAACGACATCGGCACAACCCTAGCAAGGAAAGCAAAGCGACACAACTACCAAGTCTAGACTCTGATCGTACCGATCACACATTCACAACACAAGATATAGCGTGGAATCAATATACATAACGTCGCAACGTCAAAAGAAACCCAGGCCTAAAATATCCGTAAATCTAGTAAGCAGTATTTATCATTTTAGCACAAAACTACAAGTTTTACCAAAAACTAAAGTTTGCAAACATCACAAAATTGCAAGGTTAAACCATTTAAACCTTTACTAAAATTTTAGATTTCACTAATTAGGATTAGAAAAAGTTAAGTTTGTTAATTAGTTTAATTATCCCATTAAGAAAACATTATTTAACAAATTAGCAACTTGATTAAGTTTTCATCAAGCTTAACATATTAATTAACCATTTCACTAATCAAAATCCTAACTTGATTATCAAAAAGATATCTTGAATTTCAAAGTATGAATTTAAAATCTTAAGTTCAACATCTAATTAAGCTAATTAAAGGTATTAAGAAACAAAAAGAGATTAGGGTTAAGGTTTTATACTTTCCAAGAACACAACTTGAAAGAAAAACAATCCACACTTTTGCCTCCAAAATCCCCACTAGAATGAAGATCCAAGCAAGTTTTGTGAAGAAGAATGAAGGTTTTGGATTATATTTGAATTTCTATGAATTAATTTGGATTTTTCATGATTTTTGAAGCTTTAAAAATGAAGAAATGAGTTTAGAAAAAGAGAGGGCAGCAAGGGGAAAGAGATTTCGGCCAAGGAGAAAGAACTAGGGTTTGTATTGAGTTGTGTGGAATTTTCTAGAAGAAAAATGCAATAATTGGATAAGAAAACAAAAAGCTTTATGTTTACATTATCTTTTCTTTTACAAAAATCTTTTAATTCCACCAAAAATCAAGATATTTTGAGAGAAGGTTCTAAACATAATTCTAGCGAATAACTTACCATAGAATCCCATTTGTAGTAATTAACCCGCATAAAAAAAATAATTACCACTAATAAAGTGCCCAAATAAAACATTAAAATAATATTTTATTAGGAAAAAATTCTATATGTACCAGAACTTCCCATTGACCCCAAAGTTTGCGCACTAGCTTTATTCTAGCCAAACTAGGTGCCGGCAAGTCAATATTGAAGGTTGATCACAATCGGGTTAAAACGGAAAATACAGATAATTTTACCCCAAAACGGAAAAATTCGCAAAAAGATTTCTAAAACATTACATGGTGTAAGACGGGGCCTAGCGGCGAATGCGGATGGTATAAGCGTACGTCATATTTTCGTTTCTTTCTGTGATGTTAGGTGTAAATGATGGGACTGCATTATTAATGCAAAGCAAACAAACCAAAGTTGAATCGTTGGAACAAGTTTCAAAACCACTCGGTTTTTTCAAAACATGAGACTTTTAAATGCGGAGCTTAAACCACTCCTTTTAAAAGCTATCAGGTTCCTTCGATTATATCAAGTTCACTACATTCACGGTTTCGCCAAAACCATTCATAGCCCTCCGTCATTTCATATGAATGTTTAGTAGTGTTCAAGCTATATTTGTTGACCTTCGCCAAGGCATAGTGTTTGGTAGCTGCTGGATATTCATATGTAGCATAGATAGATGCGTTAGTTTGGGATAGTCGTATTACTTTGTTGGCCTTCGTCAAGGGTATATACTGGTGGGTTCAAATTAACCTGGACAATGATGGGTAGAACTTGACATGTGACTTATGATTTCTTGACCTTCGTCAAGGTCATAAGAGCATGGGGCAAAAATCCATATCGAGAGTTTCTAAGGAAACTGAAACTTGTGTCACGACCCGAAATATAGTTCGTGACCGGCACTTAACTCACGCCACGTCTAAAGGCGTAACGTAACTCAAGTAAGCCGAAGGCCAGAAATCTAAAATCTTTTTAAAAAAATAAAATAGGTGATGTTTTGAAATAAAGGTATAATGTAATCAAAAGTTTTCTTAAATGCATAAGTAATGGAACATGAAAATGCAAGTGAATTTTAGTAGTTGAAAAACATGTTTCGTCTTTTTAAAAATTTGGGCAGCACCTCCCTTATATATTTTGATCCAAAACCACATACACAAGATAATATAAAATGTATCCCCAAACGGGAGCTAGCTCTTAACCAATCGGCTGAATCATAACCACGCAAGACAGAAATATATGTATACGACGCTCAACGGCGAAGATCAACACAAAGGATAAAGTAAAGCAAGACATCAACCCACCAAGCGAACATATAACACATCGCTCTAAGTCTCGCAACTACAAGTCTTGCTACGTCTTACTACATATACAAATACTAGTTTCTGATTGATGGAGTTAACTAGATGCAACAGGAATAATAAATACAAGAGGGGTACGATTAAACATGTACCACCTACCAAAGCAAATCACCCGAATGCAAGCTGTGTGCCAGCGATGCCGCTATTGATCCATGCGGTCAAACCTGCAAGAACTGTGGCACAACGGGGGTGAGTTGCCAACTCGTGAGTAGAAAATATCAGCAGGTAGAAATCGAATAAAACAACGATTTCCTAAGTCAAATATATCATAAAGGTAATACTATGACATCTAGGGTGACCGTGTCTACATATATGCCAACAATAATCAATGCCTGTATGCATGTGGATATCATCCAACAATATAATCAATGCCTCTATGCATGTGGATCTCGTCCACTCAAACATCATGAAAGCATATGCATGTAAATATATGAGGATATCAAAGAACGTGTGTCCATTAATGACACATCAAATCATGGAACCTGAGTTTCTAACACCGACACTAGAAACATCATGAAACCCATGCCCAGCATCGATATGTAAATCCTCATATCTCGGGCGCCGCATCCTCAGACCGGCCCTCAGGCACCACATACTCTGGTCGGCCCTCAAATCCATCTCACGACTCCGGTCAGTATCCTTCGGATAACCGCCGAGTCCAAATACTATCACCGGCAGGTAGTGCTCCCTCTGCCAGGCTCACCGTCTACACCACGAAAATCATTTCTTGCTCCAGGGTACCATACCGGGTCCACCATGTACCCGCAGACGGTGCATCCCGCTCCTCGAATCGGGTTTCACATGCCAATCTGAGAACCGAGAAAACATATGGTGGATGTCTCGAAATATCATATCAAGAGAAACCGGGTTTTTAAAACAATACCTACTTTCTTTTGAAATATAACCACGGTTCTCAAATCCGGAATCTCATGAAAACAGCATCTAAATGCATATAATCGTAAAGCATGATGTATGCAAACATATAATAGAAATGTGAGCATATCCGTATATCATGCAACATAAAACAGTGATGTGAGCATATCAGTATATCATGCGACATATCATAATAATGTGGCAATTCTACTGTGTAAGTGACGTCAATTATCGATGATGAAAGTGTGTGAGCCGGCAAATCTGTGTAAGTGTAACATACGCATCATCGATAATGGTGTAGGTGTACTAGCACAGGTATATATATAATGCAATGAGAATTTTATGAACGTAATATAAGGTACATCGTACGCGAAGTGCTAACAGGTATACGTATCTACAATATATCCGAGTCGGTGAATCTATCAATCGGCATCCAACCTCACAACATCACGTACGGTATAATACATCGTACGGCATCCTCTAGTCAAGGGTATGGATCAATCATCCGATAACACTCATCACGTACGTTAAATCATCGCACGACGGCAAAACAATTAGGGATTCTATCAACCTATATGACAATGAGGATACGGACCTAACATCTCGTATGACATATCACTCATGATCCACAACATTATCCATACATATAAACCTATCTCTCAGGCCACATCCGTATCAATCTCATATGATGGGACCGACAAAGGTATCAATTATCTCATATCGACTCACATCCGTATAACGACATATCAAACCAAGTCATCATATCTCATCGTATACTCTTTTCATCACGTCAATATCTCACATCAAATCATTTTACAAATCTCATGTCGTATTTATCGATCTCATTACATGCCACTATAATCTCATATTTATTCTCTTGCAACTACATATCTATATATCGTGATTCACATTCACTTTTCATATCCTTATATATCAATTCAAGACATCATTTCTATCATATCATGTCAAAGAGTCATATCCCTATAGCTTTCATCTCATTTCTCGATATATATATTCAGTCATTCATATCATCTCTAACTATCATTTTATCCATATCCATAGTTTTCTAATATAGTTTTCCTTAACCATATTCTATATATTGGTTTCCATCAAAATTTGCGGGGGTACTATACGCCATCCACTCGACTTTCCCCGTAGATATAAATCTACTCACCTGCGGAACTCCTTGTCCATCAAAATTTGCGGCGGTGCTATACGCCATCCACTTTTCATATCCTCGGAATCCTCTCGAAGGTACCTACAATCAATACACAATCGCAAATGCTATTAAAATCAAGTCTGGAAAACCAATACGGCACTCGGTGCGCTCATAGGTTAGAACCTATAGCCTACGCATGCAAAACAACCAATCAAACCTCGTCGTTGACGTACAAACATCCAATGACCCAATACAATATCAAATATCAAATCCAAAATTCATAAACCACAACCATATTCAGCAACCTAGGAAAATGGTTCCAGATTTTTAGTCAGGTGAAAAGAGTCTAAACAAGCAATGCAGCGGGGTTGTATATGAAGTAACCGAGCTACAGATCAAACCTGGACACCAAACACCACAATGAGGCCAGCCACATGCCTACCAAAACCGGCTTGCTCGGCCAAAGGGAAGAGTTGGGGTCTCATATTCTCAGGGTGGTCTCCTATTGGTCTAACTAGGTCTCTGGAGTTGCTAGATTTTCTCGTAAAGGCCTCAGGTCATCCTAGATTCCCTGTAGGCACACGATACCTCACAAAACCGAAACAGGACTATATCTAAGTTTGTATTCTCTGTTCTAGGCCAGCAAAATCAATACTAAGGTCTTGTAGACACCCACTACAGATTATGATTCCACACAAACTGTAACGTTTAGAAAATCGTTCCGGTGAAATTTCGGAATATCGGTAAAATAATGGAGTTTTCTGTAAAAAGTCAATAAATATCTTTATTATAAAATTAAATATACATATTCTAGCTATGTAATTGCTAGTATTTGGTGTTTATTGAGCCACTGGTGAAATTTCAAATTTTCTGAAAATTTTTCCGAAATTAATTATTTTAATATTATTTTAAGCGGTCACTAATACATTTAATTAGGGAAAATTACAAATTGGAATGGGTTGATACAAATTTTATAATTCATGACACACTAAACTAACATGTAAAATATTATTTTTGAAATGAAATGGTTTGTCAAAACGGTTTAGAAAATATCGAAGAAAAATGGCTTAATTAGTGAATGTTGTGTTAATGGGAATTGGGGTAATACATTTATCTTTTTCCCTAACCCACACACCCACACCTCACCCTCTCTCCCTCTCCCCATGTGGCTGGCCCCCCTTTGACAGCCCCCCCCCTCTCTCTCCAATCACCACACTTTTGAAAAGAAAAGAAAAGAAAATGAAAGAAGTCAATGTGGACTTTGACTTTTCTCCCCACTTTCTCCACCTCACTCTCGCTCCTCCCTCACCCCCCCTACACCTGGCCGAAAATTTGCAGGCCTCCAACAGCAGGCCCCCTTCCCTCTTCTCCCCTCATTTTCCCTCAAAAAAAATTCACCAATTTCCATCTAAAATCAAAACTAAAATTCAAATCAAAGACCTACCCATTTTCCCTCATCTCTTTTAGCATGGATCTTGGTGCAAGGATTTCAAATTGAAGGTCTAGATTTCAAGTTTGATCATGGATTGTGAGGTATAACTTTAGACCTATTGTTCAATTGTTGGTTTAAATTCCTTAATGCAGCTTATTAGGTGCTTAATTATGGTTTAATTAAAAGATTTGGGTTTTCAAGAGAAGGATTAGATTATAGTTAGGGTTTTTGTTGTGTGATTATGGTTGCAAAGTGGAATTCATCATTTTGGGAAATGTGAAACATAATCAAATTGTTAAGTTGGAATTGTAATATTTAAGCTATTTTGCTTACTAGGTTTTTATTATTGCATTAGATGAAATTAAAAATCTAGTGAGGGTTGTGTTTTAAATTAGGGTTTTTATTATATCATCAAGGTTGAAATGTATAGTTTGATATCTTAAAATATGTAAAACCTAGCTTGGGTGTTAAATTGCAAATTGTTATATGTAAATTGTCCTAAATATGTTTGTTTTGCAAACTAGATTTTTCGTAATTAATATAAAGAGTGAGATTAAAATCTAGTTAATGGTTGTGTGGCTTAGTTAATATGTTTTAATGAGAATTATGGCCACTAGAATTGTTAATATATTTAAAGTTGATTAAAACACCAAGTTTTGAGCTAAAATGGAAAATTGTGCTAATTTTGTTAACTAGGCTTTGTAAATATATATATTTTGAGGAGAATAAATTATTAGAATGGTTTATATGACTTGGTTATGATATTTAGTGGATATTGCGGCTGCTAGATTTGTTTAAACATTGAGTTTTGTACTAAAACGGGTAATTTGGCTTGCTAGATTTTCGGAAAAATAGATTTTAAAGTGAGTTTGGGGTTTTTCTCGATGGTTTGGCGTGTGTACGCCGACGTCGATGGTTTTTGGGTTGATTTGTGAAAGCAACCATAGGTTTTGACCTATGTGGGATTCGTGTGTCGTTTTTGTCATGAGTCGGATTTTAATGCGATACGGTGCGTTATGATATGTAGGTATCCTATGTGGACTTCAAGACGACAAGCAAGCGCGTGGTGACGTCGGCACCGGCGAGTGAGGACCAGGTGAGTAGATTTATATCTACGGGAAGAAGTCAGGTGGATGGCGTATAGCACACCCGCAGTTCGTGGTGATGTATACTCCCACTCATTATTGTTATTGCTCCGCATCGCATACTTATTGTGATTCATATTCCATTATTGATATCATGCTGTTAGGACACCAGCACCATTACCGATGATGCGTATGTACTACGTACACTTACTTGCCGGCTCACACACATCTTCATCGGTAATTGCCATGTCACGTACACTTAGAGAATATTATTGCTTAACTTAGCTAGTTAGATAGTAGTTTTGACATGATATTAGTGTACTTGCCTTATCTTCCAGATTAGACATTGTAGTTATAACTTGTCACTTCATGCATACTGTTATTCATTGTTTTGTCGCATTCATGGATTCTCATGCATATATTCACTATTTTACGTGCTATTGAGGTTTTGGATTCGGATTTCCATGAGATTTTCTGTATTTGGGGGGGAAACCGCAAAACTTATACAAACTTCTTCTCTCTCTTTTTTTAAATGAAAAGCACGGTTTTCCCATGATGTATGAGTCGTCCACCATGAGTTTGCTGATGGATTTCGAGACCCGATTCGAGGAGACGGATGAACCGTTTTGGGTACATGGTGGACCCGGTAAGGTACCCCGGGGCAAGAAGCACGTGATGATGACGATGTGAGCCTGGCAGGGGAGCACTACCTACCGGTGATATTACCCGACGCGTCGGATATCCGGAAGATACCGTCGTGGTCTTGAGATTGATGGTAGGGGCCGGCCTGGACTGACGGCGCCCTAGATAGTGAGATTGAGACATACAGAGATATTTTAGATATTGTGGTACAGAGATTGCGACACAGAGATATCGAGATATTTGGATTTTTTTTGTGTCGAAGATAGGCAGTGTTTATGCTGATTTCATTTATGATACCTCGTTTTTTAGAAAGATTACAGAAATCTCACTAATTTATGAAAGCAATTTTCTTCAGTACATGCATTCTGTTTCATGCATTCATACATCATCCATATGATATATTGCTACCTGAGGCACTGACACGGGCGCATAGGATTACACTCGGGTTAGATATTTACCCTAGCCATTGTTATAGGCGGTGTGTTATATATAATTGAGGTTATATTATGATCGTATGACCTAGGATTGCGTCATACATGTGATTCATGTTCGTAGATGTATTCTATTCACGAGTTGGCAACTCACCCCCGTTGTGCCACTGTTCTTGCAGGTTTTACCGTACAGGTTTCATTTCGGCTTTGCTGGCACTTCTTCCTTCGGGTGATTTTGCTAGTAGGTGGGTTTATTGGTAGCGTACCCATCATTATAGTTTGTATAATATTATTCAGTTGTATCTAGTAAATTCCATCAGCCAAACATGTATTTATTTCAGAGATAGAGACCAGTGATGTTTATTCTTTCGACCTTAGAGTCGCGCGTTGTATTTCTATGGATTTCTTGCTGTTTGAGTTTCCTTTTGAGTTTTGATCCTCGCCCTTGGCGTTTTATATTATATTGCTTGTGTGGTTGTGACGGTCGATTGACGAACAGCTAGCTCCCGCTTGGGGATGCCCTTTTTGTTTGATTTCGTATACTATTCATGTTGTATCCCGTTTGGGGGCTAGTATTTACAAAGGAGACTCTGCCGAAATTTTCAGGACATATTTGATGTTTTTAAAAACGCATAATTCGGCTTATGCTATTAAAACTACTTGATTTAAATTGGTTTTCCTTCACTCTACTACTTTTCTTGGTTTGGATTTCTTGGTTTTTGGCTTACTTAGATTACGTACGCCTCGAGGCGTTTCGTAGTTTATGTGCCGGTCATGTTCTGTACTTTCAGGACGTTACAAGTTGGTATCAGAGCGTTAGGTTTTACCTTCGGAGCGTAGGATGACCCTTGGTTGATGGAATATGTGACTAAAGTAGAGTGACGTACCGTGGGTATGTTCCGCGGCATACTTACGATACGCTACTCCACTTAAGATGCCTTAGGACGTACATTTCTTTGTTCAGTATTATATTCATTCCTGATCTAGCCTCATCGGTACCAGTTATGGTTTTGCTGCCACGATTATGGGCAGGGGAGCTACGGCTAGTGTTGCGGTCAGCACGAGCTCGTCACGAACGAGGACTGACCATGGCGTAATTCCGGAGACACACGATTGCAGAGATGTGTCTTTTTACTGTGTTTTCGCGCCACGAGCGATTGATGGATCGCTGTATGAGGTTACTCGGATGTGCTGATCGGCACCAGAGGATCGAGCCAATGATAGAGGCCAACCAGATTTTGATGACCGTTGGTGTATTGCTTATTCATGATGTTTGAGGCACTGTTCAGCGTGCAGACGAGTGAGCCAGTTATTGCTGCGAACGACGAGATATCGCCTCAGATGTTGGAGCTATTGCAGTACGAGTTGTACTAAGAGATCATAGAAGGTCTCTAGTCACCGAGGATGAATGACTAGGACATGTGGTTCATTCGCTACCCCGATGTGAGGTCATCAGATAGATTGGTTCCAGCTAGAGACGACTCCACACGGAGACGTTGAGAGTCGACAGAGACGATCGAATGTCAGAAACCTATTATTCCAAGTTTAAAGTAATCGGAAGAGCATGCAGGCAATTCTTTAGACCCTCTAGAAGAATGAAACCCTAACTCGACTTAATGACCGTGTGAAAGCCTTTGAACCTTAGGGTTTGAAGCAGTTCCGCGGCGCCATTAGTGAGGCTTGGGTTTGCCTTTCTACGGCTGGACCATCGATGCTGTGGTACGTACTCGATACTGTTAAACTGTACCCAAGATGTTGAGCTCTTGGGGGATTATAAGGTTTTGAAGAATCGATCGGATGGTTCGACTTCATTCGGATGCTAGGTGGTGAGATGCATTTCTTGGGAGACTCCAGATATGAGGATAGCCGTTGGAGCTCAGTCCATACAGCCACGACGAGACGAGTCCGAAGCAGTCGACATTAGAGAAAGTGGAGTAAGTGGTTCGTACGAGATCCTGATGAGACGACGTTCCACTCCGCCGACATTAAAGATGTGATACGCATGCCGAGGCATTGTACTTGGATATACCTTCCAGAAGGAGTCGCGTTGAGTATGCAGCCGTTCCGGAACGAGAACAGATCTAGAAAGGGACGATGACTTCCGGACAGTTCGGCAGAGACGAGATTTGGGAGAGATCTCGACATGACCTTTCTGGGACGAATTACGAGAAGACTTGGACCCAGGAGTGGTCATGTTACGCACACCGGCAGGCCAGAGTTCAGGATCGTCGAAGAGACATGCTATGAGTGACCACGACAGTTAGCCAGAGATTCATGGAGGATGTGATTGAGCGGGACTATTCTGCCATACTTGATTTTGGTATTTTGAGCGATTTATTCGCATGATTTGGTTTTGATGATTGAGTTTCATGATATCGTTTTCTTGCACCATGGTTGCACCTACTGAGTATTTACGATTTTTGCACAGTTGTTGTACTTGAGATAGTTTTCGTGCCTTGGTTTCTCATGTTTGTGATTATATGAATTTCATACAGTTGAATTGATTTGTGCGTATGTACGGATACGATTTGGTTTTTGCACTCGGTATAGTTCATATATGCTTGCAGTGCAGTGATACGCATTTTGTGCACTTAGATGCACTGGACTTCGATTTCGATTGTGATGCTCGATATTGGTTTTGTGCACCTGATTGGATTTTGCGCATGTTTGGCGCTTGATATTGGATTTCATGATTTCATGCATGATAGATGCACCTGCCTTGGATTTTCGTGCATGTTGAACGCATGTTTTGCGATGCGATTTTGGTGCACACCAGATGCATTAAGTCGAGATTCTTCGTGCATGTCAGATGCACCTGTCTTTGCTGTCAGGCACACATGTTGCCTATGACAGAGGTTGTGTGCACACCCGATGCACTTAGATGTTGTTTCTGTGCGCATGTATGGAACATATATGGATTTTGATTTCCGCGCGCACCAGACGCACGTAGTATTCATATGCATATTTTGGGATTGATTTCTTATAGAGCAGTACGTTTTTATGATATTTGCTATGTGTTTTCGTATTGAGCAGGACTAGTCAGAGAACAGTACGCGAATGTATTTTGCATGCATTGATATCTATCGAAGGGAATTCCAAAAAGCTAGCTATAGTCTCAGTATTTACCTGCGTGTCAGATATGACACGAAACGTTTAAAACAAGGAAACCCTTTTAAATTGTTTCCCAAAACGGCGGAACGTATATTTTAAACAAAGGGTATATATGTATATGGTTATTTTCTTACGATAAACGTCTGCCACTGTGCAGTGTTATGCGCATTGCGCAGCGACTTTAAGAAATTTGGCATGCATTTCCTTCAGATATTTACATATATAGATTTGATATTTACGTGTATAGTTTCGAGTTATATCATATTGGTTTTGTATTGGATTTGACATTTGTGTCTTTACCATGACTCCGATGATTGCGGGATGCTTGACGGAGTTTTAATTTTGAGTTATATGCTCATTTTTCATGCGCAAGCGCTGCGCTACGATTTGTTTTATGTATTTATGATTTCGGAGCCCCGACGAATTGATGGTTTTGCTTAGATGTTTTAGTATTTGGGGGGGGGGAGTTTTAATTTAAATTCGGGGACCGAATTTATTTAAGGGGGATGATTGTAACGTTTTGAAAATCGTTTCGGTGAAATTTCGGAAAATCGGTAAAATAAGGGTGTTTTCTGTAAAAAGTCAAAATACAAATATCTTTATTATAAAATTAAATATACATGTTCTAGTTATGTAATTGCTAGTATTTGGTGTTTATTGAGCCACTGGTGAAATTTCAAATTTTCTGAAATTTTTTCCGAAATTAATTATTTTAATATTATTTTAAGCCGTCACTAATACATTTAATTAGGGAAAATTACAAATTGGAATGGGTTGATATAAATTTTATAATTTATGACACACTAAACCGACATGTAAAATATTGTTTTTGAAATGAAATGGTTTGCTAAAACGGTTTAGAAAATATCGAAGATAAATGGCTTAATTAGTGAATGTTGTGTTAATGAGAATTGGGGTAATACATTTATCTTTTTCCCTAACCCACACACCCACACCTCACCCTCTCTCCCTCTCCCCATGTGGCCGACCCCCCTTTGACAGCCCCCCCTCTCTCTCCAATTACCTCACTTTTGAAAATAAAATGAAATAAGTCAATGTGGACTTTGACTTTTCTCCCCACTTTCTCCACCTCACTCTCTCTCCTCCCTCACCCCCCCCCCCCGCACACCTGGCCGAAAATTTGCAGGCCTCCAACAGCATCCCCCCTTCCCTCTTCTCCCCTCATTTTCCCTCAAAAATAATTCACCAATTTCCATCTAAAATCAAAACTAAAATTCAAATCAAAGCCCTACCCATTTTCCCTTATCTCTTTTAGCATGGATTTTGGTGCATGGATTTCAAATTGGAGGTCTAGATTTCAAGTTTGATCATGGATTGTGAGGTATAACTTTTGACCTATTGTTCAATTGTTGGTTTAAAGTCCTTAATGTAGCTTATTAGGTGCTTAATTATGGTTTAATTGAAAGATTTGGGTTTTCAAGGGAAGGATTAGATTATAGTTAGGGTTTTTTTGTGTGATTATGGTTGCAAAGTGGAATTCATCATTTTGTGAAATGTGAAACAAAATCAAATTGTTAGTTTGCAAATTGTTAAGTTGGAATTGTAATATTTAAGCTATTTTGCTTACTGGGTTTTTATTTTTGCATTAGATGAAATTAAAAATCTAGTGAGGGTTGTGTTTTAAATTAGGGTTTTTATTATATCATCAAGGTTGAAATGTATAGTTTGACATCTTAAAATATGTAACACCTAGCTTGGGTGTTAAATTGCAAATTGTTATATGTAAATTGTCCTAATTATGTTTGTTTTGCAAACTAGATTTTTCGTAATTAATATAAAGAGTGAGATTAAAATCTAGTTAATGGTTGTGTGGCTTAGTTAATATGTTTTAATGAGAATTATGGCCACTAGAATTATTAATATATTTAAAGTTGATTAAAACACCAAGTTTTGAGCTAAAATGGAAAATTCTGGTAATTTTGTTAACTAGGATTTGTAAATATATATATTTTGAGGAGAATAAATTATTAGAATGGTTTATATGACTTGGTTATGATATTGAGTGTATATTGCGGCCGCTAGATTTGTTTAAACATTGAGTTTTGTACTAAAAAGGATAATTTGGCTTGCTAGATTTTCGGAAAAATAGCTTTTAAAGTGAGTTTGAGGTTTTTCTTGATGGTTTGGCGTTTGTACGCCGACGTCGATGGTTTTTGGGTTGATTTGTGAAAGCAACCATAGGTTTTGACCTATGTGGGATTCGTGTGTCGTTTTGGTCATGAGTCGGATTTTAATGCGATACGGTGCGTTATGATATGTAGGTACCCCATGTGGACTTCAAGACGACAAGCAAGCGCGTGACGACGTCGGCACCGGCGAGCGAGGACCAGGTGAGTAGATTTATATCTACGGAGAGAAGTCGGGTGGATGGCGTATAACACCCCCGCAGTTCGTGGTGATGTATACGAATACGTATACACATATATATATTGATTATATATTGTTGAGTTTATTGATGATAAAGATAGACTTTAGGTGTGATTGGATAGGTTTAGTGTTGCGAAACCCTAGAGTAGTGGTTGCACCACACATACACATACACACCCATACTTGCATACATTCTTCTTTCACTTGTGCTTATACGGGAATATGTATTTATGTGTTCACATGAGTATGAGACTATGTGTTCACATACTGGATTTGAGGATAGTGTTTGGGATTTGAGGTGAGTCGATGAGATTGATTTGAGACCGTGAGATCGGTGATAAAGCAGGATTCGTATTTGAGATACATCCTGATGTTATAGCGGATCTTAGGACGACGATATATATGAATAGTGTTATACATTGAATGGTTGACAAGTGATCGTGATATGAGATAAGATATGTTAAAATATTCATAATAGGTCGCATTAGGCGATGTATACCTCTTTATGACGATATATGATGATGATATCGGTTTGTATGAGGCTGTAGATCAGCAGTCAGATCATGATTAGATCGATGATATTAGTATTGTACTAGACGTAGATCAGTACCCCGGATTATGATCTTTGATAAAGAGGATTCCAAATGATTAATTTGATGAATGTGATACTGACCTGTACCCAGATTTGGGGATGCCGTATGAAGGATTTACGTACGAGCTATATATTAATGTTTGATCCGCACTCTTGACTTGG
This sequence comes from Agapanthus africanus, assembly GCA_030015575.1. Classification (NCBI taxonomy): domain Eukaryota; kingdom Viridiplantae; phylum Streptophyta; class Magnoliopsida; order Asparagales; family Amaryllidaceae; genus Agapanthus; species Agapanthus africanus. The sequence goes on from JASDDO010000006.1 coordinate 200,479,587, forward strand.
GAATGTCTGATTATAGATATGGTATCAGATGTGATATTATTGAGGCAGGATCACCGATTAACATATACATGTAGGTATATGTATCGACTCAGAGGTTAGGCGGTTTCCTTACCTTCAGTAGCCTGTTAGCTTAGCCATTTTGTTTAGTGTAGTTGTTAGACTAGATTTATATTAAATTTAGATTGTTATCTTTGTGTCTAGTATTTAGTTCCCGCTCATTATTGATTTTGCTCCGCATCGCATACTTATTGTGATTCATATTCCATTATTGATATCATGTTGTTAGGACACCAGCACTATTACCGATGATGCGTATGTACCACGTACACTTACCGGCTCACACACATCTTCATCGGTAATTGCCATGTCACGTACACTTAGAAAATATTATTGCTTGACTTAGCTAGTTAGATAGTAGTTTTGACATGATATTAGTGTACTTGCCTTATCTTCCAGATTAGACATTGTAGTTATAACTTGTCACTTCATGCAAACTGTTATTCATTGTTATGCCGCATTCATGGATTCTCATGCATATATTCACTATTTTACGTGCTATTGAGGTTTTGGATTCGGATTTCCATGAGATTTTCGGGATTTGGGCGGAAAACTGCAAAACTTATACAAACTTCTTCTCTCCCTTTTTTTAAATGAAAAGCGCGGTTTTCCCATGATGTATGAGTCATCCACCATGAGTTTGCTGATGGATTTCGAGACCCGATTAGAGGAGACGGATGAACCGTTTCGGGTACATGGTGGACCCGGTAAGGTACCCCGAGGCAAGAAGCGCTGTATGATGACGATGTGAGCCTGGAAGGGGAGCACTACCTACCGGTTATATTACCCGACGCGTCGGATATCCGGAGGATACCGTCGTGGTCTTGAGATTGATGGTAGGGGCCGGTCTGGACAGACGGCGCCCTAGATAGTGAGATTGAGACATACAAAGATATTTGAGATATTGAGGTACAGAGATTGCGACATAGAGATATTTGGATATTTGTTTTGTGTCGATACTAGGCACTGTTTATGCTGATTTCATTTATGATACCTCATTTTTTTAAAAGATACAGAAATCTCACTAATTTATGAAAGCAATTTTCTTCAGTACATGCATTCTGTTTCATGCATTCATACATCATCCATATGATATATTGCTACGTGAGGCACTGACACGGGCGCATGGGATTACACTCGGGTTAGATATTTACCCTAGCCATTGTTATAGGCGGCGTGTTATATATATTTGAGGATATATTATGATCGTATGACCTAGGATTGCGTCATACATGCGATTCCTATTCATAGATGTATTCTATTCACGAGTTGGCAACTCACCCCTATTGTGCCACAGTTCTTGCAGGTTTTGCCGTACAGGTTTCATTACGGCTTTGCTGGTACTGCTTCCTTCGGGTGATTTTTCTAGTAGGTGGGTTTATTGGTATCGTACCCATCATTATACTTTGTATTATATTATTCAGTTGTATTTAGTAAATTCCATCAACCAAACAAGTATTTATTTCAGAGATAGAGACCAGTGATGTTTATTCTTTCGACCTTAGAGTCGCGCGTTGTATTTGTATGGATTTCTTGCTGTTTGAGTTTTCTTTTGAGTTTTGATCCTTGCCCTTGGCGTTGTATATTATATTGCTTTTGTGGTTGTGACTGTCGATTGACGAAGAGCTAGCTCCCGCTTTAGGATGCCCTTTTTGTTTGATTTCGTATACTATTCATGTTGTATCCCGTTTGGGGGCCAGTATTTACAAAGGAGACTCTGCCGAAATTTTCAGGAAATATTTGATGTTTTTAAAAACGCATAATTCGTCTTATGCTATTAAAACTACTTGATTTAAATTGGTTTTCATTCACTCTACTACTTTTCTTTGTTTTGGATTTCTGGGTTTTCGGCTTACTTAGATTACGTACGTCTCGAGACGTTTCGTAGTTTAAGTGTCGGTCATGTTTCGTACTTTCGGGACGTGACACAAACACCCAAACCCTCTCTTGAATTTTCCAAACATCACATACTCTAACAAAATCATATTCTAAACTAAAATAGGGTGCAAGAAACTAAAACTAAGCTAAATGAAAAGAATTATACCTCATGGATGCAACTTAAGCAAAAACCCTAGCTTCCCAAAGTCTCCAATATCCAAACTTGCAAGGTCCAATGTGTTGAGGATGAAGGGGGGATCATTTTTAATGAAGAGTGTGGAGGATTTTGGTGAAGAAATGGAGATGATTCTTGGAGGTGGAAGTGGAGGGAGATGAGGAGAAAGAAGATGAAACAAAAAAAATGGAGGAGAATGAAGGGAAATGGGCATCCCCCCTCTCTTATTTCCACCCTCACTCTCTCTCATGCCATGCCTCTTATCATGATGTGGTCCCCCTTTCTCTCTCTTCTCAATAATTCACTTTTTTTCTTTCTTCTCACAATAATAAAACCAAATATCACAAATGCAAATGAAACAACAAGTAACATGTCGTGGTGCACTAGCCATGGTTAAATGTAGAAACACGAATTTGGCTTAATCGCGATTAGTAGTGCACTAATCAATTTTTATTTAAACTTGCGTATAATTAATTATAAAAATGCCAAATCCAATAAATATATATTTAAATGAATAAATCATTTAAATCTCCAATTATTTCACAATTATTGATATATATTTATACCATTTTACGAAAACCCCAATTTCTCAAATCGGGTAGTTTTCGCGAAATATATTATTTTAATATTAAATTCCAAAAGTAATATTTTATATTTTCTGAAATGTTACAATCTTCCCCCTTAAATATATTCGGTCCCCGAATTTAAATTTTAACCCCCAAATGCTAAAACGTGTCAATAATCAGCTCAAATCAACGGGGCTCCGAAATCACGGAAGATATAGAAATACTACAGCGTATCGTGTGCGCCTGAAAACGACTACGAAACTCAAAATCGAACTCCGTTAAGCGTCACGCAAATCATCGGAGTTACAATGGAGATACAGATCTCGAAATCCACTACTGAAATCCAATATCCACTAGTCAAATACTATAATACGTATATAGTACGCATCCTTGGGAAAACTCCTAAAACTGAATAAAACACATGCAAAATCTTTTTTGAATAGCCGCGTGATGTGTAACTCACGGTGCAAGTGACAGACACTCATTGTAAAGTAGTAAATATACATTCATATATGTTTTGATCAAATATACGTCCCGCCGTTTTTAAAATATCCCAAAAGGTTTTCCTTGTAAAAGTTCGTGTCGCTCGCGGACACATAGGAAATAGCGAGACTATAGCTCCTTTTCGAAAATCTCTTGGTAAACTTTTTATGCATGCAAATTACTCAGGTACTGTCCTCAGATCAGTCCTGTTCGGCTACAACATAATATAGTGCCCATCATGAAAACAAAGTGCTCAAAAGCAAAATCAGCCCTAAAAGGCGTATCCAATAATCACGTGCGTCTGGTGCGCACGGAAACCAAAGCCAAATACAAGTGCTACGAATGTGCACAAAACCAAACTATGTGCAACGGGTAAGCACAGAAGCATTTGTCCAGTGCAACGGATGTACACGACAATAATATCAAGTGCCTCTATAGTGCACGAAAATCTCAATCCAGTGCAACTAACATGCCCGAAAGAAAATCCCAATTGAGTGCATCCAACATCACATCTCATATCATGCGCCCAACACGCGCAAAAATCCAAATCAAGTGCATCCGCCATGCACGAATGAAATCTAAATCAAGTGCATCCAACATGCACGAATAAAATCTAAATCAATTGCATCCAATCATGCACGAATAAAATCTAAATCAAGTGCATCCGATGCGCACAAAATCCAATACCAAGCGCCTGATATGCGCAAAAATCCAACCCAAGCGCGTTAGGTCCGTATAAAACATCTGGTGCAGTAGCATGCACGAAAACGAACATCAAGTGCAAACGCGCACAAAAACATAAATCCGGTGAACAAATGCTCAAAGACATAAATCGGGCGCAATCAATGTACGGAGTATAAATCCGGTGCATCCAGTGCACGAAATACAAATCCGGTGCAACAAGTGCATGGAAACGCATCAATAACTCAAATGCGTATAAAACAACACTAAGTGTACCAAGGTGTATAAAATCAAAAACATGTGCAACAATGTGCACAAAATCCATATCAATGCACTGCAAGAACATGTGAGCTATACCGAGTGCAAAAATCAAATCGAGTGCGTACCACATGCACAAATCAAATCAACCGTATGAAATTGTAACGCCTTAGATTTCGGTTAGTGTTAGTTTAGACGTTAATGCGGGTTTACTGTAAAAGTTTACCAATTCAGGTTTCTCACATTTTATAACATTTAATTAATAAATTATTATTATTTGTTATGGGCATGCACGCACGTGTGCACGTAAATGTGAGGGTTTGTTTGTGCTAATCTTGTTCTTAGCAACCATGACACTTAACCATTTATCTAATCCTTTACTTTATCCTAAACTTTTCATTAATCCAATCCTTAACCCTAATCCTAGATATTTTGTGAGAAGAGAGAAGATATTCTTTTGGAGTGAGGAGGTGGCTTGATGAGGTGTGTGTGAAAGCATTAATGGAGAATTAATGCTAAAGGTGCACTCACCCCTTAACCTCACCGCCCTCTCTCTTTAGCATTCACTCTCTCTCATTTTCTCTATCTCTTGGTCATATTCTCATCTCTTTCATTCACTCAAACTGAACACTCTCCATTTCATCACAAATTCATCACAATTCTTCACAAATCTCACCCAAAATCACATCTTTATCTTGGATTTGCCTCTTGGATGCCTTGGAGCTTGCAAAGCTTAGATCTTTGAGTTCTTTTGGTTAGGTAATGATCTCTTTCTGTTGTTTATGTGTTTATTGTGTAGCTTAGCTTTTTAGTTCAATTTAGATAGCGTTTTGTGCAAATATCGTATTTTTAGTGCCTATATGTGACATCTGTGATCTGCTGTGACCCGGAGAGTGTACTAGAAAACCAAACAAAGTAGTTGTGTTGTACCTGAGAACATAGGACATCACCTGGAGCAAGGACCCCGGGAGCTCGGACTCGGCCGGCGACACTCCTTTGAATTCCGGCGACATCGGTTTTTCTGGGGTGTTGGGATTTGGGTTTTTGAGGGTAACTCTGTGCTTTGGTTTAGGTGTGTTTGGTCCTGTTTGTTTGTTGAGTTTTCTCTGTATACAAAATCTGGGATCACCTAGATAGTTTCTTATGTTACGTATAAGCGCGATACGTTATACGACACGGATCGTGCACTTTGTGTGGTTTTTCTCTTGAGTTGTTTTCGTCGCGTCGCTACGCACGTTAGCCACAATACGAACACTTGAGAGTATGTTTTTTGTTGTCGGGTTTGTCCGCGTAGTTTGTACTTTTTTGGGTCTATTACTAATATACACTTGTTTTATCGACTTATTGTTTTAGGTTCGCGGGAGAGGACTTCGGGCGCTGCGACGAAAGGGAAACAGGTGGTAGGCTTCAGTTAGCCAGGAGAGTTGGTGAGTAGATTTAACATCTACAGGGGAATCTCCCGCATGGCGTTATGCGTCTGGGCTAGAGATGACTTGACTTGTCGCATATTCTATTTCATATTTAGAGTTGCGCATTCACCTTATTGCTTAGTTACTTGTTGTGCTTGGACTAGTATCCTTAGGACACTGCACATATTATTGACGGCTCATGTCACACGAGCACTGATTGTTTGCCACACACACCGTCAATAGTTTCCATGTTACGCACAACACAAATACCTATATAATATTTTTTGGTTAGAGACATTGATTCATATTTCTTTATGCATAGACATATAGCATACCTGTATACCTTGCTTGTATATTCACTTATACCCGGAGGGTATATCACATCATTACTGATAGGTAGATATTTATATCTTGCTATACCTTTATGTTTACACATATATCCGGTTATAACTACATGTTTACCTTTACTTGATGTTATTTAGAATTGGAGAAATTAGGAACCACATGATATATTATATTAACTTGTTGCAGTTAATTAGCGGCTTTTCCTTTATATGCTTACGTTAAAATTTTATGTTGCGTATATTTTATTCATGGATTTTCGCATTGAGATATGGATTTTTCATGATGTTTTCTGGATTTGAGGACCGTGGTAGTTTCATGAAATTATGCATTATTTGAAAAACCTGGTTTCTCTTGTTATGATATTTCAGCATCCACCATGAAATTTATCGGTTCTGATATATATACTCCATGCGAAGAGCGTCGTGGGCCGTATGAGGGTACATGGTGGGGCCCGGAGGTACCCCAGGGCAAGAGTCGATGTAACATGCCTATGAGCCTGGCAGGGGAACCATACCATCCGCTGACATTACCAATGACTCGGCGGTTATCGTGGGGATACCGACGGGAGTCATGTGCTTATGGATACGTCGAGAGGAGAGGGTCAGAGCTTGGCACTCGAGCTTTCGGTATAGCGTATGATACGTACCTATTCGTGTGCCAATCGTGGTGACAACACCCGATAGATCACCATTTTTGTGTCGATGCTTGACACATTGTTTTCATGATATTTGACTCCTAAGTATATATATATTAGTGGAATGGGACGCTAAGATATATGTATAGATATCAATTTATATACATCATCATAATTATTCATGCAAATATACCTAGGATATAAGAGATTCACTTGATATTGGATTTAGGACATTGAGATTTCTTGATATCGTACATAAAGGATATATGAGACTTACTTGATTTTGTACATTCAGGATATATGAGATTTACTTGATGTTGTACATTCAGGAATTGTGAGACTTATATGATATGAATGCCAATTTGGGGGCTGATTTGAGGAATTGGGATTTGGATTGTCTTGAAGGATTTTGGTCCTACCACGATGTCAGGATTCCGTAGAAATGACATGTTTCACCCCATACTCCACATTTATTGTTTATGCACTGCTTCTTGTATTAGTAGTACCTGTTAGCTTACCTTTCATGACGGTTGCATTTACATACTCCATTTTATATGCATTGTTTTATGTGTTAGTTGTACCTGCTAGAGTACCATTCATGACTGTTGCATATATACATTTTCATATCATTATTGCATGATTATTGCATACCGATTGTCATATTACTGCTTCATGTATTTGTAGTACTCGTTAGTATACCCTTCATGACTATTGCATTCATATGACCTGTTACTGCTTTTAACCAACATATGTTATATTCGCGCTGTACGTACATACTTGCGATTACCTGCATATGTTATTTACTATTCACGAGTTGGCCACTCACCCCCGTTGTACCACAGTTTGTTTTGCAGATTGTTTCCCCAGAGTAGTCGAGGCAGGCTATTCATCTATCTTATCATCTTTTGCTGCGGATACCGCATCGGCTCATAGTGTGCAGTTTTGCTTTAGGTGGGTTTTGTGGTTATTCGTGTTGTATTGTATATTCGTTATATCCTTGTACTCTCCATCTACTACTTTCATGTTGACTTAGAGACTTGATGTGAGTACGATGTTGTATGTTATTTTGAGACTTGGATGTCTTTTATGCAGTTTTACTTCTATCGTCTTTTATTTCTTCGCTATGGCGTCGTATATCTGTTGTGGTGGTTGTTTTCCGCCTTTGGGCCTGTATTTGCTCCCATTTGGGAATGCTTTACTTTTATTTATGTTGTACACATTTTTGGGGCTGTTTTTACAAAGGTGGTGCTGCCAAAATTTTAAAGGAAATAAAGTTGGACTTTTAAAGAATCTGGGTTGAGATTTCAAAGGTTTTAAAATTGTTCTTATTTCTTACTACTTTTGATGGTTTATATTGCTGGGTTATCGGCTTACTTAAATTGCGTTACGCCTGTAGACGTTGCGTAGTTTATGGGCCGTCACGTGCCAATTTCGGGTCGTGACAAAGTTGGTATCAGAGCGCTAGGTTTTACCTTTCGGAGTGTAGGATGACCTTGGTATGATGGAGTAGGTAGCTTAAAGCTGAGTAACTTAGTGTGTTTATGTCCGCGGCATATTCACGACGCGGTACTCCTCTTAAAGTGACCTAAGTACAAATTTCTTGAAATTCCTTCCTTGATGATTCATATCCTTGTGATTCGATTTCCATATTCTTATCGAATCCTTTTTCCATTTATAGACTTTGTCGCCTATGACTATGCGGACTCAAAGGGAGGTAGCGAGGGCCGAGGTCAGAATTGGCTCGGGTGGGACGAGGACTGACCAGGATGACACGCTTGTTGCACGGGAGCAGATGGATCCGCCTTCGACAGATAGTATCACTAGGCTTGTGGCAGAGATGCAGGACATGCGCCAGACGATGAGTTCATTGGTTAAGACCATTCGAGCGCAGCGACAAGAGGTTGTCACCCCTGTTACTCAGTTGTTCCTTGCGATCAGCACACAACATTCCATCACCTATATAGCACCAGTGGATGCAGCCCCAGTTGACGAGGCACGTCTTCCAGAGACTTTGGGAGTTCCGGAACAGTGGAGGACTCGTACCGGTATACCATCTCAGAGACAGAGGCCTAGTCTTCGAGACAGATTTCGTGACCGTCGCGGGAGTAGCAAAGGCTTAGGACGAGGACAGTCGTTCAGCTCTCATCCCCAGGTGGGTCATCTGTCGTCGCGTGGATGTTTCTGGTGCGGGAGCCTTCATCACCTCATCAGGGATTGTTCCTTAGCACAGCGTCAGGGTCGTATTCAGAGAGGTCGGGGATGCGGAAGGTTCGCTCAGAGGGGACAGGTTGGCAGAGGAGGATTTCAGCCAGTTTCGGGTAGGGGGCAGACACGAGAGTTTGCTTCTACTCATAGGGACGCGTGAGCGTCCATTGCAGAGTTTTCATGTATTCTTTATTTGTATGTTATTTTGATGCACTTGTTGGGGGGCTTTTGCGTCTGAGTGTTTCGCATTGGGGAGCTCCTATTTCTGTTCGTCAAGGAGAAAGACGGCGGTTTGAGGTTGTGTATTGATGGATCGTTAATTGAACCGGCATAAGGTGCGGATAGGTATCTTTTACCTCGCATTAACGATTTCATCGATCTACTCTAGAGTGCGAGACTTTTTCTAAGTTTGTTTGGGATTAGGTCATCATTGGTTGCGTGTTTGGAGTGATGGAATTCCGAATACTGCTTTTATGCGTGCTACGGGCTTGTGTATTTTGGTGGTGTCGATTGGACTCACCAATGCCCTAGCAGCATTCGTGGATGTGATGAGCCAGATTTCTTCAGGCCGTTACTCGACCAGTTTATTGTTGTGTTATTGATGACATTCTGGTCTATTCTAATGTGTCGTGAGGAACATGAGCAGCACTTGAGGATTAGTTTTGCAGATACTGGAAGAGCACCAGCTGTTTGCTAGATTCTCGGAGTGTTCCTTCAAGCTTGATTGCGTTGACTCCTAGGTCTTATAGTTTCGGGAGACGGTTTTTTTATGGTTCCGAGGAAGATCGAGGCCGTACAGCTTTGTCCCAGACTTGTGTACGGGACGGAAGTCCGCAGACCTTTGGGCTTAGCAGGTTTTTACCGTCGTTTCGTGCAGGATTGCTAGTGTATCGCTGCACTGTTGACTGAATTGACCGAGAAATAGGTTCTTTTTCTTTGGAATGAGGCATGCGTGCGGAGTTTTCGGCAGTTGAAGACTCGGTTGACAACTACACCAGTTCTTTCTTGGTTTCTGGTTCGGGCGACATTGTTGTTTAACTGTAATGTTTCGCGAGTGGGGCTCGATTGTGTACTGAGGTGACACTATAGAGTTATCGCTTTTATTTCCCGACAGTTGGAGGAAGTACGAGCAGGATATCTCACTCATGATCTTGAGATGTCCGCAGTGGTCATGCGTTGGAGATTTGGAGACATTACTTGTTCGGAGAGTCGTGTCAGATTTTCACGGACCACCTGAGCTTAATATACATCTCCTGCAGCAGGTTTTGTTTGTTGAGACCGTCTTCTGCAGATTTACAGTTCTTGTGCGATCGTTGAGTACAGCTTAAGTTCGCCTCTACTGAGGGGACATCTTGCTCATGTCCGTGCCCATCCACTTTTCCTTAATCGCTTTCGTGAGGCACTGCCCGCCGATGCTCGTTCGTCAGAGATTATTGAGCATACTCGGCTGGGAAAAGATTCGGAGTCCTTGATTTGTGACCAAGGTTTGCAACGTTTAAGCACGCGTTTGTGTACCTGTTGCAGATGGGTAGAGACGCGAAATCCTAGAGCAGGCACATCAGTCAGCTTTCGGTGTTCATTCAAGTTCCACCAACATTTGACGTGACTTGTGAGATAGTTACGGGTGGGCAGGGATGAAGAGTGAAGTTTCGGATTTCGTTTCAAGGTGTCTGTCTTGTTGTGAGCTTAGGTTGAGCATTTGAGACCGTCTAGAGCGTTGCAACCTTTAACCGTTTCCGGAGTGGGAATAGGAGCAGATCTCCATGAATGTCGTTGTGGTGTCTACCCAGGTTTAGTCAGGGCGTGACTCCATTTGGTGTTTGTTGTCCTGTTTTACTTGGTTTGCTCAGTTGTTCTTTGTTAAGTTGGTGCGTTAGCACGGAGTTATTTCATGCGTTGTATCCAATAGAGGCACCTTGTTCGCTTGCTGTCTTGGGCAGAAGTTTCAGGAAGCCTAGGGTACTGTTTGAGCTTTAGCTCCGCTTTCCATCCGTTGGCTGATGGTTAGACAGAACGGGCTATACCGACTCTGGAGGATATGCTTGTGCGTACATGATTGGATGTTTTCCGGTGTGTTATGTAAGAAAATGGTATAGAAATCACAACCAAAAATATTTTGACCGCAATCAATAACGGTGTCGATTTGTAGCGCGTTAGTAAGTGCGGATCGTCCACAGGGAAAGTGTAATCCGTTCGTATTTTGAATTAGATGAATTAAAAATTAAAGAAAAAGAGAAAAGAAAATTCAATTCAAGATTTGTAAAATGAATTCAAGAATCATCTAGATCTAATCTAATTAACAAGAAAACATTAAAAATCAAGAATCAAGAAGTGATGATATCCAATCCAATAATCAAGAATCGAAGTGAGGCTCGTAGGAATCGATTGAATCGATAGACGTGATGAAAACGATTGATTATGTTTTCTTATCCATTAATGAATTGATGCTAGATCGATGACGATCTATCGAGGTTTAAGGATCTTTTAAAGAAACTAGGGTTTCTTCATCTCATCCTTTGTTCTTTCGATGAATCTCATTCACAAACTAGCCTCTAGTAAATTCAAGAATCGATCGTGGATCACTAATTAAGAGATAACACAATCAAGAAAGCATCGCTCGAAACTAGGTTGTCGATTCTTCAATTTACAAGAGTTTACAAAACTTATAGGAATTAAGAATCGTTTCAAGAATTGTAAACATCATCATCTATTGATTCTCTCGACTCCTTCACGAGCGGAGTTTTACTCAAACATCATATTAAAGAACACAATCGCAAATCGAGATCTAATCATGATGCAAGAATGTAAAGAAAGCAAGATAAAGAATTTCACCTTTTATTTATCAAAAATTTTGTGACAATTCTCTCAAAATCTACAATGAGGAAAGAACTCGATCGTCGATTTGGCGTTGCTCGTCTTCATGAGTCGCGGATCATCTTGGATCACTTGCTCGGATGAAGATCGGCTTCGCTCCTAAAAGGTTGAAGGCTTCTCGCTTGATTTGGTACTCGGTGTTCTTGATTTTTGGCTTGGATTTTGAATTGGGGATTAGGGTTTACAAGCTGTGTCACTCAACTTGTATTAGGAATTGATGGTTAATGAACAACCCAAAACCCTAGATCTAGGTTTCCTTTTATAACCATCTCAACCCTAGATTTAGAATTCAAATTTCAAATTTCGCTCCAAAATGAACCACTTTTCCCTCCAAAATGAACAACTTTTCCCTCCAAAATGAACCACCTCATTTGAATTTTCCCTCCAAAATGAACTACCTCATTTGAATTTCCTCTCCAAAATGAACTACCACATTTGAATTTTCCCTCCAAAATGAGGTTGTTAGAAAGAATCTTCTAGAAGATGTTTGTTGGAGGGAATATTCTAGAATGAGGTTGTTACAAGGAGGCTTCTAGAAGATGGTTGTTATAAGTAGGCTTCTAGAAGAAGGCTGTTGGAGAGAATATTCTAGAAGAAGGTTGTTGGAGGGAATATTCTAGAATGAGGAATATTCTTGGGTAAGGTTGTTAGGCCGAGCCTTCTGGATGAAGCCACGTGGTGTTTCTGGAGTCTTCTGGAAGCATTGTTAGTTACAGGAAGCCACGTGTTGAAATACTCAATGCTGACATCATCATACAGCCGCGGATCCGCGGCGGGAATGGGCTATTGGCCGCGGATCCGCGGTCCAATAGTGTCCTCTATGCATGTAATTTCTGTGCTGAATTTGTGCTGGCATTGTAGAACTTTTCTGATGTGTTGAATCTCATTTTGCTTTCTCTATTTCTGCCAGATCTCATGTTTTGGACTTGGCGTATTTATCTCAGCACTTTTCACAGTTTTGGCTCTTTTCCTGCAATTTCCTGCACAGATTCTCGAGACAAGTGTTGCGCTATACAAAGATTATGCGATGCAATGATAAACACTAAATTTCCCTCAAAATGACGGTTTTAAAGTATAACACAAGTAATTTGGTATTTTACGGCTGTTTTGCTAATATGTGCTATATTAATACCGAACACTTATAGATGTGTGCAAATGGTAGGAAAATTGTCGTGTTAAAAATGCAATATTTTCGACTGATCAGTACATACTAATCGTTGTTGGCAGTTGGGATCGTCACTTGCCATTGTTAGGGTTCTCCTTCGATAGCTGTTATCAGGAGACAATCCAATTGGCAACCTTTAGGTTTTGTTTTTTAGGTGGTGTCGATCTTCAGTCTGTTTTTCTGACTTTGTGTAAGTAGGATTTTTGGACCCCAGCTAGTCTAGAGACATCGGAGATGATCCAGTTGGTTCAGGTCAGGATGAGGACAGCCCAGTGCAGACAGAGGTCTTATGCCGACCGTGGTGGTCGCAGACTTGAGTTCGCAGTGGGAGATCATGTATTCCTACGGATTTTTCCGATGAATGACGTGTTGAGTTTTGGGAAGCTTATCTCAGGATTGTAGGTCCTTTTGAGATCCTCAAGCGAGTTAGTTTCGTTGCCTTTAATTTGGCACTTCCGCCCAGATTATTTAGTATTCACCCCGTATTCCTTGTGTAGATACTTTGCAATTACCTTCATGACTTTCTCACATGATTCAGCACCAGACCATTTAGTTTAGACTCGATCTTTTGTTCACCGGCAGCCAATTGTGTTAATGGCTCAGCAGGTAGAGAAACATCGGTCAAGGGTCTTGCCATCTGTGGAGGGTTTTTCTTGGGCGTAGCCGTATAGTGAGGTGATCACTTGGGAGGCTGCGAGAGAGATTTGGGAGTTTTGTACTCTTCTCTTGAAGGTACGCTTAGTGAAAATTTTAAATTCGGGGACGAATTTTTATAAGGAGGGGAGATTGTAACGCCTTAGATTTCGGTTAGTGTTAGTTTAGACGTTAATGCGGGTTTACTGTAAAAAGTTTACCAATTCGGGTTCCTCACATTTTATAACATTTAATTAATAATTTATTATTATTTGTTATGGGCATGGACGCACGTGTGCACGTAAATGTGAGGGTTTGTTTGTGCTAATCTTGTTCTTAGCAAGCATAACACTTAACCATTTATCTAATCCTTTACTTTATCCTAATCTTTTCTTTAATCCAATTCTTAACCCTAATCCTAGATATTTTTTGAGAAAAGAGAAGATATTCTTTTGGAGTGAGGAGGTGGCTTGATGAGGTGTGTGGGAAAGCATTAATGGAGAATTAGTGCTAAAGGTGCACTCACCCTTTAACCTCACCTCCCTCTCTCTTTATCATTCACTCTCTCTCATTTTCTCTATCTCTTGCTCATATTCTCATCTCTTTCATTCACTCAAACTGAACACTCTCCATTTCATCACAAATTCATCACAATTCTTCACAAATCTCACCCAAAATCACATCTTTATCTTGGATTTGCCTCTTGGATGCCTTGGAGCTTGCAAAGCTTAGATCTTTGAGTTCTTTTGGTTAGGTAATGATCTCTTTCTGTTGTTTATGTGTTTATTGTGTAGCTTAGCTTTTTAGTTCAATTTAGATAGCGTTTTGTATCGTTTCATGCAAATATCGTATTTTTAGTGCCTATATGTGACATCTGTGATCTGCTGTGACCCGGAGAGTGTACTAGAAAACCAAACAAAGTAGTTGTGTTGTACCTGAGACCATAGGACATCACCTGGAGCATGGACCCCTGGAGCTCGGACTCGGCCGGCGACACTCCTTTGAATTCCTGCGACATCGGTTTTTCTGGGGTGTTGGAGTTTGGGTTTTTGAGGGTAGCTCTATGCTTTGGTTTAGATGTGTTTGGTTCTTTTTGTTTGTTGAGTTTTCTCTTTATACAAAATCTGGGATCACTTAGGTAGTTTCTTGTGTTACGTCTAAGCGCGATACATTATACGACACGGATCATGCACTTTGTGTGGTTTTGCTCTTGAGTTGTTTTCATCGCGTAGCTACTCACGTTAGCCACAATATGAACACTTGAGAGTATGTTTTGTGTTGTCGCGTTGGTCCGCGTAGTTTGTACGTGTTTTGGGTCTATTACTAATATACACTTGTTTTATCGTCTTATTGTTTTAGGTTCGCGGGCGAGGACTTCGGGCGCTGCGATGAAAGGGAAACAGGTGGTAGGCTTCACTTAGCCAGGAGAGTTGGTGAGTAGATTTAACATCTATAGGGAAATCGCCCGCTTGGCGTTATGCGTATGGGCTAGAGATGACTTGACTTGTCGCATATTCTATTTCATATTTAGAGTTGCGCATTCACCTTATTGCTTAGTTACTTGTTGTGCTTGGACTAGTACCCTTAGGACACTGCACATATTATTGACGGCTCATGTTGAACGAGCACTGATTGTATGCCACACACACCGTCAATAATTGCCATGTTACGCACAACACAAATACCTATATAATATTGTTTGGTTAGGGACATTGATTCATATTTTTTATGCATATGACATATAGCATACCTGTATACCTTGCTTGCATACTTCACTTATACCCGGAGGGTATATCACATCATTACTGATAGGTAGATATTTATATCTTGCTATACCTTTATGTTTACACATATATCTGGTTATACCTACATGTTAACCTTTACTTGATGTTATTTAGAATTGGAGAAATTAGGAACATCATGATATGTTGTATTAACTTGTTTCAGTTAATTAGCGGCTTTTCCTTTATATGCTTATGTTACAGTTTTATGTTGCTTATATTTTATTCATGGATTTTCGCATTGAGATATGGATTTTTCATGATGTTTTCTGGATTTGAGGACAGTGGTTGTTTCATTAAATTATGCATTATTTGAAAAACCCGGTTTCTCTTGTTTTGATATTTCAGCATCCACCATGAGATTTATCGATTCTTATATATATACGCCATGCGAGGAGCGTCGTGGGCCGTATGAGGGTACATGGTGGGGCCCGAAGGTACCCCGGGGCAAGAGTCGATGCAGCATGCCCATGAGCCTGGCAGGGGAACCATACCATCCGTTGATATTACCAATGACTCGGCGGTTATCGTAGGGATACCAACGGGAGTCATGTGCGTATGGATACGTCGAGAGGCGAGGGTCAGAGCTTGGCATTCGAGCTTTCGGTATAGCGTATGGTACGTACCTATCAGGGTGCCAGTCGTGGTGACAGCACCTGATAGATCACCAATTCTGTATCGATGCTTGACACATTGTTTTCATGATATTTTACTCCTAAGTATATATATTAGTGGAATGGTACGCTAATATATATGTATACATATCAATTTATATACCTCATCATATTTATTCATGCAAATTTACCTAGGATATAAGAGATTCACTTGATATTGGATTTAGGACATTGAGATTTCTTGATATTGTACATAAAGGATATATGAGACTTACTTGATTTTGTACATTCAGGATATGAGATTTACTTGATGTTGTATGATTGAATGTAAATTCCAATTGTGTCGTGTAACTCGAATAAGTTTCTTTGTGTCGGTATTTAGAAAATGAATAAAATTCAAAATCAAAGAATTTATTTTGACCGCAATCAACTACGGTGCCAGTTGTAGATCGTAAGCGAGTGCGGATCGTCCACAGGGATTGTGCGATTCGTTTGTATGTTTAATTTGTTCGAATCGAAAAGTTAATAGAAAAGAAAAGAAAACATGATTCAAGATTTTATCGATGGATTCAAGTGTCACTATTCTAATCAAGAATCAAGAAAATGATAAACAATTGAGAATCGAGTTTCGATGATTTTTCCAACCAAATTTCAAGAATCTAAATGAGGCTCGTAGGAATCGATCGGATCTATAGATGTGATGTAATCTCAAGATGTCGTATTCTTATCCTTCGAAGAGTTGATACTAGATCGATGATGATCGACGAGAGTTAGGGATTTCTAGTGAAACTAGGGTTTCATCTTTTATCCCTTGTTCTTTCGTCGATATCATTCATATTCTAGCATCTAGTAAATTCAAGAAACGATCGTAAATCCCTAATTTCGAGCGATAACAATCAAGAAAGCATCGCTACGAAACTAGGTCGTCGATTCTTGAACTTGCTAGGGTTTACAAAACTCGTAGGACTCAAGAATCGATTTAAGATTTGTTACATCATCATTCTATTGATCGTCTCGACTCCTCGACGAGCGGAGTTTTACTCAAAGATCACAACAAGAACTACAATTACAAATTGAGATCGAATCATGATGCAAGAATTTAAAGAAAACAAGATAAAAGAATTTCACCTTTTATTTATATCAACAATTTCATTACAGTCGCTCAAGAACTACAAGAGGAAGAACTCGATTGTTGAATTGGCTTCGCTTGTCTCCGTGAGTCGTGGATCGGCTTGGACCACTTGCTCTGTTGAAGATCGGCTCCGCTCCTAAAAGGTTGAAGGGCTTCTTGCTTGATTTGGTACTCGGGATCTTGAATTTTGATTGGAATTAGGGTTAGGGTTTCACACAAGTCTTGTCACTAGACTTGTGGAAGAAGATGGAGAATTGAACTAATGATAAGAGATTGAAGAAGTAGAGATCTATATGAGATATCTAGATTGAATGATATGCCTTAACCCTAGGTCTAGGCTTCTATTTATAGACTTCCCAAACCCTAGGTCTAGGTTTTGAAATTACAATTCCTTCCAAAAGTTTGTTGAGGAGCTTCTAGAAATAGTTTGTTAGGAGCTTAGCTTAGGCTTTAAGCTAGTATTGTTTAAGCTTAGAAACCCTAGTTTGCTGAACTGGCTGAAACTTCTGGAATTTTCCATAGATTTTTGAGCTGTAGGAGCTGAGGGAGGAGTAATGAAGCAATTTTGATGTGATGATGTGGCAAGGCCGCCGCGGAACCGCGGCGCAAGGCCGCTTCGGCCGCGGTTCCGCGGCCAAGTGTTGGCTCAGGGCTTGCAACTTCTGGTGCTGCTTTGGGCTTCCTTTGGGGTATGTATCTGATATGTTGATTTTCAAAATGCTTTCCAGATTACTTCTAGATCTTTAGCCTTTGAGTTGGCGTATTTTTCAGCACTGTTTTCATAATTCTGGCTTTTGTTCCTGCAAATTCTCAAAACAAGTGTTGCGCAATATAAGGATGATGCGATGCCATGAAATGCAGTCAATTTCCTTTATAGTGCCGGTTTTAGAGTCTAACACATGCAATCTGATATTTAACGACTGATTTGCTAATATGTGTAGTATGAATGCCGAACACTTCTAGATGAGTGCAAATGATAGGGAAATTACCGTATTAAAAATTCTGTATTTTCGACTGTTCAAATTCCCCCAAACTTATTTTCGATCGTCTCGAGCGAACTTTTTATTAAAAAGAGAAGGAGAAAATAAAGAAAGCGAAAAACTAACTAGCACACTTTCATAGGCAACACGATTGCACTGAGCACGTGCAACAAGCCTTTAAACCTCTAGGTGTCCCTAGTAGGAGTGTTGTCTCCTGAGGGTTTTCAGCGGATTGCACCCACAAAATCCAATAATAAAACGAAGATCCTGAATATTACATTTAAAGACAAGAATTGTAAAAGAAAAGCCTTGAAAATTAGGGTTTCCAACTAAGCTAGCTTTTCGGTTGTCATGAGCCCTATCTTAATGGTCATGAAAAGATGTCGGAAATCACGTCCTCCCTCAATAAAATATCGTCTTATTCTTCATTCCTATCTTTCTTCGAAACATCGATCATATAACTCTGCGTGTGTGTAAAGATATCCCTACACCCGGAGAATTCAATTCAAGCTGTCATACTCTTGCCTATCAGCCTCAGTACTTTTTAATTAATGAATATTTAGATGAGATTGCTCACACACTTTCATGCAACCGTTAATACTTCTTGAGGTACTAACCGACCGATTACTCCTGTGCTTGCTTACTTGGTGTATTTTCCTCGTCTTGCACCACCTCAGGCATAGCAGTGACTCCCAGACCAGTTGGCCTTAGGGCACTAGGTGAAGATGCACCCTCGCTATAAATTTTTTATTGCCCTCGGTGATAACAAAACCAGTGTTCATTTTTCTCACCACTTTATATTTTCTTCCAATTTTTTTTTTATTTATTTCCTTCATACTTTTAGTTTTAAGACAAGAGCATTTCAAGGTATCCTCTACTATCCCAGGCTTTAAGACGTGTGTAAGTGCGAATAGCAGGGTATCAACGTTCAAAATGTTTGGCTTCCAGAATAGAAAATATTTTTCAGACTTATTTTTATCCTCAGATTAGTGACGTCTTTCATCTTACTAACTCTTGGGACAACGGCTCATAACTACTTATTACTAGTTCGTATAAGAAAACTACTAATTTTCTTGGTTTTCTTAAATTTTTCTAATCTCATGGATGTAATTTTTCACTATCTAAACTTTCATTATCTTATTTATGTACAAAAATGTTAAATATTAAAATATTTTTGTATTTTGAAAATTTTAAATTTTTATGGATTTTGAAAATTTTAAATTTTTAAAGAAATGTTTTGTGCTTATGCAAATGATATGCAAAAATAAGCACAAACCTCCCCCAAACTTGTTTTCAACAGTGTCCTCACTGTTGCCAACATCTATATCTACAAAACCTGTAAGTCTGGGAGGAATTATTAGTGGGGGAAAAATATATAAGTGAAGAACTTCCCCCAAACTTACTCTATTCACTCACCTCCATTCAAAAGATGATGCAATGATATACATGATATGAAGGTGAGACGGAGGAATTTTAATCAAAATAACTTGGCGCCTGTAAGAACAGGAGCTCCTCCGTGGGGTCAGTGGAAAAATACGGCTTTAGTCTATGTCCATTCACTTTGAAAAATGTGCTGTTTTAAACATTTTCTACTTCTACTGCCCCGTGCGGGTATACAGACCGCACAACAAAAGGTCCCTTCCACCGAGATCGGAGCTTACCCGCGTGAAGGTGTAATCGTGAATCATAAAGAAGGACTTGTTGACCTTGTGTAAATGTTTTCCTCAAAATGTTTTTATCGTGAAAAACCTTAGTCCTATTCTTTATGATCACAGCGTTATCATAAGCATCATCGCAGAGTTCGCTTCGCTCATTTATTTGCAGCTTCCGAAAGTTGCAAGCTTAGTTTAGATCAAAATTTCTTTCCTTAATAGCCCACAATGTTTTATGCTCAATCTCGACGGGTAAATGACATGCCTTCCCAAACACTATCCTATATGGAGACATCCCTAGGTCGGTTTTAAATGCAGTTCGGAATGCCCAAAGAGCATCCGTCAGTTTGGTCGACCAGTCTTTTCTATTCTTAGCAACAGTCTTCTCCAGGATAAGTTTGATTTGTCTGTTAGAGATTTTAGCCTGCCCGCTTGATTGGGGATGATAGGGTGTAGAAAGTCGGTGGTTGATTGAGTATTTCCGCATCAATGTCTCGAAAGACCTGTTGCAGAAATATGTCCCATTATCGCTAATAATAGCGCGTGGGTGTCCAAATCGCGAAAAGATATTCTCTTTCAAGAACTTAATGACAACTTTCCTGTCATTAGTGCGACATGGAATGGCTTCAACCCACTTTGAGACATAATCAACCGCCCGCAGTATGTACAAATTCCCAAAGGAGTTGGGAAAGGGACCCATAAAATCAATGCCCCAAACATCGAATATTTCAACAACCAGAATGGGTTGCTGAGGCATTTCATTTCTCTGGGAGATTCTACCCGTGTACTGACATTGTGTACAGGTTTTGCAATAGTCAAATGCGTCCTTGATTAAGGTCGGCCAATAAAATCCACATTGCAAAACCTTCTCCGCCGTCTTTTTAGGACCGAAGTGACCCCCACAGGCCTGATCATGACAAAAAGAAAGAACACTCTTGAACTCTTCTTTCGGGACACACCGGCGAATGATCTGATCAGGACAATACTTAAACAGATATGGATCATCCCAGTAAAAGTGTTTTACTTGGGATAGAAACCGGTATTTGTCCTGTTTTGGCCAATCGCTGGGTATATGTCCCGTGACAAGATAGTTCACAATATCCCTGAACCATGTTCATTGGATACGTTCAAGAGTTGTTCGTCAGGAAATGAATCATTGATCGGCAGGGTCACAGGGGAAGAAGAGATGCGTGAAAGATGGTCGGCTACTACGTTTTCACATCCTTTCTTATCTTTGATAACAAGATCAAATTCTTGTAACAGAAGGATCCAACGTATTAGTCGACCTTTTGCATCTTTCTTCGCCAGAAGATGTTTTAAGGTGGAATGGTCAGTATACACAACTATAGGAGAGCCAATTATGTAAGGCCTGAATTTTTCTAATGCAAATACAACCGCTAAAAGTTCTTTTTCGGTTGTTGTATAATTGATTTGTGCAACATTCAAGGTCTTACTTGCATAGTATATTATGTGTGGCATCTTTTCGATGTGCTGTCCTAAAACTGCACCTACTGCAAAGTCGGATGCATCACACATCAGCCCAAATGGGTAGTCCCAATTTGGAGACGATAGAACGGGGGCTGAAGTGAGTGAGTGTTTAAGTGAGTCGAAAGCTGTCTCACAGTCCGAGTCAAAGTGGAAGGTCGTATCCTTGGCCAGGAAAAGAGTTAAAGGTCTAGCAACTTTGCTAAAGTCCTTAATGAATCTCCTATAAAAGCCCGCGTGGCCAAGGAAAGATCAAATATCTTTGACGTTTTTGGGATGAGGGAGGTTTTGAATGACATCTATCTTAGCTCTGTCAACCTCAATGCCTTTCTGTGAAATAACATGTCTAAGTACAATTCCTTCTTGGACCATGAAATGGCATTTTTCCCAGTTCAAAGTTAAGTTCTTCTCTTTGCAACGAGTAAGAACAGCGTCCAGATTCGATAGGAAATCGGAAAAAGAGTCTCCAAAAATGGAGAATACGTCCATAAAGATCTCCAGAAAATTCTCTACCATATCAGAGAATATCCCCATCATACACCGCTGAAAGGTAGCGGGAGCATTGCATAACCCAAAGGGCATGCGACTGTAAGCAAATGTACCAAAAGGACAAGTAAAAGTGGTTTTATCTTGATCCTTTTTGGCGATGGGGACCTGATTATAGCCTGAGTATCCGTCCATAAAACAATAATACTCTCGTCCCGCTAAGCGTTCCAGCATTTGATCAATGAATGGTAGAGGAAAGTGGTCTTTCCTCGTGGCAGCATTGAGTTTTCTATAATCAATACATACACGCCACCCAGTTTGGGCGCGTGTCTGAATCAACTCATTTGCCTCATTGGTTATAACAGTGATGCCGGATTTCTTAGGAACAATATGTATAGGACTCACCCATTGGCTATCGGAGATGGGGTATATAATACCATTATCTAGGCATTTGACGATCTCTTTCATTACCGCTTCCTTCATGACGGGATTTAACCGTCTTTGTGGTTCTCGGGTTGGTCTGGCATCATCCATCACATGTATATGATGTTCAACTATCAAGGGACTAATCCCTTTGATGTCCGCCATACTCCAACCAAACGCCTCTTTGTTAGATCTCAATACCGATAAAAGTGCATTCTCTTGCTCTAATGCTAGAGAAGCGGATATTATAACCGGTAAAGACTCCTTCTCACCTAAATAAGCATATTTAAGATGAGAAGGTAAAATTTTGAGATCTAATTCGGGCGGAGAAATGATAGAAGGTGGGATCATAGAGTGATTTTTGGATTTACAATGAAGCTCAGAGCCTGTGAAAGATACAGACTCGGGTGGAGAAAAGTCAGGAGTGTAGGACTTAAGTGTAGAAAAAGTGTCCTTACTAAGATCATGTGTAAAGTCAAACAGAGATGTGGTAATGTCGTCGAGATCAGTAAAGCAAAGTTGCTCAGCTCCGCAACTATCGGGAGCGATCTCGTGGACAGAGCACACATCTAGAATATGAGCAGAGGGTTCTGATGGCTGAATTCCAACTTTGTAGATGTTTAGTTCAATGGTCATATTTCCAAATTATAAGTTCATTGAACCATTTCTACAATTTATAACAGCGTTGGAAGTGGCAAGGAAAGGACGACCCAGAATCAACGGAATTTGGCCCCTGGGGTTCGCTACAGGCTGTGTATCGAGTACAATGAAGTCTACAGGGAAAACAAATTCCCCGACCTTTATCAACACATCCTCTAGTTCACCCCTTGGTTTGGTGATTGAACGGTCTGCCATTTGGAGAGTGCAGTGAGCAGGTTTCAGCTCTCCAATCCCTAATTGCTCATATACAGAATATGGAAGTAGGTTAACACTTGCGCCAAGGTCTAAAAGAGCACGATTTATGTTTTTACCCCCAATAGAAATCGATATTGTAGGACATCCTGGGTCCTTTCGTTTCTCTGGTAGCTGGGGGATAAAAGCAGTGCTAATATTATTAGACATAAAGACCTTCTTCGGCACTTGAGTCTTCCTCTTCCTAGTGCACAAGTCCTTAAGAATTTTCGCATAAGCGGGGACTTGTTGAATCGCATCTAGGAGAGGGATGTTGATGTTAACCTGTTTGAACATTTCCATAATTTTCTCCAAATGAGGACTCGTTCTATTACCCCTTAACCGATTCGGGTAAGGAGCTTTTGCAATAAGCGCCGGGTCCATCATAGGAGAAGGAAGAGGGGGTAGACGAGATCCCAAAAGAGGTGTGGGGACCGTCTGTGGAGAACTATAAGGGTTGGGCTGAGGTGTCGAGCCTAGTGGGAAATGGAGAATAGGCTCTCGAGAAGGCGGTGGGGTAGAAGAACAAGGATTAGAAGTAGAAGTGTATGTGTGAGGAAAGGTCTCAGTCGGGGTGTTATTGATAGGATTTTCAATATCATCAATTCCTTCCCCGACTTGATTGTTCAGCACTCTTCCCGATCTCAACGTTGTGACGGCATTTACATTGTAATGCCCAGGATTTTGTAGGGGTTGAGAGGGAAGTTTCCCTTTTTCTCTTGCACTCATTTCGGCTTTAAGTTGTGCTATTTCAGCTTCCATCGATCTGATACTCTCAGCTTGGGACGCTGAGTTTTTTCTTTATCTCACTGACGGAAGTTCTAACCTCAGCCGAAACTTCTATGAAATTTGACAAAAGTGATTTCATGGTCTGAGTGAATTGAGAGAGTTCGTCAGAACCGATCAACTGCATAGGATTAGACTGTGCAGGAGTGTTGACCTGGTTGTGGAAATTTTGTGACTGGTAGGGGTGCTGAGTGAGTTGAAGTAGTTGTTGTTGTGGTGGAAGAGCCCTTTGAAAATTATTTTGGCTTGGAACCGTGTTTTGAGATTGTAGTTGGTTCCAAGCAAAATTCGGGTGATTCCTCCAACCCTGATTGTACGTGGAAGAATAAGGATCGTTTCTAGGTCTTTGAAATGCGGCATTTGTATGCTCGTGACCTTGAAACGCAGAGTTTAATGGACATTCTTCCGTTAAATGAGACGGGTCAGAATAGCAGCCACAAACAGTTTTGGGGAGCGATATTGGGTTAGGGAGGCTGCAGAAATTTTTTGTTCAATAGCGTCGAGCTTCTTTTGCATTGCTGCCATCTCAGCTCGAACACCTATGGACACATCTATTTGGTGCATGCCACCCCTATTCAATGGTTAGGTTCCACTCTCCCACTGTAGTGATTTTTCAGCGAACTCTTCTAAAAACTTCCATGCTTCCCCATCATCCTTGGTCATAAAAGCACCTTGACACATGTTTTCAAGGTTCTGTTTAGTGTTTGGGTTAATGCCCTCATATATGATTTGGCAAAGATCCCATCTCGGGATGCCGTGATGAGGACATTGAACCAATAGATCCTTGAAACATTCAAAGCATTTTGAAAATGGTTCAGTAGGGAGCTGGGTAAATTGGTTCAGTTCGCTACGGAATCGAGCTGTCTTATGCATTGGGTAAAATTTCTTAAGGAATGCCGCGGTGAATTCTTCCCAATTCGTGATAGAGTGTGCGGTAGTGTTATATAGCCACTTCTCGGCTATATCGCACAAAGTAAATGGAAGAAGTCGTAGACGCATAACATACACTGAAAGTTGTGACGTACCCATCATTGCGCATACGTTTTCAAATTTGGTAATGAAAATGTAAGCGTCCTCAGTCTCGAGTCCGTGGAATTTGGGTAAAAGGTTGATGTATTGGAGTTTAATTTCAAAATTATCCCCATTGGCTGGTGGAATGGATAAGCAGGTCGAAAGAGGACCTCGCAATGGATAGCACCTCTCTTGGAGAGAGATGCGGGGTGGATTCTGCGCACTAACGGACGACGGCAGATTAGGGTTAAAGAAGTTCGATGGAGGTGGATCCATCGATGTGGGTGTGGTAGTGGGTAAAGAAGAAGTAAATGGAGAAATACCGACTTCGGAGTCGATAAAGGGTACGCGGACTAAACGGGCACTAGAATCCCGTGTCCAGCCTATCTTGTACTAAAAAGGGTTAGTACAAGTGGTAGCGTTGACTTATAATTAGGGGTAATGAATGAATGTGATTGGTGTTTGTTTTGAAAATTGGACGGATTTTTGAAAAAATGATGCAACACAACAAATGCAACACACAAAACCCTAATTCTAGGGGTCGCCTAGGTCAGATCTCTAGACCGCTCCTAACTGCCAGAAGACAAGACGCAGGATAAATCCTCCACTGCCTCTTTGTCTTTCCTGTGGCCAGGTAAGTGCCAGGTAAGTAGGAGGTTCTCCACTACGTAAGTAGTTGGCCTAATTAAGTAACCACTAGCCTTCGACACACTTGCCTAGACACCTTAAGAGAAACGCGGATAAGCAATGAATTACCCACGGCCTTCTTCTGTCCTAAGTGAGCGCGACGGTCCTTAGAGTCATCTCTAGATCTTTTTTAGTTAATTGGTGTAAATGCGGATGCAAGTTTTGCAATTTTTGGGGCTTAGGAAGGGTAATGAACTCCCCACCTAATCTGGATTTGGCCGTGCCCCTTAATGTCCATATTAGTTATGCAAACAACCAAAAGAATCAAAACAAGCACAATTTAATTTTGCTATTTGCGCGTTGCGATTATTTACAAAGAAACCTGCATAAAATGTTAATTGGAGCAGACAGAGGAGGAGATAAGAAAGTAAAAAAAACTTACTGTGAAATTTTTGCACCGAGAGGGCTTCACCAAGCCGCGGAACCGCCGCAAATGCTGGCTCCCACCGCGCTTCCGCGGTTGTATGTACTGCTCCCTGCACCAAAATTCAACAGCAACTTTCTGTTGATTCCTCCAGCACTCTGGAAATTGCCAAAAAATTTCTTCAACTGCACAGCAGCTCCAGATTTCCTTGCAATAAACCACAACAAATCGTTTAGATTTTTGCGCGAATTTTGATTACAAAATTACAATGGAATAAATCTTTCAATTCAAACTTCAATATAAAACGAATTAGCGCGCGATCCCCGGCAACGGCGCCATTTGATTGAATGTAAATTCCGATTGTGTCATTTAACTCGAATAAGTTTCTTTGTGTCAGTATTTAGAAAATGAATAAAATTCACAATCAAAGAATTTATTTTGACCGCAATCAACTACGGTGTCAGTTGTAGATCGTAAGCGAGTGCGGATCGTCCACAGGGATTGTGCGATTCGTTTGTATGTTTAATTTGTTCGAATTGAAAAGTTAATAGAAAAGAAAAGAAAACATGATTCAAGATTTTATCGATGGATTCAAGTTTCACTATTCTAATCAAGAATCAAGAAAATGATAAACAATTGAGAATCGAGTTTCGATGATTTTTCCAACCAAATATCAAGAATCTAAATGAGGCTCGTAGGAATCGATCGGATCTATAGATGTGATGTAATCTCAAAGATGTCGTATTCTTATCCTTCGAAGAGTTGATACTAGATCGATAATGATCGACGAGAGTTAGGGATTTCTAGTGAAACAAGGGTTTCATCTTTTATCCCTTGTTCTTTCGTCGATATCATTCACATTCTAGCCTCTAGTAAATTAAAGAAACGATCGTAAATCCCTAATTTCGAGCGATAACAATCAAGAAAGCATCGCTACGAAACTAGGTCGTCGATTCTTGAACTTGCTAGGTTTTACAAAACTCGTAGGATTCAAGAATCGATTTAAGATTTGTTACATCAACATTCTATTGATCGTCTCGACTCCTCGACGAGCGGAGTTTTACTCAAACATCACAACAAGAACTACAATTACAAATTGAGATCGAATCATGATGCAAGAATTTAAAGAAAACAAGATAAAAGAATTTCACCTTTTATTTATATCAACAATTTCATTACAGTCACTCAAGAACTACAAGAGGAAGAACTCGATTGTTGAATTGGCTTCGCTTGTCTCCGTGAGTCGTGGATCGGCTTGGACCACTTGCTCTGTTGAAGATCGGCTCCGCTCCTAAAAGGTTGAAGGGCTTCTTGCTTGATTTGGTACTCGGGATCTTGAATTTTGATTGGAATTAGGGTTAGGGTTTCACACAAGTCTTTTCACTAGACTTGTGGAAGAAGATGGAGAATTGAACTAATGATAAGAGATTGAAGAAGTAGAGATCTATATGAGATATCTAGATAGAATTATATGCCTTAACCCTAGGTCTAGGATTCTATTTATAGACTTCCCAAACCCTAGGTCTTGGTTTTGAAATTACAATTCCCTCCAAAATTTTGTTGAGGAGCTTCTAGAAATAGTTTGTTAGGAGCTTAGCTTAGGCTTTAAGCTAGGATTGTTTAAGCTTAGAAACCCTAGTTTGCCGAACTGGCAGAAGCTTCTGGAGTGTTCTGGAATTTGCCATAGATTTCTGAGTTGTAGGAGCTGAGGGAGGAGTAATGAAGCAATTTTGATGTGATGATGTGGCAAGGCCGCCGCGGAACCGCGGCGCAAGGCGGCTTCGGCCGCAGTTCCGCTGCCAAGTGTTGGCTTCAGGGCTTGCAACTTCTGGTGCTGCTTTGGGCTTCCTTTGGGGTATGTATCTGATATGTTGATTCTCAAAATGCTTTCCAGATTACTTCCAGATCTTTAGCCTTTGAGTTGGCGTATTTTTCAGCACTGTTTTCATAATTCTGGCTTTTGTTCCTGCAAATTCTCAAGATAAGTGTTGCGCAATATAGGGATGATGCGATGCCATGAAATGCAGTCAATTTCCTTTATAGTGCCGGTTTTAGAGTCTAACACATGCAATCTGATATTTAACGACTGATTTGCTAATATGTGTAGTATGAATGCCGAACACTTGTAGATGAGTGCAAATGATAGGGAAATTGCCGTGTTAAAAATGCAGTATTTTCGACTGATCATTGTACATTCAAGAATTGTGAGACTTATATGAAATGAAAACCAATTTGGAGGATGATTTGAGGAATTGGGATTTGGATTGTCTTGATGGACTTTGGTCCCACCACGATGTCAGGATTCCGTGGAAATGACATGTTTCACCCCATACTCCACATTTATTATTTATGCACTGCTTCATGTATTAGTAGTACCTGTTAGCATACCTTTCAGGATGGTTGCATTTTCATACTTCATTTTATATGCATTGTTTCATGTGTTAGTTGTACTTGCTAAACTACCTTTCATGACTATTCTATATATACATTTTCATATCATTATTGCATGATTATTGCATATCGATTGTCATATTACTGCTTCATGTATTTGTAGTACTCGTTAGTGTACCCTTCATGACTATTGCATTCATATGACCTGTTACTGCTTTTAACCTACATATGTTAGATTCGCGCTGTACGTACATACTTGCGATTACCTGCAAATGTTATTTACTATTCCCGAGTTGGCAACTCACCCCTGTTGTGCCACAGTTTGTTTTGCAGGTTGTTTCCCCGGAGTAGTCGAGGCAGGCTATTCATCTATCTTATCATCTTTTGCTGCGGATACCGCATCGGCTCATAGTGTGCAGTTTTGCTTTAGGTGGGTTTTGTGGTTATTCGTGTTGTATTGTATATTCGTTGTATCCTTGTACCTTCCATCTACTACTTTCATGTTGACTTAGAGACTTGATGTGAGGACGATGTTGTATGTTATTTTGAGACTTGGATGTATTTTAAGCAGTTTTACTTTTATCGTCTTTTATTTCTTTGCTACGGCATCGTATATCTATTGTGGTGGTTGTTTTCCGCCTTTGGGCGTGTATTTGCTCCCGTTTGTGGATTCTTTACTTTTATTTATGTTGTACCCATTTTTGGGGCTGGTTTTTACAAAGGAGGTGTTGCCAAAATTTTAAAGGAAATAAAGTTGGATTTTAAAGAATTTGGGTTGAGATTTCAAAGGTTTTAAAATTGTTCTTATTTCTTACTAGTTTTGATGGTTTAGATTGCTTGGTTTTCGGATTACTTAAATTGCGTTACGCTTGTAGACGTTGCATTGTTTAAGGGCCGTCACATGCCAATTTCGGTTCGTGACAAAGTTGGTATCAGAGCGCTAGGTTTTACCCTTCGGAGTGTAGGATAACCTTGGTATGATGGAGTAGGTAGCTTAAAGCAGAGTAACGTAGTGTGTTTATGTCCGCGGCATACTCACGATGCGGTACACCGCCTAAAGCGACCTAAGTACAAATTGCTTGAAATTCCTTCCTTGATGATTCATATCCTTATGATTCGATTTCCATATTCTTATCGAATCCTTTTTCCATTTATAGCCTTTGTCGCCGATGACTATATGGACTCAAAGGGAGGTAGCGAGGGCCGAGGTCAGAATTGGCTCGGGTGGGACGAGGACTGACCAGGATGGCACGCTCGTTGCACATGAGCAGATGGATCCGCCTTCGACAGATAGTATCGCTAGGCTTGTGGCAGAGATGCCGGACATGCGCCAGACGATGAGTTCATTTGTTGAGGCCATTCGAGCGCAGGGACAGGAGGTTATCACCCCTGTTACTCTGTTGTTCCTTGCGATTAGCACACAACATTCTGTCACCTATATAGCACCAGTGGATGCAGCCCCAGTTGACAAGGTACGTCTTCCAGAGACTTTGGGAGTTCCGAAAGAGTGGAGGACTCGTACCGGTGTACCATCTCAGAGACAGAGTCCTAGTTTTCGAGATAGATTTCGTGACCGTCGCGGGAGTAGCAGAGGTTTAGGACGAGGACAGTCGTTCAGCTCTCATCCCCAGGAGGGTCAGCAGTCGTCACGTGGATGTTTCTGGTGCGGGAGACTTCATCACCTCATCAGGGATTGTTCCTTAGCACTGCGTCATGGTCGTATTCAGAGAGGTCGGGGATGCGGAAGGTTCGCTCAGAGGGGACAGGTTGGCAGAGGAGGATTTCAGCCAGTTGCGGGTAGGGGGTAGATACGAGAGTTTGCTTCTACTCATCGGGACGCGCGGGCGTCCAATGTAGAGTTTTCAGGTATTCTTAATTTGTATGTTCTTTTGATGCCCTTGTTTGTTTTACACACTTTGTGTCATGGTTGGACCGAGAGTCGTGTTAGCTAGATCAGCCGTTTGTTGTGTTAACTTTTGTCAACGATTCTTTTGTTGTGCGACACGTATTTCAATCGTGTGCCAATCAGATAGGAGATAGAGATTCGTCCGTCGTTGTGATCCCTCTAGAGATGTTGGATTTGACGTTATCCTGGGCACGGACTGGCTAGCTACGTGCTGGGCATCTGTGGACTGCCGCGAGAAAACAGTCAGGTTTTATTTTCCCGGCGAGTCTGTTCTTGTTGTGCAGGGGGACAGTGGTGTCGCCTCTCACAGCTTGAATTCAGCCTTTTTCGCTAGTCGGCTTTTGAGGAGAGGATGTCGAGGATTCTTGGCGTTCATTTGTGATACCGGAGCCACAGTGGGTTTGTTGGACCGGCTTTCCTTCTTGCGAGAGTTTTCTGACGTTGTTCTAGATGAGCCGGCAAAGCTTAGGGATCTTAAGGATCTGCTGCAGAGTTGTTTGTTAGGGGGCTTTTGCGTCTGAATGTTTCGCATTGGGGAGCTCCTATTTCTGTTCGTCAAGGAGAAAGATGGCGGTTTGAGGTTGTGTATTGATGGATAGTCAATTGAACCGGCTTACGGTGCGGATAGCTATCCTTTACCTCGCAGTGACGATTTCATTGATCTACTCCAGAGTGCGAGACTTTTTCTAAGTTTGTTTGGGATTAGGTAATCATTGGTTGCGGGTTCGGAGTGATGGCATTCCGAATACTGCTTTTGTGCGTGCTGCGGGCTTGTGTGTTTTGGTGGTGTCGATTGGACTCACCAATTTTCACGACCCGAAATTGGCACATGACGGGCCTAATACTACGCAACGTCTACAGGCGTAACGCAGTAAAAGAAAGCCAAAACCCAGAAATCAAAACCATTAAAAGACAAGAAAAGATAAGAAACATTGTTTAAAAGTCTTTGAAATCACAACCCAAATTCTTTAAAAGTCCAACTTTATTTCTTTAAAATTTTGGCAGCACCTCCTTTGTAAAAACTAGCCCCAAAAATAGGTACAACAAAAATATAAATGAAGCATCTCCAAACGGGAGCAAATACACGCCCAAAGGCGGAAAACAACCACCACAACAAATATACGACGCCGTAGCGAAGAAATAAAAGACGATAGAAACAAAAGTGTATAAAAGACAACAAGTCACAAATAATATACAATATCGTCCTCACCAAGTCTCTAAGTCAACAAAATAATAGTAGACGGAGAGTACAAGGATACAACGAATATACAACACAATACGAATAACCACAAAACCCACCTAAAGCAAAACTGCACAATGTGAGCCGATGCGGTATCCGGAGCAAAAGATGATAGATAGATGAATAGCCTGCCACGGCTACTCTGGGGAACACCCTGCAAAACAACTGTGGCACAACGGGGGTGAGTTGCCAACTCGTGAATAGTAAAGAATATATGCAGGTAATCGCAAGTATGCACGTACAGCGTGAATCTAACATATGTAGGTTAAAAGCAGTAACAGGTCATATGAATGCAATAATCATGAAAGGTACACTAGCAGGTACAACTAATACATGAAGCAATAACATATGACAAGCAGTATGCAATAATCAAGCAATAATGATATGAAAATGTATATATATGCTACAATCATGGAAGGTACTCTGACAGGTACAACTACTACACGAAACAGTGCATATAAATATTGGCATGTAAATGCAACAGTCATGAAAGGTACTCTAACAGGTACTACTAATACATGAAGCAGTGCATAAACAATAAATGTGGAGTATGGAATAAAACATGTCATTTCCACGGAATCCTGACATCGTGGCAGGATCAAAATCCATCAAGACAATCCAAATTCCAATTCCCTCAAATCAGCCCCCAAATTGGCTCTCATATCATATAAGTCTCACAAATCCTGAATGTACAATATCGAATAAGTCTCATATATCCAGAATGTACAAAAATCATCAATTCTCATATATATATCCTGTATCCAATCTCAAATAAATTCTCTATATCCCAAATCCAATATCAAGTAAAATTCTAACACCCTAAATATATTTGAAAGAATAAATATAATGTTGTATACAAATTAATGTCAATACACATATATTAGCGTCCCATTCCACTAATATTGGTGTAAGGGCATATATAACAGCGGCCTAATCCCCTGTTATATATACAAAGAAGTAAAAAGGTCAATACACATATATTAGCGCCCCATTCCACTAATATTGGTGTAAGGGCATATATAACAGCGGCCTAATCCCCCGTTATATATACAAAGGAATAAGAAGAAATATAATGAAACCAATGTGTCAAGCATCGACACAGAAATGCTGATCTATCAGGTGCTGTCTCCACGACAGACACCCTGATAGGTACGTATCATACGCTGTCCCGAAAGCTCGAGTGCCGAGCTCTGAGCCTCGCCTCTCGACGTATCTATACGTACATGACTCCCGTCGGTATCCCCATGATAACCGCTGAGTCATTGGTAATGTCACCAGATGGTATGGTCCCCTGCAACTCATCGTCTGACACCACGACCTCATTCTTGCCTCGGGGTACCTCCGGGTCCCACCATGTACCCGCACACGGACCCCTCCGTTCCTCGTTTGGGGTATATATATATCCGAACCGATAAATCTCATGGTGGCTGCTGAAATATCAAATCAAGGGAAACCGGGTTTTTCTAATAATGCATAATTTCTTGAACTCCCACGGTCCACAAATCCAGAAAACATCATGAAAAATCCATATCAAAATGCGAAAATCCATGAATATAATATATGCAACATAAAACTGTACTAAAAGCATATAAAGGAAAAAGCCGCTAATTAACTGCAACAAGTTAATATAAAAATCATCCGGTTCCTAATTTCTCCAATTCTAAATAACATCAAGAAAAGGTAAACATGTAGCTATAACTGATATATGTGAAAACATAAAGGTATAGCAAGGTATATGTATGTACCTATAAGTAAATGATGTAATATACCCCCTGGGTATAAATGAAATATGTGTTCAAGATATACCTGTAGCTATGTCATAAAGTTTGTATGTACCTATCACTAATGGTACAACACCCTATAGATATACAGGTATCTACATGTAAGTATGTGAAGGCATATGTGTAAGCATGTAGATATACAGGTATGCTAAATTTCATACGCGATAAGAAATATGAATCAATGTCACAATGTTCCTAACCAAGCAATATCCTAACTATAAGTGGTTTGTTTGTGACATGGCAATTATTGATGGTGTGTGTAGCACACAATCAGTGCTCATGCAACATGAATCGTCAATAATATATGCAGTGTCCTAAGGCTACTAGTCCAAGCACAACAATATCTAAGTAATAGCGTAAATGCGCAATTCTAAATATGACATAGAATATGCGAGAGAAATAACATATCTAGCCCAGATGCATAACGTCATGCGGGCGATTCCCCTGTAGATGTTAAATCTACTCACCAACGCTCTTGGCTAGGTGAAGTCTACCACCTATTTTGCTTTTGTAGCAGCGTCCGAAGTCCCCGCCTGCGAACCTGCAACATAATACGATATAACAGATATATATTAATAATAGACCTAAAATACTTACAATCTATACGGACAAACACGACACACCTACGTACTCTAACGGGTTCGTATTGCAGCTAACACGTATAGCGACACTACGAAACCAACTCAGCGCAACAGCAACACAGAACACGCACCGTATCGGATAACGTAACGCGTGAAACGAAACACGAGAAACACACAAGCGGTCCCAGATTTTTCTGTACCAGTAATCTGTAAAAATTGCAAGTGCCAAGAGACTACAAACAACCCCCAGAGACCCCTACCCAAAAACCCAAACCCCAACTCCCCAGTCTGGCCGCAAATTGCGGCCAGAACCAATAAATCTGCGGCCCGATCATGATGGAATTGGTTCGTATTTTGAGGGTAGGTTCTAGGTCACTACACTAGGTTACTGTCAAGTCAATTTTTGCAACAAGTACCTGGTTTAATAGCAGATCATACGAGACCCAAACAAAACACTAAAAATACGATATTTACCCGAAACGATACGATACGCGATAAAAACAGAAACTTTAAAGCTAAGCTACACAAAAATGACTTAAAGAACAGAAAAGAAACATTACCTACACAAAAGAACACAAAGATCCTAGCTTTGCATGCTCCTAGGCATCCATGAGGCAAAACCAAGATAACGATGTGATTTTGTGAAGATTTGAAGAGAATTTGTGATGGATTTGTGTTGGAAATGGGTGAGTGTTCAGTTTGAGAGAGTAAAAGAGAGAGAGTAAAAGAGATAGAGAAATGAGTGAGGGTGTGAGGATAAGGGAGAGGGAGGTAAGTGTAGGGTGAGGTTTTTGGTGAGTGAGACCATAGCATTAATTCTCCATTAATGCTTTCACACCACCATTGCCAACAACTCTCTTCCATATAAATATCTCTCTCTCACACACAAAAGATCTAGGGTGGTTAAGGATTGGATTGAACAAGGATTAGGTTAAGGGTCAAGGTTGCTAAGAACAAAATTAGCACAAACACAACCTCGCATTTACGTGCACACGTGTGTGCATGCTTATAACAAATATTAATAAATTATTAATTAAATGTTATAAAATGTGAAGAACCTGAATTGGTAAACTTTTTACAGTAAACCCGCACTAACGTATAAACGAACACTAACCGAAATCTAAGGCGTTACAATCTCCCCCCTTATAAAAATTCGTCCCCGAATTTAAAATTTTCACTAAGCGTACCTTCAAAGAGAAGATTACAAATTCTCAAATCTCGCTCGCAGCCTCTTAAGTGATCACCTCACTATACGGCTACGCCCAAGAAAACCTTTCACAGATGGCAAGAACCTTGACCGAAATTTCTCCACCTGCCCAGCCATTAACACAATTGGCTGCTGGTGAACGAAAGATCGCGTCCAAGCTAAATGGTCTAGTGCTGAATCATGTGAAGAAGGTGATGAAGGAAATTGCAAAGTATCGACACAAGGAATACGGGGTGAATACTCAATAATCTGGGCTGAAGTGCCATATTAAAGGCAACGAAACTAACTCGCCTGTAGGATCTCAAAAGGACCTACAATTCTGGGATAAGCTTCCCAAAACTCAACACGTCATTCATCGGAAAAATTCGTAGGAATACATGATCTACCACTGCGAACTCAAGCCTGCGACCACCATAGTCGGCATAAAACCTCTGTCCGCACAGGACAACTCTCATCCTGACCTAAATCAACTGGATCAACTCCGAAGTCTCTAGACTAGCTGGGGTCCAAAAATCTTACTACGCAGAGTCAGAAAAACAGATTGGTGATCGACACGACCTAACCCTGAACCTAAAGGTTTCCAATTGGATTGCCTCCTGATAATAGCTATCGAAGGAGAACCCTATCAATGGCGAGTGACGTTCCCCAACTGCCGACAGCAACTAAAACGTACGCACAAGAATATCCTCCATAGTCGGTATAGCCCGCTCTCACAAAACCATCGTCCTGCGGATGGAAAGATGGAGCTAAAGCTTAACCAGTACCGATGGCTTCCCGTTACTCCTGTCAAAGACGGCAAGAAAACAGGGTGCCTTTATTGGATACGACCCATGAAGGAACTCCGTGCAACGCACAAACATAACAAAGAACAACTGAGCAAACTGATCAAAACCGAGCAACAAACATCCAAATGGAATCACACCCTGTCTATACCTGGGTAGACTCATGGAGATCTGCTCCCACTCCCACTTCGGAACGGTTAAAGGTTGCAACTCTCCAGTCGGTCTCAGATACTCGACCAAAGCACACAACAAGATATACACCATGAAACGAAATCCAAAACATCACTCTTCATTCTCTTCCACCATTAACTATCTCATAAGTCACGTCAAATGTTGGTGGAACTCGAACGAACACTGAAAATTAACCGATGTGCCTGCCCTAAGATTTTGCGTCTCTGCCCATCAGCAACGGGCACACAAACGCGTCCCTAAACGTAGCACATCCTTGTCAAAAATCTAGGTCTCCGAATCATTACCCAGCCGAGTATGCTCAAGAATCTCTTATGAACGAGCATCGGTGGGCAGTGCCTCGCGAAAGCGATAAAGGAAAAGTAGTCGGGCGCGGACATGAGCAAGCTGTCCCCTCAATAGAGGCGAACACAAGCTGTACTCAACGAACACACAAAAATGTAGATCTGCAGAAAGACTGTCTCAACAATCAACACCCGCTGCAGGAAGATATACATTAAGCTCTGGTGGTCCGTGAAAATCTGACACGACTCTCGAACGAGTAGTGTCTCCAAATCTCCAACACAAGACCACCACGGCCATCTCCAGATCATGAGTGGGATATCCTGCTAGTACTTCCTCCAAGTGTAGGGAAGCAAAAGCGATAACTCTATAATCCCGCATCAGCGCAAAATCGAGTTCCACTCGCGAAACATCACAGTTACAACAAAGTCGCCCGAACCAGAAAGCATAGAAAGAACTGATGCAATTGTCAGCCGAATCTCCAACTGCTGGAAAACTCTACATGCATGCCTCAGTCCAAAGAAAAGAAACCTCATTTCCGGTCATTTTAGTCAACGGTGCAGCACTACATTAGCAATCCTGCAAGAAACGGCGGTAAAAACCTGCTAAGCACAAAAATCTGCGAACCTCCGTCCTGCACACAAGTCTGGGCCTAAGCTGTACGGCCACGATATTCCTCGGAACCATACAAAACCGTCTCCCATAACTACAAGACCTAGGAGTCAACACAAACAAGCCTGAATGAACACTCCGAGAATCTAGCAAACCGCTGGTGCTCTCCCAGTATCTGCAAAACAAATTCTCAAGTGCTGCTCCTGTCCTTCAAGACACAAAGAAATAGACCAGAATGTCGTCAATGACACAACAATAACTGGTCGAGGAACGGCCTGAAGAAATCTGGTTCATCATATCTATGAATGCTGCTAGGGCATTGGTGAGTCCAATGACACCACCAAAACACACAAAGCCAGTAGCACGCACAAGGCAGTCTTCGGATTGTCATCACTCCAAACCCGCAAAAATGACGACCTGATCCCGAACAACTTAGAAAAATGTCTCACACTCTGGTGCTGATCGAAGAAATCGTCAAAGAGAAGTAAAGGATACCTATCCACACCGTAAGCCGTTTCAATTGACGATCCATCAATACACAACCTCAATCTGTCATCTTCCTCCTTGACGAACAGAAATAGGAGCTCCCCAATGTGAAACACTCAGACGCACTAGCCCCCCAACAAACAACTCTGCAGCAGATCCTTAAGCTCCTTAAGCTTCGCCGGCTCATCTGGAACAACGTCGGATAATTCTCGCACGAAAGGAACCCGGTCCAACAAACCAACTGTGGCTCCGGTACCACGAATGAACGCCAAGAATCCACGACATCCTTTCCTCAAAAGTCGACTAGCGAAAAAGGCTGAATTCAAGCTGTGAGAGGCGGCACAACTATCCACCTGCACAACAAGAACTGACTCGCAGGGGAAAACAACACCTGACTGTTTTCTCACGGTAGTCCACAGACGCCTAGCACGTAGCTAACCAGTCTGTGCCCAAGAGAACGTCAAATCCAACATCTCTAGAAGGATCAAGTGACGGATGAATCTCCTAACCGATTGACACACGACTGAAATACGTGTTGCGCAACAAAAGAACCGCTGACAAAAAATAACACAACAAACGACTGATCTACCTAACACGACTCTCGTCCCAACCATGGCACAGTGTGAAAAACCAACAAGTACATCAAAGAACATGTGAATTAAGGATACCTGAAAACCCTGCATTGGACGCCCACGCGTCCCGATGAGTATAAGCAAACCTTCGTGTCTGCCCCCTATCCGCAACTGGCTGAACTCCTCCTCTGCTAGACTGACCCCTCTGAGCGAACCTTCCGCGTCCACGACCTCTCTGAATACGACCCTGACGCAGTGCTAAGGAACAATCCCTAATGAGGTGATAAAGGCTCCCACACCAGAAACATCCACGCGACAACTGCTGACCCTCCTGGGGATGAGAGCTGAACGACTGTCCACATCCTAAGCCTCTGCTACTCCCGCGACGGTCACGAAATCTGTCTCAACGACTAGGCCTCTGTCTCTGAGATGGTACACCGGTACGAGTCCTCCACTGTTCCAGAACTCTCAAAGTCTCTGGAATACATGTCTCGTAAACTGGGGCTTCATCCACTGGTGCTATGTAGGTGACGGACTGCTGCATGCTGATAGCAAAGAACAACTGGTTAACAGGGGTGACAACCTCCTGTTGCTGCGCTCGAACGACCTCAACCAATGAACTCATCGTTTGGCGCAAGTCCTGCATCTCTGCCACAAGCCTAGCGATACTATCCGTCGAAGGCGGATCCGTCTGCACCTGTGCAACGAGCGTGCCATCCGGGTCAGTCCTCGTCTCATCCGAGTCAATCCTGACCTCGGCCCTCGCTGCATCACTCTGAGTCCCCACAGTCATCGGCGGTAAGGATATAAATGGAAAAAAGATTCAATAAGAATATGGAAATCGAATCACAAGATATGAATCATCAAGGAAGGAATTTCAAGCAATTTGTACTTACGTCACTTTAGGCGGAGTACAGCATCGTGAGTATGCTGCAGACATACACACACTACGTTACTCTGCTTAAGCTACCTACTCAATCATACCAAGGTCATCCTACTCTCCGAAAGGTAAAAACCTAGCGCTCTGATACCAACTTTGTCACGACCCGAAATTGGCACGTGATGGCCCTAATACTACGCAACGTCTATAGGCGTAACGCAGTAAAAGAAAGCGAAAACCCAGAAATCTAAACCATTAAAAGACAAGAAAAGATAAGAAACATTGTTTAAAAGTCTTTGAAATCACAACCCAAATTCTTTAAAAGTCCAATTTTATTTCTTTAAAATTTTGGCAGCACCTCCTTTGTAAAAACCAGCCCTAAAAATGGGTACAACAAAAATATAAATGAAGCATCCCCAAACGGGAGCAAATACATGCCCAAAGGCAGAAAATAACCACCACAACAAATATACGACGCCGTAGCGAAGAAATAAAAAACGATAGAAAGAAAACTGTATAAAAGACAACAAGTCACAAATAATATACAATATCGTCCTTACCAAGTCTCTAAGTCAACAAAATAATAGTTGACGGAGAGTACAAGGATACAACGAATATACAACACAATACGAATAACCACAAAACCCACCTAATGCAAAACTGCACACTGTGAGCCGATGCGGTATCCGCAGCAAAAGATGATAGATAGATGAATAGCCTGCCTCGACTACGCTGGGGAACACCCTGCAAAACAACTGTGGCACAACGGGGGTGAGTTGCCAACTCGTGAATAGTAAATAACATATGCAGGTAATCGCAAGTAT
Source organism: Agapanthus africanus (assembly GCA_030015575.1). NCBI lineage: Eukaryota > Viridiplantae > Streptophyta > Magnoliopsida > Asparagales > Amaryllidaceae > Agapanthus > Agapanthus africanus. The sequence goes on from JASDDO010000006.1 coordinate 200,518,975, forward strand.
GCACGTACAGCGTGAATCTAACATATGTAGGTTAAAAGCAGTAACAGGTCATATGAATGCAATAATCATGAAAGGTACAGTAGCAGGTACAACTAATACATGAAGCAATAACATATGACAAGCAGTATGCAATAATCATGCAATAATGATATGAAAATGTATATATATGCCACAATCATGGAAGGTACTCTGACAGGTACAACTACTACACGAAACAGTGCATATAAATAAAGGTATGTAAATCCAACATTCATGAAAGGTACTCTAACAGGTACTACTAATACATAAAGCAGTGCATAAATAATAAATGTGGAGTAAGGAATAAAACATGTCATTTCCACGGAATCCTGACATCGTGGTAGGATCGCAATCCATCAAGACAATCCAAATTCCAATTCTCTCAAATCAGCCCACAAATTGGCTCTCATATCATATAAGTCTCAGAAATCCTGAATGTACAATATCGAATAAGTCTCATATATCCAGAATGTACAAAAATCATAAAATCTCATATATATATCCTGTATCCAATCTCAAATAAATCCCATATATCCCAAATCCAATATCGAGTAAAATTCTAACACCCTAAATATATTTGCAAGAATAAATATGATGATGCATATAAATTAATGTCAATACACATATATTAGCGTCCCATTCCACTAATATTGGTGTAAGGGCATATATAACAACGGCCTAATCCCCTGTTATATATACAAAGAAGTAAAAATGTCAATACACATATATTAGCGTCCCATTCCTCTAATATTGGTGTAAGGGCATATATAACAGCGGCCTAATCCCCTGTTATATATACAAAAGAGTAAGAAGAAATATCATGAAACCAATGTGTCAAGCATCGAGACAGAAATGCAGATCTATCAGGTGCTGTCACCACGACTGGCACCCTGATATGTACGTATCATACGCTATCCCGAAAGCTTGAGTGCTTAGCTCTGACCCTCGCTTCTCGATCTATCTATACGTACATGACTACAGTCGGTATCCCCATGATAACCGCTGAATCATTGGTAATGTCACCGGATGGTATGGTTCCCCTACAACTCATCGTCTGACACCACGACCTCATTCTTGCCTCGGGGTACCTTCGGGCCCCACCATGTACCCCACACGGACCCCTCCGTTCCTCGCGTGCGGTGTTTATATATCCGAACCGATAAATCTCATGGTGGCTGTGGAAATATCATATCAAGGGAAACCGGATTTTTCAAATAATGCAAAATTTCATGAACTCCCACGGTCCCCAAATCCAGAAAACATCATGAAAAATCCATATCAAAATGCGAAAATCCATGAATATAATATATGCAGCATAAAACTGTAATGAAAGCATATAAAGGAAAAAGCCGCTAATTAACTGCAACAAGTTAATATAAAAATCATGCGGTTCCTAATTTCTCCAATTCTAAATAACATCAAGTAAAGGTAAACATGTAGCTATAACTGATATATATGAAAACATAAAGGTATAGCAAGGAATATGTATGTACCTATAAGTAAATTATGTAATATACCCTCTGGGTATAAATGAAATATGTGTGCAAGGTATACCTGTAGCTATGTCATAAAGTGTGTATGTACCTATCACTAATGGTACAACACCCTATAGGTATACATGTATCTACATGTAAGTATATGAAGGCATATATGTAAGCATGTAGATATACATGATGCTAAATGTCATATGCGATAAGAAATATGAATCAATGTCACAATGTTCCTAACCAAGCAATATCCTAACTATAAGTGGTTTCTGTGTGACATGGCAATTATTGACGGTATGTGTAGCATACAATCAGTGCTCGTGCAACATGAATCGTCAATAATATGTACAGTGTCCTAAGGCTACTAGTCCAAGCACAACAATATCTAAGTAATACGGTAAATGCGCAATTCTAAATATGACATAGAATATGCGACAGAAATAACATCTCTAGCCCAGACGCATAACGTCATGCGGGCGATTCCCCTGTAGATGTTAAATCTACTCACCAACGCTCTTGGCTAGGTGAAGTCTACCACCTGTTTTCCTTTTATAGCAGCGTCCGAAGTCCCCGCCTGCGAACCAGCAACATAATATGATATAACCGATATATATTAATAATAGACCTAAAATTCTTACAATCTATACGGACCAACAAGACACACCTACGTACTCTAACGGGTTCGTATTGCAGCTAACGCGTATAGCGACACTACGAAACCAACTCAGCGCAACAGCAACACATAACACGCACCGTATCGAATAACGTAACGCGTGAAACGAAACACGAGAAACACACAAGTGGTCCCAGATTTTTCTGTACCAGTAATCTGTAAAAATTGCAAGTGCCAAAAGACTACAAACAATCCCAGAGACCCCTACCCAAAAACCCAAACCCCTACTCCCCAGTCTGGCCGCAAATTACGGCCAGAACCAATAAATCTGCGGCCCGATCATGATGGAATTGGTTCGTATTTTGAGGGTAGGTTCTAGGTCACTACACTAGGTTACTGTCAAGTCAATTGTTGCAACAAGTACCTGGTTTAACAGCAGATCATCCGAGACCCAAACAAAACACTAAAAATACGATATTTACCCGAAACGATACGATACGCGATAAAAACAGAAATTTTAAAGCTAAGCTACACAAAAATGACTTAAAGAACAGAAAAGAAACATTACCTACACAAAAGAACACAAAGATCCTAGCTTTGCATGCTCCTAGGCATCCATGAGGCAAAACCAAGATAACGATGTGATTTTGTGAAGATTTCAAGAGAATTTGTGATGGATTTGTGTTGGAAATGGGTGAGTGTTCAGTTTGAGAGAGGAAAAGAGAGAGAGTAAAAGAGATAGAGAAATGAGTGAGGGTGTGAGGATAAGAGAGAGAGAGGTGAGTGTTGGGTGAGGTTTTAGGTGAGTGAAACCATAACATTAATTCTCTATTAATGCTTTCACACCACCATTGCCACCTCCTCTCTTCCATATAAATATCTCTCTCTCTCTCTCTCACAAAAGATCTAGGGTGGTTAAGGATTGGATTAAACAAGGATTAGGTTAAGGGTCAAGGTTGCTCAGAACAAAATTAGCACAAACACAACCTCGCATTTACGTGCACACGTGCGTGCATGCTTATAACAAATAATAATAAATTATTAAATAAATGTTATAAAATGTGAGAAACCCGAATTGGTAAACTTTTTACAGTAAACCCGCACTAACGTCTAAACGAACACTAACCGAAATCTAAGGCGTTACACCAATGCCCTTGCAGCATTCGTGGATGTGATGAGCCATATTTCTTCAGGCCGTTCCTCGACCAGTTTATTGTTGTGTTATTGATGACATTCTGGTCTATTCTAATGTGTCGTGAGGAACATGAGCAACACTTGAGGATTTGTTTTGCAGATACTAGAAGAGCACCATCTGTTTGCTAGATTCTCGGAGTGTTTCTTCAAGCTTGATTGCGTTGGCTCCTAGGTCTTATAGTTTTGGGAGAAGGTTTTTGTATGGTTCCGAGGAAGATCGAGGCTGTACAGCTTTGTTCCAGACTTGTGTACGGGACGGAAGTCAGCAGACCTTTGGGCTTAGCAGGTTTTTACCACCGTTTCATGCAGGATTGCTAGTGTATCGCTGCACCGTTGACTGAATTGACCGGAAAAGAGGTTCTTTTTCTTTGGACTGAGGCATGCGTGCGGAGTTTTCGGCAGTTGAAGACTCGGTTGACAACTACACCAGTTCTTTCTTGTTTTCTGGTTCGGGCGACTTTGTTGTTTAACTGTAATGTGATATAAGTGTGATACTCGGATCATAAACGAAAATCACAACAAATAACATTGAGTTACACCTCCTACAATGTCGAAAAATGTCGGTGCGCCTAACGCTGGCAGAGCAAGATCATCTACTTGCCTCCTGCTCATTGTCTGGCGTCTTCTGTCTCTGGGTCCTTATTTCTCTGTGGATTACCAATCTCGCAATCCATCGGCTCGTCGGCCCGGTCAGGTATGCTAACGGAAACGATTCCGTTCTGACACTCCTCTGGTCATCTCTCGGCCAATTTGCATGACCACTCGTAAAGCAGCACGTCACAGGCGTCGGCCTCTGGCCCTCTGAATACACATGACACAACTGATCTTTGGTGAAAATCTTATCGCAGTAGTGTCCTGGAAGGCACCTGCTCAGGGTCTCTTCCGATCTCGCCTATGCCGAACTATACGGACGCTGGTATTCTTACAAAATCTTCTCTCGTTTTCTGGACATCTGCGTTCTGAGCACAACATTTCCTCGGGAACTGGCTGTATCCCAATGCCTCTGTATACATATCCGATCTCTAATCTCAACGGTGAGTAACAACAGCTCGTTAACATCTCACACGAACCTCTTACTCCACTCGTCTTTATTATCGTCCACTTCGACGTCACGTCATGCTATCTGTGTACTGCAATTGTTCACGGCTACAGTCAATCCGGAACTCTCACACGGACTTGAAATTACAAACTCGGCATCTTCATCACTCTGTAGAAGATATCTAGCCGAACACGTCCTCGGGAACTTGTCCCAACTATCGGAGGAATATACTTTATTCATCCGCTCTCGATCAACTCACAACGCATCTGGGTAAGGTCCTCTATCTGAAGCTGGTCCACTTACTGATCTCCTATCGGATCATCCAACGAACAACGTTATCTCTGGATCGATCTACTTTAGATCTGAGTAAGATTCTCCACACTGGAAATCTTCAACTCAACTGGGCCTGCGTCGGCGCATCAAATCTGACGAATCACCTTCGTCTCTCAACTCAAGATAGACTAGCTATCATCTGCCGCATCTCCGCCTGAAAGCTCCAAATATCTCAGCTCGTAAGCTCTGGAAGCGACATCTCATCAATCTCAGCAACAGCTGGGTCATCTGTCTGCAAGGTATACGACATCATGATCTCTGAGGTAGGCTGTACATCAACAGTCCTATCACAACAGGAAGCCTCTAACAATGGCCCGATCATCCGGTGCAAAACGGAACACTCTGCTCAACAAGAGGTCACAGCACAAATACTAAATCGAGATGTTCCCATGTCACCAGAAAACACGATGGTCACTCCTCGTCCATGACGAGCTCGTCCTGACCGCATCACTAGCAGCAGCTTAATCTGTGCTCAAACCATGGTGAAAGGAACCTCAAGCATGTACCGATGAAAACAGATCAAAGGAATGAGAGAAATCAACAGATCCCAAAATGGATACATTATCATAAGGAGGAACGGAATCAATGAGAGTATGATCATGGAAATGAATAGAATCGAGGATCTCAAATGGATGTATGGTCATGGGAACGAAAAGAATCACAGATCATAAGATATGTAATCCTAAGGTCTCTTAAGTGGAGTATCGTATCGTAAATATATCGCGGAACATACGTACGGTACGTCACTCTACTCAAGGTATCTACTCCATCAATCAGGGTCAGCCTATGTAACGAAAGTTCGGATCTAATACCCCATGTTCAACTCTATGTTCCGTAAGGTCAAGCCTAGGTTCCGACATAGATTACGCCCCAGACTCCACATAGTCAAACCTAGACTCGAACCAAGGTTAAACCTAGCGCTCTGATACCAACTTTGTTACGACCCGAAATTTAGTTCATGACCGGCACTTAACTCACGCCACGTCTAAAGGCGTAACGTAACTCAAGTTAGCCGAAGCCCAGAAATCTAAAACCTTTTTAATAAAATAAAAGAGGTGAAGTTTTGAAATAAAAGTATGATGTAATCAAAAGTTTTCTTAAATGCAGAAGTAATGGAACATGAAAATGCAAGTGAATTTTACTAGTTGAAAAACATGTTTCGTCTTTTTAAAAGTTTGGGAAGCACCTCCCTTGTATATTTTGATCCAAAACCACATACACAAGATAATATAAAAGGCATCCCCAAGCGGGAGCTAGCTCTTCGCCAATCGGTGGAATCACAACCACACAAGACAGAAATATATGTATACGACGTCTAACGGCAAAGATCAACACAAAGGATAAAGTAAAGCAAAACATCAACCCACCAAGCGAACACATAACCCATCCTTCTAAGTATCGCAACTACAAGTCATGCTAAGTATTACTACATATACAAATACTAGTTTCTGATTGATGGAGTTATCTAGATACAACATGAATAATAAATACAAGAGGGGTACGATCCAACATGTACCACCTACCAAAGCAAATCACCCGAATGCAAGATGTGTGCCAGCGATGCCGCTACTGATCCATGCGGTCAAACCTGCAAGAACTGTGGCATAACGGGGGTGACTTGGCAACTCGTGAGTAGAAAACATCAGCAGGTAGAAATCTAATAAAACAACGATTTCCTAATTCAACTATATCATAAAGGTAATACTATGATATCTAAGGTGACTGTGTCTACATATATGTCTACAATAATCAATGCATGTATGCATGTGGATATCATCCAACAATATAATCAATGCCTGTATGCATGTGGATCTCATCCACTCGAAACATCATGAAAGAATATGCATGTAACTATATGAGGATATCAAAGAACGTGTGTCCATCAATGACACATCAAATCATAGAAACTGAGTGTCCAACACCGACACTAGAAACATCATGAAACCCCTGCCCAGCATCGATACGTAAATCCTCATATCTCGGGCGCCACATCCTCAGATCTGCCCTTAGGCGCCGCATACTCTGGTCGGCCCTCATATCCATCTCACGACTCTGGTCGGTCTCCCCCGGATAACCGCCGAGTCCAAAAACTATCACTGGTAAGTAGCGCTCCCTCTTCCAGGCTCATCCTCTACACCACAAAAATCATTTCTTTCCCTGGGATACCATACCGGGTCCACCATGTACCCGCAGACGGCGCCTCCCGCTCTTCGAATCGGGTTTCACATGCCAATCTCAGAACCGAGAAAACACATGGTGGATGTCTCGAAATATCATATCAAGAGAAACCGGGTTTTTAAAACAATACCTACTTTCTTTTGGAATGTAACCACGGTTCTCAAATCCAGAATCTCATGAAAACATCATCTCAATGCATATAATCTTAAAGCATGATGTATGCAAACATATAACAGAAATGTGAGCATATCCGTATCTCAAGCAACATAGAACAGTGATGTGAGCATATCAGTATATCATGCGACATATCATAATGACGTGGCAATTATACTGTGAATGTGACATAGCAATTATCGGTGATGAAAGTGTGTGAGCCGGCAAATCTGTATAAGTTTAACATACGCATCATCGATAATGGTGTAGGTGTCACGACCCGAAAAGTACGGAACATGACTGGCACTTAAATTACGAAACGTCTCGAGGCGTACGTAATCTAAGTAAGCCAAAACCCAGAAATCAAAACCAAAGAAGCCGTAGAGTGAAGGAAAAACCAATTTAAAATAAGTAGTTTTAATCAACATAGGCCAAAGTATGTATTTTTAAAATCTCAAGTATTTTCTGAAAATTGCGGCAGAGTCTCCTTTGTAAATACTGGCCCCAAACGGGATACAACATGAATAGTATACGAAATAAATAAAAAGGCATCCCCAAGCGGAAGCTAGCTCTTCTTCAATCGACGGTCACAACCACGCAAGCAATAGAATATACAACGCCAAGGGCGAGGATCAAAACTCAAAAGAAAACCCAAAACAACATGGAAAACATAATAATACAACGCGCGACTCTAAGGTCGAAAAATAACAAGTCTGGTCTTCTATCTTTATCAAATATACAATCTGGTTGATGGAGTTTCTAGATACAACTGAATAATAAATAAGCAATGGTGGTCCTGATGCAAAGAACCCACCTGTCAAAAGCAATCACCCGGAAGGAACAGTGTGCCGGCAAAGCCGCAAAGAACCTGTACGGCAAAACCTGCAAGGAACTGTGGCACAACGGGGGTAAGTTGCCAACTCGTGAGTAGAAAACATCTACCAGCAGAAATCGCATGTATAACGCAATTCTAGGTCATACGTGTTAGTTATATGTATGCCCTAGAGGCCATTACTGTACATGCGATGTATATTGCAGTGGATGCTGGGACATATATAGGTAGGACTTTCTTGCTCGACATGATAGTACGCTATCTGGTTGCTCTTTATCTTAACATGTATACTTATTGTCTCTCTGTTACATGTTGATAAAGCCCTAAGGATGTATACTCGACTTCCAGGACTATGATGTAGATCATACTAGTGGGGCCTGGGTAGTCCATGAGTACATCCTTCAATGTTCCTAGTCGTAGGAATATCGAGACGGGGCATCGATATTCCAGAGTAGACTAGCGTATATCTTCTCGACCTATGTGATGGGCGATGGATGATCCCATATCCATTGGTGTTTGACATCAGAGACGGTATGTGGGTGCTCAGTGGAGACTGGGTACACTGGACGGACAAGCCGAGAACTCCCAGATGGTATTATACCTCACATCAGATGGCAGTTCTCTGGTGACACTGGTACAGCTTAGTCTGTTGACCCGAGATCGTCATAGAGTCTTGTGTATCTCCCACTGTGCTTTGATTTCCACCCTACCACGGCTCTACTGAGTCGTGCAAACAAGTGGTTTTTTGGTACAGTCCCGATTCACATGGAGGCAATGAGCGATAGGAGGGGATTCGTCTCTCCCGGTATTGCGGGTTGATGTTGCGCTGTGCTCGACTGGCCATAACTGGAAATCCCTGGCCAGGGTTGCAGTGATTTACTGGTAAGAGTTATCAGTAGTTTCACGCTTGTTATGGACCTTACATCGGCATGACTTATCAAGCTGCTGGGGTCAGACGTTTACCACCCCTAGGCGAGATATGCGACATATCAGACGAACAGACCGTACTGTGCGGTAAGTGTTACTGATTGGATCCGCAGGAGTGTGAGCAGGCTTGCTCGTTGATCTCCTGATCGCTTAATACCCGGGTGGCCATTACGTTTAGCAGACCGCTTGCGGCTTGTAGGTGATTGATATGATCACCACCTACTGCCGGCGTATTGAAGAGTCTTTAGAGTCCTACACAAAGGTTTCCTGGCTCAAGCGAAACGAAATAGGAGCGCATATGAGATATGTGCGGGACCGAGAATAATACCAGTATGTGATACTGTATTCTATTCTCACGATTTGTATCATCGGACGGTTATATGCGATATAGCCGGGTTACCGAATCAAGTGTTGATATGATACATTGGTACACTAGATATTAGTCGGTTATATGCGATATGACCGGATCATTAAATCAAGTGTTGATTTAATGATTTAATGTATAATTATATATTTGATATATTATTTTACATTAACTAGTATTGGTTCACTTAAGATTGATTTTCTCACTTGATATGCACAAGTTGTATATGTGATATATTTTTATGCACTAGATTGTATCATGTCTGATGATACATGCAAACTTGGGTGTGTGTATGACTTACACCATATTTAAGATAATGTTTTTTGGTTTTTATTTATTTTGGTAAAACAAAATTGTGTCTTTCTTTGTCTTTGCTTGAAGCTTCTTGAAGTTTTCAAGCATCTTTGACAAAGTCCACTAATTTTGTTTTGCATAAGATTTTCATTAACCTAACCATTACCTCAAACTATGGTTTAGTGTCTACAAAGGTAAACTCACCCATGGTTGCAATATGATAGACATCACATGATTATTCTTTTGTCATAATTCATTATTCATTTCTTATTCTTTTCTTCTTCTTCTTCTTCAAGAAGAAGAAAGCTTGCTAGAAAAATTTTCAAGTGAAGATTTAGAGTGAGAAATCCAAATCTAAAGTGAACCCACTTCCTATTTCATCATCCTCTACTACTTGCCATTTAGTTTAGGGTGTTCTCTTCACAAAGTTCTTGACCTAGTGAAAATGGAGCTTGAGTTTGAGTCTCCTCGACGTAGATCATATTCGGCCTCGAAGTCAACGACCTAGCCTGCTCATTTCTCCGAAGAAACCATCGCTAGAGGATCCCGATGATCGCAGCGAAGGGACGTCAACACGGGGGTTTAGAAGTGAAGGACCGGATCTACAAAGGTTGTAATCTCTTTCACTTGTAGTTAAATAGTTTAACTTGTTAGTTTTCGCATAATCTCTAGTATACGATCTTGGTTAGGGTTGTTCGGCATGGCTATTTTTTTTAATGGGGCATGGTTGATGCCTTATAGAACCTTATTAGAGTGCCTAGGAACCCTATAATGGTATTAATGCCAAGCTAGAGCTTTAGACGAAGTCTAGACGAGGTTAGAAGTCCGATCGAACCCGGATAACCCCGATAATACCCTTCTCTGGACATTTTTTGAAATTGTGATATTTTGTGAATTAAAAATACTCAGAAAAATCAGCAGGGTTTTCTAGGAATTACTGCGCAGCACGTGCTCCTAAGTCGATCAATGAGCCGCGGAACCGCGGCATGAGCATGCTCCTGCGGCGGTTCCACGGCCGTACAGTCACATCATTCTTTGTATTTTGCACAGTAACCTCCGTATGTGTTTCCTGATTCTTCTGGGAATTTTTAATTTATACTCAAGTGTTGAGTTTTCTGGGTTGTATTGGGGATTCATTGATTCGATCGGATAATTTAACTTCATTTATGTTTTTCCGGATAATTTTAGAAAGTGTTAAAATGTTCGACCGGATATCAATAACTCACTCTTTCCCCTGCCGGAAAATTTCCAAGTGTTGTATTTTTCCGTTGTTTAAGAACGTCCAAATCATGCAAGTAACGCGATGGACCCTCTAGAAGACAACAAACCTTAATTCGATTATGTGACCGTCTTGAACTGCCTTTTGAACCTTAGGGTTTGGGGCAGCACGGCGTGCCATATGTGTGGCGTTGGCTTGACCCTTCTACGGCTGGACCGTTGGTACTGTGGCTTGAAATGGATGTTTTTAAACTCCCCTCAATTGTTGAGCTATTGGGAAAACTTGGGTGTTTGATTATTCGATCGGAAAGTTTAACATTGTCTATTTATCTGGAATGTGATACAATATTTAGAATCCACAAGTAGTTATGAGATAACTAATTTGAATTTTATAAATCTAGCACTTTAGTCTCATTTGATCGGTTGCTACGGAATTTTGATGTGATCAAAAGTACGTCGCAATCACGTAGCGTACGCGGATACTCGCCGGGTAAACTTAATAGACAGCCACGCCCCATAGCCCCGACCAAGTGACTGTAGGAGAACCCCGTCGCCAAAAGCATTCGTTCGGGTGCTCGCTGCAGCGGTGTTCCACCTTAGTGCACTTCGTCGACGGCATCCGGGGGTGCGGCCGTTTACTAAAGTTTGCGACGAGCATTCGATCAGGATGTCGGGAATCTTGTTGAATTGCCCGACTTGATATTGAAAAGAGTTTTCGATAATGAGACTAAAATGCGGGGTTTATAATTGTTAGGCATGCGATGTCTAAGGAATTCATTTGATTAGGCATGCGATGTCTAAGGAGGTTGCGGATTCCAACTGTTGTAGTTTTACACTTTCTTTTCTGCGACCGTAAGTGTAATATGTGATATTGCCGGTTTCGTTGCTATATGTCAACGACAATTGAGATGGGCATATTTACTTACGTTGATGACATGTGATGTTATGTGTTGCTGGATATGTTATATGGATCGTCGTGTTTGAATAGCCGGGTTTTTTTTATGTGAGATGAGTGTTTTTCTTTTTCATTCATGTAAAATTCATTGTATGTAATATTCTTTTATTGGGGCACTTTCGGGCTGAGGATGATGTCACCATTGTATATTATTTACTTTTCCGCATTAGGATAGACCCAAGGCGGGGAGCACAAGTAACCTGGTTTTAGGGTCCAGTGGGAGACCATCTCGAGGAGTCGAGTCCGGGTCTCCTAACTCTAGAATTGGTAGGGTTGCTTGCCGCTCTCGTAGGGGTCTAGGGGTGTAGGATTGGCTATTCATCACGACCGTGGAATCTGTGTTTTATACAGGCTCAAAATAAAACACGGACGTCCTAGTATATCCAATATTTCATATGATGTTTTCTGCTGCGTTATCTGTGATGTGATCATGTGATATGTTCAGATAGATATTGTATATAGTATATATGATATATTATATAAACGTTGCTTATGTTTTACACCCGCGCTAGCTCTGCCCCGCTCTGCCGTTAGTTACCTAACCTAACGGTGCAGACGGGACATCGAGGCGAATGCGGATGGCATAAACGTACGTTGTATTTATCTGTGATGTTTATGTGGACTTAAATGATGGGACATTCATTAATGAGATTAATGAAAGAAAATAAACCAAAAAGACGTTGTTGAATCGAATTTCAAAAATTAGGTAGCTCCAGTTGTTGCTTTGCATAGCGGTGTTCCTTGTAGAACATCCAGCATCTTATTCGATAAGGAAAGAGCCGAGATCCCTTCACCAGGAGTGACCTCTTTAGCAATAACTAGCAGATGCTACAACCTTCGGTTTATCTTTTGATTGCTTTTCTAGTTCTTTCTTTGCATAGTGGTATTGTGAATATCATGCACCTCATTCGACGAGGAAAGAGCCGAGATCCCTACACCGGGAGTGACCTCTTTAGCGAAACTAGCAAAAGCCTAAAAAACACTCCATTTAAAACCATTTGATTCCACAACGAGATCAAGTTCAAAGCGTTAAAGGTTTTCTTAAAAACCATCCGCAACCCTCCGTCATTTTAGGAAGTAGAGTACTTAGTATTCGTGCTGTGTTTGTTGACCACAGTTAAGGCACAGTGTACGGTAGCTAAGTGATGTCTTCCTATACCGCATATGATGCGATTAGTTAGGACAGTCGCGTGACTTTGTTGACCTTAGTTAAGGGTCATGTGGGTGGGTCTGATTAATCACGAAATGACGGGTAGAGCTTGACTAGTGCTTATGATTTGTTGACCATAGTTAAGGTCATAAGTGCTAGGGGTAAAAACCATTATCGGGAGTTTCAAGTGTTGAAATTTGCAATGAGATTGCATACCTTCTATATGATAGTTGGATCCTGATACCCACTGCGAGTAATTGTTACTCCTGGGAGAGTTTTGCACTTTACAATTAGCCGATCAAGTAGGTGTCTAGAAAGGTGTCAACGGGGTTACGCCCCTGGGAAAACGAGGTTTATTTTAATTAGGTCCATGCGAAAGCACGGGGAACCTCCCTCAAAGTACCGGCACTGGCCTGGATGAAAGATTGGCGAACTTGTAGAGTTTAATTAATCCTGGCTAGTCTTTCCTTTTAGGGTTTGAAGGAAGATTTGATAAAAACAGTGGGAGCCATCCTGATTAGATAAAATATATATAACCAATCTAATCTTGCAAGAGCGCACGCAGAGTGTTTTCTTCTCTCTCTCTCCAGGTAGTGACCATGTCACGCCTTAATCAAGATAATAATATGGATGTATTGACCGAACCTGCTTGTTATACTGAGCTGGGGAACGTTGGTCCCACTCCAACTTATAGTTGTTATAAGACTGAGCAGGTTTTAGGGGAATACAAGGATTCCCATGCCGCCCAAACGAAGAAAGTGCATGATGATGCATCTTCTTCGGGTGTGTTCATTACAAAGAACTGTTTCTCAGTATCCTCTACGTCCTGGGTATTAAATACCGGATCAAGATCCCATATATGTAATCTGTTATATGGGCTACAGATAGGTAGAGAACTGAGAACGGGTTATAAGTTTCAAGAGTTGAAAACGGTGCAATTGTTGCAGCCAAGATGTTGGCAGTTATCACAATGTATTACTAGAATACATTGATTCTAAACGAATGTTATTAGATACCGAACCTGATATACAACATCATATCAGTCTCTTTTTATTAAAGAAGGATATGATTTTATATTGTTGGGTAATGTTTTGCAAATTTCCTATATCAAGAGTTGATCGGTTCAGGCACGTTATCTAAAAGCATATACATTCTAAATCAAACCACAGTTCTTAACGTACAGAACACACACAAGAGGAAGAGTTCAGAAATGAAAGATTCCTACTTGAGGCATTGTAGACTAGGTCATATCAATGCGACCCGACTAGCTAAGTTACATTTAGATGCATATTTAAATCATTTTAAATTTACATCTTATGAAACTTGCCAGTCATGTCACAAAGATAAGATGACCATAGCTCCATTTACTGGAAACAGAGGAAGAGTTAGTGAACTCTTGGGACTGATACATAGTGATGTATGAAGGTCCCCAGTCTACATATGCCAGGATTGGTTTCTTTGTACTTCATTACATTCATTGATGATCTCTCTAGATTCAGACATATGTTCCTGTTGAAACACAAGTCCAAAACTTTTGAGATGATCACCGAATATAAGTTAGAAGTAGAGAACCAAAAACGGGTATAAGTATTATGTCCTTTGATGTGATCAGGGAGGAGAATAGTTGAGCACGGGATTGTTGGAGATAGTGCCCTCAGAGTCAATTATTGGATCACAGGCACATGATTGCAATGATTGAGGGAGGACCTATCCTGGTAGGACAGTCTTACTCAAGATGATAGTATGCTATCTGGTTTATCTTTATCATCGTGTAGTGCTTTAGGTGACCCTACAGGTCACTATTGCACGTTGATAGAGCCCTTAGGATTCTTGCTTGACGGCCAGCAGTATGATGGCGATCATATACGTGGGAGCTGGGGTCTATAAGCACGTCCTTAAAGTGGTCCCTAGTCGTGGGAGTTTCGAGACTGGGCATCGATACTCCATTAGTAGACTAGTGTATACAGTCGAGACCCCGACGAGGGGCGGTGGCCGGTGTCACAAGCCACTGGTGTCAGTTGGTTCACCTAAGATGTATACAGGTGCTCATTGGGTTATGAGTACACCGGACAGGACTCGCCGGGAACATGCTAGTTTGGATTATACCAGATGTTAGATAGCAGTTCCCTGGTGACATGTGTACAGGTTAGTTCATCGACCTGAGATCGTCATTTGTCTCGTGTGAGTTCCCACTGTGCTTTGATTACTACCTTACCACGGCTCAAAGGAGTCGTGCAAACAGGTTTTAGTTGGGTACAGTCCCGAGCCACATGGAGGCAGTGAGCGGATCTGCAGGGGTTCGTCTCTCCCGGTATTGGGGGTGAGGTCGCGCTGTGTCAAGGAGAGCCATTACACAAAGCCCTCGGCCGAGGCAGGAGATTTACTGGTAGGTATTCCAGTAGTATCTCAGGGTGTTCTGGGCTTCACTCCGACAAGACTTGTACCTCTTATGGGGGTCTGACTTTTACCAACCCCCTAGGCCCGCCATGCGATACTCATAGACGAACGGACCGGACTGTACGGATATTCTCACTGAGAGGCTCAGTATGGTGTCAGGATGAGTTCGCTCATCGACGTCCCTTTTGGTCAATAGCTGGTAGCCCGTCACGTATGGCTAATACCTCTGACGTGCTAGTGGTTAAATCCACAGCCATAGTATTGACGAGTCTTTAGAGTCCCCCACAAAAAGTTACTCAAGTTTCGGGCGAAACGCTGTAGAGACCGTATGGAGATATGGCAGGGTTCGATCAGATACGTGCGGTATTGCACGGATCGTGATCGGACGGTTTTTACTAGACGGCTTTGGCTTAAGCCGGATCCTAGTATTAGACAGTGTAGATTTTGTCTCTTTGCATTTGTGTTCAGTGGGAATACAAATACGGGCATGTATATGCAGTCGCGGGTTTTTCCTGTAATTTATTACGGGATCAGTTTTCTGAAGTTACCAGTTTGTATTCCGTTCCGGCCAGTTTCCCTTTGTTCCTTCACGGCCGGATTTTTCTGATGGAGGGAAGTTCGCAAATTAGCATTTATGGAAGGGATCTTTGTATTTGTGGCATTATGAAAGGTTAAGCATCTTTGCTTTTCATGATGGCTCTCTTTAATGAGATTAGATTAGATTTGAAATGGATTTGATATTGTTATCATTGCTTTTTGGATGTGGTCACCCCTTTGCTTTTACTACCATCACCTTCCTTCATGGTTTGGGTTTTTCTCTCCACCATTTTGATTCATAAGGGGCCGGCCACATTTGAGAGGAGAGATAGGTTCATTTGGATGAGGGAAATTTGTTCATCTCATTTTTCTTGCTACACAAATTCTAGCTCCACTTGAAAGTTCAATTCATTCTATTCCTCCATCACCATGGTTACTACATAAACCCCAAAAGAGACAAGTCACTACACTTGCCTACAGCATTCCTTGGACGCGTCGGCTAGCCAACTTCGCGCATGAGTTGCCTCGGTCCAAAGGTGGGAGCCCGTAAAAGAATCCGGCTACGTGGTGCCCTTTCCGACGAGGAGGTGACGGACGGAGATTCCGCGGGAGATCGGAGTGGAGACGAAGACCGAAGGACACGGATCGCTTGGTATATAACTTTCTACCCCATCTCTTGTTTGCTAGGATTAGGTTAATGGTTACGATCCGGATTTATTGTCCGCGGTAGCGCCGGTTTAAAGTTAAGAAAATTTTTATTCCGCATTTTGGCCTCGAGTAGACGGCCGGGGCGCTGCCGTGGCACAACATGGTATCAGAGCCACTCCATTAACCTAGTCTAGCTTGGTCTAACATATTTACAAGTTCGATCGAACTGATTTTCCGAAAACCCGATATCATGCACATCAGTTTTCTGTCGAATTGTTTTTTGGTCCAAAAATTTTTCAGTACATTGCAGAAAGATGTGCAGGAAATTCTAAGTATTCTGTGAAAAATTGATTGCGTGACGTCACCTTATCACCGCGGAACCGCGGCCAAACCCACGCATTTGCCGCGGTTCCGCCGCGACTTTGACTGTTCACTGCCTCAATTTTTTACAGTGGGCTTATTTGTTGAAAATGGGGTTTTTGGAATATTCTTTTTGGGCCCAGATTTTCTGTGAGTGCTACAGTAGTGCTTGGGGCCCACTTCGATAAATTTGATCGATCGGATATTTTAAACATGCTAGTTCATAGTATTTACATTATATCTGCGACCGTGAATGTCACTTGATCGGTAAATCCAGTCTAACTGCTATAGCCCGGTTAGACGGATTTGCGAACGTGACATTCACGTTGATGTTTTGTGTTTGTGCTATGATTATGCAGATTAGTCGTGGGGGATAGCCTGGATGCAATGTTAGTACAGTTTTGTTGTATTATGTACATTTGATATTGCGGGGCGAGCGTCCGACATATGGACTGCCTTCACTGCCTCATTGTATATTATTCTTTTGGTGCACGACCGGGTCGAGGTCGATGTACCCATTGTATGTATATTTTACATTCTGTACTAGGATTACCCCAAGGAGGGGTGCACGGATAGCCGGGTTCTAGAGGGCAACAAGCCCGCATCTCATGGCATTGAGACGGAGGGGGCTTCACTCTAGAATTGGCGGGCTATTCGCCGCACTCGTAGGGGGTACAGGTTGACCCAGGAGGGGTGCCCAAGTTACCGGATTCCGTGAAGTGCTGGGTGGTCCATTCACATTGCTGAAGGGGGCTGCCTCGCTTCAGGTTTTGGCGAGTAACTTGCCGCGCCCGTAGGGGTCTAGGATTTCATTGCACAGCCTATCCACACGACCAGGGGAACGTCGGGTTTCAGCAGCGGCTCTGTGAAACCCGGGGATCCCAGATATCTGTTTTGTTCTGTGATGCTGGTTACTTTTCTGTGATGTTGCATTTTATCACGCCTAGAGCGAATATTATATATTGATATATATACTAGTAGATGTTGTATATGTTTTGCATCCGCGCTAGTCCAGTCCCCGCTCTGTCGTTAGTTAAGTAACCTAACGGGTGATGACGAGACCCAGTGGCGAATGCGGATGGCATATACGTACGTCATTATTATCGTTCTTTGTGGTGTGATCAATTGATGGGACTGCGTTGATTCGGACAATGCAAGTTAAAAACAAACCTATTCTGATGTTGTTGGAACATTTTTCAGAAAGCTATTATGGCAAGGACGTTCACTTTTGTTTTGCACAGTGGTATTCAGTTGGAATATCCTGCTCCTCAGTCGATGAGGCAAGGGCCGAGATCCCTTCACCGGGAGTGACCCCTTGGACAGAAGTTTGCGTCAGGGCAATAACTTCACTATAGCCGATTATTTTTTGCTTTGCATCGTGGTATTCAGTTGGAATATCCTGCACCTCATTCTACGGGGAAAGAGCCGAGATCCCTTCACCGGGAGTGACCTCTTTAGCAAAGGTTTTCGCCACTATATTTTTATAAAAAGCTATGCAGTTGCTTCAACAATATCAAGTTCATTACGTTAAAGGTTTTTCGCCAAAAACCAGCCGTAGCCCTCCGTCATTTCTTACGGGTATTATTTAGTATTCGTGCTGCGTTTGTTGACCTAGTCAAGACGTAGTGTTCGGTAGCTAAGTGGTACTTGTTTGTTGCATAAGTGGGATTGGTTAGAACAGTCGTTCGGCCTTGTTGACCTAGTCAAGGGCACGTACAGGTGGGTTTAACGCAATCCAGAATATTGACGGGTTGAACTTGACTGGCGGTTTATGGTTTGTTGACCTAGTCAAGTTCATAAGCCGCTTGGGGTAAAAAAATCACATCGGGAGTTTCTAAAGAAACTGAAACTTGCCAGGCATGCGCATACCTTCTGGAGTGTGGCGACGTGAGTGGATTCCGTCACGTTGTCATGCGATGATAGTTGGATCCCGATTCCAACTGATGAGTTGGTTTACTCCTCGGGTGATCCCGACTAATTCTTCTTTCAGGTTTGGAGAAGAATTTGACGGTACAGTGGGAGGTTTCCTGATTAGATAAAGTGACAACCATTCTGATCTAGGATAAAGTGCACGCTGAGTGTTTCTTTTCTTTCTCTCTTTGGCAGCGACCATTGACCCGACCCTAGACTATGACTCAGTGACCAAGATTAACCGAACCTTCTTATAAGACTGGATTTTGGATTGTTAGAGTTGCAAACCTCATTGCCACTCCTACTTTTACCCTTTTCTCCAGAACACCCCGTATTACTACGAACGTCCACTTCCATTGGACGAAACCATCGTATGGTTATATACGAACTCGAAGGAATTTATTCGAGGATAGTTTCCGGTTCTGGAGAAAACGAATAGGATTATTCAGTTGTCTTTTCCTTTCACCTTCTCTCGCATTGCGAGTGTTCCTAGGATCAGGACAGTACACCTATTACGCAAATTGGATAATCTTCTTCCAAACCATAGACAGGTGCCGACCGGTAGGGAATGAAGAAAACCAATTAGCCTAAACGGTGTACAGAAGGTATTAAGTTAAGACAAAGAAAGGGATTAGAAGGAGGGCAAAGTAAATTGCGACCGATATTCACGACAAAACCAAGTATTTCATTACCACTCCCACTTCACCTTTGTATTTCTCCAGGACACTCCGTATCACTACGAAGATCCACGGTTTATTGGATACTCCATCGTATGGTTATATACGAACTCGAAAGGAACTTGTTGCAGTTCGGAGATGGATTCTGGTTCAGGAGAAATAGGAATAAGATTTATTCGGTTGTCTTTTATCTTCACCTTCTCTCGCATTGCGAGTGCTCCTAGGATTAGGACAGTACACCCATTATGCTTATTGGAAAGTCTTCTTCCAAACCATCGGCTGGTGCCGAACGGTAATGAAGGAAGAAAACCATTTAGTCTAAAGGGTGTGCAGAAGGTAATGACTAAAGACATATAAAGGGATTTAGAGAGAGGCAAAGGGACTTAAGGTTACAGTTGTGAATATGGATAATGGAAGAGGCATTACTATGAATACCCGGATACCCCAACGAAATATTTCAATGTTTCAGTTTCACTGTGTACTGTTAAAAGAAAACTGATTTCCCAATTAGACACTTGCTCCAGGGTATGTATTTACCAGGTTTGATTCTCATATCTGTATGGTTTTAAAGAAGATGAGTGGGAGTAAGTTATTGGGAATTAGGTGATCATCCTAATTATATCGGAATTCGTCGTAATTGGTGATATTTGAGGAAGTCACATGGGTTGTTTGCCGATCGGCAAATATTTGGTTTTGAATATCCGTTGCTATGCACCAATTTCAAATTGATATATTTGTACGTCTATTTTTATAGAGTGAGATATACCTTTTTGAAATTATGTCGATGACATTTACCTATATCAGTGGATGGTTAGGTAAGGAGCATTAAACAGCGGTATAATTCTTCTTAACCATAAGTACAGTTTTCAACCTACGACACATGGGGAATGAGTTATTAGACTCAGGGGGCTTATACAGAGTATTGTATGTTGTCCAGTGTCCATTTGGACAAAGGGGTTGGTACTCGTACTATATTCTGTTTACTTATGACTTCTCTAGTTTTTAGACAGGTGTTTCGTACAAACACAGGGTCCAAGATTTGAGAAATTATAGGTATATGGATAAAGTAGAGAACCAGGTGTTGCAAGTATCGGGATTCTTCAAGGTAATCGATGATGTAGATACTTGTGTATGGTGTTCAGTTGATAGTAATGATTGAGAGAACTTGCTTCTCTTTCAGGTTACTTATAATTGGAAGCATTCCTAAGTTGAGTAATGTTGATCGGCCTCTTTCCATTTAGTTGACATGCACTGGAGACAGCTGCATGATTTGAATCTGGTTCAATTAAATTAGTGCCTCTATTTATGTATTGGATATAGAACAGTTCATATCTTCACATTGTTAAGGTACGGGGAGTTGTCCAGCTTATGCTTAAAACCAGACTCTGGACAACTCAAGGCACGTTTCTGTAATGGCTGTTTGTGGGTTGACCCAGGCTATGACGAGGGTTGATTTTCTACCATCTGGAAGATCAATAGTGATATTGTTCTTGACTCACTACAATTTTAAAAGAAATGGATTTTTTTCAGAAAAACAGTAGTGGGAGTATGTTAGAACTGGAAGTGATTCCAGAACCGCAGATGATTACTGAAGATTTGATAAGAACCTAAAGATTCAATCTAGTATGACATTCCATTGGCCACTCCGCAGATATGGTGGGAAACCTCAAGCGCTCGAGAGGTACTTCGGTATGCTCAAAGACGGTAGCAGGGAGGTTCTTGTTTACCCAGACTTGACGCTACTGTTGTTCCAGACTATGAGACCCGGCAGGAGGATGAGTATAGCGTCATTCTGAACTGGCTTCAGAAGGGTACGTGTATATGACTCTGCCAGAGGGTTGTCGTAGTCAGCAATGGAAGCATGGTGGACAAGTGGCTTATGTCTATTTATAGACTAAAGCAGATATAGCGGAGATAGATCATCTATTTCTGATGTGACAGTCATAGGTTTGACTTCATCAGAATAGGGGATGGATCTGTTAAGAAGGTAGTAGAGTGTGATTTCCTGGTATTTGGATGACATACACAGAGTAGGAAGTGAAATTCCTATAGTACGGTCGGTTGTACTTTGGTTGTCACACAGAGGTTTCTCCACATAGGACTTCGATATTATATCAGACATTCTGGTTACTAGATCTATGGTTTTAGATCTAGATTTGGGTGGTTTCCCAATCTGGGTACTTTGACAGCATTCTAAGAGTATTTAGAATGGACGACTCCTGGCATGGTAGTATACCTGCAGGTGATGGAGTCACCCTCTCTAAAGGTGTCTTATAGACTAAAGGGGAGAGGGACGTGCATGATTGGCAGATCACTTGCTTAGGCAATTGAGTCAATCATGAGATGTCAAGTACCACACCAGATGTTGTTCTTGCAGTAGATGCAATAAGTTGATATTGATCCAATCCCGGAGAAACAATCGAAAGCAGTTTTAGAACATAAGTGGATGTTCTAGGGATTTGATAACGGCAGCCTCCTTTAGGAGACAGTTATCATTCCAGGCTTCCAAGGTGACCTGGATGACAGAGTGGGTGTCAGAGTTATAGTTTTCCCTCTGACGAGGGGCGGTATTTTGGACATGTGGTCCAAGTGGATACTGAGGGAAGGACGGCGCAGGATACTGATTAAGTTCAGTTGACGATACAGTCTAAGAAGTTTGGATTTGGAGTTCATTTATGAGTTAGGTCCCATCAGACATCCAGACACATTCTAAGACACGTATTGCTCATTTCGGGAGATGGCTTTCTCCGCGAACTTGAGATATAGAGAGACATAGAAAGAAACATCACAGCGGATCCACTCACTGAGGCTATTTCTCGAACGCAATAGTTTCGCAAACCAGCTTTGTGAGACTGACTAGTAGAGGAGTTGGGTGTTCGGTATCACACGGTCTGTGAGTATGCGACATCGCAATAATTAGCCTTGAGTGCAAGTGGGAGATTGTTGGAGATAGTGCCCTCAGAGTTAATTATTGCATCATAGGCACGTGATTGCAATGATTGAGGGAGGACCTATCCCGGCAGGACAGTCTTATTCAAGATGATAGTATGCTATCTGGTTTATCTTTATCATCGTGTACTGCTTTAGATGACCCTACAGGTCACTATTGCACGTTGATAGAGCCCTTAGGATTCTTGCTTGACGGCCAGCAGTATGATGGCGATCATATACGTGGGAGCTGGGGTCTATAAGCACATCCTTAAAGTGGTCCCTAGTCGTGGGAGTTTCGAGACTGGGCATCGATACTCCATTATTAAACTAGTGTATACAGTCGAGACCCCGACGAGGGGCGGTGGCCGGTCTCACAAGCCACTGGTGTCAGTTGGTTCACCTAAGATGTATACAGGTGCTCATTGGGTTATGAGTACACCGGACAGGACTCGCCGGGAACATGCTAGTTGGGATTATACCAGACGTCAGATAGCAGTTCCCTGGTGACATGTGTACAGGTTAGTGCATTGACCTGAGATCGTCATTGGTCTCGTGTGAGTTCCCACTGTGCTTTGATTACTACCCTACCACGGCTCAATGGAGTCGTGCAAACAGGTTTTAGTTGGGTACAGTCCCGAGCCACATGGAGGCAGTGAGCGGATCTGCAGGGGTTCGTCTCTCCCGGTATTGGGGGTGAGGTCGCGCTGTGTCTAGGAGAGCCATTACACAAAGCCCTCGGCCGAGGCAGGAGATTTACTGGTAGGTATTCCCATAGTATCTCAGGGTGTTCTGGGCTTCACTCCGACACGACTTGTACCGCTTATGGGGGTCTGACCTTACCAACCCCCTAGGCCCTCCATGCGATACTCATAGACGAACGGACCGGACTGTACGGATATTGTCACTGACAGGCTCAGTAGGGTGTCAGGATGAGTTCGCTCATCGACGTCCCTTTTGGTCAATAGCTGGTAGCCCGTCACGTATGGCTAATACCTCTGACGTGCTAGTGGTTAAATCCACAGCCATTGTATTGACGAGTCTTTAGAGTCCCCCACAAACAGTTACTCAAGTTTCGGGCGAAACGCTGTAGAGGCCGTATGGAGATATGGCAAGGTTCGATCAGATACGTGCGGTATTGCACGGATCGTGATCGGACGGTTTTTACTAGCCGGCTTTGGCTTAAGCCGGATCCTAGTATTAGACAGTGTAGATTTTGTCTCTTTGCATTTGTGTTTAGTGGGAATAAAAATGCGGGCATGTATATGCAGTCGCGGGGTTTTCCTGTAATTTATTACGGGATCAGTTTTCTGAAGTTACTAGTTTGTATTCCGTTCCGGCCAGTTTCCCTTTGTTCCTTCACGGCCGGATTTTTCTGATGGAGGGGCTAATTTGCAAGTTCGCAAATTAGCATTTATGGAGGGGATCTTTGTATTTGTGGCATTATGAAATGTTAAGCATCTTTGCTTTTCATGATGGCTTGCTTTAATGAGATTAGATTAGATCTGAAATGGATTTGATATTGTTATCATTGCTTTTTGGATGTGGTCACCCCTTTGCTTTTACTACCATCACCTTCCGTCATGGTTTGGGTTTTTCTCTCCACCATTTTGATTCATAAGGGGCCGACCACATTTGAAAGGAGAGATAGGTTCATTTGGATGAGGGAAATTTGTTCATCTCATTTTTCTTGCTACACAAATTCTAGCTCCACTTGAAAGTTCAATTCATTCTATTCCTCCATCACCATGGCAACTACATAAACCCCAAAAGAGATAAGTCACTACACTTGCCTAGAGCATTCCTTGGACGCGTCGGCTAGCCAACTTCGCGCCTGAGTTGCCTCGGTCCAAAGGTGGGAGCCCGTAAAAGAATCCGGCTACGTAGTGCCCTTTCCGATGAGGAGGTGACGGACGGAGATTCCGCGGGAGATCGGAGTGGAGACGAAGACCGAAGGACACGGATCGCTTGGTATATAACTTTCTACCCCATCTCTTGTTTGCTAGGATTAGGTTAATGGTTACGATCCGTATTTATTGTCCGCAGTAGTGCCGGTTTAAAGTTAAGAAAATTTTTATTCCGCATTTTGGCCTCGAGTAGACGGCCGTGGCGCTGCCGTGGCACAACAGGGATTCCTGGACTATTCTAAAGGAGAATGGGATTCTCTCTCAGCATTACTCCTCCGTATACACCACAGCACGTCGGTATGTCGGGGCGGAGCAATCACACCCTATGAGATATGGTGCGCTCTATGATGAGTACTACTGAGTTTCCTATTTCCTTTTAGGAGTTATGCACTTGTGAAGTTGCACACCTATTGAATAGGGTTCCGATCAAATCTGTTGACTACCACTTCATATGAGATGTGGAAAGGGAAGAGCCCATATCTTATGTTTGTTAAGATTTGGGGTTGTCCAGCCTATGTCTAAAAGCATAATCCGGACAAACTCCAGGCAAAGTCAGTTCTGTAGAATTTTGTTGGATATCCCAAGCATACGCAAGGGAATATCTTCTACCAAACCGAGGAACAAAAGATGTTTTGTTTTTCAATATGCCACCTTTGTGAAAGGGAATTTCTTGTGAAGAAATTAATGCTCATAAGGTAGAACTGGAAAGAGTTCCAGCTATATAAATTGCAGCTGATGATTTGGTAGAACCAAAAGATTCAATAGTAACCAACGAACCTCAGCCTCTCCGCCGATCTAGTAGGGCTCCTCACCCACCTAAGAGATACTTCGAGTTTCTCTATGACATTGGGAGCGAGGAATGCATCATGAGATGATGACCCAACTAGTTTCGAGCTGGCCATCAGGAGTGGGACTCTGTAAGAATGGCTGGATGCTTAACGATCTGAGATGGAATCCTTATACACCTACAAAGTATGGACTTTGGTTGCCTTATCTGAAGGGTTAAATCCCCATCAAGAGCAAGTATATCTTGAGAAGATTACTTGGTGTAGATGGAAAAGTTGAGACTTTCAAAGCTAGACTTGTTAATGGTTTTCGTCGTCGACCAGGCGTGGATAATGATGAAACCTTTTCCAGTGGCTGTGCTTAAGTCCATCCAGATCCTACTTGCCACGGCTACATACCATGACTACGATATCTGGCGGTTGGGTGTCATGACTGCTTTTCTAAATATTGATTTAGAAGAGAGCGTCTATAAGTACACAGCTAGAGGGCTTCGTAAACAGTGGGAGCGGAGGAAACGTGTGTAAGTTGCTTTACAGGATAAAGCAGGCATCGCGGAGTTGAAACGTCTGTTTTGATGTGGTAGTCAAAGTGTTTGACTTCATCAAAATGGTAGATGAACCTTGTACATACAAAAAGGTAGTAGAGAGTAAGCTGGTCATCCTCGTATTGTACGTGGACAACATACTCTTGATAGGAAAAGAGTTTCCTATGCTACGCACGGCCAATCTCCTCTTATCACAAGGATTCTCCAAATAGGATCAAAATGATACCTCCTAAATCCTGGGTTATGGATCTATGCGATAGATCTAAATGGATATTAGGATTCTCGCTAGGTGTAGTGAGATGGTATCAATTGATCCTGGGGAAAATCACTGGAAAAGTTCCAGGGTGATAAGGACGACTGAATGTCAGTCGCAGGCATTGTCTTTACCCTCAGTGGAGGGACGGTATGTTGGAAGAGTTCCAAGAGAGATACCGTGGCAAACTAGACGATAAAGGCTGGTGACATCGCTATCAAAGATACTACCAAAGATACTACCAAAGAGGATGTTTGGGTGTATATTAGTTCATGAGATGAACTAGGTTCCTACCATTGTGTGACAATGGAAGTGTGCACTTGACCCAGGAACCACGGTCCCATCAGTGACCCAGAAATATTCCAAGGCAGTATCACCTGATCATGGAGATAGTTGATCTCCAGGGTGATCGAGGTTAGGAGAGTAGACTCAGAGGACAACACGGCGGATCCACTCACAAAGGCTTTTTCACAGAGAGAGACTTATATGGGATGGTTGAGAATGAGATACTGCAACCATTGCTACAGATGGCCCTAGTGCAAGTGGGAGATTGTTAGTTATATGTATGCCCTAGAGGCCATTACTGTACATGAGATGTATATTGTAGTGGATGCTGGGACATATATAGTTAGGACTTTCTTGCTCGACATGATAGTACGCTATCTGGTTGCTCTTTATCTTAACATGTATACTTATTGTCTCTCTGTTACATGTTGATAAAGCCCTTAGGATGTGTACTCGACTTCCAGGACTATGATGTAGATCATACTAGTGGGGCCTGAGTAGTCCATGAGTACATCCTTCAATGTTCCTAGTCATAGGAATATCGAGACGAGGCATCGATATTCCAGAGTAGACTAGCGTATATCTTCTCGACCCATGTGATGGGCGATGGATGATCCCATATCCATTGGTGTTTGACATCAGAGACGGTATGCGGGTGCTCGGTGGAGACTGGGTACACTGGATGGACTCGCCGAGAACTCCGAGATGGTATTATACCTCACGTCAGATGGCAGTTCTCTGGTGACACTGGTACAGCTTAGTCTGTTGACCCGAGATCGGCATAGAGTCTTGTGTGTCTCGCACTGTGCTTTGATTTCTACCCTACCACGGCTCTACTGAGTCGTGCAAACATGTGGGTTTTGGGTACAGTCCCGATTCACATGGAGGCAATGAGCGATAGGAGGGGATTCGTCTCTCCCGGTATTGGGAGTTGATGTTGCGGTATGCTCGACTGGCCATAACTGGAAATCCATGGCCAGGGTTGCAGTGATTTACTGGTAAGAGTTATCAGTAGTTTCACGCTTGTTATGGACCTTACATCGGCATGACTTATCAAGCTGCTGGGGTCTGACGTTTACCACCCCTAGGCGAGATATGCGACATATCAGACGAACAGACCGGACTGTGTGGTAAGTGTTACTGATTGGATTCGCAGGAGTGTGAGCAGGCTTGCTCGTTGATCTTCTGATCGCTCAATAACCGGGTGGCCGTTATGTTTAGCAGACCGCTTGCGGCTTGTTGGTGATTGATATGATCACCACCTACTGCCAGCGTATTGACGAATCTTTAGAGTCCTACACAGAGGTTTCCTGGCTTAAGAAAAACGAAATAGGAGCGCATATGAGATTTGTGCGGGACTGAGAATAATACCAGTATGTGATACTGTATTCTATTCTCACGATTTGTATCATCGGACGATTATATGAGATATAGCCGGGTTACCGAATCAAGTGTTGATTCGATACATTGATACACTAGATATTAGTCGGTTATATGCAATATGACCGGATCATTAAATCAAGTGTTGATTTAATAATTTAATGTATAATTATATATTTGATATATTACTTTACATTAACTAGTATTGGTTCACTTAAGATTGATTTTCTCACTTGATGTGCATAAGTTGTATATGTGATATATTTTTGTGCACTAGATTGTATCATGTTTGATGATACATGCAAACTTGGGTGTGTGTATGACTTACACCATATTTAAGATAATGGTTTTGGATTTTTATTTCTTTTGGTAAAACAAAATGGTGGCCTTCTTTGTCTTTGCTTGAAGCTTTCAAGCATCTTTGACAAAGTCCACTAATTTTGTTTTGCATAAGATTTTCATTAACCTAACCATTAAATCAAACTATGGTTTAGTCTCTACAAAGGTAAACTCACCCATGGTTGCAATATGATAGACTTCACTTGATTATTCTTTTGTCATAATTCATTATTCATTTCTTATTCTTTTCTTCTTCTTCTTCGTCTTCAAGAAGAAGAAAGCTTGCTAGAAAAATTTTCAAGTGAAGATTTAGAGTGAGAAATCCAAATCTAAAGTGAACCCACCTCCTAATTCATCATCCTCTACTACTTGCCATTTAGTTTAGGGTGTTCTCTTCACAAAGTTCTTGACCTAGTGAAGATGGAGCTTGAGTTTGAGTCTCCTCGACGTAGATCATCTTCGGCCTCGAAGTCAACGACCTAGCCCGCTCATTTCTCCGAAGAAACCATCGCTAGAGTCCGGGATCCCGATGATCGCAGCGAAGGAACGTCAACACGGAGATTTAGAAGTGAAGGACCGGATCTACAAAGATTGTAATCTCTTTCACTTGTAGTTAAAGAGTTTAACTTGCTAGTTTTCGCATAATCTCTAGTATACGATCTTGGTTAGGGTTGTTCGGCACGGCTATTTTTTTTAATCTGGCATGGTTGATGCCTTATAGAACCATATTAGAGTGCCTAGGAACCCTACAAAATGATCAGTAATATCCTCAAATAAAAATCCTGGTCCAGCTATATATAGTGTAATACTACCTGCTTGTATCAGTGCCTCAGATAGCAACATATCAGATATATGATGTATGAATGCATTACGAATGGAAATAGAATATATCATGAGTGAGACAACTGTTTTCTTTAATCAATGAGCTTTCTATATGTATGTCAATCACGTATAATCAATGAATGCAACAGAGAAATCAGTGTCAAGCATCGACAAAAAACATAAGTCTCAGTATCTCAGTATCAAATCTCAATATCTCAAATATCAAATCAAGTCTCAAATATCGATAACTCAGGCATCCGTATCATTTGCGGGATAGGCCCGCGGGCTCCGGTAGAATGGATCAGCCCAAATCATCAATCTCACGGCCACGAACGGTATCCTCGGGATATCCACCGCAACAAGTAAAATCACCGGTAGGTAGTTTGCCCCTGCCGGGCTCATCGTCTACTACTCGAACTTTTTTCCCCGGGTGTCACGACCTAAAATTTGGCCCGTGATCGGCACTTAACCACGTAACGTCTACAGGCGTAACGCGACTAAGTAAGACGAAAACCAGAAATCAAACCAGTAAAAGTATAGAGTGTTTAAAACATTTGTTAAACTGTTAAGAAAACCTCAATTAGATAATCACCAAGATAACAATATACGACGCCGTAGCGAAGAAAAGAGCAACAAGTGGAGAACATCACACATGATAAGAACTGCATAAGTAAAGTCTGCTCACAACGAGCTCGACACCAGAGTACAAAATAATATACATCATCGTCCTCACAACTGGTCTCTAAGTCAATACATAAGTAGTAGATGGAGAGTAATAGATACAACGATGTACATAACTGAAAAATAAACAGATACCGCACAAAACCCACCTATCAGGAAAAGAGCTAGTACACCAACTTTAGGGTATCTGTGTCAAAAGATGCTAGAAAGCAGCCTGCCGCGACTACTCCGAAGTGCAACCTGCAAACACTGTGGCACAACGGGGGTGAGTTGCCAACTCGTGAATAGTAGATAACATATAAAGGTAATCGCGAGTATGCACGTGCTGCGATACTCTAACCTATGCCAACAGATAACATCTATATGATGAACTATATGAGCAGAAATCATGCATCAAGTACGATCTAACAACATCTCTAAATGATAAGTCGGGTGTGCAATAATCGTGCAAAGCAAATGCAATCTAATAGCATCTATATAGGATGAGCAGGGTATGCAATAATCGTGCATAGCAAATGCAATCTAATAGCATCTATATTGGATGAGCTGGGTATGCAATAATCGTGCATAGCAAATGTATTCTAATAACATCTATATAGGATGAGCAGGGTATGCAATAATCGTGCATATCAAATGCAATCTAATAACATCTATATAGGATGAGCATGGTATGAAATAATCGTGCATAGCAAATGCAATCTAATAACATCTATATAGGATGAGCAGGGTATGCAATAATCGTGCGTAGCAAATGCAATCTAATACCATCTATATAGGATGAGCAGGGTATGCAATAATCGTGCGTAGCAAATGGAATCTAATACCATCTATATAGGATGAGCAGGGTATGCAATAATCATGCACAGCAAATGGAATCTAATAACATCTATATAGGATGAGCAGGGTATGCAATAATCGTGCATAGCAAATACAATCTAATAACATCTATATAGGATGAGCAGGGTATGCAATAATCGTGCATAGCAAATGTACTCTATCAGGTACAACAGATACATGATGAGATATAAAATACTGAATGCTGAGCATGGGAATAATAATATCTACACGGAATATCAACGTGGAAAATAATCGGTGTCTATCCATATGCCCAAATCCTGTAAATCTTATAGAATCATGGGTGCCTAGCATCGGCACACTAAAATATCATGAATCATCGTGTCTAGCATCGACACGCAAATCCTCAAGTATCGGGCTCCGTCTGCGGAATCGACCCTCGGCCCCGGCAGTACGGATCGGCCCGTATCCATCTCTCATCACTGGTCAGTATCCTCCGGATAACCTCCTTGTCTAACCAATCACCGGTAGGTAGTAGTCCCTCCGCCGGGCTCACCGTCTAACAATACGAGTCTTCTTGCCCCGGGGTACCGTACGGGTCCACCATGTACCCGCAATCGGTGCCTACCGCTCCTCGAATCGGTTATACTCACACAAGCTCTCTGGAACCGAGAAAACTCATGGTGGACGCACTGAAATATCATATCAAAGGTAACCGGGTTTTTAAAAGAATTACATATTCTCTTTTGAAATATCCACGGTTCCCAAATCCAGAAATATCATGGAAGCAACATATCTTAATGCGTAAATCCATGCAAGTATAAAGATATCACTATATGTGTGCACTGGTATGAATATACAGTGTGCATGTGCGCAGGTATGAAGATATCAATATATGTGTGCACTGGTATGAATATACAGTATGCATGTGCGCAGGTATGAATATATCAATATATGTGTGCACTGGTATGAATATACAGTGTGCATGTGCGCATGTATGAAGATATCAATATATGTGTGCACTGGTATGAATATACAGCGTGCATGTGCGCAGGTATGAAGATATCAATATATATGTGCACTGGTATGAATATACAGCGTGCATGTGCGCAGGTATGAAGATATCAATATATATACACAGTGCATGTGCGCAGGTATGAAGATATCAATATATGTGTGCACTGGTATGAATATAAAGTGTGCATGTGCGCAGGTATGAAGATATCAATATATGTGTGCACTGATATGAATATACAGTGTGCATGTGCGCAGGTATGAACATATCAATAGATGTGTGCACTGGTATGAATATACAGTGTGCATGTGCGCAGATATGAAAATATCAATATATGTGTTCACTGGTATGAATATACAGTGTGCATGTGCGCAGGTACGAAAATATCAATATATGTGTGCACTGGTATAAATATACAGTGTGCATGTGCGCATGTATGAAAATATCAATATATATCAATATGCGACAAGTCATGACAATCATCAATGGTGCAGCTATCAAACGATCTGTATAATGCGTAGCAATCCTATAGTGCGAGTGTCATGGCAATCACTAATGGTATGAGTGTAACATACA
This sequence comes from Agapanthus africanus, assembly GCA_030015575.1. Classification (NCBI taxonomy): domain Eukaryota; kingdom Viridiplantae; phylum Streptophyta; class Magnoliopsida; order Asparagales; family Amaryllidaceae; genus Agapanthus; species Agapanthus africanus. The sequence continues at coordinate 200,550,571 of JASDDO010000006.1, forward strand.
AATCGTGCTCGTGCAGCTTTAACCGTTAGTGACAGTGCAGTGTTCTATACAACCATTTCTATATGCAACAAGAAGGTATGCTACTAGTCCATATGAACATCTACGACTAAATATCCTAACACACCATGACGCTTAACACCATACGGGCGATTTCCTAGTAGATGTTAAATCTACTCACCTGGTCATGCGCTACTCGTAGCCGACCACCTGCTTCCCTTTCTTTGCTTCGTCCGACGTACTCTCCTGCGAACCTAGAATTCACACAAGGAAAATCCACTTAAGCAAATATCTCGCAAAACGCGATATTGAAGTCAAACGATACACTCGCGTCGTGAACTAAACGCGCTTGTGTACGATACGCTAAAACGTGTGTATGCGGGTCTAAAACTATCCCGACACGCCGCGACACGCTGGATCACAGAACCCACTCACGTATCGCGTGTATCTCATGAACTAAACGTACTAGAAAAAAGATATATCGTCCCAGATTCTACCCAGGTGAGAAACTCACAAAATTTCACATACCACAGGCCTCAAATTCATAGCAGACTCCTACCCACACAAACCCAAACCCAGGATTCCCCTATCTGGCCGCAAATTGCGGCCATAACTAATAAAACGACAGCCAAACAGTAAAATTTGGGGTTCGTGCTTGGTGTGTGTGGTCTAGGTCCAGTATACATGCTCCAGTTTTACCAGATTTTATCTAAAACAAACGGGTCTATAGCAGATCACAGAAAGGTGAAATTCCAAATTAAAACCCTAAATTTTGCACAAAAAGGAAATCTAGGGTATTTTTGTGAAATCCGGGGTTTACCTAGGTTTAAGTGGCCCTAATAACACTTAACTAAGTTAGTCTAACCATCACCAACATCACTTAACCAAAAATCTACACAAATCACCATTACAAGGATAAAATCTCACTTTTATCTCAAACCGAAGCTAATTCTACACAAACTTAGCAAACAAGGAAGTAGGTTTAAGAATTATACCCCAAAAGACCCTAGGAAGCAGGAGGATGGAGAAGAAGAGGAAGAAGGGCTACTGATGCTGCTGGGGGCTCCTGCAGCTGCCTGCTACAGCTGATGCTGCCGCCAGATGCTGCTGATGCTGATGCTGTTGTGGCTGCTTGCTGCTGATGGTGGGGCTGCTGCTGATGTTTCTGCAGCTGCTGCTTCTGATGTTGCTGCTGGTGTTGTATTGTGTGTGTGTATGGGAAAATGAGAGAAGTGAGAACAATAGAAATGAGAGTGTACAAGTCAAAGACCCACCTCTCTCTCTCTCTTCATTAAATGAAGCATGGCAAGGCTATCATGCCCCATTCTCACTCTCTCTCTCTCACCAAGTCAACCAATTTCAAATGATTTCCCATAAAAAAAAACTTAAATAAAAACCCAAATAACTTAATTCAAATATTATTAGCTTAAGGAAAAATGGTTAGTTCACCATGGTTGCTAGTCATGGCCTAACCCCATTTTAACCCTAGTTTACATGCACAAGTGTGTGCAAGCCTAGAAAAATTCTAATAAAATACTCATTAAATAGAATAAAATATTTGAAACACAATTCGGTAAACTTTTTATTAAAAACCATATATTAAAATATAATTAACCACTAAACACATCCTAAGGTGTTACAACGGGTACCATACCGGGTCCACCATGTACCCGCAGACGGTTCATCCAACTCGTCGAATCGGGTCTCGAAAACTATCTCAGAACCGAGAAAACATCATGGTAGAAACTACTCATCATATCAAGGAAAACCACATTTTTTCTCTTTAAATTGGTACATCGGTTTACAAAACTTTCACATGCGGTTTCCAAATCCAGAAAATATCAAGAAGAATCCGAAATCATCAAGTCACCATGTCAATAACAATGAAAACCAGCATAAATCTCCATAATACCATATAACCAATGAATATATGGATGCATCTGATATCATGCAATAATTAAACTAGCATATGAAGGCTATAACATGTGGCAACTATCAGTTAGCAAGCTATGTCACTGAAATAGTATTTTCTAAAGTGTACATGACATGTCAATTACCGATGATTATGTGTGTGAGCCGGCAAGTAAGTGTATGTGGAACATACGCATCATCGGTAATGGTGATGGTGTCTTGACAGCATGGTTCATAATCACTAAGTACACAATTGTAACGTTTCAGAAATCGTTTTGCGAATTTTTCCGTTTTAGGGCAAAATTGTCGGTATTTTCCGTTTTAACCCGATTTCGATCAAACGTCCGTATAAGCTTGCCGGCACCTTTTTTAGCTAAAATAAATCTTGTTCGCGAACTTTAGTGGTATTTGGGAGGTTTTGGTTCAGATAGAATTTTTTCCCAAATAAAATATTATTTTAAGCGGTATTTGGTGCACGTAAATCGGGAAATTTCTTCTTTTGAGAATAAATTATTTTTTTGTCACTAGAATATTTTGGAAACTTCTTTTTAAATATCTAGATATTTTTTGGAGTTCAAAAGGTTTTATTTTAAAAAGAAAAGAAAATGTGTAAAGGTGGCAAATGGCATTTATTAAGCATTTATTACTCTTTTTCCTAGCAATTTCTTCACAAAAATACCCCCTCACCCTCTTGGCCGAACCTTCCCTTCCCCTGGCAGCCCTCCATCATTCCCACTCTTTATCAACTCATTTTTGCATCAAATAAATCATGAAAAATCCAAATAAAATCACAAAAACACAAATATATACATTTTCCTTCTTTTTTCTTCACAAAAGTAGCTTGGATTTTCATTCAAAACATCATTTTTGAGGAAAAGATGATGAGTTTGGTTTCTTGGTTTTGATCTTTTGTGGAGGTATAAAACCCTAACCCTGATCCTTTTTGTTGTTTCTAAATTTCTAGTTAGCATATTAACTGTTTATTTAAGCTTTTAATTTCATGTTTGAAATTCAAGACTTGATTTTTATGATAATCTAGTTAAGGTAAAACTTGATTTATGTGTTTAATGTTTATTTGAAGTGTTAATTTGTGTTTTGGAGAAGATTAACCTAGTAGAAAATGTTAATTTTTGCTAATGAACACTTTGTTTAATTCTGCAATTAGCTTACTAGGTTTTTGCGAAAATATAATTAGCGAGTGTTAAAAATATAGGAATGGTTTAGATAGATTAGTTAAGCTATTTTAAGGTGTTTGTAATCGCTAGATATGCATTAACATGAAACTAGTGCGAAATATTGCGATAAGTTGCTTACTAGGATTCGGGGTTTTTTCGACGTGGGTTCGATTGGTCGTTGCGAGATTATATCTATTTTATTCCTCGTAATTGTTTGTGTTGTGTTGCACGATCGGGACGATCGGGGTCTAGACTTAGTATTTTGTAGTTTAGCGACCCCAATTAGGGTTTTTGGCCGATGTCGTGCGCGATAGATACGCTAAGTGCGCAGTACAATTTTCAGGGCGTTATTCTTGCGTTTCGTCGATGTAGGATATTTGCTTATGTGATGTGTTTGTGAAATTTTAGGTTCGCAAGCGGGGACTTCGGACGCTACAACAAGGGAAAACAGGTGGTAGGCTTCACTTAGCCAGGAGCGTTGGTGAGTAGATTTAACATCTACAGGGGAATCGCCCGCATAGCGTTATGCGTCTGGGCTAGAGATGTTATTTCTGTCGCATATTCTATGTCATATTTAGAATTGCTCATTTACCCTATTACTTAGATATTGTTGTGCTTGGACTAGTATCCTTAGGACACTGCACATATTATTGACGATTCATGTTGCAAGAGCACTGATTGTATGCCGCACACACCGTTAATAATTGCCATGTCATGCACAACCCACATATAGAAATGCTATGGTTTGGTTAGGGACATTGAGACATTGATTCATATTTCTTTATACATATGACTTATATCATACCTGTATACCTACATGCTTACACTTATGCTCTGACATACTTACATGCTAGTTACCTGTATACCTATAGAGTATTGTACCATTAGCGATAGGTACATACACACTTCATGACATAGCTACAGGTATACCTTGCAGACATGCTTCTCTTATACCCAGGGGGTATATTACATCATTACTTATAGGTAGATACATATACCGTGCTATACCTTTATGATTACACATATATCTGGTTATAACTACATGTTTATCTTTACCTGATGTTATTTAGAATTGGAGAAAATAGGAACCGCATGATATTTTATATTAACTTGTTGCGGTTAATTAGCGGCTTTCCCTTTATATGCTTTCATTACAGTTTTATGTTGCATATATTATATTCAAGGATTTTCACATTGAGATATGGATTTTTCATGATGTTTTCTAGATTTGGGGACCGTGGGAGTTCATGAAATTATGCATTATTTGAAAAATGCGGTTTCCCTTGATATGATATTTCAGCAGCCACCATGAGATTTATCGGTTCTGATATATATATACCCCACGCGAGGAAAGGAGGGGTCCGTGTGCGGGTACATGGTGGGGCCCGGAGGTACCCCGGGGCAAGAGTCGTGGAGTAGACGATGAGTTAGTGGGGGAACCATACCATCCGGTGACATTACCAATGACTCAGCGGTTATCATGGCGATACCGATGGGAGTCATGTACGTGTAGATACGTCGAGAGGCGAGGGTCAGAGCTAGGCACTCGAGCTTTCGGGATAGCGTATGATACGTACCTATCAGGGTGCCAGTCGTGGTGACAGCACCTGATAGACCTGCATTTCTGTGTCGATGCTTGACACATTGGTTTCATGATATTTCTTTTTTACTCCTTTGTATATATAACAGGGGTTTAGGCCGCTGTTATATATGCCCTTACACCAATATTAGTGGAATGGGACGCTAATATATGTATATTGACATTAAATTATATACATCATCATATTTATTCATGCCAATATATTTAGGATGTTAGATTTTTACTTGATAATTTGATTTGGGATATAGGTAATTCATTTGATATTGGATACAGGATATTTATGAGATTGCAGATTTGTACATTCAGGATATATGAGATTTATTCGATATTGTACATTCAGGATTTGTGAGACTTATATGATATGAGAGCCAATTTGGGGGCTGATTTGAGGAATTGGGATTTGGATTTGTCTTGATGGATTGTGATCCTACCACGATGTCAGGATTCACGTTGTCAGGATTCCGTGGAAATGACATATTTCATTCCATACTTCACATTTATTGTTTATGCACTGCTTCATGTATTAGTAATACCTGTTAGAGTATATTTCATGACTGTTGCATTTACATACCTTTAATTATATGCATTGCTTCATGTATTAGTTGTACCTGCTAGTGTACCTTTCATGATTATTGCATTCATATGACTTTTTATTGCTATTAATTGCACATGTTAGATTCACGTTGTACGTGCATACTCGAGATTACCTGCATATGTTATTTACTATTCACGAGTTGGCAACTCACCCCCGTTGTGCCACAGTGTTTGCAGGTGTTCCTCAGGATAGTCAGAGGCAGGCTATTATCACACATCTTATCATCTTTTGCTACGGATACCGCATCAGCTCAGAGTGTGCAGTTTGCTTAGGTGGGTTTGTGGTTATTCGTTGTATTTTATATTCGTTGTATCCCTGTACTCTCCATCTACTATTTTCATATTGACTTAGAGACTTGTTGAGGACGATGTTGTATATTATGTTGTGACTTGTTGTCTTTTATACAGTTTCCTTTCCATCGTCTTCTATTTCTTCGCTACGGCGTCGTATATTTGTTGTGGTGGTTGTTTTCCGCCTTTGGGCGTGGATTTGCTCCCGTTGGGGATGCTTTACTTTATATTTATGTTGTACCCATTTTTGGGGTTGGTTTTTATAAAGGATGTGCTGCCGAAATTTAAAGGAAATAAAGTTTGACTTTTAAAGAATTTGGGTTGTGATTTCAAAGACTTTTAAACAATGTTTCTTATCTTTTCTGGTATTTTAATGGTTTAGATATCTGGGTTTTGGCTTTCTTCTACTGCGTTACGCCTGTAGACGTTGTGTAGTAATAGGGGCGTCACATGCCAATTTCAGGTCGTGACAAAGTTGGTATCGGAGCGTTAGGTTTTTACCTTATGGAGTGTAGGATAACCATGGTATGATGGAGTAGGTAGCTTAAGCAGAGTAACGTAGTGTGTGTATGTCTGCAGCATACTCACGATGTGGTACTCCGTCTAAAGTGACCTAAGTACAATTGTTTGAAATTCCTTCCTTGATGATTCATATCCTTGTGATTCGATTTCCATGTTCATATTGAATCCTATCCCTATTTATAACCTTTGCCGCCGACGACTATAGGGACTCAGTGAGGTGCAGCGAGGGCCGAGGTCAGAGTTGACTCGGGTGGGTCAATGACTGACCAGGATGGCACGCTCGTTGTACAGGTGCAGACGGATCCGCCTTCGACAAATAGTATCGCTAGGCTTGTGGCAGAGATGCAGGACATGCGCCAGACGATGAGTTCTTTGGTGGAGACCATTCGAGCGCAGCGACAGGAGGTTTTCACCCCTATTACCCAGTTGTTCCTTACGATCAGCGCACAGCATTCCGTCACCTACATAGCACCAGTGGATGCAGCCCTAGTTGACGAGACACGTATTCCTGAGACTTTGGGAGTGCCGGAACAATGGAGGACTCGTACCGGTGTACCATCCCAGAGATAGAGACTTAGTCGTCGAGACAGCTTTCGTGACCGTTGCTGGAGTAGCAGAGGTTTGGGACGAGGGGATTCGTGTTAGCTAGATCAGTCGTTTGTTGTGTTAACTTCTGTCAGCGATTCTTTTGTTGCGCGACACGTATTTCACTCGTATGCCAATCGGTCAGGAGATTCATCCGTCACTTGATCCTTCTAGAGATGTTGGATTTGACGTTCTCCTGGGCATGGACCGGTTAGTTACGTGCTTGGCGTCTGTGGACTACCGCTAGGAAACAGTCAGGGTTTTTTTCCCGGCAAGTCAGTTCTTGTTGTGCAGGAGGGCAGTGGTGCCGCCTCTCACAGCTCGAATTCAGCCTTTTTCGCTAGTCGGCTTTTGAGGAGAGGATGTCGAGGATTCTTGGCATTCGTTCCTGATACCGGAGCCACAGTGGGTTTGTTGGACCGGGTTCTTATCGTGCGAGAGTTTTCCAACGTTGTTCCAGATGAGCCGGCGGAGCTTAGGGAGCTTAAGGATCAGCTGCAGAGTTGTTTGTTGGGGGGATTGTGCGTCTGAGCGTTTCGCATTGGGGAGCTCCTATTTCTGTTCGTCAAGGAGGAAGACGACAGTTTAGGTTGTGTATTGATGGATCGCCAATTGAACCGGCTTACGGTGCGGATAGGTATCCTTTACCTCGCATTGACGATTTCTTCAATCGGCTCCAGAATGCGAGACATTTTCTAACTTTGTTCGGGATCAGGTCATCATTGCTGCGGGTTTGGAGTGATGACATTCCGAAGATAGCCTTGTGCGTGCTACGGGCTTTGTGTGTTTTGGTGGTGTCATCGGACTCACCAATGCCCTAGCAGCATTCGTAGATCTGATGAACCGGATTTCTTCAAGCCGTTCCTCGACCAGTTATTGTTGTGTTATTGATGACATTCTGGTATATTCTTTGTGTCTTGAGGGACAGGAGCAGCACTTGAGGATTTGTTTTGCAGACATTGGGAGAGCCCCAGCTGTTTGCTAGATTCTCGGAGTGTTCCTTCAGGCTTGTTTGTGTTGACTCCTAGGTCTTATTGTTACGGGAAACGGTTTTTCGCATGGTCCCGAGGAAGATTGTGGCCGTACAGCTTAGTCCCAGGATTGTGTTCGGACGGAAGTCCGTAGATTTTTGGGCTTAGCAGGTTTTTACCGCCGTTTCGTGCAGGATTGTTAGTGTAGTGCTGCACCGTCGACAGAATTGACCGGAGTGGAGGTTTCTTTCTTTGGACTGAGGCATGTGTGCGGAGTTTCGGCAGTCGAAGATTCGGTTAACTATTGCATCGGTTCTTTCTTGCTTTTTGGTTCGGGCGACTTTGTTGTTTTAACTGTGATGTTTCGCGAGTGGGGCTCGATTGTGTGCTGAGGTGACACTATAGAGTTATCGCTTTTGCTTCCCTACATTTGGAGGAAGTACGAGCAGGATATCCCACTCATGATCTGGAGATGGCCGCGGTGGTAGTGCGTTGGGGATTGGAGACACTACTTGTTCGAAAGTCGTGTCAGATTTTCACGGACCACCAGAGCTTAATGTACATCTTCCTGCAGCGGGTTTTGATTATTGAGACAGCGCCGTTGGATGGAACGTGTGGAGGATTGTGTTTGTGAGATCCTTTATTACCTTTGGCAAGGCGATTGTGGTAGCTGATGCTGGAGTCGTAGGCCCGGGGTTAGTTTGTTCCAGTTATGCACAGTCAGAGACAGTCTTCTGCAGATTTACAATTCTTGTGCGATCGTGGAGTACAACTTAGATTTTCCTCTACTGAGGGGACAGCTTGCTCATGTCCGCGCCCGACCACTTTTCCTTAATCGCTTTCGCGAGACACTGCCCGCCGATGCTCGTTCGTCAGAAATACTTGAGCATACTAGGCTGGGTAACGATCCGGAGTCCTTGATTTGTGACAAGGGTGTGATGAGTTTAGGGATGCGTTTATGTACCTGATACTATTGGGTAGAGACGTGAACTCCTAGAGCAGGCACTTCTGTCAACTCTCTGTACTCATTCAAGTTCCACCAGCATTTGACGTGACTTGTGAGATAGTTACGGGTGGGCAAGGATGTAAAGAGAAGTTTCGGATTTCGTTTCAAGGTGTTGTCTTGTTGTGTGTTTTGGTTGAGCATCTGAGACCGGTTGGAGAGTTGTAATCTTTAACTGTTCCGAAGTGGGAATGGGAGCAGATCTCCATGAAATTCGTTATGGTGTCTGCACAGGTTTAGTCAGGGTGTGACTCCATTCGGATGCTTGTTGTCCGGTTTTTCTCAGTCTGCTCAATTGTTCTTTGTTATGTTTGTGCGTTGCATGGAGTTCCTTCGAGTGCCGTATCCAATGAAGGCACCCTGTTCGGTTACCGTCTTGGGCAGGAGCTTCAAGAAGCCTTGGGTACTGGTTGAGCTTTAGCTCCGTCTTTCCATCCGCAGGATGATGGTTTTGTGAGAGCGGGCTATACCGACTCTACAGGTTATACTCGTGCATACGTACTAATTGTTGTCGGCAGTTGGGATCATCACTTGCCATTGTTAGGACTCTCGTTCGATAGTAGTTATCAGGAGACATTCCAATTGGCAACCATTAAGTTTTGTTTGTTAGGTGGTGTTGATCTTCAGTATGTTTTTCTGACTCTGCGTAGTAGGATTTTTGGACCCCAGCTAGTCTAGAGACTTCAGAAATGATCCAGCTGTTTCAGGTGAGGATGATGACAATCCTGTGCGGACAAAGGTCTTATGCCGACCATGGTGATCGCATGCTCGAGTTCGGAGTGGGAGATCATGTATTCCTACGGATTTTTTCGATGGAGGACGTGTTGAGTTTTGGGAAACTTACCCAGAATTGTAGGTCCTTTCGAGATCCTTAAATTGAGTTAGTTTCGTTGGCTTTAATTTGGCACTTCCGCCTAGATTATTGAGTATTCACCCCGTATTCCTTGTGTCGATACTTTGCAATTACCTTCATAACCTTTCTCACATGATTCAGCACCAGACCATTTAGCTTGGACGCGATCTTTCGTTCACCAGCAGCCAATTGTGTTAATGGCTAGACGGGTGGAGAAACTTCGGTCAAGGGTCTTGCCATCTGTGAAGGGTTTTTCTTGGACGTAGCCGTATAGTGAGGTAATCACTTGGGAGGCTGCGAACTAGATATTGTAAGTGCACGGCGGCGCCCCGGCCGTCAATCCGACGGCCAAACGCGGAAACGGTGGTAAACTTAAAATTTTGCGGACTTAGCAAACCGGCACCACCGCGCACTAAACCCCGGATCGTGCCATTAAACTAGTCTAAGCTACTAACAAGATAGTGTTAGAGATATACCGACGATCCAAGTCCTCCGGTCTTCATCTCCACTCCGATCTCCTCGCGGGATCTCCGTCCGTCTCCTCCTCGTCGGAAAGGGCACCACGAAGCCGGGTACTTTTACGGGCTCCCACCTCGATACCGAGGCAACTCGCGCATGAAGCCGGCTACTCGACATGCTCAAGATATGCTGTAGGGAGTGTAGTGTAGAGTGTATGTCTCACTTTAGGGTTGGTTGCCATAGATGGAGGAATGGTATATAGAAAATTGGTGCTTTCAATTTTCTAGCAATGGAATGAGATGAAGAATGAAATACACAAAATGAATCACTCTCATTTTTTTTTTCTTCCTCTCTTCTTCTTCTCTTTTCTTCTTCTCTCTTTTCTTTTTCAACCATGATGATCATCTACTTGCTTTAGAAATGGTGGAGGATAATAATTTGAAGCAAGAGGGAGGTGAGTGTAGTAAAAGGAGGAGGGTGACCACATCCAAACATAATCATCACAAAACTCACATCAACTCTTCTTATCAAATCTAATCACATAAAGCAAATGATAATGAAGGATAAGAAAGGCATCAAAAGATGCTTTCATAATAAATCAACTTACAAATAAAACCTCCACAAAAGTAATTTGCAAAACTGCAAATTACCCCCTCCATCAGAAAAGTCCGGCCGGGAAAGAACAAAGAAAAACCGGCCGGAACGGAATGCAAGATGGCAACTCCAGAAAACTGGTCCCGTAATAAATTACAGGATAACCCTTATACTGTGCATACACACCCGCATTTGTATTCCGACCGGATACAAATGCAATGAGACAAAATCTACACTGTACTAAACTAGGACCGGCTTAAACCAAAGCCGGCTAGCAAAATCCGTTCGATCCTGATCCGTGCAATACCGCACGTATCTGATCGAACGCTGCCATATAACTATACGGCCACTAGTACAAAACCGTCCGATCCTGATCCGTGCAATACCGCACGTATCTGATCGGACCCTGCCATATCTCCATACGGCCTCTACAGCGTTTCGCCCGAAAGCTTGAGTAACTGAAAGTGTGGTGGACTCTAAAGACTCGTCAATAGTATGGCTGTGGATTTAACCACTAGCACGTCAGAGGTATAAGCCAATACGTGACGGGCCACCAGCTATTGACTAAAAGGGACGTCGATGAGGAAGCTCACCCCGACACCCAACTGAGCCTGTCAGTGACAATATCCGTACAGTCCGGTCCGTTCGTCTATGAGCATCGCATGGCGGGCCTAGGGGGTTGGTAAAAGTCAGACCCCCAAAAGCGGTACAAGTCGTGTCGGAGTGTAGCCCAGAACACCCTGAGATACTACTGGAATACCTACCAGTAAATCTCCTGCCTTGGCCAAGGTCTTTGTGTAATGGCTCTCCTAGACACAGCGCGACCTCACCCCCAATACCGGGAGAGACGAAACCCCCGAAGATCCGCTCACTGCCTCCATGTGGCTCGGGACTGTACCCAACTAAAACCTATTTGCACGACTCCTTTGAGCCGTGGTAGGGTAGTAATCAAAGTACAGTGGGAACTCACACGAGACAAATGACGATCCCCAGGTCGATGAACTAACCTGTACACATGTCACCTGGGAACTGCTATCTGACGTCAGGTATAAGACCAACTAGCATGTTCCCGGCGAGTCCTGTCCGGTGTACTCATAACCCAATGAGCACCTGTATACATCTTAGGTGAACCTACTGACACCAGTGGCTTGTGAGACCTGCCACCGCCCCTCGTCGGGGTCTCGACTGTATACACTAGTCTACTCTGGAGAATCGATGCCCTGTCTCGAAACTCCCACGACTAGGGACCTTTTAAGGATGTGCTTATAGACTCCAGCTCTCACTTATATGATCGCCCTCATACTGCTGGCAGTCAAGCAAGAATCCTAGGGGCTCTATCAACGTGCAATAGCGACATGTCAGGTCACCTAAAGCAGTACACGATGATAAAGGTAAACCAGATAGCAAACTATCATCTCGAGTAAGACTGTTCTACCGGGATAGGTCCTCCCTCAATCATTGCAATCACGTGCCTGTGATCCAATAATTGACTCTGAGGGCACTATCTCCAACAATCTCCCACTTGCACTCAAGGCTAATTATTGCGATGTCGCATACTCACAGCCCGTGTGATACCGAACACCCAACTCCTCTACTTGTCAGTTTCACAAAACCCGTTTGCGAAACTATTGCGTTCGAGGAATAGCCTCAGTGAGTGGATCCGCTCTGATGTTTCTTTCTATGTCTCTCTATATCTCAAGTTCGCGGAGAAACCCATCTCCCGAAATGAGCAATACCTGTCTTAGAATGTGTCTGGATGTCTGATGGGACGTAGCTCATAAATGAACTCCAAATCCAAACTTCTTAGACTGTATCTTCAACTGAACTTAATCAGTATCCTGCGACAAGCCTCCCTCAGTATTGCCTTAGACCACCTGTCCAAAATACTGCCCCTCGTCAGAGGGAAAAACTATAACTCTGACAACCTCCTTGTCGTCCAGGTCACCTTGGAAGCCTGGAATGATAACTGTTTCTCGAATGAGGCTGTCGTTATCATATCCCTAGAACATCTACTTATGTTCTAAAACTGCTTCCGACTGTTTCTCCAGGATTGGATCAATATCAACTTATTGCATGTAATGCAAGAACAACATCTGGTGTGGTACTTGACATCTCATGATTGACTCAATTGCCTAAGCAAGTGATCTGCCAATCATGAGTATCCCTCTCCCCTTTAGTCTATAAGACACCTTTAGAGAGGGTGACTCCATTACCTGCAGGTGTACTACCGTGCCAGGAGTCGTCCATTCTAAATACTCATAGAATGCTGTCAAGGTACCCAGATTAGGAAACCACCCAAATCTAGATCTAAAACCATAGATCTAGTAACCAGAATGTCTGATACAATGTCCAAGTCCTTTGTGGAGAAACCACTGTGTGACGACCAAAGTCTAACCGATCGTAGTATAGGAATATCACTTCCTACTACCTTCTCAACAGATCCATCCCCTATTCTGATGACGTCAAACCTATGACTGTCGCATCAGAAATAGATGATCTATCTCCGCTATATCTGCTTTAGTCTATAAATAGACATAAGCCTGATGTCCACCAATGCTTCCGCTGCTCCCACTGTCTACGACAACCCTCTGGCAGAGTCATATACACGTACACTTCTGAAGCGAGTTCAGAACGACGCTATACTCATCCTCCCGCCGGGTCTCGCAGCCTGGAACAACAGCAATGGTAATTGTGGGTAAACAAGAACTTCCCTGCCACCGTCCTTGAGGCTACCGAAGTACCTCTCGGGTGCCTGAAGTTACCCACCTTATCTGCGGAGTGGCCAATGGAATGTCAAATCAGATTGAATCTTTAGGTTCCTTATCAAATCTTCAGTAATCGTTTGCGGTTCTGGAATCACTTCCAGTTCTACCATACTCCCACTGCTGTTTTTGAAAAAATCCATTTTTAATAAAACTGTGGCGAGTCTTGAACAATATTTCCATTGATCTCCCAGATGGTAGAAAGTCAACCCTCGTCATAGCCTGGGTCAACCCACAAACAGCCATTACAGAAATGTGCCTATGAGTTATCCAGAGTCTGGTTTTAAGCATAAACCGGACAACTCCCCGTACCTTAACAATGTTAAGATATGAACTGTTCTATATCCAATATAGAACCAGAGGCACTGATTTAATTGAACCAGATTCAAATCATGCAGCTGTCTCCAGTGCATGTCAACTAAATGGAGAGAGGCCGATCAGCGTTACTCAACTTAGGAATGCTTCCAATTATGAGTAACCTGAAAGAGAAGCAATTTCTCTTTATCATTACTATCAACTGAATACCATACACAAGTATCTACATCTTCGATCACTTTGAAGAATCCCGATACTTGCAACACCTGGTTCTCTACTTTATTCAAATACCTATAACTCCTCAAAACTTAGACCCTGTGTTTCTACGAAACACATGTCTAAGAACTAGAGAAGTCAAAAGTAAACAGAATACAGTACGAGGACCAACCCCTCTGTCCTGATGGACACTGGACAATATACAATACTCTGTATAAGTCCCTTGAGTCTAGTGACTCATTCACTGTGTGTCGTAGGTTGAAAACTGTACTTATGGTTAAGAAGAATTACACCGCTGTTTAATGCTCCTTACCTAACCATCCACTGATATAGGTAAATGTCATCGACATAATATCAAAAGGTATATCTCACTCTATGAAAATAGACGTACAGATATATCAATTTGAAATTGGTGCACAACAGCGGATATTCAAAACCAAATATTTGCCGACCGGCAAACAAACCAGGTGGCATCCTCAAATATCACCAATTACAACGAATCCCGATATAATGAGGATGATCACCCAATTCCCAATAACCTACTCCCACTCATCATCTGTAAAACCATACAGATGTGAGAATCATACTTGGTAAATACATACCCTGGAGTAAGTGTCTAATCGGGAAATCAGTTTTCCATTAACATTACACAGTGAAACTGAAACATTAAAATGTTTCGATGGGGTATCCTGGTATTCCTAGTAATGCCTCTTCCATTATCCAGATTCACAACTATAACCGTATAATTCTTTGCCACCTCTCCAAATGCCTTCATATGTCTTTAGTCATTACCTTCTGTACACCCCTTTAGGCCAAATGGTTTTCTTCCTTCCCTACCGTTCGGCACCAGCCTATGGTTTGGAAGAAGACTATCCAAAAAGCATAAAGGGTGTACTGTCCTAATCCTAGGAGCACTCGCATCGCGAGAGAAGGTGAAGATAAAAGACACCTGAATGTACTTTATTCCTATTTCTCCTGAACCAGGATCCATCCCCGAACTGGAACGAGTTCCTTTCGAGTTCGTATATAACCATACGATGGATTATCCAATAAAATGGGATCTTCGTAATGATACGGAGTGTCCTGGAGAAATACAAAGGTGATTTAGGATTGGCGAAGGAATACATGGTTTGGTCGTGAATATCTGTTGCAATTTACTTTGCCCTCTTACTAATCCCTTACTTTGTCTTAACTTAATACCTTATGTACACCGTTTAGGCTAACTGGTTTTCTTCATTCCCTACCGGTCGGCACCAGCCTATGGTTTGGAAGAAGACTATCCAATTTGCATAATAGGTGTACTACTCCTAAACCAAGGAGTACTCGCAACCTGAGAGAGGGTGAAAAGAAAAGACAACTGAATAGTCCTATCCGTTTTCTCCAGAACCGGAAACCATCCTCGAATTCCTTCGAGTTCGTATCTAACCATACGATGGTTTTGTCCAATGGAAGTGGACGTTCGCAGTAATACGGGGTGTCCTGGAGAAAAGGGTAAAAGTAGGAGTGGCAATGAGGTCTGCAACTCTGACAATCCAAAAGCCAGTGTTAAGAAAGTTCGGTCAACTCGGTCTCTGAGTCGTAGTCTTAGGGTCGGGTCAATGGTCGCTGCCAAAGAGAGAGAGAAAAGAAACACTCAGCGTGCACTCTAACCTAGATCAGAATGGTTACCAATTTATCTAATCTGGAATCCTCCCACTGTACCTCAAATTCTCCTCCAAACCTGAAAGAAGAATTAGTCGGGGTCACCCGAGGAGTAAACCAACTCATCAGTGGGAATCGGGATCCAACTCTCATCGCATGATAACGTGACGGAATCCGCTCACGGTATCACACTCCAGAAGGTATGCGCATATCTGGCAAGTTTCAGTTCTTTTGAAACTCCCGATGTGATTTCTGCCCCATGCTCTTATGACCTTGGCGTGAGGTCAAAATATCATAAGTCACATGTCAAGTTCTACCCATCATTATCCAGGTTAATTTGAATCCACCCGTACATACCCTTGACGTAGGCCAAAATAGTAGTACGACTGTCCCAAACCAACGCATCTATCTATGCAACAGATAAATACCCGGCAGCTACCAATCACTATGCCTTGGCGTGAGGTCAAAATACATAGCTTGAATACTACCGAATATTTAACTGAAATGATGGAGGGCTACGAATGGTTTCTGGCGAAAACCTTTAACGTAAAGAACTTGATATCGTTGAAGGAACGGATAGCTTTTTATAAAATATAGTGACGAAAACCTTTACTAAAGAGGTCACTCCCGGTGAAGGGATCTCGGCTCTTTCCCCGTAGAATGGGGTGCAGGATATTCCAAATGAATACCGCGATGCAAAGCAAAAGTAATCGGCTATAGTGAAGTTAATGCCCTGACGCAAACTTCTGTCCAAGGGGTCACTCCCGGTGAAGGGATCTCGGCCCTTGCCTCATCGACTGAGGAGCAGGATATTCCAAATGAATACCACGATGCAAAACAAAAGTGAACGTCCTTGCAATAACAGCTTTTTGAAAAGTGTTCCAACAACATCAGATTAGGTTTGTTTTTAACTTGCATTGATCCGAATCAATGCAGTCCCATCAATTGATCACACCAAAAAGAACGAAAATATACTGACGTACGTATATGCCATCCGCATTCGCCACTGGGTCCCGTCATTACCCGTTAGGTTAGCTAACTAACGACAGAGCGGGGACTGGACTAGCGCGGATGCAAAACATATACAACATCTACTAATATATATACCAATATATTATATTTCGCTCAAGGCGTGAAAAGAAATGCAACATCACAGAAAATGTACAGCATCACAGAACAATACAGATATCTGGGATCCCCGGGTTTCACAGAGCCACTACTGAAACCCGACGTTCCCCTGGTCGTGTGGATAGCCTGTGCAATGAAAACCTAGACCCCTACGGGCGCGGCAAGTCACCCGCCAAAACCTGAAGCGAGGCAGCCCCCTTCAGCGCCGTGAATGGACCACCCAGCACTTCACGGAATCCGGTAACTTGGGCACCCCTCCTGGGTCAACCTGTACCCCCTACGAGTGCGGCGAATAGCCCGCCAATCCCAGAGTGAAGCCCCCTCCGTCTCAATGCCATGAGATGCGGGCTTGTTGCCCTCTAGAACCCGGCTATCCGTGCACCCCACCGCGGGGTAATCCTAGTACAGAAAGTAAAATATACATACACCGGGTACATCGACCGCAACCAGGTCGTGCCCCAAAAGAATAATACAATCAGGCAGTGACGGCAGTCCACATGTCGGACGCTCGCCCCGCAATATCAAATGTACATAATACAACAGCACAGTACTAGCATTGCATCCAGGCTATCCCCCACGACCGATCCGCAACATCACAGCATAAACATAGAACATCAACGTGAAAGTCACGTTCGCAAATCCGTCTAACCGGGCTATAGCAGTTAGACAGGATTTACCGATCGAGTGACATTCACGGTCGCAGATATAATGTAAATACTGTGAAAAATGTGTTTTAAAATATTCCGATCGATCAAAAATTAACAAGTGGGCCCTCAATCAAAACTGTAGCACTCACAGAAATCTTGGGCCCAATTTTAATATTCCAAAACCCATATTTTAAACCCAGAAGGCCTCTGAAAAAATTTGATGATGTGACGTGAATAGTGCGCGGCGGAAGGGCCGCACGAGGTGGGGTTTCGCGGCGCTTGCGCGGCGGAATAGTGAGATCATGGTACCAATTTTTTTCAGCATGGTTAAAATTCCCTGCACATCACTCTGAGACAACCAGAAAAATTTTTTGGACTCCAAAAAATTTCGACAGAAACTGATGTGCTAGAAAAATACGGTTTTTGGAAATTTGTTCGATCGGAAATGTAAAACACATTACACCAAGCTAGACTATGTTAATGGCGAGGCTCTGATACCACTGTAAGTGCACGGCGGCGCCCCGGCCGTCAATCCGACGGCCAAACGCGGAAACGGTGGTAAACTTAAAATTTTGCGGACTTAGCAAACCGGCACCACCGCGCACTAAACTCCGGATCGTGCCATTAAACTAGTCTAAGCTACTAACAAGATAGTGTTAGAGATATACCGACGATCCAAGTCCTCCGGTCTTCATCTCCACTCCGATCTCCTCGCGGGATCTCCGTCCGTCTCCTCCTCGTCGGAAAGGGCACCACGAAGCCGGGTACTTTTACGGGCTCCCACCTCGATACCGAGGCAACTCGCGCATGAAGCCGGCTACTCGACATGCTCAAGATATGCTGTAGGGAGTGTAGTGTAGAGTGTATGTCTCACTTTAGGGTTGGTTGCCATAGATGGAGGAATGGTATATAGAAAATTGGTGCTTTCAATTTTCTAGCAATGGAATGAGATGAAGAATGAAATACACAAAATGAATCACTCTCATTTTTTTTTTCTTCCTCTCTTCTTCTTCTCTTTTCTTCTTCTCTCTTTTCTTTTTCAACCATGATGATCATCTACTTGCTTTAGAAATGGTGGAGGATAATAATATGAAGCAAGAGGGAGGTGAGTGTAGTAAAAGGAGGAGGGTGACCACATCCAAACATAATCATCACAAAACTCACATCAACTCTTCTTATCAAATCTAATCACATAAAGCAAATGATAATGAAGGATAAGAAAGGCATCAAAAGATGCTTTCATAATAAATCAACTTACAAATAAAACCTCCACAAAAGTAATTTGCAAAACTGCAAATTACCCCCTCCATTAGAAAAGTCCGGCCGGGAAAGAACAAAGAAAAACCGGCCGGAACGGAATGCAAGATGGCAACTCCAGAAAACTGGTCCCGTAATAAATTACAGGATAACCCTTATACTGTGCATACACACCCGCATTTGTATTCCGACCGGATACAAATGCAATGAGACAAAATCTACACTGTACTAAACTAGGACCGGCTTAAACCAAAGCCGGCTAGCAAAATCCGTTCGATCCTGATCCGTGCAATACCGCACGTATCTGATCGAACGCTGCCATATAACTATACGGCCACTAGTACAAAACCGTCCGATCCTGATCCGTGCAATACCGCACGTATCTGATCGGACCCTGCCATATCTCCATACGGCCTCTACAGCGTTTCGCCCGAAAGCTTGAGTAACTGAAAGTGTGGTGGACTCTAAAGACTCGTCAATAGTATGGCTGTGGATTTAACCACTAGCACGTCAGAGGTATAAGCCAATACGTGACGGGCCACCAGCTATTGACTAAAAGGGACGTCGATGAGGAAGCTCACCCCGACACCCAACTGAGCCTGTCAGTGACAATATCCGTACAGTCCGGTCCGTTCGTCTATGAGCATCGCATGGCGGGCCTAGGGGGTTGGTAAAAGTCAGACCCCCAAAAGCGGTACAAGTCGTGTCGGAGTGTAGCCCAGAACACCCTGAGATACTACTGGAATACCTACCAGTAAATCTCCTGCCTTGGCCAAGGTCTTTGTGTAATGGCTCTCCTAGACACAGCGCGACCTCACCCCCAATACCGGGAGAGACGAAACCCCCGAAGATCCGCTCACTGCCTCCATGTGGCTCGGGACTGTACCCAACTAAAACCTGTTTGCACGACTCCTTTGAGCCGTGGTAGGGTAGTAATCAAAGTACAGTGGGAACTCACACGAGACAAATGACGATCCCCAGGTCGATGAACTAACCTGTACACATGTCACCTGGGAACTGCTATCTGACGTCAGGTATAAGACCAACTAGCATGTTCCCGGCGAGTCCTGTCCGGTGTACTCATAACCCAATGAGCACCTGTATACATCTTAGGTGAACCTACTGACACCAGTGGCTTGTGAGACCTGCCACCGCCCCTCGTCGGGGTCTCGACTGTATACACTAGTCTACTCTGGAGAATCGATGCCCTGTCTCGAAACTCCCACGACTAGGGACCTTTTAAGGATGTGCTTATAGACTCCAGCTCTCACTTATATGATCGCCCTCATACTGCTGGCAGTCAAGCAAGAATCCTAGGGGCTCTATCAACGTGCAATAGCGACATGTCAGGTCACCTAAAGCAGTACACGATGATAAAGGTAAACCAGATAGCAAACTATCATCTCGAGTAAGACTGTTCTACCGGGATAGGTCCTCCCTCAATCATTGCAATCACGTGCCTGTGATCCAATAATTGACTCTGAGGGCACTATCTCCAACAGATATGAGAGTTTAGTAATCCTCTCTTTGAAGGTACGCTTAGTAAAAATTTTTAATTCGGGGTCGAATTTTTATAAGGGGGGGGGAGATTGTAACGTTTCAGAAATCGTTTTGCGAATTTTTCCGTTTTAGGGCAAAATTGTCGGTATTTTCCGTTTTAACCCGATTTCGATCAAACGTCCGTATAATCTTGCCGGCACCTTTTTTAGCTAAAATAAAGCTTGTGCGCGAACATTAGGGGTATTTGGGAGGTTTTGGTTTAGATAGAAATTTTTCCCAAATAAACTATTATTTTAAGCAGTATTTGGTGCACGTAAATCGGGAAATTTCTTCTCTTGAGAATAAATTAATTTTTTGTCACTAGAATATTTTGAAAACTTCTTTTTAAATATCTAATTATTTTTTGGAGTGCAAAAGCTTTTATTTTAAAAAGAAAAGAAAATGTGTAAAGGTAGCAAAGTGCATTTATTAAGCATTTATTACTCTTTTACCTAACAATTTCTTCACAAAAATTCACAAAAATACCCCCCTCACCCCCTTGGCCGGCCCTTCCCTTCCCCTTGCTGCCCTCCATTATTCCCACTCTTTTTCAACTCATTTTTGCATCAAATAAATCATGAAAAATCCAAATAAAATCACAAAAACTCAAATATATTCATTTTTCTTCTTTCTTCTTCACAAAAGTAGCTTGAATCTTCATTCAAAACATCATTTTTGAGGAAAAGATGATGAGTTTGGTTTCTTGGTTTTGATCTTTTGTGGAGGTATAAAACCCTAACCGAGATCCTTTTTGTTGTTTCTAAATTTCTAGTTAGCATATTAACTGTTTATTTAAGCTTTTAATTTCATGTTTGAAATTCAAGAATTGATTTTTTTGATAATCTAGTTAGGGTAAAACTTTATTTATGTGTTTAATGTTTATTTGAAGTGTTAATTTGTGTTTTGGAGAAGATTAACCTAGTAGAAAATGTTAATTTTTGCTAATGAACACTTTGTTTAATTATGCAATTAGCTTACTAGGTTTTTGCTAAAACATAATTAGCGAGTGTTAAAAATATAGGAATGGTTTAGATAGATTAGTTAAGCTATTTTAAGGTGTTTGTAATCGCTAGATATGCATTAGCTTGAAACTAGTGCGAAATATTGCGATAAGTTGCTTATTAGGTTTCGGGGTTTTTCCGACGTGGGTTCGATTGGTCGTTGCGAGTTCATATCTATTTTATTCCTCGTAATTGTTTGTGTTGTGTTGCGCGATCGGGACGATCGGGATCTAGACTTAGTGTTTTATAGTTTAACGACCCCTATTAGGGTTTTTGGCCGATGTCGTGCGCGATAGATACGCTAAGTTCGCAGTACAATTTTCAGGGCGTTATTCTTGCGTTTCGATGTCTTTTCGTCGATGTAGGATATTTGCTTATGTGATGTGTTTGTGAAATTTTAGGTTCGCAAGCGGGGACTTCGGACGCTACGACAAGGGAAAATAGATGGTAGGCTTCACTTAGCCAGGAGCGTTGGTGAGTAGATTTAACATCTACAGGGGAATCGCCCGCATGGCGTTATGTGTCTGGGCTAGAGATGTTATTTCTGTCTCATATTCTATGTCATATTTAGAATTGCGCATTTACCCTATTACTTAGATATTGTTGTGCTTGGACTAGTATCCTTAGGACACTGCACATATTATTGACGATTCATGTTGCACGAGCACTGATTGTATGCCACACACACCGTTAATAATTGCCATGTCACGCACAACCCACATATAGAAATGCTATGGTTTGGTTAGGGACATTGAGACATTGATTCATATTTCTTTACACATATGACTTATAGCATACCTGTATACCTACATGCTTACACTTATGCTCTGACATACTTACATGCTAGTTATCTGTATACCTATAGAGTATTGTACCATTAGCGATAGGTACATACACACTTCATGACATAGCTATAGGTATACCTTGCACACATACTTCACTTATACCCAGGGGGTATATTACATCATTACTTATAGGTAGATACATATACCATGCTATACCTTTATGATTACACATATATCTGGTTATAGCTACATGTTTACCTTTACTTGATGTTATTTAGAATTGGAGAAAATAGGAACCGCATGATATTTTATATTAACTTGTTGCAGTTAATTAGCGGCTTTCCCTTTATATGATTTCATTACAGTTTTATGTTGCATATATTATATTCATGGATTTTCGCATTGAGATATGGATTTTTCATGATGTTTTCTAGATTTGGGGACCGTGGGAGTTCATGAAATTATGCATTATTTGAAAAATCCGGTTTCCCTTGATATGATATTTCAGCAGCCACCATGAGATTTATCGGTTTTGATATATATATATACCCCACGCGAGGAAAGGAGGGGTCCGTGTGCGGGTACATGGTGGGGCCCGGAGGTACCCCGGGGCAAGAGTCGTGGAGTAGACGATGAGTTAGTGGGGGAACCATACCATCCGGTGACATTACCAATGACTCAGCGGTTATCATGGGGATACCGACGGGAGTCATGTACGTATAGATACGTCGAGAGGCGAGGGTCAGAGCTAGTCACTCGAGCTTTCGGGATAGCGTATGATACGTACCTATCAGGGTGCCAGTCGTGGTGACAGCACCTGATAGACCTGCATTTCTGTGTCGATGCTTGACACATTGGTTTCATGATATTTCTTTTTTACTCCTTTATATATATAACAGGGGTTTAGGCCGCTGTTATATATGCCCTTACACCAATATTAGTGGAATGGGACGCTAATATATCTGTATTGATATTAAATTATATACATCATCATATTTATTCTTGCAAATATATTTAGGATGTTAGATTTTTACTTGATAATTTGATTTGGGATATAGGTGATTCATTTGATATTGGATACAGGATATTTATGAGATTGCTGATTTGTACATTGAGGATATATGAGATTTATTCGATATTGTACATTCAGGATTTGTGAGACTTATATGATATGAGAGCCAATTTGGGGGCTGATTTGAGGAATTGGGATTTGGATTTGTCTTGATGGATTGTGATCCTACCACGATGTCAGGATTCCGTGGAAATGACATATTTCATTCCATACTTCACATTTATTGTTTATGCACTGCTTCATGTATTAGTAGTACCTGTTAGAGTACCTTTCATCACTGTTGCATTTACATGCCTTTAATTATATGCATTGCTTCATGTATTAGTTGTACCTGCTAGTGTACCTTTCATGATTATTGCATTCATATGACTTTTTATTGTTATTAATTGCACATGTTAGATTCACGCTGTACGTGCATACTCGCAATTACCTGCATATGTTATTTACTATTCACGAGTTGGCAACTCACCCCCGTTGTGCCACAGTGTTTGCGGGTGTTCCTCAGGATAGTCAGAGGCAGGCTATTATCACACATCTTATCATCTTTTGCTACGGATACCGCATCAGCTCACAGTGTGCAGTTTGCTTTGGTGGGTTTGTGGTTATTCGTTGTGTTGTATATTCATTGTATCTCTGTACTCTCCATCTACTATTTTCATATTGACTTAGAGACTTGGTGAGGACGATGTTGTATATTATGTTGTGACTTGTTGTCTTTTATACAATTTCCTTTCTATTGTCTTCTATTTCTTCGCTACGGCGTCGTATATTTGTTGTGGTGGTTGTTTTCCACACTTGGGCGTGGATTTGCTCCCGTTGGGGATGCTTTACTTTATATTTATGTTGTACCCATTTTTGGGGTTGGTTTTTATAAAGGAGGTGCTGCCGAAATTTAAAGGAAATAGAGTTGGACTTTTAAAGAATTTGGGTTGTGATTTCAAAGACTTTTAAACAATGTTTCTTATCTTTTCTGGTATTTTAATGGTTTAGATTTATGGGTTTTGGCTTTCTTTTACTGCGTTACACCTGTAGACGTTGCGTAGTATTAGGGCCGTCACGTGCCAATTTCGGGTCGTGACAACAATAAACATGTAATGAGACGATAACAACATGATAAATGGCAATCAATAGTAATTGCAGCAATAATATGAGGAATATGAATGATAACGTAACAATAAGGAATCTACGTCGCTACACCCGTTTTATACTGTTTGGCCTTTTTGAAATAGTACGAATCGTGGTGTTTTGAAAATAAGGGCTACGGTGTTTTTAAGAAAAGGTACGTCTTTTGAAATATCCGTAGTATCCCTTAACATGTCTTTAAAAATCCTCATGATTCGTTAGTTTTGGAAATAGGTATGACTCGGGTCCAGTCTATCATTTACAAGGTAAATTACAGGTCTAACTAACAACCAATCGAAAGGGGTATGGAAACCACCTATATCTGAGTCGATATATATATACATTTATAATAGTTGGTCATCCCGCCTCAATAATATCACGTACGATACAACATATCATATGACATCCTCGAATCAAGAGTGCGGATCTATCGTCAATATATAGCTCGTATGGTAAATCCGTCGCACGGCCTCCCAAATCTCGGTACGGGTTAAATGTCATATCTATCACATTAATCAGTTGGTATCCTCTTTATCATATATCATGATCGGGGTACTGATCTACGTCTAGTACAATACTTATACCCCCTATGAAATGCATGCGTGTATATGAAAACACCACGCCTAAAGAACCCGCTAAAATATCATGCCGTATCTCAAATACGGACCATATCACATCACCGATCTCATAGCCTGAAGCCTAATCTCATCGACTCATCTCCAAATATCATATAATATCCTCAACATTCAGGTGTGTGTATATGAATGTATATATATATATATATATATATATATATATGCATAGTCCTATACCCATGCGTATATACATATATACACATATCCCTATATATGCACATGTAAAAGAATGAATGTATGCAAGTGTGTGTGCATGTATAGATGCAACAACTACTCTAAGGTTTCGCAAGTAACACTACTAGTCCATGAACATGTAACCCTATCATTTACATCCATGTCACACTGTTAGACCATGGCAGCGCCCCGGCCGTCATTCCGAGGCCAAAATGCGGAAACAAAACTTTTCTTTAAACTAGAAACCGGCGCTACCGCGGACTATAAACCCGGATCGGACAATTAACCTACTACTAACTAACTAGAGAAAGGGTAGAGAGTTATACCGAGCGATCCGTGTCCTTCGGTCTTCGGCCATCATCCCGATCTCCCCGCGGAATCTCCGGTCTCGGTCTCCTCATCGGAAAGGGCACCACATTGAGAAGTCTTTTTACGGGCTCCCACCTCTTAATCTAGGAAACTCGGACATGAAGTTGGCAAGCCAACGTGTTCAAGGTTGCTGTAGAATTGTGTAGTACTCTTTATCTCAAGGGGTTAAAGAAGTTGCCATTTTGGTGGAGGTGAAGGAGATAAACTTTGGAGATGAGAAAGGGGTTTTTTGTGCAAGCTTATGAGATGAAAAACCACACACTAGAATTTGGACAGCCCCCACACAAGAAGTGTCCGGCCCATGCTTATGTGAAAAGGGAGAGAGGGAGTGGATCCATAATGCAAGAAGGAATGATGAGTGATGATGAGAAAATAATGATCACAACAAAGTCCAAAACCCATCACCCATCTCATCTCAAAAGTCAAGCAATGATGAACAAATGAAGTCAAAAGATGGTAGAATCATCATGAAACAACTACTTACAAAAAACCACCCTCCACTTTGGTAATTTGCACATTTGCAAATAACCTCCTCCACACCAATTTTCAGCCAAAGAAAGATAGAAAGGAAAATGGCCGAAACGAAATACAAACTGGCAACTTAAAAAAGTGATCCGGTAATAAATTACAGGAAAACCCCGCGACTGTATATACATACCCGCATTTGTATTGCGACCGAATACAAATGCAATGAGACAAAATCTACACTATACAATTCTAGGATCCGGCTTAAACCAAAGCCCGCTAGTATTATCCATCCGATCATGATCCGTGCAATACCGCACGTATATGATCGAACCCTGCCATATATCCATACGGCCTCTACAGCGTTTCGCCCGAAACTTGAGAAACTGTCTGTAGGGGACTCTAAAAACTCGTCAATACTTTGGCTGTGGATTTAACCACTAGCACGTCAGAGGTATTAGCCGTACGTAACGGGCAACCAGGTATTGACCAAAAAGGAAGTCGATGAGCGAACTCATCCTGACACCCTACTGAGCCTGTCAGTGACAATATCCGTACAGTCCGGTCCGTTCGTCTATGAGCATCGCATGGCGGGCCTAGGGGGTTGGTGAAAGTCAGACCCCCCAAAGCGGTACAAGTCGTGTCGGAGTGTAGCCCAGAACACTCTGAGATAATACTGGAATACCTACCAGTAAATCTCCTGCCTTGGCCAAGGACTTCGTGTAATGGCTCTCCTAGACACAGCGCGACCTCACCCCCAATACCGGGAGAGACGAACCCCTGCAGATCCGCTCACTGCCTCCATGTGGCTCAGGACTGTACCCAACTAAAACCTATTTGCACGACTCCTTTGAGCCGTGGTAGGGTAGTAATCAAAGTACAGTGGGAACTCACACGAGACAAATGATGATCTCAGGTCGATGAACTAACCTGTACACATGTCACCAGGGAACTGCTATCTGACGTCAGGTATAATACCAACTAGCATGTTCCCGGCGAGTCCTGTCCGGTGTACTCATAACCCAATGAGCACCTGCATACATCTTAGGTGATCCAACTGACACCAATGGCTTGTGAGACCTGCCACCGCCCTTCGTCGGGGTCTCGACTTTATACACCAGTCTACTCTGGAGTATTGATGCCCTGTCTCGAAAACTCCCACGACTAGGGACCTTTTAAGGATGTGCTTATAGACCCCGGCTCCCACGTATATGATCGCTATCATACCGCTGGCCGTCAAGCAAGAAACCTAAGGGCTCTATCAACGCGCAATAGTGACCTGTATAAAGATAAACCAGATAGCATACTATCGTCTTGAGTAAGACTGTCCTACAGGTATAGGTCCTCTCTCAATCATTGCAATCACGTGCCTGTGATCCAATAATTGACTCTGAGGGCACTATATCCAACAATCTCCCACTTGCACTCAAGGATAATTATTGCGATGTCCCATACTCACAGCCTGTGTGATACCAAACACCCAACTCCTCTACTAATCAGTCTCACAAAACCCGTTTGCGAAACTATTGCGTTCGAGGAATAGCCTCAGTGAGTGGATCCGCCCTGATGTTTCTTTCTGTGTCTCTCTTTATCTCAAGCTCGTGGAGAAAGCCATATCCCGAAATGATCAATACCTGTCTTAGAATATGTCTGGATATCTGATGGGTCCTAGTTCATAAATGAAGTCCAAATCCAAACTTCTTAGACTGTATCGTCAACTGAAATCAATCAGCATCATGCGCCATGCCTCCCTCAGTATCCTCTTGGATCACCTGTCCAAAATACTGCCCCTCGTCAGAGGAAAAACTATAACTCTGACAGTCACTCTGTCATTCAGGTCACCTTGGAAGCCTGGAATGATAACCTTCTCCCGAAGGAGGCTGTTGTTATCATATCCCTAGAACATCCACTTATGTTCTAAAACTGCATCCGAATGTTTTTCCAGAATTGAATCAATATCAACTTACTGCATCTCGTGCAAAAGCAATATCTGGTGTGGTACTTGACATCTCATGATTGACTCAATTGCCTAAGCAAGTGATCTGCCAATCATGCACATCCCTCTCCCCTTTAGTCTGTAAGACACCTTTAGAGAGGGTGACTCCATTACCTGCAGGTACACTACCGTGCCAGGAGTCGTCCATTCTAAAACACCTTTAGAATGCTGTCTAAGTACCCAGATTGGGAAACTATCCAATTCTAGATCTAAAACCATAGATCTAGTAACCAGAATATCTGATACAATATCCATATCCTATGTGGAGAAACCACTGTGTGACGACCAAAGTATAACCGATCGTAGTATAGGAATTGCACTTCCTACTCTGTGTATGTTATCCAAATACCAGGACATCACACCCTACTACCTTCTTAACAGATCCATCTCCTATTCTGATGATGTTAAACCTATGACTGTCATACCAGAAGTAGATGATCTATCTCCGCTACAACTACTTTAGCCCATAAATAGACATAAGCCACTTGTCCACTATGCTTCCGCTGCTCCCACTGACTACGACGGCCCTCTGGCAGAATAATATATACGTGCACTTCTAAAGCTAGTTTAGAACGACGCTATACTCATCCTCCTGCCGGGTCTCATAGCCTGGAACAACGGTAGTGTCAAATCTGGGTAAACAAGAACCACCCTGTCACCGTCCTTGAGGCTACCGGAGTACCTCTCGGGTGCCTGAGGTTACCCACCATATCTGCGGAGTGGCCAATGGAATGTCAAACCAAATTGAATCTTTAGGTTCTTATCAAATTTTCAGTAATCGTCTGCGGTTCTTGTATCACTTCCAGTTCTACCATACTCCCACTTCTGTTTTCTGAAAAAAACAATTTTACTTAAAACTGTGGCGAGTCTAGAACAATATCACTATTGATCTTCCAGATGGTAGAAAAGTAAACCCTCGTCATAGCCCGGGTCAACCCACAAACTGCCATTACAGAAACGTGCCTTGAGTTATCTAGAGTCTGGTTTTAAGCATAAACCGGACAACTCCCCGTACCTTAACAATGTTAAGATATGAACTGTTCTATATCCAATACAGAAACAGAGGCACTGATTTAATTAAACCAGATTCAAATCATGCAGCTGTCTAAAGTACATGTCAACTAAATGGAAGGAGGCCGATCAGCGTTACTCAACTTAGGAGTGCATCCAATTATGAGTAACCTGAAAGAGAAACAAGTTTCTCATAATCATTACTATCAACTGAATACCATATACAATTATCTACATCTTCGATCACATTAAAGAATCCTGATACTTGCAACACCTGGTTCTCTGCTTTATTTTTATACCTGCAACTTCTCAAAACTTAGACCTTGCATTTCTATGAAACACATGTCTAAGAACTAGAGAAGTCATAAGTAAACAGAATATAGTACGGGTACCAACCCCTTTGTCCAAATGGACATTGGACAATATACAATACTCTGTATAAGTCCCTTGAGTCTAATAACTCATTCCCTGTGTGTCGTAGGTTGAAAACTGTACTTATGGTTAAGAAGAATTACACCGCTGTTCAATGCTCCTTACCTAACCATCCACTGATATAGGTAAATGTCATAGACATAATTTCAAAAAGTTATATCTCACTCTATAAAAATAGACGTACAGATATATCAATTTGAAATTGGTTCATAACAACGGATATTCAATACCAAAAATTTGCCATCCGGCAAACAACCCAGGCGACTTCCTCAAATATCACTAATTACAACGAATCCCGATATAATGAGGACAATCACCTAATTCCCAATAACTTACTCCCACTGATCATCTGTAAAACCATACAGATGTGAGAATCATATTGGTAAATACATACCCTGGAGCAAAGGCTAATTGGGAAATCAGTTTTCTTTTAACAGTACACAGTGAAACTGAAACATTGAAATGTTTCGTAGGGGTATCCAGGTATTCCTAGTAATGCCTCTTCCATTATCCAGATTCACAACTGTAACCGTATATTTCTTTGCCATCTCTCCAAATCCCCTTATATGTCTTTAGTCATTACCTTCTGTACACCCTCTTAGGCTAAATGGTTTTCTTCCTTCCCTACCGTTCGGCACCAGCCTATGGTTTGGAAGAAGACTATCCAATAAGCATAATGGGTGTACTGTCCTAATCCTAGGAGCACTCGCAACCTGAGAGAAGGTGAGGATAAAAGACAACTGAATAAAACTTTATTCTTATTTCTCCTGAACCAGAATCCATCCTCGAACTGGAACAAGTTCCTTTCGAGTTCGTATATAACCATACGATGGAGTATCCAATAAACTGTGGATATTCGTAGTGATACGGGGCGCCCTGGAGAAATACAAAGGTGAAGTAGGAGTGGCGATGAAATACTTGGTTTTGTCGTGAATAGCAGTCGTAATTTACTTTGCCCTCTTACTAATCCCTTTATTTGTCTTTACTTAATACCTTCTGTACACCTTTTAGGACAAATGGTTTTCTTCATTCCCTACCGTTTGGCACCTGCCTATGGTTTGGATGAAGACTATCCAATAAGCGTAATAGGTGTACTGTCCTAATCCTAGGAGCACTCGCAACCTGAGAGAAGGTAAAAGGAAAAGACAACTGAATAGTCCTATCCGTTTTCTCTAGAACCGGAAACCATCCTCGAATAAATTCCTTCGAGTTCGTATATAACCATAAGATGGTTTTATCCAATGGAAGTGGATGTTCGTAATGATACGGGGTGTCCTGGAGAAAAGGGTAAAAGTAGGAGTGGCAATGAGGTATGCAACTCTGACAATCCAAAATCTAGTGTTATAAGAAGGTTCGGTTAACTTGGTCATTGAGTCATAGTCAAGGGTCGGGCCATGGTCACTGCCAAAGAGAGAGAGAGAAAAGAAACACTCAGCGTGCACTCTAACCTAGATCAGAATGGTCATCAATTTACCTAATCAGGAAACCTCCCACTGTAAACTCAAATTCTCCTCCAAACCTGAAAGAAGAATTAGTCGGGATCACCCGAGGAGTAAACCAACTCATCAGTAGGAATCGGGATCCAACTATCATCGCATGATAACGTGACGGAATCCACTCACGTTATCACACTCCAGAAGGTATGCGCATATCTGGCAAGTTTCAGTTTCTTCAGAAACTCCCGATGTGAATTTTACCCCAAGCGGCTTATGACCTTGACTAGGTCAACAAACCATAAACCGCCAGTCAAGTTCAACCCGTCATTATTCTGGATTGCATTAAACCCACCCGTACGTGCCCTTGACTAGGTCAACAAAGCCGCACGGCTGTCCTAACCAATCCCACTTATGCAACAAACAAGTACCACTTAGCTACCGAACACTACGTCTTGACTAGGTCAACAAACGCAGCACGAATACTAAATAATACCCGTAAGAAATGACGGAGGGCTACGGCTGGTTTTTGGCGAAAAACCTTTGATGTAAGGAACTTCATATCGTTGAAGGAACTGCATAGCTTTTTATAAATATATAGTGGCGAAAACCTTTGCTAATGAGGTCACTCCCGGTGAAGGGATCTCGGCTCTTTCCCCATAGAATGAGGTGCAGGATATTCCAACTGAATACCACGA
Organism: Agapanthus africanus; assembly: GCA_030015575.1. Taxonomy (NCBI): domain Eukaryota; kingdom Viridiplantae; phylum Streptophyta; class Magnoliopsida; order Asparagales; family Amaryllidaceae; genus Agapanthus; species Agapanthus africanus. Next base: position 200,581,824 of record JASDDO010000006.1, read on the forward strand.
TGCGAAGCAGAAGGCAATCGGCTATATTGAAGTTATTACCCTGACGCAAACTTCTGTCCTAGGGGTCACTCCCGGTGAAGGGATCTCGGCCCTTGCCTCGTCGACTGAGGTGCTGGATATTCATAACCGAATACCACTGTGCAAAACAAAAGAGAACGTCCTTGCAATAACAGCTTTTTGAAAAATGTTCCAACAACGTCAGAGTAGGTTTGTTTAGCTTGCATTGATCCGAATCAAAGCAGTCCCATCAATTGATCACACCAATAAAGAACGAAAATACGATGTACGTATATGCCATCCGCATTCGCCACTGGGTCCCGTCATCACCCGTTAGGTTACGTAACTAACGACAGAGCGGGGACTGGACTAGCGCGGATGCAAAACATATACAGCATCTACTAGTATATATATCAATATATATTATTCGCTCAAGGCGTGATAAAATGCAACATCACAGAAATAAAATAAGCATCACAGAACAATACAGATATCTGGGATCCCCGGGTTTCATAGAGCGGCTTCTGAAACCCGACGTTCCCCTGGTCGTGTGGATAGCCTGTGCAATGAAATCCTAGACCTCTACGGGCGCGGCAAGTTACCCGCCAAATCCTGAAGCGAGGAAGCCCCCTTCAACAACGTGATTGGACCACCCAGCACTTCACGGAATCCGGTAACTTGTGCACCCCTCCTTGGGTCAACCTGTACCCCCTACGAGTGCGGCGAATAGCCCGCCAATTCTAGAGTGAAGCCCCCTCCGTCTCAAAGCCATGAGATGCGAGTGTAAGTCCATGCTACCTCTCCCGGTACTTTCGGGCATGCGGAATTTGGTGAAAAACAATTTTCTAGAGGCGGTAACATGGACTCAAAACCGGATCTTTGTTAAACTTGTGTTCCTAACATCCTAACTAAGAGTTGTTAACTACTCGGTTAGGGGGTTATACCTTTCTTTCTTGAACTCCTTCGTCTTTGACTCTCGATTGTGTACGGATTGGCTTCACTCCATCGTCTCCTTGCGCCGAAGATCGATCCACCCGAAAGCTTCTACCTTTGGCTTCTTCTTCGAGCTTTGAAGAAACTAGTTCACTCGGTTTGCTAAACCTTGTGAACTAGAGTGAGTAGAGAAGAGTGTATTGGGATTATACTCTATGGTTCTTGCTTCTCAACACATGAGACAAGTGAACCATAGACTAAAGAGAGGGAGAGCAAGAGGAAGAGGATGAGAGCTCAAGAACAAGAGAGAGAATGAAAATGATAGAATGAGAAAGACTTTTCTCTCTTGGCTCGCATAATCCAAAGCCATCATAACAAATCATAGCAATCAAGTATTATGTGATGGTTTAAGCTACAATAGCCATATCATTTCATGCACTCATTTTTCACAAGAAAATAAGCAAGCAAAAAGTCTTTGCCATGAAATGATAGCCATTGTCATCATGATGGTCCACTAGTCAAACCTAGTGAACCGGTCAACAAAGTCAACTAGTCAACAAAGTCAACTCCTCAACAACCATGTCACCATAATACTTAATTAATATTATTGTTAATCATATATCATATTCTCATTAGGGTTGACCAAAAAATCAATAGTCAACAGTCAACAGTCAACAACTCTAATGAGAATCATCTGCCTCTGTCTCCCCGTCAACTGTGCATACACACCCGCATCCGCGTTCCGAGGAACACGAATACATACTGGATAAAACCAATCCCAAAACGTACACTAGGATCTGGCTTAAACCAAAGCCCGCTTGTGTTAACTGTCCGGACACTGTACGTGCACAAGTGCACGGATGTGACCGAACCCTGTCGCAAAACCATGCGACCTGTCGCAAAACCATGCGACCTCTACTCTTTTGCCCAAAGGCGAATAGCTTTCTGTGTGGGACTATAAAGACTCGACACTACGCTGGCAGTGGGTTCAACCACAGACCGCAAGCGGCACTAGCTGTGCGTAACGGTCCCCAGGTAGATGCCGACAAGAAGACTGACGAGGTGAAACCCATCTGAACTCCCACAGAGCCTGAATGTGACAGTCTCCGTACAGTCCGGTCTGTTCGTCTGATACATCGCATGGTGGGCCTAGGGGGGCGGTAAACGTCAGTCCCCTAAAAGCGGTAAAGTCGTATCGGAGTGAAGCCCAAAACACCCTGGGATAACACTGGAAGCTTACCAGTATATCTCGCTTGCCCTGGCCAGGGACTACTCGTGTAATGGCTCTCCTAGACGCAGTCTAACCGTCACTAGCTCTAAGTGCTTCGGGACTGCACCCAACTGCTACCTGTTTGCGCGACTCCTTTGAGCCGTGGTAGGGTAGTAATCAAAGTACTGTGGGAACACACTCGAGACGAAGTTGACAGTGTCAAGTCAGCAGACTAAGCTGTACTCATGTCACCTGGGAACTGATAACTGATGATAGGTATAGTACCAACCGGTCAGTACCCGACGAGTCCTGTCCAGTGTACTCGTAACCTAACGAGCAACCGCATACTATCTCCAGTACGACCTACTGATGGCTGTGGGACAGACCATCTCCCACTCTGGGATGAGAAGCGCATGCGCTAGTCTACTCCGGAGTATCGATGCCCTGTCTCGATAGTCCTGCGACTAGGGACCTACATAAGGATGTGCTTATAGATTACCCAGCCCCCACTAGTGTGACTGCCATCACAACGCTGGTAATCAAGCAAAGATCCTATGGGCTCCACTAATGTGTATAGGTGATATACTAAAATAAACACATGTACACATTGAAGTAGAAACAAACCAAGTAGCATACTACTATTTTGAGCAAGATTGTATATACAACTGTGAATATCCTAAGCTTCCATTAAGTAATATACAAACTAGTATGATACAGTAATGGCCTCTAGGGCATATACACTAACAATCTCCCACTTGCACTAAGGCCATGTACTGGCGTATCGAAGACCTATCATCTCGATCAGCCGCTCGAACTGAGTCTGGGGCAAGGCCTTGGTGAATGGATCTGCAGTGTTATCTTCTGAAGCGACCCACCGAACCTCGATCTCCTGGCGATCCACGATCTCCCTGATCAGGTGATACCGCCTCAAGATGTGTCTGGATCTTTGATAGGACCTGGGTTCCTTCGCTAAAGCTATAGCCCCGTTGTTGTCGCAATACAGAGGTATTGGATCAACAATGGACGGAACCACCTGAAGTTCTTTCAAGAACTTCCTCATCCAGACAGCTTCTTTTGCGGCATCAGATGCAGCGATGTATTCCACTTCCATCGTCGAGTCTGCAACGGTTTCCTGTTTGGAACTCTTCCAACACACCGCCCCTCTATTGAGGGTAAAGACAAAACCCGACATGGACTTGGAATCATCCTTGTCACTCTGGAAGCTGGAGTCAGCAAAGGCCTCGATCTGGAGGTCTTTTCCGCCATACACAAAGAACATCTCCTTAGTCCTTCTCAGGTACTTGAGAATGTTCTTTACCGCTATCCAGTATTTCTCCACAGGGTTTGACTGATACCGGCTTACCACACTCAGTGCATAAGCTACATCCGGTATGGTACACAATATTGCATACATTATAGAGCTTACCGCAGAAGCGTAGGGTATAATAGACATGCGATCCCTCTCCAAATCAGTCTTTGGAGAGATCTCTTTAGAGAGGGTGATCCCGTGACAAGCCGGTATATTACCGCGCTTGGAATCTTCCATACTGAATCTTTTCAGTATGGTGTCGATGTACCTGGACTGTGAAAGTCCTAATATCCTCTTGGATCTATCACGATGGATCTGGATCCCCAGGATGTATGAGGCATCACCCAGGTCTTTCATGGAGAACCTGTGTGACAAGAACCCCTTGACAGACTGTAGCATAGGAATGTCATTTCCTATTAAGACAATGTCATCGACGTATAAAACGAGGAATACTACAGTTCTCGCTACAAATCTACTATAGATGCATGGTTCATCTGGATTTTTGATAAAGCCAAATTCCTTGACCGTCTCATCAAATTAGATGTTCCAACTCCGCAATGCCTGCTTTAGTCCGTAAATGGAATTGAGCAACTTGCACACCTTTCCGCTGCTCCCACTCTGAATGAAACCCTCTGGCTGGTCCATATAGACACACTCCTCTAAATTTCCATTTAGAAAAGCGGTCTTTACGTCCATCTGCCAAATCTCATAATCGTGGAAGGCAGCAATGGCAAGAAGGATCCGAATGGATTTCAGCATAGATACTGGAGAAAAGGTCTCGTCATAGTCCAAACCAGGTCTTTGACGAAAACCCTTTGCAACCAGTCTGGCTTTATAGGTCTCAACCTGTCCATCTATACCAATCTTCCTTTTGAAGATCCACTTGCATCCTACGGGTTTTACCCCGTCTGGAGCAACGTCCAACGTCCATACTTTGTTGGTGTACATGGACTCCATTTCGGTCCGCATTGCATCCAGCCATTTTACCGAGTCAATGCTCTGAACGGCCTGCTAGAAGCTAGTAGGCTCATCATAATTTATGATGCAATCCTCTCTATCCCCGTCTATGAGAAAACCGTAGTATCTCTCGGGCGGATGAGACTGCCTATTACTCCTGCGGAGCGGCGTAGGAATGTCCTGTTCTTTTGAACCCTCTAGTTCCACTAAGCTTTCAGTAATAGCTCGTGGTTCTGGAATTTCTTCCAATTCTACTGTGCTCGCACTTATCTGGTTTTCCAAAAACTCAGTTTCCAAGAAGTAGGCATGACGAGAAACAAAAACCTTTTGTTCCTCTTCGCAGTAGAAGAAATATCCCTTGGAGTTCTTTAGATATCCCACGAACTTGCACTGTACTGAGCGTGCCTCGAGCTTGTCCGTATGCTGCTTTTTGTCAAAAGCTGGACATCCTCATGTCTTAATGTGATTAAGATAGGGTCTCTTCCCACACCACATCTCATATGGTGTAGTAGGCACAGTCTTAGTTGGAACTCGGTTCAAAAGGTATGCAGCTGATTCTAGCGCATAACCCCCGAATGATCGCGGTAACTCAGCGTTACTCATTATGGACCGTACCATATCCAATAGGGTTCGGTTCCGTCTCTCCGATACACCGTTATGTTGCGGAGTGTATGGAGGAGTAAGCTGAGAGAGAATTCCGTTCTCTTTTAAATAGTTCAGGAACTCGGCACTCAAGTATTCACCACCTCGATCTGATCTTAGAATCTTGATACTTTTGCCGGTTTTTTTTTCTACTTCATTCTTATATTCCTGGAATTTTCCAAAGGCTTCGGACTTATGTTTCATTAAGAAGACATAACCGTACCTTGAAAAGTCATCCGTAAAAGTAATGAAGTAAGAATAACCGCTTCGCTCATGTGTAGACATTGGACCGCACACGTCGCTGTGTACGAGTCCCAAGAGCTCGCTCGCTCTTACTCCGTGTCCAGTGAACGGAGTCTTTGTCATCTTTCCTTTGAGACAGGATTGACAAGTGGCATACGATTGATATTCGAACGGATTCAAATATTCTTCCGTATGTAACTTCGTCAACCTTCTCTCATTGATGTGACCCAGTCTACAATGCCATAAGAAAGACTGATTGATTTTTAGAGACTTTCTTTTGTGTGTATGCTGGACATTGAAAATCTGTGGTTGGTTTAATACGTATATACCATTGCTTAATGTACCTGACCCAATCAGAACTTGATTAAGGTGAATGTTTACAACATTACTTACAAACGCAAATTCATAACCTTCTTTAGAAGTCAAAGATACAGAAATGATATTACAAGTTGCGTTGGGTACAAAAAAGCAATTACGCAAAACCAAAACATGTCCATCTGACATTCCCAGGTGATAGTCCCCCACGGCCTTAGCATCCATGCTAACCGTTTGCAACTTTGAGGGTAATGTCACCTGCCTTCAAAAACCTACGGTTTCTCAACGCCTGCAAAGAATTACAGATATGATATCCTGATCCGGTATCCAATACCTAGGAAGTAGAGTTTATTGAAAGACAGTTATCAATAACATACACACCTGAAGCTGAAGCCGCAACCTGCTTCAGTTCCAATGTTCTGGCCTTCCAAGCCCTGCAATCATTCTTCCAGTGTCCCTTCTTATGACAATAGAAGCATTCTTCTTTATCCACAAGCTGCCCCGCTTTCTTTGTTGCTTTTGCTTTTGCTTTTCCCTTCGTATCCACTTTACTAACACCGCCCCTTGGTTTGGCGGGGGCTTTCTTCTTCTTTCCCTTGGCTTTCGTCTTGGACCTAGAAGAGGAAGATCCGCCTACAAACAAAGTGGATGTTTCCCTACCTTTCTGTAGGGTGCCCTCTGCGCTCCTCAGCATGTTGAGGAGTTCTGAAAGTTCAACTTCCTTTTCTTGTAAGTTGAAGTTCAGATAAACTGGGCGTAAGTGGAAGGAAGGGACTGGAGAATCAAGTCCGTATAGATCTCATTCTCCAACGTGGTCCCAAGGTCCGCGAGCACTTCTATGTAGCCAATCATCTTAAGCACGTGTTCCGCTACCGATGATCCGACGGCCAACCTTGCCGAAAATAACTTCTTCGACACTTCGTATCTTGCGATACGAGACTGCTCTCCATACAGTTCTTTTGTATGGAGAAATATGGATTCGAGGTCCATATTCTCGTGCCTCCTCTGATGTTCGTTGTCCATAGAGGCAAGCATGAGGCACCTGGCCTTCGCGCAATCGATCTCCCAAGTCTTACGGATTTCCTTATCCGCGACGCTGGAGGTGAGACCTGGGACAGGGGGAGCTTTGGTGGTAAGAAGATACCCCAGCTTGTCGTAAGTGATTGCCATTTTGACATTCCTGAGCCAATCTTTGTAGTTCGGCCCTGTCAGTATGTTTTTATCTAGAAGTAACTTAAGTCCAGTCATGTCGATTAGTCGCTGCAATTAGGAGAGAGAGAAGAAACACTCAGCATGATGCTCTTGCAAGTTTAGAGTGGTTTTTAGTTTGTCTAAACAGGATGGCTCCCACTGTTTCTCGAATCGCTCCTCAAACCAAAAAGGAAGAATTAGTCAGGATCAATCTTACCGTACAATACTTGCTTAACCGTTCAACCAGGCTAGTGTCGGTACTTCGAGGGAGGTTTTCCAACGCTTTCGCGAAGTTCCTTAATTTAAGAACCTCTTTTCCCTGGGGGCATAGCCCCGCTAACACCTTTCTAGACACCTACTAGGTTTATAGCATTGATCGTTAAGTGAGAAATTTCCCGAGGAGTAGTATATACTCACAGTAGGATCGGGATCCAAATATTATCGCGTGACGAAACTGAAGGAATCCTACCAGAATCATCACACTCCAAATGGTATGCAACGCTAGCAAGTTTCAGTTCTTTTGAAACTCCCGATGTGGATTTTTCCCCCATGCTCTTATGACCTTGACTTTGGCCAACAAATCATAAGTCACATGTCAAGTTCTACCCGTCGTTCACCAGGTTAATTTGAATCCACCCGTACCTACCCTTGACTTTGGCCAACAAGGCAGTACGACTGTTCCAAATCAACGCATCTATCTATGCTGCACATGAATACCCAATAGCTACCAATCACTATGCCTTGACTTTGGCCAACAAATATAGCTTGAATACTATTGACCATTCATGTGAAACGACGGAGGGCTACGAATGGTTTTGGTGAAACCGTGAACGTAGTGAACTTGATATAATCGATAGAACGAGATAGCTTTTAAAAGGAGTGGCTCAAGCTCCGCATTTAAAAGTTGGTTTTGAAAAGAACCGAATGGTTTTTCGAAAGTGTTCCAACGACTTTTACTTGGTTTATTTTCTTGCATTAGTTCTTTTAATGCGTGTTATTCTTGCATTAGTTCTTTCAATGCGTCCCATTATTTAATCCTACCATTGCAGAAAACAACCAAAATATGACGTACGCTTATGCCATTCGCATTCGCCACGGGGCCCCGTCATTACCCGTTAGGTTACTTAACTAACGACAGAGCGGGGCTGGGCTAGCGCGGCTGTAAAACATAAGCAACGCCTAAATAATATCATATATAGATATATTGCAATGATAGCCATTTCAGATCACAGATGAACACATTGGATATAGTAGTAATCCGCAATTCGTACGAGCCTGTAACAAAAAGCAGATTACACGGTCGCGGTGAATAGCCAATACCCCACCCAAGACCCCTACGGGTGCGGCAAACTACCCACCAAGTACCCGAAGCGAAGCAACCTCCCTCAACTCCATGAGTAGGCCACTCGGCACTTCGGGATACCCGGTAGTTTGTGCACCACCTCCATGGGTCCATCCTAGGAGCAAAAACAGTAAAAAGAAATTATACAATGATGGCTACAACCCAGACCCGGTTGTGCGGCCATACAAATAATTATTACATCAATTTATAAATTTACATGAATTGAAAGAAAAGAAAACTCTCGTCTCATAACCCCTGGCTATTCACCCGTGACAATCCAATGAATTCATATACACATTCCAATGACATTACAGATCACAGATTTGTATAACCCAAACTAATCGACATATAGCGATTAGCAGACGTTCAATACAAATATCACATCACAGATAAAAAACCCGTCAGCTTAAGTCATAAGAAACTCGATCAAAATACGGTTTTTAAAGCCCCAAAAAAAAAATTTTCTTTCTGGAAAATCTGGGCTGAAAAAACATATACCAAAATTCCAAAAATACCCCACTGAACAAACTGCAACCAAAATTTCCCACGGCCGAGTCAACTCGGCCGCGGAAACGCGGCGGGAGCACGCTCCCGCCGCTTTTCCGCGGCGCTTTGATCGGATCAGTGGATGAAATTTTTGCAGTTTGCTATAAAAACCCTGAGCCGAATTTTAAAGTGTGATTTATCATTTTTGGAACAGAGGAAAAATTCGACAGCAAGCATGAATTCCGGGTTTATTTCGGGACTTTTTCTCCGATCGAATTTCTAGTTACTATGCTAACATGTTAGGTAGTGTTTAACTAGGCTCTGATACCACTGTAAGTCCATGCTACCTCTCCCGGTACTTTCGGGCATGCGGAATTTGGTGAAAAACAATTTTCTAGAGGCGGTAACATGGACTTGAAACCGGATCTTTGTTAAACTTGTGTACCTAACATCCTAACTAAGAGTTGTTAACTACCCGGTTAGGGGGTTATACCTTTCTTTCTTGAACTCCTTCGTCTTTGACTCTCGATGGTGTACGGATTGGCTTCACTCCGTCGTCTCCTTGCACCGAAGATCGATCCACCCGAAAGCTTCTTCCTTTGGCTTCTTCTTTGAGCTTTGAAGAAACTAGTTCACTCGGTTTGCTAAACCTTGTGAACTAGAGTGAGTAGAGAAGAGTGTGTTGGGATTATACTCTATGGTTCTTGCTTCTCAACACATGAGACAAGTGAACCATAAACTAAAGAGAGGGAGAGCAAGAGGAAGAGGATGAGAGCTCAAGAACAAGAGAGAGAATGAAAATGATAGAATGAGAAAGACTTTTCTCTCTTGGCTCTCATAATCCAAAGCCATCATAACAAATCATAGCAATCAAGTATTATATGATGGTTTAAGCTACAATAGCCATATCATTTCATGCACTCATTTTTCACAAGAGAACAAGCAAGCAAAAAGTCTTTGCCATGAAATGATAATCATTGTCATCATGATGGTCAACTAGTCAAACCTAGTCAACCGGTCAACAAACTCAACAAGTCAACAAAGTCAACCCCTCAACAACCATGTCACCATAATACTTAATTAATATTATTGTTAATCATATATCATATTCTCATTAGGGTTGAGCAAAAAGTCAATAGTCAACAGTCAACAACCCTAATGAGAATCATCTGCCTCTGTCTCTCCGTCAACTCTGCATACACACCCGCATCCGCGTTCCGAGGAACACGAATACATACTGGATAAAACCAATCCCAAAACGTACACTAGGATCTGGCTTAAACCAAAGCCCGCTAGTGTTAACTGTCCGGACACTGTACGTGCACAAGTGTACGGATGTGACCGAACCCTGTCGCAAAACCATGCGACCTGTCGCAAAACCATGCGGCCTCTACTCTTTTGCCCAAAGGCGAATAGCTTTCTGTGTGGGACTATAAAGACTCGACACTACGCTGGTAGTGGGTCCAACCACAGACCGCAAGCGGCACTAGCTGTGCGTAACGGTCCCCAGGTAGATGCCGACAAGAAGACTGACGAGGTGAAACCCATCTGAACTCCCACTGAGCCTGAATGTGACAGTCTCCGTACAGTCCGGTCTGTTCGTCTGATACATCGAATGGCGGGCCTAGGGGGGCGGTAAACGTCAGTCTCCTAAAAGCGGTACAAGTCGTGTCGGAGTGAAACCCAAAACACCCTGAGATAACACTGGAAGCCTACCAGTATATCTCGCTTGCCCTGGCCAGGGAATACTCGTGTAATGGCTCTCCTAGACACAGCGCGATGTCAACCTCCAATACCGGGAGAGACGAATCTTGTCTAACCGTCACTGTCTCCAAGTGCTTCGGGACTGCACCCAACTACTACCTGTTTGCACGACTCCTTTGAGCCGTGGTAGGGTAGTAATCAAAGTACAGTGGGAACACACTCGAGACGAAGTGACAGTGTCAAGTCAGCGGACTAAGCTGTACTCATGTCACCTGGGAACTGATAACTGACGATAGGTATAGTACCAACCGGTCAGTTCCCGACGAGTCTTGTCCAGTGTACTCGTAACCTAACGAGCACCCGCATACTATCTCCAGTACGACGTACTGATGGCTGTGGGACAGACCATCTCCCACTCTGGGATGAGAAGCGCATGCGCTAGTCTACTCCAGAGTATCGATGCCCTGTCTCGATAGTCCTGCGACTAGGGACTTGCATAAGGATGTGCTTATAGATTTCCCAGCCCCCACTAGTGTGACTGCCATCACAGCGCTTGTAATCAAGCAAAGATCTTAAGGGCTCCACTAATGTGTATATATGATATACTAAAATAAACACATGTACACATTGAAGTAGAAACAAACCAAGTAGCATACTACTATTTTGAGCAAGATTGTATTTACAACTGTGAATATCCCAAGCTTCCATTAAGTAATATACAAACTAGTATGATACAGTAATAGCCTCTAGGGCATATACACTAACAGCAGGCCCGTTGCCCTCTAGAACCCGGCTATTCGTACACCCCACCATGGGGTAATCCTAGTACAGAAAGTAAAATATATACAACGGGTACATCGACCTCAGCCCGGTCATACCCCAAAAGAATAATATACAAACAGGCAGTGACAGCAGTCCACATGTCGGACGCTTGCCCCGCAATATCAAATGTACAAATAATACCAAACTGTACTACCATTGCATCCATGCTATCCACCACGACAAATCCGCAACATCACAGCACAACACAGAACATCAACTTGAATGTCACGTTAGCAAATCCGTCTAAAAGGGCTATAGCAGTTAGACAGGATTTACCTATCAAGTGACAATCACGGTCGCAGATATAATGTAAATACTGTGAACTAACATGTTTAAAATTTTCGATCGACAAAATTTCCCGAAGTGGGCCCCAAGCACAACTGTAGCACTCAAAATATCTGGGCCCAAAATAAAATTACCAGAAACCCTATTTGCAACTCAGGAACCTACTGAAGAAATTTGGTGCAGTGATTCCTATTTACTGCGGCGGAACCGCGGCCAAAGTAGGGGTACGGCCGCGGTTCCGCGGCTAAACAGGAACATCACTTCACCAAATTTTCCCAGATTTCATTAAAAACCCTGCCTGTATTTCTGCAATGCACCAAATAATTTTTAGACAACTAAAAAATTTTGACAGAAACTGATGCTTGGAAAATGTGGTTTTTGGAAATTTGTACGATCGAACTTGTAAACACGTTAGAGCAAACTATTAAAGGTTAATGGCGTGGCTCTGATACCATGTTAGACCACGGCAGCGCCCCGGCCGTCATTCCGAGGCCAAAATGCGGAAACAAAACTTTTCTTTAAACTAGAAACCGACGCTACTGCGGACTATAAACCCGGATCGGACCATTAACCAACTAGAAGCTAACTAGAGAAAGGGTAGAGAGCTATACCGAGCGATCCGTGTCCTTCGGTCTTTGGCCACCATCCCGATCTCCCCGCTAAATCTCCGGTCTCGATCTCCTCATCGGAAAGGGCACCACATCGAGAAGTCTTTTTTCGGGATCCTACCTCTTGACCGAGGCAACTCGGACACGAAGTTGGCAAGGCGACGTGTCCAAGGTTGCTGTAGAATAGTGTAGTACTCTTTGTCTCAAGGGGTTAAAGAAGTTTCCATTTTGGTGGAGGTGAAGGAGATAACCTTTGGAGATGAGCAAGGGGTTTTTTGTGCAAGCTAATGAGATGAAAAACCCCACACTAGAATTTGGACAGCCCCCACACAAGAAGTGTCCGGCCCATGCTTATGTGAAAGGGGAGAGAGGGAGTGGATCCATAATGCAAGAAGGAATGATGAGTGATGATGAGAAAATAATGATCACAACAAAGTCCAAAACCCATCACCCATCTCATCTCAAAAGTCAAGCAATGATGAACAAATGAAGTCAAAAGATGGTAGAATTATCATGAAACAACTACTTACAAAAAACCACCCTCCACTTTGGTAATTTGCACATTTGTAAATAACCCCCTCCACACCAATTTTCAGCCAAAGAAAGATAGAAAGGAAAATGGCCGAAACTAAATGCAAACTGGCAACTTCAAAAAGTGATCCGGTAATAAATTACAGGAAAACCCCGCGACTGTATATACATACCCGCATTTGTATTGCGACCAAATACAAATGTAATGAGACAAAATCTACACTGTACAATACTAGGATCCGGCTTAAACCAAAGCCCGCTAGTATTATCCGTCCGATCATGATCCGTGCAATACCGCACGTATATGATCGAACCCAGCCATATATCCATACGGCCTCTACAGCGTTTCGCCCGAAACTTGAGAAACTGTCTGTGGGGGACTCTAAAGACTCGTCAATACTTTGGCTGTGGATTTAACCACTAGCACGTCAGAGGTATTAGCCGTACGTAACGGGCTACCAAATATTGACCAAAAGGAAAGTCGATGAGCGAACTCATCCTGACACCCTACTGAGCGTGTCAGTGACAATATCCATACAGTCCGGTCCGTTCGTCAATGAGCATCGCATAGCGGGCCTAGGGGGTGGTGAAAGTCCGACCCCCAAAAGCGGTACAAGCCGTGTCGGAGTGTAGCCTAGAACACCCTGAGATACTACTGGAATACCCACCAGTAAATCTCCTGCCTTGGCCAAGGACTTCGTGTAATGGCTCTCCTAGACACAGCGCGACCTCACCCCTAATACCGGGAGAGACGAACCCCTGCAGATCCGCTCACTGCGTCCATGTGGCTCGGGACTGTACCCAACTAAAACCTGTTTGCACGACTCCTTTGAGCCGTGGTAGGGTAGTAATCAAAGTACAGTGGGAACTCACACGAGACAAATGACGATCTCAGGTCGATGAACTAACCTGTACACATGTCACCAGGGAACTGCTATCTGATGTCAGGTATAATACCAACTAGAATGTTCCCGGCGAGTCCTGTCCGGTGTACTCATAACCTAATGAGCACCTGTATACATCTTAGGTGATCCAACTAACACCAATGGCTTGTGAGACCGGCCACCTCCCCTCGTCGGGGTCTCGACTGTATATACTAGTCTACTCTGGAGTATCGATGCCCTGTCTCGAAAACTCCCACGACTAGGGACCTTTTAAGGATGTGCTGATAGACCCCAGCTCCCACGTATATGATTGCTATCATATTGTTGTCCGTCAAGCAAGAATCCTAAGGGCTCTATCAACGCGCAATAGTGACCTGAAAGGTCATCTAAAGCAGTACACGATGATAAAGATAAACCAGATAGCATACTATCGTCTTGAGTAAGACTGTCCAAGCGGTATAGGTCCTCCCTCAATCATTGCATTCACATGCCTGTGATCCAATAATTGACTCTGAGGGCACTATATCCAACACACACAAAATAGATATCATAAATATATAGTATATATGTATAATATACTATGCATCGAACTGCGGGGGTGTTATATGCCATCCACCCGACTTCTCCCCGTAGATATAAATCTACTCACCTGATCTTCCCTCGCCGGTGCCGACGTCGCCACGCGCTTGTTCGTTTTCTCGAAGTCCACATGGGGGTACCTACATGTCACAACGTATCGTATCGCATAAAACCCAATTCGAAATCGAAACGGCATACGAAAACCAAATCGGCACGCGTATCACACATAGGTCAAAACCTATCGCCTACGCATGCAACAATAGCCAAACCGACCCTCGATGTCGATTTACAAATATCAAACCATCAAGAAAAACCCAAACGTACCAATCATGGTCTTACAACTCACTACAAATCTATGAAATAGGATGCAAATCATCAAAACTAATAAATCGATCAATTCGGTTTATTTCAAAAAAAAGTCTAGTAAAGGGGGTCGTTAACCATTTTACTACAAGTCTTGATGATTTAGAAAACTAGTGGTCACAATACTCACTAATTACTTTAACCAAGTCACACAAACCAAAACCATATTTTTAATCTCACAAACTTTCATTAACCCGATGTCACGACCCGAAAGAGCACGTGACTGGCCCTTGAACCATATGAAGTCTATAGGACTCCATCTGATCAAAGTAAGCCAAAAGCCCAGAAATCTAAAACCATTTTAGGAATAAGTAAAGAAAACTGGTTTAAAGAAGTGAAGAATACAGGTTTGAAATCAAGGTTTTTAAATAACTAAGCCGAAGGTACGTTTTGAAAACAATAAAGTCTTTTCTAAAAATTTCGGCAGAGTTTCTCTTGTAAAACTGGCCCCGAATGGGGTACAACATGAATAACAATATATAAAATGATAAAGGCATCCCCAAGCGGGAGCTAGCTCTTCGTCAATCGACGGTCACAACCACGCAATGATATGATAATATACAACGCCAAGTGGCGAGGATCAAATCTAAAAGAAAGCTCAAAAGCAACAGTAAAACCACAATACTACTAAGCGCGACTCTAGGTCGAATAATACAACACTGTCTCTAAGTCTGAAAGAATATACAAGATTTGGTTGATGGACAATTTCTAGATACAATGAAATAAATAAATACAAAGGTGATTCCTGATACGAAAGAATCCACCTGCCAAAGCAAATCACCCGCAAGAAGGTAGTGTGCCAGAAATGCCGCAATAGAACCTGTACAGCAGAACCTGCAAGAACTGTGGCACAACGGGGGTGAGTTGCCAACTCGTGAATAGAAACATCTACAAGCAGAAACCGAATGCAAGACATAAACCTAAGTCAACAATCAGTAATATAATCCACAAGAGTACATCTGAGTGTGATAAGGTGGCAAGGTAACATCTAATCATGTATGTAGTGCCAGGTACTCAGGTAATAACATGTCATCAGTATAAGGTATGTCTGCATAAGGTAGATATGATGAAATATCAAAGATATCAATACACATATATTAGCGTCCCATACCACTAATATTGGTGTAAGATAAGTGTAAATCCAGTCTGTATATGATCCATATCTGTATATCTGTGGAACCCGTCCACCTGTCACCCACTGACAGCAAGCATCATGTATGCAATGTGAGGATATAACCAAAATCATGGAAAACTCATCATGAAACCCGTGCCAAGCATCGACACGTAAATCCTCATCCATATGGGGCTCCGTCTGCGGTATCGGCCCTTGGCCCCCGGCAGTACGAGTCAACCCATGTCCATCTCTGGGCTCCGTCTGCGGTATCGGCCCGTCGGCCCCCGGCAGTACGCCCATCTCTCAGCTCCAGGCGGTATCCCCCGAATATCCGCCGAGCTCAAATACAATCACCGGTAGGTACTCGCCCGCCTCCAGGCTCAATCGGCATAACCCTTCGATCATCTCGCCGAGGGGAACCATACCGGGCCCACCACGAACTCGCAAACGGTACATCACCTCCTCGAATCGGGTTTCAAGCACACGTCTCAGCACCGAGAAAACGCGTGGTGGACGCACCGAAATATCATATCACGAGGTACCGGGTTTTCATAAAAGTTCCTCTTTTATTAAATAATCCCACGGTCCTCAAAACCAGAAATCACATGAAAATCCACATCGAGAAGTAAATCCAATGCAACGTGCTATATAATCAATCCATGATGTATGCGACAAGTAAAGAAAGGTAATCATATCGGAAATCATGTAACATGGAATATCTTGCAGTCCTCAATCTCAATCAAGTATGAATCATCTATGTTTGTGTACAGTATGCCAAGCGGTAATCATATCATGAATGCAACAGTACTACAGTGTAGTGGCATGGCAATTATCGATGATGAAGTGTGTGAGCCGGCAAATAGTGTACGTGAAACATACGCATCATCGATAATGGTGCTGGTGTCCTAACAGCATGATAATAGCATAATTATGAACATATGCCCGCAATGCGAATAGCAGGAAAATGCAGATATCTAGTAGTCAACACCACAGAGAAGTATCTACTATGCAACTACATCTAAGTATCAGGTCAATCAGGAGGGGTAGGTGTGGAAACCTCCTAAATCTGAGTCGGCATATATATAAAGATATATAGTCGGTGATCTCGCCTCAATGTCATATCAGAAGATTTCCTCAAGTTATGAGTGCGGATCTATCATCAATATAGGCTCGTACGGTAAATCATCGTACGGCATCCCCATAGCTGGGTAGGGGTCAACAACTCACTATCTCGTCACATAACAGGTATCAGTATCATCAGATCATATAGTCTGGGGGTACTACTCTATGTCTAGTACAAGTCGATACCATCAGAGAAGTATGCATGCGGGGGTAAACACATATCCCAAGCCGCAAGATCCACAAGTCATATCCCACATATGAATCGTATAGAATCACCGATCCCAGGGCACCAAGCCCACATCATCGACTCATCTCCAAAGTCATCACATATCATCAATCACAGTGCAAGTACAAGTGATAAGCAAGGGTGTGTGTGTAGGTGTAATTCTATCCTAGGGTTCGCGACTATGAACTACACTAGTCACTTCTAACCCTACATTATCCACAATACACCTATATCACAATAAACTGCAAAGTAATCTATCTACGGACTGCGGGGGTGCTATACGCCATCCACCCGACTTCCCCCTATAGATATAATCTACTCACCTGCAACCCGTGTGTCGGTGTCGATGTCTCCGTCATCTTCCGCATCGCCTCGGATCGTCGCGGTGTACCTACACAAATCACACGTATCGCATCGCATCAAAACCAAATCAACACTTGAAACGACACACTAAAACCAATACGATACGATAAGGGGGCCTATAGGTGAGAACCTATGGCACGCCTTCAAAACCATCAATAAATCCTCTATATCGTCGTATAAACGACAAATAGTCGAGGCAAAACACATTCCACCATTTCAGAATCAAAAATACGGAATACGGAAATACGAATCCAAAACAACAACTTAGGATATATGTCCCAGATTTCACCGTAGAAAGAATCTGTCAAAACTAGAAGTACCCAGGGCCAAGAATTGAGGTATTGGGGCTATGCACAGAAAACGAGGAATTTCCTCACTGGTCTGGCCGCAATTTGCGGCCAGAATGGAGGTTTTGGCGGCCGTACGGAGGAGCTAGGGGCTAGGGTTTTGGGGTTAGTTTCCTGGGTGCCTGCACATGCTACTGTCCACTCAATTTTATTTTAGGATACCTCGTATGATAGCAGATTCCAAATAACAGTGACAGAATACACAATTTCACCGATATCGGTTTCTAAAATCCGTATTATGGGTTTAAACTTCAGGTTAGGGTCTCAATTCATACACTAGGGTGTTGGTGTATCCTCAATTGAACTCAATTTCACAATACAACCCAAGTTCCTCTCAAACCCTAACTAGGTTTTCATCAAATCCATAATATCACACAATATCGATTAAATCTGAACATGGGGTTATAGGAAAAGCTATAATTAAGCAAATGGTTCAGAAATTACCTTCATTAGCAACTCAAGAAAATTCTTGAGTTGCCCTCTAGTGGCCAAATCCATGCTTCTTTAGCTCCATGTGTAGATCTAGGGATTTTGCACAATTTTAATGAAAGGAGTTTGGGGTTTTGGGTATGTTTTTGAGATGAAGTGAGAGGATTTAGTGGAGGGGAGAGAGGGCTAGGGCAGCAGCAGCAAGGGAGAGGAAGAGGGAGAGAAAATGATGGGAGAATGGCTAAGTCTCAAGGTCAATGGTACCCCATGTCTCTCTCTCACCTACCCTCATCATTACATTTTCTTTTCTTTTCCTTTTCTTTTAAAAACCAAACCTTCTCACATCAATAGTAACCCCAAAAGAAATCCATGGCTAGAAAAATGCACAAGTGTAGAAAAAGTGATATGTGCAAGTTTTGCACAAAATTACCAAAAAACCCGATTAGCGATTTTAATCGCGATTAGCACTAAATTAGTGTCAAAATGATCACAACAACTTAAAAATGTCATAATTTCAATAATTAACCCATTTTAGAATTTTCCATAATTTTTCATAATTTTTCTAACATTTTTCCTATTTATTTGCATTAAATATTAAAATAATCAATAAAATAATATTAAATTATAAAAATTCCCAAAATTAATATTTTATATTTTTGAAAATGTTACACCCGAAATTCTAGTTTGCAATATAGCTCAAATTTAACACTTTTTAAAGCAAAAACTCACAATTCAACACTTAAGCTTGGTTTTGCATGAACTAAAGTATTAAACTACAACTTAAAATACTAATAATGTCATGAATACCCTAATTATATTTTTATCCCAATTAATTAATTAAATTCCCAAAACCCAGTTAACAAAATTAGCATAATTAGCAAAATTTTAAACTAACAATTAGCAACTAGTAACTAGATTTTCCTTACATGTCTTAAGATCTCAAATTACAACACACAAATCATGATCCAAATACCCAAAACCCTAATTTGATCACAACCCATTCTCTTGAATTTTTCCAACTTGCAATTAACCTATTTAAACACCTAATTTACACTTAAATAAGCTAAATTAAAGTAATTAGACAACAATTCACTAAAGGTTTAAGATTTATACCTCATGAACCATGGATCAACATGAAATCTAGCATCTCAAAATGCTCTCTTTTCACCACAATCCATGCATGTTAGGCTAAACTAAAATGGGTAAGAGTTGGATTTGGATTTTGGGATTTTTTTGAGGGATTTTGAGGCAATTTTGAAGAGAAATGAGAGGAGAAAAGGGGAGGGGGCTGCTGCTGTTAGAGGGGGATGGGCTCGGCCAATGATGGGGACAGGGGAGAGAGAATGAGGTGAGGAAAGTATTGGGTCAACCCTAAAAGTCAAAGCCCATACTCATAAACTATTTTCTTTCATTTCCTTTTGTTTTCTTTTCTTTTATTTTCTTATGAAGTGGGGAAAATATTGGCCACTTGGGAATGGGGCTGCCCATATTTTGGCCAGTACATGAGGAGGGTGTGTGTGTGGGGGGGTGATGGAAAATGGTAAATGTTATACCCCAATTCTATTTACACTAATATCACCATTTAAGCATTTTTCTTCGATATTTTCTAAAACCGTTTGAAAGCTTCATTTCAAAAACAACATGTAAAAATTTTGTTTAATGTGTTATGATGCACAAAATTTGTTTCAACTCATTCCAATTTGTAATTTTCCCTAATTAAATGTATTAGTGACGGCTTAAAATAATATTAAAATAATTAATTTCGGAAAATTTATCAGAAATCTATAAATTTTACCAGTGGCACAATAAACACCAAATACTAGCAGTTATATAGCTAGAATATGTATATTTTATTTTATATTAAATGATATTTATATTTTGACTTTTTACGGAAAACCCCCTTATTTTACCGATTTTCCGAAATTTCACCGAAACGATTTTCAAAATGTTACAATCATCCCCCCTTAAAGAAATTCGGTCCCCGAATTTAAATTAAAACTCCCCCTAAATACTAAAACATTTCAGCGAAACCATCAAGTCGTCGGGGCTCCGAAATCATAAATACATAAAACAAATCCTAGCGCAACGCATGCGCATGAAAAATGAGCATATAACTCAAAATCAAAACTCCGTCAAGCATCCCGCAATCATCGGAGTCATGGGGAAGACATCAATGTCAAGAGACAATATGGAAACCAACATGATATATATCACTAAAACCTCTGGAAGCAATGCATGCCAAACCTTTTTCAAATCGCCGTGCGATGTTCGTAACACTGCACAGTGGCGAACGTCCATTGTAAGAAAATAACTATATATATATCCTTTGTTTAACACACACGTCCCTCCATTTCGAAAACAATTTAGAAGGGTTTCCCTTTTAAATAGTTTCGTGTCATCACTGACACGTAGGTAAATACTGAGACTATAGCTCCTCTTTGGAAATCGCTTCGATAACTATCAATGCATGCATAAATATACCTAGGTACTGTTCTCTGACTAGTCCTGTTCAGTACTAAACCAAATAGCAAGTATCATAAATATACCACTCCAAAAGAAATTAATCCCAAATATATATACGAATGCCACGTGCGTCTGGTGCGCATGGAAATCGAAACCATGAATGTGCTATACATGTGCACAGAAACAAAATCTGAGTGCAACGGGTGTGCACGAAAACACTTGTCAAAGGCAACATGTGTGCCTGACAGCAAAACCAGGTGCATCTGATATGCACGAAGAATCTCGATTTAGTGCATCTAGTGTGCACCTAAATCGCATCAAGCGCCTTAGGTATGCGCAAAATCCAAATCAAGTGCACAATGTGCTCAAAAATGAATATCGAATATCACAATCAAAATCGACGGTATACAACACATTTCAATCAAAATCCCAATCAGGTATACCGTGGTATAAAATCTCACCATCCTGTGCATCGGCGTGCACAAAAGAAAATCAAATACTAAAAGTGCATGAAAACTATGCCGAAAGTATAAGTCAAATCATATGCTTGCCCTAGGCATGAAATCAAATATCATGAAACTCGGTCATCAAAACTCAATCATGAAATAAATCACCCAAAAATACTGAAAATCCAATGTGACGGATACGTGATAGTCAATCACGAAATCACAAATCACAAATGCTGTCGTCGATATGTTCGCCCTTCAAGGTCAAGAAAGTGCCGGTGCCTCCAATGCTAGCAGAGCAAGATATCTATTTGCCTCCTGATCATGTCCTGGTGCCTTTAGGCTCTCGTCTCTCATTGCGAATTGCTAAGTACATATCTCCCCGGCTCAACGGTCCAATATGGAATTGATAATGGACGTAGTCCGCTCTGCCACATCCTCTAAAGATCTCTGGCCAACTCTCTTAGTTACTCATAACATGTCTCGTCGACGATGCCGAACTCTGGCCTGCTGGGTGTGCACAATATGACTGATCCTGGGTCCAAGTCTTCTTGTATAGTATCCCAGAAAGGTCCTGTCGAAGTCTCTCCCAAATCTCGTGTCTGGCGAACTTCTCAGAAGTTATCATCCTTTTACTATATTTATTTCTTATTCCGGAACGGCTGCATACTTATCACAACTCCTTCTGGAAGATATATCCATATACAACACCTCTACATGCGTATCACATCTCTGATGTCGGCGGAGTGGAACGTCGTCTCATCAAGATCTCGTATGAACCTCATACTCTACTTTTCTCTAATCTCGACTGCTTCGGACTCGTCTCTTCGCGGTTGTGTGCACTGCGCTCCAACGGCTATACTTGTATCTGGAGTCTCCCAAGCAATGCATCTCATCACCTGATATCGGAATGAAGTCGAATCATCCGATCGATTTGTCAAAACCTCATAATCCCCCAAGAGCTCAACACCTTGGGTACAGTTTGATTGTATCGAATATATGACACAACACCTATGGACCAACCGTAGAAGGGCAGACCCAAGCCTCACTAAAGGCAACGCTAAACTGCCGCAAACCCTAAGGTTTACCGGCGTTCCATGGTCATTAAATCGAGTTAGGTTTTCATTCTTCTAGAGGGTCCGTAGAATTGCTTGCATTGTTTTCCGAATACTTTAAACTTGGAAAATGGGTTCCTGACATTCGATCGTCTCTATCGACTCTCAACGTATCAGCATGAAGTCGCCTCTAGCTGGAATCAATCCATCTGATGACCTCGCATCGGGGTAGGCAATGAATCACCTATCCTAGTCTTTCATCTCTGGTGACTAGCAATCTCCTATCATATCTCGAAGTATAACTCGTGCGGCATTAACTTCAAACATCTGGGGCGAAATCTTTTCATTCGCCAATGTCGCTGGCTCATTCGTCCGCACGCTAAACAGTGCCTCAATCATCAAAATAATCTGTGCTCTAATGGTTATCACAATCTGGCTGGCCTCTTGAAGTGGTCCAATCCTCTGTTGCTGATCTGCACGTCTGAGAAATCTCGCAAAAGCGATCCATCAAATGCTCGTGGTGCGAAAACACAATGAAACGACGCCTCCCTATGCAATCGTAAGTCCCTGGATTCACGCCCTGGTCAGTCCTCGTCCATGACGAGCTCATGCTGACCGCAATTCTAGCCGTAGCTCTCCACGCCCATACAACCGTGATAACAAAACATAACTGGTACTGTTGAGGCTAGATCATAGGAATGAATATAATACTGTGCAAGAAAATGTACATCCTAAGGCTTCTTAAGCGGAGTATCGTATCGTAAATATGCCGCGGAACATACGTACGGTACGTCACTTTACTCAAGCTACCTACTCCATCAACCAAGGGTCATCCTACACTCCGAAGGTAAAACCTAACGCTCTGATACCAACTTTGTCACGACCCGAAAATTACGGAACATGACCGGCAATAAAATTACGAAACGCCTCGAGGCGTACGTAATCTATGTAAGCCAAAACCCAGAAATCAGAACCAAAGAAGCCGTAGAGTGAAGGAAAACCCAATTTAAAGCAAGTAGTTTTAATCAACATAGGCCGAAGTATGTGTTTTTAAAATCTTAAGTATTTTCTGAAAATTTCGGCAGAGTCTCCTTTGTAAATACTGGCCCCAAACGGGATACAACATGAATAGTATACGAAATAAATAAAAAGGCATCCCCAAGAGGGAGCTAGCTCTTCGTCAATCGACGGTCACAACCACGCAAGCAATAGAATATACAACGCCAAGGGCGAGGATCAAAACTCAAAAGAAAACCCAAAACAACATGAAAACCATAATAATTCAACGCGTGACTCTAAGGTCGAAAAATAACAAGTCTGGTCTTCTATCTCTATCAAATATACAATCTGGTTGATGGAGTTTCTAGATACAACTGAATAATAAATAAGCAATGGTGGTCCTGATGCAAAGAACCCACCTGTCAAAAGCAATCACCCGGAAGGAACAGTGTGCTAGCAAAGCCGCAAAGAACCTGTACGGCAAAACCTGCAAGGAACTGTGGCACAACGGTGGTGAGTTGCCAACTCGTGAGTAGAAAATATCTACCAGCAGAAATCGCATGTATAACGTAATCCTAGGTCATACGATCAGTAATATTCTCAAATAAAAATCCTGATCCAGCTATATATAGTGTAATACTACATGCTTGTATCAGTGCCTCAGATAGCAACATATCAGATATATGATGTATGAATGCATTACGAATGGAAATAGAATATATCATGAGTGAGACAACTGTTTTCTTTAATTAATGAGCTTTCTATATGTATGTCAATCATGTATAATCAATGAATGCAACAGAGAAATCAGTGTCAAGTATCGACAAAAAACATAAGTCTCAGTATCTCAGTATCAAATCTCAATATCTCAAATCTCAAATCAAGTCTTAAATATCGATACCTCAGGCATCCGTATCATCTGCGGGATCGGCCCGCGAGCTCCGGTAGAACGGATCAGCCCAAATCATCAATCTCACGGCCACGAACGGTATTCTCCGGATATCCGCCACGCCAGGTAAAATCACCGGTAGGTAGTCTTCCCCTGCCGGTCTCATCGTCTACTATTCGAACTTCTTGCCCCGGTGTAACATACCGGGTCCACCATGTACCCGCAGACGGTTCATCCAACTCCTCTAATCGAGTCTCGAAAACTATCTCAGAACCGAGAAAACTTCATGGAGGACACTACTCATCATATAAAGGAAAACGACATTTTTTCTCTTTAAAATGGTTCATCAATTTACAAACCTTTCACATGCGGTTTCCAAATCCAGAAAATATCAAGAAGATTCCGAAATCATCAAGTCACCATGTCAATAACAATGAAAACCGGCATAAATCTCCATAATACTACATAACCAATGAATATATGGATGCATCTGATATCATGCAATAATTAAACTAGCATATGAAGGCTATAACATGTAGCAACTATCAATTAGCAAGCTATGTCACTGAAATAGTATTTTCTAAAGTGGAAGTGACATGGCAATTACCGATGATGATGTGTGTGAGCCGACAAGTAAGTGTATGTGGAACATACGCATCATCGGTAATGGTGCTGGTGTCCTGACAGCATGGTTCATAATCACTAAGTACACAATAAATATGCAATGAGACGATAACCTTTCTTGCCCCGGGGTACCATACCGGGTCCACCATGTACCCGCAATCGGCCTCATCCAGCTCCTCAAATTGGGTTCACATGTCACACATCTCAGAACCGAGAAAACGCATGGTGGACGCACTGAAATATCATATCAAGAGAAACCGTTTTTTTTTCAAAACAGTGCATACTTTCTTAAAATAATACCATGGTTCTCAAATCCAGAAATCACGCGAATCCAAAACTCACTAACAATTCATGCAATGTGTCGTATTCCGTATAAAATCGTACTATGAGTAAATGGGGAAAACCGCTCTTTTAAAAGGATCCAGTTGAAAACATTTCATGTGGTCCCCAATTTTTCAAATCAAGGTCAGCACCATCTATATATGTACGAGAGTATGTATGTATGTAGGCATGGATGCGCAAAGATATATATCCGCAAGTATGGATGTACAATATGTATGTGTGCCAATATGGATGTACAAGTGGTATATACGCAAGCATGAATGTACAGTATGTATGTGTACCAATATGGATGTACAAGTGGTATATACGAAAGCATGAATGTACAGTATGTATGTGTGCCAATATGGATGTACAAGTGGTATATACGCAAGCATGAATGTACAGTATGTATGTATGCCAATATGGATGTACAATATGTATGTGTGCCAATATGGATGTACAAGTGTCATGGAAATCACTAACGGTGTGGGTGTAACATACGATTAGTGCTCGTGCAGCTTGAACCGTTAGTGACAGTGCGGTGTTACATAACTATTGTATCTATATGCAACAAGGGAGGGGTACGCTACAATAGTACATATACACAAACAATATATATATATATATATATATATATATATATATACGCGACCACACTATCCTATCAAGCCCTGACTCTTAACGCCATACAGGTGATTTCCCCGTAGATGTTAAATCTACTCACCGTGATCTCGTGCTATGTGTAGTCGACTACCTGCTTCTCTTTCCTTGCGGCGTCCGAAGTACCCACCTGCGAACCTAGAATTTACACAAAGAATACACATAAGCTAAAATCCTGCAAAAACGCGATATTAAAACCAAATGAGAAACTCACGTCGTGAACTAAACGCGTGTGCATCCGATACGCCAAAACGTGTGTATACGCGTCTGAAACTACCCCGACACGCTGTGATACGCAGCAAACACTAATCCCACACACAAAACGTACGTGTCGTGCAAGTTTAAAAGTATTGAAACAAGGTATTTAGTTCCAGACTTTGATACAAGCTGAACTAGAAAAAGTTACATACACCAAACACCTTAAATATGTAACAGACTCCCCCATAACAAACCCGGAAACCCAACTCCCCACTCTGGCCGCAATTTGCGGCCAGAACGAATTTATTTGTGGCCAGGGTTTTGAATTATGGTCTCGTGCTCCGTGTGTGTGGTCTAGGTCTAGTGAACATGCTCTAGTAAACTCAACTTTTACCTGAAGCACTCGGGTCAACAGCAGATCTCAATATGGATCACAATTTACATTAAAACATTAAATAACACTAATTTGAAACAATATGGTATTTTTGTGAAATCTGGTGCAAAACTTGGTTTAAATGGCCTTAAAAACACTTAATCAAGTTATATTAGCCGTGAAAACCCTAACTTGGCCTAATCTCCACTTAAATCCCAAATCTAGCACTAAAATCACATTAAACACTAATTTAAGCTTAATAGTCACATGCCTAGCAAGATAGGAAGTTATGTTTAAGAAATGATACCTCTAGTGGTCCTAGGGTGCAAGAAGAAGGAGAAGGAGAAGAAGAGGAGGAGGAGGGGGTTCTGCTGCAGCTGCTGCTGATGCTGAAGGTGGTGCTGCTGCTATTGCTTCAGCTGCTGTTGTTGTTGCTGCAGTTGTGTTTGTGGGTGTGAAAGTGAGAGGGAGAGAGAGATGTGAGAATGAGTGTTTGAAACAAAGGGAAATGAGAGATATGAGTGTCAACCCCCCTCTCTCTCCTCATTAATTACCAAGCATGGCTCAAGCCCATCATGCCCTCTCTCTCTCTCTCTCTCCAACTCAAGTCAACCCCTAACACAAAGCTAATTAAAAAAAACTAATACACTTAATTAATTCATATTAACCTAATTAAATGGGTTAGCCCACCATGGTCATCTAAACATGGTTTAACCCCAAACTTAGCCATAGTTAACATGCACATGTTTGTGCAGTCCAAATTAAATTCTAATAAAATATTCATAAAACCTGATAAAATATTTGAAAACCAATTTGGTAAAATTTTTACTAAAAACCACACATTAAAGTATAATTAGCCACTAATCACATTCTAAGGTGTTACAATCTTCCCCCTTAAAGAAAAGTCGTCCCCGAATTTAAAATATAGCTACGCGTACCTTCAAAGAGATGAGGGAATTTCCTTCGCATCTCGCCCTCGGCCTCCCAAGTGAACTCTTCACCATTCGGGCTACGCCAAAGAACCTTCACAGGTGGCAAGACCTTTGATTGATGTTTCTTCACCTACCGATCCAATATCACTACTGGCTGCTCGGTGAACGTAAGATCGCGCTCAAGCTGAACGGTCTGGTGCTGAATCATGTGAGAAGGGTCATGAAGATATCTGCGAAGCATCGACACATGGAATACGGGGTGAACGTCCGGAAAGCTGGGTGGAAGAGCCAAACGATATGCAACTGCGCCCACACGCTCGAGGATCTCGAAGGGACCTATAAATCTGGGGCAAAGCTTCCCTTTCCGCCCAAATCTCATCACGCCCTTCATCGGAGTGGCCATCAGAAAAAAGTGATCGCTAACTGTGAACTCTAATCTACGTCAGCATCTGTCAGCATATGATTTCTGCCTGCTCTGGGCCGCCCTCATCCGATCTCGAATCAGCTGCACCTTCTCGGTCATCTCCTGCACGATCCGCGGTCCCAAAATGCTGCTCTCGCTGAGCTCTGTCCAACAGAAGGGAGATCTGCATCTCCTCCCATACAAGGCCTCGAAAGGTGCCATCTTAATAGTATCCTGGAAACTATTGTTGTAGGAGAACTCCACCAAGGGTAAATGATGATCCCAGCTACCACCAAAGTCTAAAACGCACGCTCGGAGCATGTCCTCGAGAGTCTGAATAGTCCACTCTGACTGGACGTCGGTCTGCGGATGAAATACTGTGCTAAAACTCAAACGGGAACCCAACGCCTCTTGAAGTCTCGGCCATAGTTGGCTGGTAAACTGGGTGCCTCGGTCTGACACAATACACGTCGGGACGCCATGCAATCGTACGATCTCATCGATATATATCTGGGCATACTGAGCAAATCCGAAAGTGGTCTTCACCGGCAGGAAGTGAGCCTGTCACGACCCGAAAGAGCACGTGACTGGCCCTTGAACCATATGAAGTCTATAGGACTCCATCTGATCCAAGTAAGCCAAAAGCCCAGAAATCTAAAACCATTTAAGGAGTAAATAAAGAAACTGGTTTTTTTATAAGTAAAGAAAGCATGTTTGAAATCAAAGTTTTCAAATAACTAAGCCGAAATGCATTTTAAAAATGTGTAGTTTTTTCTGAAAATTTCGACAGAGTTTCCTTTGTAAAAACTGTCCCCAAACGGGGTACAACAAGAATAATATGTATGAAGAGGTAAAAGGCATCCCCAAGCGGCAGTTAGCTCTTCGTCAATCGACGGTCACAACCATGCAAGCAATAAAAATATACAACGCCAAAGGGCGAGGATCAAAACCCAAAAAGAAACTCAAAATAGCCAGAAAACTATAATACTACAAGCGTTACTCTAAGGTCGAAATAATACATCACTGTCTCTAAGTCTGAAACAATATACAAGTTTTGGTTGATGGAATTTCTAGATACAATGAATAATACAGGAACAATGGTGGTTCTGATACAAGAGAACCCACCTACCCAAGCAAGTCACCCATATGGAAGCTGTGTGCCAGAAATGCCGCTATGGAATCTGTACGGCAAAAACCTGCAAGGACTGTGGCACAACGAGGGTGGGTTGCCAACTCATGAATAGAAAATATCTACAAGCAGAGATCGAATGTATGACCCATCCTAGGTCAATACGATCAGATATATATAAACCTCAATATGAACAAGTCTGAAGCATGCTAAACTGGCAATGTAATCTCTATACATGAGTGTAGTGCCAAGTGCTCGTGCCAGTGCCTCAGGTAATAGCATATCATAAATGTGAGGTATAATCAATGAAATCAATCTGCATGTACGTGGATCCCGTCCACTCGTCACCCAATGACAATAACCATCATGCATGTAAATATCATCAACATATGCATGGAAATATGAGGATATAAACCACCTGTGTCTCTCGCGACACGTCAAAATCATGGAACCGGAGTTCCCAGCATCGACACTCGAAAACATCATGAAACTGTGCCCATCATCGGCACGTAAATCCTCATATATCGGGCTCCATCTGCGGAATTGGCCTTCGGCCCCAGCAGTACGCCCATATCCATCTATCGACTCTGGCCGGTATCCTCCGGATAACCGCGAGGTCCAACCAATCACCGGTAGGTACTCGCCCGCCTCCAGGCTCAATCGGCAAAATCCTTCGATCATCTTGCCGAGGGGAACCATACCGGGTCCACCATGTACCCGCAATCGGCTCGTCCACTTCTCGAATCGGGTTTCACATGTCGCTCTCATCACCGAGAAAACACATGGTGGACGCACTGAAATATCATATCAAGGGTAACCGGGTTTTTAAAGCAATGACATATTCTCTTTTGAAATACCCACGGTTCCCAAATCCAGAAATATCATGGAAACAGCAACTCTTAATGCGTATAATCAGAAAGCATGATGTATGTGACATGTAAAAGAAATGCAAGCATATCAGTCTGTTATGCAAGAATCATATCCTGAATGCAATAGTACTACAGTGTAGTGACATGGCAATTATCGATGATGAAGTGTGTGAGCCGGCAACAAGTGTACGTGGAACATACGCATCATCAATAATGGTGCTGGTGTCCTAGCAGCATGACTGTAATATATCAATAAACATAAGCAATGCAATGCAAATAGCATGAATATGCGGAATCGAATAATCAACGCAACAGTAAAGAACCTGCCTCAATAAATATATCATGCAGCCTTGCCTTTTGAAATAAGACGAATCACGGTTTTTGGTAAAATAAGGCTACGGTGTTTTAAGAAAAGATGTGTCGTTTAAAAATATCCGTAGAGTCCCTTTTACCTATCTTTAAAATATCCCTGATTCGTTAGTTTTGAAATAGGTATGACTCGGGTCTAGTCTAACGCCTACTATGCGAACTACGGACCGAACAATCAAGTCAATCGGGAGGGGTATGAAAACCACCTAAATCTGAGTCAATATATATACATCATCTCCTCACATAACAGGTATCACTACCATCATATCACATCTCAAATATGAACTCTGTCATATCACCGATCTCACGGCCTCAAATCAAATCTCATCGACTCATATCAATCCCACGTATCATCCTCAATTCCCGTATATGAACACATAGTCCCATACCCATGTGTAGATATACACACCTCCATATGCGCACAGATAAATGAAAGAATGTATGCAAGTATATGTGTGCGTGTATGTGTGAGTGCACCCACTACTCTAGGGTTTCGCACTATACTAAACCAATACATCCTTATCATCAATAATTCCATTATCACCATCAATAATCCTAACAATACATAATAAATATACGTGTGTATACGTATTCGTATACATCACCACGGACTGCGGGGGTGCTATACGCCATCTGATTGAATACGATTTCGGATTGTGTAGTATGAAAATTGTAAAGAAATCACAACCAAAAATTATTTTTTGACCGCAATCAACTACGGTGTCGGATGTAGATCGTTAGCGAGTGCGGATCGTCCACAGGGAAAGTGTAATCGTTCTTATTTTGAATTAGATGAGTCGAAACTTTAAAGAAAAGACAACAAAACAATTCATGATTTATAGTTGAAGTTCAAGACTTAGAAAATATAGATCTAATAACAAGAAAAAGATAGAACTGAGAATTGAGAGTTTGATGATTTTTCCAACCAAATATCAAGAATCGAAATGAGGCTCGTAGGAATCGATCGGATCTATAGATGTGATGTAATCTCACAATGACGTATTCTTATACTTTGATGAATTGATACTAGATCGATGATGATCGATGAGAATTAAGGATTTCTAGTGAAACTAGGGTTTCATCATTTATCCCTTGTTCCTTCGTCGATATCATTCACATTCTAGCCTCTAGTAAATTCAAGAAACGATCGTAGATCACTAGTTTTGAGCGATAACAATCAAGAAAGCATTGCAACGAAACTAGGTCATCGATTCATGAACTTGCTAGGGTTTACAAAACTCGTAGAACGTAAGAATCGTTTTAAGATTTGTTACATCATCATTCTATTGATCGTCTCGACTCCCCGACGAGCGGAGTTTTACTCAAACATCACAACAAGAGCTACAATTACAAATTGAGATCGAATCATGATGCAAGAATTTAAAGAAAACAAGATTAAAGAATTTCACCTTTTATTTATATCAACAATTTCATTACAGTCGCTCAAGAACTACAAGAGGAAGAACTCGATTATCGATTTGGCTTCGCTTGTCTCCGTGAGTCGTGGATCGGCTTGGACCACTTGCTCTGTTGAAGATCGGCTCCGCTCCTAAAAGGTTGAAGTGCTTCTTGCTTGATTTGGTACTCGGGATCTTGAATTTGGATTGGAATTAGGGTTAGGGTTTCGCACAAGTCTTGTCACTAGACTTGTGGAAGAAGATGAAGAGAATGAACAACTAAAGATTAACTAAGGATTGGGGAAGAATTGAAGAAGAAGTTTAACCCTAGGTCTAGGCTTCTATTTATAGATTTCCCAAAACCCTAGATCTAGGATTTGAATTTTAAGTTTCCCTCCAAAAGTTTGTTAGCTAGAGAGGATTCTAGAAGAGGTTAGTTAGGAGGGAGCATCTAGAAATAGTTTGTTAGGAGCTTAATTAGGATTAGCTTAATTAATCATCTTTGCTGATATGGCAGAACCTTCGAGGGTTTTCTGGAGTTTGAAGTATATGAAAGGAATGTGGGCCCAGAGATAAGGATTGTGCACTGAAAATTGACTGATGACGTGTCATAAGAGCCGCGGTTCCGCGGCATAAGCAGGCTCCCGCCACGGAACCACGGCGCTTTGGAGGCTTCAGAGCTCAGGTCTTCTTCTGTGGTTTTGGGATGAATTATGGGCCTTTATTGGATATGTTGAATTGTATTTTTCCCTTTGGATTGCTACCAGATCTCAAAACTTGGAGTTGGTGTAATGTTTGATCCGCAAAATGACAATTTTGGCTTTTCTTCTTGATTTTCCTGCACAATTTCTCAAGACAAGTGTTGCGCAATATAGGGATGATGCGATGCCATGAAATGCGGTCAATTTCCTTTATAGTGCCGGTTTTAGAGTCTAACACATGCAATCTGGTATTTCAGGACTGTTTTACTAATATGTGTAATATGAATGCCGAACACTTCTAGATGAGTGCAAAAGATAGGGAAATTGCCGTGTTAAAAATGCAGTATTTTCGACTGATCAAATTCCCCCAAACTTATTTTCGATCGTCTCGAGCGAACTGTTTTATTAAAAAGAGAAGGAGAAAATAAAGAAAGAGAAAAACTAACTAGCACACTTTCGTAGGCAACACGATTGCACTGAGCACGTGCAACAAGCCTTTAAACCTCTAGGCGTTCCTACTAGGAGGAGTGCTGTCTCCTGAGGGTTTTCAGCGGATTGCACCCACAAAATCCAATAATAAAAGGAAGATCATGAATATTACATTTAAAGACAAGAATTGTAAAAGAAAAGCCTTGAAAATTAGGGTTTCCAACTAAGCTAGCTTTTCGGTTGTCATGAGCCCTATCTTAATGGTCATGAAAAGATGTCGGAAATCACGTCCTCCCTCAATAAAACATCGTCTTATTCTTCATTCCTATCTTTCTTCCAAACATCGATCATATAACCCTGCGTGTGTGTAAAAACATCTCTACACCCGGAGAATTCAATTCAAGCTATCATACTCTTGCCCATCAGCCTCAGTACTTTTTAATTAATGAATATTTAGATGAGATTTGCTCACACACTTTCATGCGACCGTTAATACTTCTTGAGATACTAACCGACCGATTACTCCTGTGCTTGCTTACTTGGTGTATTTTCCTCGTCTTGCACCACCTCAAGCATAGCAGTGACTCCCAGACCAGTTGGCCTTAGGGCACTAGGTGAAGAAGCACCCTCGCTATATATTTTTTATTGCCCTTGGTGATAACAAAACCAGTGTCCATTTTTCTCACCACTTTATATTTTCTTCATCAATTTTTTTTATATTTCCTTCATACTTTTGGCTTTAAGACAAGAGCATTTCAAGGTATCCTCTACTATCCCGGACTTTAAGATGTGTGTAAGTGCGAATAGCAGGGTATCAACGTTCAAAATGTTTGGCTTTTCAGAATAGAAACTATTTTTCAGACTTATTTTTATCCTTAGATTAGTGACGTCTTTCATCTTACTAACCCTTGGGACAACGGCTCATAACTACTAATTACTAGTTCATATAAGAAAACTTTTAATTTTCTTGGTTTTCTTAGATTTTTCTAATCTCATGGATATAATTTTTCACTATCTAATCTTTTATTATCTTATTTATGTACAAAAAATATTTTTATCTTTTTGAATTTTTTTAAATTTTTATAGGTTTTGAAAAATGTTTTGTGCTTATGCAAAGTATGATGCAAATGATGCAAAAATAAGCACAAACCTCCCCCAAACTTGTTTTCAACAGTGTCCTCACTGTTGCCTTCTGCAAAATCTCGAAAAAAACCTGTAAGCTTGGGAGGAATTTATTAGTGGGGGAAAAATATTAGAGTGAACATCCTCCCCCAAACTTATTCTTGGCTCATCATTTTGTAAAAAAATTTCTTTTCAAGAGCCAGAAAAAATGCCCCCCCAAACTTGAGTTATGCAATGTTAATCTTTGAAAATCACATGAGGGGGTCAAAACTCAGTGGTCGATGCCAAGCTTTGCAAAGACCGAATGATAACACCAACCATTCAAAAATTTTATCAATGCAGTGCTCTAGTTGGTGGAAGAAGAAGTGGGGAAAGGGTAAGTGGTGGAATAGAATGTGGGTGCGTCTCATTTTGGAGAGACGATGCAGTGAATGTGATGGATTGCTCGCATTATTTTTACAGTTCAGAAGAAGGGGTGGAGGTTCAATTTCATTGTTTTGGAGATGATTCATCTCAACACCCGTGTCATTTAAAAATGCGAGTTCATCAACGAAGATCTCCTCAAAAGTACCATCTATACCCTGATGAATAATGTCATCATAAAGTGCGGGGTGATCTTCAGACTCTAAAAATAGTTCATAATCTGTGTTAATTGTTGACCCGGACATCTCGGTGGAAGAGTCTATATGTCTATGATACATAGTTGGGTCAAACAACAACGTATGAAAAGAGTCAAGATCGGTATCAGGAGGATCATCAAATTCGCTGCTGTCGACATCCATTAAGTCGACAGAACATACCTGAGCAGTAGGTTCGGAGGGTACACTTCCCAACTTGTAAATGTTTAGTTCAATTGACTTATTCCCGAAGGATAGGGTCATAGAACCGTTACGACAGTTGATTATAGCATTGGAAGTGGCCAAAAAGGGGCGACCTAAAATCATCGGAATTTGATTCCGTGGGTTCGCTACAGGCTGTGTATCAATGACAATAAAATCCACAGGAAATATAAATTCCCCGATTTTTATTAACACATCCTCCAGTTCACCCCTAGGTTTGGTGATTGATCGGTCAGCCATCTGGAGAGTGCAATGGGTTAGCTTCAACTCTCCGATACCTAGTTGCTCATAAACCGAGTATGGAAGTAAGTTAACACTAGCGCCAAGGTCTAGTAGAGCACGGTTAACGTGTTTTTCCCCAATAGAGATGGAAATAGTAGGATATCTAGGATCCTTACGTTTTCTCGGTAATTGTTGGGGGAAAGCCGTGTCTACTGTATTTGCCATGAATATCTTCTTGGGCACTTGATTCTTCCTCTTCCTAGTGCACAAGTTCTTAAGAGTTTTCGTATAGGACGGAACTTGTTGGATGGCATCTAGGAGAGGGATGTTAATATTAACTTGCTTTAAAATGTCCATAATCTTCTCCATTTGTGGACTCGATGTGTTAGCCCTTAACCGATTAGGATAAGGTGCTTTAGAAATAAGCGCTGGGTCCATCATAGGAGAAGTAAGTGTGTATGGCCCCGATCCAAAAATAGAAGTGGGGATCGTCGGTGAAGGAGTAAAAGAGGTGGGCTGAAGTGGCGAGCCTTTTGGGAAACGAAGAATAGGCTCGGAAGAAGGTGGTGGGGTAGAAGAACTGGGGTCAGAATTAGAAGTATGTGTGTGAGGAAAGGTCTCAGCCGGGGTATCATTGATAGATTTTTCTGTATCATCAAACTCTTCCCCAGCGTGATTGTCAAGCACTCTTCCAGATCTCAACGTGATTGCACTCACATTATGTGAATAGCCAGGATTGGGTAAAGGTTGAGCTGGAAGTTTCCCTTTCTCTCTTGCACTCATTTCGGCTTTTAATCGTGCAATTTCTTCTTCCATCGATTTAATACTCTCGCTTTGGGACGCAGAGTTTTTCTCAATTTTATCGACAGAAGAATTCATTTCAGCCGAAACTTGCATGATATTTGTTAAGACCAAATTCATGTATTGTGCAAATGAAGAGGATTCATCAGTCCCGGTCAACTGTAAAGGACTAGACAGTGCAGGTGTATTGACCAGATTTTGAAACTTATGTGCTTGGAAGGGGTGCTGACTCAATTGAAGTTGTGGTTGCTGTTGTGGTGGAGGGCCCCTATGGAAATTGTTTTGGGTTGGAACCGTGTTTTGAGATTGTGATTGGTTCCAAGCAAAATTTGGGTGATTCCTCCAACCCTGATTATATGTGGAAGAAAATGGATCGTTTCTAGGTCTTTGAAATGCGGCATTGGTATGCTCGTGACCTTGAAACAGAGAATTTCGTGGACATTCTTCCGTCAAATGAGAAGGATCAGAACTGCATCCACATACAGTTTTGGAGAGTGACATTTGACTTAGGGCGGCAGCTAAAAATTTGTTTTCCATAGCATCAAATTTCTTGTGTAAAGATGAAATTTCAGCTTTAATTCCTATGGAAATATCATTGCCATCCCTAGACGATTGACTCACACCCTCCCACTGTAAAGATCTTTCAGCGAAATCTTCTAGAAATTTCCAGGCTTCCCCATCATCTTTGGTCATGAAGTTGCCTTGACACATGGATTCAAGGGTCTGTCTTGTGTTAGGATTAATGCCCTCATAAATGATTCGGCACAGTTCCCATCTTAGGATGCCGTGATGTGGACATTGGACTAACAGATCCTTGAAACGTTCAAGACATTTTGAAAATGTTTCATTTGGAAGCTGGGTGAATTGATAGATTTCGCTACAGACTCGAGCTGTCTTTTGATGTGGGTAGAATTTCTTAAGGAATGCTTTGACGAATTCGTCCCAATTTGAAATGGAATGTGCGGTAGTGTTATATAGCCACTTCTCGGCTAAATCGCACAAAGTAAATGAGAGAAGACGTAGACGCATAGTATCTACAGAAAGCTGTGAGGTACCCATCATTGCGCATACATTTTCAAATTTGGTGATAAATGCATATGCGTCTTCAGACTCGAGACCATGAAATTTTGGTAGAAGGTTGATGTATTGGGGTTTTATTTGAAAATTTTCCCCGTTGGCTGGTGGAATGGAAAGACAGGTGGAAAGGGGACCTCGCAGTGGATAGCACCTCTCTTGGAGAGAGATGCGGGGTGGATTCTGCGCACCAATGGACGGCGGCAGATTAGTGTTAAAGACGTTCGATGGAGGTGGATCCATCGAAGTGGGTGTGGTGGTGGATAAAGAAGAAGTAAATGGAGAAATACCAACTTTTTGGTCGATAAAAGGGAAACGCGGACTAACGGGCACTAGAATCCCATGTCCAGCCTATCTTGCACTAAAAAGGGTTAGTACAAGTGGCAGCGTGAATTTATAATTAGGGGAATGATGAATGTGGTGTTTGTTTTGAAAATTGATACGGATTTTTGAAAAATGATGCAACACAACAAATGCAACACACAAAAACCTAGAATTTAGTGGTCACCTAGGTCAAACTCTAGACCGCTCCTAACTGCCAAAAGACAAGTCGCAGGATAAATCCTCCACTGCCTCTTTGTCCTCCTGTGGCCAGGTAAGTGCCAAGTAAGTGGAAAGGTACTCCACTACGTAAGTAGTGGGCCTACTTAATAACCACTAGCCTTCGACACAATTGCCTTAGACACCACAAGAAAACGCGGATAAGCAATGAATTACTCACGGCGTTCTCTTGTCATAAGTGAGCGCGACGGTCCTTAGAGTCATCTCTAGATATTTTTTAGTTAATTAGGGTAAATGCGGATGCAAGTTTTGCGATTTTCGGGGCTTAGGAAGGGTAATGAACTCCCTACCTAATCTGGATTTGGTCTTTGCCCCTTAATGTCCGTATTAATTATGCAAACAACCACGAAAATCAAAAACAAGCACAATTTATTTTGCTTTTTGCGCGCTGCGATTTATTTGCAAAGAAACCTGCAGCAATTTGTTATTTGGAGCAGATAAGGAAGAAGATAAGAAAGTGTAGAAGTATACCTGAAGTTTTTGTACAGAGAGCAAGTTAACCTGCGGCGTAACCGCGGCAATGTGTGACTTACACCGCAGAATCGCGGTCTGGTGAGGAGATCACTGCACAAAATTTTATACAAAGGCTTCTATTCACTTCAAGAGCTCTCTGGAATGCTCAGAATTTTTTTTTCCAGATCCAATAATTCCAGATTTTCTCGCAATCAAATCACAACACACGTATTAGGGTTTGTGCGAGTTTAGATCTAAAAATTATAATGGAATAAATTTTTCAACTCAAATTTCAAAATACGAACAATTAGCGCACTATCCCCGGCAACGACGCCATTTGATTGATCATTTCTTTGTGTGTGTTAAGAAAATGAATAAAATTCACAATCAAAGAATTATATTTGACCGCAATCAACTACGGTGTCGGATGTAGATCGTAAGCGAGTGCGGATCGTCCACAGGGAAAGTGCAATCATTCGTGTTTCGAATTAGATGAATTGAAACTTTAAGGAAAAGAAAAGAAAACAATTCATGATTTATAGTTGAAGTTCAAGAATTAGAAAATATAGATCTAATAACAAGAAAAAAATAGAATCAAGAATTGAGAGTTTGATGATTTTTCCAACCAAATATCAAGAATCGAAATGAGGCTCGTAGGAATCGATCGGATCTATAGATGTGATGTAATCTCACAATGATGTATTCTTATCCTTTGATGAATTGATACTAGATCGATGATGATCGAAGAGAATTAGGGATTTCTAGTGAAACTAGGGTTTCATCATTTATCCCTTGTTCTTTCGTCGATATCATTCACATTCTAGCCTCTAGTAAATTCAAGAAATGATCATAGATCCCTAGTTTCGAGCGATACCAATCAAGAAAGCATCGCAACGAAACTAGGTCATCGATTCTTGAACTTGCTAGGGTTTACAAAACTCGTAGAACTTAAGAATCGTTTTAAGATTTGTTACATCATCATTCTATTGATCGTCTCGACTCCTCGACGAGCGGAGTTTTACTCCAACATCAGAACAAGAACTACAATTACAAATTGAGATCGAATCATGATGCAAGAATTTAAAGAAAACAAGATTAAAGAATTTCACCTTTTATTTATATCAACAATTTCATTACAGTCGCTCAAGAACTACAAGCGGAAGAACTCGATTGTCGATTTGGCTTCGTTTGTCTCCGTGAGTCGTGGATCGGCTTGGACCACTTGCTCTGTTGAAGATTGGCTCCGCTACTAAAAGGTTGAAGGGCTTCTTGCTTGATTTGGTACTCGGGATCTTGAATTTGGATTGGAATTAGGGTTAGGGTTTCGCACAAGTCTTGTCACTAGACTTGTGAAAGAAGATGAAGAGAATGAACAACTAAAGATTAACTAAGGATTGAGGAAGAATTGAAGAAGAAGTTTAACCCTAGGTCTAGGCTTCTATTTATAGATTTCCCAAAACCCTAGATCTAGGATTTGAATTTTAAGTTTCCCTCCAAAAGTTTGTTAGCTAGAGAGGTTTCTAGAAGAGGTTTGTTAGGAGGGAGCTTCTAGAAATAGTTTGTTAGGAGCTTAATTAGGATTAGCATAATTAATCATCTTTGCTAATCTGGCAGAAGCCTCGAGGGTTTTCTAGAGTTTGAAGTATATGAAAGGAATGTGGGCCCAGAGAGAAGAATTGTGCACTGAAAGTTGACTGATGTCGTGTCATAAGAGCCGCGGTTCCGCGGCGCAAGCAGGCTCCCGCCGCGGAACCGCGGCGCTATGGAGGCTTCAGAGCTCGGGTCTTCTTCTGTGGTTTTGGGATGAATTATGGGCCTTTATTGGATATGTTGAATTGTATTTTTCCCTTTGGATTGCTACCAGATCTCAAAACTTGGAGTTAGTGTAATGTTTGATCAGCAAAATGACAATTTTGGCTTTTCTTCTGGATTTTCCTGCACAATTTCTCAAGACAAGTGTTGCGAAATATAGGGATGATGCAATGCCATGAAATGCGGTCAATTTCCTTTATAGTGCCGGTTTTAGAGTCTAACACATGCAATCTGGTATTTCAGGACTGTTTTGCTAATATGTATAATATGAATGCCGAACACTTCTAGATGAGTGCAAAAGATAGGGAAATTGCCGTGTTAAAAATGCAGTATTTTCGACTGATCACCATCCACCCGACTTCTCCCCGTAGATATAAATCTACTCACCTTGCTTCTCATGTGCCAATGCCGATGTCGCTATCTTCATATT
This sequence comes from Agapanthus africanus, assembly GCA_030015575.1. NCBI lineage: Eukaryota > Viridiplantae > Streptophyta > Magnoliopsida > Asparagales > Amaryllidaceae > Agapanthus > Agapanthus africanus. The sequence goes on from JASDDO010000006.1 coordinate 200,621,397, forward strand.
CTTCGCCTCAACATCACGTAGGGTACTAACAAGTATATCACAACGCTAAAGCACATGAAAATCACATCGGAAACCAAAATAGCACACACTACTCGCATAGGTAAAAACCTATCGTCTTGCATGTAAACACGATCAATATCCACTTGTCATTGATGTCCAAACGCCACCCGACAGGAACGAATCACCAAATACCAAAATCCATGCTAAAAACAAGTCGTAAACCATGCGCCAACATAGGAAAATCAACCTAGATTTTTCCCTAGATAGAACCAGACAAAATTGCACATACCCAGGGTCAAGACTACTGGAAATTGGGCTATGCACCAAAATCGATACGGTTTCCTCCGGCTCTGGCCGCAAATTTCGGCCAGAAGGAATTAATTGGCGGCCGGGGTTTGGAGTTGGGGGATAGGGTTTGGTGTGGTGGTTCCATGGTGCCTGCACATCTCACTGTCAACTCAATTTTATTTTAGGGTTCTCGGGGTGATAGCAGATTCCTAAATACGATTACAGATTCACAGTTTTTCCCCGACATCGTCTCATAAATCCGTATTCTGTGTTCTAGCTTCAAGTTTGGTTCAAGAACACATCACCACAGGGGTTCTAAGGTCACACCAAGTCTCAATTTCACATTTGCACTCAGGTCTAACCTAAACCCTAACTAGAATTCCCCAAAGTCCACAAAACGACAAAATATCGATATGAAACTAGAATTGATGCACAAGAAATGAAATACTACTCTAATAGGTCCAGAATTTACCTCCTTTGGCAACTCAAGAAAATTCTTGAGTTGCTCAAAGTCCTCCAAATCCAATCTTGCTAGGTTCAAAGTGTAGCTAGTGAGCTCGAGAACATTTTATTGTGAAATGGGAATAGGGTTTTGGGGTTGATTTCATGGTGGATCTAGGGTTTTTATAAAGAGGGAGAGAGAGGGTGAGGGGCAGCAGCAGCTCAAAGAGAGGGAGAGGAGAGAGAATGAGAAGGGGAAAATGATGGGGGATGGTTGAAAAAGAGGGTTGACTTAGTCTTCTCTCTCTCATAATCATTCCAACCTTTTTCTCTCTTTTTTTTTCCTTTTCTTCTCCCACCATGGTGAACCCTAAGCAACCATGCACCAAAAACATGTAAATGTAACAAGTGTGGAAAATGATATGTGCACATTTTTGCATAAAAATGCTAAAAATCCGATTAGCGATTTTTAATCGTGATTAGTACTAAATTAGCATATAACTAATCTTAAAAACTTTAAAATGACATAATTCCATAAAATACCCTATTTTAGAATTTTCCATAATTTTTCCCCATTTATGTGTATTTAATTATACCGGAATATTAAAATATTCATTAAAATAATATTAAATTATAAAAATTCCCAAAAATAATATTTTATTATTTTGAAACGATACAGAGCCGCTTTCGTCAATCGATCCACGATCACCCAAATGGAGTCATACCCTCGACAAGTTCTGGGTAGGCCCACAATGAAGTCCATAGAAATATGCTCCCATTTCCACTCCGGAATGGGCAACGGCTGTAGCTCTCCCGCGGGCCTCTGGTGCTCGGCCTTGACATGCTGACAAGTCAGGCATCTCGACACAAAGTTTGTGACGTCCCTTTTCATCCCTTCCCACCAGTAAACGTCTCTTAGATCATGATACATCTTGGTGGAACCTGGATGAACGTTGTACACTGATCGATGCGCCTCCTCGAGAATCTCATGCCTCAGTACCTCAGAATCTGGTACACATAGTCGAGTCCCAAATCGCAGTATCCCCTGATCATCGATCACGAACTCGGAGTCCCTGCCCTGTCTAATCTGCTCCCTGATCTCCGAAAGACGGTCATCACTGGGCTGCGCTTAGCGGATACAGTCAAGCAACTGTGGACGTGCACGGACATGCGCAAGCTGTCCCCCAATCGGAGTGAACTCAAACTGCACTCGGCTGTCGCATAAAATCTGCCAATCTGCTAACGACTGCCTCTGCACTGCGCTCAAAGAAGATAGACTACCTCCGGGCCTCCGACTCAAAGCATGTGCCACAACGTTCGCCTTGCCCGGATGATAAAGGATCTCGCAATCGTAGTCCTTCACTAGCTCCATCCAACGACGCTGTCTCAGATTCAGGTCTCGCTGCTGAAATATGTACTTCAAGCTCTTGTGATCCGTGAATATCTGGCACGACTCCCCGTATAGGTAATGTCGCCAGATCATGAGTGCAAAGACCACTGCGGCCATCTCCAAATCGTGAGTGGGGTAGTTCTGTTCGTGTTTCTTCAGCTGCCGAGAAGCATACGTGATCACCCTGTCGTGCTGCAACAATACGCACCCTAGCCCCACTCGAAAAGCGTCACAATAGACCACAAATCCGCCTGATCCCGAAGGCAATGATAACACCAGCGCCGTAGTCAAACGGGTCTGAAACTGCTGAAAGCTATGCTCTCACGCCTCCGTCCAATCAAAAGGAACCCCCTTCCGGGTCAACCCGGTCAACGGTGCAGCGATACGGAAGAAGTCCTGAACAAATCGTCGGTAGTAGCCGGCCAGTCCTAGGAAGCTGCGGATCTTTGTAACTGATGCTGTTTTGGGCCAATGCTGAACGACCTCGATCTTCTTCGGGTCCACACATATACCATCTCGCATAATCACGTGACCTAAGAAATCTACGCTGTCAAGCCAAAACGCGCACTTGGAGAATTTTGCGAACAGCTGGTGCTCCTTCAAGGTCTGCAATGTGATCCGCAGGTGCTGCTCGTGCTCCTCTCAGCTCCGGGAATACACCAAAATGTCGTCTATAAATACGATGATGAACAGATCAAGATACAGCCTGAAAATACGGTTCATCAAGTCCATAAACGCTGCTGGGGCGTTGGTGAGTCCGAACGACATCACTAAAAACTCATAGTGGCCGTAATGCGTGCGAAAAGCCGTCTTCGGAATATCCTCCTGCTGGACTCGCAACTGATGGTAGCCTGATCGCAAGTCAATCCTCGAAAAGTATCCCGCACCCTGAAGCTGGTCGAACAAGTCATCGATACGTGGTAAGGGATATCTGTTCCGTACGGTAACCCTGTTCAGCTGGCGGTAATTAATACATAAGCGCAAACTGCTGTCTTTCTTCTTGACGAACAGGATAGGAGACACACTAGGTCGAATAAGCCCTTTATCCAGCAAATCTTGCAACTGACCTTTCAACTCTCTAAGCTTCGCCGGGGCCATCCAATAAGGCGGTATGGAAATAGGCCCCGTGCCGGGAATCAAGTCAATGCAGAAAACAATATCGCGCTCAGGCGGTAGCCCAGGAAGCTCGTCAGGGAAAACATCAGGGAACTCACTAACAATCGGAACCTGGTCCAACGGAACCTCTGTAGCTCTAGTACCGCAAATATAGGCTAGAAATCCATGACACCCCTTCCTCAAAAGCTGTCCAGCGCGAAGAGACGAAATCAAATTGTGAGGGGCGGCACCACTATCCCCCCGCACAACAAAAGCCGACTCTCCGGGAAAACAAAACCTAACTGTCTTCTCGCGGCAGTCCACAGACGCGTAGCACGTGGCTAACCAGTCCATGCCCAGGGGAACGTCGAAGTCCAACATCTCCAGAAGGATCAAGTCGACAGGCAACTCTCTCTCATCAATACGGACAACACACGACCGGAACACGTGTCTAGCAATAAACGACTCGCCCACAGGAGTGGTCAAAGCAAGCGGCTGATCAACCAAACCAGACTCTCTACCCAAACTCGGAACGAAGTGTGTGGAAACGTATGAGTGCGTGGATCCCGGATCAAACAACACGTGTGCGTCAACAGAACATACTGAAAGAGTACCTGAGACCACTGCATTGGACGCCTGCGCGTCCTAATGCGTCAAAGCGAATACCCGTGCATGTCCTCTACCTGTGACTGGCGGTCCCCTACTAGCAACTGGCTGTCCCCTGCCAGCAGCCAGCTGTCCTCTGCCTCGGCCACCTCGTCATCTATGAGAAAACCCTCCACGACCATGACCTCTCTGTGCATGAGTCTGACGTGGAGCAACAACAGGTACAATGGGCAACGCCCTCTGTGGTGGAGAAGGTCGAAATGTGACATGTGGTACGGCTGTCTCGCCCTCACGTGGCTCCGAACAATCTTGTACACAATGATAAGTACTTTCACATCGGAATTGTCTAGATGGTGCCGGCTGACCCCCCTGGAGATAAGAGCTGAATAGCTCACCTCGTCCCGATCCTCCGCTACCCCCCGTACCTTAACGGAACCTGTCGCGGCGCCTAAACGGCTGTCTCTGTGCTGAGGTATCGGTACGAACTCTCTACGGCCCTGGAACTATCGAAGTCTCAGCAAGGCACTCCTCGACTAATAGGGCTGCGTCTACAGCTGCTGCATAAGTCTCGCAATGCTGTGTGCTGATCGCAAGAAACAGCGGGGTAAGCAAGTCTCGAACAAACCTCTTGACTCGCATCTCCTCAGTAGCTACTAAATACGGGGCGTAAACAGATAGCTCGGTGAACTGCACATCATACTCCGCCACCGTCATATCCGGCGTCTGGCGTAATGACTCGAACCGGCGCGCTCGAGCATCTCGGACACTCTGTGGAAGGAAACGGGCAAGGTACACCATCACAAACTCAGTCCAGGTCATAGGAGGAAGACTTGCTGCTCTGCCCTTCTCTATCGACTCGCACCACTTCTGCGCAAGACCTTCCAGGCTAAAGCTCGCGAACTCCACCCATCTCGCATCTGAGCATCTGAGTGAACGACATATCCGGGCCATCCTATCGATAAATAACTGCGGATTCTCGGCTGCATCGGTGCCTGGAATTCTCTCTCAGCTTACTCCTCCATACACTCCGCAACATAACGGTGTATTGGAGAGACGGAACCGAACCTTATTGGATATGGTACGGTCCATGATGAGTAACGCTGAGTTACCGCGATCGTTCTGGGGATATGCGCTAGAATCAGCTGCATACCTTTTGAACCGAGTTCCCACTAAGACTGTGCCTACAACACCATATGAGTTATGGAGTGGGAAGAAACCCTATCTTCAATACCTGAAGATCTGGGGATGTCCAGCTTATGTCAAAAAGCAACATACGGACAAACTAGAGGCACGCTCAGTACTGTGCAAGTTTGTGGGATACCCAAAGAACTCCAGGGGGTATCTTTTCTATTACGCAGAGGAAAAAAAAGTCCTTGTTTCTCGTAATGCCCATTTTCTGGAACATCAGTTCTTAGAAAAAGAAATAAGTGGGAGCGCAATAGAACTGGAAGAAATTCCAGAACCACAAGCTATTACTGAAAGCTTAGTAGAACCAGAAGGTTTGAAAGATCAGGACATTCCCACACCACTCCGCAGGAGTAGTAGGCAGTCTCATCCGCCCGAGAGATACTACGGTTTTCTCATTGACGGGGATAGAGAGGATTGCATCATAGATTGTGATGAGTCAAGTAGCTTCCAACAAGCCATTCAGAGCGTCGACTCGGTAAAATGGCTGGATGCAATGCGGACCGAAATGGAGTCCATGTACACCAACAAAGTATGGACGTTCGACATTGCTCCAGATGGGGTAAAACCCGTAGGATGCAAGTGGATCTTCAAAAGGAAGATTGGTGTAGATGGACTGGTTGAGACCTATAAAGCTAGACTGGTTGCAAAGGGTTTTCGTCAACGACCTGGTTTGGACTATGACAAAACCTTTTCTCCGGTAGCTATGCTAAAATCCATTCGGATCCTTCTTGCCATTGCTGCCTTCCACGATTATGAAATTTGGCAGATGGACGTAAACACCGCTTTTCTAAATGGACATTTAGAAGAGTGTGTCTATATGGACAAGCCAGAGGGTTTCATTCAGAGTGGGAGCAGCGGAAAGGTGTGAAAGTTGCTTAAGTCCATTTATGGACTAAAGCAGGCATCGCGGAGTTGGAACATCTGTTTTGATGAGACGGTCAAGGAATTTGGCTTTATAAAAAATCCAGATGAACCATGCATCTATTGTAGATTTGTAGCGAGAACTGTAGTATTCCTCGTTTTATATGTGGATGACATTCTCTTAATAGGAAATGCCATTCCTATGCTACAATCTGTCAAGGGGTTCTTGTCACACAGGTTCTCCATGAAAGACCTGGGTGATGCCTCATACATTCTAGGGATCCAGATCTACAGTGACAGATCCAAGAGGATTTTAGGACTATCACAGTCCAGGTACATCGACACCATACTGAAAAGATTCAGTATGGAAGATTCCAAGCGCGGTAATCTACCGGCTTGTCACGGGATCACCCTCTCCAAAGAGATGTCTCCCAAGACTGATTTGGAGAGGGATCGCATGTCTATTATACCCTACGCTTCTGCGGTAGGCTCTATAATGTATGCGATGTTGTGTACCAGACCAGATGTGGCTTATGCACTGAGTGTGGTAAGCAGGTATCAGTCAAACCCTGAGGAGAAACATTGGATAGCAGTAAAGAAAATTCTCAAGTACCTCAGAAGGACTAAGGAGATGTTCTTGGTGTATGGCAGAAAAGACCTTCAGATTGAGGCCTTTGCTGACTCCAGCTTCCAGAGTGACAAGGATGATTCCATGTCCATGTCGGGTTTTTTCTTTACCCTCAATGGAGGGGCGGTGTGTTGGAAGAGCTCCAAACAGGAAACCGTGGCTGACTCGACTATGGAAGCGGAATAAATCGCTGCATCTGATGCCGCAAAAGAAGCTGTCTGGATGAGGTAGTTCTTGAAAGAACTTCAGGTGGTTCCGTCCATTGTTGACCCAATACCTCTGTATTGCGACAACAACGGGGCTATAGCTTTAGCGAAGGAACCCATGTCCCATCTGAAATCCAGACACATCTTGAGGCGGTATCACCTGATCAGGGAGATCATGGATCGCCAAGAGATCGAGGTTCGGAGGGTTGCTTCAGAAGATAACACTGCAGATCCATTCATGAAGGTCTTACCCCAGACTCAGTTCGAGCGGCTGATCGAGATGATAGGTCTTCGATACGTCAGTACATGGCCTTAGTGCAAGTGGGAGATTGTTAGTGTATATGCCCTAGAGGCCATTACTGTATCATACTAGTATGTATTTACTTGATGGAAGCTTGGGATATTCACAGTTGTATATACAATCTTGCTCGAAATGGTAGTATATGCTACTTGGTTTCTCTCTACTTCAATATGTGCATGTGTTTCTTTTAGCATATCGCTTATATACATATTAGTAGAGCCCTTAGGATCTTTGCTTGATTACCAGCGTTGTGATGGCGCTCACACTCGTGGGGGCTGGGTAATCCATAAGCACATCCTTATACAGGTCCCTAGTCGTTGGACTATCGAGACAGGGCATCGATACTCCGGAGTAGACTAGCGTATGCGCTTCTCATCCCAGCGTGGGAGACGGTCTGTCCCACAGCCGTCAGTACGACGTACTTGAGATAGTATGCGGGTGCTCGTTAGGTTACGAGTACACTGGACAGGACTCATCGGGAAATGTTGGTTGGTATTATACCTATCGTCAGTTATCAGTTCCCAGGTGACGTGAGTACAGCTTAGTCCACTGACTTGACACTGTCACTTCGCCTCGAGTATGTTCCCACTGCACTTTGATTACTACCCTACCACGGCTCAAAGGAGTCGTGCAAACAGGTAGTAGTTGGTGCAGTCCCGAAGCACTTGGAGGCAGTGACGGTTTGACAGGATTCGTCTCTCCCGGTATTGGGGGTTGACATCGCGCTGTGTCTAGGAGAGCCATTACACAAGTAGTCCCTGGCCATGGCAAGCGAGATATACTGGTAGGTTTCCAGTGTTATCTCAGGGTGTTCTGGGCTACACTCCGACACGACTTGTACCGCTATTAGAGGACTGATGTCTACCGCCCCCTAGGCCCGCCATGCGATGTATCAGACGAACAGACCGGACTGTACGGAGACTGTCACATACAGGCTCAGTAGGACTTCAGATGGGTTCACCTCGTCAGTCTTCTTATCGGCATCTACCAGGGGACCGTTACGTACAGATAGTGCCACTTGCGGTCTATGGTTAAACCCACTGCCAGCGTAGTGTCGAGTCTTTAGAGTCCCACACAGAAAGTTATTCGCCTTTAGGCAAAATGAGTAGAGGTCGCATGGTTTTGCGACAGGGTTCGTTCACATCCGCACACTTGTGCACGTTTGCTGTCCGGACAGATTATAATAGCGGGCTTTGGTTTAAGACAGATCCTAGTATATGTTTTGAGATTGGTTTTATCTCATTGTATTCGTGTTTCTCGAATCACGAATACGGGTGCGTATGCACAGTTGATTGAGGCGGAGGAATAGGTTTTTCATTAGGGTTTTGGAACGGGTGTGTATGCACAGTTGACAGTTGTCTTTTTCCAAACCCTAATGATATTATGATTTATCAAATTAATAATATTAATTAAGTGAAATTTTGCCATGGTTGGGCTTGTTCACTTGTTGACCAAGGTTGACTAGTTGACTAGGTTTGAAACTTTGACCATCATCATTACCTTTTGTAGATGCTCTTTGATCTTTGCAAAATCATTTATGGTGATATGATAATGGTCTATTCAAACTAACCATCACCTTTTCATTTTTGATTAATATTGTTTTTGATAAATCACTTATATTTTGTTATGGTTGCAAAAACCATTTTGATTCTATCATATTCATTCTCTCTCCTCTTCTTCCTCTTCCTCACGCTCCCCCCCTCTCATTTGTTGAGAAACACTTGAGCTTGACAAAAACCATTCCAAAACAATCTCTACTCTCATCTAAGGTTCTAGGATTAGCACTTCTAGTACCTTAGTCACTTCTAGCTTGAAGTTGAAGCCAAAGGTTGAGGCTCTCGGGTGGATCCTTCTTTGACGAGAGAAGACGACAAGGAGACCACTTCCGTTCACTACAAGGAGCAAGGAGAGAAGGACATAAAGCCCTAGGTATAACCATTGTTCCTTGTAGCTAACTCTCTTTATCTTGGTAGCTAGTTTTGTTTAGAAAAGATCCCGACTTTAGTTAGTCCATGTTGCCTAGTGCGCTAAAAATTTGATTTTTATTCCGTTTTCCGCCTCCCCGCAAGCACCGGGGTGGGCAAAGTGGACTTACATGTATATACAGTCGTAGGGTTTTCCTGTAATTTATTACGGGATCAGTTTTCTGAAGTTGCCAGTTTGCATTCCTTTTCGGCCAGTTTTCCGTTGTTCCTTCACGGCCGGATTTTTCCGACGGAGGGGGTTATTTGCAAGTGTGCAAATTATCATTTGTGGAGGGGGTTATTTGTATATGTGGCTTCATGATGGTTCTTTGCATCATGAGATTCTTTTGGGGTCTTTTCCTTTGCATTTATTGGATGGGAATTGATTGGGATTTGATTAGAAATTGGTGTGACCATTTTCTTCTCATATTCATTCATTTTCTTCTCTTGCATTTTTTATCCTTTTTCCCACCACCAATTTTAGAGGGGCCGGCCAGATTTTTGAGAGAGAGAGAGAGAGGTTCATTTTTGGTGAGTGGAGATTCTTCATCTCATTCCTTGCTAGAAAAACGAGAGCACCATTTTTCCTCTAAAGTTCTTTCTCTTCTCCACCATCGAAGGCAACTTCACTACCCGCATTGAGACAATCCACTCTACACTAGCCTATAGCATCCTTGGGCACGTCGACTTGCCAACTTCGTGCTCGAGTTGCCTCGGTCCAGAGGTGGGAACCCGTTAAAGAACCCGGCGATGTGGTGCCCGTTCCGACAAGGAAATGAAGACCGGAGATTCCGCGAGGAGATCGGAGTAGAGGCGAAGACCGAAGGACACAGATCGCTTCGTATAGCTCTCTACCCCATTTTCTAGTTAGCTTGCGTTAGGTTAAAGCCCCGATCCAGGATTTTAGTGCGCGGTGCTGCCGGTTTCTAGTTTTTAGAAAAGTTTCGTTTCCGCATTCCGGCGTCGGATTGACGGCCGGGGCGCCGCCGTGCACATACAACTTCACAGCTTTCTGTGGATGCTATGCGTCTTCGTCTTCTCCCATTTACCTTGTGCGATATAGCCGAGAAGTGGCTATATAACACAACCGCATATTCAACTTCGAATTGGGAAGAATTCGTCAAAGAATTCCTTAAGAAATTCTACCCAAATCATAAGACAGCTCGAGTCCGTAGCGAAATCAATCAATTCACCCAGCTTCCAAATGAAACATTTTCACAATGTCTTGAATGCTTTAAGGATCTGTTAGTTCAATGTCCACATCACGGAATCCCCAGATGGGATCTGTGTAGAATCATATATGAGGGCATTAATCCTAACACAAAACAGACCCTTGAATTAATGTGTCAAGGCAATTTCATGACCAAAGATGATGGGGAAGCTTGGAAATTCCTAGAAGATTTCGCTGAAAAGTCTTTACAGTGGGAAGGTGTGAGTCCATCGTTTAGGGGTGGCAATAACCAATCGGATGTTTCCATAGGAGTTAGAGCTGAAATTTCAGCTTTACATAAGAAATTCGACAATATGGAAAACAAATTTTTAGCTGCCGCCCTAAGTCAAATGTCACTCTCCAAAACTATATGTGGATGCTGTTCTGATCCTTCTCATTTGACGGAAGAATGTCCACAAAATTCTCTGTTTCAAGGTCACGAGCATACCAATGCTGCTTTCCAACAAAGACCTAGAAACGATCCATATTTTTCCACATATAATCAGGGTTGGAGGAATCACCCTAATTTTGCTTGGAACCAATCACAAAATCAAAACACGGTTTCAAATCAAAACAATTTCCAAATGGTTCCTCCACCACAACAGCAACCACTTTCATTGAGTCAGCACCCCTTCCAAGCACAAAGCTTCCAAAATCCGGTCAACACATCTGCACCGTCTAATCCTTTGCAGTTGACCGGTACTGATGAATCCGCTTCATTCATGAACTTGCTTGTAACAATAAAGACTTCTGTCGATGATTTAAAGAGAAACTCCACTTCTCAAAGCGAGACTATTAAATCGATGGAAGAAGAAATTGCACGATTAAAAGCGGAAATGAGTGCAAGAGAAAGGGAAACTTCCAGCTCAACCCCTACCCAATCCTGGCTATTCACATCATGTGAATGCAATCACGTTGAGATCTGGAAGAGTGCTTGACGATCACGTTGGGGAAGAGATTGATGACACTGAAAAATCTATCAATGATACCCCGGCTGAGACCTTTCCTTCCACTTCTACTTCTAATTCTGACCCCAGTTCTTCTACCCCACTACCTTCTTGCGAGCCTATTCTTCGTTTCCCACAAGGCTCACCACCTCAGCCCATCTCTTCTAGTTCTCCACAGACGATCCCCACTTCTATTCTGAGATCGGGTCCACACACACTTCCTTCTCCTATGATGGACCCAGCGCTTATTGCTAAAGCACCTTATCCTAATCGGTTAAGGGCTAACAAATCGAGTCCACATATGGAGAAGATTATGGACATGTTTAAGGAAGTTAACATCAGCATCTCTCTCCTAGATGCTATCCAACAAGTTCCTTCTTATGCGAAAACTCTTAAGAACTTGTGCACTAGGAAGAGGAAGACTCAAGTGCCCATGACGATATTCATGGCAAAGACTGTAGTAACGGCTTTCCCCCAACAAGTACCAAGGAAACGTAAGGACCCTGGCTGTCCTACTATTTCTATTTTATTGGGGAAAAACACATCAACCGTGCTCTACTAGACCTTGACGCTAGTGTTAACTTGCTTCCATATTTGGTTTACGAGCAACTATGTATCGGAGTGTTAAAGCCCTCGAGCATCACTCTCCAGATGGCTGACCGATCAAGCACCAAACCTAGGGGTGAACTGGAGGATGTGTTAGTAAAAATCAGGGAATTTGTATTCCCTGTGGACTTTATTGTAATTGATACACAGCCTGTAGCGAACCCACGGAATCAAATTCCGGTGATTTTAGGTCGCCCCTTTTTGGCTACTTCCAACGCTGTAATCAACTATAGAAATGGCTCTATGACCCTATCCTTCGGGAACAGGACAATTGAGCTGAACATTTACAAGTTGGGAAGTGTACCCTCCGAACCTACTTCTCAGGTCTGTTCTGTCGACTTAATGGATGTCGACAGCAGCGAATTTAATGATCCTCATGATACCGATCTTGACTCTTTTCATACGTTGTTATTTGACCCAATTATGTATCATACACATACGAACTCTTCCACCGAGGTGTCCGGATCAACAATTGACACCGATAATGAACTGCTTTTAGAGTCTGAAGATCACCCTGCGCTTTGTGATGACATTATTCTCCGGGGTATTGATGAGACTTTTGAGGAGATCTTCGCTGATGAACTCGCATTTTTAAATGACACGGGTGTTGAGATGAATCATCTCCCAATCAATGAAATTGAACCGCCACCCTTTCATTTGAACTGTAAAAAGAATGCGAGTAATCCATCACATTCACTGCATCGTCTCTCCAATACGAGACGCACACACATTCTATTCCACCACTTACCCTTTCCCCACTTCTTCTTTCACCAACCAGAGCACAGCATTGATAAAAATTTTAAATGGTTGGTGTTAACTTTCGCTCTTTGCAAAGCTTAGCATCGACCAATGATTCTTGACCCCCTCTTGTGATTTTCAAAGACTAACACATTGCTCAACTCAAGTTTGGGGGGGGGGGGTAATAATCTGGCTCTTGAAAAGAAAATTTTTATACAAAATGATGAGCCAAAAATAAGTTTTGGGGAAGATCTTCACTTAAATATTTTTCCCCCATTAATAAATTTCCTCCCAGGCTTACAGGTTTTTGAGATTTAGCAGATGGCAACAGTGAGGACACTGTTGAAAACAAGTTTGGGGGAGGTTTGTGCTTATTTTTGCATCATTTGCATCATTTGCATAAGCACAAAACATTTTTTTCAAAACCTATAAAATTTTAAAAATTTTGAAATTTTTTTTTGTATATAAATAAGATAATAAAAGATTAGATAGTGAAAAATTACATCCAAAAGATTAGAAAAATTTAAGAAAACCAAGAAAATTAGAAGTTTTCTTATACGAACTAGTAATAAGTAGTTATGAGCCGTTGTCCCAAGGGTTAGTAAGATGAAGGAAGTCACTAATCCGAGGATAAAAATAAGTCTGGAAAATAGTTTCTATTCTGGAAGCCAAACATTTTGAACGTTGATACCCTGCTATTCGCACTTACACACGTCTTGAAACTTGGGATAGTAGAGGATACCTTGAAATGCTCTTGTCTTAAAGCCGATTTATGAAGGAAATAAAAATAAATAAATGAATATAAACTGGTGAGAAAAATGGACACTGGTTTTGTTATCGCCAAGGCAGCAATAAAAAAATATAGCGAGGGTGCCTCTTCACCTAGTGCCCTAAGGCCAACTGGTCTGGGAGCCACTGCTAAGCCTTAGGTGGTGCAAGACGAGGAAAATACACCAAATAAGCAAGCACATGAGTAATCGGTCGGTTAGTACCTCAAGAAGTATTAACGGTCGCATGAAAGTGTGTGAGCAAACTCATCTAAATATTCATTAATTAAAAAGTACTGAGGTGGATGGACAAGAGTATGATAGCTTGAATTGAATTCTCCGGGTCTAGGGATGATCTTTACACACACGTAGGGTTATATGATCGATGTTTGGAAGAAAGATAGGAATGAAGAATAAGACGATGTTTTATTGAGGGGTTATGTGATTTCTGACTATTAAGATAGGGCTCATGACAACCGAAAAGCTAGCTTAGTTGGAAACCCTAATTTTCAAGGCTTTTCTTTTACAATTCTTTTCTTTAAATGTAATATTCACGGTCTTCCTTTTATTATTGGATTTTTTGGGTGCAATCCGCTGAAAACCCTCAGGAGACAACACTCCTCCTACTAAGGACACCTAGAGGTTTAAAGGCTTGTTGCACGTATTCAGTGCAATCGTGTTGCCTACGAAAGTGTGCTAGTTAGTTTTTCTCTTTCTTTATTTTCTCCTTCTCTTTTTAATAAAAATGTTCGCTCGAGACGACCGAAAATAAGTTTGGGGGAATTTGATCAGTCGAAAATAATGTATTTTTAACACATCAATTTCCCTATCTTTTGCATTCATCTAGAGGTGTTCCGTTTGCATATTAGCACATATTAGCAAAACACCCCTAAAATACCAGATTACCTATGTTGTGTACTAAAACCGGCATTTTTAGGGAAATTGACTGTTTATCACGGCATCGCATCATTCTTGTATAGCGCAATACTTGTTTCGAAGTCTGTGCAGGAAATTTCTGGAACCGAGCCAAAATTGTCAAAGTGCTGATAAAAATTACGCCAAGTATAAGATGTTTGATCTGGCATTAATACAGATGGAATTATACAATTCAACATATCCGATAAATACCCCAAAGTCAGTACAAAGCAACAGAAGAAATATGAAGCAGTGCCTCTCTCACGTGACCGCGGATCCGCGGTCGGAGCAGGCACATGCCGCGGATTCGCGGCTATATTGCCACCTCATCAGATGATTTTCACTGCAGATTGCTTCTCTCAGGGCCCACATTCATTTCATATACTTTAAGTTCCAGATAACTCTCGAAGCTTCTGCCAGATCAGCAAAGATCATTAAGCAAGCTAATCATGATTAAGCTCCAAGCTTCCAAAGCAAGCCAACTAACAACCTAGTTCTAGAAGCTCCCTCCAACTAACTACTTCTAGAAGCCTCTCTAGCTAACAAACTTTTGGAGGGAAATTCAAATTTTGAATCCTAGATCTAGGGTTACAATGTCTATAAAAGGGAGCCTAGATCTAGTGTTAAAAGGTTGTTGAAGGTTGTTCTTCCCTCTTCCTCTTCCACCCACAAGTTGAGTGACACAACTTGTGCCTCAAAACCCTAACCCTAATTCCAATCCAAGATCAAGAATTCCGAGTTCAATCAAAGCAAGAAGCCTAGATCCTTTTGGAGCGAAGCCGGACTTAATCGGAGTATGTGATCCAAGCCGATCCGCGACTCAAGGAGCCGATGCAACGCTAGATTCGACGATCTTGTTCCCTTCTCAAATTCTTGTAGTTCTTTGAGCAAAGTGTAACAAATTTTTGAATAAATAAAAGTGAGATTCTTTTAACTTGCTTATCTTTCAATTAAAGCATTATGATTCAATCTAGATTCTTGAATGTTTGCTTTGTGCTAATGTTTGAGTAAAACCCCGCTCGTAAAGGAGTCGAGACGATCGATAGAATGATGATTATTTAGATTATTTCACAATTCTTAAATCCTATAACGTTTGTAAATTCTTGTGAATCGAATGATCGATGACCTAGTTTCGAGACGATACTTTCTTGATTGTGTTCGCTCGAAACTAGAGATCAACGATCGATCATTCGATTTACGAGAAGCTAGTTTGTGAATGAGATTCATCAAAAGGACAAAGGATAAGATGAGGAAACCCTAGCTTCTTCGCAAGATCCTTAACCTCAATAAATCGTCATCGATCTAGTATCAATTCATTAATGGATAAGAATATGAAATCATTAGATCTCATCACATCTATAGATTCGATCTACTCCTACGAGCCACACTTCGAATCTTGATTGTTGGTTTGGAAATTATCACAAATTCTCAATTCTTGATTTTATCGTTTCTTGATTTAGACTAGATTTTCCTAATTGTTGAACTTCAATTTACAAATCATGAATTGTTTCTTTTCTTTCCTTTAAATTTTCAGCTCATCTAAATCGAAATACGAACGATTGCACTTTCCCTATGGACGATCCGCACTTATTAACGCGCTACATTCGACACCGTTATTGATTGCGGTCAAAATATTTTTGGTTGTGATTTCTATACAATTTTCATACTAGACAATCCGAAATCGTATTCAATCAGGGCACTATATCCAACAATCTCCCACTTGCACTTAAGGCTAATTATTGCGATGCCGCATACTCACAGCCCGTGTGATATCGAACACCCAACTCCTCAACTAATCAGTTTCACAAAGCTCGTTTGTAAAACTATTGCGGTCGAGAAATAGCCTCAGTGAGTGGATCCACCCTGATGTTTCTTTCTATGCCTCTCTTAATCTCAAGTTTGCGGAGAAAGCCATCTCCTGAAATGAGCAATACCTGTCTTAGAATATGTCTAGATATCTGATGGGACCCAGTTCACAAATGAACTCCAAATTCAACAAACCTTTTAGACTGTATCGTTAACTGAATTTAATCAGTGTCCCGCTCCATGACTCCCTCAGTATCCGTTTAGACCATCTGTCCAAATTACTGCCCCTCGTCAAGGAAAGCCCATAACTCTAACAGTCACTCTGTCAACCAGGTCATCTTGAAAGCCTGGAATGATAACTGCCTCCCAAAGGAGGCTGCTCTTATCATATCCTAAGAACATCCACTTATGTTCGAAATCTGCTTCCGCTAGTTTCTCCAGGATTGGATGAATATCTCAACTTATTTCATCTAGCGCAAAAACAACATCTGGTGTTGTACTTGGCGTCTCATGATTGACTCAATTGCTTAAGCAAGTGATATGCCAATCATGCACATCCCTATCGTATTTAGTCTGTAAGACATCTTCAGAGAGGGTGACTCCATCACCTGCAGGTACACTACCGTGCCAGGATTCGTCCATTCTAAAATACCTTTAGAATACTGTCTGAGTACCCAGATTCGGAAACTACCCAAATCTAGATCTAAAACCATAGATCCAGTGACCAGAATGTCTGATATAATATCCATATCCTTTGTGGAGAAACCACTGTGTGACAACCACAGTATAACCGATCGTAGTGTAGGAATATCACTTCCTACAAGTGTATGTCATCCAAATACCATGACATACCACCCTACTACCTTCTTAACAGATCCATCTCTTATTCTGATGAAGTCAAATCTTATCACGGTCACATCAAAAGTAGATGATCTATCTTCGCTATATCTGCTTTAGTCTATAAATAGACATAAGCTACTTGTCCACTATGCTTCCGCTTCTCCCACTGACTATGACAACTCTCTGGCAGAGTCATATACACATGCACTTCTAAAGCTAGTTTAGAACGACGCTATACTCATCCTCCTGCCGGGTCTCATATTCTGGAACAGCAGTAGTATCAAGTCTGGGTAAACAAGAACCTCCCTATCACCGTCCTTGAGGCTACCGGAGTACCTCTCAGGTGCCTGAGGTTACCCACCATATCTGAAGAGTGGAAAATGCAATGTCAAACCTGATTGAATCTTTATGTTCTATTAAATTTTCGGTAATCGTTTGTGGTTCTGGAATCACTTCCAGTTCTACCATACTCCCACTACTTTTTTCTGAAAAAGTCCATTTTACTAAAACTGTGGCGAGTCAAGAAAAATATCACTATTGATCTTCCAGATGGTAGAAAGTCACCCTTCGTCATAGCCTGGGATAACCCACAAACTGCCATTACAGAAACGTGCCTTGTGTTATCCAGAGTCTGGTTTTAAGCATAAGCCAGACAACTCCACATACCTTAACATCGTTAAGATATGAACCATTCTATATCCAATATAGAAATAGAGGCACTGATTTAATTGGAACCAGATTCAAATCACGCAGCTGTCTCCAGTGTATGTCAACTAAATGGAGAGAGGCCGATCAGCATTGCTCAACTTAAGAGTGAATCCAAATATGAGTAACCTGAAAGAGAAGCAAGTTCTCAAAACCATTACTATCAACTGAATACCAAACACAAGTATCTACATCTTCGATCACCTTGAAGAATCCCGATACTTGCAACAGATGGTTCTCTACTTTATTCTTGTACCTATAACTTCTCAAACTTGGACCTTGCATTTCTACGAAACACTTGTCTAATAACTAGAGAAGTCACAAGTAAACAGAATATAGTAAGAGGACCAACCCCTCTGTCCTAATAGACACTGGACAACATACAATACTTTGTAGAAGTCCTCTAAGTTTAATAACTCAAACCATGTGCGTCGTAGGTTGAAAACTGTATTTATGGTTATGAAGAATTACACCGCTGTTTAATACTCCTTACCTAACCATCAACTGATATAGGTAAATGTCATGGACATAATTTCAAAAAGTTATATCTCACTTTATAAAATAAACGTACAGATATATCAATTTGAAATTGGTGCATAACAGTGGATATTCAAAACCAAATATTTGCCGTCCGGCAAAAACCCAGGCGATTTTCTCAAATATCACCAATTACAACGAATCCCGATACAATGAGGATGATCACCTAATTCCCAATAACTTACTCCCACTCATCATCTGTAACGTTTTAGAAATCGTTTTGCGAATTTTTCCGTTTTAGGGTAAAATTGTCGGTGTTTTCCCTTTTAACCCGATGGTGATCAAACTTCAATATAGACTTGCCGGCACCTAGTTTAGCTAGAATAAATCTAGTGCGTGAACTTTGGGGGTCAATGGGAAGTTTTGGTTCACATAGAATTTTTTCCTAATAAAATATTATTTTAATGATTTATTTGTGCACTTTATTAGTGGTAATTACTTTTTATGCGGGTAAATTACTACTAATGTGGTTTTATGCTAAGTTGATCACTAGATTTATGTTTAGAACCTCCTCTCCAAATATCTTGATATTTTTTGTAATTAAATGAATTTTCAAGAAAAGAAGTGATGACTAATGCTATTTTTTTGTTTTATTATACAATTATTTCAATTATCTTCTAGAATTTTCTCCAAAATTCCACAACACCCTATCCTTTCCTTTCATGGCTGGCCACTCATTCCCTTGCTGCCCTTCATCATCTTTCCACTCATTTCAGCTCATTTTGCTTCAAAATAATCATGAAAAATCCAAATTAATTCATAGAAAATCAAATATAATCCAAAACCTTCATTGTTCTTCACAAATCTTGCTTAGATCTTCATTCTAGTGGGGATTTTGGAGGCAAAAGTGTGGATTGTTCTTGTTTCAAGTTGTGTTCTTGGAAAGTATAAAAGCTTAACCCCTAATCTCTTTTGTTGCTTAATACCTTTAATTAGCATAATTAGATGTTTAATTTAAGCTTTTAAATTAATATTTAGAAATTCAAGATATCATTTTGTTAATCAAATTAGGGTTTTGAATAGTGAAATGGTTAGTTAATAAGTTAAGACAAATGAAAACATAATCAAGTTGCTAATTTGTTAAATGATATTTTCCTAATCGGCTAATTAAGCCGATTAACAAACTAAACTTTTGTTAATCCTAATTAGTGAAATCTAAAATTTTAGTAAAGGTATAAGTGATTTAACCTTGCTATTTGAAGATGTTTGTAAGTTCTAGTTTAGGTAAAACTTGTAGTTTTGTGCTAAAATGATATATACTGCATACTAGATTTACGGATATTTTAGGCATGAGTTTCTTTTGACATTGCAACGTTATGTATATTGATTCCATGCTATATCTTGTGTTGTGAATATGCGATCGGTACGATCAGGGTCTAGACTTGGTAGTTGCGCCGCGTTGCGTTCCTAGCTAGGGTCGTGCCGATGTCGTTCATGTCTTTGTGTAGTTTTTGCTCTTGAGTTCGTTTCGTAGTGTCGCTACGCGCGTTAGCCGCTAAATGGACACTCAAGAGTATGTTTGGAGTTGGTGCGTCGGTCAAACGTAGTTATACGTATTTTTGGTCGATTTCTTATATACACTTGATTTATTGTTATATGTGTTCAAGATCGCAGGCGGGGACTTCGGACACGGCGAAGAGGGGAAAGCGAGTGGTAGGTTTACTTAGCCAGGATCGTTGGTGAGTAGATTTAACATCTACAGGGGGATCGCCCGCATGGAGTTATGCGTCTGGGCTAGATCAAATGATATGACCTTTAGTGTTTAGTATCTGGACTCGTTTGTGCATGTGTATTTCGTTGCATATCTCATTTACCTATTTATTTGGACATAGTATTAATAAGACACAACACTTTTATTGACGATTCATGTTGTACGAGCACTGATTGTATGCCACTCACACCGTCAATAATTGCCATGACACGCACAACACCATTACATATGTCATATTGGATTGCTTAGGGATATTGAGACATGATCCTTATTTTCAATGTGCATATGGCATATAGCATACATGTATACCTACATGCTTACACATATGCCTGACATGCTTACATGCTAGTTACCCATATACCTATGGGGTAGTGTACCATTAGCGATAGGTATATACACATATAAGACATAGCTACATGTACATCTGGCATACATACATACATAAATATACCTGGAGGGTATTATGGATAGGTATAGAGACATACCTTGCTACATATACTTTTACATCATACATACTTACATATGGACACACATATCTTGCTATACCGACTTGGTTACGCATACCTTGTTATAGCTACATGTTCACCTGTATATGATGTTGCATCTAATTTCGGAGAAATCAGGAACCGCATGATATATTTAATAACTTGTTGCAGTTAAATAACGGTTTTCCTTTATATGCTCATATTACTGTTTCATGCTGCATATGTTACATTCTTGGATTTCATATGATATTCTCTGATATTGTTACTCTTAAGTATATATAACAGTGGAGTGGGACGTTGTTATATATATATATATATATATATATATATATATATATATATATATATATATATATATATATATTAGTGGAATGAGACGCAGTGAATGTGATGGATTACTCGCATTCTTTTAACAGTTCAGAAGAAAGGGTGGCGGTTCAATTTCATTGATTGGGAGATGATTCATCTCAACACCCGTGTCATTTAAAAATGCGAGTTCATCAGCGAAGATCTCCTCAAAAGTCTCATCAATACCCCGGAGAATAATGTCATCACAAAGCGCAGGGTGATCTTCAGACTCTAAAAGCAGTTCATTATCGGTGTCAATTGTTGACCCGGACACCTCAGTGGAAGAGTTCGTATGTGTATGATACATAATTGGGTCAAATAACAACGTATGAAAAGAGTCAAGATCGGTATCATGAGGATCATTAAATTCGCTGCTGTCGACATCCATTAAGTCGACAGAACAGACCTGAGAAGTAGGTTCGGAGGGTACACTTCCCAACTTGTAAATGTTCAGCTCAATTGTCCTGTTCCCGAAGGATAGGGTCATAGAGCCATTTCTATAGTTGATTACAGCGTTGGAAGTAGCCAAAAAGGTGCGACCTAAAATCACCGGAATTTGATTCCGTGGGTTCGCTACAGGCTGTGTATCAATTACAATAAAGTCCACAATGAATACAAATTCCCTGATTTTTACTAACACATCCTCCAGTTCACCCCTAGGTTTGGTGCTTGATCGGTCAGCCATCTGGAGAGTGATGCTCGAGGGCTTTAACACTTCGATACCTAGTTGCTCGTAAACCAAATATGGAAGCAAGTTAACACTAGCGTCAAGGTCTAGTAGAGCACGGTTGATGTGTTTTTCCCCAATAAAATAGAAATAGTAGGACAGCCAGGGTCCTTACGTTTCCTTGGTACTTGTTGGGGGAAAGCCGTGTCTACAGTCTTTGCCATGAATATCTTCTTGGGCACTTGAGTCTTCCTCTTCCTAGTGCATAAGTTCTTAAGAGTTTTCGCATAAGAAGGAACTTGTTGGATAGCATCTAGGAGAGGGATGCTGATGTTAACTTCCTTAAACATGTCCATAATCTTCTCCATATATGGACTCGATTTGTTAGCCCTTAACCGATTAGGATAAGGTGCTTTAGCAATAAGCGCTGGGTCCATCATAGGAGAAGGAAGTGTTATAGCTACATGTTCGAGGGTATTATGGATAGGTATGAAACTTTGAATCGAAGCTAAACGATAACTAACCAAACACATAGTTGTTCTAAACTACTATGCTTAGGGATTATACCTATCGAACCAAGTCCTTCGGCTTTACGATCTCCTCGTCCTCCTCGGCCTTCTCGATGTAGTAGATGATCCACCCGAGAGTAAAACTCCAAGCTTAGCCTCTAAACTTGAGGCAACTAACCTTCTTGGATTGCTAATCAAAGAAGATAGATGAGATAGAGTAAGGGTTATGGATTGTTTAGTCTAACTAATCCTTGTTCTCAACACATGAGGGGTGAGGATTAGGGTTTGAAGAGAGAGAGCTTGAGGAGAGAGAATGTGAATATATTTATCAAGTGAGAATAGTAAGTTATCATAATATATATGAAACTTTAAAATTCATCAATAAAAGAAAAACCAATGATGAATAATCAAGTTTCATAAATATCTAATGGTGATTCATAACCATGACTCATTAAGCATTTATTGTGCATTAATGATATGTATGAATCACTCTCATGACTCACTAAACCCATTTAATGCATATGACACCTAAACCTCCTTAGTCACCATCTTCTAGAAGCTTCTCGCATAATTACGAGAACGCCCCTCCTTTCCGCAAAAATACGGAAAAACTTTAGACTGTATAAATCCAATAACCGGATACCAGTAACTGGCTTAAACCAAAGCCGACTGGTAAAAAGTGTCCAAACGACGTAAGTGTGTACACACACATATGCGTCCGAACCCTTTGTCGTAAAACCATACGACCTCTATATCGTTTCGCCTGGAGTAGGAAACTCTCTGTGTGGGACTCTAGAGACTCGACTACTACGCTGGCAGTGGGTTTAACCACAGACCGCAAGCGGCACTAGCTGTACGTAACGATCCCCAGGTAGTTGTCGATAAGAAGGCCGATGAGGAAACCCATCCGAACTCCTACTGAGCCTGCTGTGACAATCTCCATACAGTCCGGTTCGTTCGTCCAAGACTATCGCATATCGGGCCTAGGGGGGCGGCAAGCGTCAGTCCCCTAATAGCGGTATAAGTCGTGTCGGAGGGAAGCCCATTACACCCTGAGAAACTACTGGAACCTACCAGCAAATCTCGCTTGCCCTGGCCAGGGACTTTGCGTAATGGCTCTCTGACACAGCGCGATATCAACTCCCAATACCGGGAGGGACTAATCCTGTCTAACCGCCACTGCCTCCAAGTGCTCGGGACTGCACCCAACTGCTACCTGTGTGCACGACTCCTTTGAGCCGTGGTAGGGTAGCAGTCTAAGAACAGTGGGACACACTCGAGGCGAAGTGGCAGTGTCAAGTCTGCGGACTATGCTGTACTCATGTCACCTGGGAACTGTTCGCTGACGACTGGTATAAAACTAACCAACAGTTCCCTGTGAGTCCTGTCCGGTGTACCCGTAACCCAACGAGCACCTGTATACTATCTCCAGTACGACGTACTGACGGCTGTGGGACAGACCATCTCCCCAACTGGGATGAGAAGCGTACACACTAGTCTACTCCGGAGTATCGATGCCCTGTCTCGATAATCCAACGACTAGGGACCTGAATAAGGATGTGCTTGTAGACTACCCAGCCCCCACTAGTGTGACTGCCATCACAACGCTGGTAGTCAAGCAAGATCCTAAGAGCTCTATCAATACGTACACTCACATATTAAGATAGAAAAACCAAGTAGCATACTACCATGTTTAGCAAGACTGTTATATACATGTGAATATCCCAAGCTTCCATTAAGTAATATACAAACTAGTATGATACAGTAATGGCCTTCTAGGGCATAAACACTAACAATCTCCCACTTGCACTAGGGCCATGTACTGGCATATCGAAGACCAATGATCTCGAGTAGCCTCTTGAACTGAATCTGAGGTAGGGCCTTCGTGAATGGATCAGCAATGTTCTCTTCAGAAGCAACTCTCCGAACCTCGATCTCCTGACGATCAATGATCTCCCTGATCAGGTGATACCGCCTCAAGATGTGTCTGGACTTCTGATGGGACCTTGGTTCCTTCGCTAAAGCTATAGCTCCGTTGTTGTCGCAATACAGAGGTATTGGATCAACTATGGTAGGAACCACCTGAAGTTCTGTTAGGAACTTCATCATCCAGACTGCTTCTTTTGCGGCATCGCAAGCAGCTATATACTCCGCTTCCATCGTCGAGTCAGCAACGGTGTCCTGCTTGGAGCTCTTCCAGAACACCGCCCCTCCATTGAGGGTAAAGACAAAACCCGACATGGACTTGGAATCGTCCTTATCACTCTGGAAGCCGGAATCAGCAAAGGCCTCCAACCTGAGGTCTTTTCCGCCGTAAACCAAAATCATCTCCTTAGTCCTCCTCAGGTACTTGAGAATGTTCTTTACCGCTATCCAGTGCTTCTCCCCTGGGTCTGACTGATACCGGCTTACCACGCTTAGTGCGTAAGCTATATCTGGTCTGGTACACAACATCGCATACATTATAGAGCCTACCGCAGAAGCGTAGGGTATAATAGACATGCGTTCCCTTTCCAAATCAGTCTTGGGAGACATCTCTTTGGAGAGGGTGATTCCGTGACAAGCCGGTAGATTACCGCGCTTAGAATCTTCCATACTGAATCTTTTTAGTACAGTGTCGATATACCTGGACTGCGAAAGTCCCAACATCCTCTTGGATCTATCACGATAGATCCGGATCCCCAGAATGTAAGAGGCATCATCCAGGTCTTTCATGGAGAACCTGTGTGACAAGAATCCTTTGACAGATTGTAGCATAGGAATGTCATTTCCTATTAATAGAATGTCATCCACGTACAAGACGAGGAATACGACACTTCTGGCTACAACTTTACTATATATGCACGGTTCATCTGGATTTTTGATAAAGTCATATTCTTTGACTGTCTCATCAAAACAGATGTTCCAACTCCGCGATGCCTGCTTTAGTCCATAAATGGACTTAAGCAGCTTGCATACTTTCCCGCTGCTCCCACTCTGATTGAAACCCTCTGGCTGATCCATATAGACGCTCTCTTCTAAATTTCCATTCAGAAAAGCCGTCTTTACGTCCATCTGCCAGATTTCATAATCATGGAAGGCAGCAATAGCAAGAAGGACCCGAATGGATTTGAGCATAGCCACTGGAGAAAAAGTTTCGTCATAGTCCAAACCAGGTCTTTGACGAAAACCCTTTGCAACAAGTCTAGCCTTATAGGTTTCCACCTGTCCATCTACACCAATCTTTTTCTGGAAGATCCATTTGCATCCTATGGGTTTTACCCCATCTGGAGCAAAGTCCAAAGTCCATAATTTGTTGGTGTACATGGACTCCATTTCGGTCCGCATTGCATCTAGCCATCGTACCGAGTCGCCGCTCTGGATGGCCTGCTGGAAGTCAGTAGGTTCGTCATCATCTATGATGCAATCCTCTCTATCCCGATCTAAGAGAAAACCGTAGTATCTCTCAGGCGGATGAGACGGCCTACTACTCCTGCGGAGGGGTGCGGGAATGTCCTGTACATCTTGAACTTCCGGTTCTACCAAACTTTCAGTAGCAGTTTGTGGTTCTGGAATTTCTTCCAGTTCTACTACACTCCCACTCTTCTGATTTTCTAAAAATTCAGTTTCTAAGAAGCGGGCATGACGAGAAAAAAAAACCTTTTGTTCCTCTGCGTAATAGAAACAATATCCTGTAGAGTTCTTTGGATATCCCACAAACTTACACTCTACTGAGCGTGCCTCGAGCTTGTCCGGATGCTGCTTTTTTACAAAAGCTGGACATCCCCATGTCTTCAGGTACTGAAGATAGTGTTTCTTCCCACTCCACATCTGATATGGTGTGGTAGGCACAGTTTTGGTTGGAACTCTGTTCAAAAGATATGTCGCTGATTCTAGCGCATAACCCTAGAAAGATCGCGGTAACTCAGCATTACTCATCATGGATCGTACCATATCCAATAGGGTTCGATTCCGTCTCTCCGATACACCGTTGTGCTATGGAGTGTATGGAGGAGTAAGCTGAGAGAGAATTCCTTTCTCTTTTAGGTAACCTAGGAACTCGGCACTTAAGTATTCTCCACCTCGATCAGATCTCGGTGTCTTAATACTTTTGCCTGTTTGGTTTTCCGCTTCACTCTTGTATTCCTGGAATTTCTCAAAGGCCTCGGATTTATGCTTCATTAAGAAGACATGTCCAAACCTAGAGAAATCATCCGTAAAAGTAATGAAGTAGGAATAACCACCTCTCGCATGTGTAGACATTGGACCACATACATCGCTGTGTATGAGTCCTAAGAGCTCGCTCACTCTTACTCCTTGTCCAGTAAATGGAGTCTTTGTCATCTTTCCTTTGAGACAAAATTGACAAGTGTCATAAGTTTGATATTCGAACGAGTCCAAATATCCTTCTCTATGCAACTTAGTCAACCTTCTCTCATTGATGTGACCCAGTCTACAATGCCATAAGAAAGCTTTATTCAAATCTGGAGACTTTCTTTTTAGTGTGTTCTGGACATTGAAAGAGTTGGTTTAAAACATATATACCGCTATTTAGTGTACCGGACCCAATCAAACCATGATTAAGGTGGATGTTGACAACATCTCTTACAAACGTGAAATCATAACCTTTATTTGATAACAAGGACACTGATATGATATTACACGTTAAGCTTGGTACAAAATAACAGTTATGTAAAACCAAAATGTGTCCACTTGTCAATCCTAGGTGATAATCCCCGACGGACGCAGCTCCCACGCTAGCTCCGTTAGCAACCTTTAGGGTCATATCACCTTCCTTCAGCACTCTACGGTTTCTCAGTGCCTGCAATGAATTGCAAATATGAGATCCTGATCCGGTATCCAATACCCAGGAAGTAGAGTTGATCGACAGACAATTCTCAATTACAAACACACCTGAAGTCGAAGCCACAGCTTGCTTCGGTTCCTGGTTCTTGGCGTTCCACGCCTTGCAATCCTTTTTCCAGTGCCCTTTCTTGTGACAATGGAAGCACTCATCCTGGCCGACTACCGGTACTGCAAACTTTTTCTTTCCCTTCCCTCCCACCTTACTAACACCTCCTCTAGGTTTGGGTGCGGCCTTCTTCTTCCTTCCTTTGGCCCTTGCCTTGGACCCGGAAGAAGATGTACCGCCAACAAACATAGCGGGTGTTTCCCTTGTATTCTTCAAGGTGCCCTCTGCACTCCTTAACATGTTCAGGAGTTCCAGAAGTTCAACTTCTTTTCTTTGAATGTTGAAGTTCAGGATAAACTGGGCGTAGGTGGAAGGAAGGGACTGGAGAATAAGGTCTGTATAGAGCTCATTATCCAAAGTCGTCCTAAGGTCTGCGAGCTCTTCTATATAGCCGATCATCTTTAGGACATGTTCTCCAACCGATGACCCGACACCCAACCTCGCTCGAAACAAGTTCTTATAGGTCTCGTATCTTGCTATACGAGATTGCTCTGCATAAAGTTCCTTTGTATGGAGAAATATGCAATCAAGGTCCATATCCTCGTGCCTCCTCTGATGTTCATTGTTCATCGAGGCAAGCACGATGCACTTGGCTTTCGCGCAATCTAAATCCCAGGTTTTGCGGATTTCCTTATCCGCATTACTGGATTTGGGACCAGGGACAGCAGGTGCCGTAGCGGTGAGGACGTACCCCAATTTGTCATAGGTCAAAGCCATTTTGACATTCCGCAGCCAATCTTTATAGTTTGGCCCTGTCAGTATATTTTTCTCTAAAAGTAACTTAAGTCCAGTCATTTTCAGGGTCGCTGCAATTAGGAGAGAGAGAAGAAAACTCTTTAGCATGATGCTCTTGCAAGTTTAGAGTGGTTTTTAGTTTATCTAAACTGGATGGCTCCCACTGTTTCTCGAATCCTTCCTCAAACCATAAAAGAAGAATTAGCCAGGACTATTTTCACCGTACAATACTTGCTTAACCGTTCAGCCAGGCTAGCGTCGATACTTCGAGGGAGGTTTTCCAACGCTTTCGCGAAGTTCCTTAATTAAATAACCTCTTTTCTCTGGGGGCGTAACCCCGCTGACACCTTTCTGGACACCTACTTGGTTTATAGCATTGATCGTTAAGTGACAAATATCCTGATAAATAGCATATACTCACAGTAGGATCGGGATCCAAATATCATCGTATGATAATGTTGAAGGAATCCTACCAACATTCATCAAACTCCAAATGGTATGCATCTCTTTGCAAATTTCAGTTTCTTTAGAAATTCCCGATATAAGTTTTTGCCCCATGCTCTTATGACCTTGACGTATGCCAACAAATCATAAGTCACATGTCAAGTTCTGCCCATCATTATCTTGTTAATTTGAACCCACCCGTATATACCCTTGACGTATGCCAACAAGGTAATGCGACTGTCCCAAACCAACTCATCTATCTATGCAACAAATGAATACCCCAGAAGCTACCAAACACTATGCCTTGACGTATGCCAACAAGCATAGCTTGAATACTACTGACCATCCATAAGAAATGACGGAGGGCTACGACTGGTTTTGGCGAAACCGTGAACGTAGTGAACTTGATATAACCGAAGGAACCTGATAGCTTTTTAAAGGAGTGGTTAAGGCTCCGCATTTAAAAATATCTGTTTTTAAAATTAACCGAGTGGTTTCTTTTAAATTGTTCCAACGATTAAAACTTTGGTTTATTTTCTTTGCATTATAGATAATGCGTCCCATCATTAACCTATCATTGCAGAGAACAACGAAAATATGACGTCCTCTTATGCCATCCGCATTCGCCACTGGGTCCCGTCATTACTCGTTAGGTTACTTAACTAACGACAGAGCGGGGACTGGGCTAGCGCGGGTGTAAAACATAAGTGACGTCTAAAATAGTTATCATAAATATAGATATTTTACATTCGTCTGACGCAATGATATTCATTCCAGATCACAGATGAACTTAATTGGATTTGCAAGCAATCCCTATTTGTTTTGAGCCTGCAACAAAATACGGATTACACAATTATGATGAATAGCCATTACCCCACCCACGACCCCTACGGGTGCGGCAAACTACCCGCCCGGCAATTTGTGCACCCCTCCTTGGGTCTGTCCTAGGAGCAAAAACAGTAAAATGAAATAATACAACGGTGGCTACAACCGCAACCTGGATGTGCCCCGCAAAATAATATTACAAAAAATTACATTTACATCAAATGAATTAAATGATAACCCATCACATAACCCCGGCTATACATCACAACAGTCCAACACAGTTCATATGCACAAACAGATAAAATCCATTTCAGAAATGTGCAACCCCATGCCAACTGACATACTAGCAGTTAGGGGAGGTTTACGAACACATTATACAATCACAGATATAATCCAACAAGCAAATACTGTATAATTTTGATCGATTAAACACTTTTAATTTTGCTCCAATACTGCTCTGCAAATCTGAAACCTGAGCAAAAATTAAATATTCCAGAAAATACCAAATCACACAGAGGACCCACACAGGAAAATTGGGTTCCTGAATCGCCAACTCGGCGGCGGAAGCGCGGCGGATCGGTGGGATCCGCCGCGGTTCCGCGGCGCTTTAGGCGATTCAGGGGCCCAATTTTCTTGGGTGTTCTTCTGGTGTCTTTTCAAGCTTTCTGAGCATCTGTGAAAAATTTTTGGACTTCATTTGAAATTCGACAGAAACTTGAGATTTTGGGTTTCTCCGGCTTCGTTTTTTTTCGTTCGAAATTCATACAAATTTGCAAGTAAGTTATTTATTGTTTAGCGAGGCTCTGATACCACTGTAAGTCGATGTACAACACCCCAGTACTTGTGGGGAGGCGGAATTTTCAAAAACGAACTTGTTTAGTGAACAAACATCGACTAACCGTTTGAATCGAAGCTAAACGATAACTAACCAAACACATAGATGTTCTAAACTACTATTCTTAGGGATTATACCTATCGAACCAAGTCCTTCGGCTTTACGATCTCCTCGTCCTCCTCGGCCTTCTCGATGTAGTAGATGATCCACCCGAGAGTAAAACTCCAAGCTTAGCCTCTAAACTTGAGGCAACTAACCTTCTTAGATTGCTAATCAAAGAAGATAGATGAGATAGAGTAAGGGTTATGGATTGTTTAGTCTAACTAATCCTTGTTCTCAACATATGAGGGGTGAGGATTAGGGTTTGAAGAGGGAGAGCTTGAGGAGAGAGAATGTGAATATATTTATCAAGTGAGAATAGTAAGTTATCATAATATATATGAAACTTTAAAATTCATCAATAAAAGAAAAACCAATGATGAATAATCAAGTTTCATAAATATCTAATGGTGATTCATAACCATGACTCATTAAGCATTTATTGTGCATTAATGAAATGTATGAATCACTCTCATGACTCACTAAACCCATTTAATGCATATGACACCTAAACCTCTTTAGTCACCATCTTCTAGAAGCTTCTCGCACAATTACGAGAACGCCCCTCCTTTCCGCAAAAATACGGAAAAACTTTAGACTGTATAAATCCAATAACCGGGTACCAGTAACTGGCTTAAACCAAAGCCGACTGGTAAAAACTGTCCAAACGACGTAACTGTGTAAACACACATATACGTCCGAACCCTTTGTCGTAAAACCATACGACCTCTATATCGTTTCGCCTGGAGTAGGAAACTCTCTGTATGGGACTCTAGAGACTCGACTACTACGCTGGCAGTGGGTTTAACCACAGACTGCAAGCGGCACTAGCTGTACGTAACGGTCCCCAGGTAGTTGTCGATAAGAAGGCCGATGAGGAAACCCATCCGAACTCCTACTGAGCCTTCTGTGACAATCTCCATACAGTCCGGTCCGTTCGTCCAAGACTATCGCATATCGGGCCTAGGGGGCGGCAAGCGTCAGTCCCCTAATAGCGGTATAAGTCGTGTCGGAGGGAAGCCCATTACACCCTGAGAAACTACTGGAACCTACCAGCAAATCTCGCTTGCCTTGGCCAGGGACTTTGCGTAATGGCTCTCTGACACAGCGCGATATCAACTCCTAATACCGGGAGGGACGAATCCTGTCTAACCGCCACTGCGTCCAAGTGCTCGGGACTGCACCCAACTGCTACCTGTTTGCACGACTCCTTTGAGCCGTGGTAGGGTAGCAATCTAAGAACAGTGGGACACACTCGAGGAGAAGTGGCAGTGTCAAGTCTGCGGACTATGCTGTACTCATGTCACCTGGGAACTGTTCACTGATGACTGGTATAAAACCAACCAACAGTTCCCTGTGAGTCCTGTCCGGTGTACCCGTAACCCAACGAGCACCTGTATACTATCTCCAGTATGACGTACTGATGGCTGTGGGACAGACCATCTCCCCAACTGGGATGAGAAGCGTACACACTAGTCTACTCCGGAGTATCGATGCCCTGTCTCGATAATCCAACGACTAGGGACCTGAATAAGGATGTGCTTGTAGACTACCCAGCCCCCACTAGTGTGACTGCCATCACAACGCTGGTAGTCAAGCAAGATCCTAAGAGCTCTATCAATACGTACACTCACATATTAAGATAGAAAAACCAAGTAGCATACTACCATTTTTAGCAAGACTGTTATATACATGTGAATATCCCAAGCTTCCATTAAGTAATATACAAACTAGTATGATACAATAATGGCCTTCTAGGGCATAAACACTAACAGGTCATCCTACACTCTGAAAGGTAAAACCTACGCTCTGATACCAACTTTGTCACGACCCAAAGTTCGGCCCGTGACCGGCACTTAACCACGTACGTCTACAGGCGTAACGCGACTAAGTAAGCCGAAACCCATAATCAAAAACCATTAAAAGTAGTGAGTGTTGAAAACATTGGTTTAAAACATTTAGAAAACTCGAGTAAAAATCATTAAAGTTTGAGTTATTTTCTTAAAAATTTCGGCAGCACCTCCTTTGTAAAAACTAGCCCCGAAATCGGGTACAAGACAGGATATAAGTAAAATGACATACAATAAGAATAAACCATCCCCAAACGGGAGCAATCACGCCCAACGGCGGAAATAACCACCACAATAATAATATACGACGCCGTAGCAAAGAATGAGCAAAATAGGTGAAGACAACATAAGAGGTAAAACTGCATAAATAAAGCCGGCTCACACAAGCTCGACATCCAGAATACAAAATAATATACATCGTCCTCACAACTGGTCTCTAAGTCAATACATAAAATGGTAGATGGAGAGTACTAGATACAATAGAGTATACAAATGGAAAATAAACAGATACCGCAAAAACCCACCTATAAGAAAAGGGCTCACACGCCAACTGCAGTGGTATCCGTAGCAAAAAGATACAAGGAAGTAGCCCTGCCGCACCTGTTCTGAGGGTCGACCTACAAACACTGTGGCACAACAGGGGTGAGTTGCCAACTCGTGAATAGTAAATAACATATAAAGGTAATCGCGAGTATGCACGTACTGTGTTACTCTAACATGTGCAATTAGATAACATCTATATGATGAGATGGGTACGCAATAATCATGCAAAGTACTCTATCAGGTACTACGACTACATGATGCAATGCATAACAATGAATGCTGAGCATGGGATAAAAATATCATCTACACGGATCATCAACGTGGAAAACCCCGATGTCTACCAGAAATACCCCAAGATCCCGATAACTCAGGCGCCGTCACTCTATCCGGCCATCAATCCTGTAAATCTCATAGAAACGGGGTGCCCAACATCGGCACCAGGAAACATCATGAAATTCACGTGTCCAGCATCGACACGCAAATCCTCATATATCGGGCTCCGTCAGTCCGGATCGGCCCACGGGCTCCGTCTGCAGAATCGGCCCATGGCCCCGGCAGTACGGGTCGGCCCGTATCCATCTCTCGACTCTGGACTCTGGTCAGTGTCCTCCGGATAACCGCCATGTCCAACCAATCACCGGTAGGTAGTAGTCCCTCTGCCAGGCTCACCGTCTGTATACACAACATCCCTTTCTTGCCCCGGCGTACCATACCGGGTCCACCATGTACCCGCAATCGGTCTCATCCAGCTCCTCGAATCGGGTTCACATGTCATACGTCTCAAAACCGAGAAAACGCATGGTGGACGCATTGAAATATCATATCAAGAGAAACCGGTTTTTTTTCCAAAACAGTGCATACTTTCTTAAAATAATTCCACGGTTCTCAAATCCAGAAATCATACGAATCCAAAACTCACTAACAATCCATGCAATGTGTCGTATGCCGCATAAAATCGTACTATGAGTAAAAAGGGAAAACCGATCTTTCAAAAGGATCCAGTTGAAAACATTTCATGCGGTCCCCAATTTTTCAAATAAAGGTCAGCACCATCTATGTATGTACGAGAGTTTGTATGTATGTAGGCATGGATGCGCAAAGATATATATATATCCGCAAGTATAGAAGTACAATATGTATATGTACCAATATGGATGTACAAGTGGTATATACGCAAGCATGAATGTACAGTATGTATGTGTGCCAATATGGATGTACAAGTGGTATATACGCAAGCATGAATGTACAATATGTATGTGTGCTAATATGGATGTACAATATGTATGTGTGCCAATATGGATGTACAAGTTTCATAGAAATCACTAACGGTGTGGATGTAACATACGATTAGTGCTCGTGCAGCTTGAACCGTTAGTGACAGTGCGGTATTACATAACTACTGTATCTATATGTAGCAAGGGAGGGGTATGCTACAATAGTACATATACACAAACAATATATATATATATATACGCGACTACAATATCCTATCAAGCACTGACGCTTAACTCCATACGGGCGATTTCCCCGTAGATGTTAAATCTACTCACCGTGATCTCGTGTTATGTGTAGCCGACTACCTGCTTCCCTTTCCTTGCGGCGTCCGAAGTTCCCGCCTGCGAACCTAGAATTTACACAAAGAATACAGATAAGGTAAAATCCTGCAAAAACGCGATATTAAAACCAAACGAGAAACTCGCGTCGCGAACTAAACGCGTGTGATCCGATACGCCAAAACATGTGTATAAGCGTCTGAAACTACCCCGACACGCTGTGATACGCAGCAAACACTAAACCCACACACAAAACGTACGTGTCGCGCAAGTTTAAAAGTATTGAAACAAGGTATTTAGTTCCAGACTTTGATACAAGCTGAACTAGAAAAAGTTGCATACACCAAACACCTTAAATATGTAGCAGACTCCCCCAGAACAAACCCGGGCACCCAACTCCCCCCTCTGGCCGCAATTTGCAGACAGAACAAATTTATTTGCGGCCAGGGTTGTGAATTAGGGTCTCGTGCTCCGTGTGTGTGGTCTAGGTCTAGTGAACATGCTCCAGTAAACTCAAGTTTTAACTGAAGCACTCGGGTTAACAGCAGATCTCAAAATGGCTCACAATTTACATTAAAACGTTAAATAACACTAATTTGAAACAATATGGTATTTTTGTGAAATCTGGTGCAAAACTTGGTTTAAATGGCCTTAAAAACACTTATTCAAGTTATATTAGCCATGAAAACCCTAACTTAGCCTAATATCCACTTAAATCCCAAATCTAGCACTAAAATCACATTAAACACTAATTTAAGCTTAATAGTCACATGCCTAGCAAGATAGGAAGTTATGTTTAAGAAATTATACCTCTAGTGGTCCTAGGGTGCAAGAAGAAGGAGAAGAAGAAGAAGACGAGGGGGTTCTGCTACAGCTGCTGATGATGCTGAAGCTGTTGTTGCTGCTGATGCTGAAGCTGAAGCTGCTGCTGTTGTTGCTGCAGTTGTGTGTGTGGGTGTGAAAGTGAGAGGGAGAGAGAGATGTGAGAATGAGTGTTTGAAACAAAGGGAAATGAGAGATATGAGAGTCAACCCCCTCTCTCTCTCCTCATTAATTACCATGCAAGGCTCAAGCCCATCATGCTCTCTCTCTCTCTCTCCAACTCAAGTCAACCCCTAACACAAAGCTAATTAAAAAAAACTAATACACTTAATTAATTCATATTAACCTAATTAAATGGGTTAGCCCACCATGGTCATCTAAACATGGTTTAACCCCAAACTTAGCCATAGTTAACATGCACATGTGTGTGCACTCCAAATTAAATTCTAATAAAATATTCATAAATCCTGATAAAATATTTGAAAACCGATTTGGTAAACTTTTTACTAAAAACCACACATTAAAGTATAATTAGTCACTAATCACATTCTAAGATAAGGGCTAGCGAACCCCACAACATACGGTAAAGGATTTCATCACCTTTTCCGTGGCCCACAAATCACGAATTAAGCATAACGTTTACCCGCACAAAGTTTTAAAAGAAACTAGACTTTAAGCTTTAAGGATTTCGCGCTCATTAGGAGAGGTTAATTGTGTTAAGAACACTGCTTAACGGTATATCGTTCCCGGGGTGTCTAGGAAAGTGTTCACGGCGAAACCGCCAAAAGAGAAAGGGTTATTTAATTAAAGACCTTCGCAAAAGCATCGGAAAACCTCCCATTATCTCTGCACTTACCTAGCCTCATGATCAGTATATCTTGAACCCGTTTCTTGACACAGTTTTGCTTCAACAATCATAGTTCTTGAGCAGGTCTAGTTGACCTAGGTGAACCCTAGGCCGATTAGGTGCGTGGTATTTTTGTGTCGTAATTGTTTTTGTCCAGATTCTTTTTTGTGTTTCATTCTTTTGTTAAATAACTAACTTTAAAAAAATCACATTCTTTTTCCCTCCTTTTCCCTTCTTCTTCCTCTCTTCAGATCATGGGTACACAACCCAGAAAATCTCTTGCTGAATTTTGGTACCCACAACCAAACATTACTTCTTACGGTTCTTTCTTTGGTCAAATTTCGAACGATCCATTCATGCCAAAAATCTCTTTGAAAAATCGGATAGAGAAGTCTAGGACGAACAATTGGACTCCGCAATCCACCTTGTATCAACCATTTCAACCTTCACCACCTTCTTACGTTGATACCCCTTTTCAAAGTCCTGTTGTAACTCCGAAACCCATGTCTATTGCTGAACGTATTGAACAATCTCATAGCCAATCTTTCACTCCTTTTACCACTGCAAATTCTTTTGATCAATAATTCCATTCACCTTCCTATCATTATGTTGATCTTAACCATGTCCAACCATTCAATACCTATTCATCTTACCCGAATTTTACACCTTCTCTAGACATTGCTTCTGAACAGCCATTTGGGAGTTTCTAGTATCCAAACGAGTTTGAATCTTTTACTGAAACCCCTTCACAACCCATGTCTAGTCTAGAATAGTCGTTAGAAGACTTTTGGGTAGCGTCGTACCAACATATGATGGATTTGAATGCGTCCTGGCCGCCCTCATACAACCTAGTGACCCGGTAGCTAGTTTCCAACTAGCTCCACATTTTCCAATGTATGATGAGGCGGTAGGACAGGTTGACAATTTGAGTGGTTAGAGTGAGTTGTACCCCCTTCCAAATCAAACATACCCATCCCAAATTGAATCGCACAACTCCAGTTTTAACTGTTTATCAAGTGTCCCAAATGATTTACCGATTGAAGATAGAATGTTTAATAAGTTTGCGACTATGTAGTGTTTGATTTACCCGATTGTGAAGGGTCCCTTTCGAGTGAAACCGCACCAACCCTTTTGACCTCTACACCTCCATCTTAGAACCACAATTGATTGAAATCCATGCTCTTGATGAGGTGTCTGAGACAATTGATTTTCACTTGATTAAGGAATTTGACGCTGGGAATATTTTGGATGATGAACCCGCAGATTTGGATGAGTTTTTCTCTCCAATTCATCATCCCGAGTTATTACATGTTTTTCCCGAACCCCATATGCGTCTAGATATTGATGATACATGCATGGATGAGCTGATTTTTGAGGAGAATTTTGAGGATAGCATTGAGGATGAAGCAATTTTAATTGATGAGTCGGATTTTCCAATTCATCATATCCCTTTCTTTGACTGTGTACAACCTCCTGAACCTGTAACCAATAACCTTCCTCAATCACTCCCCGCCATCCTTTCCATCGTTCTGACCGTGTAAGAAACTGTATCACCTTCATTCACTATGTATGGTTTACCAAGTTTGGCGTACCCATCTTTTCTCACAAATCTTGAGGGATTTGACCCTATTGCTCGATAGGTTGATAGATTATCACAATCGCTTTTTACACATCGGTCATCACATATTGTGCTAATTTATTCAATCCATTTTAACCCTCAAGTTCGTATTCCTCTTCTTTCTCCCCTCCGCCATTCTTCTCCTCATATACCGACACCGTATCCTGCTTCTATCCGCATATGTTCTCGCGTATTCTCCATTTCTTTCATCACCGTATTCTTTCACTGACCTGCACATTATAACGATAGAATTTTTGAATGATTGGTGCTCACATTTGTCCTGTGTAAGGCCTTGTATAGATTGATGCTGTTCTTTCCCCCTAATCCTGAACTTCAACGCTTAAACAGTGGAAACACTGTTTCACTTAAGTTTGTGGGGGACCCTTTTTGTGTATATATTTTTTTTGGTTTTCTTTATGTATATTTGTTTTTGGAAGCACCGACAATTTTGACCCTCTTGGTGCAGCCTGACAGTGAGGGCACTGTCAAGTTTAAGTTTGGGGGTGTGCCCAGTAAGCTTTCTACATTCGCATTCATTTGTATATTTTACATTTGCATACTTATTTAAAAACCCACAAAAATCGAAAATTTTTACAAAAATATAAAAACTTTGTCGTCAAGTTAGCTAATAGGGTAACTTAGATTTTATCCCGAAGTTGAGTTTGTAAGTCCACGTTGCTCACCCCGGTTCTTACGGGGAGGCGGAAACGGCGGAAAACGATTTTTTTTGGCACGAAGCAACATGGAATAAAAGAAGGATCTTTGCTAAACAAAAACCAAGCAAACTATATGAGGTTCTATCTACTATGCCATAAGATTATACCTCACGATACCGGTCCTTCGGGTCTTCTCTCCGCTGTCCTGCTCGTCCATCTGAGCTCCGAGGATCGATCCGGATCTTGATCACCTCCGCGGCCTCCTTGAGTCGAAGACGATCCACCCGAGAGTTGTACTCCGAGCTCCACCTCGAGCCGAGGCAACTAGGGCAACAAGATTGCTAGGCTTGATGTCCTAGGTTGTGTAGAAGAGGTAGATGGATGTCTTTATCTATTTGGATCCTTTTTCTCTCAACACATGAGATCAAAGGAATTTTCAAGAGGAGGAAGAAGAACTAGCAACCATGGAGCTTTTTCTTTTCTTTTCACAAGAGAGAGAATGAGAAAAGAATAATGAACTCAAGAAAATGAACCATGGTTGCAATAATACATAAACATCATCATTACTATCCTTTCATGATAAAGTTGATGGCTACATTTGAATTGACCATTTTCATATCAAAAAATAAAAAGAAAACCAAAGAATACTCTAGACCTCTCATGAAGGTCCAAGTCAACATTGGCCAAACGGTCAACAAGTCAAGTGTGGTCAAATGGTCAAAGCAATTAGACATAACATAATTATCACTAAAAAGATTAGTAAATAATGTCCCCGGCTCATAATTGTTTTGACTGAATCAACTGTCAAAACCCCAATGAGCCTGCCACATAATGGTTTTGGCTGAATCAACTGTCAAAACCATAATGAGGCACATCTTTCTTCTTCGCTCCTCACAACTGTGCATACACACCCGCACCCGCATTCCGTAGAATGCGAATGCACAGAAGACAAAACAAATCCATCCGTATATTACTAGGATCCAGCTTAAACCAAAACCCACTAGTATTGCCT
Organism: Agapanthus africanus; assembly: GCA_030015575.1. NCBI lineage: Eukaryota > Viridiplantae > Streptophyta > Magnoliopsida > Asparagales > Amaryllidaceae > Agapanthus > Agapanthus africanus. Next base: position 200,659,946 of record JASDDO010000006.1, read on the forward strand.
GCCCGAACAGCATACGCACACAAGTGCACGTAAGTGATCGTAGCCCTGTCGTAAAACCATACGGCCTCTACACCTTTCGCTCAGTGCAGGGAAACTCTCTGTGTGGGACTCTAAAGACTCGACACTACGCTGGCAGTGGGTTTAACCACAGACCGCAAGCGGCACTAGCTGTACGTAACGGTCCCCAGGTAGATGTCAATAAGAAGGCCGATGAGGTAAACCCATCCGAACTCCTACTGAGCCTGAATGTGACAATCTCCGTACAGTCCGGTCCGTTCGTCTAAGAACATCGCATGGCGGGCCTAGGGGGTGGTGAACGTCAGTCCCCTAATAGCGGTACAAGTCGTGTCGGAGTATAGCCCAGAACACCCTGAGATAACACTGGAAACCTACCAGTATATCTCGCTTGCCCTGGCCAGGGACTACTATGTGTAATGGCTCTCCTAGACACAGCGCGATATTAACCCCCAATACCGGGAGAGACGAATCCTGTCAAACCGTCACTGCCTCCAAGTGCTTCGGGACTGCACCCAACTACTACCTGTTTGCACGACACCTTTGAGCCCTGGTAGGGTAGTATTCAAAGTACAGTGGGAACACACTCGAGGCGAAGTGACAGTGTCAAGTCAGCGGACTAAGCTGTACTCATGTCACCTGGGAACTGATAACTGACGATAGGTATCATACCAACCAACAGTTCCCGACGAGTCCTGTCCAGTGTACTCGTAACCTAACGAGCACCCGCGTACTATCTCCAATACGACGTACTGATCGATGTGGGATAGACCATCTCCCCTGCTGGGATGAGAAGCGCATACGCTAGTCTATTGTGCTTATAGTTTACCCAGCCCCCACAAGTGTGACTGCCATCACAACGCTGGTAATCAAGCAAAGATCCTAAGGGCTCTACTAATATGTATAAGCGATATGATAAAAAGAAACACATGCACATATTGAAGTAGAGACAAACCAAGTAGCATACTACCATTTTGAGCAAGATTGTCTATACAACTGTGAATATCCCAAGCTTCCATCAAGTAATATACAAGCTAGTATGATACAGTAATGGCCTCTGGGGCATATACACTAACAATCTCCCACTTGCACTAAAGCCATGTTCTGGCGTATCGAAGACCTATCATCTTGATCAGCCGCTCGAACTGAGTCTGGGGTAGGGCCTTCGTAAGTGGATCTGCAGTGTTATTCTCCGAATTTACTCTCTGCACCTCGATCACCCGGCGATCTACGATCTCCCTGATCAGGTGGTACCGCCTCAAAATGTGCCTGGACTTCTGATGGGACCTGGGTTCCTTCGCTAAAGCTATAGCACCGTTGTTGTCACAATACAGCAGTATTGGATCAACAATGGTAGGAACCACCTGAAGCTCCGTGAGGAACTTCTTCATCCAGACAGCTTCCTTTGCGGCATCGCAAGCAGCTATGTACTCCGCTTCCATAGTTGAGTCAGCAACGGTTTCCTGCTTGGAACTCTTCCAGCAAACTGCCCCTCCATTGAGGGTAAAGACATAACCCGACATGGACTTGGAGTCATCCTTGTCACTCTGGAAGCTGGAGTCAGCAAAGGCCTCAATCTGGAGGTCTTTTCCGCCATACACCAAGAACATCTCCTTAGTCCTTCTCAGGTACTTGAGAATGTTCTTTACCGCTATCCAGTGTTTCTCCCCTGGGTCCGACTGATACCGGCTTACAACGCTCAATGCGTAAGCTACATCTGGTCTGGTACATAACAACGCATACATTATAGAGTCTACCGTAGATGCGTAGGGTATAGATGACATGCGAGTGTAGGGTTCCTAGGCACACTAATGAAGTCTCACAAGTGATCAAACATGGCCAATTAATATTTTACAAGTGCCGAGAAACCCTAATACGGATCGTTAACTAGATATGTAGGCGATACGATGCAAATAAACAACTTTATCTAAAAGGAATGTGGCTACAACCTTTGTAGATCCGATCCTCCACCTCCTAGGCTCCGTGATGACGTCCTTCCGTTGTCCAAATCGAATCCATGACTCTAGTGTCGGCTTCATCGGAGAAATGGGCGGGCTAGGTCATCGACTACGATGCCGAAGATGATCTACGTCGAGGCATCGCAAGATCAAGCTCCAACTTCACCAAGTCATGAAACTTGTGAAGAAAACACCCTATACAACTTGGCAAGAGATAGAGGATGAAGAAATAGGAAGTGGGTTCACTTTAGAATTGGATTTCTCACTCATTTTCACAAGTTGCCATTGATGGAGCAAGCTTTCTTCATCTTTGAAGAAGAAGAAGATGATGAAAAGAATATGATAAGTTATTATCAAATAGAAAATAAAATCAACACTTATCATATGGCAACCATGATTAGGTGTAGAGAATAGACCATGGTTAGTTGGAAGGGTTAGGGTTAAGCATGAAGACAAAATGGTCACTTGGTCAAAGCTTCAAGAAGCTTCAATAACAAACAAAGAAAGCCACCATTTTCTCTTTAATCTTTTGCCAAAATAAATAAATAAATAGATAAGAAAAAGAAAACCCTAACTTCACATAACCATGGTTTAATCTAAACATACACACTAACATTCATGTATCATCAAACATGATACAATCTAGCGCACAAAAGTATATCACATATACAACTTGTGTACATCAAGTGAGAAAATCCAATTTAAGTGAACCAATACTAGTTAATGCAAAGTAATCTATCAAATATATAATTATGCATTAAATCATTAAATCAATACTTGATTTAACGATCTGATCATATCTCATATAACCGAGTAGTATCCAATGTATCGGCTTATCGAATCAACGATTCGATAACTAGGTTATATCGCATACAACCATTCGATACATTCATTGCGAGAATAGAATACGGTATCACATACACGCATTATTCTCGGTCCTGCACATATCTCATATGCGCTCTTATTTCGTTTCGCTTGAGCCAGGAAAGCTCTGTGTAGGACTCTAAAGACTCGTCAATACGCCGGCAGCAGATGATGATCATATCAAACACCCACAAGCCGCAAGCGGTCTGCTAAACGTAACGGGAACCCGGGTATTGAGCGATCAGAAGATCGACGAGCAAGCCCGCTCACACTCCTGTGAATCCAACCAGTAACACTTACCGTATAGTCCGGTCTGTTCGTCTGATATGTCGCATATCTCGCCTAGGGGTGGTAAACGTCAGACCCCAATAGCTCGATAAGTCATGCCGACGTAAGGTTCATAACATTCGTGAAACTACTGATAACTCTTACCAGTATATCACTGCAACCCTGGTCAGGGATTTCCTGTTATGGCCAGTCAAGCATAGCACAACATCAACCCCCAATACCGGGAGAGACGAATCCCCTCCTATCGCTCATTGCCTCCATGTGAATCGGGAATGTACCCAAAAACCACCTGTTTTCATGACTCAGTAGAGCCGTGGTAGGGTGGAAATCAAAGCACAGTGGGAGACACACAAGACTCTATGACGATCTCGGGTCAACAGACTAAGCTGTACCAGTGTCACCAGAGAACAGCCATCTGACGTGAGGTATAATACCATCTGGGAGTTCTCGGCGAGTCCGTCCAGTGTACCCAGTCTCTACTGAGCACCCGTATATCATCTCTGATGTCAAACACCAATGGATATGGGATCATCCATCGCCCATCTGTATGGGTCGAGAAGGTATACGCTAGTCTACTCTGGTATATCGATACACCCACGACTAGGGACCTTGAAGGATGTACTTATAGACTACCATGTCCCCACTAATATGATCCGCATCATAGTCCAGGTAGTCAAGTACACATCCTAAGGGCTTTACCAACATGTAACAGAGAGACAATCGGTATACACGTTAAGGTAAAGAGTAACCAGATAGCATACTATCATGTCGAGCAAGAAAGTCCTCCCTATATATGTCCCAGCATCCGCTACAATATACATCCTATGTACAGTAATGGCCTCTAGGGCATACATATAACTAACAATCTCCCACTTGCACTAGGGCCATCTGTAGCAGTGGTTGTAGTATCTCATACTCAACCATCCCATAAAAGTATCTCTCTGGGAATAGGCCTTCGTGAGTGGATCCGCCGTGTTGTCCTCTGAGTCTGCTCTCCTAACCTCGATCAGCCTGGAGATCAACCATCTCCATGATCAGGTGATACTGCCTTAGAATATGTCTGGATCACTGATGGGACGGACGTTCCTTGGCATAAGCCACAACTCCATTGTCACACAATGGGAGGAACTAAGTTCATCCCATGAACTAATATACATCCAGACTACCACTTTGGTAGCATCTTAAGTAGCGATGTATCCAGCCTTTATCGTCTAGTGTGCCACGGTATCTAGCTTGGAACTCTTCCAACATACCGTCCCTTTACTGAGGGTAAAGACAATGCCTGTGACTGACATTCAGTCTTCTTCATCACCCTGGAACCCTTCCAGTGATTCTCCCCAGGATCAATTGATACCATCTCACTACAGCTAGTGAGTATTCTAACACCCAAATAACATCTATCTCATAGATGAAAACTCAGGATTTAAGAGGTATCATTTTGATCCTGTATGGAGAATCCATGTGATAAGCGGAGATCAACCGAGCGTAGCATAGGAAACTCCCTTCCTATCAAGAGTATGTCATCCACGTACTCTACGAGGATCACAACCATACTTCCTACTACCTTTTTGTATATACAAGGTTCATCTACCATTTTGATGATGTCAAACTGTTTGACTATTACATCAAAACAGACGTTCCAACTCCGCGATGCCTGCTTTATCATATAAAACATCTTGCACACGTTTCCGCTGCTCCCACTGTCTACGAAGCCCTCTGGCTGTGTAGTTATAGACGCTCTCTTCCAAAACATCATTTAGAAGAGCTGTCATGACACTCAACCACCAGATATCGTAGTCATGGTATGTAGCCGTGGCAAGTAGGATCTGGATGGACTTAAGCATAGGAACTGGAAAAAGGTTTCATCATTATCCACGCCTGGTCGATGACGAAAACTATTAACAAGTCTAGCTTTGAAACTCTCAACCTTTCCATGTACACCAAGTAATCTTCTTAAGATATACTTGCTCCTGATGGGGATTTAACCCTTCAGATAAAGCAACCAAAGTCCATACTTTGTTGGTGTATAAGGATTCCATCTCGGATCGCTAAGCATCCAGCCATTCTTACAGAGTCCCACTCTTGATGGCCAGCTCGAAACTAGTTGGGTCATCATCTCATGATGCATTCCTCACTCCCACTGTCATAGAGAAACCGAAGTATCTCTCAGGTGGGTGAGGAACCCTACTAGATCGGCGGAGAGGCTGAGGTTCGTTGGAATCTACTGAATCCTTTGGTTCTATCAAATCATCTGCAGTAGTTTGTATAGCTGGAACGTTTCCAGTTCTACAGAACTGACCTTGCCTCGATCTTGTCCGGATTTTGCTTTTACACATAGGCCGGACAACCCCAAATCTTAACTAACTTAAGATATGGTCTCTTCCCTTTCCATATCACATATGAAGCGGTAGGTAACTGATTTGATTGGAACCCTATTCAATAGGTATGCAACTTCTTAAGTGCATAACACCCAATAGGAAAAAGGTAACTCAGTAGTACTCATCATAGAGCACACCTTATCATATAGGGTGTGATTTCTCCGCCCCGATATACCATCGTGCTATGGTGTATATGGAGGAGTAATGCTGAGAGAGAATCTCATTCTCCTTTAGAATAGTCCAGGAATTCTATGCACAAGTATTCTCCTCCCTGATCTTATCATAGGACATAATACTTAGACCCGTATTTTGGTTCTCTACTTCTAACTTGTATTCTGTGAATACCTCAAAAGCTTCGGACTTATGTTTCATCAGAAACATATGACTGAATCTTGAGAGATTATCAGAGAATATAATGAAGTATAAAGAACCAGTCCTGGCATATCTAGACAGTAGACCTTATATACATCATCATGTATCAGTCCCAAGAGTTCATTAACTCTTTCTCTGTTTTCAGTAAACGGAGCTATGGTCATCTAATCTTTGTGACATGACTGGCAAGTTTCACAAGATGTAAATTCAAACTGATTTAAATATGCATCTAAAATGTAACTTCAGCCAGTCGGGTCGCATTGATATGACCTATTCTACAATGCCTCAAGAAGGATTCGTTCATTTCTGAACTCTTCCTCTTGTGTGTGTTCCATATACTAAGAACTGTAGTTTGATTTAGAACGTCAATGCTTTTAGATAACGCGCCTGAACCGATCGACTTTTGATATAGGAAATGTTCAAAACATTATCCATCAATACAAAATTTTATCATTTCTTTAATAAATAAAGAGATTGATATGATTTTGTATATCAGGTTCGGTATCTAATAGCATTTGTTCAGAATCAATGTATTGGTAATACAGGGTGACAGTGACCAACAGACTTGGCTGCAACAATTGCCCCGTTTTCTGTCTCATGAAACTTATCACCCGTTCTCAGTTTTTCTACCTTTCGGTAGCCCTATGTAACAGATTACATATCTGGGATCCTGATCCGGTATCAAATACTCAGGATGCAGAGAATACTGAGAAACAGTTCTTTATAATGAACATACCCGAAGGAGATGCATCATATGCACTTTCTTCGTTTGGGCGGCATAGGAATTATGGTATTCCCCTATTTCCTGCTCTGTCTTATAACAATTATAAGTTGGAGCGGGACCAACGTTCCTCAGCTCAGTATAACAAGAGGGTTCGGTCAATACATCCATATTATTATCTTGATTAAGGCGTGATATGGTCGCTACCTGGAGAGAGAGAGAAGAAAACACTCTGCGTGCGCTCTTGCAAGATCAGATTGGTTATTTATTTTATCTAATCAGGATGGCTCCCACTGTTTTTATCAAATCTTCCTTCAAACCCTAAAAGGAAAGACTAGCCGGGATTAATTACACTCTACAAGTTCGCCAATCTTTCAGCCAGGCCAGTGTTGGTACTTTGAGGGAGGTTCCCCGTGCTTTCGCACGGACCTAATTACAGTAAACCTCATTTTCCTAGAGGCATAACCCCGTTGACACCTTTCTAGACACCTACTTAATCGGCTAATTGTAAAGTGCAAAACTCTCCCAGGAGTAACTATTACTCGCAGTGGGTATCGGGATCCAACTATCACATAGAAGGTATGCAATCTCATTGCAAGTTTCAACGCTTGAAACTCCCGATAAAGGTTTTTACCTCTAGCACCTATGACCTTAACTATGGTCAACAAATCATAAGTACTAGACAAGTTCTACCCGTCATTTCGTGATTAATTAGACCCACCCACATGACCCTTAACTAAGGTCAACAAAGTCACGCGACTGTCCTAACTAATCGCATCATATGCGGTGTAGGAAGACATCACTTAGCTACCGTACACTGTGCCTTGACTATGGTCAACAAACACAGCACGAATACTAAGTACTCTACTTTCTAAAATGACGGAGGGTTGCGAATGGTTTTTATGAAAACCTTTAACGCTTTGAACTTGATCTCGTTGCGGAATCAAATGGTTTTTAAATGGAATGTTTTTAAGGCTTTTCTAGTTTTGCTAAAGGGGTCACTCCCGGTGAAGGGATCGTCGGCCCTTTCCTCGTCGAATGAGGTGCGGGATATATCATATACATCACTGTGCAAAGCATAAACTATAGAAGCAATCAAAAGACAAACCGAGTGTGTAGCATCTGCCAGTTATTACTAAAGGAGTCACTCCCGGTGAAGGGATCTCGGTCCTTTCCTCATCGAATAATGTGCAGGATGTTCTACAAAGAACACCGCGATGCAAAGCAAGAACTGTAGCTACATGTTTATTTTGAAATTCGATTCCACAACATCAATTAGGTTTATTTTCTTTCATTAATCTCATTAATGAATATCCCATCATTTAAGTCCACCTAATCATCACAGATAAATAACGTACGCTTATGCCATCCGCATTCGCCTCGATGTCCCGTCTGCACCGTTAGGTTAGGTAACTAACGGCAGAGCGGGGCAGGGCTAGCGCGGGTGTAAAACATAAGCAACGTTTATATAATATATCATATATACTATATACTATATCTATCACAGAACGTCACATGATCACATCACAGATAACACAGCAGAAAATATCATATGAAATATTGGATATACTAGGACGTCCGTGTTTTCAATACGAGCCAGTATAAAACACGGATTCCACGGTCGTGATGAATAGCCAATCCCACACCCCTAGACCCCTACGAGAGCGGCAAGCAACCCTACCAATTCTAGAGTTAGGAGACCCGGACTCGACTCCTCGAGTTGGTCTCCCACTGTACTCCAGAACCCGGTTACTTGTGCCCTCCTCCTTGGGTCTATCCTAATGCGGAAAAGTAAATAATATACATCAACGGTGACAACTTCCGCAACCTGGAAGTGCCCCAATAAAAGAATATTACATACAGGTTTTTACATGAATGAAAATGAAAAACACTCATCTCACATAAAAACCCCGGCTATTCGAACACAATGATCCAATATAACATATCGAGCAACACATAACATCACATGTCATCAACGTAAGTAAATATGCGTATCCCAATTGTCGTTGACATATAGCAACGTAACCGGCGATATCACATATTACACTTACGGTCACAGAAAAGAAAGTGTAAAACTACAACAGTTGGAATCCGCAACCTCTTTAGACATCGCATGCCTAATCAAATGAATTCCTTAGACATCGCATGCCTAACAATTATAAACCCCGCATTTTAGTCTCATTATCGAAAACACTTTTCAATATCAAGTCGGGCAATTCAACAAGATTCCTGACATTCTGATCGAATGCTCGTCGCAAACTTTATTAGGCGGCCGCACCCCCGATACCGTCGACGAAGTGCACCAAGGCGGAACACCGCTGCCGCGAGCACCCGAACGGATGCTTTCGGCGACGGGGTTCTCCTACAGTCACTTGGTTGGGGCTATGGGGCGAGGCTGTCTATTAAGTTTACCCGGCGAGTATCCGCGTACACTACGTGATTGCGACGGACTTTTGATCACATCAAAATTCCGTGGCAACCGATCAAGTGAGACTAAACTGCTATGTTTATAACATTCATCCAGTCATCTCATAACTATTTGCGAATTCCAATTATTGTATCACATTCCGGATAAGATAGAAAATGTTAAATTTTCCGATCGAACAATCGAACACCCAAGTTTTCCCGATACAGCTCAACACATGAAATAAGTCTAAAAACATTCAGTCCGTGCCTCAGTACCAACGGTCCAGCCGTAGAAGGGTCAAGCCAACGCCTCACATGTGGCACGCCGTACTGCTCCAAACCCTAAGGTTCAAAGGGCAGTTCAAGACGGTCACATAATCAAGTTAAGGTTTGGTGTCTTCTAGAGGGACCATCGCGTTACTTGCACTACTTAGAACGTGATTAAACTACAGAAATATCCAGCAATTGGAAATTTCCCGGCAGGGGAAAAAGTGGGTATTTATATCCGGTCGAACTTTTTAACATATTCCAAAATTATCCGGAAAAATACACAGACAAAATTAGACAATCCGATCGAAACACCGAGTCCCCAATACAACCCAGAAAATTCAACTCTTGAATAAATATTAAAAATTCCCAGAAAAACCAGCAACAAAATATAATAATTACTGTGCAGAAAAAAATGTCTGAAGAGACCAAGTTGCCGCGGAAACGACGCATTAGGCATGCCAATGCCGCGGTTCCGCCGCACTATTATCGATTCAGGGGTCCCGTTTTATACAGTAATTCTTAGAATCTTCTACTGAGTTTTCTGCATATTTTTAATTCTTAAAAAACCACGATTTCAGAAAATGTCCAGAGAGCCGTTTTGAGTTAGGGTTTCGGGTCGATCGGACTTCTAACTCCGTCTACGCATCGCCTAAGGCTCTAGCTAGGCTCTGATACCACTGTAGGGTTCCTAGGCACACTAATGAAGTCTCACATGTGATCAAACATGGCCAATTAATATTTTACAAGTGCCGAGAAACCCTCATACGGATCGTTAACTAGATATATAGGCGATACGATGCAAATAAACAACTTTATCTAAAAGGAAAGTGGCTACAACCTTTGTAGATCCGATCCTCCATCTCCTAGGCTCCGTGATGACGTCCATCCGCTTTCCATATCGAATCCATGACTCTAGTGTCGGCTTCATCGGAGAAATGGGCGGGCTAGGTCATCGACTACGATGCCGAAGATGATCTACGTCGAGGCATCGCAAGATCAAGCTCCAACTTCACCAAGTCATGAAACTTGTGAAGAAAACACCCTATACTACTTGGCAAGAGGTAGAGGATGAAGAAATAGGAAGTGGGTTCACTTTAGAATTGGATTTCTCACTCATTTTCACAAGTTGCCATTGATGGAGCAAGCTTTCTTCATCTTTGAAGAAGAAGAAGATGATGAAAAGAATATGATAAGCTATTATCAAATAGAAAATAAAATAAACACTTATCATATGGCAACCATGATTAGGTGTAGAGAATAGACCATGGTTAGTTGGAAGGGTTAGGGTTAAGCATGACGACAAAATGGTCACTTGGTCAAAGCTTCAAGAAGCTTCAATAACAAACAAATAAAGCCACCATTTTCTCTTTAATCTTTTGCCAAAATAAATAAATAAATAGATAAGAAAAAGAAAACCCTAACCATCACATAACCATGGTTTAATCTAAACATACACACTAACATTCATGTATCATCAAACATGATACAATCTTGTGCACAAAAGTATATCACATATACAACTTGTGTACATCAAGTGAGAAAATCCAATTTAAGTGAACCAATACTATTTAATGCAAAGTAATATATCAAATATATAATTATGCATTAAATCATTAAATCAATACTTGATTTAACGATCCGGTCATATCTCATATAACCGACTAGAATCCAATGTATCGGCTTATCGAATCAACGATTCGATAACTAGGTTATATCGCATACAACCATTCGATACATTCATCGCGAGAATAGAATACGGTATCACATACACGCATTATTCTCGGTCCCCACATATCTCATATGCGCTCCTATTTCGTTTCACTTGAGCCAGGAAACCTCTGTGTAGGACTCTAAAGACTCGTCAATACGCCGACAGCAGATGATGATCAAATCAAACACCTACAAGCCGCAAGCGGTCTGCTAAACGTAACGGCCACCCGGGTATTGAGCGATCAGAAGATCGACGAGCAAGCCCACTCACACTCCTGTGAATCCAACCAGTAACACTTACCGTATAGTCCGGTCTGTTCGTCTGATATGCCGCATATCTCGCCTAGGGGTGGTAAACGTCAGACCCCAATAGATCGATAAGTCATACCGACGTAAGGTCCATAACATTCATGAAACTACTGATAACTCTTACCAGTATATCACTGCAACCCTGGCCAGGGATTTCCTGTTATGGCCAGTCGAGCATAGCACAACATCAACCCCCAATACCGGGAGAGACGAATCCCCTCCTATCGCTCATTGCCTCCATGTGATTCGGGAATGTACCCAAAAACCACATGTTTGCATGACTCAGTAAAGCCGTGGTAGGGTGGAAATCAAAGCACAGTGGGAGACACACAAGACTCCATGACGATCTCGGGTCAACAGACTAAGCTGTACCAGTGTCACCAGAGAACTGCCATCTGACGTGAGGTATAATACCATCTGGGAGTTCTCGGCGAGTCCGTCCAGTGTACCCAGTCTCTACTGAGCACCCGTATATCATCTCTGATGTCAAACACCAATGGATATGGGATCATCCATCACCCATCTGTATTGGTCGAGAAGGTATACGCTAGTCTACTCTGGTATATCGATGCCCCGTCTCGATACACCCATGACTAGGACCTTGAAGGATGTACTTATAGACTACCATTTCCCCACTAGTATGATCTGCATCATAGTCCAGGTAGTCAAGTACACATCCTAAGGGCTTTACCAACATGTAACAGAGAGACAATTAGTATACACGTTAAGGTAAAGAGTAAACGGATAGCATACTATCATGTCGAGCAAGAAAGTCCTCCCTATATATGTCCCAGCATCCACTACAATATACATCCTATGTACAGTAATGGCCTCTAGGGCATACATATAACTAACAGCGAGCCCTTTCCAAATCAGTCTTGTGAGACATCTCTTTGGAGAGGGTGATTCCGTGACAAGCTGGTAGATTACCGCGCTTGGAATCTTCCATACTGAATCGTTTTAGTATGGTGTCGATGTACCTGGACTGTGAAAGTCCCAACATCCTCTTAGATCTATCACGATAGATCTGGATCCCCAGAATATAGTTGGCATCGCCCAGGTCCTTCATGGAGAACCTCTGTGAGAAGAATCCTTTGATTGTCGGTAGCATAGGAATATCATTTCCTATTAGGAGAATGTCATCCACGTACAAGACGAGGAATACCACAGTTCTCCCTACAATCTTACTGTAAATGCATGGTTCATCTGGGTTTTTGATAAAGTCGAATTCCTTGACAGTATCATCAAAGCAGATGTTCCAACTCCGTGATGCCTGGTTCGGTCCATAGATGGACTTGAGCAACTTGCACACTTTACCTCTGCTCCCACTCTGAATGAATCCCTCCGGCTGATCCATATAGGCGCACTCTTCTAAATTTCCATTTAGGAAAGCCGTCTTTACGTCCATCTGCTAGATTTCATAATCATGGAAGGCAGCAATGACAAGAAGGATCCGAATTGATTTGAGCATAGCCATTGGAGAAAAGGTCTCGTCATAGTCCAAACCAGGTCTTTGACGAAATCCCTTTGCAACAAGTCAAGTTTATAGGTTTCAACCTGCCCATCTACACCAATCTTCTTTCTGAAGATCCATTTGCAGCCTACGGGTTTTACCCCTTCTGGAGCAAAGTCCAAAGTCCAAACTTTATTGGTGTACATGGACTCCATCTCGGTCCGCATTGCATCCAGCCATTTTACTGAGTCACCGGTCTGAATGGCTTGCTGGAAGATAGTAGGCTCACCATAATCAATGGTGCAATCCTCTCTATCCCCGTCTATGAGAAAACCGTAGTATCTCTCGGGCAGATGAGACTGCCTACTACTCCTGCGGAGTGGCGCTGGGATGTCCGGTTCTCCTGAACCTTCTGGTTCTACTAAGGTTTTAGTAATAGCTTGTGGTTCTGGAATTTCTTCCAGTTCTATTGCGCTCCCACTTATATGATTTTCTATAAACTCAGTTTCCAAGAAGCGGGCATGACGAGAAACAAAGACCTTTTGTTCCTCTGCGTAATAGAAAAGATACCTCTTGGAGTTCTTTGGGTATCTCACAAACTTACACTGTACTGAGCGTGCCTCGAGCTTGTCCGCATGCTGCTTTTTAACAAAAGCTGGACATCCCTATGTCTTAAAGTGTTTAAGACATGGTTTCTTCCCACTCCACATCTGATATGGTGTGGTAGGCACTGACTTAGTAGGAACTTGGTTCAAAAGATATGCAGCTGTTTCTATTGCATAACCCCAGAAGGATCGCGGTAACTCAGCCTTACTCATCATGGAACGAACCATATCCAATAGGGTTCGATTCCGCCTTTCCGATACACCGTTGAGCTGTGTTGTGTATGGAGGAGTAAGCTGAGAGAGAATTCCATTCTCTTTTAAGTAGTCCAGAAACTCGGCACTCAAGTATTCACCACCTCGATCAGATCTCAGTGTCTTGATACTTTTGCATGTTTATTTTTCAACTTCATTCTTGTATTCCTGAAATTTCTCAAAGGCCTCGGATTTATGCTTCATCAGGAAGACATGTCCATACCTACAGAAATCATCTGTGAAAGTAATGAAGTATGAATAACCACTTCGCGCATGTGTAGACATTGGACCACACATGTCACTGTGTATGAGTCACAAGAGCTCGCTTGCTCTTTCTCCGTGTCCAGTGAACGGAGTCTTTATCATCTTTCCCATGAGACAAGATTCACAAGTGGCATAAGACTGATACTCGAACGGATCCAAGTATCCCTCTTTATGTAACTTTGTTAACCGTGTCTCATTAATGTGACCCAGTCTACAATGCCATAAGAAAGCCTGATTTATTTTCGGAGACATATTTTTAAGTGTGTTCTGGAGACTGAAAATCTGAGCTTGATTCAATACGTATATCCCATTTTCTAATGTACCTGACTCAATCAGAACTTGATTTAGGTGGATGTGGACCACATCGCTTACAAAAGTAAAATCATATCCTTACTTAGAAAGTAAGGATACAGATATGATATTACAAGTCGCACCTGGTACATAAAAACAGTTACGCAGAATCAATATCTTCCCAGTTGTCAGTCCAAGATGATATTCCCCTATGGATTCAGCGTTCATGCTCATTCCGTTAGCAACCCTGAGAGTCATATCACCTATCTTGGTAACCCTACGGTTTCTCATTGCCTATAACGAATTACAGATGTAAGATCCTGATCCGGTATCCAATACCCAGGAAGTAGGGTTAACTGACATACAATTCTCTATTACAAACACACCTGAAGCCGAAGCCACAACATGCTTCAAATCCTGGCTACTGGCTTTGATAGCCCTTCAATCCTTCTGCCAATGTTCATTCCTGCAACAATAGGAACGTCCATCTTTTACTACATCCAGTCCCGAAACTTTTGCCCTTCTCTTTCCTTCTACTTCCCTGCTTTCCTTCAGGGTAGAAGGTAGAGACTGTAGAATCAAGTCAGCATCCGACCCATTCTTCAACGTGGTCTTCAGGTCCGTGAGCTTAAAATAGCTGGTCTCTGTAAGGATGTTGCCCCCTACAGATGACCCGATAGCCAACCTCGCTTGAAGAAATTCGTTCGAGGTCTCATATCTTGCGATACGAGATTGCTCTCTATATAAATCTTTGTTATGGAGGAAGATAGAAACTAAGTCCATCTTCTCGTGCTGCTTCTGGTATGCACCATCAACTGAGGCTAACACGAGGCACTTGGCTTTCACACAGTCTATTTCCGATGTCTTACGGATATCAATATCCGTGACAGGGGAAACTGGTCCTGAGACGGCAGGGGTTGGATTAGTTAAGAGGTGTCCCAGCTTGTCATGGGAAATGGACATCTCGACAGACCTTTGCCAGTCATAACAGTCAGATTCAGTCATTTTATTATCTACATGTAACCTATGTGTGGTCACTGGGTTGCTGCAATTAAGAGAGAGAGAAGAAAACACTCAGCATGATGCTCTTGCAAGTTTAGATTGGTTTTTAATTTATCTAAACATGATGGCTCCCATTGTCTCTCGAATCCCTCCTCAAACCAAAAAGGAAGAATTAGTCGGGATCAATCTCACCGTACAATACTTGCTTAACCGTTCAGCCAGGCCAGTGTCGGTACTTCGAGGGAGGTTTTCAAACGCTTTCGCGAAGTTCCTTAATTAAGTAACCTCTTTTCCCTATGGGCGTAGCCCCGTTAATACCTTTCTAGTCACCTACTTGGTTTATAGCATTGATCGTTAAGCGAGAAAGTTCCCGAGGAGTAGCATATACTCACAGTAGGATCGGGATCCAAATATCATCGTGTGATAAAACTGAAAGAATCCTACCAGAATCATCACACTTCAAATGGTATGCAGCACTAGCAAGTTTCAGTTTCTTTAGAAACTCCCGATGTGGATTTTTGCCCCATGCTCTTATGACCTTGACTAAGGCCAACAAATCATAAGTCACATGTCAAGTTCTACCCGTCGTTGTCCAGGATGATTTGAACCCACACGTATATACCCTTGACTATGGCGAACAAATTAATACGACTGTCCCAAACCAACGCATCTATCTATGCAACATATGAATACCCACCAGCTACCAAACACTGTGCCTTGACTAGGGCCAACAAACACAGCTTGAATACTGTTGGATATTCATATGAAACGACGAAGGGCTACGAATGGTTTTGGCGAAACCGTGAACGTAGTGAGCTTGATATAATCGAAGGAACGAGATAGCTTTTAAAAGGAGTGGTTCAAGCTCCGCGTTGAAAAGCTGGTTTTTGAAAAGAACCGAGCGGTTTTGAAATTGTTCCAACGACTTTACTTTGGTTTATTTTCTTGCATTAATTTAATGCGTCCCATCATTTAATCCTACCATTGCAGAAAACAACGAAAATATGACGTACGCTTATGCCATCCGCATTCTCCACGGGGCCCCGTCATCACCCGTTAGGTTACTTAACTAACGACAGAGCGGGGGCTGGACTAGCGCGGATGCAAAACATAAGCAACGCCTAAATAGATATCATATATAGATATATACATTCGTCAGATGCAATGATAGCCATTCCAGATCACAGATGAACACTTTGGATATACTAGGAATCCACGTTTCGTTCGAGCCTGCAACGAAAGACGGATTACACGGTCGCGATGAATAGCTAAAACCCCACCATAGACCCTTACGGGTGCGGCAAACTACCCACCAAGTACCCGAAGCGAAGCAACTTTCCTCAACAACGTGAGTAGGCCACTCTGCACTTCGAGATACCCTGTAGTTTGTGCACCCTACCTTAGGTCTATTCTATGAGCAAAAACAATAAAAGAAATTATACAATGGCGGCTACAATCTCATCCCGGATGTGCGGCCATAAAATAATATTACACCAATTACAAATTTTACATTGAATGAAAGAAAAAGAAACTCTCGTCTCACATCCCCAGCTATTCATCCGCGACAATCCAACGAGTTCATATACACAAGCCATCAACATTACAGATCACAGATATGTATAACCCCCACTAATCGACGTATAGCGATTAGCAGACGTTCAATAAATATATCACATCACAGATAATATTCATTAGCCAAAGTCTACGGAATTTCGATCAAAATACGGATTTATAACCACCCCAAACACAAATTTTTTTTCTGGAAATTCTGGGCAGAAACAAAGTATACTAAAAATCCCAAAACCTCCAACTAAGTACACTGCACCAAAAACGGTCCACGGCTGAGTCAACTCGGCCGCGGATCCGCGGCGCTTTGACCGAGTCAATGAATAATTTTTGGTGGGTGTTTTTAGAAAACCCTGCGCCGATTTTTCATGTATGTCAAATAATTTTTAGAGCAGTATAAAAAATCGACAGAAAGTTGATATTTCTGGACGTGTTTTGCGATATTTTTTTCGATCGAAATTCTAAATACTTTGCTAACATGCTAGTTTGTGTTTAGCTAGGCTCTGATACCACTGTAAGTCCACGTTGCTCACTCCGGTTCTTACGGGGAGGCGGAAACGGCGAAAAACAATTTTTTTTGGCACGAAGCAACATGGACTAATAAAAGGATCTTTGCTAAACAAAATCTAGCAAACTATATGAGGTTCGATCTACTATGCCATAGAGATTATACCACACGATACCGGTCCTTCGGGTCTTCTCTCCGCTGTCTTGCTCGTCCATCTGAGCTCCGAGGATCGATCCGGATCTTGATCACCTCCGCGGCCTCCTTGAGTCGAAGACGATCCACCCGAGAGTTATGCTCCGTGCTCCACCTCGAGCCAAGGCAACTAGGGCAACAAGATCGCTAGGCTTGATGTCCTAGGTTGTGTAGAAGAGGTAGATGGATGTGTTTATCTATTTGGATCCTTTTTCTCTCAACACATGAGATCAAAGGAATTTTCAAGAGGAGGAAGAAGAACTAGCAACCATGGAGCTTTTTGTTTTCTTCTCACAAGAGAGAGAATGAGAAAAGAATAGTGAACTCAAGAAAATGAACCAAGGTTTCAATAATACATAAACATCATCATTACTAATTCTTTCATGATAAAATTGATGGCTACATTTGAATTGACCATTTTCATATCAAAAAATAAAAAGAAAACCAAAGAATACTCTAGACCACTCATGAAGATCCAAGTCAACTTTGGTCAAACGGTCAACAAATCAAGTGTGGTCAAATGGTCAAAGCAATTAGCCATAACATAATTATCACCAAAAAGATTAGTAATAATGTCCCCGGCTCATAATGGTTTTGACCGAATCAACTGTCAAAACCCCAATGAACCTGCCACATAATGGTTTTGGCTGAATCAACAGTCAAAACCCTAATGAGGCACCTCCTTCTTCTTCGCTCCTCACAACTGTACATACACACCCGCATCCGCATTCCGTAGAATGTGAATGCACAGAAGACAAAACAAATCCATCCGTACAATACTAGGATCCGGCTTAAACCAAAGCCTACTTGTATTGCCTGCCCGAACAGCATACGTAAACAAGTGCACGTAAGTGATCGTAGCCCTGTCGTAAAACCATACGGCCTCTACACCTTTCGCTCAGTGCAGGGAAACTCTCTGTGTGGGACTCTAAAGACTCGACACTGCGCTGGTAGTGGGTTTAACCACAGACCTCAAGCGGCACTAGCTGTACGTAACGGTCCCCAGGTAGATGTCGATAAGAAGGCCGATGAGGTAAACCCATCAGAACTCCTACCGAGCCTGAATGTGACAATCTCTGTACAGTCCGGTCCGTTCGTCTGAGAACATCGCAAGGCGGGCCTAGGGGATGGTAAACGTCAGTCCCCTAATAGCGGTACAAGTCGTGTCGGAGTGTAGCCCAGAACACCCTGAGATAGCACTGGAAACCTACCAGTATATCTCGCTTTCCCTGGCCAGGGACTACTATGTGTAATGGCTCTCCTAGACACAGCGCGATATCAACCCCCAATACCGAGAGAGACGAATCCTGTCAAACCGTCACTGTCTCCAAGTGCTTCGGGACTGCACCCAACTACTACCTGTTTGCACTACTCCTTTGAGCCCTGGTAGGGTAGTATTCAAAGTACAGTGGGAATACACTCAAGGCGAAGTGACAGTGTCAAGTCAGCGGACTAAGCTGTACTCATGTCACCTGGGAACTGATAACTGACGATAGGTATAATACCAACCAACAGTTCCCGATGAGTCCTGTCCAGGGTACTCGTAACCTAACGAGCACCCGCGTACTATCTCCAATACGACGTACTGATGGATGTGGGATAGACCATCTCCCCTGCTGTGATGAGAAGCGCATACGCTAGTCTACTCTGGAGTATCGATGCCCTGTCTCGATAGTCCTACGACTAGGGACCTGTATAAGGATGTGCTTATAGTTTACCCAGCCCCCACAAGTGTGACTGCCATCACAACGCTGGTAATCAAGCAAAGATCCTAAGGGCTCTACTAATATGTATAAGCGATATGCTAAAAAGAAACACATGCACATATTGAAGTAGAGACAAACAAAGTAGCATACTACCATTTTGAGCAAGATTGTCTATACAGCTGTGAATATCTCAAGCTTCCATAAAGTAATATACAAGCTAGTATGATACAGTAATGGCCTCTAGAGCATATACACTAACATAGTTGATATGTTAGAAATAACTAAATCTTAGGCCTTGGAATTGAAAACCCTAAAAATAACCCTCATTCTTTTTAACTTTGGCAAGTATACGTCCTTACAGTTTTTTTTATAGAAGTTGGTAATCTTGAGTTCAGTTCTTGAGTTAAGTCAAGATGAAAGGAAAGTATTGAAGCTTTACTAAAGAATAATTCTGAAAAATAGTTTCTATTATTGAGTTCAAATTTAGAAAGTATATACCCTAAAAAATGCACATACACGCACCTTGAAACTTGGGATAGTAGAGGATACCTAGAAATACCCTTGCCTGAAAACCAAGTATGAAAGAAAAAATGGTATTTAAAGCTAAACACCAAAAGAGCATATTGAAAAATATATCCGATCTTGAAAAAGAAAAATAAAGAAAAGAAAATTAAATAAATAAAGTCAAGACCTGGAAATTGCTATTTACTCTTTAAGCTCACACATTCAGTAATCGGTCGCTAGTGCCTCAAGAAGCATTAATAGTCGCATGAAAAGTGTGTAAGCAACTCCGTCCATCATTAACGAAAAGAAGTAGTATTAGGTATTAAGGCAAGAGTACTATAGCTTGAATTGAAATCTTAAGTGTATGGTTGAAAATTTACACACACGTAGGGGTATACAATCGATGTTTGGAGGAAAGATGGAAATAAAGAATAAGACTTATGTTTTCTGTAAATTTGATAAAAATCCCTGATTGGAGACCGCACTTTAGAAGGAAAAACTCAGGAGATACCAACATCTTTCTAAACTTTTTTTGGGTACGTATAGGATCTAAGGTTAAATAGATAGGAGGTGTGAAACACAATGGGTGGATATTTCTAACTTAGTATAATAGAATTTCTAACCTAGATACTAAACTGTAGGAGTAGAATCGACGTTAACTTATGAAACTAACATGACGGGATTTTGTGGGTAGTATCCGCTGAAAACCCTCCGGAGACAACACTCCTCCTACTAGGGACACCTAGAGGTTTAACGGCTTGTTGCACGAGCTCAGTGCAATCGCTTTCCTTGCGATAGTGAGGTTAGGATTTTGTTTTGCCCGGGGCGAGAAAAAGATATGTTTGGGGGTATTTGTTCATACTAGAATATTGCATTTTAATACCTCTCATTCATTATCTATTTTGGTATATATCGGTACTATTAAGCAGTGTCTGCTCAGTAATACAGATTACAGGTATCTGTGACAAAATACTGGAAATACACTTAAAATTACGGATATATCATTTGCGAGCCGACACTGCAACCGGAACTGTAAACCGATATCCCAAGAGTTTTTTTGCAAACAAATAAAGTGTACACATTTTGGTCCAACACATTGCATGTGTGAACACAACTCTTGGAGCATAGACCTAGGTGAGGGGGCTGCCCAAGGCACACAAGTGGGCATGAGTGTGATGTGCATTCAATGCATAAAGTGTGATGTGATGCATAGCTACTTTTTTCCCTCCAATCCCTGAGTGCACCACAAATTCAAATAGACAAATCAAACTGCATCAAAGTGATATTGGGGACAACACAAGTCAACACACCAAGCACGAGCCCCAGAGCTTGGATTTGGGCCGAGCACAATACCTCTTTGGCCGGCCCTACAGTGCCAGAATGCCCCCAGTTTTCTGTGGGCCCTCCCTTGTTGCCACGTGGTCTTAGTTTTATTGTTTGTTTATTTTGTTTTTGAGCCTATAAAAGCAGAACCAGTGAGCAAGGAGAGGGGGTCTTGGATTGTCATTTTTTTCTCATTCTTTGTCCAAGCTTTTGTTTCTTTTTTTCTTTCTCTTGTACATAGCTTACTCCCCTTAAGCTCCTTGCCTTCACTTGATCTTGCAACCTCTTCATTGAGCTTGCAAGTTTAAGTGTTGGCTATTGATCTCAAGGGCTGTATCTTCATTTTGGAATCAATAAAGCTCTATTTTGTGCCTTAATTCACCATGAGTTCTTTGCCTTCACTTGATTTTGCAATCTCTTCATTGAGCTTGCAAGATTAAGCGTAGATTATTGAATCCATGTCTTGTGTTTTGTTCTATGGTTCCTAGTGCTCTTTATCTTGTTTTATTTTCTTGCAATTTATTTACTTTCTTTACATTCTTGCTCTTTACATTCCATGCTTTACTTTCATGCATTTCTTACCACGTCATTTACTTACTTATATTGCTCTTTTCTTTTCTTTGTTTATCTTTTCTTTTGCTTTTTGGTTTGTTGTTGTAATGTTTGTGAATATTTGTTGTTAGGAATAGATAACGATATTGTAAGTTAAGTGTTCTTTTCTCATTTCCTTTTCCCGTATTTTCCAATTGAACTCCGTCCAAACGTTACGCAAGCGCTCCGTTAGGCATCCTACCCTACCAAGGTATCAGTGATTCCTAACCGCGACCGGTTGCGTTCGGTTTGGCCGGATGCGAAAGCAAGAGACAAGAACGGACGGACAAGGGTCAATAAGCCAGATTTCTAATACCGTGCTTAAATACCCTAATCCACGTTGTTGCCGATTGCTCTAGCTTCAATCGTTATGTTCAGCTCAAAGGTTTTAGTGCAGATTTCCTTAACTTACACTAATGTATCTTTTCCTAACAACTTTATATTTTGCATATAACACATAGGATAGATACGAACTTTCCACCCACGCGCATTAACTCGTCAAAACAAGAATGTAAAACGCTTCGTCTCCCTGTGGATCGACTCGTGCTCATCGCGGCTAGCTGCAAAGCGACACCGTCCTGATCGCGGATAACTCTTAAAACTCGACATGCCAAAAGCGTGCGATCACACGACACCGTTTTTGATTGCAGTTATTCCAAATTCTTTTTAAAACGACACGGTGAAAACGTGCTAATCATATACATATAAAATAATGGCCTCTAGGGCATACATATCCAACACTCTATGTCCTGGGTATTGGATACCGGACCAGGATCCCACGTTTGTAATTTGAAAGGGTGATAAGTTTCTAGTAGTAGGGAATGGTGCAATTGTTGCATCCAAAGCAGTTGGCGAATATCACCTTGAATTACAAAATGGTAATACAATGATTCTGAACGACTTTTATTGCGTACCAAAAATGATGTGCAATATAATATCAATTTCTTTATTAGATAAAGAAGGATATAACTTTGTATTAGAGAAAAATGTTATGAACATTTTCTTAAATCGAGTGTTGATTAGATTTGGTACGTTGTGTAACGGTATATATGTTCTAAATCAAACTACAGTTCTGAATATACAGAATACACACAAGAGGAAAAGTTCAGAAATGAACGAAACCTTCTTGTGGTATTGTAGACTAGGTCATATCAATGGGACAAGACTAGCTAGGTTACATAAAGATAGATATTTGAATCAGTTCGAATTTACATCTTATGAAACTTGCGAGTCATGTCTGAAAGGCAAGATGACCAAAACTCCGTTTACAGGACACGGAGAAAGAGCAACTGAACTCTTGGGATTGATACATAGTGGTGTATGTGGTCCTATGTCTACACATGCCAGGAATGGTTCCTTGTACTTCATTACATTCACCGATGATCTCTCAAAATATGGACATGTGTTCCTGATGAAACACAAATCTGAATTTTTTGAGAATTTCAAGGAATATAAGTGCGAAGTAGAGAGCCAAACAGGTAAAAGTATTAAAATCCTTTGATCTGATCGGGGAGGAGAATACTTAAGCACGGAATTCCAAGATTATTTAAAAGAGAATGGGATTTTCTCTCATCTTACCTCTCTGTATACACCACAGCACAACGGAGTATCGGAGCAGAGGAATAGCACCTTATTAGATATGGTGCGCTCTATGATGAGTACTGCAGAGTTACCTATTTCCATTTGGGGTTATGCACTTGAGACAGCTGCATACCTATTGAATCAAGTTCCATCAAAATCTGTGCCTACCACTCCATATGAGATATGGAATGGGAAGAGACCATCTCTTAAACGAGTTAAGATATGGGGTTGTCCGGTCTATGTTAAAAAGAAAAATCCGGACAAGCTCGAGAAAAGGTCAGTTCTATGCAAATTTGTAGGATATCCCAAACATTCGCGAGGGTATATCTTCTATCACACCGAGGAACAAATGGTGTTTGTTTCTCGACATGCCACCTTTTTAGAAAAGGAATTTCTTGTGGAAGAAATTAGTGGAGATGAGGTAGAACTGGAAGAAGTGTAAGTCGATGTGCTACACCCCACGAGTTGCAGGGAGGTAGAAATATGAAAAACGATCTTGTTTTGTAGCATACATCGACTAACCGAAGATCTTTTTTAAACGATAATTAACAATAAGCATAGAGTTCTAAGCTACTATGTGAAGAGATTATACCAAACGATTCTAGTCCTTCGTCTTTGTGATCTCTAAGTCCTCCTCGGCCTCCTATCCGTGATAGATGATCCACCCGAGTACCCTAATCCAAGCTACACCTCAAAACTTGAGGTAACTTTGTTTCTCTAGTTGCTAACCAAAGTAACTAAGATGATGTAGAGTTAGGTTATGGAGTGTTTAGTCTTTAATAATCCTTGTACTCAACTCATGAGTGGTAGGATTAGGGTTTGGAGAAGGAGAGAGAGCTTGAGGAGAGAGAAGGTGGAGATGATAATGAGAAGAGAAAAGCTTCTCACTTGAATATATCAAACATAATGAATTATCAAATAATATCAATTAAATGATTATTCACCATGCTTCATTTATTCAAGAAGAGTGATTCATTATGTGAGTCATTAGATCATTAATGATGCATTAATGATGCATTTAATGATATGATGAATCATATGAATGAGTCACAAAAGCAATTAATGAAAATGCCACCTTAACCTCCTTAGTCACCCTCCTTCTAGAAGCTTCTTGGATAATTACGAGGACGCCCATCGCATCCGTGAAAACACGGAAAAACTGTAGACTGTATAAATCCAATAACCCGATACTAGAATCTGGCTTAAACCAAAGCCGGCTAGTAAAAAACCGTCCGAATGTCGTACGTACGTTTAAACACGTATGTGTCCGAACCCTTTGTCGTAAACCGTACGACCTCTATATCATTTCGCCTGTAGTTGGGAAAACTCCGTGGGGACTCTAAATACTCGACTACTACGCTGGCAGTGGGTTTAACCACAGACCGCAAGCGGCACTAGCTGTACGTAACGGTCCCCAAGTAGATATCGATAAGAAGGCCGGTGAGGATACCCATCCGATCTCCTACTGAGCCTGTGCGTGATAATATCCGTGCAGTCCGGTATGTTCGTCTAAGAGTATCGCATGTATGGTCTAGGGAGGTGGTGAACGTCAGACCCCTAATAACCGTACAAGTCGTGTCGGTATGGCTCTATCACCATCCGAAAATCTACTGATCAATCTATCAGTAATTCTCAATCAGCCCTGGCCAGGGACTTATGGTAATGACCAACCGATCACCGTGCGATATCAACTCCCTATACCGGAAGAGACGAATCCCTAACAGTCACTCACTGCCTCCACGTGGCTCGGGACTGTGCCCAACTAAAACCTGTTTGCATGACTCCTTTGAACCGTGGTAGGGCAGTAATCAAAGCACAGTGGGAACTCACACGAGACAAATGACGACTTTAAGTCAACAAACTATCTGTATACATGTCACCTGAGAACTGCTATCTGACGTTAGGTATAAATACCATCCAGTCAGTTCTCGGCGAGTCCTGTCTGGTGTACTCACACCCAGTGAGCATCTGTATACAATCTTAGGTGCACTCCACCAATGGCTGCGGGACCAATCCTGTTGGAGATAGTGCCCTCAAAGTCAATTATTGGATCACAGGCACATGATTGCAATGATTGAGGGAAGACCTATCCCAGGAGGACAGTCTTACTCAAGATGATAGTATGCTATCTGCTTTACCTTTATCATCGTGTACTGCTTTAGGTGACCTTACAGGTCACTATTGAACGTTGATAGAGCCCCTAGGATTTTTGCTTGACTACCGGCAGTATGAGGGCGATCATATACGTGGGAGATGGTAGTCTATAAGCACATCCTTAAAAGGTCCCTAGTCGTTGGAGTTTCGAGACAGGCCATCGATACTCCAGATTAGACTAGTGTATACAGTCGAGACCCCGACGAGGGGCGGTAGCCGGTCTCACAAGCTACTGGTGTCAGTTGGTTCACCTAAGATGTATACAGGTGCTCATTGGGTTATGAGTACACCGGACAGGACTTTCCGGGAACATGCTAGTTAGTCTTATACCTGACGTCAGATAGCAGTTCCCTGGTGACATGTGTACAGGTTAGTTCATCGACCAGAGGATCGTCATTTTTCTCGTGTGAGTTCCCACTGTACTTTGATTACTACCTTACCACGCTCAAAGGAGACGTGCAAACAGGTTTTAGTTGGGTACAGTCCCGAGCCATATGGAGGCAGTGAGCGGATCTTCAGGGGTTCGTCTCTCCCGGTATTGGGGGTGAGGTCGCGCTGTGTCTAGGAGAGCCATTACACGAAGTCCTTGGCCAAGGCAGGAGATTTACAGGTTGGTATTCCAGTAGTATCTCAGGGTGTTCTGCGCTACACTCCGACACGACTTGTACCGCTTTTGGGGTCTGACTTTTACCAACCCCCTAGGCCCGCCATGCGATGCTCATAGACGAACGGACCGGACTGTACGGATATTGTTACTGACAGGCTCAGTAGGGTGTCAGGATGAGTTCACTCATCGACGTCCCTATAGGTCAATAGCTGGTAGCCCGTCACGTATGGCTAATACCTCTGACGTGCTAGTGGTAAAATCCACAGCCATAGTATTGACGAGTCTTTAGAGTCCCCCACATTCAGTTACTCAAGTTTCGGGCGAAACGCTGTAGAGGCCGTATAGAGATATGGCAGGGTTCGATCAGATACGTGCGGTATTGCACGGATCAGGATCGGACGGATAATACTAGCCGGCTTTGGTTTAAGCCAGATCCTAGTATAGTACAGTGCAGATTTTGTCTCATTGCATTTGTATTTCGGTCGGAATACAAATGCGGGTATGTATATACAGTAGCGGGGTTTTCCTGTAATTTATTACTGGATCAGTTTTTTGGAGTTGCCAGTTTGTTTTCCGTTTCAGCCATATTTCTTTGTATCTTTCATTGGCTGAAGATTGGTGGAGGATGGCTTATTTGCATTTGTGCGAATAAGCATTTTTTGGAGAGTGTTATTTGCATATTGTTGTATCATGATGACTTAGCCTCCATAGACTTCTAGGATCATGATGGTTCATGATTGCTTATCTTTTGATATGGTGATGATGATGGATTATGATGGTTGAGTGTGATTTTGGTTGTGATGATTCTTGATCAACATCACCCCTTTTCTCTCTCTTGTATGATAACATTTTGATCTCTCTCTCTTGCATTATTCTTTTGAGACTTCTCCCTCATTCTCCCACTCTCTTCTCTTCACCAAGCCATGGCCGGCCAAATGAGGGGCTGTCCAATATTGTGGTGGGATTTTTGGTTGATCTCTTGGCTTTGTAAAATCCCACAAGTTCCATCTCCATAAGCTCATATCATTCCTCCACCAAATGGCAACCTCCAATACCCCAAATGAGACATAGTTTCTACACTATATTCTACAGCAAACCTTGGGCACGTCGGCTCGCCAACTTCGTGCCCGAGTTGCCTCGGTCCAGAGGCGGGAGCCCGTAAAAGAAGCCGGCGACGTGGTTCCCTTCCGGTGACGAGGTGGAGACCGGAGATTCCGCGGGGAGATCGGGACGACGACGAGAAGACCGAAGGACACGGATCGCTCGGTATATCTCTCTACCCCCTCTCTAGATAGCTAGGACTAGTTTAATGGCACGATCCGGGTTTATAGTGCGCGGTGGTGCCGGTTTGAAAAGTTAAAGTAAATCACCGCTTCCGCATTCCGGCGTCGGATTGACGGCCGGGACGCCGCCGTGCACTTACAGTGGTATCAGAGCCTCGCCATTAACCTAGTCTAGCTTTGTCTAATGTGTTTACACTTTCGATCGAACAAAATTCCAAAACCCGCATTTTTCAAAACATCAGTTTTCTGTCGAAATTTTTTTTAGCTCCAAAAATTTTTCAGGTTGTTTCAGAATGATGTGCAGGGAATTTTAAGAGTTCTGGGAAAATTTGGTCTCGTGAACAGTCTACACCACCGCGGAACCGCGGCCAAACCCCTTCTTGGGCCACGGTTCCGCCGCTCTTTTCACTGTTCATGGCCCCAAAATTTTACAGACGCCTCCTGACTTGAAAATAGGGTTTTTGGAACATTCTTTTTGGGCCCAGAATTTCTTTATGTGCTACAGTAGTGCTTTGGGGCCCACTTGGTAAATTTGATCGATCGGATATTTTAAACACATTAGTTCACAGTATTTACATTATATCTGCGACCGTGAATGTCACTTGATCGGTAAATCCTTTCTAACTGCTATAGCCCGGTTAGACGGATTTGCGAACGTGACATTCACGTTGATGTTCTGTGTATTGCTGTGATGTTGCGGATAGCCTGGATGCAATGGTAGTACAGTTTTTGTTGTATTATCTACATTTGATATTGCGGGACGAGCGTCCGACATGTGGACTGTCGTCACTGCCTGATTTTATATTATTCTTTTGGGGCACGACTAGGTCGAGGTCGATGTACCCGTTGTATGTATATTTTACTTTCTGTACTAGGATTACCCCAAGGTGGGTTGCACGGATAGCCGTGTTCTAGAGGGCAACGAGCCTGCATCTCATGGAATTGAGACGGAGGGGGCTTCACTCTAGAATTGGCAGGCTATTCGCCGCACTCGTAGGGGGTACAGGTTGACCCAGGAGGGGTGCCCAAGTTACCGGATTCCGTGAAGTGCCGGGTGGTCCATTCACGTTGCTGAAGGGGGCTGCCTCGCTTCAGGTTTTGGCGGGTAACTTGCCGCGCCCGTAGGGATCTAGGATTTCATTGCACAGGCTATCCACCCGACCAGGGGAACGTCGGGTTTCAGTAACGGCTCTGTGAAACCCGGGGATCCCAGATATCTGTATTGTTCTATGATGTTGTACATTTCTGTGATGTTGCATTTTATCACGCCTTGAGCGAAATATTATATATTGATATATATACTAGTAGATGTTGTATATGTTTTGCATCCGCTCTAGTCCAGCCCACGCTCTGTCGTTAGTTAGCTAACCTAACGGGTAATGACGGGACCCAGTGGCGAATGCGGATGGCATATACGTATGTCATTATTTTCGTTTTTTGTGGTGTGATCAATTGATGGGACTGCGTTGATTCGGATCAATGCAAGTTAAAAACAAACATATTCTGATGTTGTTGGAACACTTTTCAAAAAGCTGTTATTGCAAGGACGTTCACTTTTGTTTTGCATCGTGGTATTCAGTTGGAATATCCTGCTCCTCAGTCGACGAGGCAAGGGCCGAGATCCCTTTACCGGGAGTGACCCCTTGGTCAAAAGTTTGCGTCAGGACAATAACTTCACTATAGCCGATTAATTTTGCTTTGCATCGTGGTATTCAGTTGGAATATCCTGCACCTCATTCTACGGGGAAAGAGCCGAGATCCCTTCACCGGGAGTGACCTCTTTAGCAAAGGTTTTCGTCACTATATTTTCATAAAAGCTATCCAGTTCCTTCAACGATATCAAGTTCATTACGTTAAAGGTTTTCGCCAGATATCATTCGTAGCCCTCCGTCGTTTCATATGAGTAGTCAATAGTATTCAAGCTGTGTTTGTTGGCCAAAGTCAAGGCACAGTGTTTGGTAGCTGTTGGGTATTCATATGCAGCATAGATAGATGCGTTGATTTGGCGCAGTCGTATAGCCTTGTTGGCCAAAGTCAAGGGCTTGTGCGGGTGGGCTCAAATTAACCTGGAGTATGACGGGTAGAACTTGACATGTGACTTATGATTTGTTGGCCAAAGTCAAGGTCAAAAGAGCATGGGGTAAAAATCACATCGGGAGTTTCTAAAGAAACTGAAGCTTGCCAGATATGCGCATACCATCTGGAGTGTGATGACGTGAGCGGATTCCGTCACGTTATCATGCGATGATAGTTGGATCCCGATTCCCACTGATGAGTTGGTTTACTCCTCGGGTGACCCCGACTAACTCTTCTTTCAGGTTTGGAAGAGAATTTGAGGTTACAGTGGGAGGTTTCCAGATTAGATAAATTGGTAACCATTCTGATCTTGGTTAGAATGCACGCTGAGTGTTTCTTTTCTCTCTCTCTTTGGCAGCGACCATTGACCCGACCCTAAGACTATGACTCAGTGACCAAAGTTGACCGAACCTTCTTAAACACTGGCTTTTGGATTGTCAGAGTTGCAGACCTCATTGCCGCTCCTACTTTTACCCTTTTCTCCAGGACACCCCGTATTACTACGAATGTCCACTTCCATTGGAAAAAACCATCGTATGGTTGTATATAAACTCGAAGGAATTTATTCGAGGATGGTTTCCGGTTCTGGAAGAAACGGATATGACTATTCAGTTGTCTTTTCCTTTTACCTTCTCTCAGGTTGCGAGTACTCCTTGGTTTAGGAGATAGTACACCTATTACGCAAATTGGATAGTCTTCTTCCAGACTATAGGCAGGTGTCGACCGGTAGGGAATGAAGAAAACCAATTAGCATAACGATGGTGTGCAGAAGGTATTAAGTAAAGACATAATAAGGGATTAGTAAGAGGGCAAAGTAAATTGCGACTGCTATTCACGACCAAACCAAGTATTTATTCGCCAATCCTAAATCACCTTTGTATTTCTCCAGAACACTCCATATCACTACGAAGATCCACAGTTTATTGGATACTCCATCGTATGGTTATATACGAACTCGAAAGGAACTTGTTCCGGTTCGGGGATGGATTCTGGTTCAGGAGAAATAGGAATAAGGTTTATTCGGTTGTCTTTTATCTTCACCTTCTCTCGCATTGCGAGTGCTCCTAGGATTAGGACAGTACACCTATTAGGCTTCTTGGATAGTCTTCTTCCAAACCATAGGCTGGTGCCGAACGGTAGGGATGGAAGAAAACCATTTGGCCTAAAGGGGTGCGCAGAAGATAATGACTAAAGACATATAAAGGGATTTGGAGAGGTGGCAAAGAATTACACGGTTACAGTTGTGAATATGGATTATGGAAGAGGCATTACTAGGAATACCAGGATACCCCATCGAAACATTTCAATGTTTCAGTTTCACTGTGTAATGTTAAAAGAAAACTGATTTCCCGATTAGATACTTACTCCAGGGTATGTATTTACCAGGTATGATTCTCACATCTGTATGGTTTTACAGATGATGAGTGGGAGTAAGTTATTGCGAATTGGGTGATCATCCTCATTATATCGGGATTCGTTGTAATCGGTGATATTTGAGGAAATCGCCTGGGTTGTTTGCCGGACGGCAAATTTTTGGTTTTGAATATCCACTGTTATGAACCAATTTCAAATTGATATATCTGTACGTCTATTTTCATAGAGTGAGATATACCTATCTGAAATTATGTCTGTGACATTTACCTATATCAGTGGATGGTTAGGTAAGGAGCATTAAACAGCGGTGTAATTCTTCTTAACCATAAGTACAGTTTTCAACCTACGACACACAGTGAATAAGTTATCAGACTCAAGGGACTTATACAGAGTATTGTATGTTGTCCAGGGTCCATCAGGACAGAGGGGTTGGTCCTCATACTATATTCGGTTTACTTATGACTTCTCTAGTTTTTAGACAGGTGTTTCGTGGAAACACAGGGTCCGAATTTTGAGAAGTTATAGGTATTTGAATAAAGTAGAGAACCAGGTATTGCAAGTATCCGGATTCTTCAAAGTGATCGAAGATGTAGATACTTATGTATGGAATTCATTTGATAGTAAAGATTAAGAGAACTTGCTTCTCTTTCAGGTTACTCATAATTGGAAGCATTCCTAAGTTGAGTAACGCTGATCGGCCTCTTTCCATTTAGTTGATATGCACTGGAGACAGCTGCATGATTTGAATCTGGTTCAATTAAATCAGTGCCTCTGGTTTTATATTGGATATAGAACAGTTCATATCTTAACGATGTTAAGGTACGGGGAGTTGTCCGGCCTATGCTTAAAACCAGACTCTGGATAACTCAAGGCACGTTTCTGTAATGGCTGTTTGTGGGTTGACCCAGGCTATGACGAGGGTTGACTTTCTACCATCTGGAAGATCAATAGTGATATTGTTCTTGACTCGCCACAGTTTTATTAAAAATGGATTTTTTCAGAAAAACAGTAGTGGGAGTATGGTAGAAATGGAAGTGATTCCAGAACCACAAACGATTACTGAAGATTTCATAGGAACCTAAAGATTCAATCTGGCTTGACATTCCATTGGCCACTCCGCAGATATAGTGGGTAACTTCAGGCACCCGAGAGGTACTCCGGTAGCCTCAAGGACGGTGACAAGGAAGTTCTTGTTTACCCAGACTTGCCATTTCTGTTGTTCCAGACTGTGAGACCCGGCAGGAGGATGAGTATAGCGTCGTTCTAAACTTGCTTTAGAAGTGTACGTCTATATGACTCTGCCAGAGGGTTGTCGTAGTCAGTGGGAGCAGCGGAAGCATTGGTGGACAGGTGGCTTATGTCTATTTATAGACTAAAGCAGATATAGCGGAGATAGATCATCTATTTCTGATGTGACAGTCATAGGTTTGACTTCATCAGAATAAGGGATGGATCTGTTAAGAAGGTAGTAAGGTGTGATGTCATGGTATTTGTATGACATACACAGAGTAGGAAGTTATATTCATATACTACGATCGGTTATAATTTGGTGGTCATACAGTGGTTTCTCCACATGGGACTTAGACATTATATCAGACATACTGTCTACTAGATCTAGATTTGGGTGGTTTCCCAATTAAAGGTACTTAGCCAACATTCTAAGAGTATTTAGAATGGACGACTCCTGGCATGGTAGTGTACCTGCAGGTGATAGAGTCACCCTCTCTAAAGGTGTCTTACAGATTAAAGGGGAGAGGGATGTGCATGATTGGCAGATCGCTTGCTCAGGCAATTGAGACAATCATGAGATGTCAAGTACCACACCAGATGTTGTTCTTGCACTAGATGCAATAAGTTGACATTGATCCTGTCCTAGAGAAACAGTCGGAAGCAGTTTTAGAACATAAGTGGATGTTCTAGGGATATGATAACGACAGCCTCATTCGGGAAACGGTTATCATTCCAGGCTTCCAAGGTGACCTGGACGACAAGGAGGTTGTCAGAGTTATAGTTTTCTTTCTGACGAGGGGCAGTATTTTGGATAGGTGGTCCAAGGCAATACTGAGGGAGGCATGGCGCAGGATACTGATTAAGTTCAGTTGACGATACAATCTAAGAAGTTTGGATTTGGAGTTCATTTATGAGCTAGGTCCCATCAGACATTCTAATACAGGTATTGCTCATTTCGGAAGATGGTTTTCTCCGCGAACTTGAGATTATAGAGAGAAATAGAAAGAAACATCAAAGCGGATCCACTCACTGAGGCTATTCCTCAAACGCAATAATTTCGCAAACGGGCTTTGTGAGACTGACTAGTAGAGGAGTTGGGTGTTCGGTATCACACGGGTTGTGAGTATGCGACATCGCAATAATTAGCCTTGAGTGCAAGTGGGAGATTGTTGGAGATAGTGCCCGCAAAGTCAATTATTGGATCACAGGCACGTGATTGCAATGATTGAGGGAGGACCTATCCCAGGAGGACAGTCTTACTCAAGATGATAGTATGCTATCTGGTTTACTTTTATCATCGTGTACTGCTTTAGGTGACCTTACAGGTCACTATTGCACGTTGATAGAGCCCCTAGGATTCTTGCTTGACTACCGGCAGTATGAGGGCGATCATATACGTGGGAGCTGGTAGTCTATAAGCACATCCTTAAAAGGTCCCTAGTCGTGGGAGTTTCGAGACAGAGCATCGATACTCCAGAGTAGACTAGTGTATACAGTTGAGACCCCGACGAGGGGCGGTGGCCGGTCTCACAAGCCACTGGTGTCAGTTGGTTCACCTAAGATGTATACAGGTGCTCATTGGGTTATGAGTACACCGGACAGGACTCGCCGGGAACATGCTAGTTGGTCTTATACCTGACGTCAGATAGCAGTTCCCTGGTGACATGTGTACAGGTTAGTTCATCGACCTGAGGATCGTCATTTGTCTCGTCTGAGTTCCCACTGTACTTTGATTACTACCCTACCACGCTCAAAGGAGACGTGCAAACATGTTTTAGTTGGGTACAGTCCCGAGCTACATGGATGCAGTGAGCGGATCTTCAGGGGTTCGTCTCTCCCGGTATTGGGGGTGAGGTCGCGCTGTGTCTAGGAGAGCCATTACACGAAGTCCTTGGCCAAGGCAGGAGATTTACTGGTAGGTATTCCAGTAGTATCTCCGGGTGTTCTGGGCTACACTCTGACACGACTTGTACCGCTTTTGGGGGTCTGACTTTTACCAACCCCCTAGGCCCGCCATGCGATGCTCATAGACGAACGGACCGGACTGTACGGATATTGTCACTGACAGGCTTAGTAGGGTGTCAGGATGAGTTCGCTCATCGACGTCACTTTTGGTCAATAGCTTGTAGCCCATCACGTATGGCTAATACCTCTGACGTGCTAGTGGTTAAATCCACAGCCATAGTATTGACGAGTCTTTAGAGTCCCCCACATTCAGTTACTCAAGTTTCGGGCGAAACGCTGTAGAGGCCGTATGGAGATATGGCAGGGTTCGATCAGATACGTGCGGTATTGCACGGATCAGGATCGGACGGATAATACTAGCCGGCTTTGGTTTAAGCCGGATACTAGTATAGTACAGTGTAGATTTTGTCTCATTGCATTTGTATTTCGGTCGGAATACAAATGCGGGTATGTATATAAAGTAGCGGGGTTTTCCTGTAATTTATTACGGGATCAGTTTTTTAGAGTTGCCAGTTTGTTTTCCGTTTCAGCCATATTTCTTTGTATCTTTCATTGGCTGAAGATTGGTGGAGGAGGGCTTATTTGCATTTGTGCAAATAAGCATTTTTTAGAGGGTGTTATTTGCATATTGTTGTATCATGATGACTTAGCCTCCATAGACTTCTAGGATCAAGATGGTTCATGATTGCTTATCTTTTGATATGGTGATGATGATGGATTATGATGGTTGAATGTGATTATGGTTGTGATGATTCTTGATCATCATCACCCCTTTTCTCTCTCTTGTATGATAACATTTTGATCTCTCTCTCTCTTGCATTATTCTTGTGAGACTTCTCCCTCATTCTCCCACTCTCTTCTCTTCACCAAGCCATGGCCGGCCAAATGAGTGGCTGTCTAATATTGTGGTGGGATTTTTGGTTGATCTCTTGGCTTTGTAAAATCCCACAAGTTCCATCTCCATAAGCTCATATCATTCCTCCACCAAATGGCAACCTCCAAACCCCAAATGAGACATAGTTTCTACACTATATTCTACAGCAAACCTTTGGCACGTCGGCTCGCTAACTTCGTGCTTGAGTTGCCTCGGTCCAGAGGCGGGAGCCCGTAAAAGAAGCAGGCGACGTGGTGCCCTTCCGGTGATGAGGTGGAGACCGGAGATTCCGCGGGGAGATCGGGACGACAACGAGAAGACCGAAGGACACGGATCGCTCGGTATATCTCTCTACCCCCTCTCTAGATAGCTAGGACTAGTTTAATGGCACGATCCGGGTTTATAGTGCGCGGTGGTGCCGGTTTGAAAAGTTAAAGTAAATCACCGCTTCCGCATTCCGGCGTCGGATTGACGGCCGGGGCGCCGCCGTGCACTTACAAATCCATCGCCCCTCCTCGGGGTCTAGATATGTATACACCAGTCTACTCCGGAGTATCGATGCCCAGTCTCGATACTCCTGCGACCAGGGACATCTATGGATGTGCCTATTGACTATCCAGCTCCCACTAGTATGACTGCCATCATAACGCTGGAAGTCAGGCAAACACCCTATGGGCTTCATCAACACGTATATATATATATACCAAGTAAAACATATCATACGTTAAGATAAAGACAAACCAAATAGCGTACTACCATATTAAGCAAGACTGTTATGTACATACATATCCCCAGTATCCTATACAATGAAGGCCTCTAGGGCATATATATCCAACAATCTCCCACTTGCACTAGGGCCTATAATTGGCGCAATGAGTGCCCACTGTCTTCACTATATCCAGTTGCTGGAGTACCGCATGCCCAACATCTCAAATAGCCTCTCGAACTGAACTTGATGAATGGCCTTTGTGAATGGATCTGCCGTGTTGTCTTTTGTATCCACTCTCCGTACCTCGATCTCCCGACGATCAACGATCTTCCTGATCAGGTGAAAACGCCTTAAGATATGCCTGGATTTCTGATGGGACCTGGGTTCCTTTGCTAATGCTACGGCTCCATTGTTATCACAATACAAAGGTATTGGATTGGCAATGGACGGAACCACCTGAAGTTTAGAAATGAACTTCCTCATCCAGACAGCCTCTTTTGCGGCTTCACTAGCAGCTATATACTCAGCCTCCATAGTTGAGTCTGCGACGGTATCCTGTTTGGAACTCTTCCAACATACCACCCCTCCATTGAGGGTAAACACAAAACCCGAAATGGATTTAGAATCATCTTTGTCACTTTGGAAGCCGGAGTCGGTAAAAGCCTCTACCTGGAGGTCTCCATTACCGTAAATCAAGAACATCTCCTTAGTCCTTCTTAGGTACTTGAGAATGTTCTTTACCGCTATCCAATGTTTCTCACCTAGGTCAGACTGATACCTGCTTACCACACCAAGTGCGTAAGCTACATCCGGTATTGTACATAACATCGCATACATTATAGATCCTACTGCCGAAGCGTAGGGTAAAATGCTCATGCGATCCCTCTCTTCATCAGTCTTTGGAGACATCTCTTTGGAGAGGGTGATCCCGTGACAACAGGGCATGTTACCGCGCTTGGAATCTTCCATACTAAATCTCTTTAGTATAGTTTCAATATACCTGGACTGTGAAAGTCCCAACATTCTATTAGATCTATCACGATAGATCTTAATGCCCAAAATGTAGGTTGCATCACCCAAGTCTTTCATGGAGAATTTCTGTGACAAGAAGAGCATTACTGATTGTAGCATAGGGACATCATTCCCTATCAGTAGTATGTCGTCGACGTACAAAACGAGGATGACTACTACTCCTTCTACAATCTTCCTATAAATACATGGTTCATCTACATTTTTGATAAAGTCAAACTCTTTGACTGTCTCATCAAAGCAGATGTTCCAACTTCGCGATACTTGCTTTAATCTATAAATGGATTTAAGCAACCTGCACACTCTTCCGCTGCTCCCACTGTCTAAGAAACCTTCTGGTTGATCCATGTAAATACTCTCTTCTAAATGTCCATTTAGAAAAGCTGTTTTTACGTCCATCTGCCAGATTTCATAGTCATGGAAGGCGGCAATGGCAAGCAGGACCCGAATGGATTTAAGCTTAGCTACAGGTGAAAAGGTTTCATCATAGTCCAGTCCTGGTCTTTGAAGAAAACCTTTTGCAACGAGTCTAGCTTTGTAGGTTTCCACTTGTCCAAGTGCACCAATCTTCTTTTTGAAGATCCATTTGCATCCAACTGGTTTAACCCCAGGAGGAGCAACTTCTAAAGTCCATACTTTATTGGTGTACATGGATTCCATTTCGGATCTCATAGCATCCAGCAACTTCATTGAGTCAATACTCGTGATAGCCTGCTGAAAACTAGTAGGCTCATCATCATCGATGATGCAATCCTCTCGATCCCCATCTAGAAGAAAACCATAGTATGTCTCTGGAGGATGAGAAAGCCTACTAGATCTGCGGAGTGGCGTTAGTTCGTCATGTTCTATTGAAATCTGAGGTTCTTCTAAGTCCTCGGTAGCAGTTTGAGGTTCTGGAATTTCTTCCAGCTCTACCGCGCTCCTACTAATTTCTTTTGCAAGAAATTCGCTCTCTAAGAAGACAATGTGGCGAGCGACAAACACCTTTTGTTCTTCAGTGTGGTAGACCATGTACCCCCTTGAATGTTTGGGGTATCCTACAAACTTGCATAAAACCGATCGTGACTCGAGCTTGTCCGGTTTATGCTTTTTAACATATGCCGGACATCCCCATATCTTGATGTACTTAAGATATGGTCTCTTCCTGCTCCACATTTCATATGGAGTGGTAGGCACAGACTTAGTTGGAACTCTATTCAATAAGTATGCTGCTGATTCTAGAGAAAATCCCCAGAAGGAAAGTGGCAACTCAGCACAACTCATCATTGAACGCACCATATCTAGTAGCGTGCGATTCCTCCTTTCTGATACACCATTATGCTGAGGTGTATAAGGCGGAGTAAGCTGAGAGAGAATTCCATTCTCTTTTAAGTATTCAAGGAAACTGGTACTTAAGTATTGTCCACCTCGATCA
This sequence comes from Agapanthus africanus, assembly GCA_030015575.1. NCBI lineage: Eukaryota > Viridiplantae > Streptophyta > Magnoliopsida > Asparagales > Amaryllidaceae > Agapanthus > Agapanthus africanus. The sequence continues at coordinate 200,697,790 of JASDDO010000006.1, forward strand.
GATCGAAATGTCTTGATGCTTTTACCAGTTTGTTTCTCTACTTCATTTTTATACTCCTTAAACTTCTCAAAGGCCTCTGATTTATGTTTCATTAAGAACACATGTCCATACCTAGAGAAGTCATCAGTAAAAGTGATGAAGTAGGAGTGACCTCTTCGCGCATGTGTAGACATTGGACCACATACATCACTGTGTACAAGTCCCAAGAGTTCAGTAGCTCTTGCTCCGTGTCCGGAGAACGGAGATTTGGTCATTTTTCCTTTGATACATGATTGACAAGTTGCATATGATGAATATTCAAACGGATCTAGATATCCATCTTTATGTAACTTAGTCAACCTTGTTTCTTTTATATGACCAAGTCTACAATGCCATAAGAAGGCTTGATTTGAATCTGGAGCCTTTCTTTTTTGTGTGTTTTTAATGTTGAAAATTCGAGGTTGATTAAGTATGTATATGCCGTTTTCCAGTGTGCCATACCCAATCAGTTCTTGATTTAGGAGAATGTTCATGACATTACTTTCAAGCGCAAAATTATATCCTTTATTAGACAACAAAGATACTGATATAATATTACACAGTATACTGGGAATACAAAAACAGCTGTACAACACCAAAACGTGCCCACTAGTCAACCCTAGGTGATACTCCCCTATTGCAACAGCATCTACATGCATTCCATTGCCCATCCGGAGAGTCATATCACCTGCCCCCAGTACTCTACTATTTCTCAGATCCTGGAATGAATTACAGATGTGAGAACCAGAACCGGTATCAAGTACCCATGATGTAGAGTTTATTGAAAGACAATTTTCGATAACGAACACACCTGCAGCAGAAGCCACCGCTTGCTTCGTGTCCTTTGCCTTGAAGGTCATACAGTCCTTCTTCCAGTTCCCTTGCTTGTGACAATAAAAGCATTCGTTTATATCCGCTTTCACCCTTCCTGCCTTGTTCTTTCCCTGCACCTTCTTGACCCCACCCTTCGGTTTGGTGGCTTTCATCTTCTTCTTCCTTTTAGCTTTCGCTTTAGATTTAGAAGAGGATGATTGGCCAACATACAGAACGGGGGTCTTCTCCTTTTTCAAGGAGGTCTCTGCTACCCTCAACATGTTGAGGAGCTTTGGTAGATCAGCTTCCATTTCGTGCATGTTGAAGCTAAGCACAAACTGAGAGAAGGTGTGGGGAAGGGACTGCAAAATCAAGTCGATATACAAATCATTCTCTAGCACGCATCCCAGGTTTGCGAGTTCCTCAATGAGGCTGATCATTTTGAGGACGTGCTCTCCTACAGGCGATCCTGGAGCTAACCTCATCTGGATGAGTTTCCTTGAGGTCTCGTACCTTACGATACGGGAGTGTTCTCCATATAAATCCTTTACAAGGAGGAAGATGGATACAACATCCATACTCTCATGTTGTTTCTGGAGTTCATTGTTCATGGACGCCAGCACGATACACTTAGCTCGCTCACAATCCAGATCCCAAGTTTTGCGAACTTCCTTGTCCACAACTGAGGAATCTGGTCCAGGGATAAGGGGAGGAACACCGGTAGTAACATATGCTACTTTGTCATAAGTCAGCGCAATGTTGACGTTCCTTAGCCAATCTTTATAGTTCTGTCCGGTCAGTATATTTTTCTCAAGTAATAGTTTTAATCCTGTCATGGTAGCTGCTAGAGAGAGAGAAAAGAAAACACCCAGCATATGCTTCTTGCAAGTTTAGATTGGTAATTAGTTTATATAAACAGGATGGCTCCCACTGTTTCCTCAAATCCTTCTTCAAAACCTAAAAGAAGAACTAGTCAGGATTTAATCACACGTCACAATACTTGCTTAACCTTTCATCCAGGCTGGTGTTGGTACTTCGAGGGAGGTTTTCCAACGCTTTCGCGAAGTTCCTTAATTAAATAACCTCTTTTCCCTGGAGGCGTGGCCCCTCTAACACCTTTCTGGACACCTACTTGGTTTATAGCATTGATTGTTAAGTTATAATGTTTCCCGAGAGTAATCCTACTCATCAGTGGGATCGGGATCCAACTAGCATTGCATGATGCACTAGATGGAAGCCACTCTAGTCACCACACTCCAGAAGGTATGCTTAATCTGCAAGTTTCCTTTATGTTTGAAACTCCCGATGTGATTTTTACCCCAAGCTCTTATAGACCTTGACGTAGGCCAACAAGTCATAAGACGCAAGTCAAGTTCTACCCGTCGTTGTCCTGATCAATTTAAGTACATCGTACAAGCCCTTGACGTAGGCCAACAAGGTGTACGTCTGTCTTAAACTAATGCATCTATCTATGCAACAAATAGGCACACACACTGCTACCATACACTATGCCTTGACGTAGGCCAACAAGCATAGCATGAATACGATGTGCTGTCTATTTGAAACGACGGAGGGTTACGGCTGGTTTTTGGCAAAAAACCGTTAACGTAGTGAACTTGATTTGATCGAAGTAACCAAGATAGCTTTTATTAAAAGGATTGGTTTAAGCTCCGCATTTAAAATTTGCTTTTTCAAGAAAACCGAGTGGTTTTCAGAAATTGTTCCAACGATTCAGTTTAGGTTTTATTTTTTCTTCGCATTAAAAAAATGCGTCCCATCTTTAACCTATCATTACAGATAACAACGAAAATACAACGTCCTCTTATGCCATCCGCATTCGCCACGGGGTCCCGTCATCACCCGTTAGGTTACTTAACTGACGGCAGAGCGGGGGCTGGGCTAGCGTGGGTGTAAAACATAAGTGATGTCTAAATAGCTATCATATATAGATATTGTACATTCGTCAGACGCAATAATAGGCATTCCAGATCACAGATAAACAATATTGGATTTGCAAGCAATCCGCGTTTCTTTTGAGCCTGTAAGAAAAGACGGATTACAAAGTTGTGGTGAATAGTCATTACCCCACCCTAGACCCCTACAGGTACGGCAAACTACCCGCCAAGTACTCGAAGTGAAGCGGTCTCCCTCAACGACGTGAGTAGGCCACTAAACACTTCGAAATACCCGGTAGTTTGTGCACCCTACCTTGGGTCTATCCTAGGAGCAAAAACAGTAAAAAGAAATAATACAACGGTGGCTACAACCGCAACCTGGATGTGCCCCGCAAAATAATATTACAACTTATTACAATTACATCGAATGAATTAATACAATGACCCATCACAAAACCCGGCTAATCATCACAACAGTCCAATACAGTTTATATACACAAACAATTATAAATAACATCGCAGATATGTGCAACCCCCTGCCAACCGACATACTAGCAGTTAGGGGAGGTTTACGAACACATAATACAAATCACAGATATAATCAAACAAGCAAACATCGTATAATTTCGATCGATTAAACACATTAAATTCTACTCCAAATCTTATCTGTAAATTTGAAACCTGAGCAGAAAATAAAAATACCAGAAAATACAAAATATCACAAAAGATGCACAGAAGAAAACCGGGCTGAATCGGCCCCAACTCGGCCGCGGATCCGCGGCGGATCGGAGGGATCGGCCACGGTTCCGCGACTCAGTGGCCGATTCAGGAGCCCATTTTTCTTGTGTGTTCTTATATTTTCATGCTGGTCATTCTGGAGGTCCCTGAAAAATTTTTGGACCACATTTAAAAATCGACAGAAACTATGCAACATTGGTGTATTTTTCGGTTTGTTTTCCGTTCGAAATTCATACGACTTTGCAAGTGAGTTAATTATTGTTTAGTGAGGCTCTGATACCACTTTAGGTCGATGTGCAACACCCCACGAGTTGCGGGGAGGCGGAAATATGAAAAACGATCTTGTTTTGTAGCATACATCGACTAACCGAAGATCTTTTCTAAACGATAATTAACAATAAGCATAGAGTTCTAAGCTACTATGTGAAGAGATTATATCAAACGATTCTAGTCCTTCGTCTTTGTGATCTCTACGTCCTCCTCGGCCTCCTATCTGTGATAGATGATCCACCCGAGTACCCTAATCCAAGCTACACCTCAAGACTTGAGGTAACTTTGTTTCTCTAGTTGCTAACCAAAGTAACTAAGATGATGTAGAGTTAGGTTATGAAGTGTTTAGTCTTTACTAATCCTTGTACTCAACTCATGAGTGGTAGGATTAGGGTTTGGAGAAGGAGAGAGAGCTTAAGGAGAGAGAAGGTGGAGATGATAATGAGAAGAGAAAAGCTTCACACTTGAATATATCAAACATAATGATTTATCAAATAATATCAATTAAATGATTATTCACCATGCTTCATTTATTCAAGAAGAGTGATTCATTATGTGAGTCATTAGATCATTAATGATGCATTAATGATGCATTTAATGATATGATGAATCATATGAATGAGTCACAAAAGCAATTAATGAAAATGCTACCTTAACCTCCTTAGTCACCCTCTTTCTAGAAGCTTCTCGGATAATTACAAGAACGCCCTTTGCATCAATGAAAACACGGAAAAACTGTATACTGTATAAATCCAATAACCCGATACTAGAATCTGGCTTAAACCAAAGCCGGCTAGTAAAAAACTGTCTGAATGTCGTACGTGCGTTTAAACACGTATGCGTCTGAACCCTTTGTCGTAAACCGTACGACCTCTATATCATTTCTCCTGGAGTTGGGAAAACTCCGTGTGGGACTCTAAAGACTCGACTACTACGCTGGCAGTGGGTTTAACAACAGACCACAAGCGGCACTAGCTATACGTAACGGTCCCCAGGTAGATGTCGATAAGAAGGCCGGTGAGGATACCCATCCGAACACCTACTGAGCCTATGCGTGACAATATTCGTGCAGTCCGGTCTGTTCGTCTAAGAGTATAGCATGTATGGTCTAGGGAGGTGGTGAACGTCAGACCTCTAATAACCGTACAAGTCGTGTCGGTATGGCTCTATTACCATTCGAGAATCTACTGATCAATCTATCAGTAATTCTCAATCAGCCCTGGCCAGGGACTTATGGTAATGACCAACCGATCACCGTGCGATATCAACTCCCTATACCGAGAGAGACGAATCCCTAACAGCCACTCACTGCCTCCATGTGGCTCGGGACTGTGCACAACTAAAACCTGTTTGCACGACTCCTTTGAACCGTGGTAGGGTAGTAATCAAAGCATAGTGGGAACTCACACGAGACAAATGACGACTTTAAGTCAACGGACTATCTGCACACATGTCACCTGAGAACTTCTATCTGACGTTAGGTATAAATACCATCCAGTCAGTTCTCGGCTAGTCCTGTCCGGTGTACTCACACCCAGTGAGCATCTGTATACAATCTTAGGTGCACTCCACCAATGGCTGCGGGACCAATCCATCGCCCCTCCTCGGGGTCTAGATATGTATACACCAGTCTACTCCGGAGTATGGATGCCCTGTCTCGATACTCCTACGACCAGGGACATCTAAGGATGTGCCTATTGACTATCCAGCTCCCACTAGTATAACTGCCATCATAACGCCGGAAGTCAGGCAAACACCCTATGGGCTTCATCAAAACGTATATATATAAATACCAAGTAAAACATATCATACGTTAAGATAAAGAAAAACCAAATAGCGTACTATCATATTAAGCAAGACTGTTATGTACATATATATCCCCAGTATCCTATACAATGAAGGCCTCTAGGGCATTTATATCCAACAAGAAGTTCCAGCTATACAAACTATAACTGACGATTTGGTAGAACCAAAGGATTCAATAGTCCTCGACGAACCTCAGCCACTCCGCAGATCTAGTAGGGTTCCCTATCCACCTGAGAGATACTACGGTTTTCTCATAGACGGTGGGAGCGAGGATTGCATCATGGAAGATGATGACCCAACTAGGTTTGAGAAGGCCATCATAAGTGCAGACTCTGTGAAATGGCTAGATGTAATGCGATCTGAGATGGAATCCATGTGCAGCAACAAAGTATGGACTTTGGAAGTTTCTCATGAAAGGGTAAAACCCATCGGGAGCAAGTGGATCTTTAAGAAGAAAATTGGTGTAGATGAAAAGGTTGAGACCTTCAAAGCTAAACTTGTAGCAAAAGGTTTTCGTCAACAACCAGGTGTCGATTATGATGAAACCTTTTCTCCAGTAGCTAAGCTTAAGTCCATCAGGATCCTACTTGCCATTGCTGCATACCATGACTACGAAATCTGGCAGATGGACGTCAAGACCGTTTTTCTAAATGGTGATTTAGAAGAGAGCGTGTACATGATATAGCCAGAGGGCTTTGTAGATAGTGGGAGCAGCGGAAAGGTGTGCAAGCTGCTTAAATCAATCTACGAATTAAAGCTGACATCGCGAAGCTAGAACATCTGTTTTGATGTAGCTGTCAAAGAGTTTGACTTCATAAAAAACGTAGATGAACCTTTTATATACAAAAAGGTAGTAGAGAGTAAGGTTGTCTTCCTCGTAGTGTACGTGGATGACATACTCTTGATAAGAATTGATGTCCCTATGCTACATTCATTCAAGCTCTTCTTATCATAAAAGTTCTCCATGAAAGATCTGGGTGATACCTCCTACATCTTGGAGATTAAGATCTATAGAGATAGATCTAAAAGGATGTTGGGATTGTCCCAATCTAGGTACATAGACACCATACTGAAGATGTTTAGTATGGAAGATTCTAAGCGTGGTAATTTACCTGCTTGTTCAGGAATTACTCTCTCCAAAGAGATGTCTCCCAAGACTGATTTGGAGAGGGCTCGCATGATAGTGATACACTATGCTTCTGCAGTTGGTTCTATCATGTATGCGATATTATGTACCAGACCGGATGTAGCTTACGCACTAGGTGTAGTGAGTTGGTACAAATCAGATCCTGGAGAAAGCCACTGGACAGCTATGAAGAACATTCTTAAGTACTTGAGAAGGACTAAAGAAATTTTCTTGGTGTATGGTAACGGAGAACTCCAAGTGGAGTCCTTTACCGATTTGAGCTTCCAGAGTGATAAGGACGATAGTAATTCGGTCTCGGTTTTGTCTTCACCCTCAATGGAGGGGCGATATGTTGGAAGAGTTCTAAGCAAGATACCGTAGCAGACTCGACGATGAAGGCTGAATACATCGCTGCCAACGATGCTGCCAAAGATGTTGTCAGGATGAAGAAGTTCATTGTTGAACATGGTATGGTACCATCCATTGAGCATCCAATACCTTTGTATTATGATAACAATGGAGCGGTGGTTTTGGCCAAGGAACCCTGGTCCTATCAAAGATCCAGACATATTCTTAGGTGGTATCACCTAATCCGGGAGATAGTAGATCGCCGGGTGATCGAGGTCAGGAGAGTAGATACGAAGGACAACACGACGGATCCACTCACGAAGGCCCTCCCCCATACGCAGTTTGAGAGACTTTTTAGGATGTTGGGTATGAGATACTACAACAACTGGCCTTAGTGCAAGTGGGAGATTGTTAGGAATATGTATGCCCTAGAGGCCATTATTGTATGATATAGTGGATGCTTGGACACACACACACACACACACACACACACACACACACATATATATATATATATATATAGGACTTTCTTGCTCGACATGATAGTATGCTATCTGGTTACTCTTTATCTTAACATGTACATTTGTATTATTTTACCGTCTCTCTGATACATGTTGATAAAGCCCTTAGGATGTTTGCTTGACTACCCGGACTATGATGTGGATCATACTACTGGGACTTATGTAGTCCACAAGCACATCCTTTAACTGTTCCTAGTTGAGGGAGTATCGAGACATGGCATCGATATTCCAGAGTAGACTAGTGTGTATGTTTCTTGACCCTGTAGGGGGCGATGGTTGATCCCATAACCATTGGTGTTTGACAACAAAGATTGTACACAGGTGCTCATTAGAGAATGGGTACACCGAACAGGACTCGCCGAGAACTCCTAAATGGTACTATACCTATCGTCAGATATCAGTTCTTTGGTGACACTGGTACATGTTAGTCTGTAGACCTGAGATCATCATAGTGTCTTATGTGGTTTCCGCTGTGCTTTGATTTCCTCCCTACCACGGCTCAAAGGAGTCATGCAAACAGGTGGATTTTGGGTACAGTCCCGAGTCACATGGAGGTAGTGAGCGATAGGAGGGGTTTCGTCTTTCCTGGTATTGGGAGTTGATGTTGCGCTATGCTCAATTGGCTATAACAGTAAGTCCCTGGCCAGGTATAATGAGATTTACTGGTTTATCAGTAGTTTCTCAAACCGTTATGAGCCAAACATCGGCATGACTTATCAAGTCATCGGGGTCTGACGATTCCACCCCTAAACTCGATATACGACATATCAGACGAAGAAACCAGACTGTACGGTAAGTGTTACTTATAGGCTTCACGGGAGTTTGGACAAGCTTGCTTGTTGATCTTCTATTCACTCAATACCTGGTTAGCCGTTACGTCCAGCTAGTACCGCTGACGGTTTGTAGGTAACTGATGTGATCATTACCTACTTCTGGCGTATTGACGAGTCTTTAGAGTTCCACACAGAGGTTTCATAATTCAAGCGAAACGAAGTGGAGCACATATGCTGATATGTGCGGGAGCCTGATTAAATACGAGCATGTGATACCGTATTCTAATCTGGCGACATTTGTTATCGGTCATGTTATATGTGATATAACTGGATTATTGAATCAAGTGTTGATTTGATAATATGATATACAGATAAATCATATTAGTCGGTAATGTATGATATAACCGGATTATTAAATCAAGTGTTGATTTAATAATTTGATATGTATTTATATTTGATATAATTATATATTAACTAATATTATTGCTCACTAATTATTTTCTTCTCTTAATATATATACTAATATATATGTGATATATATATATATAATGAAGCATGGATTATCTATTTTATGAAAATAGATAATTGAGGTGGAAAATGGGAGATATTTTGGGCATGGGTAAAGCATGGCTTTGTTCTTTATTTTATTCATTTTTCATTCACTATTGAAGCATGGTTGGATTTTATATTGATATATTATCCATGCTTTAATAAGTGAGCAAGGGTCAGAGCCATTCTTGACTTGATCATAGCTCTCTCCATTTTCTTCTTCATCTTCCTCCAAGTACACTCACATGAGTTGTGAACCCTAGGGCTTGTGAGTATTCTAAGTGAGCTAATACATCTACTTCATCATCCTAGTCTAGATTAGTACTTTATATTAGGTTGTTTCATTCACTAATAGTAAATTAGTGAAGAGGTAGATTGACCTAGAGAAGTATCGGGTGGATCATCTTCGGCTTGGAAGATCAAGAAGCAAGCTCGATCATTCTTCAAGTAGAGCCAAGAGGAGTCGTAAGGACTACTACTCGAAGCTTGAGAAGATAAGGACTTAGTTTACAAAGGTTGTAGTTCCATCACTTAGTTATAGTTCTTGTTATATCATTGCTTAAACCCTAATACTCTAGTTAGATCCTAGGTTAGTGTAGCTTAGCACCTAAGAAATTTTAAAATTGCATGCTTGATGGCAGTTAAAACCCAGTGGTGGTGCTAAGACACACTTTCAAGATATACGTCCCACATTTTCAAATTTTCTTAGAAGGGTTTTCTTTTTTAAAGTTTCATTTCGCTTATAGACACGTCGGAAAATAATGAGACTATACCTCCTCTTTGAAAACCTCTTCAGTAAATATCGATGCATGCAAAAACACTCAGGTACTGTTCTCATACCAGTCCTGCTCGGCTACTATATAATATAGTATATATCATAAAAACATGATGCTCGAAAGAAGAATCAACCTCAATTGGTGTACGAGAAAATCAACCCACGTGTGTCTGGTGCGCACGAAAACCGAAAAGAAAACCATATGCAATGAATGTGCACGAAAACGAGAACTGAGTGCAATGGGTGTGCATGGAAGCATTTGTCAAGTGCAACGGGCGTGCACGACAACGATATCAAGTGCATCTAGAGAGCACGAAAATCGCAACTAATGGTAACTAATATGCACAAAAAATATCGATCAAGTGCATCCGGTGTGCACAAAATCCATATCAATGCATCGAAAGCGCATGTAAACAAAATCGAGTGCACAAGTCAAAATCAGGTGAATATAACATGCACGAAATCAAAATCAAATATATCGAAGTGCATGAAATCATAAATATGTGCAACTGCATGCACAAAACAATATAGAGTGCAATGGATATGCATAAAAATACAAATTAAGTGTAACTGACGTATAAAAACATAAATCGAGTGCAATCGTTGTGCACAAAGGAACCATCTAACAGGTGTAGCTACGGTGCACAAAAATATCAATCGCGAAACCAAATCATCAAAACTCAAAGTCCCAAACGATAAAAGTGTGATACTTGAATCACTAACCACAAATCAAGATAAATGACATTGAAGTACATCTCCTTCAATGTCGAAAGGTGCCTGTGCACCCGGAGCTGGCAGAGCAAGAATTTCTACTTGCCTTCTGCTCACGGTCTAGCATCCTCTGTCTCTGGGTCCATGTTTTCTCTATGGATCACCCATTCAACAACCTCCTGGCTCGACAGCCTGGTTAGGAATAGCGACGGAAATAATCCCGCTCTGATGCCTCTCTGAACATCTCCTGACCAATTAACATGACCACTCACAATGTAGCACATCAACGGCGGTGGCCTCTAGCCCTCAGAGTACATGCCATACAATTGATCCTGGATCTAAATCTCTATTGCTATAGTATCCTGGAAAGAATCTGCCATGGTCTCTTCCAATATCGTCTCTGCCGAACTTCCCGGAAGTTAGCACTCTTTAGTTAATCCGTTTATGTTCCGGGACAGCTGCAATCTCATCTCGACTTTCCTTTGGAAAGGTGGTTGTATCCAGCGTCACTGCGTACCTATCAATTCTCTAGCTTCAACGGAGAGGAACAACAATTCGTTAAGATCTCGCACGGACCTCTGAATCCACTTTTCTTCAATATCGGCCAATTCGGAATCGTATCTTGATAGCTGTGTAAACAACAATTCATCCTCCATCACGGTCATATCTGGAGTCTCTCGCAAGACTCGAAGCTGTGAACTCGGGCATCTTCACCACTATGTTGAAGACATCTGGCCGATTACGTCCTCGGAAACTCGTCCAAGTTATCGGAGGAATACATATTGTTCATCCTCTGTTGATCAACTCACAACATGTCTGAGCAAGACCCCTCTAACCAAAGCTAGCCAACTTAACTGATCTTCCATCGGGGCATCCAAACGAATGAATTATCCTAGTCATTTTATCCAAGAATGACTAGGGATTTTCTGTCACATCCCTTCATGTAAACTCATGTGGCTTCAGCTTCGTAAACTCTGGAGGCGATATCTCGTTTATCTCAGCAACAACTGGTTCATTTGTCTGCACGGTAGACAACACCACGATCTCTGGAGTACACTGTATGTCAACGGTCCTCTCAATCTGGCTGGTTTCAAGCAATGGCCAAATCATCTGGTGCAGATCCCGAACGCTCATCTCAAACAAGAAATCCTAACATAAAAGGATAAACAATCTATTCCTAGGTCACCGGAATAACATCCCGGTCGGTCCTCGTCCCTGACGAGCTCGCTCTCACCACATCTCTAACCGCAACACTCTCAGTTTGTATAGTCATAGTGACAGGAACCATAAACAAAAATCGATGAGGATAGATCATAAGAACGAATAGAATAACGAATTTCAAGATATGCACAACCTAAGGTTACTTAAGAGGAATAGCGTACCGTAAGTATGCCGCGGAACATACACACGGTACGTCACTCTACTTGAGTAACCTACTCCATCAACCAATGTCAACCTACGTAACAAAATTTCGGGTCTAATACCCCTCAGTCAAGTCTAAATTCCGTAAGAGCAAGCCTAGATTCCGTAATATATACGTCCTAGACTGCGCATAGTTAAACCTATATTTGAACCAATGTTAAACCTAATGCTCTGATACCAACTTTTTCATGATCCGGAAATGATACATAAACGGCACTTGGATCACGTGAAGTCTAAAGGACCATACCGTAACCCAAGTAAGACGAAAACCCAGAAATCTAAACCTTTTTAGAAAAATAGCGGAGGTGGAGTTTTGAAAAGGGGTATAAATGAAATCAAGTTCTCTATTTAATGTATATATAAAGTTTGTTTTAATTGCAAGTGAATTATATACAATAATTTGAAAAAAAAATCGTCATTTTAAATTTTGGCAGCACCTCCTTTGTAAATTTTAATCCAAAACCAGCACATAACAAGAATAATATAGGAATCCCCAAGCGAGAGCTAGCTCTTCGCCAATTGGCGGAATCACAACCATGCAATATAAAATATACGATGCCCAAGGCGAAGATCAATCACAGAAAGAAAATAAAGAAAACCAAAACATAATCAAATCCAATATAAGAATATACATGTCTCGACTCTAAAACCAAATAGTCTACAACGGGTATCTAAATCTACCAAATATACATAGTCTGGTTGATGGAGCTTTTAACTAAATACAAAAAAATATAAAAGTATATAAGGGTGGTTACGCTTTAAACTGTAATCCACCTACCCAAGCAACTACAGATTCGAGTGGTCGATCCTGCAAGAAAATTGTGGTACAACAGGGTAAGTTGCCAAATAGTGAGTAGAAGACATCAACAGGTAGAAATCGAATGTATGACGATCTCCTAGGTCATACAGTAATATATTAATATAATGTCGTGTAGTAACAAAGGTGATCTTGTATACATAAGTATAATAATAATAATATCGTGCATGTGCCAATATATGATACCAAGTCATCTGTGTCATATATATGTATATACGTGTATCATCCGTGTGTCCATCAACGACACATCAAATCATCATAAAACCTGAGTGTCCAGCCTTGACACTCGAAATCATCATAAAACACGTGTCCAGCATCGACACGTAAATCCTCATATCTCAGGCGCCGTCTTATAGAATCGGCCTTCATATCCATCTGTCTCATATCACTCCGGTCGGTATCCTCCGGATATCACCCGAATCCAGTACTGTCACCGGTAGGAAGTGTTCCCCTGCCAGGCTCAACGCATTTCTATACGATCTTCTTGCCCCGGAGTACCGTACTGGATCCACCATGTACCCACTGACGGTGACTCCTCACTCCTCGAATCGGGTAATCATCATAGCTCAGTACCGAGAAATCTTATGGTGGACATCGAAATATCATATCAAAAGAAACCGCGTTTTTAAAACAATCATAAGTTTTTAATAATATTTGTTGTTTCTCAAATCCAGAAATCTCATGAAAACATTATCTCATAAATGCATGGCAGTAATGATATAACAGGCACAGAACAATACTGTAATGCATAGAAAGTGTGTTCATATGAGCATGTCGTGTAGTAAGGTAAGAAAAATGCAATATCTACAATAATATATGGTACAGAATAGTAACTAAAATGCTAACAAGGTATAAGGTGATATGGTGATGTAGAGATTTCTAATGTGTAAATGGCATGACAATTACCGATGATGTGTGTATGAGCCGGCAATTAGGTATACGTCCAACATATGCATCATCGGTAATGGTGTGTGTGTGCTAGTAAACGAAGTCACGTATAGATAGGGGTATGAAACGTAGTATATGTATATCGTAAATGAAAATAATGCGAGCATATGCAGAAATAAGAAATCGTAACGTGAACAGTACAAAAGACACAACTACGTAGGAGCCATACAGTTATAGTTTATAATAGTACAAATCGTTGTTTCTGGAAAAATAGAGGCTACGATGTTTTTGAAAAAGATACCATTTAAAAAGTCATAGCATCCCCTGGAGTTATTATTTGAAAGTGCGTAACGATTCGTTTGTTTTGTAAATAAGTATGGCTCTAAATATATCGTAGTATCTACTAAAAGATTTTAATCAATATTTCTTGAGTCGATATATATAAGTCGGTGATCCATCCTCATCATATCACGTACGTTATAATCCATCGTACGATATCATCAATCAAATAGTACAAATCTAGAGTCACGTACATCATCTCATCTCATCTCATCAAACCATCTCATGTCATATCGTGTCGTGTCATACCATATCATATCATATATATCGCCTCGTATCATATCGACTCAAATCATCAAATTGGATCATATCCTCATCTTATCGTGTCATATTGTAAAATACATGTATTTATATACTTCAATAGTAGATATTGTTCATAGGTTAAAAAATAGCACAAGGGGTATGTCATTCTACTAGTATACAACTATCGCATATAATATTATAGAAACCCTATTAGCTTGGTATTCGTATCATAATTATATATATACATATATACCCTAATACTACGGTTGCGGGGGTGCTATACGCTATTCGCCCGACTTCCACCGTAGATATACATCAACTCACCTACAACACCCTGCTCTATTCGATCCTGACGAATGCCTTGTCCTCCTTCGTCGTCTCGAATGTCCATATGCTTGTACCTGCAATTCAAAGCATATCGTATCGCATCAAAATCAGATTCGAAAACCGATACGACAAGCGAAGCGTACATAGGCTATAACCTATGGTCAACGAACGCTGAAACAACTAAACAACCCATGACGTTGACATACAAATGTCAAACGACCGAGTCAAAACACAAATACCAAAAAAACCAAGTTTCAAAATATAGGAAAATATTGACAGAAACTTAGTAAAATACTCCCATATTTTTCTTAAAGTGACATTAGCATTCTTTGCATATACGATAGATCTAGTTATCTAGTGATTGAGCTAAAGACTAAAAACCAAACCATAATTCCAACATTGGACCGCAAATTGCGGCTAAACTGAATATTTTGGCGGCCAAGGCATGGTGGATTGGGATCGGGTTTCTAGGGTGGATTTCTATGGGTCTGCACATCTCACAATATCTGCTATTAAGTTTTTAGAGTCCCCGAGTCTTCCCAGATTCTAATTGATCACCGCAAGTTCAACAAAACCGTTATCGGAAAACATTGCCAACACCAACTCAAAATGCTCCCAGATTTTAGCAAAGATAGTCTGGGATAAAACAAACAATACAGTGGCTAAGTTAAAAGGCGTGTGAACTACAGGCCAAACCCCAACATCCAAATCCAGAATTCAACCACCAGAAACTGCTACAGTAACCGCCACCGACGGTTGGATTTTGGAATCTGGGTCTCGTTCTTCTGTGAGGGTCTCCTAGTGGTCTAATTAGGTCAATATAATAGTTTTTTTATCTTGCAAAGACCCCAAGTTGCTCCAAATTCCATTTGAATTCCAGAATCCCCACAAAACCGATATTGGAAAATTCTAAACTCATTTTTGAAACTTCTAAGCTCATTTGAACCAAGGATACAACAACTACTAGGCTAGTAAACACTTTCTAAACCCCTTACTAAATCACTACTACAAGTTTCACTTAGTAATTCTAATCCTAGAATTTTCTAAGTTCACTAAACATAAACTTTTTAACTCTAAACTAATATAGAAGGTTAGGAAATGTCACGCCCCGCTTCCCAGTGTACGGGGAAGGAGACGTGATGAGGCACGCGACGAATTTACTCAGAAGTAAACACGCTGAGCGTAAATAAGCAATATAAGTGAATAACACAAGAATAACAAGAGATTTAATAAAACAACAACTTTTTATTGATAATCATTCTTTACATACAATTGAAAAGTAAAGTACAATGATGGAAAGCGATGCCTAAACAGTGGCATATGGATTGAAAAGAAATAAGTATAAGTAAAAGCCTAGAAGTGATGCTCGGTGATCTACTCCAACTCGTCCTGGCTAGGCTCGGTCTCCTGAGGGTCGGGTCCTCCTGACGAACATTCCAAAGAAAGAAGAAACAGGAATATTGTCAGCGAACTAGCGCTCGGTAAGTCCCAAAAGATAGAATGGAATAGACAAGTAAATAGAATAGAACTGGTAAATTATCTATTTGTTATGTTAACGTAGTTGTTTGTAACTTGGTACAGAACGTATCAGTTTATACAAGAGGAGTCCTGCTTATTCCGTGGACTATGGTAACCCATAGTACAAGGCCCCGTCGACAAAACCACGGGACAACGGCACGGATGTTCATGTAGTGTCTTTTATTGACCATCTCGTTCCACTTCTAATACATTTCATACCAGTCTACCCCGTTAAAACCCCGTAATCTATATTGTATTGATTGTATTAATTTGTAGTTATCAGACTTATCGAGACCATGGTATAAGTTGTTCATATAAACGGATTCAGGAGGTAAATGGTAGTCATGTAAGCAAGTCAAGATATAGCCATGGTTCGGTCAAGTCAAGTCATGTTGATATTGTTCTGGTATTCATGTTCAAGTTCAAGTGTTCATGCTTGGTATATTGGATTCAGGTTGCATTGGAGTTATGTCTGGATTGTATTCAAATTAGATTGAAACTCAGATTGAGTCAGACACTTAAACAGATTTGGATACTGAATTAGATTTTGGTGTTATCGGTAACTTCTGCATATGTACGGCAGGATTTGTGTCTTTTACTAAGACAATTACCATTTAATAACCCCGTTTTAGTTTTCTACCTTAAATAGGCAAGCACCCCCTTTCTCCGGCTCCCTGAGGCTCAAAAGAATTGGTCCTGCTTAAACCTATATTTACTAGGGTCCTTAATTTAAATTTAATATAACTTGAGGGGGTTTTATGAAAAATATTTTAAATATACTTTCAAAATAAACCTTAAGTACTTATTTATGTTATATAGGGTTTTCATGGATGTAAATTTTATAGAATGAGGTATGTTCGTGAATATATATATAACTTGAATAGTTCAAGGTATTTTAATGTAAAGTTTGACTTGTATTGATTCTTGACGGTATTTTCATAAAACATGTCATTCTTTATATTCTATAAAACATGGAATTTTTATTATATATTTAAAATAGATGATTTGATAATATTTAAATAATTATTAAAAATTAATTTTTATTATTAAATAAAATTCTCGTTTTTCATAAAAATTGTATTAAAATTCCATCGAGGTCGTATGCTCCGTAAGGAGGTCTTCTTCTCACCCTACTAGCTTGTGGAAGTGCGATAATCCACACCATCCAATAGCGGGTTCCCCGAATGGGTTGTAGAGGCATAATCGCAAGGAATTTGAATAATACTATTTTCAAGAAAACGGGTTTTTATTGTAAGTGCACGGCGGTGCCCCGGCCGTCAATCCCACGGCCAAACGCGGAAACGGTGATAAACTTTAATTTTTGCGGACTTAGCAAACCGGCACCACCGCGCACTAAACCCCGGATCATGCCATTAAACCAGTCTAAGCTAAGTAAGAAGATAGGTTAGAAATGTACCGACTGATCCGAGTCCTCCGGTCTTCATCTCCACTCCGATCTCCTCGCGGGATCTCCGGTCGTCGCCTCCTCGCCGGAAGGGCACCACGTCGCCTGCATCTTTTACGGGCTCCCGCCTCTATACCGAGGCAACTCGGGCATGAAGCCGGCAACTCGACATGCTCAAGATGTGCTATAGGAAGTGTAGTGCTTTGTCTCTTTAGGGTTTGTTGCCTTTGGATGGAGGAATGAAGATTGAGCTTGGAGGGAAATGAAGCTATCAATCTTTGCTTGAAAAATGATATGAACAAATATATCTCCTCACAAAATGAACCACTCTCCCTCTCTCAAAAATATGGCCGGCCAAATCATCAAGAGAATGGTGGAGGAAAAAAGAAATCATCCATACATAAAACCATGAAGGAGAGTGACTGTAGGAGATGAGAAGAGGTGACCACATCCTAGACCAAGAAACATCAACCATGCTTCTCACTTTAATCAACCCATACCCATTCAAATCATAATTAATGCAAGTTATGGATGAAAGATATCATAATCAACACAATAGCAAGAAACCCCCTCCACAACATGTTATTTGCACAATTGCAAATAACCCCCTCCATCGGAAAAGTCCGGCCGGGAAAGAACAAAGGAAAACCGGCCGGAATGGAAAGCAAACTGGCAACTCCAGAAAACTGGTCCCGTAATAAATTACAGGAAAACCCCCATACTGTGCATACACACCCGCATCTGTATTCCGTCCGGATACAAATGCAAAAAGACAAAATCTACACTGTACTAAACTAGGACCGGCTTAAGCCAAAGCCGGCTAGTAATATCCGTCCGATCCTGATCCGTGCAATACCGCACGTATCTGATCGAACGCTGCCATATAACCATACGGCCACTAGTACAAACTGTCCGATCCTGATCCGTGCAATACCGCACGTATCTGATCGGACCCTGCCATATCTCCATACGGCCTGTACAGCGTTTCGCCCGAAAGCTGAGTAACTGAAAGTGTGGTGGACTCTAAAGACTCGTCAATACTATGGCTGTGGATTTAACCACTAGCACGTCAGAGGTATAAGCCAATACGTGACGGGCCACCAGCTATTGACTAAAAGGGACGTCGATGAGCGAACTCATCCTGACACCCTATTGAGCCTGTCAGTGACAATATCCGTACAGTCCGGTCAGTTCGTCTATGAGCATCGCATGTCGGGCCTAGGGGGTTGGTAAAAGTCAGACCCCCAAAAGCGGTACAAGTCGTGTCGGAGTGTAGCCCAGAACACCCTGAGATACTACTGTAATACCTACCAGTAAATCTCCTGCCTTGGCCAAGGTCTTCGTGTAATGGCTCTCCTAGACACAGCGCGACCTCACCCCCAATACCGGGAGAGACGAACCCCCGAAGATCCGCTCACTGCCTCCATGTGGCTCGGGACTGTACCCAACTAAAACCTGTTTGCACGACTCCTTTGAGCTGTGGTAGGGTAGTAATCAAAGCACAGTGGGAACTCACACGAGACAAATGACGATCCCCAGGTCGATGAACTAACCTGTACACATGTCACCTGGGAACTGCTATCTGACGTCAGGTATAAGACCAACTAGCATGTTCCCGGCGAGTCCTGTCCGGTGTACTCATAACCCAATGAGCACCTGTATACATCTTAGGTGAACCAACTGACACCAGTGGCTTGTGAGACCGGCCACCGCCCCTCGTCGGGGTCTCGACTGTATACACTAGTCTACTCTGGAGTATCGATGCCCTGTCTCGAAACTCCCACGACTAGGGACCTTTTAAGGATGTGCTTATAGACTCCAGCTCTCACTTATATGATCGCCCTCATACTGCTGGCAGTCAAGTAAGAATCCTAAGGGCTCTATCAACGTGCAATAGCGACATGTCAGGTCGCTTAAAGCAGTACACGATGATAAAGGTAAACCAGATAGCGTACTATCATCTCGAGTAAGACTGTTTTCCCCGGGATAGGTCCTCCCTCAATCATTGCAATCACGTGCCTGTGACCCAATAATTGACTCTGAGGGCACTATCTCCAACAATCTCCCACTTGCACTCAAGGCTAATTATTGTGATGTCGCATACTCACAGCCTGTGTGATACCGAACACCCAACTCCCCTACTAGTCAGTCTCACAAAATCCGTTTGCGAAACTATTGCGTTCGAGGAATAGCCTCAGTGAGTGGATCCTCCTGTGGTGTTTCTTTCTATGTCTCTCTATATCTCAAGTTCGCGGAGAAAGCCATCTCCCGAAATGAGCAATACCTGTCTTAGAATGTCTGGATGTCTGATGGGACCTAGCTCATAAATGAACTCCAAATCCAAACTTCTTAGACTGTATCGTCAACTGAAATTAATCAGTATCCTGCGCCATGCCACCCTCAGTATTGCCTCGGACCACCTGTCCAAAATACTGCCCCTCGTCAGAGGGAAAACTATAACTCTGACAACCTCCTTGTCGTCCATGTCACCTTGGAAGCCTGGAATGATAATTGTCTCCCGAAAGAGGCTTTCGTTATCATATCCCTAGAACAGCCACTTATGTTCTAAAACTGCTTTCGACTGTTCCTCCAGGATTGGATCAATATCAACTTATTGCATCTAGTGCAAGAACAACACCTGGTGTGGTACTTGACATCTCATGATTGACTCAATTGCCTAAGCAAGTGATCTGCCAATCATGCACATCCCTCTCTACTTTAGTCTATAAGACACCTTTAGAGAGGGTGACTCCATCACCTGCAGGTATACTACCGTGCCAAGAGTCGTCCATTCTAAATACTCTTAGAATGCTGTCAAAGTACCCTGATTGGGAAACCACCCAAATCTAGATCTAAAACCATAGATCTAGTAACCAGTATGTCTGATATAATGTCCAAGTCCTTTGTGGCGAAACCACTATGTGACGACCAAAGTATAATCGATCGTAGTATAGGAATATCACTTCCTACTACATTCTCAACAGATCCATCTCCTATTCTGATGACGTCAACCCTATGACTGTCACATCAGAAACAGATGATCTATCTCCGCTATATCTGCTTTAGTCTATAAATAGACATAAGCCTGATGTCCACCAATGCTTCCGCTGCTCCCACTGACTACGACAACCCTCTGGCAGAGTCATATAGACGTGCACTTCTAAAGCTAGTTTAGAACGGCGCTATACTCATCCTCCTGCCGGGTCTCGCAGCCTGGAACAACAGCAATGGCAATTGTGGGTAAACAAGAACTTCCCTGTCACCGTCCTTGAGGCTACCGGAGTACCTCTCGGGTGCCTGAAGTTACCCACCTTATCTGCGGAGTGGCCAATGAAATGTCAAATCAGATTGAATCTTTAGGTTCCTTATCAAATCTTCAGTAATCGTTTGCGGTTCTGGAATCACTTCCAGTTCTACCATACTCCCACTACTGTTTTTGAAAAAATCCATTTTTAATAAAACTGTGGCGAGTCTAGAACAATATTTCTATTGATCTGCCAGATGGTAGAAAGTCAACCCTCGTCATAGCCTGGGTCAACCCACAAACAGCCATTACAGTAACGTGCCTTGAGTTATCCAGAGTCTGGTTTTAATCATAAGCCGGACAACTCCCCGTACCTTAACAATGTTAAGATATGAACTGTACTATATCCAATATAGAACCAGAGGCACTGATTTAATTGAACCAGATTCAAATCATGCAACTATCTCCAGTGCGTGTTAACTAAATGGAAGGAGGCCGATCAGCGTTACTCAACTTAGGAATGCTTCCAATTATGAGTAACCTGAAAGAGAAGCAATTTCTCTTTATCATTACTATCAACTGAATACCATACACAAGTATCTACATCTTCGATCACTTTGAAGAATCCCGATACTTGCTATACCTGGTTCTCTACTTTATCCAAATACCTATAAGTTCTCAAAATTCGGACCCTGTGTTTCTACGAAACACTTGTCTAAAAACTAGAGAAGTCATAAGTAAACCGAATATAGTACGAGAACCAACCCCTCTGTCCTAATGGACACTGGACAACATACAATACTCTGTATAAGTCCGCTGAGTCTAACAACTCTTTCACTGTGTGTCGTAGGTTGAAAACTGTACTTATGGTTAAGAAGAATTACACCGCTGTTTAATGCTCCTTACCTAACCATCCACTGATATAGGTAAATGTCATCGACATAATATCAAAAGGTATATCTCACTCTATGAAAATAGACGTACAGATATATCAATTTGAAATTGGTGCATAACCGCGGATATTCAAAACCAAATAATTGCCGTCCGGCAAACAACCCAGGTGACTTCCTCAAATAATGAGGATGATCACCTAATTCCCAATAACTTACTCCCACTCATCATCTGTAAAACCATGCAGATGTGAGAATCATACCTGGTAAATACATACCCTGGAGTAAGTGTCTAATCGGGAAATCAGTTTTCCATTAACAGTACACAGTTGAACTGAAACATTGAAATGTTTCGATGGAGTATCCTGGTAGTCCTAGTAATGCCTCTTCCATTATCCAGATTCACAACTGTAACCTTGTAATTCTTTGCCACCTCTCCAAATCCCTTTATATGTCTTTAGTCATTACCTTCTGTACACCCCTTTAGGCCAATTGGTTTTCTTCCTTCCCTACCGTTCGGCACCAGCCTATGGTTTGGAAGAAGACTATCCAAAAAGCATAAAGGGTGTACTGTTCTAATCCTAGGAGCACTCGCAACGCGAGAGAAGGTGAAGATAAAAGACACCTGAATGTACTTTATTCCTATTTCACCTGAACCAGGATCCATCCCCGAACTGGAACAAGTTCCTTTCGAGTTCGAATATACCCATACGATGGATTATCCAATAAAATGGGATCTTCGTAGTAATACGGAGTGTCCTGGAGAAATACAAAGGTGATTTAGGATTGGCGAAGAAATACTTGGTTTGGTCGTGAATAGCAGTCGCAACTTACTTTGCCCTCTTACTAATCCCTCGCTTTGTCTGAACTTAATACCTTCTGTACACCGCTTAGGCTAACTGGTTTTCTTCATTCCCTACCAGTTGGCACCAGCCTAAGGTTTGGAAGAAGACTATCCAATTTGCGTAATAGGTGTACTATCTCCTAAACCAAGGAGTACTCGCAACCTGAGAGAAGGTAAAAGGAAAAGACAACTGAATAATCCTATCCGTTTTCTCCAGAACCTGAAACCATCCTCGAAAAAATCCCTTCGAGTTCGTATCTAACCATACGATGGTTTTGTCCAATGGAAGTGGACGTTCGTAGTAACACGGGGTGTCCTGGAGAAAAGGGTAAAAGTAGGAGTGGCAATGAGGTTCGCAACTCTGACAATCCAAGAGCCAGTGTTTAAGAAGGTTCGGTCAACTTTGGCCACTGAGTCATAGTCATAGGGTCAGGTCAATGGTCGCTGCCAAAGAGAGAGAGAAAAGAAACACTCAGCGTGCACTCTAACCTAGATCAGAATGGTTACCAAATTATCTAATCTGGAAACCTCCCACTGTATCTCAAATTCTCCTCCAAACCAGAAAGAAGAATTAGTCGGGGTCACCCGAGGAGTAAACCAACTCATCAGTGGGAATCGGGATCCAACTCTCATCGCATGATAACGTGACGGAATCCGCTCACGGTATCACACTCCAGAAGGTATGCGCATATCTGGCAAGTTTCAGTTCTTTTGAAACTCCCGATGTGATTTTTGCCCCATGCTCTTATGACCTTGACTTTGGCCAACAAATCATAAGTCACATGTCAAGTTCTGCCCGTCATTCTCCAGGTTAATTTGAGCCCACCCGTACAAGCCCTTGACTTTGGCCAACAAGGCTATACGACTGCCCCAAACCAACGCATCTATCTATGCTGCATATGAATAACCAACAGCTACCAAACACTGTGCCTTGACTTTGGCCAACAAACACAGCTTGAATACTATTGACTACCCATATGAAACGACGGAGGGCTACGAATGGTTTCTGGCGAAAACCTTTAATGTAGTAAACTTGATATCGTTGAAGGAACGGATAGCTTTTTAGAAAATATAGTGACGAAAACCTTTACTAAAGAGGTCACTCCCGGTGAAGGGATCTCGGCTCTTTCCCCGTAGAATGGGGTGCAGGATATTCCAACTGAATACCACGGTGCAAAGCAAAAGAAATCGGCTATAGTGAAGTTAATGCCCTGACGCAAACTTCTGTCCAAGGGGTCACTCCCGGTGAAGGGATCTCGGCCCTTGCCTCGTCGACTGAGGAGCAGGATATTCCAAATGAATACCACGATGCAAAACAAAAGTGAACGTCTTTGCAATAACAGCTTTTGAAAAGTGTTCCAACAACATCAGAATAGGTTTGTTTAACTTGCATTGATCCGAATCAACGCAGTCCCATCAATTAATCACACCACAAAGAATGAAAATATACTGACGTACGTATATGCCATCCGCATTCGCCACTGGGTCCCGTCATCACCCGTTAGGTTAGCTTACTAACGGCAGAGCGGGGACTGGACTAGCGCGGGTGAAAAACATATACAACATCTACTAATATATATACCAATATATTATATTTCGCTCAAGGCGTGAAAAGAAATGCAACATCACAGAAATGTACAGCATCACAGAACAATACAGATATCTGGGATCCCCGGGTTTCACAGAGCCACTACTGAAACCCGACGTTCCCCTGGTCGTGTGGATAGCCTGTGCAATGAAATCCTAGACCCCTACGGGCGCGGCTAGTTACCCGCCAAAACCTGAAGCGAGGCAGCCCCCTTCAGCTCCGTGAATGGACCACCCAGCACTCCACGGAATCCGGCAACTTGGGCACCCCTCCTGGGTCAACCTGTACCCCCTACGAGTGTGGCGAATAGCCCGCCAATCCTAGAGTGAAGCCCCCTCCGTCCCAATGCCATGAGATGCGGGCTTGTTGCCTTCCAGAACCCGGCTATCCGTGCACTCCACCGCGGGGTAATCCTAGTACAGAAAGTAAAATATACATACACCGGGTACATCGACCGCAACCAGGTCGTGCCCCAAAAGAATAATACAAACAGGCAGTGACGGCAGTCCACATGTCGGACGCTCGCCCCGCAATATAAAATGTACATAATACAACAGCACTGTACTAGCATTGCATCCAGGCTATCCCCCACGACCGATCCGCAACATCACAGCATAAACATAGAACATCAACGTGAAAATCACGTTCGCAAATTCGTCTAACCGGCCTATAGCAGTCAGACCGGATTTACCGATCGAGTGACATTCACGGTCGCAGATATAATGTAAATACTGTGAAAAATGTGTTTAAAATTTTCCGATTGATCAAAAATTAACAAGTGGGCCCCCAATCAAAACTGTAGCACTCACAGAAAACCTGGGCCCAATTTTAATATTCCAAAACCCATATTTTAAGCCCAGAAGGCCTCTGAAAAAATTTGGTGAAGTGATCTCCACAGTGTGCGGCGGAAGGGCGGCGGGAAGGGGGTTTTCGCGGCGCTTCCGCGCTCCCACTGTGGAGTTACCTCGTCGAATTTTTACAGAGTTCTTATATTTTCCAGTACATCAATATTTTACAACCTGAAAAATTTTTAGACTTCAAAAAATTTCAACAGAAACTGATGTGAAGGAAAAATACGGTTTTTGGAATTTTGGTCGATCGGAACTGAAAAACACATTAAACCAAGCTAGACGAAGTTAATGGCGAGGCTCTGATACCACTGTAAGTGCACGGCGGTGCCCCGGCCGTCAATCCCACGGCCAAACGCGGAAACGGTGATAAACTTTAATTTTTGCGGACTTAGCAAATCGGCACCACCGCGCACTAAACCCCGGATCATGCCATTAAACCAGTCTAAGCTAAGTAAGAAGATAGGTTAGAAATGTACCGACTGATCCGAGTCCTCCGGTCTTCATCTCCACTCCGATCTCCTTGCGGGATCTCCGGTCATCGCCTCCTCGCCGGAAGGGCACCACGTCGCCTGCATCTTTTACGGGCTCCCGCCTCTATACCGAGGCAACTCGGGCATGAAGCCGGCAACTCGACATGCTCAAGATGTGCTATAGGAAGTGTAGTGCTTTGTCTCTTTAGGGTTTGTTGCCTTTGGATGGAGGAATGAAGATTGAGCTTGGAGGGAAATGAAGCTATCAATCTTTGCATGAAAAATGATATGAACAAATATATCTCCTCACAAAATGAACCACTCTCCCTCTCTCAAAAATATGGCCGGCCAAATCATCAAGAGAATGGTGGAGGAAAAAAGAAATCATCCATACATAAAACCATGAAGGAGAGTGACTGTAGGAGATGAGAAGAGGTGACCACATCCTAGACCAAGAAACATCAACCATGCTTCTCACTTTAATCAACCCATACCCATTCAAATCATAATTAATGCAAGTTATGGATGAAAGATATCATAATCAACACAATAGCAAGAAACCCCCTCCACAACATGTTATTTGCACAATTGCAAATAACCCCCTCCATCGGAAAAGTCCGGCCGGGAAAGAACAAAGGAAAACCGGCCGGAATGGAAAGCAAACTGGCAACTCCAGAAAACTGGTCCCGTAATAAATTACAGGAAAACCCCCATACTGTGCATACACACCCGCATCTGTATTCCGTCCGGATACAAATGCAAAAAGACAAAATCTACACTGTACTAAACTAGGACCGGCTTAAGCCAAAGCCGGCTAGTAATATCCGTCCGATCCTGATCCGTGCAATACCGCACATATCTGATCGAACGCTGCCATATAACCATACGGCCACTAGTACAAACTCTCCGATCCTGATCCGTGCAATACCGCACGTATCTGATTGGACCCTGCCATATCTCCATACGGCCTGTACAGCGTTTCGCCCGAAAGCTGAGTAACTGAAAGTGTGGTGGACTCTAAAGACTCGTCAATACTATGGCTGTGGATTTAACCACTAGCACGTCAGAGGTATAAGCCAATACGTGACGGGCCACCAGCTATTGACTAAAAGGGACGTCGATGAGCGAACTCATCCTGACACCCTACTGAGCCTGTCAGTGACAATATCCGTACAGTCCGGTCCGTTCGTCTATGAGCATCGCATGTCGGGCCTAGGGGGTTGGTAAAAGTCAGACCCCCAAAAGCGGTACAAGTCGTGTCGGAGTGTAGCCCAGAACACCCTGAGATACTACTGTAATACCTACCAGTAAATCTCCTGCCTTGGCTAAGGTCTTCGTGTAATGGCTCTCCTAGACACAGCGCGACCTCACCCCCAATACCGGGAGAGACGAACCCCCGAAGATCCGCTCACTGCCTCCATGTGGCTCGGGACTGTACCCAACTAAAACCTGTTTGCACGACTCCTTTGAGCCGTGGTAGGGTAGTAATCAAAGCACAGTGGGAACTCACACGAGACAAATGACGATCCCCAGGTCGATGAACTAACCTGTACACATGTCACCTGGGAACTGCTATCTGACGTCAGGTATAAGACCAACTAGCATGTTCCCGGCGAGTCCTGTCCGGTGTACTCATAACCCAATGAGCACCTGTATACATCTTAGGTGAACCAACTGACACCAGTGGCTTGTGAGACCGGCCACCGCCCCTCGTCGGGGTCTCGACTGTATACACTAGTCTACTCTGGAGTATCGATGCCCTGTCTCGAAACTCCCACGACTAGGGACCTTTTAAGGATGTGCTTATAGACTCCAGCTCTCACTTAGATGATCGCCCTCATACTGCTGGCAGTCAAGTAAGAATCCTAGGGGCTCTATCAACGTGCAATAGCGACATGTCAGGTCGCTTAAAGCAGTACTCGATGATAAAGGTAAACCAGATAGCGTACTATCATCTCGAGTAAGACTGTTTTCCCCGGGATAGGTCCTCCCTCAATCATTGCAATCACGTGCCTGTGACCCAATAATTGACTCTGAGGGCACTATCTCCAACATTTATAGTTCGAGGTATTTTATTGAAAGGTTGTATTTTTCCACAAGATATTGGTTTCAAGATAATCGTGCTATGTCAAGATGTGTGTATGTGAGAGTTAGGTCATTACCTCGTGAGGTTTTCTAAAGGTATGCTAACAAAAAGTATTAAAGGATGTCGTATGTAAACATCATGGTATTTAACTGTAAAAGCTTAAATAAAGTTGTTTTACCGGGAGTTTTAAAGTTAAACTTGTTTCAAAACATTAGTTAATGATTAACAAGCAAAGTATAGTGATATGGATGAGTGTTTATTAAGAAAAAATTAAAGTTTTCAAAGTTTTAGAAATAAAAGCCGGTATAACTCCACTTGCCGACATGTTTTGAAAAGAGATCATTTTACGGTAGGAAGAGAGGAAAAGAGATGGGACTTACTTACTAGAAGATTAGAGGAGAGGTATAGGAAGAAATTGGTAGCTACGTGCCGGAAATGCCTCGAATCCGCGCCGGAAATGGAACCAGGGCTAACTCCACTTGTACTCATTTTTTACTTAGAAAATTTTTAGAATTTTTTAGAAGAGATTTCAGAATGAAGAGGGCTAGGGTATGGGGTTGTATATATAGGGTAAATTAGGGTTTTGGAAATGAAGAGAGAATTAAAAATGCATTAAAAATAGGATTAAAGGGTGAATTTAAACACTCTGGATAAATGCAGGAAAAACAAACAGTACTGGGGTAGTTGGGGTAGGCCAAGGGTTAGGTGTGCAGAAAACGGGGACTATCCCCTACGGGGGGCCTGGCGGTGTCGGCCAAGTTGAAGAGTTGGGGACTTGGATTGATGCCACATGTCCTTGGTTGCTCATACAACATTGTGCACATGTTTGTTTTATCTGACTTTTCATTTTTAGATGTATTGCGCATGTAAACTTTTGGGCTTCCGAAAAGTTTAAAACAAAAATCAATAAATATAATTTGTGGCTGAGGGGATTCGAATACAGGGGCTACGTCATAGCATTGCAAGGCTTTACTAATGAGCTACAAGTTGTTTCTTGCTGTTCTTAAGCAAGAATAACTTTTAAATTCTAGTCAGACGTGTAAACACCTTTCTGTACTTTAAGAAGAAAAAAATTTGTACAGAAAATTCAGGGTCGTTACATTCTATACTCCTTATAAAAATTTCGTCCTCGAAATTTATAGAAGGAAGTTGTAACAGATTCAAGAAAATTTTGATGATAGCGGTGGACAAAGAACTACTGAAAGTGCATGAAAAATATGTTTGAAGGAACGAAAGGATGCAATGGTTTTGAAAATGTTGAACAGATGGGATGGGATATAAATTAACAAAGAAGATATGGTTCAATAATATACGGTAAAACATAACTAAATTAAAAGGAAAGAGAATTAAAGGCAGAATTCTAATTCACTCAAGTTGAGTATCGCATTGTAATTATGCTGCAGTTCATAGTTACAATCACATAACTCCATTTAAATCACCCAAATCCTACCATCAGAGTCAAGGTGATAAGGTTTAAGAAACAATCAAGAAAAATCAAAGGAAAATGAAGAGTCTGTAGTTTCGTGTTACGTCGAGACAAGATTATTATGGAAAACAAGAAAATATTCAAAAGGATGCAATCATGTTGCAAGCGTTACCGTCTACCCTCCTTAAAAGAATTTCATCCGCGAAATTCTCTCAAGTTGCGACATGAAGCATGGTGACACTCCAGTGTTGAACAGTGCAAGTGCAAGAATAGTGGTTTAAGTCATGTGGGGTTGGTTTTAGATACAAGGAAAAATATAGAGGTATACAAGGATTTGAAAAGATAAAAGGATTGGGAATTACCAGTGATAACTTGGCCAGTGTTTTCAACTTCTTCAACCGGTATCGTGGATGTATGGCCTCCTGGCATTTTTCTCTGTGCCTGCTGGTATATTTCGGACTAACGAGGTAAAGGTGGTCCTCGCGAAGGTGGTGCAGGAGCTGGGGTGTGACAATGTGGGGAAGCTCCGATTGCGTGAATGGATGCGCCACAAGCTAAGCACAGGCCATTCACATGCCTACAGTCCTTTAGTTCATGTCCAAGTTTCTTACAATAACAGCAAGTCTTTGCTGGCGGTGTCTTTTCATTCTTCTTGATATAACCATAAGCTGCACTTAAAGCGGCCATATTGCGAACCAGTCCTTGGTGAAGTAGAGCGGCCTGCTCCTGCTGTCCCTCAACTAGACTCCCGGTTGCTTTAAGGAACGCCATTGATCTTATCAGTAAGTCCACAACAATAATGGGTAGTAGTGTAGGTGCCGGAGTGCCGCTGTTCATGTTGGTGCTCATGTTGTTGGAAAGATCCATAAGCTTGAAAGAAAAAGAAGAGTTAGGATAGATTCAAGAAGTTGAAATGTAAAGAATGTATAGTTGCTGATTCTTAAAATTCTTGTGTTATATTGCTTAGGTTTCCATGCAGAACTGACCTGCATGGTAGACTTCTTGCAGAACTGACCTGCATGGGCCGCCAACAAAACCTGTCATGCCCCGCTTCCCAGTGTACGGGGAAGGAGACGTGACGAGGCACGCGGCGTATTTACTCAGAAGTAAACACGCTAAGCATAATTAAGCAATATAAGTGAATAACACAAGAATAACAAGAGATGTAATAAAACAACAACATTTTATTGATAATCATTCTTTACATACAACTGAAAAGTAAAGTACAATGATGGAAAGTGATGCCTAAACAGTGGAATATGAACCGAAAAGAAATAAGTACAAGTAAAAGCCTAGAAGTCATGATGCTCGGTGATCTGCTCCAACTTGTCCTAGATGGGCTCGGTCTCCTGAGGGCCGGGTCCTCCCGACGAACATTCCAAAGAAATAAGAGACATGAATGTCGTCAGCGAACTAGCTCTTGGTAAGTCCCAAAAGATAGAATGGAATAGACAAGTAAAGAGAATAGAACTAGTAAATTATCTATTTGTTATGTCAACATAGTTGTTTGTAACTTGGTACAGAAGGTATCAGTGTATATGAGAGGAGTCCAACATATCCCGTGGACTATGGTTACCCGTAGTATAAGGCCCCGTCGACAAAACTAGGGGACAACAGCATGGATGTTCATGTAGTGTCTTTTAGTGACCATCTCGTTCCACTTCTAATACATTCCGTACCAGTCTACCCAGTTAAAACCCCGTAATGTATATTGTATTGATGGTATTGATTTGTAGTTATCAGACTTGCCGAGACCATGGTATAAGTTATTCATGTAAACGGATTCAGGAGATAAACGGTAGTCATGTAAGCAAGTCAAGATATAGTCATGGTTCGGTCAAGTCAAGTCTTGTTGATATTGTTCTGGTATTCATGTTCAAGTTCAAGTGTTCATGTTTGCTATATTGGATTCATGTTGCATTGGAGTTATGATTTGATTCATATTTAGATTTATTCAGATTAGACTGAGACTCAAATTGAGTCGGACACTTAAACATATTTGGATCCTGAATTAGATTTTGGTGTTGTCGGTAACTGCTGCACATGGACGGCAGGATTTGTGTATTTTTCCAAGACAATTACCATTTGATAACCACGTTTTAGTTTTCTACCTTAAATAGGCAAGCACCCACTTTCTCCGGCACCCTGAGGCTCAAAAGAATTAGTCCCGCTTAAACCTATATTTACTAGGGTCCTTATTGTAAATTTAATATAACTTGAGTGGGTTTTATGAAAAATATTTTAAATATACTTTCAAAATAAACCTCAAGTATTTATTTATGTTATATAGGGTTTTCATGGATGTAAATTTTATAAAATGAGGTGTGTTGGTGAATATATGTATAACTTGAATAGTTCAAAGTATTTTAATGTAAAGTTTGACTTATATGGATTCTTGATGGTATTTCCATGAAACTTGTTATTCTTTATATTCTATAAAACGTGGAATTTTTATTATATAATTAAAATAGATTATTTGATATTATTTATAAAATTATTAAAAATTAATTTTTATTATTAAATAGAAATTCTCGTTTTTCTTAAAATTGTATTAAAAATCCATCAAGATCGTATGCTCCGTGAGGAGGTCAGCATCTCGCCCTACTAGCCCGTGGATGTGCGATAATCTGCACCATCCAATAGCGGTTTCTCCGAATGGGTTGTAGAGGCATAATCGCAAGGAATTTGAATAATTATATTTTCAAGAAAACGGGTTTTTATAGTTCGAGATATTTTATTGAAAGGTCGTATTTTGGCACAAGATATTGGTTTCAAGAGAATCGTGCTATGTCAAGATGTGTGTATGTAAGAGGCATGTCATTAACTCGTGAGGTTTCTAAAGGTATGCTAAGCAAAAGTATTAAAGGATGTCGTATGTAAACTTCATGGTATTTAAATGTAAAAGCTTAAATAAAGTTGTTTTACCTGGAGTTTTATTGTGAAACTTGTTTCAAAACATTAGTTAATGATTAACAAGCAATGTATAGTGATATGGATGAGTGGTTATTAAGAAAAAAATTTAGATTTCAAAGTTTTAGAAACATAAGCCGGTATAACTCCACTTACCGACATGTTTTGAAAAGAGATCATTTTAAGGTAGGAAGATAGGAAAAAAGATAGGACTTTCTTGCTAGAAGATTAGATGAGATGTATAGGAAGAAATTGGTAGTTTTGTGGAGTCACGGGGTCGCCGGAAGTGCCTCGAATTATCACCGGAAATGGAACTAGGGCTAACTCCACCTGTACTCTTCTTTGACGTAGAAAATTTTGTGAAATTTTTACAAGAGATTTGAGAATGAAGAGGGCTAGGGTATGGGGTTGTATTTATAGGGTAAAATTAGGGTTTTGGAATTGAAGAGAGAATTAAAAATGCAATAAAAATAGGATTAAAGGGTGAATTTAAACACTCTGGATAAATGCAGGAAAAATAAAAAGTACTGGGGTAGTGGGGGTAGGCCAAGGGTTAGGTGTGCAGTAAACGGGGACTATCCCCTAAGGGTGTCACGACCCAAAGTTCGGCCCGTGACCGGCACTTAACCCCGTTACGTCTACAGGCGTAACGCGACTAAGTAAGCCGAAACCCAGAAATCAAAACCATTTAAATATAGAGTGTTAAAATATTTTAGTAGAAACATTTGTAAAATGTTTAGAAAACCTTAAGCAATTTAGTAAAAATTCTTTTAAGGTTCAAGTATTATTTTAATAATTTTGGCAGCATTTTCTTTATAAAAATTCGTCCCGAAATCAGGTAGAAGACAAGATATAAGTAAAATGACATGTGAATAAATAAAGCATCCCAAATGGAAGAATCGCGCCCAACGGCGGAACAATCACCACAATAATATACGACGCCGTAGCGAAGAATGAGCGGTAAAATGAAAACAAATATCATAAAAGATAAGACTGCATAAATAAACTCGGCTCACAACGAGCTCGACACCAAAGTACAAAATAATATACATCGTCCCAACAAATGGTCTCTAAGTCAATACATGAAAGTAGATGGAGAATACTAGATACAACAATGTACAACTGAAAAGTAAACAGATACCACACAAAACCCACCTAATAGCAAAAGGGCTAGCACGCCACAGCAGTGGTATCTGTGTCAAAAGATGCGATAAACAGCTAGCCGCGACTACTTCAAAGGGCAACCTGCAAGCACTGCGGCACAACGGGGGTGAGTTGCCAACTCGTGAATAGTAGATAACATATAAAGGTAATCGTGAGTATGCACGTGCTGCGATACTCTAACCTATGCCAACAGATAACATCTATATGATGAACTGGATGCTCCAATCATGCAACAAGTGCAACCTAATAGTCTCTCCATATGATGAGCAAGGTATGCGATAATCATGTCTGACAATGAAAATCTAACAACCCTATATAGAATGAGCAGGGTATGCAATGATCGTGCAAGCATGTGTACTCTATCAGGTACAATAGATACAGGATGAGATGTAAAATACTGAATGCTGAGCATGGGAAGAAATAATATCTACACGGAATATCAACGTGGAAAATACTGGTGTCCATCAATACACCCAAATCCCAGTAAAACTCAGGCGCCGTCATCCTCATCGGCCCTCAAATCCTGTAAATCTCATAAAATCGTAAGTGCCCAACATCGGCACTCGAAATATCATAGAATCAGCCGTGTCTAGCATCCACACGCAAATCCTCCAGTACCGGGCGTTCTTCCATCGGATCTGCCCACGGGCTCCGTCTGCGGAACTGGCCCTCGGCCCCGGCAGTACACGTCGTCCCGTATCCCTCTATCGACTCTGGTCGGTATCCTCCGGATAATCGCCAGGTCAAACCAATCACCGGTAGGTAGTAGTCCCTCAGCTGGGCTCACCGTCTAACAACACGAGTCATCTTGCCTCGGGGTACAATACCGGGTCCACCATGTACCCGCAATCGGTGCCTACCACTCCTAGAATCGGGTATACTCACACAAGCTCTCAGGAACCGAGAAAACTCATGGTGGACGCACTGAAATATCATATCAAAGAGAAACCGGGTTTTTAAAATAGTGCGTATTTTCTTAAAATCATAGCACGGTTCTCAAATCCAGAAATCATATGAATCGAATCCAATGCGTAAATCCATGCAATGTGTCGTATGACACTAAGAGTAAAAGAAGGGGAAAACCGCTCTTTTAAAAGATCCAGTTTTTGAAAATATCACATGCGGTCCCTTAGTTTTTAAATCATGTCAATATCATCCATATATGTAACATATGTATATGTGTAAAGGTATGGATGTGCGAAAGGATAAGTACGCAGTGTGAATGTAGCAATGTACATGTGCACTAATTTGGACATATGATGTATATGTACCCAAATATGGATATATGATGTATATGTGTATAGGTATGGATGTGCGAAAGGATAAGTACGCAATGTGAATGTAGAAATGTACATGTGCACTAATTTGGACATATGATGTATATGTACCCAAGTATGGATATATGATGTATATGGGCACAAGGTAAATATATCAAGATAGGTATGCACTAAGATTAATATAGAGGGTACATGTGCACAGTAGTGATATATCAATGAAGGTATGCACAAAAAGTGAGTATACAATGCGCATGGTATGAATATAACATATGCTAATATACGGCAAATCATGACAAGCATCAATGAAGCAGAATCAACGATATGTAATTTATAGCAATCCTATAATGTGAGTGTCTTGGCAATCATTAACGGTGTGAGTGTAGCATAATAAATCGTGCTCGTGCAACTTGTACCGTTAGTGACAGTGCAGTGTTCTATACTACCAGATTACTTGTAACAGAATAGTATGCTACGAGTATATCTATATGAACGCACATGACTAAATATCCTAATACGTCCTGACGCTTAACGCCATACGAGCGATTTCCCCGTAGATGTTAAATCTACTCACCTGGTCGCGTGCTAAGTATAGCCGACCACCTGCTTTCCCATCCTGGCGGCGTTTGACGTACCCGCCTGCGAACCTGGAATTTACACAATGAATCCATATATCAGCACATACCTCGCAAATACGCGATATCGAAATCAAGCGCGAAGCTCGCGTCGCGAACTAGACGCGCGTGTATACGTAACGTGTGTGCATATGCCAAAACCCAACGCGACACGAGGTGGCACACAGCGACACGCTGTGATACACAGCAAACCGATTCGACACGTAACGTACATGTCGCACAAGTTCCGCAATGCTAAAAAAATAGGTAAATGGTCCCAGATTTCATCTGGAACAAAAACAAGTAAATCAAATAGGACCAAATACATCACAATACCTACAGACACCTATCTAGCCAAAATTCAAAGCATTCCCCCACAACATTGCCGATGGCAAGGGGGGTGGTACCGGCCCAATTCCGGTGGAGTGTGCCCAGGTCTCTACCCTAGGATCCTATCATCATTCTTAGCCTAGTGTACATGTTTGATTACTAAAAAGGTTACCCTAATAACAGCAGATTTCATATATCATCATGGGCTTAGTTTAAACATCAAGTGTGCAATACTAGGGTATTTTAAGGAACTGGGTAAGTTAACAGGAAACAAGTGATACCAACAGCATAACTTAGGGTAAATCTAACCACAAACACCATGAAACACCCTGTTTTCCAACCAAATCACCCAAGTTAACATCAAAGTCCACCAAAACACAATAACTTGGCAAAACAACCCAGATTCTGTCCAAGGTAATAACCTAAAAAGTAAACAATACCAATCTCAGGACAATCTCCACATACAACCACATACACAAAACTCACACACCCTGCTCAACAGGGGGCCGGCGTCGCCGGACTGGCAAGAGGAGGCCGCCGTTCGACCTCCGGTGGGAGGGGCTCGGGTTGAGACACACTATTCTACACTTCCTGCACACTATTCTGCATGTGTTTGCTAGGTTATAGAATGCACACAATAGTAGCAGATCACAATATCCTATGATATGTGTCAAAAACCGTATTTTAAAGTTTCAAGTTAGCGACTTAAGGCTATCTAGCTGATTCTAGCGACGCTACTAGGCTAAAACAGAGTAAATAACACATAAAAGGGTTGATCAAGCTATAAGCACTCTAACTTAACTAGATCTAACATCAAAACACAAATCTAGCACTAAAACTCAATTTAAACACTAAATAAGATAAACAAACACACAATCTTAGCAACCATGGAAATGGAGCTCAGAGGTTATACCTCACTCGACCCTACGATGTAGGGTCAGGAGAAGAAGAGAAAGGAGAAGAGGGTGCTGCAGTTGCTGGGGCTGCTGCTGTGCTACTGAAGCTGTTGTTGCTGAAGCTGATGCTGTTGCTGCTCTTGTTGCTGCTGCTGGGCTGGGGTTGCTGCTGTTGTGCTGAGGCTGCTGGACTTGATGCTGGTACTGCTTCAGCTGCTGCTACGTATGCTGCTGCTACTACATTGAGCTGCTGCTGCTGGGTGTTGCTGCTGCTTGCACCGCTGCTGCTGTTGCCTTGTTGTTGTTGTTGTTGTATGTTGATGCTGCAAGGAGCTGCTGCTGCTGCTTGGTGGTGCTGCTTGCACTGCTGCTGGGGCTGTGTGTGTGAGAGTGATAGAGTGAGAGAGGGAGAAATGAGTGTGCAAACAATACAAAATGATTATACAAGAGAGTCAAACCCCCATCTCTCTCTCTTGCCTCATTAAATGCAAGCATGGGCTCATGCCATGATGTACACCCTCTCTCTCTCATTTAATGCAAGCATGGCATTGCCATGATGCACTCTCACTCTCATTTTCTCCCAAGTCAACCAAAGAAAATAGTTTAAATCCCTTTTTATTTAAAAAAAAAATCCTTAATTAAAATCATTTTATCTTAACAAGGAGGGGTTAATCTACCATGGTTTTTAAACACGGCTTAACCCAAATTCTAACCCTAGTTTACATGCACAAGTTTGTGCAAGCCTAGGAAAATTCTAGAAAAATATTTATTAATTTTGATAAAATATTTGAAAATCAATTTGGTAAACTTTTTATTAAAAACCACCTATTAAAATATAATTAGCCACTAAACACATTCTAAAGTGTTACAATCTTCCCCCTTAAAGAAATTCGTCCCCGAATTTAAATTTATAAAGCAACACATACCTTCAAACAGATGAGGAAACTTCTTCCGCATCTCGCCCTCGGCCTCCCAAGTGTTCTCTTCACCATTAGGGTTGCGCCAAAGCACCTTCACTAATGGCAAGACCTTCGATCTAAGCTTCTTCACCTGCCGGTCCAAAATCACGACTGGCTGCTCGGTGAACGAAAGATCGTGCTCGAGCTGAACGGTCTGATGCTGAATCATGTATGAAGGGTCATGTAGGTATCTGCGAAGCATCGACACGTGGAATACGGGGTGAACATCTGGGATGTCGGGTGGAAGAGCTAAACGGTATGCTACTGTGCCCACACGCTCGAGGATCTCGAAAGGACCTATGAATCTGGGGGTAAGCTTCCACTTCCGTCCAAACCTCATCACTCCCTTCATTGGAGAGACCCTCAGAAAAACGTGATCGCGAACTGCGAACTCTAATCTGCGGCGGCGTCTGTCAGCATACGATTTCTGCCTGCTTTGAGCTGTCCTCATCCTGTCTCGAATCAGCTGTATCTTCTCGGTCGTATCCTGTACGATCTGTGGCCCCAGAATACTGCTCTCACTGAGCTCTGTCCAACTGATGGGCGATCTACATCTCCTCCCATACAAGGCCTCGAAAGGTGCCATCTGAATAATATCCTGGAAACTATTGTTGTAGGAGAACTCCACCAAGGGTAAATGATGATCCCAGCTACGACCAAAGTCTAAAACGCACGCTCGGAGCATGTCCTCGAGAGTCTGATTAGTCCGTTCTGACTGACCGTCGGTCTGCGGATGAAATGCTGTGCTGAAACTCAAGCGAGTGCCCAAGGCCTCCTGAAGCCTCTGCCATAGTCGGCTGGTAAACTGGGTGTCTCGGTCGGACACAATACATGTCGGGACCCCATGCAGTCGTACAATCTCGTCGATGTAAATCTGGGCGTACAGAGCAAATTCGAAAGTCGTCTTCACTGGCAGGAAGTGAGCCGCTTTCGTCAAACGATCCACGATCACCCAAATGGAGTCATTCCCTCGCCTAGTCCTGGGTAGACCCACAACGAAATCCATCGAAATCTGTTCCCATTTCCACTCCGGAATGGGTAACGGCTGTAGCCTCTGGTGCTCGGCCTTGACTTGGTGGCAAGTCATGCATCTCGACACGAAGTCTGCGATGTCCTTCTTCATTCCGTCCCACCAGTAGACCTCTATCATATCATAATACATCTTGGTGGAACCTGGATGGACACTGTACACCGATCGATGTGCCTCCTCAAGAATATCGCGCTGCAGTCCCTCAACATCTGGTACGCATAGTCTAGATCCAAATCATAATATCCCCTGATCATCGATAACGAACTCGGAGAATCTGCCCTGTCCAATCTGTGCCATGATCTCTAAACAACGGTCATCATTGTACTGTGCCTCATGTATACGGTCAAGCAACTGCGGGCGTGCACGAACATGCGCAAGCTGTCCCCCGATCAGCGTCAACTCTAACTGCACTCGGTTGTCGCATAAAGTCTGCCAATCTGCCGACGACTGCCTCTGCACTGCGCTCAAGCAAGATAGACTACCCTCAGGCTTCCTGCTCAAAGCATCCGCTACTACGTTAGCCTTGCCCGGGTGATATAAGATCTCGCAATCGTAGTCTTTTACTAGCTCCATCCAACGGCGAGGTCGGAGATTCAGGTCTCTCTGCTGAAATATATACTTTAAGCTCTTGTGATCAGTGAATATCTGGCACGACTCGCTGTATAAGTAATGTCGCCAGATCTTAAGTGCAAAGACCACTGCAGCCATCTCCAAATCGTGAGTGGATAGTTCTGTACATGTTTCTTCAATTGTCGCGAAGCATACGCGATCACCCTGTCATGCTGCATCTATACGCACCCTAGCCCCACTCGTGAAGTGTCACAATAGACCACAAAACCGCCTGATCCTGAAGGCAATGATAACGCTGGCGCCGTAGTCAAACAAGTCCGTAGCTGCTGAAAACTGCGCTCGCACTCCTCCGTCCAATCGAAAGGAACTCCCTTCCGGGTCTAACCGGTCAAAGGTGCAGCAATGCAGGAGAAATCCTGTACAAATCGCTTGTAGTAGCCGGCCAGTCCTAGAAAGCTGCGTATCTCAGTAACGGATGTAGATCTGGGCCAACTCTGAATGGCCTCGATCTTTCTCGGGTCCACACATATACCATCCCGTGTAATCACGTGACCCAAGAAGTCTACGCTGTCCAGCCAGAACGCGCACTTAGAGAATTTAGCAAAAAGCTGGTGCTCCCTCAAAGTCTGCAGTGTGATCCGCAGGTGCTGCTCGTGCTCCTCTCTATTCCGGGAATACACCAAGATATCGTCAATGAATACGGTGATGAACAAGTCAAGATACGGCCTGAATATATGGTTCATCAAGTCCATAAATGCTGCTGGCGCATTGGTGAGTTCGAACGACAACACCAAAAACTCATAATGGCCGTAGCGCGTGCGGAAAGCTGTCCTCGGTATATCCTCCTGTCGAACCTGCAGCTGATGGTATCCTGATCGCAAGTCGATCCTCGAAAAATATCCTGCACCCTGAAGCTAGTCGAACAAATCGTCGATGCGTGGCAAAGGATATCTGTTCCGCACGGTCACCCTGTTCAGCTGGCGATAGTCGATACACAAACGTAAACTTCCGTCCTTCTTCTTGACAAACAGGAACGGAGCACCCCAAGGAGAAACACAGGGTCAAATAAGTCCCTTATCCAGCAAATCTTGCAACTGACTCTTCAACTCACTAAGCTCCGCCGGGGCCATTCGATAAGGCGGTATGGAAATAGGCCCCGTGCCGGGAACCAAATCAATACAGAACACAACATCGCGCTCAGGCAGGAGCCCAGGAAGCTCGTCAGGGAATACATCAAGGAACTCGTGAACAATCGGAACCTGGTCCAACGGAACATCTGTAGCTCTAGTATCGCAAACATAGGCTAGAAATCCCTGACATCCCTTCCTCAAAACCGGTCCAGCGCGAAGAGAAGAAATCAAAATGTGAGGGGTGGAACCACGGTCCCCCTACACAACAAAAGCCGACTCGCCGGGAAAACAAAATCTAACTGTCTTCTCACGGCAGTCCACAGACGCATAGCACGTGGCTAACCAATCCATGCCCAAAAGAACGTCGAAGTCCAACATCTCAAGAAGGATCAAGTCGACAAGCAACTCTCTCTCGCCAATACGGACAACACAGGATCGGAAAACGTGCTTAGCCACAAACGACTCTCCCACGGGAGTGGTCACAACAAGAGGCTGATCAAGCAACCCAGACTCTCTACCCAAACTGTGTGGAGACATACGGGTGTGTGGATTCAGGATCGAACAATACGTGTGCGTCAACAGAACATACTGATAGAGTACCTGAGACCACCGCATTGGACGCCTGCGCGTCCTGATGCGTCAATGCGAAAACCCGTGCCTGTTCTCCACCTGTGACTGGCGGTCCCCTACTAGCAACTGGCTGTACTCTGCCGGTAGCTGGCTGTCCTCTGCCTCGGCCACCTCGTCCTCTAGCAACAAACCCTCTGCGACCACGGCCTCTCTGTGCATGGGTTTGACACGGAGCAACTGTGGGTACAATAGGCAACGCCCTATGGGGTGAGGAAGGTGGAAGTGTGACCTGCGGTACTGTTGGCTCCCTCCGGCGTGTCTCGGTACAATCTCTGACGCGGTGATGGAGACTACCACATCCAAAGCATCCTCGAGACGACTGCTGACCCTCCTGGGGATAAGAGCTAAACATCTGACCTCTCCCCAAATCTCTGCCACCTATACGACGTCTATCACGGCGTCTGAATGGAAGTCTCTGTGCTGTTGTATCAGTACGAACTCTCTTCGGCCCTGGAACTACCGAAGTCTCTGCAAGGCGCTCCTCGACTAATAGGGCTGCGTCTACAGCTGCTGCATATGTCTCGTAATGCTGTGCACTGATCGCAAGGAACAGGGGTGTAAGAAAGCCTCGGACAAGTCTTTTGACTCGCATCTCCTTAGTAGCTAATAGGTACGGAGCATAAACTGATAGCTCGGTGAACATCACATCGTACTCTGCCACTGTCATCTCTAGCGTCTGGCGCAAGGACTCAAATCTGCATGCTCGGGCATCCCTAACACTCTGGGGAAGGAAACGAGCAAGGAACATCGTCACGAACTCTGTCCAGGTCATAGGAGGAAGACCTGCTGCTCTACCTTTCTCGACTGATTCACACCATTTCTGCGCAAGACCTTCCAGGCGAAAGCTCGCGAACTCTACCCATCTCGCATCTGAGCATCTGAGCGAACGGCATATCCGGGCCATCCTATCAATGAAAGACTGTGGGTCCTCGGCTGCATCGGTGCCTGTGAAGACCGGAGGCTTCAGCTTCATGAACTCTGATAGCGATAATGCAATCACCTCCGTAGCTGCAGGAGCAACGGCCTGTACTGTAGGTCCCATCGCGGTCCCCGTGACTGGTGGAGCTATCTCTGGTCGCTGCGCTCGAAGCGTCTCAACTAGCGATCCTATCATCTGGCGCATCTCTTGCATACTATATCCCACCGTCTGGCGCATCTCCTGCATACTAGCACCTAGCATGGCGATCTGATCTGTCATAGGAGGGACTGTCTGCTTTGGGACAACGGGTGCTCTGCCCGGATCAGTCCTCGTCTCGGACGAGTCAACAAGAATCTCGGCTCTAGCAGCCCCTCTCTGCGCCCTCGTAGTCTTTGGCGGCATAATGGCTGAAAAGAAGGTAGGATTCGATGTAGATACTGAAATCGAATCAAAAGAATATATATATAATCAAGAAGGAATTTCAATCAATAAGTCCTAAGGTTGCTTAGGCGGAGTACAGTGTCGTGAGTATGCCGCGGAACATACGCACGCTACGCCACCCTGCTGCAGCTACCTACTCCATCATACCAGGGTCATCCTACACTCCGAAGGTAAAACCTACGCTCTGATACCAACTTTATCATGACCCAAAGTCTGGCCCGTGACCAGCACTTAACCCCGTAACGTCTACAGGCGTAACGCGACTAAGTAAGCCGAAACCCAGAAATCAAAACCATTTAAATATAGAGTGTTAAAATATTTTAGTAGAAACATTTGTAAAATGTTTAGAAAACCTTAAGCAATTTCGTAAAAATTCTTTTAAGGTTCAAGTATTATTTTAATAATTTTGGCAGCATTTCCTTTACAAAAATTCGCCCCGAAATCGGGTAGAAGACAAGATATAAGTAAAATGACATGTGAATAAATAGAGCATCCCAAACGGGAGAATCGTGCCCAACGGCGGAACAATCACCACAATAATATACGACGCCGTAGCGAAGAATGAGCAGTAAAATGAAAACAAATATCTTAAAAGATAAAAATGCATAAATAAAGTCGGCTCACAACGAGCTCGACACCAGAGTACAAAATAATATACATCGTTCTCACAACTGGTCTCTAAGTCAATACATGAAAGTAGATGGAAAATACTAGAAACAACAATGTACAACTGAAAAGTAAACAGATACCGCACAAAACCCACCTAATAGCAAAAGAGCTAGCACGCCACAGCAGTGGTATCTGTGTCAAAAGATGCGATAAACAGCCAGCCGCGACTACTCCAAAGGGCAACCTGCAAGCACTGTGGCACAACGGGGGTGAGTTGCCAACTCGTGAATAGTAGATAACATATAAAGGTAATCGCGAGTATGCACGTGCAGCG
This sequence comes from Agapanthus africanus, assembly GCA_030015575.1. Classification (NCBI taxonomy): domain Eukaryota; kingdom Viridiplantae; phylum Streptophyta; class Magnoliopsida; order Asparagales; family Amaryllidaceae; genus Agapanthus; species Agapanthus africanus. The sequence continues at coordinate 200,740,301 of JASDDO010000006.1, forward strand.
ATACTCTAACCTATGCCAACAGATAACATCTATATGATGAACTGGATGCTCCAATAATGCAACAAGTGCAACCTAATAGTCTCTCCATATGATGAGCAAGGTATGCGATAATCATGTCTGACAATGAAAATCTAACAACCCTATATAGAATGAGCAGGGTATGCAATGATCGTGCAAGCATGTGTACTCTATCAGGTACAATAGATACAGGATGAGATGTAAAATAGTAAATGCTGAGCATGGGAAGAAATAATATCTACACGGAATATCAACGTGAAAAATACTGGTGTCCATCAATACACCGAAATCCCAGTAAAACTCAGGCGCCGTCATCCTCATCGGCTCTCAAATCCTGTAAATCTCATAAAATCGTGAGTGCCCAACATCGGCACTCGAAATATCATAAAATCAGCCGTGTCTAGCATCGACACGCAAATCCTCCAGTATTGGGCGTTCGTCCATTGGATCTGCCCACGGGCTCCGTCTGCGGAACTGGCCCTCGGCCCCGGCAGTACACGTCGTCCCGTATCCCTCTATCGACTCTGGTCGGTATCCTCCGGATAATCGCCAGGTCTAACCAATCACCGGTAGGTAGTAGTCCCTCAGCCGGGCTCACCGTCTAACAACACGAGTCATCTTGCCCCGGGGTACCATACCGGGTCCACCATGTACCCGCAATCGGTGCCTACCACTCCTAGAATCGGGTATACTCACACAAGCTCTCAGGAACCGAGAAAACTCATGGTGGTCGCACTGAAATATCATATCAAGAGAAACCGGGTTTTTAAAATAGTGCGTATTTTTCTTAAAATCATACCACGGTTCTCAAATCCAGAAATCATATGAATCAAATCCAATGCGTAAATCCATTTAATGTGTCGTATGACACTAGGAGTAAAAGAAGGGGAAAACCGCTCTTTTAAAAGATCCAGTTTTTGAAAATATCACATGGGGTCCCTTAGTTTTTAAATCATGTCAATATCATCCATTTATGTAACATATGTATATGTGTATAGGTATGGATGTGCGAAAGGATAAGTACGCAATGTGAATGTAGCAATGTACATGTGCACTAATTTGGACAGATGATGTATATGTACCCAAGTATGGATATATGATGTATATGTGTATAGGTATGGATGTGCGAAAGGATAAGTACGCAATGTGAATGTAGCAATGTACATGTGCACTAATTTGGACATATGATGTATATGTACCCAAGTATGGATATATGATGTATTTGGGCACAAGGTAAATATATCAGGATAGGTATGCACTAAGATGAATATAGATGGTACATGTGCACAGGTAGTGATATATCAATGAAGGTATGCACAAAAAGTCAGTATACAGTGCGCATGGTATGAATATAACATATGCTAATATACGGCAAATCAAGACAAGCATCAATGAAGCGGAATCAACGATATGTAATTTAAAGCAATCCTATAATGTGAGTGTCATGGCAATCACTAACGGTGTGAGTGTAGCATAATAAATCGTGCTCGTGCAACTTGTACCGTTAGTGACAGTGCAGTGTTCTATACTACCAGTTCTACATGTAACAGAAAAGTATGCTACGAGTATATCTATATGAACGCACATGACTAAATATCCTAATACGCCCTGACGCTTAACGCCATACGGGCGATTTCCCCGTAGATATTAAATCTACTCACCTGGTCGCGTGCTAAGTATAGCCGACCACCTGCTTTCCCTTCCTGGCGGCGTCTGACGTACCCGTCTGCGAACCTGGAATTTACACAATGAATCCATATATCAGCACATACCTCGCAAATACGCGATATCGAAATCAAGCGAGAAGCTCGCGTCGCGAACTGGACGCGCGTGTATACGTAACGTGTGTGCATACGCCAAAACCCAACGCGACACGCTGTGGCACACAGCGACACGCTGTGATACACTGCAAACCGATTCGACACGTATCGTACGTGTCGCACAAGTCCCGCTACGCTAAAAAAATAGGTAAATGATCCCAGATTTCATCTGGAACAAAAACAAGTAAATCAAACAGGACGAAATACATCACAATACCTACAGACAACTATCTAGCCAAAATTCAAAGCATTCCTCCACAACATGGCCGACGGCAAGGGGGGGTGGTACCGGCCCAATTCCGGTGGAGTGTGCCCAGGTCTCTACCCTAGGATCCTATCATCATTCACAGCCTAGTGTACATGTTTGATTACTAAAAAGGTTACCCTAATAGCAGCAGATTTCATATATCATCAAGGGCTTAGTTTAAACATCAAGTGTGCAATACTTAGGGTAAATCTAACTACAAACACCCTGAAACACCCTGAAACAACCCAGATTTCCAAGTGATACCAACAGCATAACTTAGGGTAAATCTAACTACAAACACCCTGAAACACCCTGTTTTCCAACCAAATCACCCAAGTTAACATCAAAGTCCACCAAAACACAATAACTTGGCTAAACAACCCAGATTCTGTCCAAGGTAAGAACCCAAAAAGTAAACAATACCAATCTCAGGACAATCTCCACAGATACCCATATACATAAAACACACACACCCTGCTCAACAGGGGGCTGGCGTCGCCGGACCGGCAAGAGGAGGCCGTCGGTCGACCTCCAGTGGGAGGGGCTCGGGTTGAGACACACTATTCTACACTGCCTGCACACTATTATGCATGTGTTTGCTAGGTTAGAGAATGCACACAATAGTAGCAGATCACAATATCCTATGATATGTGTCAAAAACCGTATTTTAAAGTTTCAAGTTAGCGACTTAAGGCTATCTAGCTGACTCTAGCGACGCTACTAGGCTAAAACAGAGTAAATAACACCTAATAGGGTTGATCAAGCTATAAGCACTCTAACTTAACTAGATCTAACATCAAAACAAAATTCTAGCACTAAAACTCAATTTAAACACTAAATAAGCTAAACAAACACACAATCTTAGCAACCATGGAAATGGAGCTCAGAGGTTATACCTCACTCGACCCTACGATGCAGGGTCAGGAGAAGAAGAGAAAGGAGAAGAGGGTGTTGCAGTTGCTGGGGCTGCTGCTGTGCTACTGAAGCTGTTGTTGCTGAAGCTGATGCTGTTGCTGCTGCTGGGCTGGGGTTGCTGCTGCTGTGCTACTGAAGCTGTTGTTGCTGAAGCTGATGCTGTTGCTGCTGCTGGGCTGGGGTTGCTGCTGCTGTGCTGAGGCTACTGGAGTTGATGCTGGTGCTGCTTCAGCTGCTGCTACGTATGCTGCTGCTGCTACATGGAGCTGCTGCTGCTGGGTGTTGCTGCTGCTTGCACTGCTGCTGTTGCCTTGTTGTTGTTGTTTTTGTTGTTGTTGTTGTTGTTGTTGTTGTTGTTGTTGTTGTTGTTGTAAGTTGCTGCTGCAAGGAGCTGCTGCTGCTGCTTGGTGGTGCTGCTGCTTGCACTGCTGGTGGGGCTATGTGTGTGTGAGTGATAAAGTGAGAGAGGGATAAATGAGTGTGCAAACAATACCAAATGATTATACAAGAGAGTCAAACCCCCATCTCTCTCTCTTGCCTCATTAAATGCAAGCATGGGCTCATGCCATGATGCACACCCTCCCTCTCTCATTTAATGCAAGCATGGCATTGCCATGATGCACTCTCTCTCTCTCATTTTCTCCTAAGTCAACCAAAGAAAATAGTTTAAATCCCTTTTCATTTTAAAAAAAAAATCCTTAATTAAAATCATTTTATCTTAACAAGGAGGGGTTAATCTACGATGGTTGTTAAACATGGTTTAACCCAAATTCTAACCCTAGTTTACATGCACAAGTTTGTGCAAGCTTAGGAAAATTCTAAAAAAATATTTATTAATTTTGATAAAATATTTGAAAATCAATTTGGTAAACTTTTTATTAAGAACCACCTATTAAAATATAATTAGCCTCTAAACACATTCTAAAGTGTTACAAAGGGGGCCCCGGCGGTGCCGGCCATATGCCCGATCTCGCCTGCCAAGTTGAAGAGTTGAGGGCTTGGATTAATGCCACGTGTCTTTGGCTGTTCGTACAACATTGTGCACGTGTTTGTTTTATCCGATTTTTTATTTTTACGTGTATTGCACGTGTAAACTTTTGGGCTTCTAAAAAGTTTAAAAGAAAAATCATTAAAAATAATATTTGGCTGAACGGATTCGAATACAGGGGCTACGTCATAGAAGTGCAAGGCTTTACCAATGAGCTACAAGTTGTTTATTGCTGTTCTTAAGCAAGAATAACTTTTAAATTGTAATCAGACTTGTAAACTCCTTTCTGTACTTTAAGAAGAAAATAAATTTTGTACAGAAAATTCATGGTCGTTACATTCTACCCTCCTTATAAAAATTTCATCCTCGAAATTTATAGAAGGAAGTTGTAATAGATTCAAGAAATTTTTTATGACAACGGTGGTGAAAGAACTACTGAAAGTGCATGAAAAATATGTTTGAAGGAACGAAAGGATGCAAGGGTTTTGAAAATGCTTAACAGATTGGAAGGGATATAAGTTAATAAAGAAGATATGGTTCGATAATAAAAGGTTATGCTAACGCCCAGACCATCAGCCGAGGCCGATAGCGGAACAAAAAAATTTCTAACGGTTTAAACTTGGCGCTAGAATAACCCTAAACCGGATCTACCATAAACCTAACTAGCAAAAAATGAAAGCTATCTACTATGAAGAGAGTTTATACCAAGGGGCTCAAGACCTTCAGGTCTTCACTCCTCTCCTTTAGAACGCTCCTAGTGGCCTCTATGATCGAGCTTGATCGACGGCTTCCTCACGTCAAAGATGATCCTCCCGAGAGGGTCTTCTTTGAGCTCCTATCTTTAAACTAAGTTAACTAGGTTACTTAGTTTACTAATTTAAGTATCCTAGAGGATGTAGAGAGTGATGATGGATTGTTTTGTCTCAAGAACCCTATGTTTCTCAACACATCAGACTCTTGGAGCAGGTGGAAGAAGAGAAGCTTGGAGGTGGTGAGAGTGTTGTAGAGAGCAACATAATAATTGAATGAAGAATGGATAGGTATTGTGACTAATAAAGCAAGCATCCTTAGATAATAATAAAAAATTATCTCCACCACAAAATATTTAGATATTTCCCACAAAATATCTAGATGCCACCTTACCTCAATAGTAACTTATGACTCATTAAGTGAGTCAACAAGTAGCCATGCTTCACTTAATAAAAGTCAGCACCTCATACCTCCACCTCATTAACCATTTAACTAAATGGTTAAAACAAATAATGAGGTTTCTTCTTCTAGAAGCACTATTATAACAAATTACAAGAATACCCCTCATCGTATATACATACCCGTATCCGTATTCCGAAAAATACGAATACAAAAGAGACGAAAATAATCCAACAATATAATACTTGGATCAGGCTTAAACCAAAGCCCGCTAGTATTATCCGACTGAACATCATATGTGCACAAGTACACGTATATGATTGAACCATGCCGTAAAACCATACGGCCTCTACATCGTGTCGCCCGAAGCAGAGAAACCCTCTGTGTTAGACTCTAAAGACTCCACGGTACGCCGGCAGTGTGTTACTGGATAAATCCATAACCACAAGCACGTCAGTGGCACTAGCTGTACGTAACAACTACCCGGATACCTGTCGAAAAGGAAAGCCGACGTACAAACTCATCCGGATCCCTAATGAGCCTATTCGTGACAATATCCGTATAGTCCGGTCTCTTCGTCTAAGAGTATCGCATACCAGATCTAGGGGTGGTAAGCGTCAGACTCTAATAACCAATAATTCGTGCTGATTAGGCTCAGGACCCATCCAGGAAACTACTGATCAACCTATCAGTAAATCCCAACTTCCCTTGCTAAGGTCTTATGGTCCTGACCAATCAAACACAGTTTGATATCAACTCTCAATACCTAGAAAGAAGAATCCCTGACAATCACTCACTACCTCCAAATGGCTCGAGACTGTACCCAACCAAAACCTGTTTGGACGCCTCAGTAGAGCCGTAGTAGGGTAGTGATCAAAGCACAGTGGGAACTCACAGGAGACTAATGACGATCTCAGGTACAAAGACTAACCTGTACACATGTCACAAGAGAACCGCTATCTGACGATAGGTATAATACCATCTAGAGGTTCTCAGCGAGTCCGTCCAGTGTACTCACCCCCAGTGAGCACCCGTATACAATCTTAGGTGATCATACCCATTGTTGTGGGAACAACCACTGCCCTTTGTCGGGGTCTAGAAACATACACGCAAGTCTACTCTGGTGTATGGATGCCCGATCTCGATACTCCTGCAACTTGGGACATTTAAGGATGTTCTTATGGGTTACCCAGCTCCCACAGGTATGATCGCCATCACAACGCAGGTAGTCAAGCAAGATCCTGCGGGCTTTATCAACATGTAACTGCAATATGCAATAACGTGTGTAACATATGCAATGTTAAGATAAAGTCAAACCATAATAGTCTACTACTATATCAAGTCTTTATCAATATGTGCAAGCTGGATAAAGCATCAATAGAAACAAATACGCATATCCTGATAAAGACAACTCAAATAATATACTATATAACTGAGCAAAATTCTCCTGTACATACATATCCCCATCATCCATATGTATACATATACAATAATGGCCTCTAGGGCATACATATCTAACAATCTCCCACTTGCACTAAAGGCCAGTTTTTGGTGTACCGAATACCCAACATCTGCTCTAAGGCCAGCTACTGGAGTACCGCATACCCAACATCTCAAAAAGTCGCTCGAACTGCGCTTGAGGGAAGACTTTGTAAATGGATCCGCCGTGTTCTCTTTTGTATCCACTCTTCGGACCTCGATCTCCTGGCGATTTATAATCTCCTTGATCAGGTGATACCGCCTTAAGATGTATCTGGATTTTTTATGGGACCGTGGTACCTTCGCTAAAGCTATAGCCACATTGTTATCGTAATACAAAGGTATCGGATCAACAATGGACGGAACTACCTGATGTTCAGTAATGAACTTCTTCATCCAGACCGCTTCTTTTGCGGCATCGCTCGTAGCAATGTATTCAACCTCCATCGTCGAGTCTGTGACGGTATCCTGTTTGGAACTCCTCCAACACACCGCCCCTCCGTTGAGGGTAGACACAAAACCCGAGACAGACTTGCTGTCATCCTTGTCACTCTGGAATCTTGAATTGGTAAAGGACACGATCTTGAGGTCTCCATTACCGAAAACAAAGAACATCTCCTTAGTCCTTCTCAGGTACTTAAGAATGTTCTTCACTGCTGTCCAGTGGTTCTCACCTGGGTTCGACCGATACCGGCTCACCACGCTTAGCGCGTAAGCTACATCTGGTCTTGTACATAGCATCGCATGTTGGATATATATGCCCTAGAGGCCTACATTGTATAGGATGCTTGGGATATGTATGTACATGACAGTCTTGCTTGATATGATAGTACGCTATTTAGTTTGACTTTGTCTTAACGTATGATATTTTTACTTGGTATTTATGTATTTATGTTGATAAAGCCCATAGGGTGTTTTGTCTGACTACCGGCGTTGTGATGACAGTCATACTAGTGGGAGCTGGATAGTCAATAGGCACACCCTTAGATGTCCCTGGTCCTAGGAGTATCGAGATTGGGCATCGATACTCCGGAGTAGACTAGCGTATACATATCTTGACCCTGACGAGGGGCAATGGATTGGTCCCGCAACCATTGGTGGTGTTCACCTAAGATTGTATACAGATGCTCACTGGGTGTGAGTACACCGGACATGACTCCCCGAGAACTGACTGGATGGTATTATACCTAACGTCAGATAGCAGTTCTCAGGTGACATGTGTGCAGATAGTTCGTTGACTTAAGGTCATCATTTGTCTCGTGTGAGTTCCCACTGTGCTTTGATTATTACCCTACCACGGCTCAAAGGAGTCGTGCAAACAGGTTTCAGTTGGGCACAGTCCCGAGCCACGTAGAGGCAGTGAGCGACTGTTAGGGATTCGTCTCTCTCGGTATAGGGAGTTGATATCGCACTGTGGTCGGTTGGTCATTACCATAAGTCCCTGGCCAGGGCTGATTGAGAATTACTGATGGACTGATCAGTAGATTCTCGGGTGGTCTTGAACCATACCGACACGACTTGTACGGTTATTAGGGGTCTGACGTCCACCACCTCCCTAGACCATACATGCGATACTCTTAGACGAACAGACCGGACTGTGCGGATATTGTCACAGACAGGCTCAGTAGGATTTCAGATGGGTTACCTCATCAGCTTTCTTATCGACAACTACCTGGGACCGTTACGTACAGCTAGTGCCACTTGCGGTCTGTGGTTAAACCCACTGCCAGCGTAGTAGTTGAGTCTTTAGAGTCCCACACAGAGATTTTCTAAACCCAGGCGAAAAGATATAGAGGTCGTATGGTTTTACGACAAAGGTTCGGACGCATACGTGTTTGAACGCACGTACGACATTCGGACAGTTTTTACTAGCCGGCTTTGGTTTAAGCCAGATTCTAGTATCAGGTTATTGGATTTATACAGTCTAAAGTTTTTCCATGTTTTCAAGTATGAGAGGGGCGTTCTCGTAATTTTCCGAGAAGCTTCTAGAAGGATGTGACATGGAGGGAGAGGTGGCATTTTCATTTAATGATTTAGTGACTCATTGTGAGTGATTCATCATGTCATTAATGCATTATTAAATGCTTAATGACTCACATAATGAATCACCCACTTGCATTAATGAAACATGATGAATAATCTCATATTATTCATTTCATTTTATTCATTATGTTTCAAATATCAAGTGAGAAGCTATTTTCATTATTATGATTAATATCATTATCATCTTCTCACTCACACTCTTCAAGTTCTCTCTCCTTCACCAAACCTAATCCTACCACCATGAGTTGAGAACAAGGATTAGGAAAGACTAATTACTCCATAACCTATCTCTACATCACCTTAGCTACTCTATTTAGCAAAGATTAGAGAAACTAAGTAACCTCAAGTTTAGAGGTTATAGCTTGGATTAGGGTTCTCGGGTGGATCATCTATCACGGGAGAAAGCCGAAGAGGACGTGGAGATCCAAAGAGGCCGTGGATAACATTAAGACGAAGGACTAGAACCGTTTGGTATAATCTCTTAACATAGTAGTTTAGAACTCTATAGCTTTTGCTAAAACTTGTTTAGCAAACGATTCATTCGGTTGTTCGATGTTTAACAATAGAACAAGATTGTTATTCATATTTCCGCCTCCCCATAAGTATTGGGGTGTTGAACATCGACTTACAGTGGTATCAGAGCCTAGCTAAACAGTATTTAACACACTTGCAAATTTGTATGAATTTCGAATGGAAAAACAAACCGGAAAAACCCCGATATCATGTACTTTCTGTCGAATTTTAAATGAGGTCCAAAAATTTTTCAGGGACTTTCAGAATGACCTAAATGAATGTATTAGAACACCCAAGAAAATTGGGCTCATGAATCGGCCATAGCGCCGCGGAACCGCGGCCGATCCCACCGATCCGCCGCGATTCCGCCGCGCTTTGGACGATTCATCATCCCAAGTTTCTTGTGTTGTTTCTCTGTGATATTTGGTGTTTTCTGGTAATTTTTATTTTTTCTCAGGTTTCAGATTTACAGAGAAGTATTGGAGCAAAATTAAATGTGTTTAATCGATCGAAATTATACGGTATTTGCTTGTTTGATTATATTTGTGAAATGTTTTATGTGTTCGTAAACCTCCCCTAACTGCTAGTATGTCGGTTGGCAGGGGGTTGCACATATCTGTGATGTTATATATAACTGTTTGTGTATATAAACTGTATTGGACTGTTGTGGTGTTTAGCAGGGTTTTGTGATGGGTTTTTGTATTAATTCATTTGATGTAAATATAATAAGTTGTAATATTATTTTGCGGGGCACATCCAGGTTGCGGTTGTAGCCACCGTTGTATAATTTCTTTTTACTGTTTTTTGCTCCTAGGATAGACCCAAGGTGGGGTGCACAAACTACCGGGTATTTTGAAGTATTGGGGCAGACCGCTACACTTCTGGTACTTGGCGGGTAGTTTGACGTACCCGTAGGGGTCTGGGGTGGGATATTGGCTATTCATCACAACTGTGTAATCCGTCTTTCATTGCAGGCTCAAAAGAAATGCGGATTGCTTGCAAATCCAATATTGTTTATCTGTGATCTGGAATGCCTATTATTGCGTCTGACGAATGTACAATATCTATATATGATAGCTATTTAGACGTCGCTTATGTTTTACACCCGCGCTAGCCCAGCCCCCGCTCTGTCGTTAGTTAAGTAACCTAACGGGTGATGACGGGACACCGTGGCGAATTCGGATGGCATAAGAGGACGTTGTATTTTCGTTGTTATCTGTAATGATAGGTTAAAGATGGGACGCATTATTATTAATGCAAAGAAAATAAAACCTAAACTGAATCGTTGGAACAATTTCTAAAAACCACTCGGTTTTCCTGAAAAAGCAAATTTTAAATGCGGAGCTTAAACCACTCCTTTTAATAAAAGCTATCTTAGTTCCTTCGATCAAATCAAGTTCACTACGTTAACGGTTTTTTGCCAAAAACCAGCCGTAACCCTCCGTCGTTTCAGATAGACAGCACATCGTATTCATGCTATGCTTGTTGGCCTACGTCAAGGCATAGTGAATGGTAGCAGTGTGTGTGCCTATTTGTTGCATAGATAGATGCATTAGTTTAATACAGACGTACACCTTGTTGGCCTACGTCAAGGGCTTGTACGATGTATTTAAATTGATCAGGAAAACGACGGGTAGAACTTGACTTGCGTCTTATGACTTGTTGGCCTACGTCAAGGTCTATAAGAGCTTGGGGTAAAAAATCACATCGGGAGTTTCAAACATAAAGGAAACTTGCAGATTTAGCTTACCTTCTGGAGTGTGGTGACTAGAGTGGCTTCCATCTAGGGCATCATGCAATGATAGTTGGATCCCGATCCCACTGATGTGTAGGATTACTCTCTGGAATTTCTCTCACTTAACAATCAATGCTATAAACCAAGTAGGTGCCTATAAAGGTGTTAGAGGGGCTACGCCTCCAAGGAAAAGAGGTTCTTTAATTAAGGAACTTCGCGAAAGCGTTGGAAAACCTCCCTTGAAGTACCAACACCAGCCTGGCTGAAAGGTTAGGCAAGAATTGTAACGTGTGATTAAATCCTGACTAGTTCTTCTTTTAGGTTTTGAAGAAGGATTTGAGGAAACAGTGGGAGCCATCCTGTTTAGATAAAATAATAACCAATCTAAACTTGCAAGAGCATATGCTGAGTGTTTTCTTTTCTCTCTCTCTCTGGCAGCTACCATGACTGGACTAAAACTATTACTTGAAAAGAATATACTGACCGGGCAGAACTATAAAGATTGGCTAAGGAACGTCAATATTGCGCTGAATTATGACAAAGTTGCATATGTTACCACCGTTGTTCCTCGCCTTATCCTAGGACCAGATTCCTCAGTTGCAGACAAGGAAGTTCGTAAAACCTGGGATCTAGACTGTGAGCGAGCTAAGTGTATCGTGCTGGCGTCCATGAATAATGAACTCCAGAAACAGCACGAGTGTATGGATATTGTATCCATATTCCTCCATTGCAAGGAATTGTATGGTGAAAACTCCCGTATCGCGAGGTACGAAACCTCAAGGAAACTCTTCCAGTTGAGGTTAGCTCCAGGATCGCCTGTTGGAGAGCACGTCCTCAAAATGATCGCCGTCATTGAGGAACTCGCAAACCTGGGATGCGTGCTAGAGAATGATTTGTATATCGACTTGATTTTGCAGTCCCTTCCCCACACCTTCTCTCAGTTCGTGCTGAACTTCAACATGCACGAAATGGAAACGGATCTTCCAAAGCTCCTCAATTTGTTGAGGGTAGCAGAGACCTCCTTGAAAAAGGAGAAGACCCCCATTCTGTATGTTGGCCAATCATCTTCTTCTAAATCTAAAGCGAAAGCTAAAGGGAAGAAGAAGATGAAAGCCACCAAACCGAAGGGTGGGGTCAAGAAGGTGCAGGGAACGAACAAGGCAGGAACGGTGAAGGCAGAAAAGAACGAGTGCTTCTATTGTCACAAGCAAGGGCACTGGAAGAAGGACTGTTTGGCCTTTAAAGCCAAGGACATGAAGCAAGCCGTTGCTTCTGCTTCAGGTGTGTTCGTAATCGAAAATTGTCTTTCAGTAAACTCTACTTCATAGGTACTTGATACCGGTTCTGGTTCTCACATCTGTAATTCTTTACAGGATCTGAGAAATAGTAGAGTACTGGGGGCAGGTGATATGACTCTCCGGATGGGCAATGGAATGCATGTAGATGCAGTTGCAATAGGGGAATATCACCTAGGGTTGAATAGTGGACACATTTTGGTATTGTACAGCTGTTTTTGTATTCCCAGTATGTTATGTAATATTATATCAGTATCTTTGTTGTCTAATAAAGGTTATAATTTTGTGCTTGAAAGAAATGTCATGAACGTTCTCCTAAATCAATAACTGATTGGGTTTGGCATACTGGAAAACGGCATATACATACTTAATCAACCTCAAATTTTCAATATTCAAAACACGCGTAAAAGAAAGGCTCTAGATTCGAATCAAGCCTTCCTATGGCATTGTAGACTTGGTCATATAAATGAAACAAGGTTGACTACGTTACATAAAGATGGATATCTAGATCCGTTTGAATATTCATCATATGCAACTTGTCAATCATGTATCAAAGGAAAAATGACCAAATCTCCGTTCATCGGACACGGAGAAAGAGCCACTGAACTCTTGGGACTAGTACACAGTGATGTATGTGGTCCGATTTCTATACATGCACGAAGTGGTCACTCCTACTTCATCACTTTTACTGATGACTTCTCTAGGTATGGACATGTGTTCTTAATGAAGCATAAATCCGAGGATTTTGAGAAGTTTAAGGAGTATAAAAATGAAGTAGAGAAACAAACTGGTAAAAGCATCAAGACACTTCGATCCGATCGAGGTGGAGAATACTTAAGTACCAGTTTCCTTGAATACTTAAAAGAGAATGGAATTCTCTCTCAGCTTACTCTACCTTATACACCTCAGTATAATGGTGTATCAGAAAGAAGGAATCGCACGCTATTAGATATGGTGCGTTCAATGATGAGTAGTGCTGAGTTGCCACTTTCCTTCTGGGGATTTGCTCTAGAATCAGCCGCATACCTATTGAATAGAGTTCCAACTAAGTCTGTACCTACCACTCCATATGAAATGTGGTGTGGGAAGAGACCATATCTCAAGTATATCAAGATATGGGGGTGTCCGGTATATGTTAAGAAGCATAATCCGGACAAGCTCGAGGCACGATCGGTTTTGTGCAAGTTTGTAGGATACCCCAAGCATTCAAAGGGGTATATGGTCTACCACACTGAAGAACAAAAGGTGTTTGTCACTTGCCACATTGTCTTCTTAGAAAGCGAATTTCTTGCAAAAGAAATTAGTGGGAACGCGGTAGAACTGGAAGAAATTCCAGAACCTCAAACTGCAACCGAGGACTTAGAAGAATCTCAGATTTCAATAGAACATGACGAACCAACGCCACTCCGCAGATCTAGTTGGCTTTCTCATCCTCCTGAAAGATACTATGGTTTTCTTCTTGATGGGGATCGAGAAGATTGCATCATCGATGATGATGAGCCTACTAGTTTTCAGCAGGCTATCACGAGTAGCGACTCAGTGAAGTGGCTGGATGCAATGAGATCCGAAATGGAATCCATGTACACCAATAAAGTATGGACTTTAGAAGTTGCTCCTCCTGGGGTAAAACCAGTTGGGTGCAAATGGATCTTCAAAAAGAAGATTGGTACATTTGGACAAGTGGAAACCTACAAAGCTAGACTAGTAGCAAAAGGTTTTCGTCAAAGACCAGGATTAGACTATGATGAAACTTTTTCACCAGTAGCTATGCTTAAATCCATTCGGATCATGCTTGCCATTGCTGCCTTCCATGACTATGAAATCTGGCAAATCGATGTAAAAACAGCTTTTCTAAATGGACATTTAGAAGAGAGTGTTTACATGGATCAACCAGAAGGTTTCTTAGACAGTGGGAGCAGCGGAAGAGTGTGCAAATTGCTTAAATCCATTTATGGGTTAAAGCAAGCATCGCGGAGTTGGAACATCTGCTTTGATGAGACAGTCAAGGAATTTGACTTTATCAAAAATGTAGATGAACCATGTATTTATAGGAAGATTGTAGAAGGAGCAGTAGTCTTCCTCGTTTTGTACGTCGACGACATACTACTGATAGGGAATGATATCCCTATATTACAATCAGTAAAGCTCTTCTTGTCACAGAAATTCTCCATGAAAGACTTGGGAGATACATCATACATTCTGGGCATTAAGATCTATCGAGATAGATCTAATAGAATATTGGGACTTTCATAGTCCAGGTATATAGACACTATACTAAAGAGATTTAGTATGGAAGATTCCAAGCGCGACAATATGCCCGCTTGTCACGGAATCACCCTCTCCAAAGAGATGTCTCCAAAGACTGATGAAGAGAGGGCTCGCATGGGCATTATACCCTACCCTTCGGCGGTAGGATCAATAATGTATGCGATGTTATGTACCAGACCGGATGTAGCTTACGCACTTAGTGTGGTAAGCAGGTATCAGTCTGACCCAGGTGAGAAACATTGGATAGCGGTGAAGAACATTCTCAAGTACCTGAGAAGGACTAAGGAGATGTTCTTGATTTACGGTAATAGGGACCTCCAGGTAGAGGCTTTTACCGACTCCGGCTTTCAAAGTGACAAGAATGATTCTAAATCCATTTCGGGTTTTGTGTTTACCATCAATGGAGGGGCGGTATGTTGGAAGAGTTCCAAACAAGATACCGTCGCAGACTCAACTATGGCGGCTGAGTATATAGCTGCTAGTGAAGCCGCAAAAGAGGCTGTCTGGATGAGGAAGTTCATTTCTGAACTTCAGGTGGTTCCGTCCATTGCCAATCCAATACCTTTGTATTGCGATAACAATGGTGCAGTAGCTTTAGCGAAGGAACCAAGGTCCCATCAGAAATCCAGGTATATCTTAAGGCGGTTTCACCTGATCAGGGAGATCGTGGATTGTCGGGAGATCGAGATTCGGAGAGTGGACACAAAAGACAACACGGCAGACCGATTCACCAAGGCCATTCCTCAAGTACAGTTCGAGAGGCTATTTGAGATGTTGGGCATGCGGTATGCAAGCAACTGGATCTGGTAGAGATAGTGGGAACTCATTGCGCCAATTATAGGCCTTAGTGCAAGTGGGAAATTGTTGGATATATATGCCCTAGAAGCCTACATTGTATAGGATGCTTGGGATATGTATGTACATGACAGTCTTGCTTGATATGATAGTACGCTGTTTGGTTTGACTTTCTCTTAACGTATGATATTTTTACTTGGTATTTATATATATATGTTGATAAAGCCCATAGGGTGTTTTGTCTGACTACCGGCGTTGTGATGGCAGTCATACTAGTGGGAGCTGGATAGTCAATAGGCACACCCTTAGTTGTCCCTGGTCGCAGGAGTATCGAGATTGGGCATCGATACTCCGGAGTAGACTAGTGTATACATATCTAGACCCTGACGAGGGGCAATGGATTGGTCCCGCAACCATTGGTGGTGTTCATCTGAGATTGTATACAGATGCTCACTAGGTGTGAGTACACCGGAGAGGACTCGCCGAGAACTGACTGGATGGTATTATACCTAACGTCAGATACAAGTTCTCAGGTGACATGTGTGCAGATAGTCCGTTGACTTAAGGTCATCATTTGTCTCGTGTGAGTTCCCACTGTGCTTTGATTATTACCCTACCACGGCTCAAAGGAGTCGTGCAAACAGATTTTAGTTGGGCACAGTCCCGAGCCACGTGGAGGTAGTGAGCGACTGTTAGGGATTCGTCTCTCCCGGTATAGGGAGTTGATATCGCACTATGGTCAGTTGGTCATTACCATAAGTCCCTGGCCAGGGCTGATTGAGAATTACTGATGGACTGATCAGTAGATTTTCCGGTGGTCTTGAACCATACCGACACGACTTGTACGCTTATTAGGGGTCTGACGTCCACCACCTCCCTAGACCATACATGCGATACTCTTAGACGAACAGACCGGACTACGCGGATATTGTCACAGACAGGCTCAGTTGGATTTCAGATGGGTTACCTCATCAGCTTTCTTATCGACAACTACCTGGGGACCGTTACGTACAGCTAGTGCCGCTTGCGTCCTGTGGTTAAACTCACTGCCAGTGTAGTAGTTGAGTCTTTAGAGTCCCACACAGAGATTTCCCAAACCCAGGCGAAAAGATATAGAGGTCGTATGGTTTTACGACAAAGGTTCGGACGCATACGTGTTTGAACGCACGTACGACATTCAGACAGTTTTTACTAGCCGGCTTTGGTTTAAGCCAGATTCTAGTATCAGGTTATTGGATTTATACAGTCTAAAGTTTTTCCGTGTTTTCACGGATGAGAGGGGCGTTCTCATAATTTTCCGAGAAGCTTCTAGAAGGATGTGACATGGAGGGAGAGGTGGCATTTTCATTTAATGATTTAGTGACTCATTGTGAGTGATTCATCATGTCATTAATGCATTATTAAATGCTTAATGACTCACATAATGAATCACCCACTTGCATTAATGAAACATGATGAATAATCTCATATTATTCATTTCTTTTTATTCATTATGTTTCATATATCAAGTGAGAAGCTATTTTCATTATTATGATTATTATCATTATCATTTTCTCACTCTCTCTCTTCAAGTTCTCTCTCCTTCACCAAACCTAATCCTACCCTCATGAGTTGAGAACAAGGATTAGGAAAGACTAATTACTCCATAACCTATCTCTACATCACCTTAGCTACTCTATTTAGCAACTAGAGAAACTAAGTAACCTCAAGTTTAGAGGTTATAGCTTGGATTAGGGTTCTCGGGTGGATCATCTATCACGGGAGAAAGCCGAAGAGGACGTGGAGATCCAAAGAGGCCGTAGATAACATTAAGAAGAAGGACTAGAACCGTTTGGTATAATCTTTTAACATAATAGTTTAGAACTCTATAGCTTTTGTTTAAACTTGTTTAGCAAACGATTCATACGGTTGTTCGATGTTTAACAATAGAACAAGATTGTTATTCATATTTCCGCCTCCCCATAAGTATTGGGATGTTGAACATCGACTTACATCGCATACAATATAGATCCTACCACCGAAGCGTAGGGTATATAGCTCATGCGAACCCTCTCCTCATCAGTCTTGGGAGAGATCTCTTTGGAGAGGGCGATTCCATGCAATGAGGGTATGTTACCGTGCTTAGAATCTTCCATACTAAATCTCTGTAGTACGGTCTCTATATACCTGGAGTAAGAAAGTCCTAGTAATCTCTTGGATCTATCTTTGTAGATCCTGATCCCCAGAATGTACGAGGCATCACCCAGGTTCTTCATGGAGAACCTTTGTGACAAGAACAGCTTGACCGATTGTAGCATAGGAATATCATTTCCTATCAAAAGAATGTCGTCCACGTACAACACTAGGAATATGACAATTCTTCCTACAATCTTCTTATAAATACATGGCTCATCCTTATTCTTAATATAGTCAAAGTCCTTGATTGTTCCATCAAAACAGATGTTCCAGCTCCGCGATGCCTGCTTCAATCCAGAAATGGATTTAAGAAACTTGCACACCTTCCCGCTACTCCCACTCTCTACAAAACCTTCTGGATGATCCATATAAACGCACTCTTCCAAACTTCCATTTATAAAAGCCATTTTTACGTCCATCTGCCATATTTCATTGTCATGGAAGGCGGCAATGGCAAGTAGGATTCGAATGGATTTGAGCATAGCCACTGGAGAAAAGGTTTCGTCATATTCCAATCCTGGTCTTTGACGAAATCCTTTTGCAACAAGTCTAGCCTTATAGGTTTCCACCTGCCCATCTACACCAATCTTCCTTTTGTAGAACCATTTGCATCCAACGGGTTTTACCTCAGGTGGAGCAATTTCCAAGGTCCACACTTTATTGGCGTACATGGACTCCATTTCGGATTACATAGCATCCAGCCACTTATCAGAGTCCCTACTGATAATGGCCTGCCTAAAACTACTAGGATCATCTTCTTCCACGATGCAATCCTCTCGATCCCCGTCTATGAGAAAACCATAGTATCTCTTGGGCAGATAAGAAATCCTACCAGATCTGCGGAGTGGCTGAGGTTCATTTGGGGTTATTGAATCTTGAGGTTCTACCAAATCTTTAGTTTCAGTTTGTGGTCGCTGAATTTCTTCCAGTTCTACCGTGCTCCGATACACCGTTGTGCGGTAGTGTGTAATCAGGAGTAAGCTGAGAGAGAATTCCATTATCTTTTAGATATTCTAGGAATTCCATGCTTAAGTACTCCCCTCCCCTATCAGATCGGAGGATCTTGATACGTTTGCCAGTATGATTCTCTACTTCGTTTCTAAATTCTTTGAATTTCCCAAAAGTTTCAGATTTGTGTTTCATAAGATACACATACCCGAACCTAGAGAGATCGTCAGTGAATGTGATGAAGTACGAGAACCCACCCCTTTCATGTATAGACATCGGACCACATACATCACTGTGTATGAGTCCCAAGAGCTCTGCTGCTCTTTCTCTGTGTCCGGTGAACGGAGATTTGGTCATCTTTCCCTTAAGACAAGACTGACAAGTTTCATAAGATGAAAATTCGAACGTATTCAAATATCCATCCATATGCAACTTACTTAGTCTTTTCTCTCCGATATGACCAATTCTATAATGCCACAAGTAGGATTCGTTCGAATCTGAACTCTTCCTCTTGCGTGTATTTTGTACATTGAAAACTGTGTTTTGATTTAGATCATAGATACCATTACACAGTGCACCTTCTGCAACCAATACCTGATTAAGTTAAATGTTCATGATATTTCTATCAAGAACAAACTTATATCCATATTTATCAAGTAAAGAAACTGATATGATGTGGCAAACCATGGAAGGTACATAGTAGCAATTGTTCAAAATCATAGTATTGCTTTTTGGCAACACTAGGTGATATTCACCGACGGCAGCAGTATCAACTTGCGCTCCATTCCCTACTCTGAGGGACATATCACCAAGTCCAACTATCCTACTTTTTCTCAGTCCCTGCAATAAATTACAGATATGAGATCCTGATCCGGTATCTAGTAGCCAGGAGGTAGGACTGACCGAAAAACAGTTCTCAATAACAAAAACACCTGAAGGAGATGCAATAGTATACTTCTTTTTCGTTGGGGTCATCAAGGAATTCATGCAATCCTCTTTCCCTTGCTCATACTCATGAGAGTTGTCATAGTTTAGAGCCGAACCGATGTTCCCCGTCCCCGAATAAGAATTCGGATCGGTCAAGCTATATATTTTATTATCTTTATTAGGGCATTAAATGGTTTCTACCTGGAGTGAGAGAAAAGAAACACTTAGCGTGCGCTCTTGCAAGATTAGATTGGTTATTAATTTATCTAATCAGGATGGCTCCCACTGTTTCCTCAAATTCTTTTTCAAACCCTAAAAGAAGAACTAGTCAGGATTAATCGCACGTCACAATACTTGCTTAACCTTTCGGCCAGGCTAGTGTCGGTACTTCGAGGGAGGTTTTCCAATGCTTTCGTGATGTTCCTTAATTAGATAACCTCTTTTCCCTGGAGGCGTAGCCCCGCTAACACCGTTCTAGACACCTACTTGGTTTATAGCATTGATTGTTAAGTGAAATAATCTCCCAAGAGTAATCCTACTGATAAGTGGGATTGGGATCCAACTATCATTGTGTGATGACCTAGATGAAATCCACTTTAGTCACCACACTCCAGAAGGTATGCTAAAACTGCAAGTTCCTTGTATATTTGAAACTCCCGATGTGGTTTTTGCCCCTAATTGTTTATGACCTTGACTAGGTCAAAAAACCATAAACCGCTAGTCAAGTTCAATCCGTCATTTTATTGATAGCATTAAACCCATCCGTACGTGCCCTTGACTATGTCAACAAGGTCTTACGATTGTCCTAACCAATC
Source organism: Agapanthus africanus (assembly GCA_030015575.1). Classification (NCBI taxonomy): domain Eukaryota; kingdom Viridiplantae; phylum Streptophyta; class Magnoliopsida; order Asparagales; family Amaryllidaceae; genus Agapanthus; species Agapanthus africanus. Next base: position 200,760,431 of record JASDDO010000006.1, read on the forward strand.
GCATTTACAATACACAAAAAATTACTACTTAGCTACCATACACTATGCCTTGACTAGGTCAACAAACGCATCACGAATACTAAATATTATTATTCTAAAATGATGGAGGGCTACGACTGGATTTTTGGCGAAAAACCCTTTAACGTAATGAACTTGATATCGTTGAAGAAACCTGAGCAGTTTTGAAAAGGAGTGGTTTAGGCTATGCTTTTTAAAACTTCTGGTTTTGGGAAAAAACCCGAGTAATTTACAGTATAGAATTTTGCTCAAGAGATCACTCCCCGCGAAGGGATCTCGGCCCTTGCCTCCTGGAATGATGTCATGACCCGAAATATTAGCTCGTGACCAGCACTTGAATCACGCAACATCTAAAGGCGTAACGGAATTCAAGTAAGCTGAAACCCAAAAATCTAAACCTTTTAAGAAAAAATAAAGGAGGTGAGGTTTTGAAATACAGGTATAATGAAATCAAGTTTTCTTAATGCATTTTAAAGAAACATGAATGATGCAAGTGAAATTTACTAATTTGAAAACATGTTTCGTCTTTTAAAAATTTTGGCAGCACCTCCTTTGTATATTTTGATCCAAAACCACTATACATAATGATGATAAAGGCATCCCCAAGCGGGAGCTAGCTCTTCGCCAAACGGCGGATCACAACCATGCAATACAGAAAGAATAAGTATACGACGCACAACGGCGAAGTTCACCACAAAGATAAAGGAAAGCAAGACATAAATACCACAAGTAGCGAAAAAACCCTCGCTCTAAGTCTCGCAACCACAATCCCACTAAGTCTCATTGCTTATACAATTTTCTAAATTTGATTGATGGAGTTAACTAGATACAATGATGTAATATAGATACAACAGTGGATATGATACAAATGTCCCATCTACTAGTGCAAAACACCCAGATGCGACTGTGTGCCAGCGAAGCCGCTACTGATCCAAGCGGGCAAAGTGGAAGAACTGTGGCACAACAGGGGTGAATTGCTAGCTCGTGAATAAAAATATATCGACAAGTAGAAATCGAATAAATAACGACTCCTAGGTTAACTATATCATAAAGGTAAAACTATGATATCTAGGGTGACCGGGTCGTATATGTGCCAACAAGATAGTCAATACCTATATGCATGTGGGTAACATCCAACAGTAATAATCAATGCATGTATGCATGTGGATCTCGTCCACCCATATAATCAATGTATGTATGCATGTGGATTTCGTCCACCCATATAATCAATATTTGTATGCACGTAAATATCATAACAGAGTGTGCATGAAAGTATGAGGATATATATCAACGGTGTTCCTCACGACGCATCAAAATCATGGAATCTGAGTGCCTAGCATCGACACTCGAAAACATCATGAAAACCATGCCCAGCATCGGCACGTAAGTCCTCATATATCGGGCTCCGTCAGTCCGGATCGCCCCACGGGCTCCGTCAGTCCGGATCGGCCCATATCATCTCTCGACTCCGGTCGGTATCCTCCGGATATCCGCCGAGCCCAAATACTATCACCGATAGGTAGTAGTCCCTCTGCCAGGCTCATCGTCATCCACATGAAATCTCTCTCGCCCTGGGGTACCATACTGGGTCCACCATGTACCCGCAAACGGAATCAGCAGCCTCCTTGAATCGGGTTTCACAAATCACACATCTCAGAACCGATAAAACGCATGGTGGCCGCACTGAAATATCATATCAAGAGAAAACGGGATTTTAAAACATTACATGCTTTCTTTTGAAATAGCCACGGTTCTCAAATCCAAAAATCTCATGAAAATAACATATCTCAATGCGCAAAATCATAAAGCATGATGTATGCGACATATGATAGAAATTTAAGCATGTTTGTATCATGCAACATGGAACAATGATATGACATATTAAGGGAAAACCACTCATTTTAAAATGATTCCTGTTTTAAAATATATCCTGCGGTTCCCAATCTCCTAATAAAAACCAGTTCTCTATATAGGTACAATATGTATATGCGCAAATATAGAAGTACCAATGTATGTGTGCACTAATATGAATATACAATGTGTATGTGCGCAAATATGGATATATCAATGTATATGTGCACCAATATGAATATACAATGTGTATGTGCGCAAATATGGATATATCAATGTATATGTGCACCAATATGAATATACAATGTGTATATGCGCAAATATGGATATATCAATGTATATGTGCACCAATATAAATATACAATGTGTATGTGCACAAATATAGATATATGAATGTATATGTGCACCAATATGAATATACAATGTGTATGTGCGCAAATATGGATATATCAATGTATATGTGCACCAATATGAATATACAATGTGTATGTACGCAAATATGGATATATCAATGTATATGTGCACCAATATGAATATACAATGTGTATGTGCGCAAATATGGATATATCAATGTATATGTGCACCAATATGAATATACAAAGTGTATGTGCGCAAATATGGATATATCATTGTATATGTGCACCAATATAAATATACAATGTGTATGTGCGCAAACAGGTTATGCGAAGAGCCATGTCATGATGCAGCAATGCTACTATGTAGGGACATGGCAATTATCGATGATGAAGTGTGTGAGCCTACAATCAGTATACGTGTAACATACGCATCATCGATAATGGTGCAGGTGTAATAGCACAAGTACAAGTAATGCGATGCGAATAACATGAATGCGGCATAAGGTAAATCATATGCAAATGCTGACGGGTATACGTATCTAACATGGTTGAATCGGTGAATCTATCAATCGGCATAAAGTCTCACAACAATGCGCACGGTACTATACATCGTACGGCAACCTCTAGTCAAGGGTATGGATCAAACATCAAGTCAAACTCATCACGCACGGAAAATCATCGTACGGCGGCATAAACCAATAGGGATCCTATCATCCTATAAGACAAATGAGGGTACGGCCTAATATCACGTACGTCCTATCATCCATGATTCACAACATTCTATATATGTATATATATCTATGTACCTATGTCCCGGTTCACATCCGCAATAATCTCATATTAGGGGACCGGCAGGGTATAAATCATCTCGATCGACTCGCATCCGTATACCAACATATCATCATATCATCATATTATCATATCCGTCTTATATTCTTTCATCGCATTTATATCTCACATCAAGTCGAGTTTACATAAACATTCTATCTCTACTAAGCATAAGTATCTAATCTAACATACACACCCGAACCATACAAGCAGATTTTAAAAGAAGCGAATCGTAGTTTTGAAAATAGGGGTTATGGTGTTTTAAAGGAAAGATATCAATTGAAAATCCGTATCATCCCTCAAGGTATATATTTAAAAGATACATACGATTCTTCGGTTTAGAAAAAGGTATTGTTCGGATGACACCTCTACATCGACTATCTAGTCCTATAGTACCCTAAACGGCAATATCGTCAAACATCATTCTCAAATCCTGTCATCACATAATAGCCGTATTATATCATTTCTAACTATCCTTAGTTTCTAATAAGGTTTCACTAACTATCATTTAACTCTAACCCTAGTTTCCAAATCTAGGTTTCCTTAACCATATTCTATAAATTAGTTTCCATCAAAACTTTGCGGGGGTGCTTTACGCCATCCACCCGACTTCCCGGGTAGATATAGATCTACTCACATTGCCTTCGCTTGGCAAAATCGATGACGCCACGCTCTGTCGCCTAGGAATCCACGCGAAGGTACCTACAATAACAAACAATCATAATGCGTATTAAAAATCAAGGCGGAAAAACCAAAACGGCACGCGCCTTGCTCGTAGGTTAGAACCTATAGCATACGCGTACAAAATCAACCAAACAACCCTTGTTGTCAATGTACAAACTGTAAGTCCACGTTACCCGTCCCGGTTCTTTCGGGGATGCGGAAACGGCAAAAAACGATTTTTGCGGTGAAGGTAACATGGACTTTAGAACAGGATCTTTGCTAAACTAACTATCTAGTGTAACATTTCAAAATAATAAAATATCATTTTCGGGAAATTTTATAAATTAATATTACTTTATTGAATATTTTAATAATTCGGTATAATTAAATACAAACAAATGGAGAAAAATTTGGAAAAATTATGGAAAATTCTAAAATAGGGTAATTTAGAGATTTATACCATTTTTAAGTTGTTATGATTAGTTATATGCTAATTTAGTGCTAATCGCGTTTAAAAATCGCTAATCGGATTTTCTGGCAATTTTGTGCAAAACATGCACATATCATTTCCTACACTTGTGTTGCGTTTTTCTTGCCATGGTTTTATTTTGGGGTTCACTATTTGAGTGAGAAGGAATTTGAGGGAAAAGAAAAGAAAGGAAAAAGGGAAAAGGATTATAATATGGTGGTAGGTGGATGAGAAAGAGAAAAGAGAGGGGGTACCTTTGACTTAGCCATTTTCCCTTCACTTCCTCAACTCACTTTCTCTCTCCCTCTTCCCATTCAGCTGCTGCTGCTTCCCCTCATCTCCCTTCCCTCTTCAAAGATCCAAAACATCTCACAAACAACACCAAAACCCTACCCCCATTTCATTAAATATGTGCATAAGCTCAAGAGCTATAGGATGGACCAAGAAAGCTTTCATTTTGGCGCTGTTGAGGATTCTAGGGGGTCTTATGAGGTAATTCCTTCACAATAAGAGTGGTATTTCTTGTGTTTAAGCTTCGATTCAAGTTTCATATCGATATTGTGTGTTGTTGTGGACTTGAGGAAAACTTAGTTAGGGTTTGGGGGAAATTTGTGTTGTAATGTGAAATAGAGCTCAGTAGAAATTAGATAAACACCCTAGTGCATGATTTGAGACCCCAACCTGAGAGTTGAAACCCGAAATACGGATTTAGAAAACGATATCGGAATGTTTGTGGAATCTGTGAAGGTTATTTGAGATCTGCTATCACCCGAGACATCCTAAAATAAAATTGATTGGACAGTGAGATGTGCAGGCACCCAGGAAGCTATCCCCAAGACCCTAGCCCCTAACTCCTAGATCCGGCCGTAGATTTATCCTGTTTGGCTGCAATTTGCGGCCAAACCTGCCCCATTTTGGTTCGTCTTGGTTTTGGTGTTCCCTCATCAGTAGATTAGGCCCCTGGTATGTGTAGATTTGTCTAGTTTGACGTAGGGTGAAATCTGGAGCCTAATTCCTTAGTTGCTGTTTTGGATTTGAGTTTCCGTATTCCGTATTTTTAGTTCTGAAATTGGTTTTGATACGCATTTGCGATATGTTAATGTGTAGGTACCAGATGAAGACTCCGGGACGACAAGCAAGCGCGTGACGACGTCCACAAATGAAGACGCAAGGTGAGTAGATTATATCTACAGAGGGAAGTCGGGTGGATGGCGTATAGCACCCCCACAGTCCGTAGTTGATATACTATATATCATATATGATGGTTATATTGTGTCATGGATATTGTGTTAGGTGTATTATGGATAGCTTAGGGTTAGAAGTAAACTAGTATAGTTCTTAGTCGCGAACCCTAGAATAGGTTTACACCCACACGCGCACCCTTGCTTATTCACTATACTTACACTGTGTTGATGATGATTTTGGATGACTTTGGAGATGAGTCGATGATTTTGGGCATTGTGCCGTGAGATCGGTGATGTGATGTGATTCGTACTTGCGATACGACATGTGATCTTAGCGGGCCGTTGGGCATGTGTTTTCCCCCCGCTTTCATACTTATATAGATGGTTTTGATTTGTACTAGACTTAGATCTTTACCCCAGATTATGCGATACGATGATAATGATACATGATATTTGATGAGAGGAATGTGCTACTGACCCGTACCCAGCTATTGGGATGTCGTACGACGATTTACCGTACGAGCTTTATATTGATGATAGATCCACACTCATGACTTGAGGATGCCATATGAAATACTATATCGTACGCAATACTATTGAGGCGGGATCACCGTATATATATATATATATATATATATATATATAGATATACATATATATATATCGACTCAGATTTAGGTGGATTCCATACCCCTCCCGGTTGACTTGATACTTAGATCTGTAGTTTGCATAGTAGATGTTAGACTAGACCCGAGTCATACCTATTTCAAAAACTAACAAATCGGGAATATCTGAAAAACACTGTAGCCCTTAGTTTACTAAAAACCACGATTTGTCTTATTTCAAATGGCAAGCTGCATTACTATTCATTACCATTTACTCTACGGCTAGAATTGCATTGCATGCTTATATGTTATTGATTCATATTCCTTGTACTTATGCCTTTACATAGTTGCATGCTCATATTAGTGTTCATGTTGCATGTATTATAATTCATGGATTTCGCACTGTGATATGGTTGCATATGATGATTCTGGATTGTTTACTCCTACGTATATATATCAGTGGTATGGGACGCTGAAATATATATGTACACCCATAGAGTATATATATATTAGTGGTATGGGACGCTGATATATATATATATACGCCTACTTAATATATCATCATGATGATCTATGCAAATTTACATATGCATTATGAAGGAGCCTATGAGCTCGATGTGAGAGGAGCCTATGTGCTCGGAGCCTATGAGCTCGATGTGAGAGGAGCCTATGTGCTCGGAGCCTATGAGCTCGATGTGAGAGGAGCCTATGTGCTCGGAGCCTATGAGCTCGATTTGAGAGGAGCCTATGTGCTCGGGGTCTTTATGGTTGATGGCATATTATATCTCCCCTACCCCATATTTATTTTATATGCATTGCATCATATATTAGTAGTACCTGATAGAGTACCTTCATGAATGCTGCATACATATCGGATACATGATATATGGGTTTCACTTGATATTGAAATATATAGTTTGTGTCGATGCTCGACATTGATTTCCTGATGATTGCATTCATGATATCTTCTGTTTTCATTTTACCGCATACATACATCATATTTATGATATGTTTTTACGTGAGGCACTGGCACGAGTTCTTGGCACTACACTTATGTTCAGATGTTACATTGCCACCTTACCATGCTTCAGACTTATTCATTTGAGGTTTATATTATATCTGATTGTTTGACTTAGGATTATGTCATGCTTTCAATTTCTGCTTGTAGATATTTTCTATTCACGAGTTTGCAACTCACCCCCGTTGTGCCACAGTCCTTGCAGGTTTTGCCGTACAGGTTCCATATCGGCATTTCCGGCACATTGCTTCCTTTGCCGGTGATTTGCTTGGTAGGTGGGTTCTTTGCATCGGAACCACCCTTGTATATGTATTATTCTTTGTATCTAGAAATTCCATCAACCAAAACTTGTATATTGTTTCAGACTTAGACACTAGTGATGTATTATTTCGACCTTAGAGTCACGCTCAGTAGTATTACGATTTTCTTGCTTATTGGAGTCTCTTTTGGGTTTTGATCCTCGCCCTTCTGCGTTGTATATTTTATATTGCTTGTGTGGGTTGCGCTATTTATTTATGCGTAGTAAGTGTTTGATAAAATGCCTCAAGGGAAAAAAATTTACAAAATATGTTTATTTACTCTTAAAATGGTTTTAGATTTCTGGGCTTTTGGCTTACTTGGATCAGATGGAGTCCTATAGACTTCATATGGTTGGCCAGTCACGTGCTCTTTCGGGTCGTGAAAAAGTTGGTATCAGAGCGCTAGGTTAACCTTGGTTCGAGTCTAAGTTTGACTATGTGGAGCCTAGGGCGTTATATATATACGGAACTTAGGCTTGACCTTACGGAACTTAGACTTAGTCAAGGGGGTATTAGGCCCGAACTTTCGTCGCGTAGGATGACCCTTGGTTGATGGAATAGGTGACTAAAGTAGAGTGACGTACCGTGGGTATGTTCCGCGGCATACTTACGACACGCCACTCCGCTTAAGGAACCTTAGGATGCATATATTTTCGAGATCAGCGATTCTCTTCATATCCATGATTATACATCCATTTGAGATCCTCGATTCTATTAGTCCATGATCATACCTTCATTGATGTTGTTCCTTCTTATGATCATGTATCCATTCTGGATCTGTTGTTTTCTTTCTTGCCATCGATCTGCTCTTTTCGATACTCGATTGAGGTTCCTGTCGCCATTGTTGAGCGCAGTTGAGCTGTTGCTAGTGTTATGGTCAGGGCGAGCTCGTCTGGTACGAGGGCCGACCGTTGTGTTTTCTGGTGACATGGGAACGTCTCGAGTTAGTATTGGTGATTGTGACCTCTAGTGGAGGTGAGTGCTTGGTTTTGCACCGGATGATCGGGCCATTGTTAGAGCTATCAGTTGAGAGAGGACTGCTGATGTATAGCATACTTTAGAGCTTATGATGTCGCCTACCGTGCAGACAGATTAACCAGCTGTTGCAGAGATTGACAGGATGTCGCTTCCGGAGCCTACGAGCTGAGATCGCCGGAGCTTCCTGGAAGATATGAGACAGATGATAGCTAGTCTACCCGATTTGAGAGACGAAGGTGATTCGTCCGATTTATGCGCCGGAGCATGCCCAGTTGAGTTAAAGATTTCCAGTATGGAGAGTCTTACTCGGATCTAGAGCAAACCGACTTAGAGATGACTGCCAATGTATTGCCTTTCTTGGAGGATTGATGCGCTGTTCAGCGTACAGACGAATGAGCCAGTTGTTGCTGCAAATGATGAGATATCACCCAGATGATTGGAAGCTACTGCAGCATGAGTATACACTTAGAGATATGATGGAAGGTTACTAGTCACTGAGGATGAAGGACTAGGACGTGTGGTTCGTTCGCTTACCGATGCGAGGTCATCAGATAGATTGCTTCCAGCTAGAGACGACTTCACACGGGGATGTTGAGAGTCAACAGAGACGATCGAATGTCAGAAACCTGCTATTCCAAGTTTAAAGTATTCGGAAAGACATGCAGGCAATTCTATGAACCCTCTAGAAGAATGAAAGCCTAACTCGACATAATGACCGTGTGAAAGCCTTTGAACCTTAGGGTTAGCGGAAGTTCTGCGGCGCCATTAGTGAGGCTTGGGTGTGCCCTTCTACGGCTGGATCATTGATGTTGTGGTATGTACTCGATGCTGTTAAACTGTACCAAGATGTTGAGCTCTTGGGGGATTAAGAGGTTTTGACGAATCGATCGAATGGTTCGACTTCCTTCGGATGCTAAGTGGTGAGATGCATTTCTTAGGAGACTCCTGATACGAGGATAGCCGTTGGAGCGCAGTCCGTGCAGCCACGATGAGACGAGTCAGTCGACATTGAAGCAGAGTGAAGTAAAGAGTTCGCAATAGATTTCGACGAGATGACGTCCCACTCCGCTGACATCAGAGATGCGATATGCACGCAGAGACGTTGTTTATGGATATATCTTCCAGAAAGAGGCGCGATGAGCATGCAGCCGTTCCGGAATAAGAATTAGCTTCAGCAATGGATGATGACTTTCGGGCAATTCGGCAGGAAGAGAAACCTCGACATGACCTTTCTGGAATATGATACGAGAAGACCAGGACCCAAGAGGGGTCATATTGAGCACACTTAGCAGGCCAGAACTCGACATCATCGACGAGGTAGTTGACCAGGTTCGGGTAAAGGACCATACCCAGATGCGTTGCGAATTGATCAAGGACGGACGAGTATTGAGTATTCCTCCGATGGTTGGGACGCGTTCCCGAGGACCTGTTCGGCCAGACATCTTCTACAGAATGATGAAGCTACAGAGTACGCGATTTCGAGTCCGTGCGAGAGACTTCGGATTGACCGTGGCCGAGAACAGTGCAGTGCGTAGATAGCATGGCGTGATGTTATAGTGGATGACGATAGAGATAAGTGGAACCAGAGGTTCGTGCGAGACGCTGACGAGCTGTCATTACTTCCCGTCGAGGCTAGAGACCTGATATGCTTACAGAGGCGTTAGGATGCAACCAATTTCCGACAAAATGTTGTGCTGAGGACACAGATGTCCATCGAGTGAGAAGAGATTATGCAAGAGAGTCAGCCTCCGTACAGTTCGGCATAGGCAAGATCGGAGAGACCTTGAGCAGGATTCCTTCCAGGACACTGCTGTAATGATATTTGCACCTGGGATCAGATGTGTCACGGGCATTCAGAGAGCCAGAGGCCGACGCCCATGACATGCTGCTTTACGAGTGGTCGTGAGGATTGACCGAGAGATGACCAGAGAAGTGACAGAACGGAATCGTCCCCATTAGCACACCTGACAGGGCCGATGAGCCGATTGATTGTGAGATTGGTAATCCGCAGAGGAGATAAGGACCCAGAGACAGAAGACGCCAGACCGTGAGCAAGAGGCAAGTACATGTCTTGCGCTGCTAGCTTTGGATGCACCTTTAGTGTTTTGAGGTACGATTTTGGTGCACTCCCGTTGCACCTGAATGATACTTATGCGGATTTTGTTTTCCGTGCGCACCTGACGCACAGGGTATTCTTATATACGCCTTAAGATTGATATTTGTGGAGCCCCAACAATTTGGATTTTTGCTGAAATGTTTTAGTACTTGGGGGTTTAAATTTAAATTCGGGGACCGAATTTATTTAAGGGGGTTAGATTGTAACATTTCAAAATAATAAAATATCATTTTCGAGAAATTTTATAAATTAATATTACTTTATTGAATATTTTAATAATTCGGTATAATTAAATACAAATAAATGGAGAAAAATTTGGAAAAATTATGGAAAATTCCAAAATAGGGTAATTTAGAGAATTATACCATTTTTAAGTTGTTATGATTAGTTATATGCTAATTTAGTGCTAATCGCGATTTAAAATCGCTAATCGGGTTTTCTGGCAATTTTGTGCAAAACATGCACATATCATTTCCTACACTTGTGTTGCGTTTTTCTTGCCATGGTTTTATTTTGGGGTTCACTATTTGAGTGAGAAGGAATTTGAGGGAAAAGAAAAGAAAGGAAAAAGGGAAAAAGATTATAATATGGTGGTAAGTGGATGAGAGAGAGAAAAGAGAGGGGGTACCTTTGACTTAGCCATTTTCCATTCACTTCCTCAACTCACTTTCTCTCTCCTTCTTCCCATTCAGCTGCTGCTGCTTCCCCTCATCTCCCTTCCCTCTTCAAAGATCCAAAACATCTCACAAACAACACCAAAACCCTACCCCCATTTCATTAAATATGTGCACAAGCTCAAGAGCTATAGGATGGACCAAGAAAGCTTTCATTTTGGCTCTGTTGAGGATTCTAGGGGGTCTTATGAGGTAATTCCTTCACAATAAGAGTGGTATTACTTGTTTTTAAGCTTAGATTCAAGTTTCATATCGATATTGTGTGTTGTTGTGGACTTGAGGAAAACTTAGTTAGGGTTTGGGGGAAATTTGTGTTGTAATGTGAAATTGATCTCAGTAGAAATTAGATAAACACCGTAGTGCATGAATTGAGACCCCAACCTGAGAGTTGAAACCCGAAATACGGATTTAGAAACCGATATCGAAAAGTTTGTGGAATCTGTGAAGGTTATTTGAGATCTGCTATCACCCGAGACATCCTAAAATAAAATTGATTGGACAGTGAGATGTGCAGGCACACAGGAAGCTAACCCCAAGACCCTAGCCCCTAACTCCTAGATCCGGCCGCAGATTTATCCTGTTTGGCCGCAATTTGCGGCCAGACCTACCCCATTTTGGTTCGTCTTGGTTTTGGTGTTCCCTCATCAGTAGATTAGGCCCCTGGTATGTGTAGATTTGTCTAGTTTGACCTAGGGTGAAATCTGGAGCCTAATTCCTTAGTTGCTGTTTTGGATTCGTGTTTCCGTATTCCGTATTTTTAGTTCTGAAATTGGTTTTGATACGCATTTGCGATATGTTAAAATGAAGACTCCGGGATGACAAGCAAGTGCGTGGCGACGTCCACAAATGAAGACGCAAGGTGAGTAGATTATATCTACAGGGGGAAGTCGGGTGGATGGCGTATAGCACCCCCACAGTCCGTAGTTGATATACTATATATCATATATGATAGTTATAGTGTGACATGGATATTGTGTCAGGTGTATTATGGATAGCTTAAGGTTAGAAGTAAACTAGTATAGTTCTTAGTCGCGAACCCTAGAATAGGTTTACACCCACACGCGCACTCTTGCTTATTCACTATACTTACACTGTGTTGATGATGATTTTGGATGACATTGGAGATGAGTCGATGATTTTGGGCATTGTGCCGTGAGATCGGTGATGTGATGTGATTCGTACTTGCGATACGACATGTGATCTTAGCGGGCCATTGGGCATGTGTTTTACCCCCACCTTCATACTTATATAGATGGTATTGATTCGTACTAGACTTAGATCTGTACCCCAGATTATGCGATACGATGATAATGATACCTGATATTTGATGAGAGGAATATGATAATGACCTGTACCCAGCTATTGGGATGCCGTACGACGATTTACCGTACGAGCTTTATATCGATGATAGATCCGCACTCATGACTTGAGGATGCCATATGACATACTGTATCGTACGCAATACTATTGAGGCGGGATCACCGTATATATATATATATATATATATATATATATATATATAGATATACATATATATATATCGACTCAAATTTAGGTGGATTCCATACCCCTCCCGGTTGACTTGATACTTAGATATGTAGTTTGCATAGTAGATGTTAGACTAGACCCGAGTCATACCTATTTCTAAAACTAACAAATCGGGAATATCTGAAAAACACTGTAGCCCTTAGTTTACTAAAAACCCCGATTTGTCTTATTTCAAATGGCAAGCTGCATTACTATTCATTTACCATTTACTCTACGGCTAGTATTGCATTGCATGCTTATATGTTATTGATTCATATTCCTTGTACATATGCCTTTACATAGTTGCATGCTCATATTAGTGTTCATGTTGCATGTATTATAATTCATGGATTTCGCACTGTGATATGGTTGCATATGATGATTCTGGATTGTTTACTCCTACGTATATATATCAGTGGTATGGGACGCTGAAATATATATGTACACCCATAGAGTATATATATATTAGTGGTATGGGACGCTGATATATATATACGCCTACTTAATATATCATCATGATGATCTATGCAAATTTACATATGCATTATGAGAAGAGCCTATGAGCTCGATGTGAGAGGAGCCTATGTGCTCGGAGCCTATGAGCTCGATGTGAGAGGAGCCTATGTGCTCGGGGTCTTTATGTTTGATGGCATATTATATCTCCCCTTCCCCACATTTATTTTATATGCATTTCATCATATATTAGTAGTACCTGATAGAGTACCTTCATGAATGCTGCATACATATCGGATACAAGATATATGGGTTTCACTTGATATTGAGATATATAGTTTGTGTCGATGCTCGACATTGATTTCCTGATGATTTCATTCATGATATCTTCTGTTTTCATTTTACCGCATACATACATCATATTTATGATATGTTTTTACGTGAGGCACTGGCACGAGTTCTTGGCACTACACTTATGTTCAGATGTTACATTGCCACCTTACCATGCTTCAGACTTATTTATTTGAGGTTTATATTATATCTGATCGTTTGACTTAGGATTATGTCATGATTTCAATTTCTGCTTGTAGATATTTTCTATTCACGAGTTGGCAACTCACCCCCGTTGTGCCACAGTCCTTGCAAGTTTTGCCGTACAGGTCCCATATTGTAACACCTTAGTATGTGTTTTGTAGCTAATTATATTTTAATGTATGGTTTTTAAGAAAAAGTTTACCAATTTGGTTTTTTAATTATTTTATCCTATTTAATGAGTATTTTATTAGAATTTTCCTAGGCTTACACACACTTGTGCATGATAACTAGGGTTGTTTTGGGGGTTTATCCAAGATTAGCAACATGGTGAACTAACCATTTCCTAATCTAGTTTTATATTTTGTTTAAGTGTTATGGGTTGTTTTAAAAATGAAAATGAATTTGTAATGGAATTCTAAATATTGTTTGAATGGTTGACATTGGTGAGAGAGAGAGAGTGCATGATGGGGCATCATGGCTTTGCCCATGCCTTCATTAATGAAGAGAGAGATAGAGAGGAAGGAGTTGACTTGTTGTGTTCTCTCACTCTCATTCTCTCACTCCCATTCTCTCACACACTCACACACACACCCATCATCATCAGCGGCAGCAACAATAGCAAGAGCAACAGCAGTAGCAGCAGCCTCATTAGTAGCAGCAACAACAATAGCAAGAGCAGCAGCAGCAGGAGCTTTAGCAGCAACAAAGAGCATCACAAGAAGTTAGCATCAGCACCAGAAGCAGCTTCAACATCAACAACAACAACATCATCATAGCAACATCAGCAGCATCAGCTTCAGCACTGGCAGCAACAGCAGCAGCCACATGCAGCCCATGCATCACCAGCAGCCGTAGCAACTTAATTCCTCACCTTCACCTGCTTCTTAGGGTTCATTAGGGTATATTTCTGAACCCCATTTTATGTTTGCTTAAGTTGTGTGTGGTTTTGTATCGATTAGTGTTAAATAGCTAATTTAGTGCTAGATTTTGGTGATTTGTGAGATGTTGTGGAAAAATGATGATTGTGTTGGTTAGCCCTACTTGTTTAAGTGTTGTTAGGGTCACCTTAACTGAGTTTAACCCCAGATTACACTAAAATACCATAGAGTTTGCCTATTGTGCAAATTGGTGATTTTAAAGCGATATATTGGGTATTTGTAATCTTCTTTTGACCCGTGGCCTTCAGGACAAAATTGAGGAAACTGGGACATGTACACTAGGTATAGACACCACCACCAAAACACGAGCCCCTATTTCCCTAACCAGGCCGCAGATTTAATGTGTTTGGCCGCAAATTGTGGCCAAGTGGGGGGCAGGGGTGTTGGGGTCTTGGCTAGGGTTGTCTTCTGTGTTGTATAGTGTTTTGGCATGTCTAGTTTTGTAATATTTGACCTGTAGGAAAATCTGGGATCAAATATCGTTTTTGTGTCCGTTGTGTTTGCGCGATACGCGCGATACGTGAGTGGGTTCTGTGATCCAGCATATCGCGGCGTGTCGCGATGGTTTTAGACGCGTATACACACGATTCAGCGTATCCTGCACACGCGCGTTTTGTTCGCGACGCGAGTTTCTCGTTTTGGTTCGATATCGCGTTTTGCGGAATATTTGGCTTATATATGATTTCCATATCTTATTTCCAGGGTTGCAGGCAGGAACTACGGACACTGCTATAGGGGGGAGCAGATGGTAGGATTCACCTAGCGTGGAGTGTAGGTGAGTAGATTTAACATCTACAGGGGAATCGCCCGCATGGCGTTATGCGTCTGGGCTAGTATTCTAATATTTGTCGTATATTCTACGTCAGTGTTAGAATTGCACCTTTGATGTATTTCCTTAATATTGCTATACCGTGACTAGCAGCCATAGGACACTGCACACATTATTGACGTTTCATGTTGCACGAGCACTGATTTTATGCTACACACACCGTCAATAATTGCCATGTCACACACAACCACTTATAGATACTATATTGCTTGGTTAGGGACCTTGTGAGATTGATTCGTACTGCTTACCACATATGACATTACCATACCTATATACCTATAGAGTATCGTACCATTAGTGATAGGTACACATACCCATTACGATACATCTACAGGTATACCTTACTCATATTTTACTATTACCCAGTGAGGTAAACCATATCATTTTCTCAAAGGTAGACATCTATACTTAGCTGTACCATATTGTTTTCGCATACATCTGGTTTCAGCTACATATTCTCATTTATATGCTCGCATTTCAGATATATCGCATATGTTTATTCCCGGATTTGCACATTCATTTATTTGGATTTTTCATGGTGTTTTCGGGATTTGGGAACCGCGGGAGTTCATGAAATTATGCATACATTGAAAAACCCGGTTTCCTTGATATGATATTTGCGCGTCCACCATGAGTTTTATCGGTGCTGATAATATACTCCATACGAGGTGTGGTTACCGTATGAGGGTACGTGGTGGGGCCCGGTATGGTTCCCCTCGGCAAGAAGATCGATGGATTTTGCCGATTGAGCCTGGGGGCGGGTGAGTACCTACCGGTGACAGTACCCATAACTCGGCGGGGGATCACGGAGACACCGCTGGGAGTCATGTACGTATGCATACGTCGAAAGGCGAGGGTCAGAGCTAGGCACTCGTGCTTTCGGGATAGCGTATGATACGTGGTCAGGATTTCTGTGTCGATGCTTGGCACATTGGCTTTCAAGATATTTCTTTTAATGCCTTTGTATATATAACAGGGGATTTAGCCGTTGTTATATATACCCTTACACCAATATTAGTGGAATGGGACGCTAATATATGTGTATTGCCCCCATCATATTTATTTCTATATATATACCTTTAAGATGTTAGATTCTTACTGGAGATTTGACTTGGGTTATTAGGTGATTCATTGAGATTGGGTATTGGACATACTTAGGTGATTGTTGATTTGTACATTCGGGATATAGCAGATTACTCGATATTGTACATTGAGGAGATGTGAGACTTATATGATGTGAGAGCCCAGTTTGGGGGCTGATTTGAGGATTTGTGGATTGGAGTGTCTTGATGGATTGTGATCCTGCCACGATGTCAGGTTTCCATGGAAATGACATAGTCCACCCTATACCTCACACTTATCTATTTTATGCACAGTTTCTTATATTGGTAGTACATGTTAGTGTACCCTTATGATAGTTGCATATTTGCTTTCTCATATCCCTATTGCATAGTTATTGCATACTATTATCATGTCATCATTGCTTCACATATTGATTGTACCTGCTAGTGTACTTTCCGCTATTCTGCATTCACATGACATGTTATTACTGTAATCCCATATCTTAGATTCATGTTGTACGTACATTCCTGCGATTACCTGCATATGTTATCTACTATTCACGAGTTCGCAACTCACCCCCGTTGTGCCACTGGTGTTTCAGGTTGTTCCCAGAGTAGTCGAGGCAAGCTATTCAGTATCCATCTATCATCTTTTGCTACAGATACCGTATCAGCTCACAGTACTATTTCGCTTAGGTGGGTTAGATGATTATCTGTATTTCATATTGTTCATTCGTTGTATCTTGTACTCTCCATCTACTATTGTATTGTTGACTTATAGAGTTGGTGAGGACGTTATTGTATATTAATTGTGGATTTGTTGTCTTTTATATACAGCTTTCTCTCTATTGTCTTTATTTCTTCGCTACGGCGTCGTATATTTGTATTGTATTCATCTTGGCTCGTTTTTACAAAAAGGGGGTGTTGCCCAAATTTTAAAGAAAGAAAGTAAGACTTTTAAAGAATTTGGGTTGCGATTTCAAATGATTCAAAAACTATACTATCTTTTCTGTATTTTCTTGGTTTAGATTTCCGGGTTTTGGCTTTCTTTTACTGCGTTACGTCTTTTAGCGTTGCGTAGTATTAGGGCCGTCACGGGTCAATTTTGGGTCGTGACAAAGTTGGTATCAGAGCGTTAGGTTTTACCTTTCGGAGTGTAGGATGACCTTAGTATGATGGAGTAGGTAGCTTAAACAGAGTAATGTAGTGTGTGTATGTCTGCAGCATACCTACGGTGCGGTACTTTGCATTAAGTGACCTAAGTACAATTTTTCTTGAAATTCCTTCCTTGATGATTCATATCCTTAAGATTCGATTCATTATTCTCATCGAATCTTATATCTATTTATAGCCTTGCCGCCGATGACTATGGGGACTCAGAGTGATGCAGCGAGGGCCGAGGTCAGAGTTGGCTCGGGTGAGACGATTACTGACCAGGATGGCACTCTAGTTGCACAGGTGCAGACGGATCAGCCTACGACATATACTATTGATAGACTTTTGGCAGAGATGCAGGACTTCCGCCAGACTATGAGTGCTTTGGTTGATGTCGTTCGGGAGCTACGACAGGAGGTTGTCACCCCTGTTACTCAGTTGTCACTTACGGTCAGCGTGCAGCAGTCCGTCACCTACATAGCACCAGTGGTTGCAGCTCCAGTTGACGAGGCATATATTCCAGAGGCTCAGAGAGTTCCAGGACAGTGGAGGACTCGTACCAGTGTACCAGCCCAGAGGCAGAGGTTTTGTCATCGAGACAGATTTCGTGGCCGTCGCAGGAGTAGCAGCGGCTTAGGACGCGGACAGTCGTTCAGCTCTCATCCCCAGGATGGTCAGCAGTCAGCACGTGGATGTTTTCGATGCGGAAGCCTTCAGCACTTCGTCAGGGATTGTTCCTTAGCACCTCGTCAGGATTGTCATCAGAGAGGCCATGGACGTGGAAGATTTACTCAGAGGGCTCAGTCTACCAGAGGAGTTCATCCAGCTGCGAATAGAGGGCAGACGCAGGAGTTTGCTTCTACTCATCGGGACGCGCAGACGTCCAATGTGGAGTTTTCAGGTACCCTTGATTTATATGTTCTTTTCATGTATTCGTTTGTTTTCTTTCTTGTACTGTGGTTGGGTAGATTAGTCGTAGCGGTGTTAACTTCTGCCAGCGATTCTTTTGTTGCGCGACACGTATTTCAGTTGTGTGCCAATCGGATAGGAGATAGAGATTCGTCCGTCGTTTTGATCCTTCTAGAGATGTTGGATTTGACGTTCTCCTGGGCACGGACTGGTTAACTACGTGCTATGCGTCTGTGGACTACCGTGAGGAAACAATCAAGTTTGTTTTCCCGGCAGGTCAGTTCTTGTTGTGCCGGCGGATAGTTGTGCCGCCTCTCACAGCTTGAATTCAGCCTTTTTCGCTAGTCGGCTACTGAGGAGATGTCATGGATTCTTGGCGTTCATTTATGATACCAGAGCCACAGTGGGATGGACCGGGTTCCTTGCGTGCGAGAGTTTTTCCGACGTTGTTCCGGATGAGCCGGCGAAGCTTGGGAGCTAAAGGATCAGCTGCAGAGTTGTGGTTTGGGGAGTTTTGTGCGTCTGAATGTTTCGCTTTTGGAAGCTCCTATTCCTGTTCGCCAAGGAGAAAGACGGCAACTTAGGGTGGCGTATCGACGGGTCGTTAACTGAACCAGCTTACAGTGCGGATGGGTACCCTTTACCTCGCATTGACGATTTCTTCGATCAGTTCAAGAGTGTGAGACATTTTCTAAGTTTGCTTGGGATCAGGTCATCATTATTGCGGCTCGGAGTGACGGCATTCCGAAGACTGCCTTGTGCATGCTACGGGCTTTGTGTGTTTTGGTGAGTCGTTGGATTCACAGATGCCCTGGCAGCATTTGTAAATGTGATGAACCAGATTTCTTCAGGCCGTTCCTCGACCAGTATTTTTGTGTTATTTACGACATTCTGGTCTATCTAATGTGTCTTGAGGAACAGGAGTAGCACTTGAGGATTTGATATGCAGATACTGGAGAGAGCACCAGCAGTTTGCTAAATTCTCGGAGTGTTTCTTCAGGCTTGGTTTGTGTTGACTCCTAGGTCTTCTAGTCACGGGAGACGGTTTCGTATGGTTCCGAGGGAGATCGTGGCCGTACAGCTTAGGCCCAGACATGTGTGCAGGACGGAGGTCCGCAGATTGTTGGGCTTAGCAGGTTTTATAGCCGCTTCATGCAGGATTTCTAGAGTAGTGCTGCACCGTCGACTGAATGGACCGGAAGGGAGGTTTCTTTTCTGTAGACTGAGGCATGTGTACGGAGTTTTCGGCAGTTGGAGATTCGGTTAACAACTGCATCAGTTCTTTCTTTGCCTTTAGTTCGGGCCACTTTGTTGTTTAACTGTAATGTTTCTTGAGTGGGCTCGAGTGTGTACTGATGTGACACTACAGAGTCATCGCTTTTGCTTCCCTACATTTGGAGGAAGTACGAGAAGGATATTCCACTCATGATCTGGAGATGACCGCGGTGGTTTTGCGTTGGAGACTTGGGGGACACTACTTGTTTGAGAGTCGTGTCAGATTTTTCACGGACCACTAGAGCTTAATGTACATCTTCCTGCGGTGGATTTTGTTTGTTGTGATAGTCTTCTGCAGATTTAAAGTTCTTCTGTTATTGTCGAGTACAGCTTAAGTTAGTCTCTACGGAGGGGACAGCTTGCTCATGTCCGCGCCGACCACTTCCCTTAAATCGTTTTCACGAGACACTACCCGTCGATGCTCGTACGTCAGAGATACTTGAGCATATTCGGCTGGGTAATGATTCGGAGACCTTGATTTGTGACAATGACGTGCTAAGTTAGGGACACGTTTGTGTACCTGACATCGTCAGGTGTAGACGTGTAATCCTAGAACATACACATCTATCAACTCTCTATATGCATTCAAGTCCCACCAACTTTTAGTGTGACTTGTAAGATAGTTACGGGTGGACAGGGATGTAAAGTGAAATTTCAGGTTTTGTTTCAAGGTGTCTGTCTTTTTGTGTGCTTGGGTCGAGCATCTGAGGCCGGCTGGAGAGTTGCAATCTTTTACCGTTCCGAAGTAGGAGTGGGAGCAGATCTCCACGAATTTCGTTATGGTTTCTACCCAAGTTTAGTCAGGGTGTGACTCCATTCGTATTCTTGTCGTCCGGTTATACTCAGTTTGCTCAGTTGTTCTTTTTTAAGGGGTGTGTTTGTTTTGATTGTTGTCAGCAGTTGGGGATCGTCACTCACCATCGTTAGGGTTCTCCTTCGATAGCTGTTATCAGGAGACACTCCAATTGGCCACCCTTAGGCTTAGGGGTTAGGTCGTGTCGATCACCAGTCTGTTGTTTTTCTGACTCTGCGTGAGTAGGATTTTGGACCCCAGCTAGTCTAGAGCTTTGGAGATGGTCCAGTTATGTTAGGTCAGGATGGAAATTGTCCATTGCGAACTGAGGTCTTATGCCGACTGTGTTAGCCATAGACTCGAGTTCGCAGGGACAGATCATGTATTCCTTCGGACTTTCCGATGAATGACGTGTTGGATTTTGGGAAGCTTGTCCCAGGATTTAGGTCCTTTTAAGATCCTATAAGCGAGTTAGTTTCGTTGCCCTTAATTTGGCACTTCCGTCCAGATTATTGGATTTTCACCCCGTATTCCTTGTGATGATGCTTTACAATTACCTTCTTGACCTTTCTCACATGATTTTGCACCAGACCATTTGGCTTGGACGCGATCGTTTCGTTCACCGGCAGCCATTGTGTTAATGGCTCGGCAGGTGAAGGAACATCGGTCAAGGGTCTTGCCATCTGTGAAGGGTTTTTCTTGGACGTAGCCGTATAGTGTGGTAATCACTTGGGAGGCTGCGAGCGAGATTTGAGAGTCGTAATCTTCTCTTTGAAGGTACGCGTATCAGTATATTTTTAAATTCGGGGACGAATTTCTTTTAAAGGGGGGAGATTGTAACACCTTAGAATGTGTTTTGTAGCTAATTATATTTTAATGTATGGTTTTAATAAAAAGTTTACCAATTTGGTTTTTTAATTATTTTATCCTATTTAATGAGTATTTTATTAGAATTTTCCTAGGCTTGCACACACTTGTGCATGATAACTAGGGTTGTTTTGGGGGTTTAACCATGATTAGAAACATGGTGAACTAACCATTCCCTAATCTAGTTTTATATTTTGTTTAAGTGTTATGGGTTGTTTTAAAAATGAAAATGAATTTGAAATGGAATTCTAAATATTATTTGAATGGTTGACCTTGGTGAGAGAGAGAGAGAGAGTGCATGATGGGGCATCATGGCTTTGCCCATGCCTTCATTAATGAAGAGAGAGAGAGAGAGGAGGGAGTTGACTTGTTGTGTTCTCTCACTCTCATTCTCTCACTCCCATTATCTCACACACTCACACACACGCCCATCATCATCAGCAGCAGCAACAATAGCAAGAGCAGCAGTAGCAGCAGCCTCATTAGCAACAGCAACAACAATAGCAAGAGCAGCAGCAGCAGGAGCTTTAGCAGCAACAGAGAGCATCACAAGAAGTTAGCATCAGCACCAGAAGCAGCTTCAACATCAACAACAACAACATCAGCATAGCAACATCAGCAGCAACAGCAGCAACCACATGCAGCCCTTGCATCACCAGCAGCCGTAGCAACTTAATTCCTCACCTTCACCTGCTTCTTAGGGTTCATTAGGGTATATTTCTGAACCCCATTTCATGTTTGCTTAAGTTGTGTGTGGTTTTGTGTCGATTAGTGTTAAATAGCTAATTTAGTGCTAGATTTTGGTGATTTGTGAGATGTTGTGGCAAAATGATGATTGCGTTGGTTAGCCCTACTTGTTTAAGTGTTGTTAGGGTCACCTTAACTGAGTTTAACCCCAGATTACACTAAAATACCATAGGGTTTGCCTATTATGCAAATTGGTGATTTTAAAGCGATATATTGGGTATTTGTAATCTGCTTTTGACCCGGGGCCTTCAGGACAAAATTGAGGAAACTGGGACATGTACACTAGGTATAGACACCACCACCAAAACACGAGCCCCTATTTCCCTAAACAGGCCGCAGATTTAATGTGTTTGGCCGCAAATTACGGCCAAGTAGGGGGCAGGGGTGTTGGGGTCTTGGCTAGGGTTGCCTTCTGTGTTGTATAGTGTTTTGGCATGTCTAGTTTTGTAATATTTGACCTGTAGGAAAATCTGGGATCAAATATCATTTTTGTGTCCGTTGTGTTTGCGCGATACGCGCGATACGTGAGTGGGTTCTGTGATCCAGCGTATCGCGATGGTTTTGGACGCGTATACACACGATTCAGCGTATCGTGCACACGCGCGTTTAGTTCGCGACGCGAGTTTCTCGTTTTGGTTCGATATCGCGTTTTGTGGAATATTTGGCTTATATAAGATTTCCATATCTTATTTGCAGGGTTGCAGGCAGGAACTACGGATACTGCTACACGGGGGAGCCGATGGTAGGATTCACCTAGCGTGGAGCGTAGGTGAGTAGATTTAACATCTACAGGGGAATCGCCCGTATGGCGTTATGCGTCTGGGCTAGGATTCTAATATTTTTCGCATATTCTACGTCAGTGTTAGAATTGCGCCTTTACTGTATTTCCTTAATATAGCTATACCGTGACTAGCAGTCATAGGACACTGCACACATTATTGACGTTTCATGTTGCACGAGCACTGATTTTATGCTACACACACCGTCAATAATTGCCATATCACACACAACCACTTATAGATACTATATTGCTTGGTTAGGGACCTTGTGACATTGATTCATACTGCTTACCACATATGACATTACCATACATATATACCTATAAAGTATCGTACCATTAGTGATAGGTACACATACCCTTTACGATACATCTACAGGTATACCTTACTCATATTTTACTATTACCCAGTGAGGTATACCATATCATTTGCTCACAGGCAGACATCTATACTTAGCTGTACCTTATTGTTCTCGCATACATATGGTTTCAGGTACATATTCTCATTTATATGCTCGCATTTCAGATATATCGCATATGTTTATTCCCGGATTTGCGCATTCATTTATTTGGATTTTTCATGGTGTTTTCGGGATTTGGGAACCGCGGGAGTTCATGAAATTATGCATACATTGAAGAAACCGGTTTCCTTGATATGATATTTGCGCGTCCACCATGAGTTTTATCGGTACTGATTATATACTCCATACGAGGTGTGGTTGCCGTATGAGGGTACGCGGTGGAGCCCGGTATGGTTCCCCTCGGAAAGAAGATCGATGGATTTTACCGATTGAGCCTGGAGGCGGGCGAGTACCTACCGGTGACAGTACCCAGACTCGGCGGGGGATCACGGTGACACTGCTGGGAGTCATGTACGTATGCATACGTCGAAAGGCGAGGGTCAGAGCTAGGCACTCGTGCTTTCGGGATAGCGTATGATACGTGGTCAGGATTTCTGTGTCGATGCTTGGCACATTGGCTTTCATGATATTTCTTTTAATACCTTTGTATATATAACAGGGGATTTAGCCGTTGTTATATATACCCTTACACCAATATTAGTGGAATGAGACGCTAATATATGTGTATTGCCCCCATCATATCTATTTCTATATATATACCTTTAGGATGTTAGATTCTTACTGGAGATTTGACTTGGGTTATTAGGTGATTCATTGAGATTGTGTATTGGACATACCTAGTTGATTGTTGATTTGTACATTCGGGATATAGGAGATTACTCGATATTGTACATTGAGGAGATGTGAGACTTATATGATGTGAGAGCCCAGTTTGGGGGCTGATTTGAGGATTTGTGGATTGGAGTGTCTTGATGGATTGTGATCCTGCCACGATGTCAGGTTTCCGTGGAAATGACATATTCCCCATATACCTCACATTTATCTATTTTATGCACGGTTTCATATATTGGTAGTACATGTTAGTGTACCCTTATGATAGTTGCATATTTGATTTCTCATATCCCTATTGCATAGTTATTGCATACTATTATCATGTCATCATTGCTTCACATATTGATTGTACCTGCTAGTGTACTTTCCACTATTCTGCATTCACATGACATGTTATTACTGTAATCGCATATCTTAGATTCATGCTGTACGTACATTCCTGCGATTACCTGCATATGTTATCTACTATTCACGAGTTGGCAACTCACCCCCGTTGTGCCACAGGTGTTTCAGGTTGTTCCCCAAAGTAGTCGAGGCAGGCTATTCAGTATCCATCTATCATCTTTTGCTACAGATACCGCATCAGCTCACAGTACTATTTTGCTTAGGTGGGTTAGATGATTATCTGTATTTCATATTGTACATTCGTTGTATCTTGTACTCTCCATCTACTATTGTATTGTTGACTTAGAGACTTGGTGAGGACGTTATTGTATATTAATTTTGGATTTGTTGTCTTTTATATATAGCTTTCTCTCTATTGTCTTTATTTCTTCGCTACGGCGTCGTATATTTGTATTGTATTCATCTTAGCTAGTTTTTACAAAAAGGGGTGTTGCCAAAATTTTAAAGAAAGAAAGTAAGACTTTTAAAGAATTTGGGTTGCGATTTCAAATGATTCAAAAACTATACTATCTTTTCTGTATTTTCTTTATTTAGATTTCTGGGTTTTGGCTTTCTTTTACTGCGTTACGTCTTTTGGCGTTGCGGAGTATTAGGGCCGTCACGGGCCAATTTTGGGTGACACATATCGGCATTTCCGGCACATTGCTTCCTTTGCGGGTTATTTGCTTGGTAGGTGGGTTCTTTGCATCAGAACCACCCTTGTATATGTATTATTCTTTGTATCTAGAAATTCCATCAACCAAAACTTGTATATTGTTTCAGACTTAGACACTAGTGATGTATTATTTCGACCTTAGAGTCACGCTCAGTAGTATTACGATTTTCTTGCTTATTGGAGTCTCTCTTGGGTTTTTATCCTCGCCCTTCGACGTTGTATATTTTATATTGCTTGTGTGGGTTGTGCTCTTTGTTTATGCGTAGTAAATGTTTGATAAATTGCCTCAAGGGAAAATAATTTACAAAATATGTTTCTTTACTCTTAAAATGGTTTTAGATTTCTGGGCTTTTGGCTTACTTGGATCAGATGGAGTCCTATAGACTTCATATGGTTCAAGGGCCAGTCACGTGCTCTTTCGGGTCGTGATATCTAGCAACCTAACTAAGAGTTTAACTACTATGTTAGGGGTTATACTTAGGTCTTGAACTCCTTCTCTTCTTGCTCCTTGAAGTGGTTTGGTCGGCCTCACCTCGTCGTCTCCTCTTGCCGAAGATGGATCCACCCGAAAGCTTCTACCTTTGGCTCCTACCTCAATCGAGAGGAAACTAAAATACTTGACTTGCTAGACCATGTACTCTAGAGTGAGTAGAGAAGTGTTTTTCGGGTTTTATCTCAATGGGTCATGTTTCTCAAGTCATGAGACAAGAGAGCCATGAGCAAGAGGAAGAGGGAGAGCTTGGATGAGAGAGAATCAATATGATAGAATGAGAAAGACTTTTTACAACCATGCTCTCAAAAACAAAAATAATCATGATAATAATAATAATTAAATATTTGTGATGGTTCATGTCAATGGCATTATCATTTCAAGCATTTAATGCATTTTGTAAACAACAAGCAAGCAAAAGTCATAGCCATGAAATGATAGCCATGAAATGATGATGGTCAACAAGTCCAAAATAGTCAACTGGTCAACAAAGTCAACAGTCAACAAAGTCAAACTTTCAACCCAACCATGGCACAATAATACTTAATTAATATTATTATTAATCATATTTCTTATTCTCATTAAGGTTTAGAAAAGGTCAACAGTCAACAACCCTAACGAGAATCCTCTGCCTCTGTCTCAGTCAACCGTGCACACACACCCGCATCCGCGTTTCGATGAACACGAATACAAACGAGATAAAACCAATCCCTAAACGTATACTAGGATCTGGATTAAACTAAAGCCCGCTAGTAATAACTGCCCGGGCACCAAACGTGCACAAGTGCACGGATGTGAACGAACCCTGTCGCAAAACCATGCAACCACTACTCTGTTTTGCCCAAAGGAGAATAGCTCTCTGTGTGGGACTCTAAAGACTCGACACTACGCTGGCAGTGGGTTTAACCACAGGCCGCAAGCGGTACTAGCTGCACGTAACGGTCCCCAGGTAGATGCCGATAAGAAGAATGATGAGGTGAACCCATCCGAACTCCTACTGAGCCAGATTGTGACAGTCTCCGTACAGTCCGGTCTGTTCGTCTGAGAACAACGCATGGTGGGCCTAGGGGCGGTAAACGTCAGTCCCCTAATAGCGGTACAAGTCGTGTCGGAGTGAAGCCCAGAACACCCTGAGATAACACTGGAAAACCTACCGGTTTATCTCGCTTGCCCTGGCCAGGGCCTTTGTGTAATGGCTCTCCTAGACACAGCGCGATATCAACCCCCAATACCAGGAGAGATGAATCCTGTATAACCGTCACTGCCTCCAAGTGCTTCGGGACTGCACCCAACTACTACCTGTTTGCACGACTCCTTTGAGCCGTGGTAGGTGGTAATCAAAGTACAGTGGGAACACACTCGAGGCGAAGTGACGGTATCAAGTCAGCGGACTAAGCTGTACTCATGTCACCTGGGAACTGATAACTGACGATAGGTAAAGTACCAACCAACAGTTCCCGACGTGTCCTGTCCAGTGTACTCGTAACCTAACGAGCACCCGCATACTATCTCAAGTACAACGTACTGACGGCTGTGGGACAGACCGTCTCCCCTGCTGGGTTGAGAAGCGCATACGCTAGTCTACTCCGGAGTATCGATGTCATGTCTCGATAGTCTTATGACTAGGGACCTGTATAAGGATGTGCTTGTAGATTACCCAGCCCCCATTAGTGTGACTGCCATCACAACGCTGGTAATCAAGCAAAGATCCTAAGGGCTCCACTAATGTGTATAGGCGATATGCTAAAAGAAACACATGTACACATTAAAGTAGAAACAAACCAAGTAGCATACTACTATTTCGAGAAAGATTGTCTATACAACTGTGAATATCCCAAGCTTCCATCAAGTAATATACAAACTAGTGTGATATAGTAATGGCCTCTAGGGCATATACACTAACACAAACATACAACAACCAAAAACGAATCCAATATCAAAACTTATCATTTAAAATACGGAAAAAATATCCTAAATCACACACAAGTGTTCCCAGATTTTGACTCAGGTCAAATAAATCTAAGCAAACAAGTATAGGGTGATGTATAATGTGTAATTGAGCTACTGAACCAACCCCAACACCCCAGACAACCAAGTGGCCGGCCCCATCCCTAGAAATTCCGGCAAGACCGGCCCCCCATGCTCAGTTGGGTCTCGTTTTGTCATGGTGGTCTCCTCTGGTCTAAAATTGGTCTCTGGTATAGTTTGGTTGTCTCAGATATTCCCCAGGTCATCCCAGATTCATAGTAGGCACACTAAAAGTGACAAATCCAATACGGAACAAATTCTAAGTTCGTGCATCGCGTACACCTCTATGGCTCAGGTCAGGAATCACGTCACCAAGGTCATGTAAACACTCACCAATGTTCCCAGATTCCACTTACTGTCATTAAATAAAAATCTAGTAGAACCAAACACCCCCAAACAGCTTCAGGAAACTACCTTAAGAAATCCAAGCCCTAACTCTCCTACATACCCGGGGTCGCCGAATTTTGCCCCACAGTCGTCGGCCATGACCGATGGCAAAGGGTTAGGGTCCTAGGTGAACACTTAGGGTCTCGAGTACAATACTATCACACTGTTTGTTTTCACGAACAAGTCTCGGGGTCACAGCAGGTTGTCGATGTCATAAAACGACACTAAAATACGACATCGTACAAAACTAAACTAAAAGGAAGAATTTATACCTCATTTGGTCCCCTCTAGGCAGCACTAACTTCCCAATATCGTCAAATCACACTTTGCTCGGTTCAAAGTGTAGAGGAAGAGATGGGAAGAAATTTTTGTGAAAGGGGTTTAGGTTTTTGGGGATTATTTGGAGATAGATCTTGGGATTTAAGGGGAGGGTTGTGATCTTGAGGAAGATGAAGGAGAGAAGATAAAAATGGTGGGGGAAATGAAGTGGCAGCAACCACCTCTCTCTCTCACTAATATCACACACACTCTCTCTCCAAAAGTCTACCTAACCTAATCATTTTGTCTCCCTTTGACTTTTCCTTTTTTTTCCTCACCAAAAACACATACACCCATATAAAACCACAAATGAAATAACATGTAACATGTCATGGCACACTAGCCATGAAAAGCTGTAGAAACGTGGATTTGACTTAATCGCGATTAGTAGTGCACTAATCGGGTTTTTATCAAAACTGCATATAATAAATTTTTAAAATGCCAAATCCTTTAAATATATTTTTAAATGAATAAACCATTTTAATTCCCAATTATTTCACAATTATTTGTATATATTTATACCCTTTTTTTGAAAACCCCAATTTCGTAAATCGGGCAGTTTTCGGGAAATATATTATTTTAATATTAAATTTCAAAAATAATATTCTATATTTTCTGAAATGTTACAATCTTCCCCCCTTAAATAAATTCGGTCCCCGAATTTAAATTTAAACCCCCAAAATCTAAATCATTTCAATAATCAGCTCAAATCAACGGGGCTTCGAACTCATGGAAAACGCAGAAATAACACAGCGCGTCAAGTGCGCATGAAAACGGGTACAAAGCTCAAAATCGAACTCCGTCAAGCTTCATGCAAATCATCGGATTCGCACGCATATCCTCGGAGTTACAATAGAGATACAGATCTCGAAATCCACTACTGAAATCCAATATACACTAGTCAAATACTATAATACGTGTATAATCGCATATTTGGAAAACTCTCAAGAACTAAATAAAACTCATGAAAAAATCTTTTCTAAATCGCCGTGTGATGTGTAACTCACGGCCTAAGTGACGGATGTCCATTGTAAGGAAAAACTATATGTCCATATATTTTTGCTAAATATACGTTCCGTCGTTTTGAAAATATCCCAAAAGGTTTTCCCTTATAAACGTTCGCGTCCCTCACGGACACGTAGAAAATAGCAAGACTATAGCACCTTTGAAAACCGCTTGGTAAGCTTTTAATTCATGCAAAGTACTCAGGTCCTGTTCTCAGATCAGTCATGTTTGGCTACTACACAATATAGTGCCCAACATGAAACAAAGTGCTCAAAAGCAAAGTCAGCCTCAAAAGGCGTATTCAATAATCATATGCGTCCGGTGCACACGGAAATCAAATCCAAACACAAGTGCGACTATGCGCACAAGCAACACTAAGTGCAACGGGTGTGTACAAAAGCATCTGTCCACTGCAACGGGTGTGCATGACAACAATACCTGGTGCATCTATTGTGCACGAAAATCTCAATCATGTGCATCCAACATGCACGAAATAACAAAATCCAATATCAAGCTCCGATCATGCGCAAAAATCCAATCAGGTGCATAAGGTGCGCAAAACGGATATCGAGTATCAAAATCGAAATCGACGGTATACAACACATTTCAATCCAAATCCAAATCAGGTATACCGTGACATATAATCTCACAACCATGTGCATCAGCGTGCACAAAAGAAAATTAAATACCAAATGTGCATGAAAACTATGCCGAAATCATAAATCAGATCATATGCATGCCCCAGGCATGAAATCACAATAAATATCTCAAATGACATCAAAACGAAGTCAGGTGCAACTGTGGTGCACAAAATACGTATCAATGCACTAAAAGCACATATAAGCTATACCGAGTGCAGAAATCAAATCATCCGTATGAAATCCACGAAATCATAAACACATGCTACGAAGGTACAAAATCGACATCAAATGCAATAGATATGCACAAATCGCAAATCAACACAACAGTGTATAAAATATATATCAAGTGCGACAACTATGCGCAAAATGCAAATACCCAGTAGGTGCAACCATGGTGCACGAAATCAATATTAGGAAACTCGTCATCAAAACTCAAATCCAAGCGATATAAGCGTGATACTCAGATTACAAACGCAAATCGCAACAAGAGACATCGAGGTACACCTCCTATAATGTCGAGAAAAGAAGGAAAAAAAGAATCGGTGCACCTAAAACCGGCAGAACAAGAATATCCGCTCGCCTCCTGCTCACGGTTTGGCGTCCTCTGTCTCTGGGTACTCGTCTTCTCCTCGGATTACCAATCTCTCAATCCATCGGCTCATCGGCCCTCTCAGGTGTTCTAACGGGGACGATTCCGTTCTGGCACTTCTCTGGTCATCCCCCGGTCAATCATCACGACCACTCTGTTGGATATAGTTCCCTCATAGTCAATTATTGGATCACAGGCACGAGATTGCAATGATTGAGGGAGGACCTATGCCGGTAGGACAGTCTTACTCAAGATGATAGTATGCTATCTGATTTATCTTTATCATCGTGTACTGCTTTAGGTAACCTTACAGGTCACTATTGCGGGTTGATAGAGCCATTAGGATTCTTTCTTGATGGCCAGCAGTATGATGGCGATCATATACGTGGGAGCTGGGGTCTATAAGCACATCATTAAAAGGTCCCTAGTCGTGGGAGTTTTCGAGACAGGGCATCGATACTCCAGAATAGACTAGTGTATACAGTTGAGACCCCGACGAGGGGCGGTGGC
Source organism: Agapanthus africanus (assembly GCA_030015575.1). Classification (NCBI taxonomy): domain Eukaryota; kingdom Viridiplantae; phylum Streptophyta; class Magnoliopsida; order Asparagales; family Amaryllidaceae; genus Agapanthus; species Agapanthus africanus. The sequence continues at coordinate 200,791,577 of JASDDO010000006.1, forward strand.
CGGTCTCAGAAACCACTGGTGTCAGTTGGTTCACCTAAGATGTATACAGGTGCTCATTGGGTTATGAGTACACCGGACAAGACTCGCCGGGAACATGCTAGTTGGTCTTATACCAGACGTCAGATAGCAGTTCCCTGGTGACATGTGTACAGGTTAGTTCATCGATCTGAGATCGTCATTTGTCTCGTGTGAGTTCCTATTGTACTTTGATTACTACCCTACCACGGCTCAAAAGAGTCGTGCAAACATGTTTTAGTTGGGTACAGTCCCGAGCCACATGGAGGCAGTGAGCGGATCTGCAGGGGTTCGTCTCTCCCGGTATTGGGGGTGAGGTCGCGCTGTGTCTAGGAGAGCCATTACATGAAGTCCTTGGCCAAGGCAGGAGATTTACCGGTAGGTATTCCAGTAGTATCTCAGGGTGTTCTGGGCTACACTCCGACACGACTTGTACCGCTTTTGGGGGTCTGACTTTTAACAACCCCCTAGGCCCGCTATGCGATGCTCATAGACGAACGGACCGGACTGTACGGATATTGTCACTGACAGGCTCAGTAGGGTGTCAGGATGAGTTCGCTCATCGACGTCCCTTTTGGTCAATAGCTGGTAGCCCGTTACGTATGGCTAATACCTCTGACGTGCTAGTGATTAAATCCACAGCCAAAGTATTGACGAGTCTTTAGAGTCCCCCACAGACAGTTTCTCAAGTTTCGGGCGAAACGCTGTAGAGGCCGTATGGAGATATGGCAGGGTTCGATCATATACGTGCGGTATTGCACGGATCATGATCGGACGGATAATACTAGCGGGCTTTGGTTTAAGCCGGATCCTAGTATTGTACAGTGTAGATTTTGTATCATTGCATTTGTATTCAGTCGTAATACAAATGCGGGTATGTATATACAGTCGCGGTGTTTTCCTGTAATTTATTACGGGATCGATTTTTGGAGGTTGCCAGTTTGCATTCCGTTTCGGCCATTTTCCTTTGTTTTCTTTCCTTGGCTGAAAATTGGTGTGGAGGGGCTTATTTGCAAATGTGCAAATTAGCAAAGTGGAGGGTGTTTCTTGTAAGTTGATAGCTTCATGATGGTTCAACCATCATTTAACTTCTTTGTTCATGATTGCTTGACTTTTGGAGATGAGATGGTTGATGGAGTGAAGACTTGGTTGTGATCATATTTTTTCTAATCATTACTCATTATTCATGCTTGCATTATTGCTTCCCCACCCCTTGACTTTTCTCTCTCTCTCCCTTCACCAAGCATGGCTGGCCACATGTGGTAGGGGCTGTCCAATTTTTGTGTGAGGGATTTTGATCTTGTTGGCTCACACAAAATTCCATTGCTCATCCAAAAAGTTCATCTCTCCTTCTACACTTCCAAATGGCAACTTCTTACAACCCCTAGAGACATAGTGATCTACACTTTGCCTACAGCATCCTTGGACACGTCGACTCACCAACTTCATGCCCGAGTTGCCTCGGTCCATAGGTGGGAGCCCGTAAAAGAACACGACGATGTGGTGCCCTTTCCGACGAGGAGATGAAGACCGGAGATTCCGCGAGGGGATCGGGATGGAAGCCGAAGACCGAAGGACACGTATCGCTCGGTATAGCTCTCTTCAAATTCTCTAGTTTGCTAGTATTAGGTTAATGGCCCAATCCGGGTTTTAAAGTGCGCGGTAGTGCCGGTTTACAAGTTTTGTAAAAGTTTCGTTTCCGCATTTAAGCCTCGGATTTACGGCCGGGGCGCTGCCGTGCACTTACACTGGTATCAGAGCCACGCCATTAACCTAGTCTAGCTTGCTCTAACATGTTTACAAGTTCGATCGAACGGATTTTCCAAAAACCGCGTTTCCATGTCAAGTTTTTGTCGAATTTTTCCAGTGCTCTAAAAATTATTTGGTACATTGTAAAAATACGTGCAGGGGTTTTTATGCATTCTTTGAAAATTTGGTAGCTTGATGGCACTGTTCCACCGCGGAACCGCGGCCAAACCTACGCATTGGCCGCGGTTCCGCCGCCATTTAAACTGTTCACAGCACCAAATTTTTACAGTGGGCTTCTGACATGGAAATAGGGTTTTAGGTATGTTCTGTTTGGGCCCAGATTATTTTTGAGTGCTAAAGTTGTGCTTGGGGCCCACTTCGGAAAATTTAGTCGATCGAAAATTTTAAACATGTTAGTTCATAGTATTTACATTATATCTGCGACCGTGAATGTCACTTGATCGGTAATACCTGTCTAACTGCTATAGCCCTTTTAGACGGATTTGCGAACGTGACATTCACGTTGATGTTCTGTGTTGTGCTGTGATGTTGCTTATTTGTCGTGGTGGATAGCCTGGATGCAAGATTAGTACAGTTTGGTTGTGTATGTACATTTGATATTGTGGGGCGAGTGTCCGACATGTGGCCTGTCGTCACTGCATGTTTCTATATTATTCTTTTGGGGCACGACCGGGCTGAGGTCGGTGTACCCGTTCTATGTATATTTTACTTTCTGTACTAGGATTACCCCAAGGTAGGGTGCACGGGTAGCCGGGTTCTAGAGGGCAACAGGCCCGCATCTCATGGAGTTGAGACGAAGGGGGCTTCACTCTAGAATTGGCGGGCTATTCGCCGCACTCGTAGGGGGTATAGGTTGACCCAAGGAGGGGTGCCCAAGTTACCGGATTCTGTGAAGTGCTAGGTGGTCCATTCACATTGTTGAAGGGGGCTGCCTCGCTTCAGGTTTTGGTGGCTAACCTGCTGCGCCCGTAGGGGTCTAGGATTTCATTGCACAGGCTATCCACACGACGAGGGGAACGTCGGGTTTCAGTAGCGGCTCTATGAAACCCGGGGATCCCAGATATCTGTATTGTTCTGTGATGCTTATTACATTTCTGTGATGTTGCATTTTTATCACGCCTTGAGCGATTATTATATATTGATATATATACTAGTAGATGTTGTATATGTTTTGCATCCGCGCTAGTCCAGTCCCCGCTCTGTCGTTAGTTATGTAACCTAACGGGTGATGACGGGACCCAGTGGCGAATGCGGATGGCATATACGTACATCATTATTTTCGTTCTTTATTGGTGTGATCAATTGATGGGACTGCATTGATTCGGATCAATGAAAGCTAAACAAACCTATTCTGATGTTGTTGGAACATTTTTCAAAAAGCTGTTATTGTAAGGGCGTTCTCTTTTGTTTTGCACAGTGGTATTCGGTTATGAATATCCAGCACCTCAGTCGACGAGGCAAGGGCCGAGAACCCTTCACCGGGAGTGACCCCTTGGACAGAAGTTTCCGTCAGGGTAGTAACTTCATTATAGTCGATTACTTTTCTTTGCATCATGGTATTCAGTTGGAATATCCTGCACCTCATTCTATGGGGAAAGAGCCGAGATCCCTTCACCGGGAGTGACCTCTTTAGCAAAGGTTTTCGCCACTATATTTTTATAAAGCTATCCAGTTCCTTCAACGATATCAAGTTCATTACGTTAAAGGTTTTTCGCCAAAAACCATTCGTTGCCCTCCTTCATTTCAGACGGGTAGCACGTAGTATTCATTCTATGTTTGTTAGCCTTAGTCAAGGCATAGTGTATGGTAGCTGCTTGTTACCTTTCTGCTGCATAGATAGATGCGTTGGTTTGGGACAGTCGTACAGCCTTGTTGGCCCTAGTCAAGGGCTTGTACGGGTGGGTTCAAATTAACCTGGACAATGACGGGTAGAACTTGACATGTGACTTATGATTTGTTGGCCTTAGTCAAGGTCATAAGAGCATGGGGCAAAAATCACATCGGGAGTTTCTAAAGAAACTGAAACTTGCCAGATATGCGCATACCTTCTGGAGTGTGATAACGTGAGCGGATTCCGTCACGTTATCATGCGATGATAGTTGGATCCCGATTCACACTGATGAGTTAGTTTACTCCTCGGGTGATCCCGACTAATTCTTCTTTCAGGTTTGGAGAAGAATTTGAGGTTACAGTGGGAGGTTTCCGGATTAGATTAAGTGATAACCATTCTGATCTAGGTTAGAGTGCACGCTGAGTGTTTCTTTTCTCTCTCTCTTTGGCAGTGACCATGACCCGACCCTAGAGTATGACTTAGTGACCAAGTTGACCGAACCTTCTTATAACACTGGCTTTTGGATTGTCAGAGTTGCATACCTCATTGCCACTCCTACTATTACCCTTTTCTCCAGAACACCCCGTATTAGTACGAACGCCCACTTCCATTAGATAAAACCATCGTATGGTTATATACGAACTCGAAGGAATTTATTCGAGGATGGTTTCTGGTTCTGGAGAAAACGAATAGGACTATTCAGTTGTCTTTTCCTTTTACCTTCTCTCAGGTTGCGAGTGCTCCTTGGATTAGGGGATAGTACACCCGTTACGCCTATTGGATAGTCTTCTTCCAAACCTTAGGCTGGTGCCGAACGGTAGGGAATGAAGAAAGCCGATTAGCCTAAGTGTGGTGTACAGAAGGTTTTAAGTTAAGACAAATAAAGGGATTAGAAGGAGGGCAAAGTAAATTGTGACTGCTATTCACGACCAAACAAAGTACTTCATTACCACTCTTACTTCACCTTTGTATTTCTCCAGGATACTTCGTATCACTACGAAGATCCACAGTTATTTGGATACTCCATCGTATGGTTATATACGAACTCGAAAGGAACTTGTTCCAGTTCGGGGATGGATTCTGGTTCAGGAGAAATAAGAATAAGGTTTATCCGGTTGTCTTTTATCTTCACCTTCTCTCGGGTTGCGAGTGCTCCTAGGATTAGGACAGTACACCCATTATGCTTATTGGATAGTCTTCTACCAAACCATAGGCTGGTGCCGAAAGGTAGGGAAGGAAGAAAACCATTTAGCTTAAGAGGATGTACAAAAGGTAATGATTAAAGACATATGAAGGGATGTGGAGAGATGTCATAGAAATATACGGTTACAGTTGTGAATCTGGATAATGGAAGAGGCATTACTAGGAATACCAGGATACCCCTACGAAACATTTCAATATTTCAGTTTCACTGTGTACTGTTAAAGAAAAACTGATTTCCCAATTAGACACTTGCTCCAGGGTATGTATTTACCAGGTATGAATCTCACATCTGTATGGTTTTATAGATGATGAGTGGGAATAAGTTATTGGGAATTAGGTGATCATCCTCATTATATCAGAATTCGTTGTAATTGGTGATATTTGAGGAAATCGCCTGGGTATTTTGCCGGACGGCAAATATTTGGTTTTGAATATCCGCTGTTATGCACCAATTTCAAATTGATACATCTTTACGTCTATTTTTATAGAGTGAGATATACCTTTTTGAAATTATGTCCAAGACATTTACCTATATCAGTGGATGGTTAGGAAATGTGCATTAAACATCGGTGTAATTCTTCTTAACCATAAGTACAGTTTTCAACATACGACACACAGAGAATGAGTTATTAGACTCAAGGGACTTATACAGAGTATTGTATATTTTCCAGTGTCCATTAGGACAGAGGGGTTATTCCTCATACTATATTCGGTTTACTTATGACTTCTCTAGTTTTTAGACAAGTGTTTCGTAGAAACGCAAGGTCCGAATTTTGAGAAGTTATAGGTATAAGAGTAAAGTAGAGAATCAGGTATTGCAAGTATCGGGATTCTTCAAGGTGATCGAAGATGTAGATACTTCTGTATGGTATTCAGTTAATAGTAATAGTTTTGAGAAACTTGTTTCTCTTTCAGGTTACTCATAATTGGAAGCACTCCTAAGTTGAGTAACGCTGATCGGCCTCTTTCCATTTAGTTGACATGCACTGGAGACAGCTGCATGATTTGAATCTGGTTCAATTAAATCAGTGCCTCTGTTTCTGTATTGGATATAGAACAGTTCATATCTTAACGATGTTAAGGTACGGGGAGTTGTCCAGCATATGCTTAAAACCACACTCTGGACAACTCAAGGCACGTTTCTGTAATGGCTGTTTGTGGGTTGACCCAGGCTATGACGAGGGTTGATTTTCTACCATCTCGAAGATCAATAGTGCTATTGTTCTTGACTCGCCACAGTTTTAATAAAAATGGATTTTTTAGAAAACAGTAGTGGGAGTATGGTAGAAATGGAAGTGATTCCAGAACAGCAAACGATTACTGAAAATTTGATAAGAACCTAAAGATTCAATCTGGTTTGACATTCCATTGGCCACTCCGCAGATAAGGTGGGTAACCTCAGGCACCCGAGAGGTACTTAGGTAGCCTCAAAGACGGTGGCAGGAAAGTTCTTGTTTACCCAGACTTGCCATTGCTGTTGTTCCAGAATGTGAGACCCGGCAGGAGGATGAGTATAGCGTCGTTCTGAACTGGTTTTAGAAGTGCACGTGTATATGACTCTGCCAGAGGGTTGTCGTAGTCAGTGGGAGCAGCGGAAGAACTAGTGGACAAGAGGCTTATGTCTATTTATAGACTAAAGCAGATATAGCGGAGATAGATCATCTATTTCTTATGTGACAGTCATAGGTTTGACTTCATCAGAATAGGGGATGGATCTGTTAAGAAGGTAGTAGGGTGTGATGTCCTGGTATCTGGATGACATACACAGAGTAGGAAGTGATTTTCCTATACTACGATCGGTTATACTTTGGTTGTCACACAGTGGTTTCTCCACATAGGGATTGGGTATTATATCAGACATTCTGGTTACTAGATCTATGGTTTTAGATCCAGATTTGGGAAGTGTCCCAATCAGGGTACTTAGACATCATTCTTAAGGTGTTTTAGAATGGACGACTCCTGGCACGGTAGTGTACCTACAGGTGATGGAGTCACCCTCTCTAAAAGTGTCTTACAGACTAAAGGGGAGAGGGACGTGCATGATTGGCAGATCACTTGCTTAGGCAATTGAGTCAATCATGAGATGTCAAGTACCACACCAGATGTTGTTTTTGCAGTAGATGCAATAAGGTGATATTGATCCAATCCTGGAGAAACGTTCGGAAGCAGTTTTAGAACATAAGTGGATGTTCTAGGGATATGATAACAACAGCCTCTTTTAGGAGACAATTATCATTCCAGGCTTCCAAGGTAACCTGGATGACAGAGTGACTTTCAGAGTTATAGTTTTCCCTCTGACGAGGGGCAATATTTTGGACAGGTGGTCCAAGCAGATACTGAGGGATGTGTGGCGAAGGATACTGATTAAATTCAGTTGACGATACAGTCTAAGAAGTTTGGATTTGGAGTTCATTTATGAACTAGGTCCCATCAGATATCCAGACATATTCTAAGACAGGTATTCCTCATTTCGGGAGATGGCTTTCTCCGAGAACTTGAGATAAAGAGAGACATAGAAAGAAACATCAGGGCGGATCCACTCATTGAGGCTATTCCTCAAACGCAATAGTTTCGCAAACGGGTTTTGTGAAATTGATTAGTAGAGGAGTTGGGTGTTCGGTATCACACGGGCTGTGAGTATGCGACATCGCAATAATTAGCCTTGAGTGCAAGTGGGAGATTGTTGTATATAGTGTCCTCAGAGTCAATTATTGGTTCACAGGCACGTGATTGCAATGATTGAGGGAGGACCTATGCCGGTAGGGCAGTCTTACTTAAGATGATAGTATGCTATATTGTTTATCTTTATCATCGTGTACTTCTTTAGGTAACCTTACAGGTCACTATTGCGGGTTGATAGAGCCCTTAGGATTCTTGCTTGACGGCCAGCAGTATGATGGCGATCAAATACGTGCGAGCTAGGGTCTATAAGCACATCCTTAAAAGGTCCCTAGTCGTGGGAGTTTTCGAGACAGGGAATCGATACTCCAGAGTAGACTAGTGTATACAGTCGAGACCCCGACGAGGGGTGGTGGCCGGTCTCACAAACCACTGTTGTCAGTTGGTTCACCTAAGATGTATACAGGTGCTCATTGGGTTATGAGTACACCGGACAGGACTCGCCGGGAACATGCTGGTTGGTCTTATACCTGACGTCAGATAGCAGTTCCCTGGTGACATTTGAACATGTTAGTTCATCGACCTGAGATCGTCATTTGACTCGTGTGAGTTCCCACTGTACTTTGATTACTACCCTACCACGGCTCAAAGGAGTCGTGCAAACAGGTTTTAGTTGGGTACAGTCCCGAGCCACATGGAGGCAGTGAGCGGATCGCAGGGGTTCGACTCTCCCGGTATTGGGGGTGAGGTCTCACTGTGTCTAGGAGAGCCATTACACGAAGTCCTTGGCCAAGGCAGGAGATTTACTGGTAGGTATTCCAGTAGTATCTCAGGGTGTTCTGGGCTACACTCCGACACGACTTGTACCGATTTTGGGGGTCTGACTTTTACCAACCCCCTAGGCCCGCCATGCGTTGCTCATAGACGAACAGACCGGACTGTACGGCTCAGTAGGGTGTCAGGATGAGTTCGCTCATCGACGTCCCTTTTGGTCAATAGCTGGTAGCCCGTTACATATGGCTAATACCTCTGACGTGCTAGTGGTTAAATCCACAGCCAAATTATTAACAAGTTTTTAGAGTCCCCCACAGACAGTTTCTCAAGTTTTCGGGCGAAATGCTGTAGAGGCCGTATGGAGATATGGAAGGGTTCGATCATATACGTGCGGTATTGCACGGATCATGATCGGACGGATAATACTAGCGGGCTTTGGTTTAAGCCGGATCCTAGTATTGTACAGTGTAGATTTTGTCTCATTGCATTTGTATTCGGTCGCAATACAAATGCGGGTATGTATATACAGTTGCGGGGTTTTCCTGAAATTTATTACGGGATCGATTTTTGGAGATTGCCAGTTTGCATTCCGTTTCGGCCATTTTCCATTGTTTTCTTTCCTTGGCTGAAAATTGGTGTGGAGGGGCTTATTTGCAAATGTGCAAATTAGCAAAGTGGAGGGTGTTTCTTGTAAGTTGATAGCTTCAAGATGGTTCAACCATCATTTGACTTCTTTGTTCATGATTGCTTGACTTTTGGAGATGAGATGGGTGATGGAGTGAAGACTTGGTTGTGATCATATTTTTTCTAATCATTACTCATTATTCATGCTTGCATTATTGCTTCCCGACCCCTTGACTTTTCTCTCTCTCTCCCTTCACCAAGCATGGTCGGCCACATGTGGTAGGGGCTGTCTAATTTTTGTGTGAGGGATTTTTTTCTTGTTGGCTCACACAAAATTCCATTGCTCATCCAAAAAGTTCATCTCTCCTTCAACTCTTCCAAATGACAACTTCTTACAACCCCTAGAGACATAGTGATCTACACTTAGCCTACAGCATCCTTGGATACGTCGACTCGCCAACTTCGTGCCCGAGTTGCCTCGGTCGAGAGGTGGGAGCCCGTAAAAGAACCCGGCGATGTGGTGCCCTTTCCGACGAGGAGATGAAGACCGGAGATTCCGCGAGGAGATCGGGATGGAGGCCGAAGACCGAAGGACACGGATCACTCGGTATAGCTCTCTTCCCATTCTCTAGTTTGCTAGTATTAGGTTAATGACCCGATCCGGGTTTTAAAGTGCGCGGTAGTGCCAGTTTACAAGTTTTGTAAAAGTTTCGTTTCCGCATTTTGGCCTCGGATTGACGGCCGGGGCGCTGCCGTGCACTTACACACTCGTAGGGCAGCAGTTCACTGGCGTCGGCCTCTGGTTCTTTGAATACACGTGACACAACTGATCATGGGTGCAAGTCTCATTGGAGCAGTGTCCTGGAAGGAATCCTGCTCAAGGTCTCTTCCGATCTCGCCTATGCCGAACTGTACGGAGGCTGGTACTCTTACATAATCTTTTTTCGTTTTCTGGACACCTGCGTTCTCAGCATAACATCTCCTCGGGAACTGGCCGTATATCAACGCCTTTGTATACACATCAGATTTCTAATCTCGACGGGGAGTAGCAACAGCTAGTCAGCATCGCGCATGAACCTCTGGCTCCACTCGTCTTTATCATCGTCCGCTTCGACGTCACGTCTTGCTGTCTGCGTAATACTACTGTCCTCGGCCACGGTCAATCCGAAGTCTCTCACACAGACTCGAAATCAGGAACTCGGTATCTTCATCACCTTGTAGAAGATCTCTATCCGAACATGTCCTCGGGAACTCGTCCCAACCATCGGAGGAATACTCAATACATGTCCGTTCTCGATCAACTCACAACGCATCTGGGTGAGGTCCTCTATCTGAAGCTGGTCAGCTTACTGGCCTCCTATCACATGATATCCGGACGACGTCAAACTTTTCGATCGAGTCATCAAGGTCCCAAAATTTCCCGAAGGCTCAGCACCTGAGCACAGTCTAAAATTATCTGGTACATACCACAGTACTTCTGGACCAGCCGTAGAAGGGCAAACCCACGCCTCACTGATGACACCGCTAAACATCCACAAACCCTAAGGTTCAAAGCGGTTCCATGGTCATCATGCCGAGTTAGGGTTTCATTCTTCTAGAGGGTCCACAGAATTACGTGCATGTTCCTCCGAACACTTTAATCTTGGGAAAAATGGTTTTCTGACACTCGTTCGAACTTTTTAGCTTCGCCTATACAATATGTGAATACCCTTCGTCCGCATTCTAAACAATACTTCAATCCTCCAGGAAAGGCGATACATCGACGGTCATCTCTCGATCAGTCTGCTCTGGGTCTGAAGAAGATTCTCTCCACACTGGAAATCTTCAACTCAACTGGGCCTGCATCGGCGCATCAATCTGACGAATCACCTTCGTCTCTCAAATCGGGGTAGACTAGCCATCACCTGACGCATCTCTTCCTGGAAGCTCCGGCGATCTCAGCTCGTAAGCTTGGGAAGCGACCCTATCAATCTCAGCAACAGCTGGGTCACCTGTCTGCATGGTAGGCGACATTAAAATCTCTGAGGTACGCTGCACATCAACAGTCCTCTCGCAACTGGCATCTCTAACAATGGCCTGATCATCCGGTGTAAAACCAAACTCTCGCCTCAACAGGAGGTCACAACACAACACTACATCGAGACGTTCCCATGTCACCAGAAAACACAGTGGTCGGCCCTCGTACCAGACGAGCTCGCCCTGACCGCAACACTAGCAGCAGCTCAAACTACGCTCAAACTATGGTGGCAGGAACCTCAATCGAGTATCGAAGAAAGCAGATCAACGGCATGAAAGGAAACGACAGATCCAGAATGGATACATGATCATATGAAGGAACTGCACCAATGAGAGTATGATCATGGAACAAATAAAATCAGGGATCTCAAATGGGTGTATAATCAAGGATACGAAGAGAACCACAGATCTCAAATATGTACATCCTAAGGTTTCTTAAGTGGAGTATCGTATCGTAAATATGCCGCGGAACATACGTACGGTACGTCACTCTACTCAAGCTACCTACTTCATCAATCAGGGTCAGCCTATGAAACGAAAGTTCGGGTCTAATACCCCCCCCGTTCAAGTCTTTGTTCCGTAAGGTCAAACCTAGGTTCCGAAATACATACCCGCCCTAGACTCTGCAAAGTCAAACATAGACTCGAACAATGGATAAACCTAACGCTCTGCTACCAACTTTGTCACGACCCGAAATATTAGCTCGTGACCAGCACTTGAATCACGAAACGTCTAAAGGCGTAACAGAATTCAAGTAAGCTGAAACCCAAAAATCTAAACCTTTTAAGAAAAAATAAAGGAGGTGAGGTTTTGAAATACAGGTATAATGAAATCAAGTTTTCTTAATTTATAGAAAAGAAATATGAATGATGCAAGTGAAATTTACTAGTTTAAAAACATGTTTCGTCTTTTAAAAATATTGGCAGCACCTCCTTTGTATATTTTAATCCAAAACCACATATACATAATGATGATAAAGGCATCCCCAAGCGGGAGCTAGCTCTTCGCCAAACGGCGAATGACAACTACGCAATACAGTAAAAATAAGTATACGACGCCCAACGGCGAAGTTCACCACAAAGATAAAGGAAAGCAAGACATAAATACAACAAATAGCGAAAAACCCCTCGCTCTAAGTCTCGCAACCACAATCCCACTAAGTCTCATTGCTTATACAATTTACTAAATTTGATTGATGGAGTTAACTAGATACAATGATGTAATATAGATACAAGAGTGGGTAAGTCACAAATGTCTCACGTACTAGTGCAAAACACCCGGATGCGACTGTGTGCCAGCAAAGCCGCTACTGATCCAAGCGGGCAACGTGCAAGAACTGTGGCACAACGGGGGTGAGTTGCCAACTCGTGAATAGAAATATATCGACAAGTAGAAATCGAATAAATAACGACTCCTAGGTCAACTATATCATAAAGGTAAAACTATGATATCTAGGGTGACCGGGTCGTATATGTGCCAACAATGTAGTCAATACCTATATGCATGTGGGTAACATCCAACAGTAATAATCAATGCATATATGCATGTGGATCTCGTCCACCCATATAATCAATGTATGTATGCATATGGATCTCGTCCACCCATATAATCAATATCTGTATGCACGTAAATATCATAACAGAGTGTGCATGAAAGTATGAGGATATATATCAACGGTGTTCCTCACGACGCATCAAAATCATGGAATCTGAGTGCCTAGCATCGACACTCGAAAACATCATGAAAACCGTGCCCAACATCGGCACGTAAATCCTCATATATTGGGCCCCGTCTGTCCGGATCGGCCCACGGGCTCTGTCAGTCCGGATCGGCCCATATCATCTCTCGACTCCGGTCGGTATCCTCCGGATATCCGCCGAGCCCAAATACTATCACCGGTATGTAGTAATCCCTCTTCCAGGCTCATCGTCATCCACACAAAATCTCTCTCTCGCCCCGGGGTACCATACCGGGTCCACCATGTACTCGCAAACGGAATCATCCGCCTCCTCGAATCGGGTTTCACATATCACACGTCTCAGAACCGAGAAAACGCATGGTGGACGCACTGAAATATCATATCAAGAGAAACCGGGTTTTTAAAATATTACATGCTTTCTTTTGAAATAGCCACGGTACTCAAATCCAGAAATCTCATGAAAACAGCATATCTCAATCCGTAAAATCATAAAGCATGATGTATGCGACATATGATAGAAATGTAAGCGTGTCCGTATCATGCAACATGGAACAGTGATATGACATATTAAGGGAAAACCGCTCTTTTTAAAATGATTCCAGTTTTAAAATTTATCCTGCGGTTCCCAATCTCCTAATAAAAACCAGTTCTCTATGTAGGTACAATATGTATATGGGCAAATATGGATATATCAATGTATGTGTGCACCAATCTGAATATACAATGTGTATGTGCGTAAATATGGATATATCAATGTATACGTTCACCAATATGAATATACAATGTGTATGTGCGTAAATATGGATATATCAATGTTTATGTGCACCAATATGAATATACAATGCGTATGTGCGCAAATATGGATATATCAATGTATATGTGCACCAATATGAATATACAATGTATATGTGCGCAAATATGGATATATTAATGTTTATGTGCACCAATATGAATATACAATGTGTATGTGCGCAAATATGGATATATCAATGTATATGTGCACCAATATAAATATACAATGTGTATGTGCGCAAACAGGTTATGTGAAGAGCCATGTCATGATACAGCAATTCTACTGTGTAGTGACATGGCAATTATCGATGATGAAGTGTGTGAGCCTACAATCAGTGTACGTGTAACATACGCATCATCGATAATGGTGCAGGTGTACTACCACAAGTATAAGTAATGCGATGCGAATAACATGAATGCGGCATAAGGTAAATCATATGCAAATGCTGACGGGTATACGTATCTAACATGGTTGAGTCGGTGAATCTATCAATCGGCATAAAGTCTCACAACAATGCGCACGGTACTATACATCGTACGGCAACCTCTAGTCAAGGGTATGGATTAAACATCAATTCAAACTCATCACGCACGGAAAATCATCGTACGGCGGCAGAAACCAATAGGGATCCTATCATCCTATAAGACAAATGAGGGTACGGCATAATATCATGTACGACCTATCATCAATGATTCACAACATTTTATATATGTATATATATCTATGTACCTATGTCCCGGTTCATATCCTCAATAATCTCATATTAGGGGACCGATAGGGTATAAATCATCTCGATCGACTCGTATCTGTATACCAACATATCATCATATCATCATATTATCATATCCGTCTTATATTTTTTCATCGCATTTATATCACACATCAAGTCGAGTTTATATAAACATTCTACCTCTACTAAGCATAAGTATCTAATCTAACATACACACCCGAACCATACAAGCAGATTTTAAAAGAAGCGAATCGTAGTTTTGAAAATAGGGGTTACGGTGTTTTAAGGGAAAGATATCATTTGAAAATCCGTATCATCCCTCAAGGTATATATTTACAAGATACATACGATTCTTCGGTATAGAAAAAGGTATGGTTCGGATGACACCTCTACATCGACTATCTAGTCCTATAGTACCCTAAACGGCAATATCGTCAAACATCATTCTCAAATTCCGTCATCACATAATAGCCGTATTATATCATTTCTAACTATCCTTAGTTTCTAATATGGTTTTACTAACTATCATTTAACTCTAACCCTAGTTTCCAAATCTAGGTTTCCTTAACCATATTATATAAATCAGTTTCCATCAAAACTTTGCAGGGGTGCTATACGCCATCCACCCGACTTCCCGGGTAGATATAGATCTACTTACATTGCCTTCACTCGCCGAAATCGATGACGCCACGCTCTGTCGCCTCGGAATCCACGCGAAGTTACCTACAATAACAAACAATCTCAATGCGTATTAAAAAAATAAGGAGGAAAAACCAAAACGGCACGCGCCTTGCACGTAGGTTAGAACCTATAGCAAACGCGTACAAAATCAACCAAACAATCTTTGTTGTCGATGTACAAACATGCGACAACCAAAAATGAATCCAATATCAAAACTTATCATTTAAAATACGGGAAACATATCCTAAATCGCACACAAGTGTTTCCAGATTTTGACTCAGGTCAAATAAATCTAAGCAAACAAGTATAGGGTGATGTATAATGTGTAATTGAGCTACTGAACCAACCCCAACAACCCAGACAACCAAGTGGCCGGCCCAATCCCTAGAAATTCCGGCGAGACCGGCCTCCATGCTTAGTTGGGTCTCGTTTTGTCATGGTGGTCTCCTCTGGTCTAGAATTGGTCTCTGGTATTGTTTGGTTGTCTCAGATATTCCCCGGGTCATCCCAGATTCACAGTAGTCACACTAAAAGTCACAAAACCAATACGAAACAAATCTTATGTTTGTGCATCGCGTTCACCTCTATGGATCAGGTCAGGAATCGCGTCACCAAGGTCATTTAAACACTCACCAATGTTCCCAGATTCCACTTACTGTCATTACATAAAAATCTAGTAGAACCAAACACCCCTAAACAGCTTCAGGCAACTACCCTAAGAAATCCAAGCCCTAAGTCTCCTACATACCCGGGGTCGCCGGATTTTACCCCACAGTCGCCGGCCATGACCGATGTCAAAGGGGTCAGGGTCCTAGGTGAACACTCAGGGTCTCGAGTACAATACTATCACACTGTTTGTTTTCACCAACAAGTCTCGGGGTCACAGCAGGTTGTCGATGTCACAAAACGACACTAAAATACGATATCGTACAAAACTAAACTAAAAGGAAGAAGTTATACCTCATTTTGTCCCCTCTAAGCAGCACTAACTTCCCAATGTCATCAAAATCCCACTTTGCTTGGTTCAAAGTGTAGAGGAAGAGATGGGGATAAATTTTTGTGAATGGGGTTTAGGTTTTTGGGGATTGTTTGGAGATAGATCTAGGGATTTAAGGGGACGGTTGTGAGCTTGAGGATGATGAAGGAGAGAAGATAAAAATGGTGGGGGAAATAATGTGGCAGCAGCCCCCTTCTCTCTCTCACTAATATTCACACTCTCTCTCTCCAAAAGTCTTCCTAACCTAATCATTTTGTCCCCCTTTGACTTTTCCTTTTTTTTTCCTCACCAAAAACACATACACCCATATAAAACCACAAATGAAATAACATGTAATATGTCATGGCGCACTAGCTATGAAAAACTGTAGAAACGCGGATTTGGCTTAATCGCGATTAATAGTGCACTAATCGGGTTTTTATCAAAACTGCATATAATAAATTTTAAAAATGCCAAATCCTTTAAATATATTTTTAAATGAATAAATCATTTTAATTCCCAATTATTTCACAATTATTGGTATATATTTATACCCTTTTTTCGAAAACCCCAATTTCGCAAATCGGGCAGTTTTCGGGAAATATATTATTTTAATATTAAATTCCAAAAATAATATTCTATATTTTCTGAAATGTTACAAATGAGGTGCTGGATATTCACAACCGAATACCACTATGCAAATCGAAAGAATATAACTATAGTTTTTCGAAATTTGTTCTAACAACATCATTTTAGGTTTCTTTTCTTACATTAATCAAAATTAATGAGGTCCCATCTTTAACCTATCACACCAGAAAAGAACAAAAATACAATTTACGTATTTGCCATCCGCATTCGCCACTGGACCCCATCATCACCTGTTAGGTTACTTAACTAACGACAGAGCGGGGGCTGGACTAGCGCGGGTGTAAAACATATACAAGATCTACTAGTATATATACAAATATATATAACATTCGTCCCAGGCATGATAATAAGCAACATCACATAATCTCAGCAAGCAACAAATACTGGTAGATAATCTTGGAGCCTCGGGTTTCATTTGAGGCGCAAATAAAACCCGTCCCGGTCGTGTGGATAGCATGTGCAATGAAAACAGGACCCCTATGTGCGTAGCAAGTTACCCGCCAATCCCAGAAGTGAGGCAACCCCATCAACAAAGTGAATGCGCCACCTAGCACTCTACGGGATCCGGTAACTTGAGCGCCCCTCCGTGCGTCATCTTATACCCTCTACGAGTGCGGAGAATAGCCCGCCCATTCAAGAATGAAGCCCCCTCCGTCTCAACTCCATGAGATGCGGGCTTGTTTCCTTCTAGAACCCGGTTATTCGTGCACTCCACCGCGGGGTAATCCTGGTACAGAAAACAAAAATAATATGTACAATGGTGACATCGACCTCAAGCCGGTCGTGCCACAAACAAATAATATACAACATGGCAGTGATGACAGTCCACATGTCGGACGCTCGCCCCGCAATAACAAATGTACAAATGAATCTCAACTGTACTACTGACATTGCACCATAAGCTATCCACCACGACTATCCAACCACAACCATAGTACAAACACAGAACATCAACGTGAATGTCATGTTCGCAAACTCTTCTAAATGAACATATAGCAGTTAGATGAGCTATACCGTTCTAATGATATTCACGGTCGCAGATAGTAATGTATGTACTGAAACTATTAAACAGTGTTAAAAATAACGACTTCGAAATACCCCGAATTGCCCCAAAACACTAGAAAACGAAATATCCAACCTGGGCAAAAAGAAACAATACCTGAAACCCAAAATCCGAGAGACAAGAACATAGACCAAAACCCAACTCAATTTCACCCTCACAAAATCGGTGGAGCCGGCCAATTGGGCACTTTGGCCAGCCAAAGTAAGGTGAAATCGTCTCGTTTTTTGTTTATGTTCATATCACAACAAAATGAGCACTCTGCAATTGTTTAAAAAAATTTTAGAGCCTCTGAAAATTTCGACAGAAACTTGGATTTTCATTTCGTGTTTCGGAGTTATTTCGTTTTGTTACTTTAACATTGTTTAAACTTGCTAGTGTAGGGTTTATGGGCTGGCTCTGATACCATGAAAGGTTATGCTAACGCCCCAGCCATCAACCGAGGCCAATAGCGTAACAAAAAAATTTCTAACGGTTAAAATTTGGCGCTAGAATAAGCCTAAACCGGATTTACCATAAAGCTAACTAGTGACAAAAGAAGTTACCTACTATGAAAAGAGTTTCTACTAAGGAGCTAAAGTCTTTCGGGTCTTCACTCCTCTCCTTTAGCATGCTCCTAGCGGCCTCCATGATCGAGCTTGATCGACGGCTTCCTCACGTCAAAGATGATCCACCCAAGGGTGTCTACTTTGAGCTCTTACCTTTAAACTAAGGTAACTAGGTTACTTAGTTTACTAATCTTAGTAGCCTAGAGGATGTAGAGAGTGATGATGGATTGTTTTGTCTCAAAAACCCTAGGTTTCTCAACATATGAGACTATTAGGATTTGAGGTAGAAGAAGAGAAGCTTGGAGGAGATGAGAGTGTTGTAGAGAGCAACATAATAATTGAATGAAGAATGGCTAAGTATTATGACTAATAAAGCAATCATCCCAAGATAATAATAAAAAATTATCTCCACCACAAAATATCTAGATATTTCCCACAAAATATCTAGATGCCACATTGCCTTAATAGTAACCCATGACTCACTAAGTGAGTCAACAAGTAGCCATGCTTCACTTAATAAAAGTCAACACCTCATACCTCCACCTCATTAACTATTTAACTAAATGGTTAAAACAAATAAAGAGGTTTCTTCTTCTAGAAGCACTCTTGTAACAAATTACAAGAATACCCTTCACTGTATATACATACCCGTATTCCGAAAAATACGAATACAAAAGAGATGAAAATAATCCAACAATATAATACTAGGATCCGGCTTAAACCAAAGCCCGCTAGTATTATCCGCCTGAACGTCATACATGCACAAGTACACGCATGTGATCGAACTGTAAGTCCACGTTGCCCACCCCAGTGCTTGCGGGGAGGCGGAAACGTTATGAAAAATCGAATTTTTACAACACTAGGCAACATGGACTATGCTAAAGGAGGGATCTTTGCTAAACAAACACTAACTAACAAGCTAAAAGAGTTAGCTACTCGGAAAAGGGGTTATACCTAGGTCTTCAAGTCCTTCTCTTCTTGCTCCTTAGAGTGAAAGAACGGGTTCTCCTTGTCGCCTTCTCTTGCCGAAGAAAGATCCACCCGAGGGCCTCAACCTTTGGCTCCAACCTCGAACTAGAAGTAACTAAGGTGCTTGGTGTGCTAAACCTAGAACCTTAGAAAGAGTAGAGAGTAATTTTAAGGGATTTATCTCAAGCTCAAAGGGTTCTCAACTCATGAGAGGGGAGAGCTAGAGAGAGAGGAAGAGGAGGAGAGAGAATGAGAATGATAGATTGAGAAGAATAATCCAACCTTCCCACATATATGTGAATTATGATAAATAAATAATTAGCTAAAGATAATTGTGATGGTTAATCAAGAAATGACCATTATCATTTCACATTAAATGCTTTTGCAAGGATCAAAGAGCATCTTTCATATGAAATGATGATGGTCAACTTGTCAACCTAGGTCAACAAGTCAAGCAAAGTCAAATGGTCAACAACCATAACCATAACACAATTATAATTAACTAATATTAATAAATCATATTTCACACATAAACATTAAGGTTAAGAAAATGACAACGGTCATTAACCCTAATGAAAATCCTCTGGCTCTGTCTCAGTCAACTGTGCATACACACCCGTATCCGTGTTCCGAGGAACACGAATACAATGAGATAAAACTAATCCCAAAACAAATACTTGGATCTGGCATAAACCAAAGCCTGCTAGTATAAGCTGTCCGGACACTAAACGTGAACAAGTGCACGGATGTGAACGAACCCCGTCGCAAAACCATGCCATCTCTACTCATTTTGCCTAAAGGCGAATAACCCTCTGTGTGGGACTCTAAAGACTCGACACTACGCTGGCAGTGGGTTTAACCACAGACCGCAAGCGGCGCTAGCTGTACGTAACGGTCCCCAGGTAGATGCCGATAAGAAGACTGACGAGCTAAACCTATCTGAACTCCTACTGAGCCTGAATGTGACAGTCTCCGTACAGTCCGGTCTGTTCGTCTAAGAACATCGCATGGCGGGCCTAGGGGGCGGTAAATGTCAGTCCCCTACTAGCGGTACAAGTCGTGTCGGAGTGTAGCCCAGAACACCTTTGATAACACTGGAAACCTACCAGTCTATCTCGCTTACCCTGACCAGGGACTTTGTGTAATGGCTCTCCTAGACACAGCGCGATATCAACCCCCAATACCGGGAGAGACGAATCCTGTATAACCGTCACTGCCACCAAGTGCTTCGGGACTGCACCCAAAAACTACCCGTTTGCACGACTCTTTTGAGCCTTGGTTGGGTAGTAATCAAAGTACGGTGGGAACACACTCGAGGAGAAGTGACAGTGTCAAGTCAACGGACTAAGCTGTACTCATGTCACCTGGGAACTGATAACTGACGATAGGTATAATACCAACCAACAGTTCCCGACGAGTCCTGTCCAGTGTACTCGTAACCTAACGAGCACCCGCATACTATCTCAAGTATGACGTACTGACGGCTGTGGGACAGACCGTCTCCCAAGCTGGGATAAGAAGCGCATACGCTAGTCTACTCCGGAGTATCGATGCCCTGTCTCGATAGTCCTGCGACTAGGGACCTGCATAAGGATGTGCTTATGGATTACCCAACCCCCACGAGTGTGACTGCCATCACAACGCTGGTAATCAAGCAAAGATCGTAAGGGCTCCACTAATGTGTAAAGGAGATATGCTAAAAGAAACACATGCACACATTAAAGCAGAAACAAACTAAGTAGCATACTACTATTTTGAGCAAGAATGTCAATACAAGGTGAATATCCCAAGCTTCCATCAAGTAATATACAAACTAGTATGATACAGTAATGGCCTCTAGGGCATATACACTAACAATCTCCCACTTGCACTAAGGCCATGTACTAGCGTATCGAAGACCTATCATCTCGATCAGCCGCTCGAACTGAGTCTAGGGTAAGGCCTTGCTGAATGGATCAGCAGTGTTATCTTCCGTAGCAACTCTCCGAACCTCGATCTCTTGGCGACCCACGATCTCCCTGATCAGGTGATACCGCCTCAAGATGTGCCTGGACTTCTGATGGGACCTGGGTTCCTTCGCTAAAGCTATTGCCCCGTTGTTGTCGCAATACAGAGGTACTGGATCAACAATGGACGGAACCACCTGAAATTCTGTCAAGAACTTCCTTATCCAGATGGCTTCTTTTGCGGCATCTGCAGCAGCGATATATTCCGCTTCCATCGTCGAGTCAGCAACGGTTTCCTGTTTGGAACTCTTCCAACACGCCGCCCCTCCATAGAGGGTAAAGAAATAACCCGACATGGACTTGGAATCATCCTTGTCACTCTGGAAGCTGGAGTCAGCAAAGGCCTCGATCTGGAGGACTTTTCCGCCATACACCAAGAACATATCCTTAGTCCTTCTCAGGTACTTGAGAATGTTCTTTACCGCTATCCAGTGTTTCTCCCCATGGTTTGACTGATACCGGCTTACCACACTCAGTGCATAAGCTACATTTGGTCTGGTACACAACATCGCATACATTATAGAGCCTACCGCAGAAGCATAGGGTATAATAGACATGCGATCCCTTTCCAAATCAGTCTTGGGAGACAGCTCTTTGGAGAAGGTGATCCCGTGAAAAGCCGGTAGATTACCGCGCTTGGAATCTTGCATAGCGAATCTTTTCAGTATGGTGTCGATGTACCTGGACTGTGAGAGTCCTAATATCCTCTTGGATCTGTCACGATAGATCCGTATCCCAGAATGTATAAGGCATCACCCAGGTCTTTCCTGGAGAACCTGTGTGACAAGAACCCTTTGACAGACTGTAGCATAGGAATGTTATTTCCTATCAAGAGAATGGCATCCACGTATAATACGAGGAATACTACAGTTCTCGCTACAAATCTACTATAGATGCATGGTTCATCTGGATTTTTGATAAAGCCAAATTCTTTGACCGTCTCATCAAAACAGATGTTCCAACTCCGCGATGCCTGCTTTAGTCCATAGATGGACTTAAGAAACTTGCACAACTTTCCGTTGCTCCCACTCTGAATGAAACCCTCTGGCTGGTCCATATAGACACACTCCTCTAAATTTCCATTTAGAAAAGCGGTCTTTACGTCCATCTGCCAGATCTCATAATCGTGGAAGGCAGCAATGGCAAGAAGGATCCGAATGGATTTCAGCATAGCCACTGGAGAAAAGGTTTCGTCATAGTCCAAGCCAGGTCTTTGACGGAAACCCTTTGCAACAAGTCTAGCTTTATAGGTCTCAACCTGTCCATCTACTCCAATCTTCCTTTTGAAGATCCACTTGCATACTATGGGTTTTACCCCATCTGGAGCAATGTCCAACGTCCATACTTTGTTGGTGTACATGGACTCCATTTCGTTCCGCATTGCATCCAGCCATTTTACCGAGTCAACGCTCTGAATGGCCTGCTGGAAGCTAGTCGGCTCATCACTATCAATGATGCAATCCTCTCTATCCCCGTCTATGAGAAAACTGTAGTATCTCTCGGGCGGATGAGACTGTCTACTACTTCTGCGGAGCGGCGCAGAAATGTCCTGATCTTTCGAACCCTCTTGTTCTACAAAGCTTTCAGTAATAGCTCGTGGTTCTGGAATTTCTTCCAGTTCTATTGCGCTCCCACTTATCTGTTTTTCCTAAAACTGAGTTTCCAAGAAGTGGGCATGACGAGAAACAAAAACCTTTTGTTCCTCTTCGCAATAGAAGAAATATCCCTTGGAGTTCTTTGGATATCCCACAAACTTGCACTGTACTGAGCGTGCCTCGAGTTTGTCCGCATGCTGCTTTTTGACAAAAGTTGGACATCTCCATGTATTAATATGATTAAGATAGGGTCTCTTCCCACACCACATCTGATATGGTGTAGTAGGCACAGTCTTAGTTGGAACTCGGTTCAAAAGGTATGCAGCTGATTCTAGTGCATATCCCCAGAATGATCGCGATAACTCAGCGTTACTCATCATGGACCGTACCATATCCAATAGGGTTCGGTTCCGTCTTTCCGATACACCGTTATGTTGCGGAGTGTATGGAGGAGTAAGCTGAGAGAGAATTCCATTCTCTTTTAAGTAATCCAGGAACTCGGCACTCAAGTATTCACCACCTCGATCAGATCTCAGTGTCTTGATACTTTTGCCCATTTGTTTTTCTACTTCATTCTTATATTCCTGGAATTTTCCAAAGGCTTCGGATTTATATTTCATTAAGAAAACATATCCGTACCTTGAAAAGTCATCCGTAAAAGTAATGAAGTAAGAATAACCTCTTCGTGCATGCGTAGACATTGGACCGCACATGTCGCTGTGTACGAGTCCCAAGAGCTCGCTCGCTCTTACTCCGTGTCCAGTGAATGGAGTCTTTGTCATCTTTCCTTTGAGACAGGATTGACAAGTTGCATATGATTGATATTCGAACGGATCCAAATATCCTTCTGTATGTAACTTCTTCAACCTTCTCTCATTGATGTGACCCATTCTACAATGCCATAAGAAAGTCTGATTTGTTTCCGAAGATTTTCTTTTGTGTGTATTCTGGACATTGAAAATCTGTGGTTGGTTTAATACGTATATACCATTGCTCAATGTACCTGACCCAATCAGAACTTGATTAAGGTGAATGTTTACAACATTACTTACAAACGCAAATTCATAACCTTCTTCAGAAATTAAAGATACAGAAATGATATTACAAGTTGCATTGGGTACAAAAAAGCAATTACGTGATACCAAAACTTGTCCATCTGACATTCCCAGGTGATAGTCCCCCACGGCCTCAGCATCCATGCTAGCTCCGTTTGCAACTTTGAGGGTCATGTCACCTGCCTTCAAAAACCTACGCTTTCTCAACGCCTGCAAAGAATTACAGATATGAGATCCTGATCCGGTATCCAATACCCAGGACGTAGAGTTTATTGATAGACAGTTTTCAATAACATACACACCTGAAGCTGAAGCCGCAACTTGCTTCAGATCCTGTGTTCTGGCCTTCCAAGCCCTGCAATCTTTCTTCCAGTGTCCACTCTTGTGAGAGTAAAAGCATTCTTCCTTATCCAAAAGCATCCCCGCAACCTTTGTTGCTTTTGTCTTTCCCTTCGTATCCACTTTACGAACACCGCCCCTTGGTTTAGCGGGGGTTTTCTTCTTCTTTCCCTTGGCTTTCGCCCTGGACCTAGAAGAGGAAGATCCTCCTACAAACAAAGTGGATGTTTCCCTACCTTTCTGTAGGGTGCCCTCCGCACTCCTCAGCATGTTGAGGAGCTCTGAAAGTTCAACTTCCTTTTCCTGCAAGTTGAAGTTCAGGATGAACTGGGCGTAAGTGGAAGGAAGGGACTGGAGAATCAAGTCTGTATAGAGCTCATTCTCCAACGTGGTCCCAAGGTCCGCGAGTGTAAGTCCACGTTGCTCACCCCGGTTCTTACGGGGAGGAGGAAACGGCAAAAAACAATTATTTGGTGCAAGGCAACATGGACTAAAAGCCGGATCTTTGCTAAACAAGAAACTAACAAACAACTAGAGGCTTTAACTACTATGCCGTAGAAATTATACCTCACGGAACCGGTCCTTCGGGTCTTCATTCCGCTGTCCCGCTCGTCCGTCCAAGCTCCAAGGTACGATCCGGATCTTGGTCACCTCCGCGGCCTTCTTGAGTCGAAGACGATCCACCCGAGAGTTGTACACCGAGCTCCACCTCAAGCCGAGGCAACTAGGGCAACAAGATTGCCAATCTAGATGCCCTAGGATGTGTAGAAGAGAAAGATGGAAGTGTTTGTCTATGTGGATTCTTTTTCTCTCAACACATGAGATCAAAAGAATTTATCAAGAGGAGGAAGAAGGAGGAGATCAAGCAACCATGGAGCTTTTCTTTCACATTCAAGAGAGAGAATGAGAAAAGAATAATGAAAAGGGATTAACTAAAGAAAATCAACCATGGTTGCAATAATACACCAAAACCATCATTACTAATCCTATCATGATAAAGTTGATGGCATGATTGAACTATTTTCTGATGTGTATATGTAAAAAGTATCGACAATCAAAAAATTATATTGACCGCAATCAAACTACGGTGTCGGCTGTAGTTAATGAATGAGTGCGGATCGTCCACAGGGATTGCACGATTCGTTTGTATTATGATACGTTTGAAATGAAATGTTAAGCAACAATAAACGAAAACATGATTCAAGAATGATTTGTATTCGAGTGTCACTATTCTTTAATCAAGAATCAAGAAACTATAAACAATCAAGAATCGGTGTTTTGATAATATTTCCAATCAACAATCAAGAATCTAAAAGAGGCTCGTAGGAATCGATCGGGTCGATAGACGTGATGTAATCTAATGATATCGTGTTCTTGTCCTTCGAAGGATTGATACTAGATCGATGATCATCGGCAAGAGTTAGGGTTTTTTCGTGAAACTAGGGTTTCATCTTATCCCTTGTTCTGTTGTCGATATCATTCACATTCTAGCCTCTAGCAATTTCAAGAAACGATCCTAACTCCCCCATTTTGAACGATATCAATCAAGAAAGCATCGAAACAAAGTGGGTTGTCGGTTCTTGAACTTGCTAGGGTTTACAAAACTTGTAGGAATCAAGAATCGATTAAAGCTATGTTACATCATCTTTCTATTGACCGTCTCGACTCCTCGACGAGCGGAGTTTTATTCACACATCACCACACATAAGAGATTGACAAATTGTAAAGATATCATGATGCAGAAATTAAAGAAAACAAGATAAAAGAATATCACCTTTATTTATCTCAACAATTTTGATTACATTTGCTTCAAGAACTACAAGAAGAAGAATCTAGATTGTTGATCGGGCGTCGCTCGGCTTCATGAGTCGTGGATCGGCTCGGATCGCTTTCTCCGTTGAAGATCGGCTCCGCTCCTAAAGGTTGTCGGGCTTCTTGCTTAATGGGTACTCGGAATTCTTGATGTTGGCTTGGATTAGGGTTAGGGTTTCCTACAAGCTCTCTCACTAAACTTGAGGAAGAGGGGATGAAGAAAGAGATAGATTTTTCTAAGCTTTCCCAAGGTTGAATAATGCCAAGATTAATAATGAGTGAGCCTAGGGTCTTATTTATAGAACTCTTAAACCCTAGGTCTAGGTTTGAATTGGAACTTTCCCTCCCAAAGTTTGTTGAAAGAGTTTGTTAGGAACTAGCTTAGGGTTTAAGCTAGGGTTTAGGGAAAGTTCTAGAATGATTAGGCTAGTTTAATGAAGCACAAAGTGTTTGCTGAACTGGTAGAAGTATCTGGAATATTCTGGAGAATGTCATGCATTTTTGAGCTGTAGCCACTGAAACAGGAGTTTTGGTCTAAAATTGAGGAACTGGGTCTCTGGCCCCACCGCGGATCCGCCGCAATTACAAGGCAATGGCCGCTTTTCCGCGCTTTGTTGGTGAGCTTGGACTTCGAGTCTTCTGGTGTGGGCTTGTACTGTAGTGTGGGCTTTTCTCTGATGTTTTGAATTGCAGTTTCTCCTTTGTAATGATACCAGATCTGATTTTAATGAGTTGACATATCTTTTGAGCGGTGTAATGATCGAGCAAGCTTCTCTTTTCCTGCACAGACTTTGAGACACGGGTTGCAAGATATAGAAAATATGCCATGTAATGAAATGCAGTCAATTTCCCTAGAAATGTCGGTTTTAAGGTCTAGTACATGTAATCTGATATTCTATGATAGATTTGCTAATGTGTAGAATACTGCTACCGAACACTTCTATATGTATGCAGATGATAGGGAAATTGCCGGTTAAAATATACAATATTTTCGACTGATCAAATACCCCCAAACTTAATTTCGATCGTCTCGAGCGAATGTTTTATTAAAAAGAGAAGGAGAAAATAAAGAAATAGAAAAACTAACTAGCACACTTTCGTAGGCAACACGATTGCACTGAGCACGTGCAACAAGCCTTTAAACCTCTAGGTGTCCCTAGTAGGAGGAGTGTTGTCTCCTGAGGGTTTTCAGCGGATTGCACCCACAAAATCCAATAATAAAAGTAAGATCATGAATATTACATTTAAAGAAAAGAATTGTAAAAGAAAGACTTTGAAAATTAGGGTTTCCAACTAAGCTAGCTTTTCGGTTGTCATGAGCCCTATCTTAATGGTCATGAAAAGATGTCAGAAATCACGTCCTCCCTCAATAAAACATCGTCTTATTCTTCATTCCTATCTTTCTTCCAAACATCGATCATATCACCCTGCGTGTGTGTAAAGACATCCCTACACCCGGAGAATTCAATTCAAGCTATCATACTCTTGCCCATCAACCTCAGTACTTTTAACAAACGAGATTGCTCACACACTTTCATGCGACCGTTAATACTTCTTGAGGTACTAACCGACCGATTACTGATGTGCTTGCTAACTTGGTGTATTTTCCTAGTCTTGCACCACCTCAGGCATAGCAGTGACTCCCAGACCAGTTGACCTTAGGGCACTAGGTGAAAAAACACCCTTTTGCTATATATTTTTTTATTACCCTTGGTGATAACAAAACCAGTGTCCATTTTTCTCACCACTTTCAAAATATATTTTTTTTTCATACTTTTGGTTTTAAGACAAGAGCATTTCAAGGTATCCTCTACTATCCCAGGCTTTAAGATGTGTGTAAGTGCTAATAGCAGGGTAGCAACGTTCAAAATGTTTGGCTTCCAGAATAGAAACTATTTTTCAGACTTATTTTTATCCTCAGATTAGTGACATCTTTCATCTTACTAACCCTTGGGACAATGGCTCATAACTACTTATTACTAGTTCGTATAAGAAAACTTCTAATTTTCATAGTTTTCTAAAATTTTTCTAATCTCATGGATGTAAATGTTCACTATCTAAACTTTTATTATCTTATTTATATACAAAAAGTGTAAATATTAAAATTATTTTTATATTTGAAAATTTTTAAATTTTTATAGGTTTTTTCAAAAAAAAATATTTTGTGCTTATGCAGATGATATGCAAATGATGCGAAAATAAGCACAAACCTCCCCCAAACTTGTTTTCAACAGTGTCCTCACTGTTGCCTTCTGCTAAATCTCGAAAAACCTGTAAGCTTGGGAGGAATTTATTAGTGGGGGCAAAATATTTATGTGAAGAACCTCCCGCAAACTTATTCTTGGTTCATGATTTTGTAAAAAAATTTCTTTTTAGGAGCCTGAAAAAATTATACCCCCCCAAACTTGAGTTATGCAATGTTAATCTTTTAAAATCACAAGTGGGGGTCAAAAGTCATTGGTCGATGCCAAGCTTTGCAAAGACCGAAAGTTAACACCAACCATTCGAAAATTTTATCAATGCAGTGCTCGGGTTGGTGGAAGAAGAAGTGGGGAAAGGTTAAGTGGTGGAATAGAATGTGTGTGCGTCTCATTTTGGAGAGACGATGCAGTGAATGTGATGGATAACTCGCATTCTTTTTACATTTCATAAGAAGGGGTGGAGGTTCAATTCCATTGATTTGGACATGATTCGTCTCAACACCCGTGCTTTTTAGAAATGCGAGTTCATCAGCGAAGATCTCCTCAAAAGTTTCATCTATACCCCGAAGAATAATGTCATCACAAGGTGCGGGTTGATCTTCAGACTCTAAGAACATTTCATAATCCGTGTTAATTGTTGATCCGGACATCTCGGTGGAAGAGTCCGTATGTGTATGATATATAGTTGGGTCAAACAATAACGTATGAAAAGAGTCAAGATCAGTATCAGGAGGATCATTAAATTCGCTGCTGTCGACATCCATTAAGTCGACAGAACAGACCTGAGCAGTAGGTTCAGAGGGTACACTTCCTAACTTGTAAATGTTCATCTCAATTGTCCTGTTCCCGAAGGATAAGGTCATAGAACCGTTACGACAATTGATGATAGCATTGGAAGTGGCCAAAAAGGGGCGACCTAAAATCACCGGAATTTGATTCCGTGAGTTCGCTACAGGCTGTGTATCAATTACAATAAAGTCTACAGGGAAGATAAATTCCCCGATTTTTATTAACACATCCTCTAGTTCACCCCTAGGTCTGGTGATTGATCGGTCAGCCATCTGTAGAGTGCATGGAGATGGTTTCAACTCTCCGATCCCTAACTGCTCATAAACTGAGAAAGGAAGCAGGTTAACACTTGCCCCAAGATTTAGTAGAGCACGGTTAATGTGTTTCTCCCCAATAGAGATGGAAATCGTAGGATATCCAAGATCCTTACGTTTCCTCGGTAATTGCTGGGGGAAAGCCGTTTCTACTGTTTTTGCCATGAATATCTTCTTGGGCATTTGTTTCTTCCTCTTTCTAGTGCAAAAATCTTTAAGAACTTTTGCGTATGCAGGGACTTGTTGGATAGCATCTAGAAGAGGGATATTTATGTTAACCTGTTTAAACATCTCAGTGATCTTCTCCATCTGTGGACTTAGTGTGTTAGCCCTTAACCGATTAGGGTAAGGTGCTTTAGCAATAAGCGCTGGGTCCATCATAGGAGAAGGAAGTGTGTGTGGAACCGATCCCAGAATAGAAGTGGGAATCGTCCGAGGAGGGGTAAAAGAGGTGGGCTGTAATGGCGAGCCTTTTGGGAAATGGAGAATAGGCTCGGAAGAAGAAGGTGGGGTAGAAGAAGTGTGTGTGTGAGAAAAGGTTTCAGCCGGGGTGTTGATATGATTTTCAGTATCATCAACTTCTTCCCCAACATGTTTATCCAGCACTCTTCCAGATCTCAACGTGGTGATTGCATTCACATGATGTGAATAACCAGGATTTGGTAAGGATTGAGCTGGAAGTTTCCCTTTCTCTCGTGCACTCATTTCGGCTTTTAGTTGTGCAATTTGTTCTTCCATTGATTTAATACTCTCGTTTTGGGACGCAGAGTTTTTCTTCATGTCATCGACGGAAGATTTCATTTCAGCCGAAACTTGCATGATATTTGTTAAGATCAAATTCATGTATTGTGCAAAAGAAGAGGATTCATCAGTTCCGTTCAACTATAAAGGACTAGATAGTGCAGGTGTGTTGACCTGATTTTGAAAATTATGTGCTTGAAAGGGGTGCTGACTTAATTGAAGTTGTGGCTGCTGTTGTGGTGGAGGGACCCTTTGGAAATTGTTTTGGTTTGGAACCGTGTTTTGTGATTGTGATTGGTTCCAAGCAAAATTAGGGTGATTCCTCCAACCTTGATTATATGTGGAAGAAAAAGGATCGTTCCTAGGTCTTTGAAATGCGGCATTGGTATGCTCACGACCTTGAAACGGACATTCTTCCGTCAAGTGAGACGGATCAGAACAGCACCCACAAACAGTTTTGGGGAGTGATACCGGGTTTAGGGAGGCTGCAGAAAATTTGTGTTCCATAGCGTCGAGCTTCTTTTGCATTGCTGCCATTTCAGCTCGAACACCTATGGACACATCTATTTGGTGAACGCCACCCCTATTCAATGGTTGGGTTCCACTCTCCCACAGTAATGATTTTTCAGCGAACTCTTCTAAGTATCGCCAAGCTTCCCCATCATCCTTAGTCATAAATGTACCTTGACACATGTTTTCAAGGCTCTGTTTAGTGCTAGGGTTACTGCCCTCATATATGATTCGGTAAAGCTCCCATCTCGGGATGCCGTGATGAGGACATTGAACCAATAGATCCTTGAAATGTTCAAAGTATTTTGAAAATGGTTCGGTAGGGAGCTGGGCAAATTGGTTTAGTTCGCTACGGATTCGAGCCGTCTTTTGGATTGGGTAAAATTTCTTAAGGAATGCAGCGACGAATTCTTCCCAATTCGTAATAGAGTGTGCGGTAGTGTTATATAGCCACTTCTCAGCTATATCGCACAATGTAAATGGAAGAAGTCGTAGACGCATCGCATCTACTGAAAGTTGTGACGTAACCATCATTGCGCATATGTTTTCAAATTTGGTAATGAAAACGTAAGCGTCCTCGGCCTCGAGTCCGTGGTATTTGGGTAAAAGATTGATATACTGGGGCTTAATCTCAAAGTTATCCCCATTGGCTGGTGGTGTAGATAAGCAGGTCGAAAGAGGACCTCTATGTGGATAGCATCTTTCCTGGAGAGAAATGTGGGGAGGATTCTGCGCACCAACGGACGGCGGCAGATTAGGGTTAAAGAAGTTTGATGGATTCGGGTCCATCGGTGTGGGTGTGGTAGTAGGTAAAGAAAAGGTAAATGGAGAATTATCGACTTCGGATTCGATAAAGGGTACGCGGACTAAACGGGCACTAGAATCCCGTGTCCAGCCAATCTTGTACTAAAAAGGGTTAGTACAAGTGGCAGCGTTGGCTTATAATTAGGGGTAAAATGAATGCGGTGTTTGCTTTTGAAAAAGAGACGGATTTTTTAAAAACAAAAATGATGCAACACAACAAATGCAGCACACCAACCCTAGAATCTAATGGTCACCTAGGTCCGGCTCTAGACCGCTCCTAACTGCCAAAAGACAAGTCGCGGGATAGAATCCTCCACTGCCTTTTTGTTCCCCTGTGGCCGGATAAGTGCCAGGTAAGTGGGAAGGTACTCCACTACGTAAGTAGTGGGCCTAATTAAAAACCACTAGCTTAGACACACTCGCCTTAGGCACCACAAGAAAACTCGGATAAGCAATGAATTACCCACGGCCTTCTCTTGTCCTAATTGAGCGCGACAGTCCTTAGAGTCATCTCTAGATTTCTTTTAATTAATGTGGGTAAATGCGGATGCAAGTTTTGCGATTTTCGGGGCCTAGGAAGGGTAATGAAATCCCCACCTAATTTGGATTTTGCCGTGCCCCTTAAATTCCGTATTTATAATGCAAAACAACCAAGAAAACAAAATCATGCACAATTTTAATTAGCTTTTGTGGCGCAGCTATTGTTTGCCAAGAATCCTGCAGAAAAGATTAGTTGGAGCTAAAAAGGGAGAGGGGAGAGAGCAAGAAATCACCTGAAGAAATTTGGTACAGAGATCCCTCTGTGGGACCGCGGTTCAGCCGCAAGAACCACCTTAATGCCGCGCTTCCGCGCTTCTTTGATGGGTTCACTGCACAAGAATTCAACAGCTGCTTGCTGTTGCTTCCCTCTGTTCTCTGGTACACCCCCAAATAATTTTTCCACAGCACAGAATGCTCCAGATCTCCTTGCAATCAATTCACAACAAACGTATAAGAGTTTGTACGAATTTTGATTTCAAGAAGTAAAATGTAATAATTCTTTCACTTCAAACTATAAAATGTAAACGAATTAGCGCGTAATCCCCGGCAACGGCGCCATTTTGATTGAACTATTTTCTGATGTGTATATGTAAAAAGTATCGACAATCAAAAAATTATATTGACCGCAATCAAACTACGGTGTCGGCTGTAGTTAATGAATGAGTGCGGATCGTCCACAGGGATTGCACGATTCGTTTGTATTATGATACGTTTGAAATGAAATGTTAAGCAACAATAAACGAAAACATGATTCAAGAATGATTTGTATTCGAGTGTCATTATTCTTTAATCAAGAATCAAGAAACTATAAACAATCAAGAATCGGTGTTTTGATAATATTTCCAATCAACAATCAAGAATCTAAAAGAGGCTCGTAGGAATCGATCGGGTCGATAGACGTGATGTAATCTAATGATATCGTGTTCTTGTCCTTCAAAGGATTGATACTAGATCGATGATCATCGGCAAGAGTTAGGGTTTTTTCGTGAAACTAGGGTTTCATCTTATCCCTTGTTCTGTTGTCGATATCATTCACATTCTAGCCTCTAGCAATTTCAAGAAACGATCCTAACTCCCCCATTTTGAACGATGTCAATCAAGAAAGCATCGAAACAAAGTGGGTTGTCGGTTCTTGCACTTGCTAGGGTTTACAAAACTTGTAGGAATCAAGAATCGATTAAAGCTATGTTACATCATCTTTCTATTGACCGTCTCGACTCCTCGACGAGCGGAGTTTTATTCACACATCACCACACATAAGAGATTGACAAATTATAAAGATATCATGATGCGGAAATTAAAGAAAACAAGATAAAAGAATATCACCTTTATTTATCTCAACAATTTTGATTACATTTGCTTCAAGAACTACAAGAAGAAGAATCTAGATTGTTGATCGGGCGTCGCTCGGCTTCATGAGTCGTGGATCGGCTCGGATCGCTTACTCCGTTGAAGATCGGCTCCGCTCCTAAAGGTTGTCGGGCTTCTTGCTTAATGGGTACTCGGAATTCTTGATGTTGGCTTGGATTAGGGTTAGGGTTTCCTACAAGCTCTCTCACTAAACTTGAGGAAGAGGGGATGAAGAAAGAGATAGATTTTTCTAAGCTTTCCCAAGGTTGAATAATGCCAAGATTAATAATGAGTGAGCCTAGGGTCTTATTTATAGAACTCTCAAACCCTAGGTCTAGGTTTGAATTGGAACTTTCCCTCCCAAAGTTTGTTGAAAGAGTTTGTTAGGAACTAGCTTAGGGTTTAAGCTAGGGTTTAGGGAAAGTTCTAGAATGATTAGGCTAGTTTAATGAAGCACAAAGTGTTTGCTGAACTGGTAGAAGTATCTGGAATATTCTGGAGAATGTCATGCATTTTTGAGCTGTAGCCACTGAAACAGGAGTTTTGGTCTAAAATTGAGGAACTGGGTCTCTGGCCCCACCGCGGATCCGCCGCAATTACAAGGCAATGGCCCTCTTCCGCGCTTTGTTGGTGAGCTTGGACTTCGAGTCTTCTGGTGTGGGCTTGTACTGTAATGTGGGCTTTTCTCTGATGTTTTTAATTGCAGTTTCTCCTTTGTAATGATACCAGATCTGATTTTAATGAGTTGACATATCTTTTGAGCGGTGTAATGATCGAGCAAGCTTCTCTTTTCCTGCACAGACTTTGAGACACGGGTTGCAAGATATAGAAAATATGCCATGTAATGAAATGCAGTCAATTTCCCTAGAAATGCCGGTTTTAAGGTCTAGTACATGTAATATGATATTCTATGATAGATTTGCTAATATGTAGAATACTGCTACCGAACACTTCTATATGTATGCAGATGATAGGGAAATTGCCGGTTAAAATATACAATATTTTCGACTGATCATGGCACAAATGACATGACCATTTTCATAACTCAAGAAATAAAAAGAAAATCAAAGAAGAGTGTAGACCTCTCATGAAGGTCAATGGTCAACTCCGGTCAACGGGTCAACAAAGTCAAGAGAGGTCATGGTGGTCAAATGGTCAATGCAATTAGCCATCACTAAACTATCACTAAAAGGATTAGTAAACAATGTCTACGGCTCATAATGGTTTTGACCAAACGAATTGCCAAAACCCTAATGAGCCTGCCACATAATGGTTTTGGCCGAACGAACTGCCAAAACCCT
The DNA here is from genome assembly GCA_030015575.1 of Agapanthus africanus. Lineage (NCBI taxonomy): Eukaryota > Viridiplantae > Streptophyta > Magnoliopsida > Asparagales > Amaryllidaceae > Agapanthus > Agapanthus africanus. The sequence continues at coordinate 200,825,890 of JASDDO010000006.1, forward strand.
AATGGGGCACCTCCTCCTTTATCGCTCCTCAAAACTGTGCATACACACCCGCATACGCATTCCGTAGAATGCGAATGCACAGAAGACAAAACAAATCCATCCGTACAATACTAGGATCTGGCTTAAATCAAAGCCCACTAGTATTGCCTGCCCGAACAGCATACGCACACAAGTGCACGTAAGTGATCGCAGCCCTGCCGTAAATCCATACGACCTCTACACGTTTCGCTCAGTGCAGGGAAACTCTCTGTGTGGGACTCTAAAGACTCGACACTACGCTGGCAGTGGGTTTAACCACAGACCGCAAGCGGCACTAGCTGTACGTAACGGTCCCCAGGTAGATGTCGATAAGAAGGCCGATGAGGTAAACCCATCCGAACTCCTACTGAGCCTGTATGTGACAATCTTCGTACAGTCCGGTCTGTTCGTCTGATACATCGCATGGCGGGCCTAGGGGGTGGTGAACGTCAGTCCCCTAATAGCGGTACAAGTCGCGTCGGAGTGTAGCCCAGAACACCCTGAGATAACACTGGAAACCTACCAGTATATCTCGCTTGCCCTGGCCAGGGACTACTTGTGTAATGGCTCTCCTAGACACAGCGCGATGTCAACCCCCAATACCGGGAGAGACGAATCCTGTCTAACCATCACTGCCTCCAAGTGCTTCGGGACTGCACCCAACTACTACCTGTTTGCACGACTCCTTTGAGCCATGGTAGGGTAGTAATCTAAGTACAGTGGGAACACACTCGAGGCGAAGTGACAGTGTCAAGTTGGCGGACTAAGCTGTACTCATGTCACCTGGGAACTGATAACTGACGATAGGTATAATACCAACCAACAGTTCCCGACGAGTCCTGTCCGGTGTACTCGTAACCTAACGAGCACCCGCATACAATTTCAAGTACGACGTACTGACGGCTGTGGGAGAGACCGTCTACCCCGCTGGGTTGAGAAGCGCATACGCTAGTCTACTCCGGAGTATCGATGCCCAGTCTCGATAGTCCTACGACTAGGGACCTGTATAAGGATGTGCTTATGGATTACCCAGCCCCCACGAGTATGACTGCCATCACAACGCTGGTAATCAATCAAAGATCCTAAGGGCTCTACTAATATGTATGAGCGATATGCTAAAAGAAACACATGCACATATTGAAGTAGAAACAAACCAAGTAGCATACAACCATTTTGAGCAAGATTGTCCGTACAACTGTGAATATCCCAAGCTTCCATCAAGTAATATACAAGCTAGTATGATACAGTAATGGCCTCTAGGGCATATACACTAACAATCTCCCACTTGCACTAAGGCCATGTACTGGCGTATCGAAGACCTATCATCTCGATCAGCCGCTCGAACTGAGTCTGGGGTAGGGCCTTCGTGAGTGGATCTGCAGTGTTGTTCTCCGTATTTACTCTCTTCACCTCGATCTCCCGGCGATCTACGATTTCCGTGATCAGGTGGTACCGCCTCAAAATGTGCCTGGACTTCTGATGGGACCTTGGTTCATTCGCTAAAGCTATAGCGCCGTTGTTGCCGCAATACAGCGGTATTGGATCAACAATGGTAGGAACCACCAGAAGCTCCGTGAGGAACTTCTTCATCCAGACAGCTTCCTTTGCGGCATCGCAAGCAGCTATGTACTCTGCTTCCATAGTTGAGTCTGCAACGGTCTCCTGCTTGGAACTCTTCCAGCAAACCGCCCCTTCATTGAGGGTAAAGACATAACCCGACATGGACTTGGAGTCATCCTTGTCACTCTGGAAGCTGGAGTCAGCAAATGCCTCGAGCTGGAGGTCTTTTCCGCCATACACCAAGAACATCTCCTTAGTCCTTCTCAGGTACTTGAGAATGTTCTTTACCACTATCCAGTGTTTCTCCCCTGGGTTCGACTGATACCGGCTTACAACGCTCAATGTGTATGCTACATCTGGTCTGGTAGATAACATCGCATACATTATAGAGCCTACCGCAGAAGCGTAGGGTATAATAGACATGCGATCCCTTTCGAAATCAGTCTTGGGAGATATCTCTTTGGAGAGGGTGATCCCGTGACAAGCCAGTAAATTTTCGCGCTTGGAATCTTCCATACTGAATCTTTTCAGTAAGGTGTCAATGTACCTGGACTGTGAAAGTCCCAACATCCTCTTAGATCTATCACGATAGATCTGGATCCCCAGAATGTAGTTAGCATCGCCCAGGTCCTTCATGGAGAACCTCTGCGACAAGAATCCTTTGACTGACTGTAGCATAGGAATATCATTTCCTATTAGGAGAATGTCATCCACGTACAAGACGAGGAATACCACAGTTCTCCCTACAATCTTACTATAAATGCATGGTTCATCTGGGTTTTGATTGTAAATGCACGGCGGCGCCCCGGCCGTCAATCCGACGCCGGAATGCGGAAGCGGTGATAAACTTTAATTTTACGAACTTAGCAAATCGGCACCACCGTGCACTAAACACCCGGATCGTGCCATTAAACTAGATCTAGCTAACTACAAGACGGGTTAGAGATATACCGAGTGATCCGAGTCCTCCGGTCTTCTCGTCATCGTCCCGATCTCCCGCGGAAAGTCCTGTCTCCATGTCGTCGCCTCCTCGCCGGAAGGGCACCACATCGCCTGCATCTTTTACGGGCTCCCACCTCAGTACCGAGGCAACTCGGGCATGAAGATGGCAAGTCGACATGCCCAAGATTTGCTGTAGTATGTGTAGTGTTGTGTCTCATTTGGGGTTTTGTTGCCATGGATGTGGAGGAATGAGGATAAGGAAAAATGGTGCTTTCATTTTTCCTTGCAAGGAATGAGATGAAGAAAAATCCACATACAAGATGAAACTCTCTTTTTCTTCTTCTCTCAAGTGTGGCCTCTCTCTCTCTCTCTCAAAGTGAGAATGGTGGAGGAATCAATATGAAACCATAACAAGAAGGGAGGTGATGGTAGGAGATCAAAGGGGGGTGACCACATCATAAAGCAAATGATAACTATGTCTTCTCCAAATCAAATCCACTTCTAATCTCATTAAAGCTAAGGAAAAGACTAAGAAAGAATCTCATGATTATGAACCATCATGAAGCCCCACATATGCAAGATACCCCCTCCACAAATGTTATTTGCAAACTTGCAAATAACCCCCTCCATCGGAAAAGTCCGGCCTGGAAAGAACAAAGGAAAACTGGCCGGTACGGAATGCAAACTGGCAACTCCAGAAAACTGGTCCCGTAATAAATTACAGGAAAACCACGATACTGTGCATACATACCCGCATCTGTATTCCGACCGGATACAAATGCAATGAGACAATATCTACACTGTACTATACTAGGATCCGGCTTAAACCAAAGCCGGCTAGTAATATCCGTCCGATCCTGATCCGTGCAATACCGCACGTATCTGATCGAACCCTGCCATATATCCATACGGCCACTAGTACAAACTGTCCGATCCTGATCCGTGCAATACCGCACGTATCTGATCGGACCCTGCCATATCTCCATACGGCCTCTACAGCGTTTCGCCCGAAAGCTTGAGTAACTGAAAGTGTGGTGGACTCTAAAGACTCGTCAATACTATGGCTGTGGATTTAACCACTAGCACGTCAGAGGTATAAGCCAATACGTGACGGGCCACCAGCTATTGACTAAAAGGGACGTCGATGAGCGAACTCATCCTGACACCCTACTGAGCCTGTCACTGACAATATTCGTACAGTCCGGTCCGTTCGTCTATGAGCATCGCATGGCGGGCCTAGGGGGTTGGTAAAAGTCAGACCCCTAAAAGTGGTACAAGTCGTATCGGAGTGTAGCCCAGAACACCCTGAGATACTACTGGAATACCTACAAGTAAATCTCCTGTCTTGGACAAGGACTTCGTGTAATGGCTCTCCTAGACACAGCGCGACCTCACCCCCAATACCGGGAGAGACGAACCCCTGAAGATCCGCTCACTGCCTCCATGTGGCTCGGGACTGTACCCAACTAAAACCTGTTTGCATGACTCCTTTGAGCCGTGGTTGGGTAGTAATCAAAGCACAGTGGGAACTCACACGAGACAAATGACGATCCTCAGGTCGATGAACTAACCTGTACACATGTCACCAGGGAACTGCTATCTGACGTCAGGTATAAGACCAACTAGCATGTTCCCGGCGAGTCCTGTCCGGTGTACTCATAACCCAATGAGCACCTGTATACATCTTAGGTGAACCAACTGACACCAATGGCTTGTGAGACCGGCCACCGCCCCTCGTCGGGGTCTCGAATGTATACACTAGTCTACTCTGGAGAATCGATTCCCTGTCTCGAAACTCCCTCGACTAGGGACCTTTTAAGGATGTGCTTATAGACTCCAGCTCTCACGTATATGATCGCCCTCATACTGCTGGTGGTCAAGCAAGAATCCTAGGGGCTCTATCAACGTGTAATAGCGACCTGTAAGGTCACCTAAACCAGTACACGATGATAAAGGTAAACCAGATAGCATACTATCATCTTGAGTAAGACTGTCCTATCGGGATAGGTCCTCCCTCAATCATTGCAATCACGTGCCTGTGATCCAATAATTGACTCTGAGGGCACTATCTCCAACAATCTCCCACTTGCACTCAAGGCTAATTATTGCGATGTCGCATACTCACAGCCCGTGTGATACCGAACACCCAACTCCTCTACAAGTCAGTCTCACAAAACTCGTTTGCGAAACTAATGCGTTCGAGGAATAGCCTTAGTGAGTGGATCCGCCTTGATGTTTCTTTCTATGTCTCTCTATACCTCATGTTCGCGGAGAAAGCCATCTCCCGAAAAGAGCAATACCTGTCTTAGAATGTGTCTGGATGTCTGATGGGACCCAGCTCATAAATGAACTCCAAATCCAAACTTCGTAGACTGTATCATCAACTGAACTTAATCAGTATCCTGCGCCACACCTTCCCTCAGTATCCACCTGGACCACCTGTCCAAAATACCGCCACTCTTCAGAGGGAAAACTATAACTCTGACAACCTCCTTGTCGTCAAGGTCACCTTGGAAGCCTGGAATGATAACTGTCTCCCGAATGAGGCTGTCGTTATCATATCCCTAGAACATTCACTTATGTTCTAAAACTGCTTCCGATTGCTTCTCCAGGATTGGATCAATATCAACTTATTGCATCTAGTGCAAGAACAACATCTGGTGTTATACTTGACATCTCATGATAGACTCAATTGCCTAAGCAAGTGATCTGCCAATCATGCACATCCCTCTCCCCTTTAGTCTATAAGACACCTTTAGAGAGGGTGACTCCATTACCTGCAGGCACACTACCGTGCCAGGAGTCGTCCATTCTGAATACTCTCAGAATGCTGTCTAAGTACCCTGATTGGGAAACCACTCAAATCTAGATCTAAAACCATAGATCTAGTTACCAGAATGTCTGATATAATATCCAATTCCTATGTGGAGAAACTACTTTGTGACGACCAAAGTATAACCGATCGTAGTATAGGAATATCACTTCCTACTCTGTGTATGTCATCAAATACCAGGACATCACACTCTACTACCTTCTTAACAGATCCATCCCCTATTCTGATGAAGTCAAACCTATGACTGTCACATCAGAAACAGATGATCTATCTCCGCTATATCTGCTTTAGTCTATAAATAGACATAAGCCTGATGTCCTCCAATGCTTCCGCTGCTCCCACTGACTACGACAACCCTCTGGCAGAGTCATATACACGTACGCTTCTAAAACCAGTTTAGAACGACGCTATACTCATCCTCCTGCCGGGTCTCATTGTCTGGAACAACAGCAATGGCAAGTCTGGGTAAACAAGAACCTCTCTGCCACCGTCCTTGAGTATACCGAAGTACCTCTCGGGTGCTTGAGGTTACCCACCTTATCTGCGGAGTGGCCAATGGAATGTCAAACCATATTGAATCTTTAGGTTCTTATCAAATCTTCGGTAATCGTTTGCGGTTCTGGAATCACTTCCAGTTCTACCATACTCCCACTACTGTTTTCTGAAAAAAAAAATCCATTTTTATTAAAACCGTGGTGAGTCAAGAACAATATCACTATTGATCTTCCAGATGGTAGAATATCAACCCTCTGTATAGCCCGGGTCAACCCATAAACAGCCATTACAGAAACGTGCCTTGAGTTACCCAGAGTCTGGTTTTAAGCATAAGCTGGACAACTCCCCGTATCTTAACAATGTCAAGATATGAACTGTTCTATATCCAATATAGAAACAGAGGCACTGATTTAATTGAACCAGATTCAAATCATGCAGCTGTCTCCAGTGCATGTCAACTAAATGGAAGGAGGTCGATCAGCGTTACTCAACTTAGGAATGCTTCAATTATGAGTAACCTGAAAGAGAAGCAAGTTCTCTTAACCATTACTTTCAACTGAATACCATATACAAGTATCTACATCTTCGATCACCTTGAAGAATCCCGATACTTGCAACACCTGGTTCTCTACTTTATTCTTATACCTATAACTTCTCAAAACTTGGAACCTGTGTTTCTACGAAACACTTGTCTAAAAACCAGAGAAGTGATAAGTAAACCGAATATAGTACGAGCACCAACCCCTCTGTCCTAATGGACAATGGACAGTATACAATACTCTGTATAATTCCGCAGAGTCTAACAACTCATTCACTGTGTGTCGTAGGTTGAAAACTGTACTTATGGTTAAGAAGAATTACACCGCTGTTCAATGCTCCTTACCTAACCATCCACTGGTATAGGTAAATGTCATAGACATAATTTCAAAAAGGTATGTCTCACTCTATAAAAATAGACGTACAGATATATCAATTTGAAATTAGTGCACAACAACGGATATTCAAAACCAAATATTTGCCGACCGGCAAACAACCCAGGTGGCTTCCTCAAATATCACCAATTCCAACGAATCCCGATATAATGAGGATGGTCACCTAATTCCCAATAACTTACTCCCACTCATCATCTGTAAAACCATACAGATGTGTGAATCATACCTGGTAAATACATACCCTGGAGCAAGTGTCTAATTGGGAAATCGGTTTTCTATTAACAGTACACAGTGAAACTGAAATATTGAAATGTTTCGATGGGGTTTCCTGGTATTCCTAGTAATGCCTCTTCCATTATCCAGATTCATAACTATAACCGTATAATTCTTTGCCACCTATCCAAATCCCTTTATTTGTCTTTAGTCGTTACCTTCTGTACACCCCTTTAGTCTAAATGGTTTTCTTCCTTCCCTACCGTTCGGCACCAGCCTATGGCTTGGAAGAAGACTATCCAAAAAGAATAAAGGGTGTACTGTCCTAATCCTAGGAGCACTCGCAACGCGAGAGAAGGTGAAGATAAAAGACACCTGAATGTACTTTATTCCTATTTCTCCTGAACCAGGATCCATCCCCGAACTGGAACAAGTTCCTTTCGAGTTCGTATATAACTATACGATGGATTATCCAATAAACTGGGATCTTCGTAGTGATACGGAGTGTCCTGGAGAAATACAATGGTGATTTAGGATTGGCGAAGAAATACTTGTTTTGGTCGTGAATAGCAGTCGCAATTTACTTTGCCCTCTTACTAATCCCTTGCTTTGTCTTAACTTAATACCTTCTGTACACCGTTTAGGCTAATTGGTATTCTTCATTCCCCACCGTTCGGCACCAGCCTAAGGTTTGGAAGAAGACTATCCAATTTGCGTAATAGGTGTACTATCTCCTAAGCCAAGGAGTACTCGCAATCTGAGAGAGAAGGTAAAAGGAAAAGACAACTGAATAGTCCTATCCGTTTTCTCTAGAACCGGAAACCATCCTCGAATAAATTCCTTCGAGTTCGTATATAACCATACGATGGTTTTGTCCAATGGAAGTGGACGTTTGTAGTAATACGGGGTGTCCTGGAGAAAAGGGTTAAAGCAGGAGTGGCAATGAGGTTTGCAACTCTGACAATCCAAAAGCCAGTGTTAAGAAGGTTCGGTCAACTTGGTCACTGAGTCATAGTCTTAGGGTCGGGTCAATGGTCGCTGCCAGAGAGAGAGAGAAAAGAAACACTCAGCGTGCACTCTAACCTAGATCAGAATGGTTACCAATTTATCTAATCTGGAAACTTTCCACTGTACCTCAAATTCTCCTCCAAACCTGAAAGAAGAATTAGTCGGGGTCACCCGAGGAGTAAACTAACTCATCAGTGGGAATCGGGATCCAACTATCATCGCATGATAACGTGAAGGAATCCTCTCACGGTATCACACTCCAGAAGGTATGCGCATATCTGGCAAGTTTCAGTTCTTTTGAAACTCCCGATGTGGATTTTTACCCCATGCTCTTATGACCTTGACTTTGGCTAACAAATCATAAGTCGCTTGTCAAGTTCTACCCGTCATTCTCCAGGTTGTTTTGAATCCACCCGTACCTACCCTTGACTTTGTCGAACAAGGCAGTACGACTGTTCCAAACCAACGCATCTATCTATGCTGCATATGAATACCCAACAGCTACCAAACACTGTGCCTTGACTTTGGCCAACAAACACAGCTTGAATACTATTGACTACCCATATGAAACGACGGAGGGCTACGAATGGTTTCTGGCGAAAACCTTTAACGTAAAGAACTTGATATCGTTGAAGAAACGGATAGCTTTTTAGAAAATATAGTGACGAAAACCTTTACTAAAGAGGTCACACCCGGTGAAGGGATCTCGGCTCTTTCCCCGTAGAATGAGGTGCAGGATATTCCAACTGAATACCACGATGCAAAGCAAAAGTAAACGGCTATAGTGAAGTTAATGCCCTGACGCAAACTTTTTGTTCAAGGGGTCATTCCCGGTGAAGGGATCTCGGCCCTTGCATCGTCGACTGAGGAGCAGGATATTCCAACTGAATACCACGATGCAAAATAAAAGTGAACGTCCTTGCAATAACAGCTTTTTGAAAAATTGTTCCAACAACATTAGATTAGGTTTGTTTATCTTGCATTGATCCGAATCAACGCAGTCCCATCAATTGATCACACCACAAAGAACGAAAATATACTGACGTACGTATATTCCATCCGCATTCGCCACTGAGTCCCGTTATCACCCGTTAGGTTAGCTAACTAACGACAGAGCGGGGGCTGGACTAGCGCGGATGAAAAACATATACAACATCTACTAATATATATATATACCAAAATATAATATTTCGCTCAAGGCGTGATAAAATGCAACATCACAGAAATGTACAGCATCACAGAACAATACAGATATCTGGGATCCCCGGGTTTCACAGAGCCACTACTGAAACCCGACGTTCCCCTGGTCGTGTGGATAGCCTGTGCAATGAAATCCTAGACCCCTACGGGCGCGGCAAGTTACCCGCCAAAACCTGAAGCAGGGCAGCCCCCTTCAGCAACGTGAATGGACCACCCAGCACTTCACGGAATCCGGTAACTTGGGCACCCCTCCTGGGTCAACCTGTACCCCCTACGAGTGCGGCGAATAGCCCGCCAATCCTAGAGTGAAGCCCCCTCCGTCTCAACGCCATGAGATGCGGACTTGTTGCCCTTTAGAACCCGGCTATCCGTGCACCCCTCCGCGGGGTAATCCTAGTACAGAAAGTAAAATATACATACACCGGGTACATCGACCGCAACCTGGCCGTGCCCCAAAATAATAATACAAACTGGCAGTGACGGCAGTCCACATGTCGGACGCTCGTCCCGCAATATCAAATGTACATAATACAACAAAACTGTACTAGCATTGCATCCAGGCTATCCCCCACGACCGATCTGCGACATCACAGCATAACACAGAACATCAACGTGAAAGTCACGTTCGCAAATCCGTCTAACCGGGCTATAGCAGTAAGACAGGATTTACCGATCGAGTGACATTCACGGTCCCAGATATAATGTAAATACTGTGAAAAATGTGTTTAAAATTTTCCGATCGATCAAATTATAACAAGTGGGCCCCAAGTACTACTGCAGCACATCAAGAAATTCTGGGCCCAAAATTAATATTCCAAAACCCCTCAAATAATCCCAGAAAGCAACTGCAGAAATTTGATGCAGTGATCTCAACATGGTGCGGCGGAACCGCGGCCCAAAGGGGTGTTTGGTCGCGGTTCCGCGCTCCCACTGTGGAGTCACTGTATCTAATTTCTACAGTGTTCTTAGAATTTCCAGTACATCACTTTTCTGCAACCTGAAAAAATTTTCGAGCCAGAAAAAAATCAACAGAAAACTGATGTGAAGAAAAACGCCGATTTTGGAATTTTGGTCAATCGGAAATGTAAACACATTAAACAAAGCTAGACTAGGTTAATGGTGAGGCTCTAATACCACTGTAAGTGCACGGCGGCGCCACGGCCGTCAATCCGACGCCGGAATGCGGAAGCGGTGATAAACTTTAATTTTGCGAACTTAGCAAACCGGCACCACCGCGCACTAAACACCCGGATCGTACCATTAAACTAGATCTAGCTAACTACAAGACGGGTTAGAGATATACCGAGTGATCCGAGTCCTCCGGTCTTCTCGTCATCGTCCCGATCTCCCGCGGAAAGTACTGTCTCTATGTCGTCGCCTCCTCGCCGGAAGGGCACCACATCGCCTGCATCTTTTACGGGCTCCCACCTCAATACCGAGGCAACTCGGGCATGAAGCTGGCAAGTCGACATGCCCAAGATTTGCTATAGAATGTGTAGTGTTGTGTCTCATTTGGGGTTTTGTTGCCATGGATGTGGAGGAATGAGGATAAGGAAAAATGGTGCTTTCACTTTTCCTTGCAAGGAATGAGATGAAGAAAAATCCACATACAAGATGAAACTCTCTTTTTCTTCTTCTCTCAAGTGTGGCCTCTCTCTCTCTCTCAAAGTGAGAATGGTGGAGGAATCAATATGAAACCATAACAAGAAGGGAGGTGATGGTAGGAGATCAAAGGGGGGTGACCACATCATAAAGCAAATGATAACTATGTCATCTCCAAATCAAATCCACTTCTAATCTCATTAAAGCAAAGGAAAAGACTAAGAAAGAATCTCATGATTATGAACCATCACGAAGCCCCACATATGCAAGATACCCCCTCCACAAATGTTATTTGCAAACTTGCAAATAACCCCGTCCATAGGAAACGTCCGGCCTGGAAAGAACAAAGGAAAACTGGCCGGTACGGAATGCAAACTGGCAACTCCAGAAAACTGGTCCCGTAATAAATTACAGGAAAACCCCGATACTGTGCATACACACCCGCAACTGTATTCTGACCGGATACAAATGCAATGAGACAATATCTACACTGTACTATACTAGGATCCGGCTTAAACCAAAGCCGGCTAGTAATATCCGTCCGATCCTGATCCGTGCAATACCGCACGTATTTGATCGAACCCTGCCATATATCCATACGGCCACTAGTACAAACCGTCCGATCCTGATCCGTGCAATACCGCACGTATCTGATCGGACCCTGCCATATCTCCATACGGCCTCTACAGCGTTTCGCCCGAAAGCTTGAGTAACTGAAAGTGTGGTGGACTCTAAAGACTCGTCAATACTATGGCTGTGGATTTAACCACTAGCACGTCAGAGGTATAAGCCAATACGTGACGGGCCACCAGCTATTGACTAAAAGGGACGTCGATGAGCGAACTCATCCTGACACCCTACTGAGCCTGTCAGTGACAATATCTGTACAGTCCGGTTCGTTCGTCTATGAGCATCACATGGCGGGCCTAGGGGGTTGGTAAAAGTCAGACCCCCAAAAGCGGTACAAGTCATGTCGGAGTGTAGCCCAGAACACCCTGAGATACTACTGGAATACCTACCAGTAAATCTCCTGCCTTGGCCAAGGATTTCGTGTAATGGCTCTCTGAGACACAGCGCGACCTCACCCACAATACCGGGAGAGACGAACCCCTGAAGATCCACTCACTGCCTCCATGTGGCTCGGGACTGTACCCAACTAAAACTTGTTTGCACGACTCTTTTGAGCTGTGGTAGGGTAGTAATCAAAGCACAGTGGGAACTCACACGAGACAAATGACGATCCTCAGGTCGATGAACTAACCTGTACACATGTCACCAGGGAACTGCTATCTGACGTCAGGTATAAGACCAATTAGCATGTTCCCGGCGAGTCCTGTCCGGTGTACTCATTACCCAATGAGCACCTGTATACATCTTAGGTGAACCAACTGACACCAATGGCTTGTGAGACCGGCCGCCGCCCCTCGTCGGGGTCTCGACTGTATACACTAGTCTACTCTGGAGAATCGATGCCCTGTCTCGAAACTCCCTCGACTAGGGACCTTTTAAGGATGTGCTTATAGACTCCAGCTCTCACGTATATGATCGCCCTCATACTGCTGGTGGTCAAGCAAGAATCCTAGGGGCTCTATCAACGTGTAATAGCGACCTGTAAGGTCACCTAAACCAGTACACGATGATAAAGGTAAACCAGATAGCATACTATCATCTTGAGTAAGACTGTCCTACCGGGATAGGTCCTCCCTCAATCATTGCAATCACGTGCCTGTGATCCAATAATTGACTCTGAGGGCACTATCTCCAACATTGATAAAGTCGAATTCTTTGACAGTATCATCGAAGCAGATGTTCCAACTCCGCGATGCGTGCTTCAGTCCATAAATGGACTTTAGCAACTTGCACACTTTACCGCTGCTCCCACTCTGAATGAATCCCTTCGGCTGATCCATATAGACGCACTCTTCCAAATTTCCATTTAGGAAAGCTGTCTTTACGTCCATCTTCCAGATTTCATGATCGTGGAAGGCAGCAATGGCAAGAAGGATCCGAATGGATTTCAGCATAGCTACTGGAGAAAAGGTCTCGTCATAGTCCAAACCAGGTCTTTGACGAAAACCCTTTGCAATGAATCTAGCTTTATAGGTCTCAACCTGCCCATCTACACCAATCTTCTTTCTGAAGATCCATTTGCAGCCTACGGGTTTTACCCCTTCTGGAGCAAAGTCCAAAGTTCAAACTTTGTTGGTGTACATGGACTCCATCTCGGTCCGCATTGCATCCAGCCATTTTACCGATTCACCGCTCTGAATGGCTTGCTGGAAGCTAGTAGGCTCACCATAATCCATAGTGCAATCCTCTCTATCCCCGTCTATGAAAAAACCGTAGTATCTCTCGGGCGGATGAAACTGCCTACTACTCCTGCGGAGTGGCGTAGGAATGTCCTGTTCTTTCGAACCCTCTGGTTCTACTAAGCTTTCAGTAATAGCTCGTGGTTCTGGAATTTCTTCCAGTTCTATTGCGCTCCCACTTATATGATTTTCTATAAACTCAGTTTCCAAGAAGCGGGCATGACGAGAAACAAAGACCTTTTGTTCCTCTGCGTAATAGAAAAGATACCCCTTGGAGTTCTTTGGGTATCCCACAAACTTACACTGTACTTAACGTACCTCGAGCTTGTCCACATGCTGCTTTTTTACAAAAGATGGACATCCCCATGTCTTAAAGTGTTTAAGACAGGGTTTCTTCCCACTCCACATCTGATATGGTGTGGTTGGCACTGACTTAGTAGGAACTTGGTTCAAAAGATATGCAGCAGTTTCTAGTGCATAACTCCAGAAGGATCGCGGCAACTCAGCCTTACTCATCATGGAACTAACCCTATCCAATAGGGTTCGATTCCGCCTCTCCGATACACCGTTGTGTTGTGGTGTGTATGGGGGAGTAAGCTGAGAGAGAATTCCATTGTCTTTTAAGAAGTCCAGAAACTCGGCACTTAAGTATTCACCACCTCGATCAGATCTCAGTGTCTTGATACTTTTGCCTGTTTGTTTTTCAACTTCATTCTTGTATTCCCGAAATTTCTCAAAGGCCTCGGATTTGTGCTTCATCAAGAAGACATGCCCATACCTAGAGAAATCATCTGTGAAAGTAATGAAGTATGAATAACCACTTCGCGCATGTGTAGACATTGGACCACACACGTCACTGTGTATGAGTCCCAAGAGCTCGCTCGCTCTTTCTCCGTATCCAGTGAACGGAGTCTTTATCATCTTTCCCATGAGACAAGATTCACAAGTGGCATAAGACTGGTACTCGAACGGATCCAAGTATCCTTCTTTATGTAACTTTGTCAACCGTGTCTCATTGATGTGACCCAGTCTACAATGCCATAAGAAATCCTGATTTAATTCCGGAGACTTTCTTTTAAGTGTGTTCTGGACACTGAAGACCTGAGCTTGATTCAAAACGTATATACCGTTTTTCAATGTACCTGACCCAATCAGAACTTGATTTAGGTGAATGTTTACTACATCGCTTACAAAAGTAAAATCATATCCTTCCTTAGAAAGCAAGGATACAGATATGATGTTACAAGTCACACCTGGTACATAAAAACAGTCACGCAGAATCAACATCTTCCCAGTTGTCGGTCCTAGATGATATTCCCCTACGGATTCAGCATACATGCTCATTCCGTTAGCAACCCTGAGAGTCATATCACCTTTCTTGATAACCCTACGGTTTCTCAGAGCCTGTAATGAATTACAGATATGAGATCCTGATCTGGTATCCAAAACCCAGGAAGTAGGGTTAACTGACATACAGTTCTCTATTATAAACACACCCGAAGCCGAAGCCACAACATGCTTCGTATTCTGGCTACTGGCTTTGCAAGCCCTGCAATCCTTCTGCCCATATTCATTCCCGTAACAATAGGAACGTCCTGCTTTTACTACATCCAGTCTCGAAAATTCTGCCCTTCCCTTTCTTTCTACTTCCCTGGTTTCCTTCAGGGTAGTAGGTAGAGATTGTTGAACTAAGTCAGCATCTGACCCGTTCTTCAACGTGGTCTTCAGGTCCGTGAGCTCAAAAGAGCTGGTCTCTGTAAGGACGTTGCCCCTTACAGATGACCCGATAGCCAACCTCGCTGGAAGCAATTCGTTCGAGGTCTCATATCTTGCGATACGAGATTGCTCTCCATATAAATCTTTGTTATGGAGGAAGATAGAAGCTGAGTCCATCTTCTCATGATGCCTCTGGTATGTACCATCAACTGAGGCTAACACGAGGCACTTGGCTTTCGCACAGTCTTCTTCCAATGTCCTACGGATATCAATATCCGTGACAGGGGAAACTGGACCTGAGACGGCATGGGTTGGATTAGTTAAGGGGTGACCTAGCTTGTCATGGGCAATGGACATATGGACAGACCTTTCCCAGTCATAACAGTCAGATTCAGTCAT
Source organism: Agapanthus africanus (assembly GCA_030015575.1). NCBI lineage: Eukaryota > Viridiplantae > Streptophyta > Magnoliopsida > Asparagales > Amaryllidaceae > Agapanthus > Agapanthus africanus. The sequence continues at coordinate 200,841,117 of JASDDO010000006.1, forward strand.
TTTATTATCTAGATGTAACCTAGGTGCGGTAACTGAGTCGCTGCAATTAAGAGAGAGAGAAGAAAACACTTAGCATGATGCTCTTGCAAGTTTAGATTGGTTTTTAATTTATCTAAACAGGATGGCTCCCACTGTCTCTCGAATCCCTCCTCAAACCATAAAGGAAGAATTAGTCAGGATCAATCTCACCGTACAATACTTGCTTAACCGTTCAGCCAGGCCAGTGTCGGTACTTCGAGGGAGGTTTTCCAACGCTTTCGCGAAGTTCCTTAATTAAGTAACCTCTTTTCCCTGTGGACGTAGCCCCGCTAACACCTTTCTAGACACCTACTAGGTTTATAGCATTGATCGTTAAGTGAGAAAGTTCCCGAGGAGTAGCATATACTCACAGTAGGATCGGGATCCAAATATCATCGCGTGACAAAACTGAAGGAATCCTACCAGAATCATCACACTCCAAATGGTATGCAGCGCTAGCAAGTTTCAGTACTTTTGAAACTCCTGATGTGGATTTTTGCCCCATGCTCTTATGACCTTGACTAAGGCCAACAAATCATAAGTCACATGTCATGTTCTACCCGTCGTTGTCCAGGTTGATTTGAACCCACCCGTATATACCCTTGACTATGGCCAACAAAGTAATACGACTGTCCCAAACCAACGCATTCTATCTATGCAACATATGAATACCCACCAGCTACCAAACACTGTGCCTTGACTAAGGCCCACAAACACAGCTTGAATACTGTTGAATATTCATATGAAATGACGGAGGGCTACGGATGGTTTTGGCGAAACCGTGAACGTAGTGAACTTGATATAATCGATGGAACGAGATGGCTTTTAAAAGGAGTGGTTCAAGCTCCGCGTTTAAAAAGCTGGTTTTTGAAAAGAACCGAGTGGTTTTGAAAGTGTTCCAACGACTTTTACTTGGTTTATTTTCTTGCATTAATTCCAATGCGTCCTATCATTTAATCCTACCATTGCAGAAAAGAACCAAAATTTGGCGTACGCTTATGCCATCCGCATTCGCCACGGGGTCCCGTCATCACCCGCTAGGTTACATAACTAACGACAGAGCGGGGGCTGGACTAGCGCGGATGCAAAACATATGCAACACCTAAATAGATATCATATATAGATACATAGCAATGATAGCCAATCCAGATCACAGATGAACACTTTGGATATACTAGGAACCCGCGATTCGTTCGAGCCTGCAACGAAAAGCGGATTACACGGTCGCGATGAATAGCCAAACCCCACCCTAGACCCCTACGGGTGCGGCAAACTACCCGCCAAGTACCCGAAGCGAAGCAACCTTCCTCAACATCGTGAGTAGGCCACTCGGCACTTCGAGATACCCGGTAGTTTGTGCACCTCACCTTGGGTCTATCCTAGGAGCAAAAACAGTAAAAAGAAATTATACAATGACGGCTACAACCCCGACCCGGTTGTGCGGCCATACAAATAACATTACATCAATTTACAAATTTTACAATGAATGAAAGAAAAAAAAACTCTCGTCTCACACCCATTCCCGTCTATTCATCCGCGACAATCCAACGAGTTCATATACACAAACCATCAACATTACAGATCACAGATATGTATAACCCCCACTAATCGACGTATAGCGATTAGCGGACGTTCAATACATATATCACATCACAGAAAATATTCATTAGCCAAAGTGTACGGAATATCGATCAAAATACGAATTTGTAACCACCCCAAAAAGTCAATTTCTTCTCTGGAAAATCTGGGTAGAAACAACATGTACTAAAAATCCCAAAACAACACAGTAAGAACATTGCAACAAAACGGAGTCGCGGCCGAGTCAACTCGGTCGCGGATCCGCGACCAAACCCATGGTTTGGCCGCGTTCCCGCGATGAGTTGGCAGAGTCAGAGGCTCCGTTTTGCTGTGTGTTCTATAAAAACCCTGAGACGATTTTTCATGTATGTCAAATAATTTTTTGAACAGTATAAAAAATCGACAGAAAGTTGGTTTTTGTCGGATGTGTTTTGCGACTTTTTTCCGATCGATATTCTAAATACTTTGCTGACTTGCTAGTTTATGTTTAGCTAGTCTCTGATACCACTGTAAGTCCACGTTGCTCACCCCGGTTCTTACGGGGAGGCGGAAACGGCAAAAAAAAATTATTTGGTGCAAGGCAACATGGACTAAAAGCCGGATCTTTGCTAAACAAGAAACTAACAAACAACTAGAGGCTTTAACTACTATGCCGTAGAAATTATACCTCACAGAACCGGTCCTTCGGGTCTTCATTCCGCTGTCTCGCTCGTCCGTCCAAGCTCCATGGTACGATCCGGATCTTGGTCACCTCCGCGGCCTTCTTGAGTCGAAGACGATCCACCCGAGAGTTGTACACCGAGCTCCACCTCAAGCCGAGGCAACTAGGGCAACAAGATTGCCAATCTAGATGCCCTAGGTTGTGTAGAAGAGAAAGATGAAAGTGTTTGTCTATGTGGATTCTTTTTCTCTCAACACATGAGATCAAAAGAATTTATCAAGAGGAGGAAGAAGGAGGAGATCAAGCAACCATGGAGCTTTTCTTTCACTTTCATGAGAGAGAATGAGAAGAGAATAATGAAAGGGGATTAACTAAAGAAAATCAACCATGGTTGCAATAATACACCAAAACCATCATTACTAATCCTATCATGATAAAGTTGATGGCACAAATGACTTGACCATTTTCATAACTCAAGAAATAAAAAGAAATCAAAGAAGAGTGTAGACCTCTCATGAAGGTCAATGGTCAACTCCGGTCAACGGGTCAACAAAGTCAAGAGAGGTCATGGTGGTCAAATGGTCAATGCAATTAGCCATCACTAAACTATCACTAAAAGGATTAGTAAACAATGTCTCCGGCTCATAATGGTTTTGACCAAACGAATTGCCAAAACCCTAATAAGCCTGCCACATAATGGTTTTGGCCGAACCAACTGCCAAAACCCTAATGGGGCACCTCCTCCTTTATCGCTCCTCAAAACTGTGCATACACACCCGCATCCGCATTCCGTAGAATGCGAATGAACAGAAGACAAAACAAATCCTTCCGTGCAATACTAGGATCTGGCTTAAACCAAATCCCAATAGTATTGCCTGCCCGAATAGCATAAGCACACAAGTGCACGTAAGTGATCGCAGCCCTGCCGTAAAACCATACGGCCTCTACACGTTTCGCTCAGTGCAGAGAAACTCTCTGTGGGACTCTAAAGACTCGACACTACGCTGGCAGTGGGTTTAACCACAGACCGCAAGCGGCACTAGCTGTACGTAACGTTCCCAGGTAGATGTCGATAAGAAGGCCGATGAGGTAAACCCATCCGAACTCCTACTGAGCCTGTATGTGACAATCTTCGTACAGTCCGGTCTGTTCGTCTGATACATCGCATGGCGGGCCTAGGGGGGTGGTGAACGTCAGTCCCCTAATAGCGGTACAAGTCGCGTCGGAGTGTAGCCCAGAACACCCTGAGATAACACTGGAAACCTACCAGTATATCTCGCTTGCCCTGGCCAGGGACTACTTGTGTAATGGCTCTCCTAGACACAGCGCGATGTCAACTCCCAATACCGGGAGAGACGAATCCTGTCTAACCGTCACTGCCTCCAAGTGCTTCAGGACTGCACCCAACTACTACCTGTTTGCACAACTCCTTTGAGCTGTGGTAGGGTAGTAATCTAAGTACAGTGGGAACACACTCGAGGCGAAGTGACAGTGTCAAGTCGGCGGACTAAGCTGTACTCATGTCACGTGGGAACTGATAACTTACGATAGGTATAATACCAACCAACAGTTCCCGACGAGTCCTGTCCAGTGTACTCGTAACCTAACGAGCACCCGCATACTATCTCAAGTACGACGTACTGACGGCTGTGGGACAGACCGTCTCCCCCGCTGGGATGAGAAGCGCATACGCTAGTCTACTCCGGAGTATCGATGCCCAGTCTCGATAGTCCTACAACTAGGGACCTGTATATGGATGTGCTTATGGATTACCCAGCCCCCACGAGTATGACTGCCATCACAACGCTGGTAATCAAGCAAAGATCCTAAGGGCTCTACTAATATGTATGAGCGATATGCTAAAAGAAACATATGCACATATTGAAGTAGAAACAAACCAAGTAGCATACTAACATTTTGAGCAAGATTGTCTATACAACTGTGAATATCCCAAGCTTCCATCAAGTAATATACAAGCTAGTATGATACAGTAATAGCCTCTAGGGCATATACACTAACAGCGAGCTCCTCTATGTAGACAATCATCTTAAGCACGTGTTCCGCTACCGAAGATCCGACGGCCAATCTCGCCGAAAACAGCTTCTTCGACACTTCGTTTCTGGCGATACGGGATTGCTCTCCATACAGCTCTTTTGTATGGAGAAATTTGGATTCGAGGTCCATATTCTCGTGCCTCCTCTGATGTTCATTGTCCATAGAGGCAAGCACGAGGCACTTGGCCTTCGCGCAGTCGATTTCCCAGGTCTTACGGATTTCCCTATCCGCGACGCTGGTTTTGGGACTTGGGACAGGGGGAGCTTTGGTGGTAAGAAGATACCCCAACTTGTCACAGTAGGATCGGGATCCAAATATCATCGCGTGACAAAACTGAAAGAATCCTACCAGAATCATCACACTCCAAATGGTATGCAGTGCTAGCAAGTTTCAGTTTCTTTAGAAACTCCCGATGTGGATTTTTGCCCCATGCTCTTATGGCCTTGACTTTGGCCAAAATATCATAAGTTACATGTCAAGTTCTACCCGTCATTCTCCAGGTTAATTTCAGCCTACCCGCACATACCCTTGACTTTGGCCAACATGGTAGAACGACTGCCCCAAACCAATACATCTATCTATGCTGCACATGAATGCCCAATAGCTACCAATCACTATGCCTTGACTTTGGCCAACATACATAGCTTGAATACTTATTGACCATTCATGTGAAAGGACGGAGGGCTACGAATGGTTTTGGCGAAACCGTGAACGTAGTGAACTTGATATAAACGAAGGAACGAGATAGCTTTCATAAGGAGTGGCTCAAGCTCCGCATTTAAAATTTGGTTTTGAAAAGAACCGAGTGGTTTTGAAAGTGTTCCAACGACTTTTACTTGGTTTATTTTTCTTGCATTAATTTCGATGCGTCCCATCATTTAATCCTACCATTGCAGAAAACAACGAAAATATGACGTACGCTTATGCCATCCGCATTCGCCACGGGGTCCCGTCATCACCCGTTAGGTTACTTAACTAACGACAGAGCGGGGGCTGGACTAGCGCGGATGCAAAACATAAGCAACGCCTAAATAGATATCATATAGATATATATAAACATTCGTCACATGCAATGATAGCCATTCCAGATCACAGATGAACAGATTGGATATACTAGGAATCCGCAATTCGTACAAGCCTGTAATGAAGAACGGATTACACGGTCGCGATGAATAGCCAAACCCCACCCTAGACCCCTACGGGTGCGGCAAACTACCCGCCAAGTACCCAAAGCGAAGCAACCTCCCTCAACACCGTGAGTAGGCCACTCGGCACTTCGAGATACCCGGTAGTTTGTATACCCTACCTTGGGTCTATCCTAGGAGCAAAAACAGTAAAAGAAATTATACAATGACGGCTACAACCCCGACCCGGTTGTGCGGCCATACAAATAATATTACATCAATTACATATTACAAGAATTGAAAGAATAAGAAAACTCTCATCTCACAACCCCCGGCTATTCATCCGCGACAATCCAACGAATTCATATACACAAACCATCAACATTACAGATCACAGATATGTATAACTCCCACTAATCGACGTATAGCGATTAGCGGACGTTCAATACATATATCACATCACAGATATAACCAATTAGCCAAAGTGTAAAGAAGTTCGATCAAAAATACGGATTTGTGACCACTCCAAAAACTAACTTGTTCTCTGGAAAATCTGGGCAGAAACAAACCATCTCAAAAATCACAAAACAGTAGCAGAAGAACACTGCAGGAAAAACGACCCACGGCCGAGTCAACTCGGCCGCGGATCCGCGGCAAGAGCACGCTCTTGCCGAGGTTCCGCGGTGAGTTGGTCGACTCGCTGGTTCATTTTTCTTGGGTGTTCTGTAAAAACCCTGAGACGATTTTTAGTGTATGATTTATTATTTTTAAAGCAGAAATAAAAATCGGCAGAAACAAGGGTTTTTGAAAATGTGTTTTGCGATTTTTTCCGATCGAAGTTCTAGATACTTTGCTAACTAGTTAGTTTGTATTTAGCTAGGCTCTGATACCACTGTAAGTCCACGTTGCCCACCCCAGTGCTTGCGGGGAGGCGGAAACATTATGAAAAATCGGATTTTTACAACACTAAGCAAGCTGGACTATGCTAAAGGAGGGATCTTTGCTAAACAAAAACTAACTAACAATCTAAAAGAGTTAGCTACTCGGAAAAGGGGTTATACCTAGGTCTTCAAGTCCTTCTCTTCTTCCTCCTTGGAGTGAAAGAACGGGTTCTCCTTGTCGCCTTCTCTTGCCGAAGAAAGATCCACCCGAGGGACTCAACCTTTGGCTCCAACCTCAAACTAGAAGTAACTAAGGTGCTTGGTGTGCTAAACCTAGAACCTTAGAAAGAGTAGAGAGTAATTTTAAGGGATTTATCTCAAGCTCAAAGGGTTCTCAACTCATGAGAGGGGAGAGCTAGAGAGAGAGGAAGAGGAGGAGAGAGAATGAGAATGATAGATTGAGAAGAATAATCCAACCTTCTCACATATATGTGAATTATGATAAATAAATAATTAGCTAAAGATAATTGTGATGGTTAATCAAGAAATGACCATTATCATTTCACATTAAATGCTTTTGCAAGAATCAAAGAGCATCTTTCATATGAAATGATGATGGTCAACTTGCCAACCTATGTCAACAAGTCAAGCAAAGTCAAATGGTCAACAACCATAACCATAACACAATTATATTTAACTAATATTAATAAATCATATTTCACACATAAACATTAGGGTTAAGAAAATGACAACGGTCATTAACCATAATGAAAATCCTCAGTCAACTGTGCATACACACCCGTATCCGTGTTCCGAGGAACACGAATACAATGAGATAAAACTAATCCCAAAACATATACTTGGATCTGGCTTAAACCAAAGCCCGCTAGTATAAGCTATCCGCACACTAAAGGTGTACAAGTGCGCGGATGTGAACGAACCCCGTTGCAAAACCATGTGATCTCTACTCATTTTGCCTAAAGGCGAATAACCCTCTGTGTGGAACTCTAAAGACTCGACACTACGATGGCAGTGGGTTTAACCACAGACCGCATGAGGCACTAGCTGTACGTAACGGTCCCCAGGTAGAAGCCGATAAGAAGACTGACGAGGTAAACCCATCTGAACTCCTACTGAGCCTGAATGTGAAAGTCTCCGTACAGTCCGGTCTGTTCGTCTAAGAACATCGCATGGCGGGCCTAGGGGGCGGTAAACGTCAGTCCCCTACTAGCGGTACAAGTCGTGTCGGAGTGTAGCCCAGAACACCTGAGATAACACTGGAAACCTACCAGTCTATCTCGCTTGCCCTGGCCAAGGACTTTGTGTAATGGCTCTCCTAGACACAGCGCGATATCAACCCCCAATACCGGGAGAGACGAATCTTGTCTAACCGTCACTGCCTCTAAGTGCTTCGGGACTGCACCCAAAAACTACCTGTTTGCACGACTCCTTTGAGCCGTGGTAGGGTAGCAATCAAAGTACAGTAGGAATACACTCGAAGCGAAGTGACAGTGTCAAGTCAACGGACTAAGCTGTACTCATGTCACCTGGGAACTGATAACTGACGATAGGTATAATACCAACCAACAGTTCCCGACGAGTCCTGTCCAGTGTACTCGTAACCTAACGATCACCCGCATACTATCTCAAGTACGACGTACTGACGGCTGTGGGACAGACCATCTCCCAAGCTGGGATAAGAAGCACATACGCTAGTCTACTCCGGAGTATCGATGCCCTGTCTCGATAGTCCTGCGACTAGGGACCTGCATAAGGATGTGCTTATGGATTACCCAGCCCCCACGAGTGTGACTGCCATCACAACGCTGGTAATCAAGCAAAGATCCTAAGGGCTCCACTAATGTGTAAAGGCGATATGCTAAAAGAAACACATGCACACATTAAAGCTGAAACAAACCAAGTAGCATACTACTTTTTTGAGCAAGAATGTCAATACAAGGTGAATATCCCAAGCTTCCATCAAGTAATATACAAACTAGTATGATAAAGTAATGGCCTCTAGGGCATATACACTAACACGAACCCTGCCGTAAAACCATACGACATCTACATCGTTTCGCTCGAAGCAGAGAAACACTCTGTGTGGGACTCTAAAGACTCGACAGTACGCCAGCGGTGCGTTACTGGATAAATCCATAACCACAAGAACGTCAGCGGCACTAGCTGTACGTAATGGCTACCCAGGTACCTGTCGAAATGGAAAGCCGACGAGCAAACTCATCTGGATCCCTACTGAGCCTATCCGTGAAAATATCCATATAGTCCGGTCTCTTCGTCTAAGAGTATCGCATACCAGATCTAGGGGTGGTAAGCGTCAGACCCTAATAACCCGATAATTCGTGCTGATTCGACTCAGGACCTATCCGGGAAACTACTTATCAACCTATCAGTAAATCCCAACTTCCTTGGCCAAGGTCTTATGGTCCTGACCAATCGAACACAGTGCAATATCAACTCCCAATACCTGGAGAGATGAATCCTTGATAATTACTCACTGCCTCCATGTGGCTCGGGACTATACCCAACTAAAACCTGTTTGCATGACTCAGTAGAGCCGTGGTAGGGTAGTGATCAAAGCACAGTGGGAACTCACACGAGAAAAATGACGATCTTAGGTCCAAATACTAACATGTACACATGTCACAAGAGAACCGCTATCTGACGATACGTATAATACCATCTAGAGGTTCTCAGTGAGTCCGTCCAGTGTACTCACCCCCAGTTAGCACCCGTCTACATTCTTAGGTGATCACACCAATGGTTGTGGGAACAACCACCGCCCCTCATCGGGGTATAGAAACGTACACGCAAGTCTACTCTGGAGTATCAATACCCGATCTCGATACTCATGTGACTTGGGACATTTAAGGATGTTCTTATAGACTATCCAGCTCCCACAAGTATGATCGCCATCACAACGCAGGTAGTCAAGCAAGATCATACGGGCTTTATCAACATGTAACCGCAATATGCAATAGCGTGTATAACATATGCCATGTTAAGATAATGTCAAACTATAATAGTATACTACTATATCAAGTATTTATCAATATGTGCAAGCTGGATAAAGCATCAATAGAAACAAATACACATATCCTGATAAAGACGACTCAAATAATATACTATATAACAGAGAAAGATTGTCATGTACATACATATCCCCAGCATCCACATGTATACATATACAATAATGGCCTCTAGGGCAAACATATCCAACAGATAATATATGGTAAAACATAACTAAATTAAGAGGAAAGAGAATCAAAGGAAGAATTCTAAATCACTCAAATAGAGTACCGCATTATAATTTTGTTGCAGTTCATAGTTACAATCACATAACTCCATTTAAATCAGCCAAATCCAACCATCAGAGTCAAGGTGATAAGGTTTAAGAAACAATCAAGAATAATCAAAGGAAAATCAAGAGTATGTAGTTTCGTGTTACGTCGAGACAAGATTTTTAGGGAAAACATGAAAAGATTCAAAAGGATGCAATCATGTTGCAAGCGTTACAGTTAGAAAACCTGTCATGCCCCGCTTCCCAATGTACAGGGAAGGAGACGCGACGAGGCACGCGATGTATTTACTCAGGATTAAACATGCTAAGCATAAATAAGCAATATAAGTTAAAAACATAACAATAACAAGAGATGTAATAAAAGAACAAAAAAAATTGATGAGCATTCTTTACATACAACTGAAAAATAAAGTACAATGATGGAAAGCGATACCTAAACAGTGGCATATGAACTGAAAAGAAATAAGTACAAGTAAAAGCCTAGAAGTCATGCTGCTCAGTGATCTGCTCCAACTCGTCCTGGCTGCGCTCGGTCTCCTGAGGGTCGGGTCCTCCTGATGAACATTCCAAAGAAAGAAGAGACATGAATGTCATCAGTGAACTAGCGCTCAGTAAGTCCCAAAAGATAGAATAGAATAGACAAATAAAGAGAATAGAACTGGTAAATTATCTATTTGCTATGTTAACATAGTTGTTTGTAGCCTGATACAGAAGGTATTAGTGTATACGAAAGGAGTCCAACTTATCCCGTGGGCTATGGTAACCCTTAGTACAAGGCCCCGTCGACAAAACCACGTGACAACGGCACGGATGTTCATGTAGTGTCTTTTAGTGACCAACTCGTTCCACTTCTAATACATTCTGTACCAGTCTATCCCGTTAAAACCCCGTAATGTATATTGTATTGATTAAATTTATTTGTAGTTATCATACTTACCAAGACCATGGTATAAGTTGTTCATGTAAACGGATTCAGGAGGTAAACGGTAGTCATGTAAGAAAGTCAAGATATAGCCATGGTTCGGTCAAGTCAAGTCATGTTGATATTGTTCTGGTATTCATGTTCAAGTTCAAGTGTTCATGTTTGGTATATTGGATTCATGTTGCATTGGAGTTATGATCGAATTCATGTTTAGATTGTATTCAGATTAGACTGAGACTCAGATTGAGTCAGACACTTAAACAGATTTGAGGCTCGGTAAAATTGACATGTCTGTGAAGAGTAGATTTTGGTGTTATCGGTAACTTCTGCACATGGACGGCAGGATTTGTTTCTTTTTCCAAGACAATTACCATTTGATTACCTCGTTTTAGTTTTCTACCTTAAATAGGTAAGCACCCACTTTCTTCAGCTCCCTAAGGTTCAAGAGAATTGGTCCCGCTTAAACCAATATTTACTTGGGTCCTTAATGTAAATTTAATATAACTTGAGGGGGTTTTATGAAAAATATTTTAAATATACTTTCAAAATAAATCTCAAGTATTTATTTCTGTTATATAGGGTTTTCATGGATGTAAATTTTATAGAATGAGGTATGTTAAAGAATATATATATAACTTGAATAGTTCAAGGTATTTTAATGTAAAGTTTGACTTATATTGATTCTTGATGGTATTTTCATTAAACTTGTCATTCTTTATACTCTAGAAAACATGGAATTTTTATTATATATTTAATAGATGATTTGATAATATTTATATAATTATTAAAAATTAATTTTTTTATTAAATAGAAATTCTCGTTTTTCTTAAAAATTGTATTAAAATTCCATCAAGATCGTATGCTCCGTGAGGAGGTCTGCATCTCGCCCTACTAGCCCGTGGATGTGCGATAATCTGCACCATCCAATAGAGGGTTCCCCGAAATAGGTTGTAGAGGCATAATCACAAGGAATTTGAATAATTATATTTTCAAGAAAACGGGTTTTTATAATTCGAGGTATTTTATTGAAAGGTCATATTTTGCCATAAGATTTTGGTTTCAAGAGAATCATGTTATGTCAAGATGTGTGTATATGAGAGGTAGGTCATTACCTCGTGAGGTTTTCTCAAGGTTTGCTAAGCAAAAGTATTAAAGGATGTCGTATGTAAACATCATGGTATTTAACTGTAAAAGCTTGAAGAAAATTGTTTTACCTGGAGTTTTAAAGTGAAACTTGTTTCAAAACATTAGTTAATGATTAACAAGCAAAGTATAGTGATATGAATGAGTGGTTATTAAGAAAAAAATGTAGTTTTCAAAGTTTTAGAAACAGAAGTCGGTTTAACTCCACTTACCGACATGTTTTGAAAAAAGATCATTTTAAGGTAGGATGAGAGGAAAAGAGATGGGACTTACCTACTAGAAGATTAGAGGAGAGGTATAGGAAGAAATTGGTAGTTTCGTGGAGTCGCGAGTTCGCCGAAAGTGCCTCGAATCCTTGCCGGAAATGGAACTTAGGCTCACTCCACTTGTATTCTTCTTTGACATAGAAAATTTGGAGAATTTTTGACAAGAGATTTCAGAATGAACAGGGCTAGGATATGGGGTTGTATTTATAGGGTAAAATTAGGGTTTTGAAAATGAAGAGAGAATTAAAAATGCATTAAAAATAGGATTAAAGGGTGAATTTAAACTCTCCGGATAAATGCAGGAAAAACAAACAATACTGGGGTAGTGTGGGTAGGCCAAGAGTTAGGTGTGCAGAAAACGGGGACTATCCCCTACGGGGGGCCCGGCGGCGCCGGCCAAGTTGAATAGTTAGTGGCTTGGATTGATGCCACGTGCTTGGCTGTTCATACAACATTGTGCAAATGTTTGTTTTATCTGAATTTTCATTTTTACGTGTATTGCACGTGTAAACTTTTGGGCTTCCAAAAATTTTAAAAGAAAAATCTGTAAAAATAATACGTAGTTGAGGGGATTCGAACACAGGGGTTACGTCACAGCAGTGCAAGGCTTTACCAATGAGCTATAAGTTGTTTCTTGCTGTTCTTAAGCAAGAATAACTTTTAAATTGTAGTCAGACTTGTAAACTCCTTTCTGTACTTTAAGAAGAAAAAAAATTTGTACAGAAAATTCAGGGTCGTTACAGGAAACCTAAAAACTTGTTTAAAAGTAAAAATATTACCTCATGGAGTAACTCAAGAAAATTCCTAGATGACCAAGAAAGCTCAAAACTCCAACTTGATCACTCCATGTTACTTGCAAAGAGCAAAGGAATATTTTTTTATGAAGGCTAGGTGGTATTTTGAGGTGGTTTTGAAGGTGGTGGATGGTGGTAGAGGGAGGTTGGAGGTGAAGGCGAAGGAGATGAGGAAGAGGATGAAGAGATGAAGGAAAAATGGCTATAGTTAGCCATGCACAACGATTCCCATCATTTAATTCACCATACTCGCTTGTCTCCTCATTTTCATTTTTCTTCTTTTCTTTTATTATAAATAAAACAAATTAAAACTCATAATAATTTGTTGACTTTTCATGGCACTTAACATGGTTAACAAAAAAATGAAACTAGGTTTAGTGCATAATTAAGAAACACTAATTAATTTTAACATTAATTTGTATGGAAATAATTATATTTTAATTATAAATGTCCAAATCAATTAAAGGCTTTATTAAAATAATTTATTTTAAATTTTCGATTATTTTTCAAAATATAAGTATATAATTATACCATTTTACGAAAACTCAAATCTATATTCGCATAATATTCGTGAAATTTATTATTTTATTATTTATATTCCAAAAATATTATTTTCTATTTCCTGAAATGTTACACTTGGCCCCCAACCAGAGAGCTAAGCAAGTCTCCGTGCCACAACCCGGAAATGGCACGTGACCGGCACTTGAATCACGTGAAGTTTATAGGACCCCACCGTAACCCAAGTAAATCGAAAATCAGGAATCTAAACCTTTTTAAGAAAATAGCGAAGGTGAAGTTTTGAAAAAGGGTATAACTAAAATCAGATTCTTTTTTTAAAATATAAGTAAAGTTTATAACGATACATGTAAATTATATACTATGGTTTGAAAACATTTTCGTCATTAGAAATTTGGGCAGCACCTCCGTTGTAAATTTTGATCAAAACCGGTACATAAATGATAATAATATTGCATTCCCAAGCGGGAGATAGCTCTTCACCAATTGGCAGAAACACAACCACACAACAAGAATATACGACGCCTAAGGCAAAGATCAATCACAGAAAAGAAAGTAAAGAAAACCAAAATATCTTCAAACTCCAATATAAAGAATAATACAAGTCTCCTCACAAAGCCTAAAAAATATACAACTGTTCTCTAAGTCTAACAATTAAACATAGTCTGGTTGATGGAGCTTTTGACTAGATACGGTGAATATAAAAGTATACAATGCCGGTTACGATCCGTAGTGTCACCCACCTACCAATACAAAGCACCCAAAAGAAGAATGTGCCAACAAGCCGCTACTGAATCCGAGCGGTCGATCCTGCAAGAAAACTATGGCACAACGGGGGTGAGTTACCAACTCGTCAGTAAAAGAAATCATCAGGTAGAAATCAAATGTATGACGATTTCTTAGGTCATACGGTATTATAATAATATCATATCGTATGGTATCGAAGGTAGTCGTGTGTGTGTGTGTATGATATCGTGCCATTGTCAATATATGATACCATATCATCCATATCATGTATATATACATATCATCCGAGGAGTGTCCATCAACGATGCTCGGAATCATCATAGAATCCTGAGTGTCCAGCATCGACACTCAAAATCATCATAAAACCCGTGTCCAGTATCGACACGTAAATCCTCATATCTCAAGCGCCGTTTCATCGGATCGGCCTTCATATCCATCTGTCTCATATCACTCCGGTCGGTATTCTTCGGATATCTGCCGAGTCCAATACTATCACCGGTAGGTAGTGTTCCTCTGCCAGGCTCAACACCTTTCTATATGATTTTCTTGCCCCGGGGTACCGTACCGGGTCCACTATGTACCCGCAGACGGTGACTCCTCACTCCACGAATCGGGTAATCATCATAACTCAGCACCGAGAAATCTCATGGTAGACGTCGAAATATCATATCAAGAGAAACTGCATTTTTAAAAGAATTATAATTTTTTAAATAATATCTGCGGTTTCTCAAATCCAGAAATCTTATGAAAACTGAATCTCATAAAAGTATGGCAGTAATGAAATAATAAGTACAGGCCCGGAACAACACTGTAATGCATAGCAAGTGTGTTCATATGAGCGTGTCGTGTATTAAGGTAAAGAAAGTGCAATATCTACACTAATATGGGATTTTGTGTACTAATCAGTAACTAAAATGCTAACAGGTTATAAGGTGATACGGTGACAAAACAATTTCTAATGTGTACTGTTCATCACAGAATACTGCATTTTATACCTCCCATTCTTACGCTCGGTTGTTTATAGGTAGGTGCTTTTAATCCGTGTTTGTTACATATTTGCAGGATACAGGTTCTCGGTTCTAAAACGGTGAAATTCATGGAAAACAGGACAAAATCCGGGTTCCTGCCAACCACAGATAAAACACGGTCTCCGCTCTTCATCCGTATGTTGCCAGATACCAGTTTAGGGAGACGAAATGTCAAATCAATGTCGTTTTCATGCACAAGGCTCAATGGCAACAATAAGTTCCAAGAAATCTACGCGGAGCTCGAGGCAATCATGACAAAAGCATCCACAAAAAGTCCACCTTTCCTCAACAGAAATTCTGGAAGAAATGTGAAAGTATTTTCAGAAAATATATGTACCAGACAACAGGGGACAGCAGACCAGGGAAGCACAGAAAAACGGAGCACCCAATTCCTCTATACGGCCGCGGATCCGCGGCCAATAGGGGGTATTGGCCGCGGATCCGCGGCCATGTGGGGTCTTCATTCTGTCGTTTTTCATGGGCACTTTGGGTACTTCATTTTATGTCAGAATTTGCCCCTAGGGTTTCATTTCCCTGCCTATAAATACAGCAGGTCTGAGCCAAGCCAAAAGTCCAATTTTGTGTCCACTCTTTTGTAGTTTTTTGTATAGTTCTTCTTCTTCTTCTTCATTCTTTTTCCATGAAAATTGTAGTGAGAGCTTTTTGAGTGGGAGATCAATGAAGATGAGGGTTTTGTATCATTCTCTTGTGTTTCTTCTTCCCCTTGAGATTCTTGCTTTCTCTTGATCATTCAACCTCTTCATTGAGCTTGAATGGTTAAGGGTTAGTTATTGATCTCAAGGGTTGTATTTTCTTATGGAATTAGCGCTTCATTTCACATGCGTTCTGTACCCTTCCCTTGATCTTGCAACCTCTTGATTGAGCTTGCAAGTTTAAGGGTTGGCTATTGATCACATGCTTGTTTTGAGTTCTAGTTTCTTGTTCTTTTTATTGCTTATTTATTACTTGCTTTTTATTACCTTGTCTTTAATTACTTGCACTTAAATTCCATGCACTTTAATTACTTGTAATCTTTTCTTTTCTTTGTTCTTTTCTTTTGCTCTTTGTTGTTCATTTTGTGAATGTTGTAATTATCGTCGTTGTTAAGAATTAATACGGTATTGTAAGTTAACACTTCTTTCCTCATTTCCTTTTCCCGTTATTTTCCATTTGAACTCCGTCCAAACGTTACGCAAGCGCTCCGTTAGGCACCCTACCCTGACAAGATAACGGTGATTCCTAACCGCGACCGGTTGCGTTCGGTTTGGCCGGAGGCGAAAGCAAGAGACAAGAACGGAAGGACAAGGGTAAATAAGCCGGATTCCACGAATACCGCGCTTAAATCCCCTAATCCACGTTGTTGCCGATTGCTCTAGCTTCAATTGGTCAAGACTCGGCTCAAAGGTTTTGAGTACGGATTTCTTAGCTTACAATCTCGTATCTTTTCTTAACAACTTTATATTTGCAAATAATACACATAGGTTAGTCTTGAACAAACATATACAACATTCTTTATTGACTCGTCTAAGACAAGAAGGTAAAATACAACCATCTCCCTGTGGACCGACCCGTGCTCAACCGGCTAGCTGCATAGCGACACCGTCCTGATCGCGGTTATACTTTAATTCTTTGAACATCCGACACGCCAAAAGCGTGTGATCATGTACGTGGCATGGAAATTACCGATGATGTGTGTTAGTAATATGTATGATTTAGAGGCTATTATTGATGATATAGTGGATGCTTGGACATATATATAGAGGACTTTCTTGCTCGACATGATAGTATGCTATCAGGTTACCTTTATCTTAACATGTAGACCGGTATTTATACTGTCTGTCTCTTACATGTTGATAAAGCCCTTAGGATATGTACTTGACTACCAGGACTATGATGAGATCATACTAGTGGGGCCAGGGTGGTCTACAAGTACATCCTTTAATCAGTTCCTAGTCGTGGGAATATCGAGACCAGGGCATCGATATTCCAGTGTAGACTAGTGTGTACGTTTCTTGTCCCTTAGATGGAGATGGTTGATCCCACAACCGTTGGTGTGTGACATCAAAGATTGTACATAGGTGCTCATTGGAGAATGGGTACACCGAATAGGACTCGGCGAGGACTCCTATGTGGTAGTATACCTATCGTCAGATAGCAGTCCTCTGGTGACACTGGTATAGGTTCGTATGTAGACCCGAGATCATCATAGAGTCTTGTGTGGCTCGCACTGTGCTTTGATTTCCTCCCTACCACGGCTCAAAGGAGTCGTGTAAACAGGTGGATTTTGGGTACTGTCCCGAGTCACATGGAGGTATAGGAATGCCTAGCATGACAACAAGGTTTCGGGAGGCATCGTCCATACCATTTTCAAAAATTTACCATGCTAAATAACCCTAACCCTAGAATCATAACTAGAGAATTAGACAATAGAACATGTAAAAATCTTTACATCTAAGTGAACAAGGAATACAACATTTGTAGACCGGTCCTTCACTTCAATAGCTCCGTGTAGTAGTCCCTTCGCTCCAAGTAGTGAACTCCCGGATTCTAGAAAGGCTCTACAAGATGAAAGTAACAAGCTTACTTGAAGTCTTCGAGGCTGAAGATGATCTACGTCTAGGAGACACCAACTAAAGCTACCTTTTCACTAATTAGGAATTAGTGAAACAAACACCCTAAACTAAATGGCTAATCTAGTAAAGGATGATGAAGAAGGAATTTTGCTCATATTAGAAATATTTTTCTCACTCATTTTCTTCACCTCCCAAATTGCAAGAGAGCTAGAGGAAGGAGATGAAGAAAGGAAACCATGGAAAAGGTCAAGTGTAGAATGAGAACCATGGGTGAGTTAATATCATATACTAACTCATGTCGAGACTAAATCATGGCTAATCATAATGGTTGGGTTAACAAATATCTTAAGTAAAACAAAATTGGTGGACTTGGTCAATGATTCTACAAGCTTCCAGTAAGCATCAACCATGACTAATTTCCACTCAATTTTGAATTACTTTAAATAAATAAAACCTTCGATTATATTAATCATGGTGTGAGTCTCATACACCCATGTAGCATGTAGCAACAAGCATGACACAATAATATATATCACATATATATTAAGTGTACACACACAAGTGAGAAAAAGAAAAGATTAAGTGAGCAAATATTAGTTAATGTAAATTAATATAACACATATATAATTATACATTAAATTATTAAATCAACATTTTATTTAATAATCTGGCTATATCACATACAACCGACTAATATCAAATGTATCAACTTATCGAATCAACACTTGATCCGATAACCGGGCTATATCTCTTATAACCGACCGATATCACATATCGCTATAATAGAATACGGTATCACATACATGTATTAATCTCGTTCCCGCACATATCACATATGTTCTCCTACTTCATTTCGCTTGATCCAGGAATCCTCTGTGTAGGACTTTAAACACTCGTCAATACGCCGGCAGTAGGTGGTGATCATATCAGTCATCCACAAGCCGCAAGCGGTCTGCTAAACGTAACGGCCACCCGGGTATTGAGCGATAAGAAGATCAACAAGCAAGCCTGCTCATACTCCTGCGAATCCAATAAGTAACACTACCGTACAGTCCGGTCTCTTTTTCAGATATATCGCATATCACATCCTGGGGGTGGTATAACGTCAGACCCCAATAGCCTGATAAGTCATGCCGATGTGAGGATCATAGCGGTTCGAGAAACTGTTCATAACACTTACCAGTAGATCTCAGTAATCCTGGCCAGGGATTTCCTGTGATGGCCAATCAACCATAGCGCAACATCAACCCCCAATACCGGGAGAGACGAAATCCCCTCCTATCGCTCATTGCCTCAATGTGACACGGGACTGTACCCAAAAACCAACGTTTTGCACGATCTCTTGACCGTGGTACGGTGGAAATAAAAGCACAGTGGGAATCACACAAGACTCTATTACGATCTCAGGTCTACAGACTAACCTGAACCAGTGTCACCAGATAACTGCTATCTGACGATAGGTATAATACCATGTAGGAGTTCTCGGCGAGTCCGTTCAGTGTAACCAGTCTCCACTGAGCACCCGTATACCATCTCTGATGTCAAACACCAATGGATATGGGATCATCCATCGCCCATCATATGGGTCGAGAAGCGTATACGTTAGTATACTCTGGAATATCGATGCCCCGTCTCGATACTTCCACGACTAGGAACAATTGAAGGATGTACTTACCTACTACCTCTGCCCCACTAGTATGATCTGCATCATAATCCTGGTAGTCAAGTACTCATCCTAAGGGCTTTATCAACATGTAATATAGAGACAATAAGTGTACATATTAAGATAAAGAGCAACCAGATAGCATACTATCATGTCGAGCAAGAAAGTCCTCCCGATATAGGTCCATGCATCCACTATAATATACATCACATGTATAATAATGGCCTCTAGGGCATACATATAACTAACAATCTCCTACTTGCACTAAGGACATTTGTTGTAGTATCTCATACCCTACGCCCCATAAAAGTCTCTCTAGGGAAACGCCTCTGTGAGTGGATCCACCGTGTTATCCTTCGCGTCAACTCTCCTTACCTTGATCCCTTGGAGATCAACCATCACCCTGATCAGGTGATACTGTGCTCAGAATATGTCTGGATCGCTGATGGGACCGGCGTTCCTATGCCAAAGCCACAACTCCATTGTTTTCACAATAACAGTTATTGGACTCTCAATGGTAGGAACCGTGTTCATCTCATGAACAAGAATTATCCAGACATCCACTTTGGTAGTATCGTTGGTAGCGATGTATTCAGCCTTTATCGTCTATTTTGCCACGGTATCTAGCTTGGAACTCTTCCAACAAACCGTCCCTCCACTGAGGGTAACGAAAAAGCCCGAGACTGAATTTCAGTCAACCTTATCACTCTGGGTGCTGGAATTGGTAAAGGACTCCCACTCGAGTTCCCCGTTACTAAACACCAAGAACATTTCTTTAGTTCTTCTCAAGTTCTTAAGAATGTCCTTCGCAGCTGTCCAGTAATTCTTCCAAGATCTGATCGATTCCTAATCACTGCACCTAGTGAGTCAGCTACATCTGGTCTGGTACATAACATCGCATACATGATAGAGCCTTGTGCCGAAGCATAGGGTATCCCTTGTACGCGAGCTCTCTCCAAATCAGTCTCGAAAGACATCATTTTGGAGAGAGTAATTTCTGAGTAAATGGGCGAATCACCACGCTTAGAATCTTCCATACTAAACCCCTTTAGTATGGTGTTAATATACCAGGATTTGGGACACTCCCAACATCCACATAAATCTATAACCATAGATCATAATCTACAAGATGTAGTAGGTATCATCCAGATCTTCCATAGAGAATCCTCGTGATAAGAGGAGCTTGACCGAGTGTAGCATAGAAAACCATTTCCTATCAAGAGTATGTCATCTACATACAATAGGTGGAATACAACCTTACTCTCTACAACCTTTTTGTATATACAAGGTTCATCTACCTTTTTGATGAAGTCAAACTCTTTGACTACCACATCAAAACAGATGTTCCAACTCCGCGATGCGTGCTTTAATCCTGATGGACTTAAGCATAGCCACTGGAGAAAAGGTTTCATCACAAACCACACCTGGTTATTGACGATAGCCTTTTACTACAAGTCTAGCTTCGAAAGTCTCAACTTTTCCATTTAGACCAAGAATCTTTTCAAGATCCATTTGCTCCCAATGGGTTTTACCCCTTCAGGTGCAAAATTCAAAGCCATAATTTGTTGGTGTACATGGATTCCATCTCTGATTGCATAGCATCAAGCCATTTCACAGGATCCCCACTCGTGATAGCCTTCCTGAACCTAGTTGGATCATCATCTACCATGATGCAATTCTCGCTCCCACCGTCACCGAGGAAACCGTAGTATCTCTCAGGTCGATGAGGAACCCTACCAGATTCGCGGAGAGGCTGAGGCCCGTTGGATACCATTGAATCCTTTAGTTTCACCAAATCACCAGCTGTTAGTTTGTCCAGCTGAAACTTCTTCCAGTTCTACCTCATGACCACTAATTTCTTCATAAGAAATTCCTTTTCTAAAAAAGGTGGCATGCTGAGAAACAAAACACCTTTTGCTCCTCAGTGTGGTAGAAGATATTCCCTCGCAAATGTTAGGAATATCCAACAAACTTATACAGAATTGACATTGCCTCGAGCTTGTCCGGATTTTGCTTTTCAACATAGGCCGGACAACCCCATATCTTAACTCATTTAAGACATGGTCTCTTCCCATAACATATCTCATATGGAGTGGTAGGCTCTGATTTGGTTGGAACCCCATTCAATAGGTATGCATCTTCTCAAGTGCATAATGTAGGGTTCCCTAGGTCGGCAGCAAACTTCCGGGAGGCATCATCCATGCCGTTTTCAAATTTTTGCCGTTTTAAAGAACCCTAACCCTAGAATCTTAACTAGAGTTTTAAACGAACTAGAAATATTAACATCTTAACAACTAAGTGAATGCGGAATACAACCTTTGTAGACTGTCCTTCACATCAAATGCTCCGTGTAGAAGTCCCTTCGCTACGAGTAATGATCTCCTGAACTCTTGAGAGGCTCCACAAGGTGAAAGATGCAAACTTTCTTGAACTCTTCGAAGCCGAAGATGATCTACGTCGAGGAGACTTAAGCTCATGCTATCTCTTCACCAAATTAGGGTTTAGTGAAGCAAACACCCTAAACTAAATGGCTAATAGTAGAGGATGATGAAGTAGGAAATGGGCTCTCTTTAGATTTCTTTTTCTCACAATATTTCATCACTTAGAAAAAAACTAGCATGCTTTTTCTCATGAGGAAGAAGATGAAGTGAAGTTGAGAGAGTGAACTCATGAGGTGAGAATGTAAACCATGGATGAGTTAGTGTCATGCAATAACTCATGTAGAGACTTAACCATGGGTGAGGTTTAATGTTTAGGTTAATAAATATCTACAAGTGAAACAAAAATGGTAGACTTGGTCAATGTTTCTACAAGCTTCTACAAACTTGTAGCCATGATAAAATCCATCCAATTTTGAATTACTTTGATAAATAAAAACCATACATTAAATCAAGCATGGTGTAAGTCTCATACACCCATGAAAGATGTGGCATCAAACATGACACAATAAAATGTACATTAATATATATCACATATATACTATATGCACACAAGTGAGAAAAAGAATACTTAGTGAGCAAATATTAGTTAATGTAAATTAATATATAAAATATATAATTATACATTAAATTATCAAATCAACACTTGATTTAATAATCCGGCCATATCACATACAACCGACTAATATCATATGAATTAACTTATCGAATCAACACTTGATCCGATAACCCGGCTATATCAAATATAACCGACCGATATCACATATCGCGAGAATATAATACGGTATCATATACGCTCATTATATCTCGGTCCCGCAAATATCACATATGTGCTCCTACTTCGTTTCGCAAGAACCAGGAAACCTCTGTGTAGTACTCTAAAGACTCGTCAATACGCCGGCAGTAGGTGATGATCATATCAAACACCTGTTAGTTATATGTATGCCCTAGAGGCCATTACTGTACATACGATGTATATTGCAGTGGATACTTGGACATACATAGGGAGGACTTTCTTGCTCGACATGATAGTACGCTATCAGGTTGCTTTTTATCTTACCATGTGCTCTGATTGTCTCTATATTACATGTTGATAAAGCCCTTAGGATGAGTACTTGACTACCAGGACTATGATGCAGATCATAATAGTGGGGACAGTGTAGTTGCCAAGTACATCCTTTAAATGTTCTTAGTCGTGGGAGTACCGAGACAGGGCATCGATACTCCAGAGTAGACTAGCGTATGCGCTTCTTGATCCATATGATGGGCGATAGATGATCCCATATCCATTGGTGTTTGACATCAGAGAAGGTATACGGGTGCTCAGTGGAGACAGGGTACACTGGACGGACTCACCTACCCCACGTTAGATAGCAGTTCTCTGGTGACACTGGTAGAGAGTAGTCTGTAGACCCGAGATCGTCATAGAGTCTTATGTGATTCCCACTGTGCTTTGATTTCCATCATACCACGTCCAAGAGGGCGTGCAAAAAGGTGGCTTTTGGGTACAGTCCTGAATCACATGGAGGCAATGAGCGATAGGAGGGGTTTCGTCTCTCTCGGTATAGGGAGTTGATGTTGCGCTGGGTTCGATTGGCTATAACTAGAAATCCCTAGCCAGGGTTGCTGAGATTTACTGGTAAGTGTTATCAGTAGTTTCTTGAACTGTTATGGACCTCATATCGACACGACTTATCGAGCTACTGGGTCTGACGTTTACCACCCCTATACGAGATATGCGACATATCAGACGAAGAGACCGGACTGTACGGGAGTGTTACTGATTGGATTCGCGGGAGAAAGTACAGGCTTGATTGTTGATCTTCTGATCGCTCAATACCTGGGTGGCTGTTACATTTAGCTGACCGCTTGTAGCTTGTTGGTGTTTGATATGATCATCACCTACTGCCGGCGTATTGACGATTCTTTAGAGTCCTACATAGAGGTTTCTTGGCTCAGGCAAAACGGAGTAGGAGCACATATATGATATGTGCGGGACTGAGAACAATAAGTGTATGTGATACCGTATTAGATTCTCGCAATATGAGATATCGGCCGGGTAGCCGGGTCATCGGATCAAGTGTTGATTCGATGAACTGATACAGATTATATTAGTCGGTTATTTATGAAATAGCCGGATTATCGGATCAAGTGTTGATTCGATAATTTAATGTATAATTACATATTTGATATATTAAATTACATTAACTAATATAAGCTCACTAAAATATTCTTTTTCTCACTCGGGTAATACATTGATATATATGCGATATATGTTAATTATATTATTTTATTCTGTTACAATAAATATAATATATGTGATATATAATATTGTGACATGTTAGGGTTATTAATGCAACGTGATTAGTGGAGATTAAACATGATTAAGGTTTTATTTGGGTTAATTTTTCTAGATGCTTCTAGAAGCTTTTTGTTTTGTTTTTGCAAAGATATTTGTTATGATATTTGTTAACCCAACCCAACCCATGACCATGGTTAAGTCTCTACATGGGTTAAGTTATCATACTTAATCCATGGTTGCATTTCTAACCTCATATGGATTCATTATTCATCACAAAGAGAATTGTTCTTCTTCTTCCTTCTTCTTTCATGAAAAGCTTTCTAGCTTTTTATGAAGTGTTGAAAATGAGTGAGTTAAAGAAAACAAATGAGAGCTAAAATCCTACATCATCATCCTAATCTATCCTAGCCATTTAGATTAGGGTGTTCACTTCATTTGTGAGTGAGATCTTGTGTTAAAGAAACTTCAAGGTAGATCATATTTGTTATCGAAGATCGGAAGCAAGCTTGCATCTTTCTCTTCGTGGAGCCTCTCTAGAGTCTGGAAACTTGATGATCGCAGCGAAGGGACTTCTACTCGGAGCTTATGAAGTGAAGGACTGGACTACAAAGGTTGTAATTCCAAACTCTTAGAAGTAAAGTTGTTTACTTGCTTATTGTTTTCACCTAATCTCTAGTAAAGATCTTAGTTAGGGTTGTTCGGCACGTCTAAAATTTAAATCGGGCATGGTTGATGCCTTGTAGAACATTGTGAGAGTGCCTAGTAACCCTACAGTGGTATCAGAGCCAAGCTAGAGATTTAGGCAAAGTCTAGATGAAGTTGGAAGTCCGATCAAACCCCGAAACCACATATTACACCTTCTCTGGAAATTTTATAAAAATAGTGATTTTTCTGTATTAAAAATACTCAAAAAAATCTGCAGGGAAATATAGGAATTACTGTGAAGTACGGACCACCAAATCCCTCACGTGACCGCGGAACCGCGGCCAAACCATGAGTTTGGCGGCGATTCCGCGGCCAATAATTGGAGTTGGGGCCCACTACTTCAGGAATATATTCTTGGGTCCTTTTTGATTGTTCTGGGAATTTTTAATCTTACTCAAGTGTTGAGTTTTCTGGGATGTATTGAGAACTCGTTGATTCGATCGGAAAGTTTAGCTTCTTTTAAGTTTTTCCGGATAATTTTAGAACGTGTTAAAAAGATCGAACGGATATCAATAACTCACTTTTTCCCCTGCCGGAAAATTTCCATGTGTTGGATTTTTTCCATTGTTTAAGAACGTTCTAAGTCGTGCAAGCAACGCGGTGGACTCTCTAGAAGAACACAAACCTTAACTCGATTATGTGACCGTCTGAACTGTCTCTAAACCTTAGGGTTTGGGGCAGTACGGCGTTGCTACATGTGAGGCGTTGGTTTAACCCTTCTACGGCTGGACCATCGGTACTGTGGCATGTGATGGATATTTTTTTAAACTCCGCTCAAGTGTTGAGCTATTTGGGAAATCTTGGATGTTTGTTTATTGGATCGGAAAGTTTAACATTGTCTATTTATCTGGAATGTGATACAATATTTGGAATCCACAAGTAGTTATGAGATAACTAATTTGAATGTTATAAATCTAGCGGTTTAGTCTCAGATGATCGGTTGTCACAGGATTTTGATGCGATCAAAAGTCCATTGCAATCACGTAGCGTACGCGGATACTCGCCGGGTAAACTTAATAGACAGCCACGCCCCATAGCCCCGACCAAGTGACTGTAGGAGAACCCCGTCGCCAAAAGCATCCGTTCGGGTGCTCACGGCAGCGGTGTTCCTCCTTAGTGCACTTCGTCGACGGCATCGGGGGTGCGGCCGTCTACTAAAGTTTGCGACGAGCATTCGATCAGGATGTCGAGAATCTTGTTGAATTGCCCGACTTGATATTGAAAAGAATTTTCGATAATGAGACTAAAATGCGTGGTTTATAATTGTTAGGCATGCGATGTCTAATGAATTCAATTGGTTAGGCATGCGATGTCTAAGGTGGTTGCGGATTCCAACTGTTGTAGTTTTACACTTTCTTTTCTGTGACCGTAAGCGTAGTATGTGGTGTATCGCCGGCTTCGTTTCTATACATCAACGACAATCGAGATACGCATACTTGCTTACGTTGATGATATGAGATATTATGTGTTGCTGTGATATGTTATATTGGATCGTCGCGTTCTGAATAGCCAGGGGTTTTATGTGAGATGAGAGTTTTTCTTTTATATTCATGTAAAATTCATTTGTATGTAATATTCTTTTATTGGGGCACTTCCGGGCTGAGGATGATGTCTCCATTGTATATTATTTACTTTTCCGCATAAGGTAGACCCAAGGCGGGGAGCACAAGTAACCGGGTTCTAGGGTCCAGTGGGAGACCATCTCGAGGAGTCGAGACCGGGTCTCCTAACCCTAGAATTGGCAGTGTTGCTTGCTGCTCTTGTAGGGGTCTAGGGATGTGGGTTTGGCTATTCATCGCGGCCGTGGAATCCGTGTTTTATGCAGGCTCGTATTAAAACACGGACCTCCTAGTATATCCAATATTTCATATATGTTCTTCTGCTGCAATGTTCTGTGATGAGATCATATCACTGCCTGAGACGAATGTTTATATTATATATATGAGATATATGTTATATTGCAGATTTCATTTCAAATGTGATTCTTGTGAAGCATAATAAAATGGGACTTCATTAATGAGATTAATGAAATAAAAGAAACCTAAAGATGTTGTAGAAACTTGTCAAAAAAACAGGTAGCTCTAGTTCTTGCTTTGCATAGCGGTGTTCCTTGTAGAACATCCAGCATCTTATTCGATAAGGAAAGAGCCGAGATCCCTTCACCGGGAGTGACCTCTTTAGAGAAACTAGCAGATGCTACAAACTCGGTTTGTCTTTTGATTGTTTTTATAGTTCTTGCTTTGCACCGTGGTATTTATGAAATATCCTGCACCTTATTCGACAAGGAAAGAGCCGAGATCCCTTGACCGGGAGTGACCTCTTTAGCAAAACTACTAAAAGCCTCAAAAACACTCCATTCAAAATTCACTCGATTCTACAACGATATCAAGTTCATTAAAGGGTTTTCTTAAAAACCTGTCGTAGCCCTCTGTCATTTCAGATAAGTACTACTTAGTATTCGTGCTGCGGTAGTTTGGCATTCGTCAAGGCGTAGTGTATGGTAGCTAACTAGTGCTTATCTTCTAGCATACGATGCAATTGGAATAGTGTATTCGTACGGCATTGTTTGGCATTCGTCAAGGGTCGTGCGGGTGGGTTTAATTCAATCAAGAAATGTACGGGTTGAACTTGACTAGCGGACTATGGGTTGTTTGGCATTTGTCATAGTTATAGAACGCTAAGGGTAAAATATTATTGGGAATTTCAAGTGTTGAAATTTTCAATGAGATTGCATACCTTCTATGAGATAGTTGGATCCCGATACCCACTGCGAGTAAGAGTTACTCCTGGGAGAGTTTTACACATTACAATTAGCCGATCAAGTAGGTGTCTAGAAAGGTGTCAACGGGGTTACGCCTCTGGGAAAATGAGGTTTATTTTAATTAGGTCTGTGCGAAAGCACGGGGAACCTCCCTCAAAGTACCGGCACTGGTCTGGCTGAAAGATTGGCGAACTTGTTGAGTGTAACTAATCCCGGCTAGTCTTTCCTTTTAGGGTTTGGAGGAAGATTTGACTAAAACAGTGTGAGACATCTTGATTATATCAATTGATAACCAATCTAATCTTGTAAAAGCGCACGCTGAGTGTTTTCTTCTTTCTCTCTCTCCAGGTAGCGACCATATCACGCCTTAATCAAGATAATAAAATGGATGTATTGACCGAACCCGCTTGTTATACTGCGATACGAAACATTGGTCCCGCTCCAACTTATAATTGTTATAAGACAGAGCAGGAAATAGGGGATTACCAGAATTCCCGTGCCACCCAAACGAAGAAAGTGCATGTTGATGTATCTTCTTCGGGTGTGTTCATTACCGAGAACTGTTTCTCAGTATCCTTTACGTCTTGGGTATAAGATACCGTATCAGGATCTCTCAAATGTAATCTGTTACATGGGCTACTGATAGGTAGAGAACTGAGAACGGGTGATAAGTTTCAAGAATTGGAATGATGAAAGTGTTGCAGCCTAGTCTGTTGGCAGTTATCACCCTGTATTACCAGAATACATTGATTCTGAACGAATGTTATTAGATACCGAACCTGATATACAACATCATATCAGTCTTTTTATTAGTAAAGAAGGATATAATTTTGTATTGTTGGATAATGTTTTGAACTTTTCCTATATCAAGAGTTGATCGGTTCAGGCACGTTATCTAAAAGCATAGACGTTCTAAATCAAACTACAGTTCTTAGTATACAGAACACACACAAGAGGAAGAGTTCAGAAATGAACGAATCCTTCTTGAGGTATTGTAGACTAGGTCATATCAATGTGACCCGACTAGCTGAAGTTACATATATATGCATATTTAAATAAGTTTGAATTTACATCTTGTGAAACTTGTCGGTCATGTCACAAAGAGAAGATGACCACAGCTCTGTTTATTGGAAACAGAGAAAGAGTTAGTGAACTCTTGGGATTGATACATGATGTTGTATGTAAGGTCCCTTGTCTATACATGCCAGGACCGGTTCTTTATACTTCATTATATTCACTGATGATCTCTCAAGATTCGCACAAGTGTTCCTGTTGAAACACAAGTCTGAACCTTTTGAGAAATTCAATGAATATGAATTAGAAGTAGAGAACCAAAACGGGTATAAGTATTATGTCTTTTGATGTGATCAGGGAGGAGAATACTTGAGCACGGGATTCCTGGACGATTCTAAAGGAGAATGAGATTCTCTCTCAGCATTACTCCTCCGTATACACCACAACACGTCGGTGTATCGGGGCGGAGCAATTACACCCTATGTGATATGGTGGGCTCTATGATGAGTACTACTGAGTTGCCTATTTTCTTTTGGGGTTATGCACTTGAGAAGTTGCATACCTATTGAATAGGGTTCCAATCAAATAAGTTGCCTACCACTCCATATGTGATATGGTATGGGAAGAGCCCATATCTTAAGTAAGTTAAGATTTGGGGTTATCCGGCCTATGTCTAAAAGCATAATCCAGACAAGCTCAAGGCAAAGTCAGTTATGTGAAAGTTTGTTGGATATCCCAAGAATTCGCAAGGGAATATCTTCTACCAAACCGAGGAACAAAAGATGTTTTGTTTCTCAACATGCCACCTTTGTGAAAGGGAATTTCTTGTGAAGAAATTAGTGGTCATGAGGTAGAACTGGAAAAAGTTTCAGCTATACAAACTGCAGCTGATGAATTTCTAGTTTCGAGTTGGTCATCAGGAGTGGGACTCTATAAGAATGGAAGGATGCTTAGCAATCTGAGATGGAATCCTTATACACCAACAAAGTATGGACTTTGGTTGCTTTTTCTGAAGGGTTAAATCCCCATCAGGAGCAAGTATATCTTGAGAAGATTACTTGGTGTACATGGAAAAGTTGAGACTTTCAAATCTATACTTAAGTCCATCCAGATCCTACTTGACACTGCTACATACCATGTCTACGATATCTGGTGGTTGGGTGTCATGACTGCTTTTCTAAATGATGTTTTGGAAGAGAGCGTCTATAAGTACACAGTTTGAGGGCTTCGTAGACAGTGGGAGCAGCGGAAACGTGTGCAAAAATGCTTTATAAGATAAAGCAGGCATCGCAGAGTTGGAACGTCTGTTTTGATGTGGTAGTCAAAGAGTTTGACTTCATCAAAATGGTAGATGAACCTTGTATATACAAAAAGGTAGTAGGGAGTATGGTTGTGATCCTCGTAGAGTACGTGGATGACATACTCTTGATAGGAAAGGAGTTTCCTATGCTACGCTCGGTCAATTTCCGCTTATCACAAGGATTCTCCATATAGGATCAAAGTGATATCTCCTAAATCCTGGGTTTTGATCTATGAGATAGATGTAATTGGATGTTAGGAGTCTCACTAGTTGTAGTAAGATGGTATCAATCGATCCTGGGGAGAATCACAGGAAAAGGTTCTAGGGTGATAAGGATGACTGAATGTCAGTTGCGAGCATTGTCTTTACCCTCAGTGGAGGGACGGTATGTTGGAAGAGTTCCAAGCTAGATACCGTGACTTACTAAATGATTAAAGGAAAGATACATCGTTGCCAAGGATGCTACCAAAGAGGCAGTCTGGATATATATAAGTTCATGAGATGAACTTCGTTCCAACCATTGTGTGACAATGGAGTTGTGGCTTATGCCAAGGAACCCTCGTCCCATCAGAAATCCAGATATAATTCTTAGGCAGTATCACCTGATCATGGAGATGGTTGATCTCCGGGGAGATCGAGGTTAGGAGAGTAGACACAGAGGACAATAGCGCGGATCCACTCACAAAGGCCTATTTCCCAGTAGAGACTTTTATGGGATGGTTGAGTATGAGATACTTCAACCACAGCTGATTGTTGGGTATGCAATACCACAACAGATGGCCCTAGTGCAAGTGGGCGATTGTTAGTTATATGTATGCCTTAGTGGCCATTACTGTACATACGATGTATATTGTAGTGGATGCTTGGACATATATAGGGAGGACTTTCTTGCTCGATATGATAGTACGCTATCTGGTTGCTCTTTATCTTAACATATACTCTGATTATCTCTATGTTACATGTTGATAAAGCCCTTAGGATGAGTACTTGACTACCAGGACTATGATGCGATCCTACTAGTGGGGACAGTGTAGTCGCCAAGTACATCCTTTAAATGTTCCTAGTCGTGGGAGTACCGATACAGGGCATCGATACTCCAGAGTAGACTAGCGTATGCGCTTCTTGACCCATATGATGGGCGATGGATGATCCCATATCCATTGGTGTTTGACATCAGAGAAGGTATACGGGTGCTCAGTGTAGACTGGGTACACTGGACGGACTCGCCGAGAACTCCCATATGGTATTATACCTCACGTCAGATGGCAGTTCTCTGGTGATACTGGTACAGAGTAGTCTGTAGACACTAGATCGTCATAGAGTCTTATGTGATTCCCACTGTGCTTTGATTTCCATCATACCACGTCCAACAGGGCATGAAAAAAGGTGGCTTTTGGGTACAGTCCCGAATCACATGGAGGCAATGAGCGATAGGAGGGGTTTCGTCTCTCCCGGTATAGGGAGTTGATGCTGCGCTGTGTTCGATTGGATATAACTGGAAATCCCTGGCCAGGGTTGCTGAGATTTACTGGTAAGTGTTATCAGTAGTTTCTCAAACTGTTATGGACCTCATATCGACACGACTTATCGATCTACTGGGGTCCGACATTTACCACCCCTAGGCGAGATATGCGACATATCAGACGAAGAGACCGGACTGTACGGGAGTGTTACTGATTGGATTTGCGGGAGAAAGTACAGGCTTGATTGTTGATCTTCTGATCGCTCAATACCTAGGTAGCTATTACGTTTAGCTGACCGCTTGCAGCTTGTGGGTGTTTGATATGATCATCACCTACTGCCGGCGTATTGACGATTCTTTAGAGTCCTACATAGAGGTTTCTTGGCTCAGGCAAAACGGTGTAGGAGCACATATATGATATGTGCGTGACCGAGAACAATACGTGTATGTCATACCGTATTAGATTCTCGCGATATGAGATATCGGCCGGGTATATGTGATATAGCTGGGTCATCGGATCAAGTGTTGATTCGATGAACTGATACAGATTATATTAGTCGGTTATTTATGAAATAGCCGGATTATCGGATCAAGTGTTGATTCGATAATTTAATGTATAATTATATATTTGATATATTAAATTACATTAACTAATATAAGCTCACTAAAAGATTCTTTTTCTCACTCGGGTAATACATTGATATATATGCGATATATGTTAATTGTATTATTTTATTCTGTTACAACAAATATTATATATGTGATATATAATATTGTGACATGTTAGGGTTATTAATGCAACGTGATTAATGGAGATTAAACATGATTAAGGTTTGATTTGGGTTAATTTTTCTAGAAGGTTCTACAAGCTTTTTTTTTTGTTTTTGCAAAGATATTTTGTAAGGATATTTGTTATGATATTTGTTAACCTAACCCAACCCTTGACCATGGTTAAGTCTCTACATGGGTTAAGTTATCATACTTAACCCATGGTTGCATTTCTAACCTCATATGGATTCATTATTCATCACAAAGAGAACTGTTCTTCTTCTTCCTTCTTCTTTCATGAAAAGCTTTCTAGCTTTTTTATGAAGTGATGAAAATGAGTGAGTTAAAGAAAACAAATGAGAGCTAAAATCCTACTTCATCATCCTAATCTATCCTAGACATTTAGATTAGGGTGTTCACTTCATTTGTGAGTGCGAGCTTGTGTTAAAGAAACTTCAAGGAATATCATCTTTGTTGTCGAAGATCGGAATTAAGCTTGCATCTTTCTCTTCGTGGAGCCTCTCTAGAGTCTGGGAACTTGATGATCGCAGTGAAGGGACTTCTACTCGGAGCATATGAAGCGAAGGACCGGACTACAAAGGTTGTAATCCCAAACTTTTAGAAGTAAAGTTGTTAACTTGCTTATTGTTTTCGCCAAATCTCTAGTAAAGATCATGGTTAGGGTTGTTCGGCGCGTCTAAAATTTAAATCGGGCATGGTTGATGCCTTGTAGAACCTTGTGAGAGTTCCTAGTAACCCTACATCACCCACAAGCCGCAAGTGGTCTGTTAAACCTAACGGCCACACGGGTATTGAGCGATCAAAAGATCAACAAGCAAGCCTTCACATACTCCTGCGAATCCAATCAGTAACACTACCGTACTGTCCGGTCTCTTCGTCAGATATGTCGCATATCAACAGCCTGGGGGTGGTATAACGTCAGACCCCAATAGCCTGATAAGTCATGATGATGCAAGGTCCATAATAGTTCGAGAAACTACTGATAACAATTACCAGTAGATCACAGCAACCCTGGACAGGGATTTCCTGTTATGGCCAATCGAGCATAGCGCAACATCAACTCCCAATACCGGGAGAGACGAATCCCCTCCTATCGCTCATTGCCTCCATGTGACTCGAGACTGCACCCAAAAACCACCATTTTTCACGATCTCTTGACCGTGGTATGGTGGAAATCAAAGCACAGTGGGAATCACACAAGACTCTATGACGATCTCGGGTCGACAGACTAACCTGTACCAGTGTCACCAGACAACTGCTATCTGACGATAGGTATTATATCATCTATGAGTTCTTGGCGAGTCCGTTCAGTGTACCCAGTCTCCACTGAGCACTCGTATACCTTCTCTGATGTAAAACACCAATGCATGTGGGATCATCCATCGCCCATCATATGGGTCAAGAAACGCATACGCTAGTCTACTCCGGAGTATCGATGCCTTGTCTCGATACTCCCATGAATAGGAACAATTATAGGGTGTACTTATGGACTACCCTTGGCCCCACTAGTATGATCTTTATCATAGTCCTGGTAGTCAAGTACACATCCTAAGGGCCTTATCAACATGTGAGAGTAAGACAGTATCACTTATACAAGTCAACATGTTAAAACAAAGTGCAACCAAATAGCAAATTATCATGTCGAGCAAAAAAGTCCTCACTATATATGTCCAGGCATCCACCACAATATACATCACATGTACAGTAATGGCCTCTAGGGCATACATATAACTAACAATCTCCCACTTGCACTAAGGCCATTTATTCAGGTATCTCATACTCAACAATTTAGCAGTGGTTGTAGTACCCCATACTCAACCATCCCAAAATCTCTCAATTAGTATTTGGGGAAGCAAGCTTTGGTGAGTGGATCTGCTGTGTTAATCTCAAAATCTACTCTCCTTACCTCGATCCCTTAGAGATCAACCATCTCCTTGATCAGGTGATACTTGCCTAAGAATATGTCTGGATCGCTGATGGGACCGGTGTTCATAGGCTAAAGCCACAACTCCATTGTAGTCACAATAACAGTTATTGGACGCTCAATGGTAGGAACCATGTTCATCTCATGAACAAGAAATGCACAGACAGCCGCTTTGGCACCATCGTTGGTAGCAATGTATTCAGCCTTTATCGTCTAGTATCCCACGGTATCTAGCTTGGACTCTTCCAACATACCGTCCATCCACTGAGGGTAAAGATAAAGCCTGTGACTGACTTTCAGTCGACCTTATCACTCTGGATGCTCGAACCAAGAACATTCTTTTAGTGGTTCTCAAGTACTTAAGAATGTCCTCCACAGCTATCCAGTGATTCTCCCAAGATCCGAGTGATTCCTGATCACTGCACCTAGTGAGTTAGCTACATCTGGTCAGGTACATAATATCGAACACATGATAGAGCCTACTTCCGAAGCATAGGGTATGCCTGGCATGCGAGCTCTCTCCAAATCAGTCTCGGAAGACAATTTTTTGGAGAGAGTGATTCCTGAGTAAGTGGGTGAACCACAACGCTTAGAATCATTCATACTAAACCCCTTTAGTATGTTGTTAAAGTACCTAGATTTGGGACACTCCTAACATCCACTTAGATCTATCACCATAGATCATAATCCACAAGATGTAGTAGGTATCATCCAGATCTTCTATTGTGAATCCTCATGATAAGAGGAGCTTGACCGAGTGTAGCATAGGAAACCATTTCCTATCAAGAGTATGTTATCTACGTACAATACGTGTAAGACAACCTTACTCTCTACAACCTTCTTGTGTATACAAGGTTCATCTACTTTTTTGATGAAGTCAAACTCTTTGACTGCTATATCAAAGCAGATGTTCCAACTCCGTGATGCTTGCAATGATCCTGATGGACTTAAGCATAGCATTGAAATTCTCAACTTTTCCATCTACACCAAGAATTTTCTCAAGATCCATTTGCTCCCAATGGGTTTTACCCCTTCAGGTGCAACATTCAAAGTCATACTTTGTTGGTGTACACGGATTCCATCTTTGATTGCATAGCATCCAGTCTCACTCGTGATGGTCTGCCTGAACCTAGTTGGGACATCATCTACCATGATGCAATCCTCGCTCCCACTGTCACCGAGAAGACCGTAGTATCTCTCAAGTGGATGAGGAACCCTACCAGATTTGTGGAGAGGCTGATTCTCGTTGGAGACTATTGAATCCTTTGGTTTCACCAAATCATCAGCTATTAGTTTTTCTAGCTGGAACTCCTTCCAGTTCTACCTCATGACCACTAATTTCTTCACAAGAAATACCTTTTCTAAAATGGTGGCATGCTGAGAAACAAAACACCTTTTGCTCCTCAGTGTGGTAGAAGATATTCCCTTGCAAATGTTTTGGATATCCTAACAAACTTATACAAAACTGACCTTGCCTCGAGCCTGTCCGAATTTTGCTTTTAAACATAGCCCGGACAACCCCATATCTTAACTCGTTTAAGAAATGGTCTCTTCCCATACCATATCTCATATGGAGTGGTAGGCAATGATTTGGATGGAACCCCATTTAATAGGTATGCAGCTTCTCAAGTGCATAACACCAAAAGGAAATAGGTAACTCAGCAGTACTCATCATAGAGCGCGCCATATCTCATAGGGTGCGATAGGTTCCGTCCCGATACACCGTTGTGCTGTGGTGTACACGAAGGAGTAAGCTGAGAGAGAATCTCATTCTCCTTTTAGAAACCCCAGGAATTACATGCCCAAGTATTTGTCTCCTCGACACATCGTAGGACATTAATACTTCTACCCGTCTGGTTCTTTAACTTCAAGCTTATATTCCTTGAATTTCTCAAAAGTTTCAGACTTGTGTTTCAACAGGAACATATGTCTGAATCTCGAGAGATGGTCAGTGAATATAATGAAGTACGAAGAACCAAGCCTGGCATTTGTAGACATAGGACCTTATACATCATCATGTATCCGTCCTAAGAGTTCAATAACTCTTTCTCTGTTTCCAGTAAACGGAGTATTGGTCATTTTACCTTTGTGACAAGACTGGCAAGTATCATAAGATGAAAGTTCGAACAGATTCTCATATTCATCCTTATGTAACTTAGTTGGTCGTGTCACATTGATATGACGTAGTCTACAATGCCTTAAGAAGGATTCGTTCATTTCTGAACTACTCCTCTTGTGTGTGTTCTAGATACTTTAAACTGTGGTTTGATTTAGAACTTATATGCTATTATACAACGTGCCTGATTGAATCAACTCTTGATTCGGGAAAATGTTCACAACATTGTCCTCCAATACATAATTATATCCTTCTTTAACTGAATAAAGAAACTGATGTAATGTTGTATATCAGGTTCGGTATGTAATAACATTCGTTCAGAATCAATGTATTAATACAAGGTGATATTTACCAACTGACTTGGCTGCAACAATTGCACTATTCTCTAACACATAGATATATATCACCCAATCTCAGTTCTCTACCTGTCTGTAGCCCATGTAACATATTACATATACGGGATCCTGATCCGGTATCACATACCCAGGACGTAGAGGATACTGTGAAACAGTTCTTGGTAACGAACACACCCGAAGAATATGCATCAACATGCACATTCTTCTATTGGGTGGCATGGGAATCCGGATATTCCCCTATTTCCTGCTTAGACATATAACAATTATAATAAAGAACGGAACTAACGTTCCCAAGCACAGTATAATAAACCGGTTCGGCCAATGCATCCATATTATTATCTTGATTAAAGCGTGACATAGTCGCTACCAGGAGAGAATGATATGAAAACACTTTGCGTTCGCTCTTGCAAGATAAGATTGGTTATTATTTTATGTAATCAGGATGGCTCTCATTGTCTTTATCAAATCTTCCTTCAAACCCTAAAAGGTAAGACCAGCCGGGATTAATTACACCCTAGAAGTTCGCCAATCTTTCGGCCAGGCCAGTGTCGGTACTTTGAGGGAGGTTCCCCGTTCTTTCGCACGGACCTAATTAAAATAAAGCTCGTTTTCCCAGGGGCGTAACCTTGTTAAAATCTCTCGAGACACCTACTTGATCGGCTAATTGTAATGTGTAAAACTCTCCCAGGAGTAACTCTTACTCCCAGTGGGTATCGGGATCCAACTATCACATAGAAGGTATGCAATCTTATTGAAAATTTCAACACTTGAAATTCCCGATAATATTCTGCCCCAAGTGTCCTATGACCTTAACAGAGGTCAACAAACCATAGGCTGCTAGTCAAGTTCAACCCACCATTTCATGATTGAAATAAACCCACCCGCACGACCCTTGACAGAGGTCAACAAGGTCGCACGACTAATCTAATCCAATCGCATCATATGCTTTGCAGATAAACACTAATCAGCTACCGCATACAACGCCTTGACAGAGGTCAACAAACGCAGCACGAATACTAAATATTACTTATCTGAAATGACGGAGGGCTACAACAGGTTTTTAAGAAAACCCTTTGCGTAATGAACTTGATAACGTTGTAGAATCGAGTGAATTTTAAAAGGAGAGTTTTTGAGGCTTTTACTAGTTTTGCTAAAGAGTTCACTCCCGGTGAAGGGATCTCGGCTCTTTCCTTATCGAATAAGGTGCTGGATATTCTACAAGGAATACCACTATGCAAAGAAAGAACTTGAGCTACCTGTTTTTAAAACAAGATTTTGCAACATCTTTAGATTTCATTTATTTCATTAATCTCATTAATGTTGGCCCATCAATTATGCTTCCTAAGTATCACAGAAGAAACGAAAGAAGCAATATTTATTATATATCATATATATAATATAAGCATTCGTCTCAACATATCAATTGATCACATCACATAATATCAGCAGCAGAAGAACACATATGAAATATTGGATATACTAGGAATTCCATGTTTTAAATTAAGCCAGTATAAAACACGGATTCCACGGTCGTGATGAATACCCAAACCCACATCTTTAGACCCCTACGAGAGCGGCAAGAAACCCTACCAATTCTAGAGTTAGAAGACCCGGTCTCGACTCCCCGAGATGGTCTCCCACTGGACTCTAGAACCCAGTTACTTGTGCTCTCCTCCTTGGGTCTATCCTAATGAGGAAAAGTAAATAATATACATCACATGGGGACATCATCCTCAACCTAGAAGTGCCCCAATAAAAGATTATTACATACAAGCTTTTACATGAATGAAAATGAAAAACTCTTATCTCACATAAAAAAACCCGGCTATTCAAAACACGACGATCCAATATAACATATCACAGTAACACATAACATCACATGTCATCAACGTAAGTAAATATGCGTATCCCAATTGTCGTTGATGTATAGCAACGAAACCGACGATACACCACATATTACACTTACGGTCGCAGAAAAGAAAGTGAAAAACTACAACAATTGGAATCCACAACCATCTTAGACATCATACACCCAATGTATCACATACTTTGGATTTCATGCCTTACCAAATGAATTCCTTAGACATCACATGCCTAACAATTATAAACCCCGTATTTTAGTCTTGATATTGAAAACGCTTTCCAATAACCTGTTGGGTAATTCAACAAGATTCCCGATAACCTGATCGAATGGTCGTCGGAAACTTTAGTAGACGGCCGCACCCCCGATGCCGTCGACGAAGTGCACTAAAGCGGAACACCGCGGCCGCGAGCACCCGAACGGATGCTTTTGGCGACGGGGTTCTCCTATAGTCACTTGGTCGGGGCTATGGGGCTTGGCTATCTAGTAAGGTTACCGAGCGAGTATCTGCATACACTAC
Source organism: Agapanthus africanus (assembly GCA_030015575.1). Taxonomy (NCBI): domain Eukaryota; kingdom Viridiplantae; phylum Streptophyta; class Magnoliopsida; order Asparagales; family Amaryllidaceae; genus Agapanthus; species Agapanthus africanus. Next base: position 200,879,953 of record JASDDO010000006.1, read on the forward strand.
GTAATTGCGATGGACTTTTGATCCACATCAAAATTACGTGGCAACCGGTCAAATGAGACTAAACTGCTGGATTTATAAAATTCAAACTAGTTATCACATAACTACTTTTGTAGATTCCAAATATTGTATCACAATCACAGATAACTAGACGATGTTAAACTTTTCGATCGAATAAACAAACACCCAAAAATTCCCAAAAAGCTCAACATTTGAGCGGAGTTTAAAAAATACCCATAACATGCCACAACACCAATGAACCATCAGTAGAAGGGCCGACCCATGCCTCACTCATGTCTCCTCGGAACTGCCGCAAACCCAAGGGTATGACCGCGGTTCCGCGATCCAAAAATTCGAGTTTGGGTATCGTTCTTCGAGAGGGTCCACAGAATCGCTTGCATGATTTTCTGAAGATTTTAAACTTGGAAAAAATCCAACTCTTGGAAAATTTCTAGCGAGGAAAAATATGGGTTATTAATATCCGTTCGAACTTTTTAGGATCGTCTAAATAACCCGAATAGATGTTAGAATTACGATTACGAAACAGTCCGAATTGCCTTTGCAAAAAGATAACATCACATGCAAATTTAGCAAAAACTAGCAACACCTGTGTAACGTTTTGAAAATCGTTTCGGTGAAATTTCGAAAAATCGGTAAAATAAGGGGGTTTTCTGTAAAAATTCAAAATACAAATATCTTTATTATAAAATTAAATATATATATTCTAATTATGTAATTGCTAGTATTTGGTGTTTATTGAGTCACTGGTGAAATTTCAAATTTTCTGAAAATTTTTCCTAAATTAATTATTTTAATATTATTTTAAGCCGTCCCTAATACAATTAATTAGGAAAAATTACAAATTGGAATGAGTTGAAACTGTAACGTTTTGAAAATCGTTTCAGGAAAATTTTCGAAAAAACGGTAAAATAAGGGGGTTTTCTGTAAAAAGTCAAAATACAAATATCTTATTATAAAAATTAAATATACATATTCTAACTATGTAATTGCTATTATTTGGTGTTTATTGAGCCGCTGGTGAAATTTCAAATTTTCTGAAAAAATATTATTTTATTATTATTTTAAGCCGTCACTAATACATTTAATTAGGGAAAATTACAAATTGGAATGAGTTGAAACAAATTTTGTGCACCATAAAACATTAAATAAAATTTTATCATGTGGTTTTTGTAACGAAATCATCTGCCAAAACGGTTTAGAAATTATTGAAGAAAAAATGCTTTTTTTTTAGCGTAAATGGATGCTTGGGGTATTGTATTTATCATTTTTCATCACCCCACACCCGTACCCACACCCACACACCCCCACTTACTCCTCCCCATGGCTGAATTCAGCAGCCACCATATTTTTCCCCACTTGATTTTCAAAGGAAAAGATATGAAAGAAAAGAAAAGAAAATGGGTGAATTAGGTGGACTTTTGACCTTACCTTGACCTTGACTTTCCCCCACTTTCTCTACCTCCCTCTCTCTCCTCCCCCCCTCAATTTCTGGCCGACCCCTCCCTCTCCTACAGCAGCAACAGCCCCCCCTTTTCCCCCTCTCTTTTCTCTTCAAAACTTCTTCAAAAATTGCCCCAAAATCCATCAAAAAAATCCCAAAACCCAAATCCGACTCCTACCCATTTTTGCTTAGCCCTTATCGCATGGATTTTGGTGACAAGGGAGCATTTTGGAGGGCTATGTGTGTTTGTGGGATCTTCAATTTGTTTGGGTAAATTCTAACCCTTTTGCTTAAATCGTTGTTAATTGCTTGTAGTTAGCTTAATTAAGTGTTAATTTGGTTTTATGTGGGTTCAATTGTATGATTAAGAAATTCTAGATTAGGGTTGTGAATTTAAGTTGGGTTTCTTATAATTGATCATGGGAAAATTGTGTAGTTTAACATGTTGTTATTATGCTAAAACTAATCTAGTTGGTAGTTTATATCTTTGTTAAATTTAAAATTGTATTAATTATGTAATTTGCAAACTAGGTTTTAGTGAAATACATATAAAATTGAGATTTAAAATGTAATTAAGGTTTTGATGACTTTATTAGCATTTTAATTTGTTTTTTAGCGACTTTGATCATGGAAAACCATGCTTAATTGATAAATTGTGAATTTTACTTTGAAAAGTGTTAAAATCGATATTTGTTGCAAACTTGAATTTTGAGTTAATGCTAATTCGTGAGATTAAAAATATGGAGGTGATTTGTATGACCTAATTATGATATTAAGTGAGCATTTTGGCCATTAGAATCGTCAAAATATTTAGTTTGGGTAAAACATCAAGTTTTGAACCGAAATGGGAATTTGTGCTAACTAGGTTTTTGGAAAAATAAAACGAATTGTTTAATTTTATGGTTTTGATGAACTAAACCCTATTTCTTATATAATTAGTGAGTTTTGAAATCACGATTGGTGTGTTTGGGTTTTCTCGATGGTTTGACGTTTGTACATCGACATCGGGGGTTGGTTTGACTATTCTTGCATGCGTAGGCGATAGGTTTGGATCTATGAATGATACGCGTGCCGATTTGATTTTCGTATGCCGTTTCGATTTCTAATTTAGTTTTAATGCGATATGGTGCATTATGATATGTAGGTACCCCATGTGAACTTCGGGACGACAAGCAAGCGCCTGGCGACGTCGGCACCGGTAAGCGAGGACCAGGTGAGTAGATTTATATCTACGGGGAGAAGTCGGGTGGATGGCGTATAGCACTCCCGCAGTCCGTGGTTGTGTATACGGATGCGTATACACACCAAAAATTATTATATGTTATTTGGGATTAATAACGATGCTTAGGATGGATATTGGTGTGTTGGATTATTTTAGTGTTGCGAACCCTAGGGAAGTGTTGCACTACACATACACACATACATACTTGCATACATTCCTATTGATATGTGCTCATGGGATTCTTTATAGTATGTGTTCACATGGGTATGGGACTATGTGTTCACATACGGATTTGAGGATGATACTTGGGATTGAGCTGAGTCGATGAGATTCGATTTGAGGCCGTGAGATCGGTGATATAGCAGGGTTCGTATCTTAGATACGATATGACGTTGTAGCGGGTCCTTGACGTAGTGTTTCACACACGTCCAAGCATACGTAGGCGGTATCAGTATAGTACTAGACGTAGATCAGTACCCCGATCATGATACTTGATAAAGAGGATACCAGGTGAATAGTATGATGAATGTGATATTGACCCGTACCCAGATTGGGATGCCGTACGACGGATTTACGTACGAGCTATATTGATGATTGATCCGCACACTTGACTTGGGATGCCTGATTATAGATATGGTATCGGATATGATATTATTTAGGCGGGATCACCGACTATACATATACAGGTATGTATATGTATCGACTCAGATGATAGGTGGTTCCCTTACCTGTAGTTCAGCCGTATAGTTTAGTGTAGTTGTTAGATTAGATTAGACTTCTTACCTATTTCAAAAACTAACGAATCGTGGTATTTTAAAAGACAGCCCAAGGGATTCTACGGATATTTCAAAAGACGTATCTTTTCATAAAAACACCGTAGCCCCTATTTTCAAAACCCCATGATTCGTGTTATTTCAAAAGGCACCATTTGTAGGACTTATATTAGTTTAATACTGATTAGTTATCGTTGTGTCTAGTATTCTGCTTCCGCACATTATTGTTGTTCGCTCTGCCCCGCATACTTATTTTGCTGCATACTCCATTATTGATATCTTGCTATTTGGACACCCGCACCATTACCGATGATGCGTATGTACCACATACACTTACTTGCCGGCTCACACACATCTTCATCGGTAATTGCCATGTCACGTACACTTAGAAAATACTATTGCTTGGCTTAGCTTGTTAGTTAGTAGTTGATACGATATTAGTGTACCTGGGTTATATGCCAGTTTAGACATTGTAGTTATTACTTGTCACTTCATGCATACCGTTATTCCATTGTTCATGCCTAGTTATTAATCATACATTGCAACTTGGTTATTGATACCATATACATTCATTAGCATTGACATATGCACTTGTGATGACTTCTTGAGATTTATGATATTTCTGGATTTCGGGGGAAAGCCGCACAATTTCTAAACTTATTAACCTTTTAAAATATGTAAATTGCAGTTTTCTAGTGATGTAAGTGTCGTCCACCATAAGTTTTCTGTGGTTTTCGAGATCCGTGTCGAGGAGTGGAGGAACCGTCACGGGTACATGGTGGGCCCGGTATGGTACCCCGGGGCAAGATGAATGTGGTGTTGACGTTGAGCCTGGCAGGGGACAGATTACCTATCGGTGATATTACCCAACGCGTCGGATATCCGGAGGATACCGTCGTGGTCTTGAGATGGATGGTAGGGGCCGGTCTGGACTGACGGCGCCCTAGATATTGAGATTGAGACTTTGATATTTCGAGACAGTGAGATTTATGTTTCGTGTCGATGCTAGACACTGTTGATACTGATTTCATTATGATACCTCAGTTTAAAAATACGAAGGAAATCTCACTAATTTATGAAAACAGTTTCTTCATTTACATGTATTTTGTTTTCATGCATTCATACCTCATTCATATGATATATTGCTACCTGAGGCACTGACACGGGCGCATGAGATTTCACTCGGTTAGATATTACCCTAGCCATTGTTATAGGCTGCTTGTTATGTATATTTTGAGGATATATTATGATCATTGACCTAGGTTGCGTTATTTATGCGATTTCTGTGCGTAGATGTTTTTCTATTCACGAGTTGGCAACTCACCCCCGTTGTGCCCCAGTTTCTTGCAGGTTTGCCGTACAAGTTTCATTACGGCGTTGCGGGCTCAGTTTCATTCGGGTGACTTGCTAGTAGGTGGGTTTTTCTTGTATCGTACCCATCATATTACCTTGTATACTATATTTCAGTTGTATCTAGTAAATTCCATCAGCCAAACATGTATTTATTTTGAGATAGAGACCAGTGTTGTTTATTCTTTCGACCTTAGAGTCGCTCGTTATATTTCTGGTGGTTTTGAGTTCCTTTTGAGTTTTGATCCTCGCCGTTGGCGTTGTATATTATATTGCTTGTGTGGTTGTGACCGTCGATTGATGAAGAGCTAGCTCCCGCTTGGTGATGCCTTTTTATTGATTTCGTATACTATTCATGTTGTATCCCGTTTGGGAGCCAGTTTTTACAAAGGAGACTCTGCCGAAATTTTCAGTAAATTTTGATGTTCTTAAAAACCGCATAATTCGTCTTATGCTATTAAAACTACTTGTTTTAAATTGGTTTTCCTGCACTCTACTACTTTTCTTGGTTTGGATTTCTGGGTTTTCGGTTTACTTAGATTACTTATGACTCGAGACGTTCGTAGTTTAAGTGCCGGTCATGTTCCGTACTTTCGGGTCGTGACAGAAACAAATTTCGTGCATCATAAAACATTAAGTAAATTTTTATCATGTGGTTTTTGAAATTAAATCGTTTGCCAAAACGGTTTAGAAAATATCGAAGAAAAAGGCTTTTTCCGGTGAATTTAGTGTTAACGGGAATCGGGGTTATACATTTATCTTTTTCCCTAACCCACACACCTACACCTCACCCTCTCTCCCTCTCCCCATGTCGTCGGCCCCACCATGACAGCCCTCCCTCTCTCTCTCTCTCCAATCACCAAGAAAAGAAAAGAAAAGAAAGGAAAATGATAGAAAATGGTGGACTTTGACTTTTTCCACTTTCTCCACCTCACTCTCTCTCCTCCCTCACCCATTCCCCACCACCATGCTGGCCAAAACCTGCACATTTTCAGCATCCCTCCCCTCTCATTCCTCATCTCATCTCTTCTCAAAAAAAAATTCACAAAAATTTCATGAAAAATCAACTAAAACTCAAAACCGAAATCCAACTCCTACCCATTATTTATTTGCCTATCTAGCATGGATTTTGGGAGCAAGAGTGCAATTTGGGAGGCTTAGATCCTTGCTAGATCTCTAATTGGGAGGTATAAATCTTAACCCATATCTTAATTGTTGGTTAATTACTCCAATTTAACTAAATTTGGTGTTTAATTGGTGTTCATATTGCAAACTTGAATTGTGGAATTAATGGTTATATGTGAGATTAAAATCAAGATAGGGTTTTATCACATCATTAAGGTTGCCATGAGTAGATTAACATGTTAATTCTTGCTAAAACCTAATCTAGTTACTAATTTCAAAATTTGTTTGTTGGAAATTGTGATAAATGTGCTTTTTGCTAACTAGGATTTTTTGAAATTGTTTTATATTGGGATTAAAATCTAAATTTAGGTTTCATGTCATTATTAATATTATAATGAGTGGTTTAATGATTTTGGATCATGCAAAACCAAGCTTAATTGATGAATTGTGAATTTTTCTTTAAAAGGTGTTAAAAATTGATATTTTTGCAAACTAGGATTTTGGAAATTATGCAAATTTATGAGATTAAATTATAGAAATGGTTTTTATGACTTATTTAAGATGTTTAATAAGTATTATGGCCATTAGATTTGTTTAAACATCGAGTTTTGTATTAAAACGGGTAATTTGTGCTTGCTAGATTTTCGGAAAAATGGCTTTTAAAGTGAATTTGGGGTTTTTGTGAATTTTAAGCTATTTTATATTATAACTAGTGCTTGTGATTGTACAAATGAGTGTGTTTAGGTTTTTCTCGATGGTTTGGCGTTTGTACGCCGACGTCGAGGGTTTCTGGGTTGATTTGTGAAAGCAACCATAGGTTTTGACCTATGTGGGTCTCGTGTGTCGTTTTGGTCATGAGTCGGATTATAATGCGATACGGCGCGTTATGATATGTTGGTACCCATGTGGACTTCGAGACGACAAGCAAGCGCGTGGCGACGTCGGCACCGGCAAGTGAGGACCAGGTAAGTAGATTTATATCTACGGGGAGAAGTCGGGTGGATGGCGTATAGCACCCCCGCAGTTCGTGGTGATGTATACGAATACGTATACACACATATATATATTGATTATATTTTGTTTGAGTATATTGATGATAATATGGATATTTGGTGTTCTTGGATGATTTAGTGTCGCGAAACCCTAGAGTAGTGGTCGCACCACACATGCACACAACCACCCATACTTGCATACTTTCTTCTTTCATTTGTGTTTCTTCGGGAATATATAGTTATGTGTTCACATGGGTATGGGACTATGTGTTCACATACAGATTTGAGGATGATACTTGGGTTTGAGATGAGTCGATGAGATTTTTGTTGAGGTTGTGATATCGGTGATATGGTAGGATTCGTATTTGAGATACGTCCTAATGTTATAGCGGGTCTTTGAACGACAATACGGGTGAATAGTGTTATAAATTAAATGGTCGACATGTGATCGTGATATGAGATATTGTATGCTAGGATATTGATCCTAGGCCGTATTGGGCGATGTATACCCCTTGATGATGATATGTGCTGATGATATCAGTTTGTACGAGACAGTCGATCAGTAGCCAGATCATGACTATATTGATGATATTAGTATTGTACTAGACATTGGTCAGTACCCTAGACTATGATCTTTGATAAAGAGGATACCGGATGAATAGTGTGATGAATATGATATTGACCCGTACCCAGATTTGGGGATGCCGTACGACGGATTTATGTACAGGTATGTATATATATCGACTCAGATGTTAGGCGGTTTCCTTACCTGTAGTCCTGCTTGTTAGCTTAGCCCTTTAGTTTAGTTTAGTTCTTAGATTAGATTCGATTCTTACCTATTTCAAAAACTAACGAATCGTGGGTATTTTAAAAGACAGCCCAAGGGATCCTACGGACATTTCAAAAGACGTATCTTTTCATAAAAACACCGTAGCCCCTATTTTCAAAACCCCATGATTCGTGTTATTTCAAAAGGCACCATTTGTAAGACTTATATTAGATTAATGCAGATTAGTTATAGTTGCGTCTAGTATTCAGCTCCCGCTCATTATTGTGGTTCGCTTCGCATCGCATGCTTATGTTATGTTTCATACTCCATTATTGATATCATGCTGTTAGGACACCAGCACCATTACCGATGATGCGTATGTACCACGTACACTTACTTGCCGGCTCACACACATCTTCATCGGTAATTACCATGTCACGCACACCTTAGAAAATATTATTGCTTGACATAGCCTGTTAGCTAATAGCTTAGACATGATATTAGTGTACATGCCTTATATGTTAGTTTAGACATTGTAGTTATTACCTGCTACTTCATGCATACTGTTATTCATTGTTATGCCGCATTCATGGATTCTCATGCATATATTCACTATTTTACGTGTTATTGAGGTTTTGGATTCGGATTTCCATGAGATTTTCTGGATTTGGAGGAAAACCGCAAAAACATAAATAAACCTTTTCTCTCTTTTAAAATAAAAAGTGCGGTTTTCCCATGATATATAAGTCGTCCACCATGAGTTTGTGATGGATTTCGAGACCCGATTCGAGGAGTGGAGGAACCGTTTCGGGTACATGGTGTGCCCGGTGCGGTACCCCGGGGAAAGAGGATCGTGTTGTTGACGTTGAGCGTGGCAGGGGAGCACTACCGACCGGTGATTTTTCCCGACGCGTCGGATATCCGTAGGATACCGTCGTGGTCTTGAGATGGATGGTAGGGGCCGGTCTGGACTGACGGCGTCCTAGATATTGTGATTGAGACATTGAGATTTTGAGATATTGAGGTACAGAGATTGTGTCACAGAGATATCGAGATATTTGGATACTTGTTTTGTGTCGATGCTGGGCACTGTTTTATGCTGATTTCATGTATGGTACCTCCTATTTAAAATACAGAAATCTCACTGATTTATGAAAGTAGCTTTATTCAGTACATGCATTCTGTTTCATGCATTCATACATCATCCATATGATATATCGCTACCTGAGGCACTGACACGGGCACATGGGATTATACTCGGGTTAGATATTTACCCTAATCATTGTTAGGCTGCATGTTATACATATATTTGAGGATATATTATGATCATTGACCTAGGATTGCGTTATTTATGCGATTTCTGTACGTAGATGTTTTTCTTCTCACGAGTTGGCAACTCACCCCTGTTGTGCCACAGTTCTTGCAGGTTTCGCCGTACAGGTTTCTTTACGGCTTTGCTGGCACTATTTCCATCTCCGGGTGACTTGCTAGTAGGTGGGTTTATTTATATCGTACCCATCATTATATCTTGTATATTATTATTCTGTTGTATCTAGAAGTTCCATCAACCAACCATGTATTTATTTTTGAGATAGAGACCAGTGATTTTATTCTTTCGACCTTAGAGTCGCGCGTTAAATTTCTGTAGTTTTCTTGTGGTTTTGAGTTTCCTTTTGAGTTTCGATCCTCGCCCTTGGCGTTGTATATTATATTGCTTGTGTGGTTGTGACCGTCGATTGACGAAGTGCTAGCTCCCGCTTGGGGATGCCTTTTTATTGATTTCGTATACTATTCATGTTGTATCCCGTTTGGGGGCCAGTATTTACAAAGGAGACTCTGCCGAAATTTTCAGGAAATATTTGATGTTTTTAAAAACGCATAATTCGTCTTATGCTATTAAAACTACTTGATTTAAATTGGTTTTCCTTCACTCTACTACTTTTCTTGGTTTGGATTTCTGGGTTTTCGGCTTACTTAGATTACGAACGCCTCGAGACGTTTCGTAGTTTAAGTGCCGGTCATGTTCCGTACTTTTCGGGTCTTGACAACCTGAAACACCAAAACCCAGAGACTGGAACACCATGAAAATTTGAAGCCCAAATTCCCAAATGGACCCGGTGAGCTCTGTTTTTGGGGTGTTGTGGCCGGCCAAAAACTTATGGAAATGCTTCAAATTTCTATGGTGTTCATGTTATATCACATAAAACATTCTGCAGTTGCTAGAAAAAAAATTTGACACCTTTAAAAATTCGACAGAAACCAGATTTACTGTTTCAAGTTTCAGAGCAGTTTCGGTTTCGTAATCTAACACACATCGTTTAAATCTCTAGCTTGTCTCTGATACCACTGTAGGGTTCCCTAAGTCGGCAGCAAGGTTCCGGGAGGCATCGTCCATACCGTTTTCAAATTTTTGTCGTTCTAAAGAACCTTAACCCTAGAATCTTAACTAGAGTTTTAAACGAACTAGCAATGTTAACATCTTAACAACAAAGTGAATGCGGAATACAACCTTTGTAGACCGGTCCTTCACTTCAAATGCTCCGTGTAGAAGTCCCTTCGCTGCGAGTAATGATCTCCCGAACTCTTGAGAGGCTCCACAAGGTGAAAGATGCAAACTTTCTCGAAGTCTTCGAAGCCGAAGATGATCTAAGTCGAGGAGACTCAAGCTCATGCTATCTCTTCACTAAATTAGGGTTTAGTGAAGCAAACACCCTAAACTAAATGGCTAATAGTAGACGATGATGAAGTAGGAAATGGGTTGTTTTTAGATTTCTTTTTCTCACAATATTTCATCACTTAGAAAAAAAACTAGCAAGCTTTTTCTCATGAGGAAGAAGATGAAGTGAAGTTGAGAGAGTGAACTCATTAGGTGAGAATGTAAACCATGGATGAGTTAGTGTCATGCAATAACTCATGTAGAGACTTAACCATGGGTGAGGTTTAATGTTTAGGTTAATAAATATCTACAAATGAAACAAAAATGGTGCACTTGGTCAATGTTTCTACAAGCTTCTACAAACTTGTAGCCATGATAAAATCAATCCAATTTTGAATTACTTTGATAAATAAAAACCATACATTACATCAAGCATGGTGTAAGTCTCATACACCCATGAAGGATGTGGCATCAAACATGACACAATAAAATGTACATTAATATATATCACATATATACTATATGCACACAAGTGAGAAAAAGAATACTTAGTGAGCAAATATTAGCTAATGTAAATTAATATATAAAATATATAATTATACATTAAATTATCAAATCAACACTTGATTTAATAATCCGGCTATATCACATACAACCGACTAAAATCATATGAATCAACTTATTGAATCGACACTTGATCCGATAACCCGGCTATATCACATATAACCGACCGATATCACATATCGTGAGGATAGAATGCGGTATCATATATGCGCATTATATCTCGGTCCGCACATATCACATATGTGCTCCTACTTTATTTCGCATGAACCAGGAAACCACTGTGTAGGACTCTAAAGACTCGTCAATACGCCGGCAGTAGGTGATGATCATATCAAACACACACAAGACGCAAGCGGTCTGCTAAATGTAACGGCCACTCGGGTATTGAGAGACTAGAAGATCAACAAGAAAGCCTGCTCATACTCCTGCGAATCCAATCAGTAACACTACCGTACAGTCCGGTCTCTTCGTCAGATATGTCGCATAACAATAGCCTGGGTGGTATAACGTCAGACCCCCAATAGCCTGATAAGTCATGACGACGCAAGGTCTATAACGGTTTGAGAAACTACTGATAACACTTACTAGTAGATCTCAGCAAGCCTGGCCTGGTATTTCCTGTTATGGCCAATCGAGCATAGCGCAACATTAACTCCCAATACCGGGACAGACGAAACCCCTCCTATCGGTCATTGCCTCCATGTGACTCGAGACTGTACCCAAAAACCACCTTTTTGCACGATCTCTTGACCTTGGTATGGTGGAAATCGAAGTACAGTGTGAATCACACAAGACTCTATGATGATCTCGGGTCGACAGACTAACATGTACCAGTGTCTCCAAAGAACTGCTATCTGACGATAGGTATTATACCATCTAGGAGTTCTCGGCGAGTCTGTTCAGTATACTCAGTCTCCACTGAGGACCCGTATACCTTCTCTGATATCAAACACCAATGGATGTAGGAACATCCATCGCCTATCATATGGGTCAAGAAGCGCATACGCTAGTCTACTCCGGAGTATCGATGCCCTGTCTTGATAGTCCCATGACTAAGAACAATTATAGGGTGTACTTGTGGACTACCCTTTGTAAGTCGACATTAGACACCCCACTAGTTGCGGGGTGGCGGAATAGGTAAAACAATCATTTTGTTTAAAACAAACATCGACTAACTTACGGATCTTTACCAAACCTTAACTAACAACATCATAGGATGGATTAGCTACTATGAAAGAAGATTATGCCTAATGAACCAAGTCCTTCTTCGTCTTGATGACCACCCCCTCGTCGGCCTCCTCTTTGTAAAAGAAGATCCACCCGAGAGCTACTACTCTAAGCTTGACCTCTTACTTGAGGTAACTAGGTTACTCAAAGTGCTAATCAAAGCAACTTAGGGAATATAGAGTGGGATTATGGATCAATAAGTCTTGCTAACCCTTGATCTCAATACATGAGAGGTTAGGGTTAGGGTTTGAAGAGAGAGAGAGAGCTTGAGGAGAAAGAAGGTGAGAGTGAGAATCCTTTTGGAATAATGAAATCATTGTGAATATACGAAGCATATCATATTATTAAATGAATAACAAATAATAATATGTCATCATGCTTCATTAACTCACATAGTGATTCATCTCATGAGTCATTTAAATCATAAATGCATCATTAACTCCATGGATGAATCACACCATGACTTATTAAACCAATTAATGCAAATGCCACCTTAGTCTCCATGTCATCAAACTTCTAGAAGCTTCTCGACATATTAAGAGAACGCCCCTCCTATCCGTGAAAACATGGAAATACTTTAGACTGTATAAATCCAATAATCCGATACTAGAATCTGGCTTAAACCAAAGCCCGCTAGTAAAAACTGTCCGAACATCGTACGTGCATAAATGCACGTGCACGTCCAAACCCTGTCGTAAAACCATACGACCTCTATATCGTTTCGCCCGAAGAAGTGAAACTCTCTGTGTGGGACTCTAAAGACTCGACTACTATGCTGGCAGAGAGTTTAACCACAGACTGCAAGCGGCACTAGCTGTACGTAACGGTCCCCAGGTAGATGTCGATAAGAAGGCCGATGAGGAAACCCATCCGAACTCCTACTTAGCCCGATGTGACAATCTCCGTACAGTCTGGTCTGTTCGTCTAGGACTATCGCATATCGGGCCTAGGGGGCGGCAAGCGTCAGTCCCCTAAAAGCGGTATAAGTCGTGTCGGAGCGAAGCCCATTAAACCTTGAGAAACTACTGGAAAACCTACCAGTAAATCTCGCTTGCCCTGGCCAGGGACTTTGCGTAATGGCTCTCCAGATACAGCGCGATATCAACTCCCAATACTGGGAGAGACGAATCCTGTCTAACCGCCACTGCCTCCAAGTGCTGGGGAATGCACCCAACTGCTGCCTGTTTGCACGACTCCTTTGACCCGTGGTAGGGTAGCAATCTAAGAACAGTGGGAACACACTCGAGGCGAAGCAGTAGTGTCAAGTCTGCGGACTATGCTGTACTCATGTCACCTGGGAACTGTTAACTGACGACGGGTATAATACCAACCAACAGTTCCCTGCGAGTCCTGTCCGGTGTACCCGTAACCCAACGAGCACCTGTATACTATCTCCAGTACGACGTACTGATGGCTGTGGGACAGAACATCTCCTCAACTGGGATGAGAAGTGTACACACTAGTCTACTCCGGAGTATCGATGCCCTGTCTCGATAATCCTAGGACTAAGGACCTGAAAAAGGATGTGCTTGTAGACTACCCAGCCCTCACTAGTGTGACTGCCATCACAACGCTGGTAGTCAAGCAAGATCCTAAGGGCTCTATCAATACGTACACACATATTAAGATAGATATAAACCAAGTAGCATACTACCATGTTTAGCAAGACTGTTAATATAACTGTGAATATCCCAAGCTTCCATTAAGTAATATACAAGCTAGTATGATACAATAATGGCCCCTAGGGCATATACACTAACAATCTCCCTCTTGCACTAGGGCCATGTATTGGCATATCGAAGACCGATCATCTCGAGTAGCCTCTCGAACTGAATCTGAGGTAAGGCCTTTGTGAATGGATCAGCAGTGTTCTCCTCTGTAGCAACTCTTCGGACCTCGATCTCCCGACGATCCATGATCTCCCTGATCAGGTGATACCGCCTTAAGATGTGTCTGGACTTCTGATGGGACCTGGGTTCCTTTGCTAAAGCTATAGCTCCGTTGTTGTCGCAATACAGCGTTATTGGATCAACAATGGTAGGAACCACCTGAAGTTATGTTAGGAACTTCTTCATCCAAACCGCTTCTTTTTGCGGCAACGCAAGCAGCAATATACTCCGCTTCCATCGTCGAGTCAGCAACGTTGTCCTGCTTGGAACTCTTCCAGCACACCGCCCTTCCATTGAGGGTAAAGACATAACCTGACATGGACTTGGAGTTATCCTTGTAACTCTGGAAGCCGGAATCAGCAAAGGCCTCGAGCTTGAGGTCTTTTCTGCCGTAAACCAAGAACATCTCCTTAGTCCTTTTCAGGTACTTGAGAATGTTCTTTACTACTATCCAGTGCTTCTCCCCTGGGTTTGACTGATCCCTGCTTACCACGCTCAGTGCGTAAGCTACATCTGGTCTGGTGCACAACATCGCATACATTATAGAGCCTACCGCAGAAGCGTAGGGTATAATAAACATGCGATCCTTTTCCAAATCAGTCTTGGGAGACATATCTTTAGAGAGGGTGATTCCGTGACAAGCCGGTAAACTACCGCGCTTAGAATCTTCCATACTGAATCTTTTTAGTACAGAGTTGATATACCTGGACTGTGAAAGTCCCAACATTCTCTTGGATCTATCACGATAGATCCGGATCCCCAGAATGTAAGAGGCATCACCCAGGTCTTTCATGGAGAACCTGTGTGATAAGAATCCTTTGACAGATTGTAGCATAGGAATGTCATTTCCTATCAATAGAATGTCATCCACGTACAAGAAGAGGAATATGACAGTTCGTGCTACAATTTTACTATATATACATGGTTCATCTGGATTTTTGATAAAGTCATATTCTTTGACTGTTTCATCAAAACAGATGTTCCAACTCCGCGATGCCTGCTTTAGTCCATAAATGGACTTAAGCCACTTGCACACTTTCCCGCTGCTCCCACTCTGATTGAAACCCTCTGGCTGATCCATATAGACGCACTCTTCTAAATTACCATTTAGAAAAGCCGTCTTTACGTCCATCTGCCAGATCTCATAATCATGGAAGGCGGCAATGGCAAGAAGGATCCAAATGGATTTGAGCATAGCCACTGGAGAAAAAGTTTCGTCATAGCCCAAACCAGGTCTTTGACGAAAACCCTTTGCAACAAGTCTAGCCTTATAGGTTTCCACCTGTCCATCTACACCAATCTTTTTCTTAAAGATCCATTTGCATCCTATGGGTTTTACTCCATCTGGAGCAAAGACCAAAGTCCATACTTTGTTGGTGTACATGGACTCCATCTCGGTCCGCATTGCATCCAGCCATCGTACCGAGTCGCCGCTCTATATGGCCTGCTGGAAGCTAGTAGGTTCATCATCATCAATGATGTAATCCTCTCTATCCCCATCTATGAGAAAACCATAATATCTCTCAGGCGGATGAGACGGCCTACTACTCCTGCGGAGGGGTGCGGGAATGTCCTGTTCTTCTTGAACTACTGGTTCTACCAAACTTTCAGTAGTAGTTTGTGGTTCTGGAATTTCTTCCAGTTCTATTGCGCTCCCACTTGTTTCCTTTTCTAAAAACCGATGTTCTAGAAACTGGGCATTACGAGAAACAAAAACCTTTTGTTCCTCTGCGTAATAGAAGAAATACCCCCTGGAGTTCTTTGGATATCCCACAAACTTACACTGTACTGATCGTGCCTCGAGTTTGTCCGCATGCTGCTTTTTAACAAAAGCTGGACATCCCCATATCTTTAGATACTGAAGATAGGGTTTCTTCCCACTCCACATCTGATATGGCGTGGTCGGCACAGTCTTTGTAGGAGCCCTGTTCAAAAGATATGCTGCTGATTCTAGCGCATAACCACAGAAAGATCGCGGTAACTCAGCATTACTCACCATGGAACGTACCATATCCAATAGGGTTCGATTCCGTCTCTCCGATACACCGTTATGCTGTGGAGTGTATGGAGGAGTAAGCTGAGAGATAATTCCTTTCTCTTTTAGGTAACCAAGGAACTCGGCACTTAAGTATTCACCATCTCGATCAGATTAGTGTCTTGATACTTTTGCCAGTCTGGTTTTCTACTTCATTCTTATATTCTTGGAATTTCTCAAAAGCCTTGGATTTATGTTTCATTAAGAAAACAAATCCGTACCTAGAGTAATCATCCGTAAAAGTAATGAAATATGAAAAACCACCTCTTGCATGTGTAGACATTGGACCACACACATCGTTGTGTATGAGTCCTAAGAGCTCGCTCGCCCTTACTCCATGTCTAGTGAATGGAGTCTTTGTCATCTCTCCTTTGAGACATGATTGGCAAGTGGCATCAGATTGATATTCGAACGAATCCAAATATCCTTCTCTATGTAACTTAGTTAACCTTGTTCATTGATGTGACCTAGTCTACAATGCCATAAGAAAGCCTTATTTAAATCTGGAAACTTTCTTTTTAGTGTGTTCTGGACATTGAAAATATGTAATTGGTTTAAGACATATATACCGTTATCTAGTGTACCAGAACCAATCAAACAATGATTAAGGTGGATGTTAACAACATCGCTTACAAACGTGAAATCATAACCTTCTTTTGATAACAACGAAACCAATATGATATTACACGTTAAACTGGGTACACAAAAACAGTTATGCAAAACCAAAATATGTCCACTCGTCAATCCAAGGTGATAATCCCCTACGGACACAGCACCCACGCTAGCTCCGTTAGCAACCTGGAGGGTCATATCACCAACCTTCAACACTCTACGGTTTCTCAGTGCCTGCAATGAATTGCATATATGAGATCCTGATTCGGTATCCAATACCCAGGAAGTAGAGTTGATTGACAGACAATTTTCAATTACAAACACACCTGAAGTCGAAGCCACAGCTTGCTTCGGTTCTTGGTTCTTAGCATTCCAAGCTTTGCAATCCTTTTTCCTGTGCCCTTTCCTACGACAGTGGAAGCACTCGTCCTTTGCCACTACTGGCACCGCAATCTTTTTCTTTCCCTTGACTCCCACCTTACTAACACCTCCTCTAGGTTTGGTAGCGGCCTTATTCTTCCTTCCTTTGGCCCTAGCCTTGGACCCGGAAGAAGAAGCACCACGAACAAACATAGCGGGTGTTTTTCTTGCCTTCTGCAAGGTGCCCTCTGCACACTTCTCAACATGTTAAGGAGTTCTGGAAGTTCAACTTCTTTTCTTTGAATGTTGAAATTCAGAATAAACTGGGCGTAGGTGGAAGGAAGGGACTGGAGAATCAAGTCTGTATAGAGCTCGTTCTCCAAAGTCGTCCCGAGGTCTGCAAGCTCTTCTATATAGCCAATTATCTTTAGGACATGTTCTCCTACAGATGATCCGATGGCCAACCTCGACTGAAATAAGTTCTTCGAGTTCTCGTATCTTGCTATACGAGATTGCTCCCCATACAGATCCTTTGTATGGAGAAATATGGATTCAAGATCCATATCCTCGTGCCTCCTCTGATGTTCATTATTCATAGAGGCAAGCACGATGCACTTGGCCTTCGTGCAATCTAACTCCCAGGTCTTGTGGATTTCCTTATCCGCAAGACTGGATTTTGGACCAGGGACAGCAGGTGCCTTAGCAGTAAGGACATACCCCAATTTTCCATAAGTTAAAGCCATTTTGACATTCCGCAGCCAATCTTTATAGTTTGGCCTTGTCAGTATATTTTTCTCTAATAGTAACTTAAGGCCTGTCATGTTTTGGGTCGCTGCAATGAGAGAGAAAGGGAACACTTTAGCATGATGCTCTTGCAAGTTTAGAGTGGTTTTTAGTTTATCTAAACAGGATGGCTCCCACTGTTTCTCGAATCCCTCCTCAAACCAAAAAGGAAGAACTAGCCAGGACTATTCTCACCGTACAATACTTGCTTAACCGTTCAGCCAGGCCGGTGTCGGTACTTCGAGGGAGGTTTTACGACGCTTTCGCGAAGTTCCTTAATTAAATAACTTCTTTTCTCTGGGGGCGTAACCCCGCTG
The DNA here is from genome assembly GCA_030015575.1 of Agapanthus africanus. Taxonomy (NCBI): domain Eukaryota; kingdom Viridiplantae; phylum Streptophyta; class Magnoliopsida; order Asparagales; family Amaryllidaceae; genus Agapanthus; species Agapanthus africanus. Next base: position 200,898,086 of record JASDDO010000006.1, read on the forward strand.
ACACCTTTCTCGGCACCTACTTGGTTTATAACATTGATCGTTAAGTGATGAATCTCCTGATGAGTAGCGGATACTCACAGTAGGATCGGGATCCAAATATCGTCGTGTGATAATGCTGAAGGAATCCTACCAACATTCATCAAACTCCAAATGGTATGCATCTCTTTGCAAATTTCAGTTTCTTTAGAAATTCCCGATATAAATTTTTTCCCCATGCTCTTATGACCTTGGCGTTCGATCAAAATGTCATAAGTCACATGTCAAGTTCTACCCATCATTATATTGTTAATTTGAACCCATCCGTACATACCCCTGACGTTGGCCAAATGATAATACGACTGTCCCAAACTAACTCATCTATCTATGCAACAAATGAATATCCAGCAGCTACCAAACACTATGCATTGGCTTTAGGTCAAAATACATAGCTTGAATACTACTGAATACCCAAATGAAATGACGAAAGGCTACGAATGGTTTTAACGAAACCGTGAACGTAGTGAACTTGATTTGATCGAAGGAACCTGATAGCTTTTAAAAGGAGTGGTTAAAGCTCCGCAATTTAAAAAATATCCTCTGTTTTAAAATAACCGAGTGGTTTCTTTTAAACTGTTCCAACGATTCAACTTTGGTTTATTTTCTTTGCATTAATATAATGCGTCCCGTCAATTAACCTATCATTGCAGAAAACAACGAAAATACAAGGTCCTCTTATGCCATCCGCATTCGCCACTGGGTCCCGTCATTCACCCGTTAGGTTACTTAACTAATGATAGAGCGGGGGCTGGGCTAGCGCGGGTGCAAAACATAAGTGACGCCTAAATAACTATCATATATAGATATTGTACATTCGTATGACGCAATAATAGGCATTCCAGATCACAGATGAACATATTGGATTTTCTACAAATCTGCATTCTTTTGAGCCTGCAAATAAAGACGGATTACACAGTCGTGATGAATAGCCAAAACCCCACCCTAGACCCCTACGGGTACGGCAAAATACCTGCCAAGTACCCGAAGTGAAGCGGTCTCCCTCAACAACGTGAGTAGGCTACTAAACACTTCAAAGTACCCGGTAGTTTGTGCACCCCATCTTGGGTCTATCCTAGGAGCAAAAATCAGTAAATGAAATAATACAACGGTGGCTACAACCGCAACCTGGATGCGCCCCGCAAAAGAATATTACAAAAATTTACAAATTACATTTGAATGAAAGAAACGCTCATCTCACATCCCCGGCTATCCATTCACGACAATCCAACAAGTCCACAAACAAAAACAGTAAAAACATTACAGAAATATGCAACGCCCTGCCGACCGACATACTAGCAGTTAGGGGAGGTTTACGAACACATTATACAAATCACATATATAATCTAATTAGCCAAACATCTTAGAATTTCGATCGAGCAAGCGCAAATGATTCTACTCCAAAAACTTCTCTGTGCACCTGAGACTTGAGCAGAAACAAAATATCCCAGAAATACCAAAATTAACACAGAAGAGTTACTGGGGAATTTTGGGGTGACTCGGCTTCAACTTGGCCGCGGATCCGCGGCGGATCGCTTGGATCGGCCGCGGTTCCGCAGCAGTTTGGCCGAGTCAGGAACCCAAATTTCTCCAGTAGTCTTATAATTTCCTGCTTGTAATTTTAAGAGTCCCTGAAAAAATTTTAGACCCCGTTTTAAAATCGACTGAAACTGTGTGAAAATGATGATTTTTCCGGTTCGTTTCGCGATCGAATTTCTAAGGACTTTGCTAATAAGTTTGTTATGGTTTAGCGAGGTTCTGATACCACTGTAAGTCGACGTTAGACACCCCACGAGTTGCGGGGAGGCGGAATAGGTAAAACAATCATTTTGCTTAAAACAAACATCGACTAACTTACGGATCTTTGCCAAACCTTAACTAACAACATCATAGGAGGGATTAGCTACTATGAAAGAAGATTATACCTAATGAACCAAGTCCTTCTTCTTCTCGATGACCACCTCCTCGTCGGCATCCTCTTTTCAATAGAAGATCCACCAGAGAGCTAATACTCCAAGATTGACCTCCAACTTGAGGTAACTAGGTTACTCAAAGTGCTAATCAAAGCAACCTAGGGAATATAGAGTGGGATTATAGATCAATAAGTCTTGCTAACCCTTCATCTCAACACATGAGAGGTTAGGGTTAGGGTTTGATGAGAGAGAGCTTGAGGAGAGAGATGGTGAGAGTGAGAATCCTTTTGGAATAATGAAGTCATTGTGAATATATGAAACATATCAAATTATTAAATGAATAACAAATAATAATATGTCATCATGCTTCATTAACTCACATAGTGATTCATCTCATGAGTCATTTAAATCATAAATGCATCATTAACTTCATGGATGAATCACACCATGACTCATTAAATCAATTAATGCAAATGCCACCTTTGTCTCCATGTAATCAAACTTCTAGAAGCTTCTCGACATATTATGAGAACGCCCCTCCTATCCGTGAAAACATGGAAATACTTTAGACTGTATAAATCCAATAATCCGATACTAGAATCTGTCTTAAACCAAAGCCCGCTAGTAAAAACTGTCCGAACATCGTACGTGCATAAATGCACGTGCATGTCCGAACCCTGTCGTAAAACCATACGACCTCTATATCGTTTCGCCCGAAGCTGGGAAACTATCTATGTGGGACTCTAAAGACTCGACTACTACGCTGGCAGTGGGTTTAACCACAGACCGCAAGCGGCACTAGCTGTACGTAACGGTCCCCAGGTAGATGTCGATAAGAAGGCCGATGAGGACACCCATCTGAACTCCTACTGAGCTTGATGTGACAATCTCCATACAGTCTGGTCTGTTCGTCTAGGACTATCGCATATCGGGCTTAGGGGGGCGGCGAGCATCAGACCTCTAAAAGCGGTATAAGTCGTGTCGGAGCGAAGCCCATTACACCATGAGAAACTACTGGAAAACCTACCAGTAAATCTCGCTTGCCCTGGCCAGGGACTTTGCGTAATGGCTCTACAGACATAGTACGATATCAACTCCCAATACTTGGAGAGACGAATCCTGTCTAACCGCCACTGCCTCCAAGTGCTTGGGACTGCACCCAACTGCTGCCTGTTTGCACGACTCCTTTGAGCCGTGGTAGGGTAGCAATTTAAGAACAGTGGGAGCACGCTCGAGGCGAAGCAGCAGTGTCAAGTCTGCGGACTATGCTGTACTCATGTCACCTGGGAACTGTTAACTGACGACGGGTATAATACCAACCAACAGTTCCCTGAGAGTCCTGTCTGGTGTACCCGTAACCCAACGAGCACCTGTATACTATCTCCAGTACGACGTACTGATGGCAGTGGGACAGACCATCTCCTCAACTGGGATGAGAAGCGTACACACTAGTCTACTCCGGAGTATCGATGCCCTGTCTTGATAATCCTACGACTAGGGACCTGAAAAAGGATGTGCTTGTAGACTACCCAGCCCCCACTAGTATGACTGCCATCACAACACTGGTAGTCAAGCAAGATCCTAAGGGCTCTATCAATACGTACACACATATTAAGATAGATATAAACCAAGTAGCATATTACCATGTTTAGCAAGACTGTTAATATAACTGTGAATATTCCAATCTTCCATTAAGTAATATACAAGCTAGTATGATACAATAATGGCCCCTAGGGTATATACACTAACACCCTTGGCCCCACTATTATGATCTTCATCATAGTCCTGGTAGTCAAGTACACATCCTAAGGGCTTTATTAACATGTGAGAGCAAGACAACATCACTTATACAAGTCAACATGTTAAGACAAAGTGCAACCAGATAGCATTACTATCATGTCGAGCAAGAAAGTCCTCCCTATATATGTCCAAGCATCCACTACAATATACATCACATGCACAGTAATGGCCTCTAGGGCATACTTATAACTAACACATTCTCTAAAAGAAAATAGGTAACTCAGCAGTACTCATCAAAGAGCGCGCCATATCTCATTGGGTGCGATATCTCCTCCCCGATACACCGTTGTGCTGTGGTGTATTCGAAGGAGTAAGCTTAGAGAGAATCCCATTCTCTGTTTTAGAAAATCTAGGAACTCCATGCCCAAGTCTTCGCCTCCTCGATCACATCGTAGGACTTTAATAATTCCACCCGTCTGGTTCTCACTTCAAGCTTATATTCCTTGAATTTCTCTAACGTTTCACACTTGTTTTTCAACAGGAACATATGTCTGAATCCTGAGAGATGATCAGTGAATATAATGAAGTACAAAGAACCAACCTTGTCATTTATAGACATAGGACCGTATACATCATCATGTATCTGTCCCAAGAGTTCAGTAACACTTTCTCTGCTTCCATTAAACGGAGTATTGGTCATTTTACCTTTGAGACAATACTGGCAAGTATCATAAGATGAAAATTCGAACGGATTTAAATATTCATCCTTATGTAACTTAGCCAGTTGTGTCGCATTGATATGACCTAGTCTACAATGCCACAAGAAGGATTCGTTCATTTCTGAACTACTCCTATTATGTGTGTTCTATATACTTTGAACTGTGGTTTGATTTAGAACGTATATACTATTATATAACGTGCCTGATCAATTCAACTCTTGATTCAGGAAAATGTTCACAACATTATCCTCCAATACATAATTATATCCTTCTTTAACTTAATAAAGAATCTAATGTAATGTTGTATATCAGGTTCGGTATGTAATAACATTCGTTCAGAATCACTGTATTTACCATTTGGTAATACAAGGTAAATTTGCCAACTGATTTGGTTGCAACAATTGCACCATTCTCTAACACTTAGAGACATATCACCCAATCCCAGTTCTCTATCTTTCTGTAGCCCATGTAACAGATTACATATGTTGGATTCTGATGTGGTATCTCATACCTAGGACGTAGAGGATACTGAGAAACAGTTCTCGGTAACGAACACACCCAAAAAATATGCAACAACATGCTCATTCCTCTAATGGGTGGCATGGGAATTCTGGTATTCCCCTATTTCCTTCTCGGACTTATAACAATTATAAAATAGAGCGGAACCAATGTTTCCAAGTTCAGTATAATAAGCAGGTTCGGTCAATACATCCATATTATTATCTTGATTAAGGCATGTTACGGTCGCTACCAGGAGAGAGAGAGAAGAAAACACTCAGCGTATGCTCTTGCAAGATCAGATTGGTTATTATATTATCTAATCAGGATGGCTCCTACTGTTTTTATCAAATCTTCCTTCAAACCCAAAAAGGTAAGACTAGCCGGGATTAATTACACCCTACAACTTCGCCAATCTTTCGGCCAGGCCAGTGTCGGTACTTTGAGGGAGGTTCCCCGTGCTTTCGCACGAACCTAATTAAAATAAATCTCGTTTTCCTAGGGTCGTAACCACGTTAACACCTTTCTAGACAACTACTTGATTGGCTAACTGCAATGTGCATAACTCTCCTAGGAGTAACTCTTACTCGCAGTGGGAATCGGGATCCAACTATCTCATAGAAGGTATGCAATCTCATTGCAAATTTCAACACTTGAAATTCCCGATAATATTTTACCCCTAGTGACTTATGACCTTAACTATGGTCAACAAATCATAAGCACTAGTCAAGTTCTACCCATCATTTCATGATTAATTAGACCCACCCACATGACCCTTAACTATGGTCAACAAAGTCATATGATAGTCCTAATTAATCGCATCATATGATGTGTAGAAAGACATCACTTAGCTACCGCACACTACGCCTTAACTATGGTCAACAAACGTAGCACGAATACTAAGTACTCTACTTTCTAAAATGACGGAGGGTTACGACAGGTTTTTGAGAAAACCTTTTTCGTAATAAACTTGATATCGTTGTAGAAATGAGTGATTTGATAAAGGAGTGTTTTTGAGGCTTTTACTAGTTTTGCTAAAGAGGTCACTCCCGGTGAAGGGATCTCGGCTCTTTCCTCATCGAATGAGGTGCTAGATATTTCACAAATATCACTATACAAAGCATGAACTAAAAAGCAGTCAAAAACCAAACCGAGTGGGTTATAGCATATGCTAGTTTCGCTAAAGAGGTCACTCCCGGTGAAGGGATCTCGGCTCTTTCCTTATCGAATAAGGTGCTGGATATTCTACAAGGAATAGCACTATGCAAAGCAAGAACTAGAGCTACCAGTTTTTAAAACAAGATTTTACAACATCATTAGGTTTCTTTTATTTTATTAATCTCATTAATGAAATCGCATCATTTTATGCTTCCTAAGCATCACAGAAGAAACGAAAGCATCAATATTTTTTATATATCATATATATATAATATAAGCATTCGTCTTAATATATCAAGTGATCAATTCACAGAATATCAGCAGCAGAAGAACACATATGAAATATTGGATATAATTGGAATTCCGTGTTTTAAATTAAGCCTATAGAAAACGCGGATTTCACGGTCGTGAGGAATAGCTAAACCCACATCCCAAGACCCCTACGAGAGTGGCAAGAAACCCTACTAATTCTAGAGTTAGGAGACGCGGTCTCGACTCCTCGAGATGGTCTCCTATTGGACCCTAGACTCCGGTTACTTGTGCACTCCTCCTTAGGTCTATCCTAATGCGGAAAAGTAAATAGTATACATCAATGGTGACATCATCCTCAACCCGGAAATGCCCCAATAAAAGAATATTACATATAAGCTTTTACATGAATGAAAATGAAAATTTCTCATCTCACATAAAAAACCCAGGCTATTCAAAACACGACGATCTAATATAACATATCACAGCAACACATAACATCACATGTCATCAACGTAAGTAAATATGCGTATCCCAATTGTCGTTGACATATACCGGAGATACACCACATATTACACTTACGGTCGCAGAAAAGAAAGTGAAAAACTACAACAATTGGAATCCACTACCACCTTAGACATCATAAACCCAATATATCACATACTTTGGATTTTATGCCTAACCTAATGAATTCCTTAGACATCGCATGCCTAACAATTATAAACCCCGCATTTTAGTCTCTATATTGAAAACACTTTTCAATAACCAGTTAGGTAATTCAACAAGATTCCCGACAACCTGTTCGGATGCTCGTCGGAAATTTAGTAGACGGCCGCACCCCCGATGCCGTCGACGAAGTGCACTTAGGCGGAACACCATGGCCGCGAGCACCCGAATGGATGCTTTTGGCGACAGGGTTCTCCTACAGTCACTTGGTCGAGGCTATAGGGTGTGGCTATCTAGTAAGGTTACCCGGCGAGTATCCGCGTACACTATTTGATTGCGACAGACTTTTGATCCACATCAAAATCCCGTGGCAACCGATCACATGAGACTGAATTGCTAGATTTATAAAATTCAAATTAGTTTTCATAAAACTAAATATTGTGGATTCCAAGTATTGTATCACAATCACAGATAGCTAGATGATGTTAAACTTTTCGATCGAATCAACAAACACCCAAAATTTCTCAAAGAGGTCAACACTTGAGCGGAGTTTAAAAAGTACCCAAAACATGCCACAGCACCTATGAACCGACCGTAGACGGTTCAACTCTTGCCTCACCTATGGCGCTACGGAACTACCACAAACCCTAGGGTTTGGTGGCGTTTCCGACAGTCACAGAATTGATTTAGGGTTTCATTCTTCTAGAGGGTCTATAGAAAACACCTGCATCATTTTCTGAAGAATTTAAACTTGGAAAAATCCAACTATTGGAAAATTTCCAGCGAGGGAGAAAATAGGTTATTGATATCCGTTCGAACTTTTTAACGTCATCTAAATAACCCGAAACGATTTTAGAATTACTACTAAGAAACACTCCGAATTTCCTTTACAGAATTATAACATCGCATGCAATATCAGTAAAAACAAGCAATAACTGAAACACCAAAACCCAGAGACTGGAACACCACACTAAAACGGAGCCCAAAGCCTATTAAAAAACTGGCGAGCTCGGAATTTAACTACATGTCGCCGGTCAAAAACCGTCGAGAGTGGTTCGTTTTCATGTAGTGTTCATGTAAAATCTCATGTAACATTCTGCAACTGCTTAAAAAAAATTTAGATAGTCTGAATATTTCGACAGAAACTTAGTTTTTGTTTCGAGTGTTTCGGAGTTGTTTCGGTTTCGTAATTTTACAAAATATCATCTAATTCTCTAGCATGGCTCTGATACCACTGTAGGAATGCCTAGCATGACAGCAAGGTTTCGGGAGGCATCGTCCATGCGATTTTCAAAACTTTTCCATGCTAAACAAACCTAACCTTAGAATCTTAACTAGAGAATTAGACAATACAACATGTAAACATCTTTACATCTAAGTGAACAAGGAATACAACCTTTGTAGACCGGTCCTTCACTTTAATAGCTCCGTGTAGTAGTCCTTTCACTCCAAGTAGTGGACTCCCGGACTCTAGAAAGGCTCCACAAGATGAAAGTAACAAGCTTGCTTGAAGTCTTCGAGGCCGAAGATAATCTACGTCTAGGAGACACCAACTAAAGCTACATCTTCGCTAATTAGAAATTAGTGAAGCAAACACCCTAAACTAAATGGCACATCTAGTAGAGGATGATGAAGTAGGAATTTTGCTCACATTAGAAATATTTTTCTCACTCATTTTCTTCACCTCCTAAATTGCAAGGGAGCTAGAGGAAGGAGATGAAGAAAAGCAACCATTGAAAAGGTCAATGTAGAATAGGAACCATGGGTGAGTTAATATCATATACTAACTCATGTAGAGACTAAAGCATGGCTAATCATAATGGTTGGGTTAATAAATATCTTAAGTAAAACAAAATTGGTGGACTTAGTCAATGATTCTACAAGCTTCCACTAAGTATCAACCATGACTAATTTCCACTCAATTTTGAATTACTTTAAATAAATAAAACCCTTGATTATGTTAAGCATGGCGTGAGTCTCATACACCCATGTAGCATGTAGCAACAAGCATGACACAATAATATATATCACATATATATTAAGTGTGCACACTCAAGTGAGAAAAAGAAAAGCTTAAGTGAGCAAATATTAGTTAATGTTAATTAATGTATCACATATATAATTATACATTAAATTATTAAATCCACACTTGATTTAATAATCCGGCAATATCACATACAACCGACTAATATCAAATGTATCAACTTATCGAACAACACTTGATCCGATAACCCAGCTATATCTCATATAACCGACCGATATCACATATCGCGAGAATAGAATACGGTATCTGTTAGGTCCACGTTACCCACCCTGGTTTTTTCGGTGAGGCGGAATAGGTAAAAATCAAAATTTTCCTCACTAGGTAACATGGACCATCCATGAAGGATCTTTGCTAAACAAAACTAACAAATAAACTACAAGTTTTAGCTACTATGTAGAATGGTTATACCTAGGTCTTGAACTCCTTCTCTTCTTTTGTGGTTCTCCTCCTTGCTTGCTCCTTGTAGTGGTTTGGATGGCTCCTCCTCATCGTCTCCTCTTTACCGTGATGGATCCACCCGAGGGCCTCGAACTTGAGCTCCTATCTCAACCTAGAGATAACTAAGGTGCTTGATTTGCTAAACCTAGAACCTTAGAATGAGTAGAGAAGAGTTATGCTGGTTTTGTCTCAAAAGTTCATGATTTCCAACTCATGGAACACTTGAACTTTGAGAGAGTAAGATGGAGAGCTTTCTTTCAAGAGAGAGAAAGAATATGATAGAATGAGCTCTCATCTTGCAACCATGCTCACATATTTTGGAATAATGATAATAATAATAATGATTAAGAATTGTGATGGTTAGTTTGTGAATGACCACTATCATTACCTTCATTTAATGCATCTTGCAAAGAACAAGAAGCATCATTGAAATGAAAGGATGATGGTCAACAAGACCACAAAGGTCAACTGGTCAACAAGGTCAACAAGTCAACAAAAATCAAATTGTCAACAACCCTAACCATAGCATAATTATCCTTAATTAATATTATTAACCATATTCCTCGTTCTCATTAAGGTTTGGAAAAAGTCAACGGTCAACAAGTCAACCAAAGTCAAATGGTCAACAACCCTAATGAGAATCCTCTGCCCCTGTCAACTGTGCATACACACCCGCATCCGTGTTCCGAGGAACACGAATACATTGAGACAAAACCAATCCCAAAACAAATACTAGGATCTGGCTTAAACCAAAGCCCGCTAGTAATAACTACCCGGACACCAAACGTGCACAAGTGCGCGGATGTGAACAAACCCCGTCGCAAAACCATGCGACCTCTACTCTGTTTTGCCCAAAGACGAGTAACCCTCTGTGTGGGACTCTAAAGGCTCGACACTATGCTGGCAGTGGGTTTAACCACAGGCCGTAAGCGGTACTAGCTGTGCGTAACGGTCCCTAGGTAGATGCCGACAAGAAGACTGATAAGGTGAACCCATCTGAACTCCTACTGAGCCTGAATGTGACAATCTCCCTACAGTCCGGTCTGTTCGTCTAAGAGTATCGCATGGAGGGCCTAGGGGGCGGTAAACGTCAGACCACTAATAGCGGTACAAGTCATGTCGGAGTGTAGCCCAGAACACCCTAAGAAACTACTGGTAACACTACCAGCAAATCTCGCTTGCCCTGGCCTGGGACGACTATGTGTAATGGCTCTCCTTGACACAGCGCGATATCAACTCCCAATACCAGGAGAGACGAATCCTGTCTAACCGTCACTGCCTCCAAGTGCTTCGGTACTGCACCCAACTACTACCTGTTTGCATGACTCAATAGAGCCATGGTTGGGTAGTAATCTAAGTACAGTAGGAACACACTCGAGGCGAAGTGACAGTGTCAAGTCAACGGACTAAGCTGTACTCATGTCACCTGGGAACTGTTAACTGACGATAGGTATAATACCAACCAACAGTTCCCGATGAGTCATGTCCAGTGTATTCGTAATCTAACGAGCACCTACATACTATCTCCAGTACGACGTGCAGATGGCTGTGGAACAGACCATCTCCCCTAGTGGGACGAGAAGCGTATGCACCAGTCTACTCTGGAGTATCGATGCCCTGTCTCGACAATCCTATGACCAGGGACTAAAATAAGGATGTGCTTATAGACTACCCAGCCCCCACTAGTGTGATTGTCATCATAACGCCGGTACTCAAGCAAAGATCCTAAGGGCTCTATAAATATGTTTTTAGCGATATGTTAAAAGAAACATATACACATATTAAGATAGATACAAACCAAGTAGCATACTACTATATCGAGCAAGACTGTTGTAAACCCTAGTATATATCCCAAGCTTTCAAAATGTATTATACATACTAGTACTATACAATAATGGCCTCTAGGGAATACGTATGCAACAATCTCCCACTTGCACTAAATGCCAGTAATTGGTGTACCGCATACCCAACGTCTGCACTAATCCAGCTGCTGGCGTACCGCATACCCAATAGCTAAAAAAGTCACTCGAACGGTGTTTGAGGAAGGGCCTTTGTGAATGGATCCTCCGTGTTTTCTTTTGTGTCCACTCTCCGTACCTCGATCTCCTGGCGATCAATGATCTCCCTGATCAGGTGATACCGCCTTAAGATGTGTCTGGATTTCTGATGGGACCTTGGTTCCTTCGCTAAAGCTATAGCCCCATTGTTATCGCAATACAAAGGTATTGGATCAACAATGGACGGAACCACCTGAAGTTCACTAATGAACTTCTTCATCCAGACTGCCTCTTTTGCGGCATCGCTTGCAGCAATGTATTCAGCCTCCATCGTCGAGACTGCGACGGTATCCTGTTTGGAACTCCTCCAACACACCGCCCCTCCGTTGAGGGTAAACACAAAACCCGAGACAGACTTGCTGTCATCTTTGTCTCTCTGGAAGCTTGAATCGGTAAAGGACTCGACCCTGAGGTCTCCTTTACCGTAAACCAGGAACATCTCCTTAGTCCTTCTCAGGTACTTGAGAATGTTCTTCACCGCCGTCTAGTGGTCCTCACCTGGGTCTGACTGATACCGGCTCACCACGCTCAGCGCATAAGCTACATCTGGCCTTGTACATAGCATCGCATACATTATAGATCCTACCGCCGAAGCGTAGAGTATAGTGCTCATGCGAACCCTCTCCTCGTCAGTCTTAGGAGACATCTTCTTGGAGAGGGTGATTCCGTGCAATGCGGGTATATTACCGCGCTTGGAATCTTTCTTACTAAATCTCTTTAGTACGGTCTCTATGTATCTCGACTGCGAATGTCCCAGTAATCTCTTGGATCTATCTCTGTAGATCTTGATCCCCAGAATGTACGAGGCATCACCCAGGTCCTTCATGGAGAACCGTTGTGACAAGAATAGATTGACCGATTGTATCATAAGAATGTCATTCCTATCAAAAGAATGTCATCCACGTACAAGACTAGGAACACGACAGTTCGTCCTACAATATTCTTATAGACACAAGGTTCATCTTCGCTCTTGATGAAATCAAATTCCTTGATTGCCTCATCAAAACAGATGTTCCAGCTCCGCGACGCCTGCTTTAACCCATAAATGGATTTAAGCAACTTGCACACCTTGCCTCTACTCCCACTGTCTACAAAACCCTCTGGCTGATCCATGTAAATGCACTCTTCCAAGCAGCCGTTTAGAAAAGCCGTCTTTACGTCCATCTGCCAGATTTCATAGTCATGCAAGGCAGCAATGGAAAGTTGGATCCGAATGGATTTGAGCATAGCCATTGGAGAAAAAGTTTCGTCATAGTTGTAAGTCCATGCTACCTCTCCCGGTACTTTCGGGCATGCAGAATTTGATAAAAAACGATTTTCTTAGAGGTGGTAACATGGACTTAAAACCCGGATCTTTGTTAAACATCTAACTAACAACCTAACTACGAGTTGCTAACTACTCGGTTAGGTGGTTATACCTTTCTATTTCTCGAACTCCTTCGTCTTCAAGCTTCGATGGTCATCCGGATCGCCTTCACTCCGTCGTCTCCTTGCACCGAAGATAGATCCACCTCGAAAGCTTCAACCTTTGGCTCCTTCTTCGGTCTTTGAAGAAACTAGTTCACTTGGTTTGCTAAACCTTGTGAACTAGAGTGAGTAGAGAAGAGTTTGTATGGGATTCTATCTATGGTTCTTGATTCTCAACTCATGAGACAAGTGACCCATAGACTAAGAGAGGGAGAGAAAGAGGAGGAAGATGAGAGCTCAAGAACAAGAGAGAGAATGAGCATGAAAGAATGAGAGAAGACTTTTCTCATTTGGCTCTCATAATCCAAAACAATCATAACACATAGTATCAATCAAGTATTATGTGATGGTTTAAGCAACCATAGCCATATCATTTCATGCACAAAAGAGCAAGCAAGCAAAAGTTTTTGCCATGAAATGATAGCTATGGTTATCATGATGGTCAACTAGTCAAGCCTAGTCAACCGGTCAACAAAGTCAACTAGTCAACAAAGTCAACAACTCAACAACCATGTCACCATAATACCGAATTAATATAATTGTTAATCACATATCATATTCTCATTAGGGTTAAGCAAAAAGTCAATAGTCAACTGTCAACGGTCAACAACCCTAATGAGAATCCTCCGCCTCTATCTCTCCGTCAACTGTGCATACACACCCGCATCCGCGTTCCGAGGAACACGAATACAAACTGGATAAATCCAATCCCAATACATATACTAGGATCTGGCTTAAACCAAAGCCCGCTAGTGTCTACTGTCCGGACACTCTACGTGCACAAGTGCACGGATGTGACCGAACCCTGTCGTAAAGCCATGCGACCTGCCGCAAAACCATGCGACCTCTACTCTTTTGCCTCAAGGAGAATAGCTTTCTGTGTGGGACTCTAAAGACTCGACACTACGCTGGAAGTGGGTTTAACCACAGACCGCAAGCGGCACTAGCTGTGCGTAACGGTCCCCAGGTAGAAGCCGACAAGAAGACTGACGAGGTGAAACCCATCTGAACTCCTACTGAGCCTGAATGTGACAATATCCGTACAGTCCGGTCTGTTCGTCTGATACATCGCATGGCGGGCCTAGGGGGGCGGTAAACGTCAGTCCCGTAATAGCGGTACAAGTCGTGTCGGAGTGAAGCCCAAAACACCCTGAGATAACACTGGAAGCCTACCAGTATATCTCGATTGCCCTGGCCAGGGACTACTCATGTAATGGCTCTCTTAGACACAGCGCGATGTCAACCCCCAATACCGGGAGAGACGAATCCTGTCTAACCGTCACTGCCTCCAAGTGCTTCGGGACTGCATCCAACTACCACCTGTTTGCACGACTCCTTTGAGCCGTGGTACGGTAGTAATCAATGTACAGCTGGAACACACTCGAGACGAAGTGACAGTGTCAAGTCAGCGGACTAAGCTGTACTCATGACACCTGGGAACTGATAACTGATGATAGGTATAATACCAACCGGTCAGTTCCCGACGAGTCATGTCCAGTGTACTCGTAACCCAACGAGCACCCGCATACTATCTCCAGTACGACGTACTGACGGCTGTGGGACAGACCGTCTCCCACTCTGGGATGAGAAGCGCATGCGCTAGTCTACTCCGGAGTATCGATGCCCTGTCTCGATAGTCCTGCGAATAAGGACCTGCATAAGGATGTGCTTATAGATTACCCAGCCCCCACTAGTGTGACTGCCATCACAACGCTGGTAATCAAGCAAAGATCCTAAGGGCTCCACTAATGTGTATAGGTGATATACTGAAATAAACACAAGTACACATTGAAGTAGAAACAAACCAAGTAGCATACTACTATATTGAGCAAGATTGTTTATACAAGGTGAATATCCCAAGCTTCCATTAAGTAATATACAAACTAGTATGATACAGTAATGGCCTCTAGGGCATATACACTAACAATCTCCCACATGCACTAAGGCCATGTACTGGCGTATCAAAGACCTATCATCTCGATCAGCCGCTCGAACTGAGTCTGGGGCAAGGCCTTGGTGAATGGATCTGCAGTGTTATCTTCTGAAGCGACTCTCCGAACCTCGATCTCCTAGCGATCCACGATCTCCCTGATCAGGTGATACCGCCTCAAGATGTGTCTGGATCTCTGATGGGACCTGGGTTCCTTCGCTAAAGCTATAGCCCCGTTGTTGTCGCAATACATAGGTATTGGATCAACAATGGACGGAACCACCTGAAGTTCTTTCAAGAACTTCCTTATCCAGACAGCTTCTTTTGCGGCATCAGATGCAGCGATATATTCCGCTTCCATCGTCGAGTCTGCAATGGTTTCCTGTTTGGAACTCTTCCAACACACCGTCCTTCCATTGAGGGTAAAGACAAAACCCGACATGGACTTGGAATCATCCTTGTCACTCTGGAAGCTGGAGTCAGCAAAGGCCTCGATCTGGAGGTCTTTTCCGCCATACACCAAGAACATCTCTTTAGTCCTTCTCAGGTACTTGAGAATGTTCTTTACCGCTATCCAGTGTTTCTCCCCTGGGTCTGACTGATACCGGCTTACCACACTGAGTGCATAAGCTACATCCGGTCTGGTACACAACATCGCAAACATTATAGAGCCTACCGCAGAAGCGTAGGGTATAATAGACATGCGATCCCTCTCCAAATCAGTCTTGGGAGACATCTCTTTAGAGAGGGTGATCCCGTGACAAGCCGGCAGGTTACCGCGCTTGGAATCTTCCATACTGAATCTTTTCAGTATGGTGTCGATGTACCTGGACTGTGAAAGTCCTAATATCCTCTTGGATCTGTCACGGTAGATCCGGATACCCAGAATGTACGAGGCATCACCCAGGTCTTTCATGGAGAACCTGTGTGACAAGAACCCCTTGACAGATTGTAGCATAGGAATGTCATTTCCTATTAAGAGAATGTCATCCACGTATAAAACGAGGAATACTACAGTTCTCGCTACAAATCTACTATAGATGCATGGTTCATCTGGATTTTTGATAAAGCCAAATTCCTTGACCGTCTCATCAAAACAGATGTTCCAACTCCGCGATGCCTGCTTTAGTCCGTAAATGGACTTAAGCAACTTGCACACCTTTCCGCTGCTCCCACTCTGAATGAAACTCTCTGGCTGGTCCATATAGACACACTCCTCTAAAATTCCATTTAGAAAAGCTGTCTTTACGTCCATCTGCCAAATCTCATAATCGTGGAAGGCAGCAATGGCAAGAAGGATCCGAATGGATTTCAGCATAGCTACTGGAGAAAAGGTCTCGTCTTAGTCTAAACCAGGTCTTTGACGAAAACCCTTTGCAAACAGTCTAGCTTTATAGGTCTTAACCTGTCCATCTACACCAATCTTCCTTTTGAAGATCCACTTGCATCCTACGGGTTTTACCCCGTCTGGAGCAACGTCCAACGTCCATACTTTGTTGGTGTACATGGACTCCATTTCGGTCCGCATTGCATCCAGCCATTTTACCTAGTCGACGCTCTGAACGGCTTGCTGGAAGCTAGTAGGCTCATCATAATCTATGATGCAATCCTCTCTATCCCCGTCTATGAGAAAACCGTAGTATCTCTCGGACGGATGAGACTGCCTACTACTTCTGCGGAGCGGCGTAGGAATGTCCTGTTCTTTTGAACCCTCTGGTTCCACTAAGCTTTCAGTAATAGTCTGTGGTTCTGGAATTTCTTCCAGTTCTACTGCGCTCGCACTTATTTCCTTTTCTAAGAACTGGTGTTCTAGAAAGTGGGCATGACGAGAAACAAGGACTTTTTGTTCCTCTTCGCAGTAGAAGAAATATCCCTTGGAATTCTTTGGATATCCCACAAACTTGCACTGTACTGAGCGTGCCTCGAGCTTGTCCGCATGCTGCTTTTTAACAAAAGCCGGACTTCCCCATGTCTTAATGTGCTTAAGATAGGGTCTCTTCCCACACCACATCTCATATGGTGTAGTAGGCACAGTCTTAGTAGGAACTCGGTTCAAAAAGTATGCAGCTGATTCTAGCGCATATCCCCAGAATGATCGCGGTAACTCAGCGTTACTCATCATGGACCGAACCATATCCAATAGGGTTCGGTTCCGTCTCTCTGATACACCGTTATGTTGCGGAGTGTATGGAGGAGTAAGCTGAGAGAGAATTCCGTTCTCTTTTAAATAGACCAGGAACTCGGCACTCAAGTATTCTCTACCGCCATCCGATCTTAGAATCTTAATACTTTTGCCGGTTTTTTTTTCTACTTCATTCTTAAATTCCTGGAACTTTCCAAAGGCTTCGGACTTATGTTTCATTAAGAAGACATAACCGTACCATGAAAAGTCATCCGTAAAAGTAATGAAGTAAGAATAACCGCTTCACGCATGTATAGACATTGGACCGCACACGTCGCTGTGTACGAGTCCCAAGAGCTCGCTCGCTCTTACTCCGTGTCCAGTAAACGGAGTCTTTGTCATCTTTGCTTTGAGATAGGATTGACAAGTAGCATACGATTGATATTCGAACGGATTCAAATATCCTTCTGTATGTAACTTCGTCAACCTTCTCTCATTGATGTGACCCAGTCTACAATGCCATAAGAAAGTCTGATTTATTTCCGGAGACTTTCTTTTGTGTGTATTCTGGACGTTGAAAATCTGTGGTTGGTTTAATACGTATATACCATTGCTCAATGTACCTGACCCAATCAAAACTTGATTAAGGTGAATGTTTACAACATTACTTACAAACGCAAATTCATAACCTTCTTTAGAAACTAAAGATACAGAAATGATATTACAAGTTGCGTTGGGTACAAAAAAACAATTACGCAAAACCAAAACATGTCCATCTGACATTCCCAGGTGATAGTCCCCCACGGCCTTAACATCCATGCTAGCTCCGTTTGCAACTCTGAGGGTCATGTCACCTGCTTTCAAAACCCTACGGTTTCTCAATGCCTGCAAAGAATTACAGATATGAGATCCTGATCCGGTATCCAATACACAGGAAGTAGAGTTTATTGAAAGACAGTTTTCAATAACATACACACTTGAAGCTGAAGCCGCAACCTGCTTCAATTCCTGTGTCCTGGCTTTCCAAGCCCTGCAATCATTCTTCCAGTGACCTTTCTTATGACAATAGAAGCATTCTTCCTTATCCACAAGCTTCCCCGCTATCTTTGTTGCTTTAGCTTTTCCCTTCGTATCCACTTTACTGACACCGCCCCTTGGTTTGGGGAAGGCATTCTTCTTCTTTCCCTTAGCTTTCGCCTTGGACCTAGAAGAGGAAGATCCTCCTACAAACAAAGTGGATGTTTCCCTACCTTTCTGTAGGGTGCCCTCTGCGCTCCTCACCATGTTGAGGAGCTCTGAAAGTTCAACTTCTTTTTCTTGTAAGTTGAAGTTCAGTATGAACTGGGCGTAAGTGGAAGGAAGGGACTGGAGAATCAAGTCCGTATAGAGCTCATTCTCCAACGTGGTTCCAAGTTCCGCGAGCTCCTCAATGAAGCCAATCATCTTAAGCACGTGTTCCGCTACCGATGATCCGATGGCCAACCATGCCGAAAATAACTTCTTCGACACTTCGTATCTTGCGATACGAGATTGCTCTCCATACAGTTCTTTTGTATGGAGAAATATGGATTCAAGGTCCATATTCTCGTGCCTCCTCTGATGTTCGTTGTCCATCGAGGCAAGTACAAGGCACTTGGCCTTCGCGGTATCAATCTCCCAGGTCTTACGGATTTCCTTATCCGCGACGCTGGAAGTGGGACTTGGGACAGGGGGAGCTTTGGTGGTAAGAAGATACCCCAGCTTGTCGTAAGTGATTTCCATTTTGACATTCCTGAGCCAATCTTTGTAGTTTTGCCCTGTCAGTATGTTTTTATCTAGAAGTAACTTAAGTCCAGTCATTTCGATTGGTCGCTGCAATTAGGAGAGAGAAGAAGAAACACTTAGCACGATGCTCTTGCAAGTTTAGAGTGGTTTTTAATTTGTCTAAACAGGATGGCTCCCACTGTTTCTCGAATCCCTCCTCAAACCAAAAAGGAAGAATTAGTCAGGATCAATCTCACCGTACAATACTTGCTTAACCGTTCGGCCAGGCTGGTGTCGGTACTTCGAGGGAGGTTTTCCAACGCTTTCGCGATGTTCCTTAATTTAAGAACCTCTTTTCCCTGGGAGCGTAGCCCCGCTAACACCTTTCTAGACACCTACTAGGTTTATAGCATTGATCGTTAAGTGAGAAATTTCCCGAGGAGTAGCATATACTCACAGTAGGATCGGGATCCAAATATCATCGCGTGACGAAACTGAAAGAATCCTACCAGAATCATCACACTCCAAATGGTATGCAACACTAGCAAGTTTCAGTTCTTTTGAAACTCCTGATGTGGATTTTTGCCCCATGCTCTTATGACCTTGACTTTGGCCAAATTATCATAAGTCACATGTCAAGTTCTGCCCGTCATTATCCAGGTTAATTTGGATCCACCCGTACCCACCCTTGACTTTGGCCAAAATGGCAGTACGATTGTCCTAAACCAACGCATCTATCTATGCTACACATGAATACCCAATAGCTACTAATCACTATGCCTTGACTTTGGCCAACATACATAGCTTGAATACTATTGACCATTTATGCGAAACGACGGAGGGCTACGAATGGTTTTGGCGAAACCGTGAACGTAGTGAACTTGATTTAGTCGATGGAACGAGATAGCTTTTAAATGGAGTGGCTCAAACTCCGCATTTTAAAAGTTTGTTTTGAAAAGAACCGAGTGGTTTTTCGAAAGTGTTCCAACGACTTTTACATGGTTTATTTTCTTGCATTAGTTCTTTTAATGCGTGATATTCTTGCATTAGCTCTTTTAATGCGTCCCATCATTTAATCCTACCATTGCAGAAAACAACCAAAATATGACGTACGCTTATGCCATTCGCATTCGCCACGGGGCCCCGTCATTACCCGTTAGGTTACTTAACTAACGACAGAGCGGGGGCTGGGCTAGCGCGGCTGTAAAACATAAGCAACGCCTAAATAATATCATATATAGATATACTGCAATTATAAACATTTCAGATCACAGATGAACACATTGGATATACTAGGAACCTGCAATTCGTACGAGCCTGTAACGAAAAGCAGATTACACGGCCGCGGTGAATAGCCAATACCCCACCCAAGACCCCTACGGGTGCGGCAAACTACCCGCCAAGTACCTGAAGCGAAGCAACCTCCCTCATCCCCGTGAGTAGGCCACTCGGCACTTCGGCATACCCGGTAGTTTGTGCACCCCCTCCATGGGTCTATCCTAGGAGCAAAAACAGTAAAAAGAAATTATACAATGACGGCTACAACCCCGACCCAGTTGTGCGGCCATACAAATAATTATTACATCAATTTACAAATTTACATGAATTGAAAGAAAAGAAAAACTCTCGTCTCACAACCCCCGGCTATTCACCCGCGATAATCCAATGAATTCATATACACATTCCAGCAACATTACAGATCACAGATTTGTATAACCCCCACTAATCGACATATAGCGATTAGCAGACGTTCAATACAAATATCACATTACAGAAAAACCCGTCAGCTAAAGTCTTTTAGAAGTTCGATCAAAAATACGGATTTTCAGGACCCCAAAATTAAAATTTTCGTTCTGGAAAATCTGGGCAGAAAATATATATTCCAAAAATCCCAAAACAACCCCAGTAGAACACTGCACCAAACTTGGACCTCGGCCGAGTCAACTCGGCCGCGGATCCGCGACGGGAGCGTGCTCCCGCCGCGTTTCTGCGGCGCTTTGACTCGATCGTTGGACCAAATTTGGTGGGTGTTCACACAAAAGCCTGAGCCGATTTTTAAGATGAAAATTATCAACTTTTGAACAGAATAAAAATCGGCAGAAACTTGAAATTCTCGGGTTCGTTTCCGTGACTTTTTCTTTGATCGATCTTCTAGTTACTTGCTAACATGTTAGATAGAGTTTAACTAGGCTCTGATACCACTGTAAGTCCATGCTACCTCTCCCGGTACTTTCGGGCATGCGGAATTTGATAAAAAACGATTTTCTTAGAGGTGGTAACATGGACTTAAAACCCGGATCTTTGTTAAACATCTAACTAACAACCTAACTACGAGTTGCTAACTACTCGGTTAGGGGGTTATACCTTTCTATTTCTCGAACTCTTTCGTCTTCAAGCTTCGATGGTCGTCCGGATCGCCTTCACTCCGTCGTCTCCTTGCGCCGAAGATAGATCCACCTCGAAAGCTTCAACATTTGGCTCCTTCTTCGGTATTTGAAGAAACTAGTTCACTTGGTTTGCTAAACCTTGTGAACTAGAGTGAGTAGAGAAGAATTTGTATGGGATTCTATCTATGGTTCTTGATTCTCAACTCATGAGACAAGTGAACCATAGACTAAGAGAGGGAGAGCAAGAGGAGGAAGATGAGAGCTCAAGAACAAGAGAGAGAATGAGCATGAAAGAATGAGAGAAGACTTTTCTCATTTGGCTCTCATAATCCAAAACAATCATAACACATCATATCAATCAAGTATTATGTGATGGTTTAAGCAACCATAGCCATATCATTTCATGCACTCATTTTGCGCAAAAGAGCAAGCAAGCAAAAGTCTTTGCCATGAAATGATAGCTATGGTTATCATGATGGTCAACTAGTCAAGCCTAGTCAACCGGTCAACAAAGTCAACAAGTCAACAAAAGTCAACAAGTAAACAAAGTCAACAACTCAACAACCATGTCACCATAATACCTACTTAATATAATTGTTAATCACATATCATATTCTCATTAGGGTTGAGCAAAAAGTCAATAGTCAACTGTCAACGGTCAACAACCCTAATGAGAATCCTCCGCCTCTATCTCTCCGTCAACTGTGCATACACACCCGCATCCGTGTTCCGAGGAACACGAACACAAACTGGATAAATCCAATCCCAATACATACACTAGGATCTGGCTTAAACCAAAGCCCGCTAGTGTCTACTGTCCGGACACTGTACGTGCACAAGTGCACGGATGTGACCGAACCCTGCCGCAAAGCCATGCGACCTGCCGCAAAACCATGCGACCTCTACTCTTTTGCCTCAAGGCGAATAGCTTTCTTTGTGGGACACTAAAGACTCGACACTACGCTGGCAGTGGGTTTAACCACAGACCGCAAGCGGCACTAGCTGTGCGCAACGGTCCCCAGGTAGAAGCCAACAAGAGACTGACGAGGTGAAACCCATCTGAACTCCTACTGAGCCTGAATGTGACAATCTCCGTACAGTCCGGTCTGTTCGTCTGATACATCGCATGGCGGGCCTAGGGGGCGGTAAACGTCAGTCCCCTAATAGCTGTACAAGTCGTGTCGGAGTGAAGCCCAAAACACCCTGAGATAACACTGGAAGCCTACCAGTATATCTCGATTGCCCTGGCCAGGGACTACTCGTGTAATGGCTCTCCAAGACACAGCGCTATGTCAACCCCCAATACCGGGAGAGACGAATCATGTCTAACCGTCACTGCCTCCAAGTGCTTCGGGACTGCACCCAACTACCACCTGTTTGCACGACTCCTATGAGCCGTGGTAGGGTAGTAATCAAAGTACAGTGGGAGCACACTCGAGACGAAGTGACAGTGTCAAGTCAGCGGACTAAGCTGTACTCATGTCACCTGGGAACTGATAACTGACGATAGGTATAATACCAACCGGTCAGTTCTCGACGAGTCCTGTCCAGTGTACTCGTAACCCAACGAGCACCCGCATACTATCTCCAGTACGACGTACTGACGGCTGTGGGACAGACCGTCTCCCACTCTGGGATGAGAAGCGCATGCGCTAGTCTACTCCGGAGTATCGATGCCCTGTCTCGATAGTCCTGCGACTAGGGACCTGCATAAGGATGTGCTTATAGATTACCCAGCCCCCACTAGTGTGACTGCCATCACAACGCTGGTAATCAAGCAAAGATCCTAAGGGCTCCACTAATGTGTATAAGTGATATACTGAAATAAACACAAGTACACATTGAAGTAGAAACAAACCAAGTAGCATACTATTATATTAAGCAAGATTGTTTATACAAGGTGAATATCCCAAGCTTCCATTAAGTAATATACAAACTAGTATGATACAGTAATGGCCTCTAGGGCATATACACTAACAATAGTCCACACCAGGTCTTTGATGAAAACCTTTTGCAACGAGTCTAGCCTTATAGGTTTCCACCTGCCCATCCACACCAAGTTTCCTTTTGTAGATCCATTTGCATCCAACGAGTTTTACCCCAGATGGAGCAATATCCAAGGTCCACACTTTATTGGTGTACATGGACTCCATTTCGGATTGCATAGCTTCCAGCCACTTATAAGAGTCCCTACTGATAATGGCCAGCCTGAAACTGGTAGGGTCATCATTTTCCAAGATGCAATCCTCTCGATCCCCGTTTATGAGAAAACCGTAGTATCTCTCGTGCGGATGAGAAATCCTACCAGATCTGCGGAGTGGCTGAGGTTCGTCTGGGACTATTGAATTTTCTGGTTCTGCTAAATCCTCAGTTTGAGTTTGTGGATCAGATATTTCATCCTGTTCTACCGTGCTCCCACTTATTTCTTTTGCAAGAAATCGCCACTCTAAAAAGGTGGCGAGACGAGCAACGAATACCTTCTGTTCCTCAGTGTGGTAAAACAGATATCCCAGAGAATTTCTAGGATATCCTACAAACTTGCACAAAACTGATCGTGCTTTAAGCTTGTCCGGATTTTGTACCTTTACATAGGCCGGACAACCCCATATCTTAATACGTTCAAGATACGGTCTTTTACCACTCCATATTTCATATGGAGTCTTAGGCACAGATTTAGACGGAACCTGATTCGGTAAGTATGCTGCTGTTTCTATTGCAAGTCCCCAGAATGAAAGAGGTAACTCAGCATTACTCATCATGGAGCGAACCATATCCAATAGGGTACGATTCCTCCTCTCCAATACACCGTTGTGCTGTGGTGTATAAGGAGGAGTAAGCTGAGAGAGAATACCATTCTCTTTTAAGTAATCTAGAAATTCCGTGCTTAAGTACTCCCCTCCTCTATCAGACCGGAGGATCTTGTTACTTTTTCCTATCCGGTTCTCCACTTCGTTTCTGAATTCCTTGAATTTCTTAAAAGTTTCAGATTTGTGTTTCATAAGATACACATATCCGAATCTAGAGAGATCGTCAGTGAATGTGATGAAGTACGAGAACCCACCCCTTGCATATATAGACATTGGACCACATACATCACTGTGTATGAGTCCCAGGAGCTCTGCTGCCCTTTCTCCATGTCCGGTGAACGGAGATTTGGTCATCTTTCCTTTGAGACAAGACTGACAAGTTTCATAAGATGAAAAATCGAACGTATTCAAGAGTCCATCTTTATGCAACTTACTTAGTCTTTTCTCTCCGATATGACCAAGCCTACAATGCCACAAGTAGGATTCATTCGTATCTGAACTCTTCCTCTTGCGTGTGTTTTGTACATTGAGAACTTTATTCTGATTTAGAACGTAGATACCATTACATAGTGTACCTTCTGCAACCAGTACCTTATGAAGGTAGATGTTCATGATATTTCTATCAAGAACAAAGTTATATCCATCTTTATCGAGTAAAGAAACTGATATGATGTTGCAAACCATGGAAGATACATAGTAGCAATCGTTCAAAATCATAGTATTGTCATTTGGCAACACTAGGTGATATTCACCGACGGCTGCAGCATTAACTTGTGCTCCGTTCGCTACCCTGAGCGACATATCACCAGATGCAACTCTCCTACTTTTTCTCAGTCCCTACAATATATTACAGATATGAGATCCTGATCCGGTATCAAGTACCCAGGAGGTAGGGCTGACCGTAAAGCAGTTCTCAATTAGAAGAACACCTGAAGTAGATGCAAAATTATGCTTCTTCTTTAACTGGGTATCCTTGGAATCCATACAATCCTCTTTCCCTTGCTCATACTTATGACTGTTGTCACAAGTTAGAGCTGAACCGACGTTCCCCAGCCCCGAATAGAATTCGGATCGGTCAAGCAATACATTTTATTATCTTGATTAGTGCGTGAAATGGTTGCTACCTGGAGAGAGAGAAAAGAAACACTCAGCGTGCGCTCTTGCAAGATTAGATTGGTTTATTAATTTATCTAACCAGGATGGATCCTACTGTTTCCTCAAATTCTTATTCAAACCTTAAAAGAAGAACTAGTCAGGATTGATCGCACGTCACAATACTTGCTTAACCTTTCAGCCAGGCTAGTGTTGGTACTTCGAGGGAGGTTTTCCAACGCTTTTGCGAAGTTCCATAATTAAATAACCTCTTTTCCCTGGAGGCGTAGCCCCGCTAACACCGTTCTATACACCTACTTGGTTTATAGCATTGATTGTTAAGTGAAATAATCTCCTGAGAGTAATCCAACTCATCAGTGGGATCGGGATCCAACTATCATTGTGCGATGGCCTAGATGGAATCCACTCTAGTCACCACACTCCAGAAGGTATGCTAAATCTGCAAGTTTCAGTTTCTTTAGAAACTCCCGATGTGAATTTTTGCCCCTAACGGTTTATGACCTTGACAATGCCAACATATCATAAACCGCTAGTCAAGTTCGGCCCATCATTATCTTGATTAACTTAGACCCACCCGTATATCTCTTGACAATGCCAACATAGCTATGCGACTGTCCTAAATAATCTGAAAATAAAGCTGCAAACAAGCAATACTTAGCTACCGCTCACTACGCCTTGACAATGCCAAAATAAGTAGCTCGAATACTAAGTAGAACTTGTAGGAAATGACGGAGGGCTACGGCTGGGGTTTTAGCGAAAAACCCGTTAACGTAATGAACTTGATATCGTTGAAGGAACCTGATAGCCTTTTAAAATATATAGTGGCGAAAACTTTTGCTAAAGAGGTCACTTCCTGTGAAGAGATCTCGGCTCTTTTCTTGTCGAATGAGGTGTAGGATATTCCAAACTGAATACCTCGATGCAAAGCAAGAATAATCGACTATAGTGAAGTTATTACCCTGACGCAAACTTCTGTCCAAGGGGTCACTCCCGATGAAGGGATCTCGGCCCTTGCCTCGTCGATTGAGGTGCTGGGTATTCATAACCGAATACCTCTATGCAAAACAAAAGGGAACGTCCTTGCAATAACAGCTTTTTGAAAATTGTTCCAACAACGTCTTTTTGGTTTATTTTCTTTGCATTAATATAATGCATCCCATCAATTAATCCTACCATTGCAGAAAACAACGAAAATTTGACGTATGCTTATGCCATCCGCATTCGCCACGGGGCCCCGTCATTACCCGTGAGGTTACTTAACTAACGACAGAGCGGGGGCTGGACTAGCGCGGATGCAAAACATAAGCAACGCCTACTAGATATCATATATAGATATACACATTCGTCAGATGCAATGATAGCCATTCCAGATCACAGATGAACATATTGGATATGCTAGGAATCCGCGTTTCCTTCGAGCCTGCAACGAAAAACGGATTACACGGTCGCGATGAATAGCCAAACCCCACCCTAGACCCCTACGGGTGCGGCAAACTACCCACCAAATATACGAAGTGAAGCAGCCTCCCTCAACAACGTGAGTAGGCCACTCAACACTTCAACATACCCGGTAGTTTGTGCACCCCACCTTGGGTCTATCCTAGGAGCAAAAACATTAAAAGAAATAATATACAATGGCGGCTACAACCTCATCCCGGATGTGCGGCCATAAAAATAATATTACATCAATTTACATATTACATCAAATGAAAGATAAAAAACTCTCATCTCTCAAAAACCCCGGCTATTCATCCGCGACAATCCAACAAGTTCATATACACAATCCAACAACATTACAGATCACAGATATGCACAACCCCACTAATCGACATATAGGGATTAGCCGACGTTCAGTGCATAAATCACATTACAGATATAACCATTTAGCAAGAGTTTGTAGAACTTCGATCAAAATACCAATTTGTAACTACCCCCAAACACAAAATTGTTCTCTGGAAAAACTGGGCAGAAACAAAACATTTTAAAAATCCCAAAACAGCAAACAGAGTAAACTGCAGGAAATCAGAGTCGCGGCCGAGTCAACTCGGCCGTGGATCCGCGGCGAAACACATGGTTTCGCCGCGGTTTCGCGGCGAGTTGGCCGAGTCGTGGGCTCAAATTTCTTGACAATTCCTAGAAAACCCTGCACTGATTTTTAAGGCATGTGGAATAATTTTTTGAGCAGTTTTAAAAATCGGCAGAAAGTATGGTTTTTGACATGTTTTCGGGATTTTTTCCGGATCGAAGTTCTAAACACTATGCTAAAAGTTAGTTGTTGTTTAGCTAGGCTCTGATACCACTGTTAGGTCCACGTTACCCACCCCAGTTCTTTTGGGGAGGTGGAATAGGTAAAAATCAAAATTTTCCTCACTAGATAACATGGACCATCCATGAAGGATCTTTGCTAAACAAAACTAACAAATAAACTACAAGTTTTAGCTACTATGTAGAATGGTTATACCTAGGTCTTGAACTCCTTCTCTTCTTTTGTGGTTCTCCTCCTTGCTTGCTCCTTGTAGTGGTTTGGATGTCTCCTCCTCGTCGTCTCCTCTTTGCCGTAGATGGATCCACCCGATGGCCTCGAACTTGAGCTCCTATCTCAACCTAGAGATAACTAAGGTGCTTGGTTTGCTAAACCTAGAACCTTAGAATGAGTAGAGAAGAGTTATGGTGGTTTTGTCTCAAAAGTTCATGATTTCCAACTCATGGAACACTTGAACTTTGAGAGAGGAAGATGAAGAGCTTTCTTTCAAGAGAGAGAAAGAATATGATAGAATAAGCTCTCATCTTGCAACCATGCTCAGATATTTTGGAATAATGATAATAATAATAATGATTAAGAATTGTGATGGTTAGTTTGTGAATGACCACTATCATTACCTTCATTTAATGCATCTTGCAAAGAACAAGAAGTATCATTGAAATGAAATGATGATGGTCAATAAGACCACAAAGGTCAACCGGTCAACAAGGTCAACAAGTCAACAAAAGTCAAATTGTCAACAACCCTAACCATAGCACAATTATCCTTAATTAATATTATTAACCATATTCCTCATTCTTATTAGGGTTTGGAAAAATTCTACGGTCAAAAAGTCAACCAAAGTCAAATGGTCAACAACCCAAATGAGAATCCTCTGCCTCTGTCAACTGTGCATACACACACGCATCCGTGTTCCGAGAAACAAGAATACACTGAGACAAAACCAATCCCAAAACAAATACTAGGATCTGGTTTAAACCAAAGCCCGCTAGTAATAACTGTCCGGACACCCAACGTGCACAAGTGCGCGGATGTGAACGAACCCCGTCGCAAAACCATGCGACCTCTACTCTGTTTTGCCCAAAGGCGAGAAACCCTCTGTGTGGGACATTAAAGGCTCGACACTACGCTGGCAGTGGGTTTAACCACCGGCCGCAAGCGGTACTAGATGTACATAACGGTCCCCAGGTAGATGCCGACAAGAAGACTGATGAGGTGAACCATCCGAACTCCTACTGAGCCTGAATGTGACAATCTCCGTACAGTCCGGTCTGTTCGTCTAAGAGTATCACATGGAGGGCCTAGGGGGGCGGTAAACGTCAGACCCCTAATAGAGGTACAAGTCGTGTCGGAGTGTAGCCCAGAACACCCTGAGAAACTACTGGTAACACTACCAGCAAATCTCACTTGCCCTGGCCAGGGACGACTATGTGTAATGGCTCTCCTTGACACAGCGCGATATCCACTCCCAAAACCGGGAGAGACGAATCATGTCTAACCGTCACTGCCTCCAAATGCTTCGGGACTGCACCCAACTACTACCTGTTTGCACGACTCAATAGAGCCGTGGTTGGGTAGTAATCTAAGTGTTAGTGTATATGCCCTAGAGGCCATTACTGTATCATACTAGTTTGTATATTACTTAATGGAAGCTTGGGATATTCACCTTGTATAGACAATCTTGCTCAATATAGTAGTATGCTACTTGGTTTGTTTCTACTTCAATGTGTACATGTGTTTATTTGAGTATATCACCTATACACATTAGTGGAGCCCTTAGGATCTTTGCTTGATTACCAGCGTTGTGATGGCAGTCACACTAGTGGGGGCTGGGTAATCTATAAGCACATCTTTATACAGGTCCCTAGTCGCAGGACTATCGAGACAGGGCATCGATACTCCGGAGTAGACTAGCGTATGCGCTTCTCATCCCAGTGTGGGAGATGGTCTGTCCCACAGCAATCAGTACGTCGTACTGGAGATAGTGTACGGGTGCTCGTTAGGTTACGAGTACACTGGACAGGACTCGTCGGGAACTGACCGGTTGGTATTATACCTATCGTCAGTTATCAGTTCCCAGGTGACATGAGTACAGCTTAGTCCGCTGACTTGACACTGTCACTTCGTCTCGAGTGTGTTCCCACTGTACTTTGATTACTACCCTACCACGGCTCAAAGGAGTCGTGGAAACAGGTAGTGGTTGGGTACAGTCCCGAAGCACTTGGAGGCAGTGACGGTTAGACAGGATTCGTCTCTCCCGGTATTGGGGGTTGACATCGCGCTGTGTCTAGGAGAGCCATTATAGGAGTAGTCCCTGGCCAGGGCAATCGAGATATACTGGTAGGCTTCCAGTGTTATCTCAGGGTGTTTTGGGCTTCACTCCGACACGACTTGTACCGCTATTAGGGGACTGACGTTTACCTCCCCCTAGGACCGCCATTCGATGTATCAGACGAACAGACCGGACAGTACGGAGATTGTCACATTCAGGCTCAGTATGAGTTCAGATGGGTTTCACCTCGTCAGTCTTCTTGTCGGCATCTACCTGGGGACCGTTACGCACAGCTAGTGCCGCTTGCGGTCTGTGGTTAAACCCACTGCCAGCATAGTGTCGAGTCTTTAGAGTCCCACACAGAAAGCTATTCGCCTTTAGGCAAAAGAGTAGAGGTCGCATGGTTTTGCGACAGGTCGCTTGGTTTTGCGGCAGGGTTCGGTCACATCCGTGCACTTATGCACGTACAGTGTCCGGACAGTTTACACTAGCGGGCTTTGGTTTAAGCCAGATTGTAGTGTACGTATTGGGATTGGATTTATCCAGTATGTATTCGTGTTCCTTGGAACGCGGATGCGGGTGTGTATGCACAGTTGACGGAGAGACAGAGGCAGAGGATTCTCATTAGGGTTGTTGACCGTTGACTGTTGACTATTGACTTTTTGCTCAACCCTAATGAGAATATGATATATGATTAACAATAATATTAATTAAGTATTGTGGTGACATGGTTGTTGAGGGGTTGACTTTGTTGACTTGTTGACTTTGTTGACCGGTTGACTAGGTTGGACTAGTTGACCATCATGATGACAATGGCTATTATTTCATGGCATAGACTTTTTACTTGCTTGTTTCTCTTGTGAGAAATGAGTGCATGAAATGATATGGCTATTGTAGCTTAAACCATTTACACAATACTTAATTACTATTTTGTGATGATGGTTATGGATTATGAGAGCCAAGAGAGAAAAGTCTTCTCTCATTCTATCATTCTCATTCTCTCTCTTGTTCTTGAGCTCTCATCTCCTTCCTCTTGCTCTCCCTCTCTCAGTCTATGGTTCACTTGTCTCATGTGTTGAGAACCAAGAACCATAGAGAAAATGCCAACACACTCTTCTCTACTCACTCTAGTTCACAAGGTTTAGCAAACCAAGTGAACTAGTTTCTTCAAAGACCGAAGAAGAAGCCAAAGGTAGAAGCTTTCGTGGTGGATCTATCTTCGGCGCAAGGAGACGACGGAGTGAAGACGATCCGGACAACCATCGAGAGTCAAAGAAGAAGGAGTTCAAGAAAGAAAGGTATAACTCCCTAACCGAGTAGTTAACAACTCCTAGTTAGGTTGTTAGTTAGATGTTTAACAAAGATCCGGTTTTGAGTCCATGTTACCACCTCGAGAAAATTCTTTTTCACCAAATTCCGCATGTCCGAAAGTACCGGGAGAGGTAGCATGGACTTACAGTGGTATTAGAGCCTAGTTAAACTCTATCTAACATGTTAGCAAAGTAGCTAAAAGATCGATCAAAGAAAAAGTCCCGAAATGAACCCCGATATCATGCTTGCTGTCGAATTTTTCCTGTGTTCCAAAATTGATAAATCATAGCATAAAATTCGGCACAGGGTTTTTATAACAAACTGCCAAAATTTCGTCCACTGAACCGATCAAAGAGCCGCGGAAACGCGGCGGGAGCGTGCTCCCGCCGCGGTTCCGCGGCCGAGTTGACTCGGCAGTGGGAAATTTTGATTGCAGTTTGTTCAGTGGGGTATTTTGGGAATTTTGGAATATGTGTTTTCTGCCCAGATTTTCCAGAACGAAAATTTTGTATTTGGGGCCTATAAATCCGTATTTTTGATCGAACTTCTAAAAGACATAAGCTGACGGGTTTTTCTGTGATGTGGTATTTGTATTGAACGTCTACTAATCGCTATATGTCGATTAGTGGGGGTTATACAAATCTGTGATCTGTAATGTAGCTGGAATGTGTATATGAATTCATTGGATTGTCGTGGGTGAATAGCCGGGGGTTGTGAGACGAGATTTTTCTTTTCTTTCAATTCATGTAAATTTGTAAATTGATGTAATAATTATTTGTATGGCCGCACAACCGGGTCGGGGTTGTAGCCGTCATTGTATAATTTCTTCTTACTGTTTTTGCTCCTAAGATAGACCTATGGAGGGGGTGCACAAATTACCGGGTATGCCGAAGTGCCGAGTGGCCTACTCACGGGGTTGAGGGAGGATGCTTCACTTCGGGTACTTGGCGGGTAGTTTGCCGCACCCGTAGGGGTTTTCGGTGGGGTATTGGCTATTCACCGCGACCGTGTAATCTGCTTTTCGTTACAGGCTCGTACGAATTGCAGCTTCCTAGCATATCCAATGTGTTCATCTGTGATCTGAAATGTCTATCATTGCAATATATCTATATATGATATTATTTAGGCGTTGCTTATGTTTTACAGCCGCGCTAGCCCAGCCCCCGCTCTGTCGTTAGTTAAGTAACCTAACGGGTAATGACGGGGCCCCGCGGCGAATGCGAATGGCGTTAGTACGTCATATTTTGGTTGTTTTCTGCAATGGTAGGATTAAATGATGGGACGCATTAAAAGGACTAATGCAAGAATATCACGCATTAAAAGAACTAATGCAAGAAAATAAACCAAGTAAAAGTCGTTGGAACACTTTCGAAAAACCACTCGGTTCTTTTCAAAACTAACTTTTAAATGCGGAGTTTGAGCCACTCCTTTTAAAAGCTATCTCGTTCCATCGATTATATCAAGTTCTCTACGTTCACGGTTTCGCCAAAACGATTCGTAGCCCTCCGTCGTTTCACATAAATAGTCAATAGTATTCAAGCTATGTATGTTGGCCAAAGTCAAGGCATAGTGATTGGTAGCTATTGGGTATTCTTGTGTAGCATAGATAGATGCGTTGGTTTGGGACAGTCGTACTGCCATTTTGGCCAAAGTCAAGGGTAGGTACGGGTGGATCCAAATTAACCTGGAGAATGACGGGTAGAACTTGACATGTGACTTATGATATTTTGGCCAAAGTCAAGGTCATAAGAGCATGGGGCAAAAATCCACATCGGGAGTTTCAAAAGAACTGAAACTTGCTAGTGTTGCATACCATTTGGAGTGTGATGATTCTGGTAGGATTCCTTCAGTTTCGTC
Organism: Agapanthus africanus; assembly: GCA_030015575.1. Classification (NCBI taxonomy): domain Eukaryota; kingdom Viridiplantae; phylum Streptophyta; class Magnoliopsida; order Asparagales; family Amaryllidaceae; genus Agapanthus; species Agapanthus africanus. The sequence continues at coordinate 200,930,873 of JASDDO010000006.1, forward strand.
ACGCGATGATATTTGGATCCCGATCCTACTGTGAGTATATGCTACTCCTCGGGAAATTTCTCACTTAACGATCAATGCTCTAAACCTAGTAGGTGTCTAGAAAGGTGTTAGCGGGGTGACGCTGTTGGAGATAATGCCCTCAGGGTCAATTATTGGATCACAGGTACGTGATTGCAATGATTGATGGAGGACCTATCCCGGTAGGACAGTCTTACTCGAGATGATAGTATGCTATCTGGTTTACCTCTATCATCGTGTACTGTTTTAGGCGACCTGACACGTCGCTATTACACGTTGATAGAGCCCCTAGGATTCTATGCTTGACCACCAGCAGTATGAGGGCGATCATATACGTGGGAGCTGGTAATCTATAAGCATATCCTTAAATGGTCCCTAGTCGTGTGAGTTTCGAGACAGGGCATCGATACTCCATAGTAGACTAGTGTATACAATCGAGACCCCGACGAGGGGCGGTGGCCGGTCTCACAAGCCACTGGTGTCAGTTGGATCACCTAAGATGTATACAGGTGCTCATTGGGTTATGAGTACACCGGACAGGACTCGCCGGGAACATGCCAGTTGGTCATATACCAGACGTCAGATGGCAGTTCCCTGGTGACATGTGTGCAGGTTAGTTCATCGACCTGGGGATCGTCATTTGTCTTGTGTTAATTCCCACTGTACTTTGATTACTACCCTACCACGGCTCAAAGGAGTCGTGCAAACAGGTTTTAGTTGGGTGCAGTCCCGAGCCACATGGAGGCAGTGAGCGTATCTTCAGGGGTTCGTCTCTCCCGGTATTGGGGGTGAGGTCGTGCTGTGTCTAGGAGAGCCATTACACGAAGCCCTCGGCCGAGGCAAGGAGATTTACTGGTAGGTATTCCAGTAGTATCTTAGGGTGTTCTGGGCTACACTCCGACACGGCTTGTACCGCTTTTGGGGGTCTGACTTTTACCAACCCCCTAGGCCCGCCATGCGATGCTCATAGACGAACGGACCGGACTGTGCGGATATTGTCACTGACAGGCTCAGTAGGGTTGTCAGGCTGAGTTCACTCACAGACATCCCTTTTAGTCAATACCTGGTAGCCCGTTACGTATTGGCTTATACCTCTGACGTGCTAGTGGTTAAATCCACAACCAAGGTGTTGACGAGTCTTTAGAGTCCCCCACATTCAGTTACTCAGCTTTCGGGCGAAAGGTTGTAGAGGCCGTATGGAGATATGGCAAAGTCCGATCAGATACGTGCGGTATTGCACGGATCAGGATCGGACAGTTTGTACTATAGGCCATATGGTTATATGGCAGGGTTCAATCAGATACGTGCGGTATTGCACGGATCAGGATCGAACAGATATTACTAGCCGGCTTTAGTATAAGCCGGATCCTAGTATAGTACAGTGTAGATTTTGTCTCTTTGCATTTGTATTTCGGTCGAAATACAAATGCGGGTGTGTATGCACAGTATCGGGGTTTTCCTGTAATTTATTACGGGACCAGTTTTCTGGAGTTGCCAGTTTGCTTTCCGTTTCGGCCAACTTCCATTGTTCCGTTCATTGGCCGAAGATTGGTGGAGGAGGGCTTATTTGCATTGTTGCAAATAGGCTTTAGTGGAAGGGGTTCTTTGCATCTTGTTGCATCATGATGGCTTTCATGATGTGCACCATCCTTTGACTTGATTTCTTCATGATGACATGACTTTTTGAGTCATCATGGTTCATGATGGTTGGACTTTGTGAGGTGATGATGGTGGTGTTGAGTGTTGAGTTTACCTTGTAATCATTCCCTTTTGCATGATAGACTTTCCTCTCTCTCTCTCTTGTTGGAGATATGAGAATGACTCTCTCATTTTTGGCTTCAATCTCATTCTTCCCCTCCCCTCTCTAGCATGGCCGGCCACTTCACAAGTGGGCTGTCCAAAATTTTGGGTGGGTTATTTTTGGTTCATATCATGCTCCAAAATACCCCAAGCACCTTCACATTTTGTTCTTGCTTCATTCCTCCACCAAATGGCAATTCCACAACCCCAAAGTGAGACTTGAGGACTACATATTCTACAGCGAATCTTGGGCACGTCGAGTAGCCGGCTTCGTGCCCGAGTTGCCTCGGCATTGAGGTGGGAGCCCGTAAAAGAAGTAGGCGATGTGGTGCACTTCCGGCGACGAGGAGGAGACGGGACATTCCGCAGGAGGTCGGGACGACGACGAGAAGACCGGAGGACTCGGATCTGTCGGTATACTTCTCATCCTTATCTTGTCAGTAGCTTAGACTTGTTAATGGTTACGATCCGGATGTTTAGTGCGCGGGGGTGCCGGTTTGCTAAGTCCGCAAAATTAAAGTTTTTCACCGCTTCCGCATTCCGGCGTCGGATTGACGGCCGGGGCGCCGCCGTGCACTTACAGTGGTATCAGAGCCTCGCCATTAACTTAGTCTAGCTTTGTGTAATGTGTTTGCATTTCCGATCGATCAAAAAGTTCCAAAACTGCATTTTAGTTCGCATCAGTTTTCTGTTGGAATTTTTTGGTCTCAAAAAATTTTTCAGGTTGTAAAATATTGATGTACTGGAAAATCTAAGATCTCTGTAAAAATTCGATGAGGTGACTCCACAGTGGGAGCGCGGAACCGCCGCGAAAACCCCCTTCCCACCGCCCTTCCGCCGCACACTGTGGGGATCACTGCACCAATTTTTTACAGAGGCTTTCTGGGGTGAAAAGTGGGGTTTTGGAATAATAACATTGGGCCCAGAATTTTTTTTAACTGCTACAGTATTGCTTGGGGGCCCACTTGTTAAAATTTGATTGATCGGATATTTTAAACACATTTTTCACAGTATTTACATTATATCTGCGACCGTGAATGTCACTTGATCGGTAAATCCGGTCTAACTGCTATAGCCCGGTTAGACGGATTTGCGAACGTGACTTTCACGTTGATGTTCTGTGTTTTGCTGTGATGTTGCGGATCGGTCGTGGGGGATAGCCTGGATGCAATGCTAGTACAGTTGTGGATGTATTATGTACATTTGATATTGCGGGGCGAGCGTCCGACATGTGGACTGCCGTCACTGCCTGTTTGTATTATTTTTTTGGGGCACGGCCAGGTTGCGATCGTTGTACCCGTTGTATGTATATTTTACTTTCTGTACTAGGATTACCCCGCGGAGGGGTGCACGGATAGCCGGGTTCTGGAGGGCAACAAGCCCGCATCTCATGGCATTGAGACGGAGGGGGCTTCACTCTAGGATTGGCGGGCTATTCGCCGCACTCGTAGGGGGTACAGGTTGACCCAGGAGGGGTGCCCAAGTTACCGGATTCCGTGAAGTGCTGGGTGGTCCATTCACGGTACTGAAGGGGGCTGCCTCGCTTCAGGTTTTGGCGGGTGACTTGCCGCGCCCGTAGGGGTCTAGGATTTCATTGCACAGGCTATCCACACGACCAGGGGAACGTCGGGTTTCAGCGGCTCTGTGAAACCCGGGGATCCCAGATATCTGTATTGTTTCTGTGATGCTGTTCATTCTCTGTGATGTTGCATTTCTTTCACGCCTTGAGCGAAATATAATATATTGGTATATATATTAGTAGATGTTGTATATGTTTTACATCCGCGCTAGTCCAGTCCCCGCTCTGTCGTTAGTTAGCTAACCTAACGGGTAATGACGGGACCCAGTGGCGAATGCGGATGGCATATACGTACATCAGTATATTTTCGTTCTTTTTGGTGTGATCAATTGATGGGACTGCATTGATTCGGATCAATGCACGTTAAAAACAAACCTAATCTGATGTTGTTGGAACACTTTTTCAAAAAGCTGTTATTGCAAGGACGTTCACTTTTGTTTTGCATCGAGATATTCAGTTGGAATATCCCGCTCCTCAGTCGACGAGGCAAGGGCCGAGATCCATTCACCGGGAGTGACCCCTTGGACAAAAGTTTGCGTCGGGGCATTAACTTCACTATAGCCGATTACTTTTGCTTTGCATCGCGGTATTCATTTGGAATATCCTACACCCCATTCTACGGGGAAAGAGCCGAGATCCCTTCACCGGGAGTGACCTCTTTAGCAACGGTTTTCGTCACTATATTTTCAAAAAGCTATCCGTTCCTTCAACGATATCAAGTTCATTACGTTAAAGGTTTTCGCCAGAAACCATTCGTAGCCCTCCGTCGTTTCAGACGGGTAGCACGTAGTATTCATGCTATGTTTGTTGACCTTCGTCAAGGCATAGTGTATGGTAGCTGCTTGTTACCTTTCTGCTGCATAGATAGATGCGTTGGTTTGGGACAGTCGTATAGCCTTGTTGACCTTCGTCAAGGGCTTGTACGGGTGGATTCAGATTAACCCTGGATAATGACGGGTAGAACTTGACATGTGACTTATGATTTGTTGACCTTCGCCAAGGTCATAAGAGCATGGGGCAGAAATCACGTCGGGAGTTTCAAAAGAACTGAAACTTGCCAGATATGCGCATACCTTCTGGAGTGTGATGACGTGAGCGGATTCCGTCACGTTATCATGCGATGATAGTTGGATCCCGATTCCCACTGATGAGTTAGTTTACTCCTCGGGTGACCCCGACTAATTCTTCTTTCAGGTTTGGAGGAGAATTTGAGGTACAGTGGGAGGATTCCAGATTAGATAAATTGGTAACCATTCTGATCTAGGTTAGAGTGCACGCTGAGTGTTTCTTTTCTCTCTCTCTTTGGCAGCGACCATTGACCCGACCCTAAGACTTTGACTCAGAGACCAAGTTGACCGAACCTTCTTAAACACTGGCTTTTGGATTGTCAGAATTGCAAACCTCATATCCACTCCTACTTTTACCCTTTTCTCCAGGACACCCCGTATTACTACGAACGTCCACTTCCATTGGACAAAACCATCGTATGGTTAGATACGAACTCGAAGGAATTTATTCGAGGATGGTTTCCGGTTCTGGAGAAAACGGATAGGACTATTCAGTTGTCTTTTCCTTTTACCCTCTCTCAGGTTACGAGTACTCCTTAGTTTAGGGGTAGTACACCTATTACGCAAATTGGATTGTCTTCTTCCAAACCTTAGGCTGGTGCCGACCGGTAGGGAATGAAGAAAACCAATTAGCATAACGATGGTGTGCAGAAGGTATTAGGTTAAGACAAAACTAAAGGGATTAGTAAGAGGGCAAAGTAAATTGCAACAGATATTCATGACCAAACCAGGTATTTCTTCGCCAATCCTAAAATCACCTTTGAATTTCTCCAGGACACTCCGTATCACTACGAAGATCCACAGTTTATTGGATACTCCATCGTATGGTTATATACGAACTCGAAAGGAACTTGTTCCTGTTCGGGGATGGATTCTGGTTCAGGAGAAATAGGAATAAGAGTTATTCAGGTGTCTTTTATCTTCACCTTCTCTCATATTGCGAGTGTTCCTAGGATTGGGACAGTACACCCATTATGCTTATTGGATAGTCTTCTTCCAAACCATAGGCTAGTGCCGAACGGTAGGGAAGGAAGAAAACCATTTGGCCTAAAGGGGTGTGCAGAAGGTAAAGACTAAAGACAAATGAAGGGATTTGGAGAGGTGGCAAAGAATTACACGGTTACAGTTGTGAATCTGGATACTGGAAGAGGCATTACTAGGAATACCAGGATACCCTATCGAAATATTTCGATGTTTCGGTTTCACTGTGTAATGTTAAAAGAAAACTGATTTCCCGATTAGATACTTACTCCAGGGTATGTATTTACCAAGTATGGTTCTCACATCTGTATGGTTTTACAGATGATGAGTGGGAGTAGGTTATTGGGAATTGGGTGATCATCCTCATTATATCGGGATTCGCTGTAATCGGTGATATTTGAGGAAATCACCTGGGCTGTTTGCCGGTCGGCAAATATTTGGTTTTGAATATCCGCTTTTATGCACCAATTTCAAATTGATATATCTGTACGTCTATTTTCATAGAGTGAGATATACCTTTCTGAAATTATGTCTATGACATTTACCTATATCAGTGGATGGTTAGGTAAGGAGCATTAAACAGCGGTGTAATTCTTCTTAACCATAAGTACAGTTTTCAACCTACGACACACAGTGAATGAGTTATCAGACTCAAGGGACTTATACAGAGTATTGTATGTTGCCCATGGTCCATCAGGACAGAGGGGTTGGTCCTCGTACTATATTCGGTTTACTTATGACTTCTCTAGTTTTTAGAAAGGTGTTTCGTGGAAACACAGGGTCCGAATTTTGAGAAGTTATAGGTATTTGAATACAGTAGAGAACCAGGTGTAGAAAGTATCGGGATTCTTCAAAGAGATCGAAGATGTAGATACTTGTGTATGGTATTCAGTTGATAGTGATGATAAAGAGATCTTGCTTCTCTTTCAGGTTACTCATAATTGGAAGCATTCCTAAGTTGAGTAACGCTGATCGGCCTCCTTCCATTTTAGTTGACATGCACTGGAGACAGTTGCATGATTTGGATCTGGTTCAGTTAAATCAGTGCCTCTGGTCCTATATGGGATATAGAACAGTTCGTATCTTAACGATATTAAGGTACGGGGAGTTGTCCGGCTTATGATTAAAACCAGACACTGGACAACTCAAGGCACGTTTCTGTAATGGCTGTTTGTGGGTTGACCCCGGCTATGACGAGGGTTGATTTTCTACCATCTGGATGAACAATAGCAATATTGTTCTAGACTCGCCACAGTTTTATTAAAAATGGATTTTTTCAGAAAACAGTAGTGGGAGTATGGTAGAACTGGAAGTGATTCCAGAACCACGAACGATTACTGAAAATTTGATAAGGAACCTAAAGATTCAATCTGGATTGACATTCCATTGGCCACTCCGCAGATAAGGTGGGTAACTTCAGGCACCCGAGAGGTACTACGGTAGCCTCAAGGACGGTGACTGGGAAGTTCTTGTTTACCCACACATGCCATTGCTGTTGTTCCAGACTGTGAGACCCGGCGGGAGGATGAGTATAGCGTCGTTCTAAACTTGTTTTAGAAGTGTACGTGTATATGACTCTGCCAGAGGGTTGTCGTAGACAGTGGGAGCAGCAGAAGCATTGGTGGACAGGTAGCTTATGTCTATTTATAGACTAAAGCAGATGTAGCGGAGATAGATCATCTATTTCTGACGTGACAGTCATGGGTGTGATATCCTGGTATTTGGATGACATACACAGAATAGGAAAAGAAACTCCTATACTACGATCGGTTATACTTTGGTCGTCACACAGTGGTTTCTCCACAAAGGAAATGGATTTTATATCAGACATACTGGTTACTAGATCTATGGTTTTAGATCTAGATTTGGGTGGTTTCCCAATCAGGGTACTTGACAGCATTCTATGAGTATTTAGAATGGACGACTCCTGGCTCGGTAGTGTACCTGCAGGTAATGGAGTCACCCTCTCTAAAAGTGTCTTAAAGACTAAAGGGGAGAGGGACGTGCATGATTGGCAGATCACTTGCTCAGGCAATTGAGTCAATCATGAGATGTCAAGTACCCCACCAGATGTTGTTCTTGCAGTAGATGCAATAAGTTGATAATGATCCAATCCTGGAGAAACAGTCGGAAGCAGTTTTAGAACATAAGTGGATGTTCTAGGGATATGATAACGACAGCCTCATTCGGGAGACAGTTATCATTCCAGGCTTCCAAGGTGACATGGACGACAAGGAGGTTGTCAGAGTTATAGTTTTCCCTCTGACGAGGGGCAGTATTTTGGACAGGTGGTCCAAGGCAATACTGAGGGAGGCATGGCGCAGGATACTGATTAAGTTCAGTTGACGATACAGTCTAAGAAGTTTGGATTTGGAGTTCATTTATGAGCTATGTCCCATCAGACATCCAGACACATTCTAAGACAGGTATTGCTCATTTCGGGAGATGGGTTTTCTCCGCGAACTTGAGATATAGAGAGACATAGAAAGAGACATCAAGGCGGATCCACTCACTGAGGCTATTCCTCGAACGCAATAGTTTCGCAAACGAGCTTTGTGAGACTGACTAGTAGAGGAGTTGGGTGTTCGGTATCACACGGGCTGTGAGTATGCGACATCGCAATAATTAGCCTTGAGTGCAAGTGGGAGATTGTTGGAGATAATGCCCTCAGGGTCAATTATTGGATCACAGGTACGTGATTGCAATGATTGATGGAGGAACTATCCCGGTAGGACAGTCTTACACGAGATGATAGTATGCTATCTGGTTTACCTCTATCATCGTGTACTGTTTTAGGCGACCTGACACGTCGCTATTACACGTTGATAGAGCCCCTAGGATTCTATGCTTGACCACCAGCAATAAGAGGGCGATCATATACGTGGGAGCTGGTAATCTATAAGCATATCCTTAAATGGTCCCTAGTCGTGTGAGTTTCGAGACAGGGCATCGATACTCCATAGTAGACTAGTGTATACAGTCGAGACCCCGACGAGGGGCGGTGGCCGGTCTCACAAGCCACTGGTGTCAGTTGGATCACCTAAGATGTATACAGGTGCTCATTGGGTTATGAGTACACCGGACAGGACTCGCCGGGAACATGCTAGTTGGTCATATACCAGACGTCAGATGGCAGTTCCCTGGTGACATGTGTGCAGGTTAGTTCATCGACCTGGGGATCGTCATTTGTCTTGTGTGAATTCCCACTGTACTTTGATTACTACCCTACCACGGCTCAAAGGAGTCGTGCAAACAGGTTTTAGTTGGGTACAGTCCCGAGCCACATGGAGGCAGTGAGCGTATCTTCAGGGGTTCGTCTCTCCCGGTATTGGGGGTGAGGTCGTGCTGTGTCTAGGAGAGCCATTACACGAAGCCCTCGGCCGAGGCAAGGAGATTTACTAGTAGGTATTCCAGTAGTATCTCAGGGTGTTCTGGGCTACACTCCGACACGACTTGTACCGCTTTTGGGGGTCTGACTTTTACCAACCCCCTAGGCCCGCCATGCGATGCTCATAGACGAACGGACCGGACTGTGCGGATATTGTCACTGACAGGCTCAGTAGGGTTGTCAGGCTGAGTTCACTCACAGACATCCCTTTTAGTCAATACCTGGTAGCCCGTTACGTATTGGCTTATACCTCTGACGTGCTAGTGGTTAAATCCACAACCAAGGTGTTGACGAGTCTTTAGAGTCCCCCACATTCAGTTACTCAGCTTTCGGGCGAAAGGTTGTAGAGGCCGTATGGAGATATGGCAAAGTCCGATCAGATACGTGCGGTATTGCACGGATCAGGATCGGACAGTTTGTACTATAGGCCGTATGGTTATATGGCAGGGTTCAATCAGATACGTACGGTATTGCACGGATCAGGATCGAACAGATATTACTAGCCGGCTTTAGTATAAGCCGGATCCTAGTATAGTACAGTGTAGATTTTGTCTCTTTGCATTTGTATTTCGGTCGAAATACAAATGCGGGTGTGTATGCACAGTATCGGGGTTTTCCTGTAATTTATTACGGGACCAGTTTTCTGGAGTTGCCAGTTTGCTTTCCGTTTCGGCCAATTTCCATTGTTCCGTTCATTGGCCGAAGATTGGTGGAGGAGGGCTTATTTGCATTGTTGCAAATAGGCTTTAGTGGAAGGGGTTCTTTGCATCTTGTTGCATCATGATATGCAAATAGGCTTTAGTGGAAGGGGTTCTTTGCATCTTGTTGCATCATGATGGCTTTCATGATGTGCACCATCCTTTGACTTGATTTCTTCATGATGGCATGACTTTTTGAGTCATCATGGTTCATGATGGTTGGACTTTGTGAGGTGATGATGGTGGTGTTGAGTGTTGAGTTTACCTTGTGATCATTCCCTTTTGCATGATAGACTTTCCTCTCTCTCTCTCTTGTTGGAGATATGAGAATGACTCTCTCATTTTTGGCTTCAATCTCATTCTTCCCCTCCCCTCTCTAGCATGGCCGGCCACTTCACAAGTGGGCTGTCCAAAATTTTGGGTGGGTTATTTTTGGTTCATATCATGCTCCAAAATACCCCAAGCACCTTCACATTTTGTTCTTGCTTCATTCCTCCACCAAATGGCAATTCCACAACCCCAAAGTGAGACTTGAGGACTACATATTCTACAGCGAATCTTGGGCATGTCGAGTAGCCGGCTTCGTGCCCGAGTTGCCTCGGCATTGAGGTGGGAGCCCGTAAAAGAAGTAGGCGATGTGGTGCACTTCCGGCGACGAGGAGGAGACGGGACATTCCGCAGGAGGTCGGGACGACGACGAGAAGACCGGAGGACTCGGATCTGTCGGTATACTTCTCATCCCTATCTTGTCAGTAGCTTAGACTTGTTAATGGTTACGATCCGGATGTTTAGTGCGCGGGGGTGCCGGTTTGCTAAGTCCGCAAAATTAAAGTTTTTCACCGCTTCCGCATTCCGGCGTCGGATTGACGGCCGGGGCGCCGCCGTGCACTTACAGACGCCCCCAGGGAAAAGTGGTTCTTAAATTAAGGAACTTCGCGAAAGCGTTGGAAAACCTCCCTCGAAGTACCGACACCAGCCTGGCCGAACGGTTAAGCAAGTATTGTACGGTGAGATTGTTCCTGACTAATTCTTCCTTTTTGGTTTGAGGAGGGATTCGAGAAACAGTGGGAGCCATCCTGTTTAGACAAACTAAAAACCACTCTAAACTTGCAAGAGCATCATGCTGAGTGCTTCTTCTTCTCTTTCCTAATTGCAGCGACCAATCGACATGACTGGACTTAAGTTACTTCTAGATAAAAACATACTGACAGGGCCAAACTATAAAGATTGGCTCAGGAATGTCAAAATGGCAATCACTTACGACAAGATGGGGTATATTCTTACCACCAAAGCTCCCTCTGTCCCAAGTCCCACCTCCAGCGTTGCGGATAAGGAAATCCGTATGACTTGGGAGATTGATAGCGCGAAGGCCAAGTGCCTCGTACTTGCCTCGATGGACAACGAACATCAGAGGAGGCACGAGAATATGGACCTTGAATCCATATTTCTCCATACAAAAGAACTGTATGGAGAGCAATCTCGTATCGCAAGATACGAAGTGTCGAAGAAGTTATTTTCGGCAAGGTTGGCCATCGGATCATCGGTAGCGGAACACGTGCTTAATATGATTGGCTTCATTGAGGAGCTCGCGGAACTTGGAACCACGTTGGAGAATGAGCTCTATACTGACTTGATTCTCCAGTCCCTTCCTTCCACTTACGCCCAGTTTATACTGAACTTCAACTTACAAGAAAAAGAAGTTGAACTTTCAGAACTCCTCAACATGCTGAGGAGTGCAGAGGGCACTGTCACGACCCGAAAATTCGACTCGTGACCGGCACTTAACCACGCAACGTCTACAGGCGTAACGCGGCTAAGTAAGCCGAACCCAGAAATCAAAACCAATAAATAGAGTGATTTAAAACGTTTTGTAAAAGCAATAGTAAAGGTCTGAAAAACTTCCATTTATTTAGTAGAAATCCCTTTTTAAGTTCACAAGTTATAAGTTTTATAATTTTGGTAACATTTCCTTTTTAAAACATTAGCCCCGAAAGTCGGGTAAAAGTAAGGTGTGGCGGAAATAACAAGTGACGAGTATAAAGCATCACAATATGATATACGACGCCGTAGCGAAGAATACACAGTAAAACAAGGACAATATCATAAAAGATAAGACTGCATAAAGTAACATCGGCTCACATGCGAGCTCGACACCAGAATATAAAATCATACATATCGTCCTCACAACTGTCTCTAAGTCAATACATAAGGTAGATGGAGAGTACTAGATACATCAATATACAACTGAAAGATAACAGATACCGTACAAAACCCACCTAACAGCAAAAGGGCTATCTCTGCTCAAAAGGGGTATCTGTGCCAAAAGATGAGGAAACAGCCAGCCGTGACTACTCCCAAGGGCAACCTGCAAACACTGTGGCACAACGGGGGTGAGTTGCCAACTCGTGAATAGAGATAACATATAAAGGTGATCGCAGGCATGCACATATAGCGTGGCTCTACTAATGCCAGCAGATGATATCAATGCATGTCAACAGTGGATACAGTAGTAATGCATGTACTCTAACAGGTAAATGCCACAGGATGAGATGTATAGTAATCAATACTGAGTATGGGATAAATAATATCTACATGGACTATGTCAACATGGAAAGCAATGATCGGTGCCTCAAACTGCACCCAAATCCCACATATACTCAGGCGCCGGCACACCCATCGGCCCTCAAATCCTGTATATCTCGGAGGAATCACGAGTGCCCAACATCGGCACCCAAAACATCATAAAATACCCGTGTCCAGCATCGACACGTAAATCCTCAAATATCGGGCGCCGTCAATCTGGACCGGCCCCACGGGGTCCGTCTGCGGTATCGGCCCTCGGCCCCGGCAGCACAGTCATCCCGCATCCATCACTCGACTCTGGTCAGTATCCTCCGGACAACTGCCAGGTCCAACCAATCACCGGTAGGTACTCGCCCGCCTCCAGGCTCAATCGGCAAATCCCATCGATCGTCTCGCCGAGGGGAACCATACCGGGCCCACCACGAACCCGCAAACGGAACATCCACTCCTCGAATCGGGTTTCAAGCACACGTCTCAGCACCGAGAAAACGCGTGGTGGACACACCAAAATATCATATCACGAGGTACCGGGTTTTCAAAATAGCGTATCTTTCCTTAAATAATTCCACGGTCCTCAAAACAGAAATCACATGAAAATCATATCAATCACATGTAAGATGAACTACAGCAATAATACAACAGTATAATCATGGCAGTTCTACAGTGAGTGTGGCATGGCAATTACTAACGGTGTGTGTGTAGCATGTAAATAGTGCTCGTGCAACATAAACCGTTAGTAATAGTGTGGTGTTCTATCAGTTCTAGCATATATCAAATACACATAGCAGGGAAATGCAATATGAGATGGCAGTCCATAGGTAAATACAATATGTAATACTGAGATCCTATCAGCCCTGACGCATAACGCCATGCGGGCGATATCCCCGTAGATTTGAAATCTACTCACCGTGTCTCGCGCTAAGTGTATCCAACCACTTGCTTGCCCTTCTTCGCAGCGTCCGTCTCACTGGCCTGCGAACCTAGAATCACATACACATATCACATATAAGCTTAAGTCACAAAACGCGACACTATAATCCAACGAGAAACCTGTGTCGCAAACCAATCGCGCGTGTGCGCGATACGCTAAAACGTGTACTCACGCGCCACAAAACTACCCCGACGCGCCGCGATACGCAGAACCCAAACCTACTCACGTATCACGCGTGTCGCGAAGGTTTAGAAAAACGGCAAAACAGGTATTTGGTCCCAGATTTTCCTACAGAATTGATCTTAAAAATATATATATACCAAAACACTACCCACAGTAGCAGACACCCACTGGACCAAACCCCAACCCAAACCCTACCCATCTGGCCGCAATTGGCGGCCAGAATGAGGAAATTGGCGGCCTACTGTAGCTGTATGGGGGTCGGGTTTCACCTGGTGCATCATCTCTACTCCACTACACTACAGTCTTCCCAAAATCAATCTGCACTCACCGAGTTGATAGCAGTTCCAGAAAACTCACATTTTGCCCAAATACGACATTTTGCATCACATAAGAAACTGGTGGTATTTTAGTGTAATCGGGGTTCGACTAAGTTACAATGGCCTCAACAGACCACAATCATCCTACTGGAACTAATCTACACCTCACTAGCACAAAGTTCACACTAATCACCCCATATCGCACTAAAACACACTAAATTCTAATAACTGATGCAAAACTACACTAACAAGGCAAACTAGTGAAGCAAGATAGGGATTATACCTCACTCTCGACCCTAGGGAGCTGCAGGAAGGAGAAGAAGTGAAGGGAAGTCGCTGCACAGGGATCTGGGGCTGCTGCTGCTGCTCACTGCCTCTGCTGCTGCTGTTGCTGAATGTTGCTGCTGCTGCTTGTGCTTCTGCTGCTGCTTCTGTTGCTTCTGCTGTTGCTTCAGTTGCTTCTGCTGCTGCTTGAAGAGGTAAGTGTGTGTGTGAGTGTGTTGGTGTGTTGTGAGAGTGTGAGAGAAAAACACAAAAAGAAATGAGAGGCTACCTCAATCATCACACACAAAAGTCACCCCTCACTCTCTCTCACCTCATTAATGGCAAGCATGGCTTGAGCCATGATGCCCTCTCTCTCTCTCTCACAAGTCAACACTTAACCCTAAAATTCAAATTAAAGTAATCTTTTAGTTTAACTAATTAATTAAACCTATTTAAGAATCCAAAAGAATTAATCCTACAATTAACCCACCATGGTTAATAATTATGGTATTTCCTTGATTTAAAAACCCTAGTTTACATGCACATGTGTGTGCAAGCCTAGGAAAATTTTGGAAAAAATGTTTATTAAATTAGGAAAAATATTTAAAACACAATTTGGTAAACTTTTTATTAAAAATCATTATTTAATTATAATTATACACTAACCCTTATCCTAAGGTGTTACAATCTCTCCCCCTTAAAGAAATTCGTCCCCGAATTTCAAAAATCTATCTAAGGTTACCTTCAAAAAGATGGGGGTACGTCTTCATCATCTCGCTTTCGGTCTCCCAAGTGATCTCTTCACGGTTCTGACCACGCCAAAGTACTTTAACTGATGGAATCTCCTTCGATCTCAATTTCTTCACTTGTCGATCTAAGATCATCACCGGCTGCTCTGCATAGGAAAGATCACGCTCAAGCTGGATCGTCGGATGCTGAATCGCATGCGAAGGATCATGTAGATATCTGCGGAGCATCGAAACATGGAATACGGGGTGCACGTCTGGAAAGCTGGGCGGAAGGGCTAACCGGTAAGCTACTGCACCGACACGCTCGAGGATCTCGAAGGGGCCCACATATCGGGGGCTAAGCTTTCCCTTCTTCCCAAACCTCATCACACCTTTCATTGGGGAGACCCTCAAGAAAACATGATCACCAACAGAAAACTCAAGTCTGCGTCGTCGACGGTCTGCATAAGCCCTCTGCCTACTCTGCGCTGCTCTCATCCTATCGCGAATCAACTGGATCTTCGCGGTCGTCTCATCAACGATCTGTGGCCCTAAGATACTGCTCTCGCTGAGCTCTGTCCAACAAGTAGGTGACCTGCATCTCCTCCCGTAAAGAGCCTCAAACGGTGCCATCTGAATAGTCTCCTGGTAGCTGTTATTGTAGGAAAACTCTACCAAAGGCAAATGATGATCCCAGCTACCTCCGAAATCTAGCACACAAGCTCTGAGCATGTCCTCGAGAGTCTGGATGGTCCGCTCTGACTGTCCGTCGGTCTGCGGATGAAATGCCGTGCTGAAACTCAAGCGAGTGCCCAAAGCCTCCTGAAGCCTCTGCCATAGTCTACTGGTAAACTGGGTGCCTCTGTCGGACACAATGCACGTCGGGACTCCGTGTAGTCGCACTATCTCGTCAATATAGATCTGGGCATACTGAGTAAATCCGAAAGTCGTCTTCACCGGTAGGAAGTGAGCCGCTTTCGTCAAACGATCCACGATCACCCAGATGGAGTCATACCCCCGACTAGTCCTGGGTAGACCCACCACGAAGTCCATCGAAATCTGTTCCCATTTCCACTCCGGAATGGGTAACGGCTGTAGCTCTCCCGCGGGCCTCTGGTGCTCAGCCTTGACTTGCTGACAAGTCAGGCATCTCGATACAAAATCTGCAATGTCCCTCTTCATTCCGTCCCACCAGTAAACATCTCTCATATCATGATACATCTTGGTGGAACCGGGATGTACGCTATACACCGATCGATGTGCCTCCTCAAGAATCTCGCGCCTCAGTCCCTCAGCATCAGGTACGCACAGTCTGACTCCAAACCGTAGTATCCCCTGATCATCGATCACGAACTCGGAAAATCGGTCCTGTCCCATCTGTGCCATGATCTCTGAACATCGGTCATCACTGAGCTGTGCTTCACGTATACGATCAATCAACTGTGGGCGTGCACGGACATGCGCTATCTGTCCTCCGATCGGTGTGAACTCGAACTGTACTCGACTGTCGCATAATATCTGCCAATCCTCCGATGACTGCTCCTGCACTGCGCGCAAACATGATAAACTACTCCCGGGCCTCCTGCTTAAAGCATCCGCTACCACATTTGCCTTGCCCGGGTGATATAAGATCTCGCAGTCGTAATCCTTCACTAACTCCATCCATCGACGCTGTCGAAGGTTCAGGTCCCGCTGCTGGAATATGTATTTCAAACTCTTGTGATCCGTAAATATCTGGCACGACTCGCCGTATAGGTAGTGTCGCCAGATTTTAAGTGCGAAGACCACTGCTGCCATCTCCAAATCATGAGTGGGCTAGTTCTGCTCGTGCTTCTTCAATTGTCGCGAGGCATACGCGATCACCCTATCATGCTGCATCAGAACGCATCCCAACCCCACTCGAGAAGCATCACAAAAGACCACAAATCCGTCCGGTCCGGAAGGTAAAGATAACACCGGTGCCGTCGTCAGCCGTGTCCGTAACTGCTGAAAACTGTGCTCGCACTCCTTCGTCCAAACGAAAGGAACTCCCTTCCGGGTCAACCCGGTCAACGGTGTAGCAATACGTGAGAAGTCCTGCACAAAACGCCTGTAGTAACCGGCCAATCCCAAAAAGCTGCGAATCTCCGTCACCGATGTGGGTCTGGGCCAACGCTGAACGGCCTCGATCTTCCTCGGGTCAACACATATACCGTCTCGTGAAATCACGTGACCCAAGAAGTCCACGCTGTCTAGCCAAAAAGCACACTTGGAGAATTTCGCATAAAGCTGGTGCTCCCTCAATGTCTGCAATGTAATCCGCAGGTGCTGCTCGTGCTCGTCACTACTCCGGGAATACACCAAGATATCGTCAATGAAGACTATGATGAACAGATCCAAATAAGGCCGGAAAATGCGGTTTATCAAGTCCATGAAGGCTGCTGGCGCATTGGTGAGTCCGAACGACATCACCAAAAACTCGTAATGGCCATAGCGCGTACGGAAGGCTGTCCGGGGAATGTCCTCCTGTCGAACTCGCAGCTGATGATAGCCCGATCGTAAATCGATCCTCGAAAAGTACCCTGCCCCCTGAAGCTGGTCGAACAAATCGTCGATACGCGGCAAAGGATACCTGTTCCGCACTGTCACCCTGTTCAGCTGGCGGTAGTCGATACAAAGACGCAAGCTGCCGTCCTTCTTCCTGACGAACAGGACTGGAGCACCCCAAGGAGAAACACTGGGTCGAATAAGTCCCTTGTCCAGCAAATCCTGTAACTGACCCTTCAGCTCACTAAGTTCCGCCGGGGCCATCCGATAGGGCGGTATAGAAATAGGCCCCGAACCAGGAACCAGATCAATACAGAAAGAAATGTCGCGCTCGGGCGGCAACCCAGGAAGCTCGTCAGGGAACACATCAGGAAACTCGCTAACAACCGGAACCTGATCCAACGGAACCTCTGTAGCGCGAGCATCGCGAACATAAGCGAGAAATCCCTGACATCCCTTCCTCAAAAGCTGTCCAGCGCGAAAAGAAGAAATCACACTGTGAGGGGCGGCACTACGGTCCCCCAACACAACAAAAATCGACTCGCCGGGGAAACAGAATCTAACTGTCTTCTCACGGCAGTCCAAAGAAGCATAGCACGTGGCTAACCAATCCATGCCCAAAAGAACGTCGAAGTCCAACATCTCCAGAAGGATCAAGTCGACAGGCAACTCTCTCTCGCCAATACAGACGATACAGGATCGGAACACGTGCCTAGCCACAAACGACTCTCCCACAGGAGTAGTCACCACAAGCGGCTGATCAAGTAAGCCGGACTCTCTACCCAACCTCGGCACGAAGTGTGTGGATACGTACGAGTGTGTGGATCCGGGATCGAACAATACATGTGCATCAACTGAACATACAGGGAGGATACCTGAAACCACTGCATTGGACGCCTGCGCGTCCTGATGTGTCAAAGCAAAGACCCTCGCCTGTCCACCACCTGTAACTGACTGACCTCTGCCTCGGTCATCTCGTCCTCTCTGAGCAACTCCTCCATGCCCGCGACCTCT
This sequence comes from Agapanthus africanus, assembly GCA_030015575.1. Classification (NCBI taxonomy): domain Eukaryota; kingdom Viridiplantae; phylum Streptophyta; class Magnoliopsida; order Asparagales; family Amaryllidaceae; genus Agapanthus; species Agapanthus africanus. The sequence continues at coordinate 200,948,950 of JASDDO010000006.1, forward strand.
CTGAGCATAAGTCTGGCGCGGAGCAACGGTAGACGTAACGGGCAACGCCCTCTGGGATGGTGAAGGTGGTAAGGTAACATGCGGTGCTGCCGCCTCCCTCCGGTGTGTCTCTGGACAATCTCGAACGAGGTGAAATAGGCTGCCACATCTGTAGCAACCCCGCGGCGACTGCTGACCGTCCTGGGGATACGAACTAAACATCCGACCCCGTCCCGAATCTCTGCTACCCCTCATACCGGAACGATACCTGTCGCGGCGTCTGAATGACTGCCTCCGTGCGGAAATACTGGTACGAACTCTTTTCGGCTCTGGAAATACCGAAGTCTCAACAAGGTGCTCCTCGACCACTAGGGCTGCATCTACAGCTGCTGCATAGGTCTCGTAGTGCTGCGCGCTGATCGCGAGGAACACTGGTGAAATCAAGCCTCGAACAAATCTCCGGAATCGCAACTCCTCGGTGGCCACTAGATGTGGGGCGTAGACTGCTAGCTCTGTAAACAGTACGTCATACTCTGCCACTGTCATCCCTGGCGTCTGGCGCAAAGACTCAAACCTGCGTGCTCGGGCATCTCTAACACTCCGGGGAAGGAAACGGGCTAGAAATATAGTCACGAACTCCGTCCAGGTCATAGGAGGAAGACCTGCTGCTCTGCCCTTCTCCACTGAATCACACCACTTCTGCGCAAGACCTTCCAGGCGAAAGCTCGCGAACTCGACCCATCTCGCATCTGCACATCTGAGGGAACGGCATATCCTGGCCATCCTGTCTATGAAAGACTGTGGGTCCTCGGCTGTATCGGTGCCTGTGAAAACTGGAGGCTTCAGCCTCATGAACTCTGATAGCGATACGGTAATCACCTCCGTGGCTGCAGGGGCAACTGGCTGTGCGGTAGGCACCATCGCGGTCTCTGGAACTGGTGGAGCTACCTCTGGTCGCTGCGCTCGAAGCGTCTCAACTAGCGATCCTATCATCTGGCGCATCTCCTGCATACCAGCCCCTAACGATGCGATCTGCTCTGTCACGGCAGGAACAGCCTGCTCAGGTACGACCGGCGTACTGCCCGGATCAGTCCTCGTCTCAGACGAGTCAACACGAATCTCGGCCCTCGCGGCCGCTCTCTGTGCCCTCGTAGTCTTAGGCGGCATATTGGCTGAAAGAAAATTTGGATTCGATAAGAACACGGAAATCGAATCACAAGAATATAAGGAGGAATCAAATCAACAAGTCCTAAGGTCGCGTAAGCGGAGTACCGTATCGTGAGTATGCCGCGGAACATACGCACGCTACGCTACCCTGCTGCAGCTACCTACTCCATCATACCAGGGTCATCCTACACTCCGAAGGTAAAACCTACGCTCTGATACCAACTTTGTCACGACCCGAAAATTCGACTCGTGACCGGCACTTAACCACGCAACGTCTACAGGCGTAACGCGGCTAAGTAAGCCGAACCCAGAAATCAAAACCAATAAATAGAGTGATTTAAAACGTTTTGTAAAAGCAATAGTAAAGGTCTGAAAAACTTCCATTTATTTAGTAGAAATCCCTTTTTAAGTTCACAAGTTATAAGTTTTATAATTTTGGTAACATTTCCTTTTTAAAACATTAGCCCCGAAAGTCGGGTAAAAGTAAGGTGTGGCGGAAATAACAAGTGACGAGTATAAAGCATCACAATATGATATACGACGCCGTAGCGAAGAATACACAGTAAAACAAGGACAATATCATAAAAGATAAGACTGCATAAAGTAACGTCGGCTCACATGCGAGCTCGACACCAGAATATAAAATCATACATATCGTCCTCACAACTGTCTCTAAGTCAATACATAAGGTAGATGGAGAGTACTAGATACATCAATATACAACTGAAAGATAACAGATACCGTACAAAACCCACCTAACAGCAAAAGGGCTATCTCTGCTCAAAAGGGGTATCTGTGCCAAAAGATGAGGAAACAGCCAGCCGTGACTACTCCCAAGGGCAACCTGCAAACACTGTGGCACAACGGGGGTGAGTTGCCAACTCGTGAATAGAGATAACATATAAAGGTGATCGCAGACATGCACATATAGCGTGGCTCTACTAATGCCAGCAGATGATATCAATGCATGTCAACAGTGGATACAGTAGTAATGCATGTACTCTAACAGGTAAATGCCACAGGATGAGATGTATAGTAATCAATACTGAGTATGGGATAAATAATATCTACATGGACTATGTCAACATGGAAAGCAATGATCGGTGCCTCAAACTGCACCCAAATCCCACATATACTCAGGCGCCGGCACACCCATCGGCCCTCAAATCCTGTATATCTCGGAGGAATCACGAGTGCCCAACATCGGCACCCAAAACATCATAAAATACCCGTGTCCAGCATCGACACGTAAATCCTCAAATATCGGGCGCCGTCAATCTGGACCGGCCCCACGGGGTCCGTCTGCGGTATCGGCCCTCGGCCCCGGCAGCACAGTCATCCCGCATCCATCACTCGACTCTGGTCAGTATCCTCCGGACAACTGCCAGGTCCAACCAATCACCGGTAGGTACTCGCCCGCCTCCAGGCTCAATCGGCAAATCCCATCGATCGTCTCGCCGAGGGGAACCATACCGGGCCCACCACGAACCCGCAAACGGAACATCCACTCCTCGAATCGGGTTTCAAGCACACGTCTCAGCACCGAGAAAACGCGTGGTGGACACACCAAAATATCATATCACGAGGTACCGGGTTTTCAAAATAGCGTATCTTTCCTTAAATAATTCCACGGTCCTCAAAACAGAAATCACATGAAAATCATATCAATCACATGTAAGATGAACTACAGCAATAATACAACAGTATAATCATGGCAGTTCTACAGTGAGTGTGGCATGGCAATTACTAACGGTGTGTGTGTAGCATGTAAATAGTGCTCGTGCAACATAAACCGTTAGTAATAGTGTGGTGTTCTATCAGTTCTAGCATATATCAAATACACATAGCAGGGAAATGCAATATGAGATGGCAGTCCATAGGTAAATACAATATGAAATACTGAGATCCTATCAGCCCTGACGCATAACGCCATGCGGGCGATATCCCCGTAGATGTGAAATCTACTCACCGTGTCTCGCGCTAAGTGTATCCAACCACTTGCTTGCCCTTCTTCGCAGCGTCCGTCTCACTGGCCTGCGAACCTAGAATCACATACACATATCACATATAAGCTTAAGTCACAAAACGCGACACTATAATCCAACGAGAAACCTGTGTCGCAAACCAATCGCGCGTGTGCGCGATACGCTAAAACGTGTACTCACGCGCCACAAAACTACCCCGACGCGCCGCGATACGCAGAACCCAAACCTACTCACGTATCACGCGTGTCGCGAAGGTTTAGAAAAACGGCAAAACAGGTATTTGGTCCCAGATTTTCCTACAGAATTGATCTTAAAAATATATATATACCAAAACACTACCCACAGTAGCAGACACCCACTGGACCAAACCCCAACCCAAACCCTACCCATCTGGCCGCAATTGGCGGCCAGAATGAGGAAATTGGCGGCCTACTGTAGCTGTATGGGGGTCGGGTTTCACCTGGTGCATCATCTCTACTCCACTACACTACAGTCTTCCCAAAATCAATCTGCACTCACCGAGTTGATAGCAGTTCCAGAAAACTCACATTTTGCCCAAATACGACATTTTGCATCACACAAGAAACTGGTGGTATTTTAGTGTAATCGGGGTTCGACTAAGTTACAATGGCCTCAACAGACCACAATCATCCTACTGGAACTAATCTACACCTCACTAGCACAAAGTTCACACTAATCACCCCATATCGCACTAAAACACACTAAATTCTAATAACCGATGCAAAACTACACTAACAAGGCAAACTAGTGAAGCAAGATAGGGATTATACCTCACTCTCGACCCTAGGGAGCTGCAGGAAGGAGAAGAAGTGAAGGGAAGTCGCTGCACAGGGATCTGGGGCTGCTGCTGCTGCTCACTGCCTCTGCTGCTGCTGTTGCTGAATGTTGCTGCTGCTGCTTGTGCTTCTGCTGCTGCTTCTGTTGCTTCTGCTGTTGCTTCAGTTGCTTCTGCTGCTGCTTGAAGAGGTAAGTGTGTGTGTGAGTGTGTTGGTGTGTTGTGAGAGTGTGAGAGAAAAACACAAAAAGAAATGAGAGGCTACCTCAATCATCACACACAAAAGTCACCCCTCACTCTCTCTCACCTCATTAATGGCAAGCATGGCTTGAGCCATGATGCCCTCTCTCTCTCTCTCACAAGTCAACACTTAACCCTAAAATTCAAATTAAAGTAATCTTTTAGTTTAACTAATTAATTAAACCTATTTAAGAATCCAAAAGAATTAATCCTACAATTAACCCACCATGGTTAATAATTATGGTATTTCCTTGATTTAAAAACCCTAGTTTACATGCACATGTGTGTGCAAGCCTAGGAAAATTTTGGAAAAAATGTTTATTAAATTAGGAAAAATATTTAAAACACAATTTGGTAAACTTTTTATTAAAAATCATTATTTAATTATAATTATACACTAACCCTTATCCTAAGGTGTTACAGGCACCCTACAGAAAGGTAGGGAAACATCCACTTTGTTTGTAGGAGGATCTTCCTCTTCTAGGTCCAAGGAGAAAGCAAAGGGAAAGAAGAAGAAAGCCTTCGCCAAACCAAGGGGCGGTGTTAGTAAAGTGGATACGAAGGGAAAAGAAAAGGGAACAAAGAAAGCGGGGCAGCTTGTGGATAAAGAAGAATGCTTCTATTGTCATAAGAAAGGTCACTGGAAGAATGATTGCAGGGCTTGGAAAGCCAGGACACAGGAATTGAAGCAGGTTGCGGCTTCAGCTTCAGGTGTGTATGTTATTGAAAACTGTCTTTCAAAAAACTCTACTTCCTGGGTATTGGATACCGGATCAGGATCTCATATCTGTAATTCTTTGCAGGCGTTGAGAAACCGTAGGGTTTTGAAGGAAGGTGACATGACCCTTAGAGTTGCAAACGGAGCTAGCATGGATGCTAAGGCCGTAGGGGACTATCACCTGGGAATGTCAGATAGACATGTTTTGGTTTTGCATAATTGCTTTTTTGTACCTAACGCAACTTGTAATATCATTTCTATATCTTTAGTTTCTAAAGAAGGTTATGAATTTGCGTTTGTAAGTAATGTTGTAAACATTCACCTTAATCAAGTTTTGATTGGGTCAGGTACATTGAGCAATGGTATATACGTATTAAACCAACCACAGATTTTCAATGTCCAGAATACACACAAAAGAAAGTCTCCGGAAATAAATCAGACTTTCTTATGGCATTGTAGACTAGGTCACATCAATGAGAGAAGGTTGACGAAGTTACATACAGAAGGATATTTGAATCCGTTCGAATATCAATCGTATGCCACTTGTCAATCCTGTCTCAAAGGAAAGATGACAAAGACTCCGTTCACTGGACACGGAGTAAGAGCGAGCGAGCTCTTGGGACTCGTACACAGCGACGTGTGCGGTCTAATGTCTACACATGCGCGAAGCGGTTATTCTTACTTCATTACTTTTACGGATGACTTCTCAAGGTATGGTTATTTCTTCTTAATGAAACAAAAGTCCGAAGCCTTTGGAAAGTTCCAAGAATATAAGAATGAAGTAGAAAAACAGACCGGCAAAAGTATCAAGATTCTAAGATCGGATCGAGGTGGAGAATACTTAAGTGCCGAGTTCCTGGATTATTTAAAAGAGAACGGAATTCTCTCTCAGCTTACTCCTCCATACACCCCGCAACATAACGGTGTATCGGAGAGACGGAACCGAACCCTATTGGATATGGTACGGTCCATGATGAGTAACGCTGAGTTACCGCGATCATTCTGGGGGTATGCGCTAGAATCAGCTGCATACCATTTGAACCGAGTTCCAACTAAGATTGTGCCTACTACACCATATGAAATGTGGTGTGGGAAGAGACCCTATCTTAAGCACATTAAGACATGGGGAAGTCCAGCTTTTGTTAAAAAGCAGCATGCGGACAAGCTCGAGGCACGCTCAGTACAGTGCAAGTTTATGGGATATCCAAAGAATTCCAAGGGATATTTCTTCTACTGCGAAGAGGAACAAAAAGTTCTTGTTTCTCGTCATGCCCACTTTCTAGAACACCAGTTCTTAGAAAAAGGAATTAGTGGGAGCGCAGTAGAACTGGAAGAAATTCCAGAACCACAGACTATACTGAAAGCTTTGTGGAACCAGAGGGTTCAAAAGAACAGGACATTCCTACGCCGCTCCGCAGAAGTAGTAGGCAGTCTCATCCGCCCGGGAGATACTACGGTTTTCTCATAGACGGGGATAGAGAGGATTGCATCATAGATTATGATGAGCCTACTAGCTTCCAGCAAGCAGTTCAGAGCGTCGACTCGGTAAAATGGCTGGATGCAATGCGGACCGAAATGGAGTTCATGTACACCAACAAAGTATGGACGTTGGACGTTGCTCCAGACGGGGTAAAACCCGTTGGATGCAAGTGGATCTTCAAAAGGAAGATTGGTGTAGATGGACAGGTTGAGACCTATAAAGCTAGACTGGTTGCAAAGGGTTTTCGTCAAAGACCTGGTTTGGACTATGACGAGACCTTTTCTCCAGTAGCTATGCTGAAATCCATTCGGATCCTTCTTGCCATTGCTGCCTTCCACGATTATGAGATTTGGCAGATGGACGTAAAGACAGCTTTTCTAAATGGAAATTTAGAGGAGTGTGTCTATATGGACCAGCCAGAGGGTTTCATTCAGAGTGGGAGCAGCGGAAAGGTGTGCAAGTTTCTTAAGTCCATTTACGGACTAAAGCAGGCATCGCGGAGTTGGAACATCTGTTTTGATGAGACGGTCAAGGAATTTGTCTTTATCAAAAATCCAGATGAACCATGCATCTATAGTAGATTTGTAGCGAGAACAGTAGTATTCCTCGTTTTATACGTGGATGACATTCTCTTAATAGGAAATGACATTCCTATGCTACAATCTGTCAAGGGGTTCTTGTCACACACATTCTCCATGAAAGACCTGGGTGATGCCTCATACATCCTAGGGATCCGGATCCATCGTGATAGATCCAAGAGGATATTAGGACTTTCACAGTCCAGGTACATCGACACCATACTGAAAAAATTCAGTATGGAAGATTCCAAGCGCGGTAACTTACCGGCTTGTCACGGGATCACCCTCTCTAAAGAGATGTCTCCCAAGACTAATTTGGAGAGGGATCGAATGTCTATTATACCCTACGCTTCTGCGGTAGGCTCTATAATGTATGCGATGTTGTGTACCAGACCGGATATAGCTTATGCACGGAGTGTGGTAAGCCGGTATCAGTCAAACCCTGGGGAGAAACACTGGATAGAGGTAAAGAACATTCTCAAGTACCTGAGAAGGACTAAGGAGATGTTCTTGGTGTATGGCGGAAAAGACCTCCAGATCGAGGACTTTGCTGACTCCAGCTTCCAGAGTGACAAGGATGATTCCAAGTCCATGTCGGGTTTTGTCTTTACCCTCAATGGAGGGGCGGTGTGTTGGAAGAGTTCCAAACAGGAAACCGTTGCAGACTCGACGATGGAAGCGGAATACATCGCTGCATCTGATGCCGCAAAAGAAGCTGTCTGGATAAGGAAGTTCGTGAAAGAACATCAGGTGGTTCCGTCCATTGTTGATCCAATACCTCTGTATTGCGACAACAACGGGGCTATAGCTTTAGCGAAGGAACACAGGTCCCATCAGAGATCCAGACACATCTTCAGTCGGTATCACCTGATCAGGGAGATAGTGGATCGCCAGGAGATCGAGGTTCGGAGGGTCGCTTCAGAAGATAACGCTGCAGATCCATTCACCAAGGCCTTGCCCCAGACTCAGTTCGAGCGGCTGATTGAGATGATAGGTCTTCGATACGCCAGTACATGGCCTTAGTGCAAGTGGGAGATTGTTAGTGTATATGCCCTAGAGGCCATTACTGTATCATACTAGTTTGTATATTACTTAATGGAAGCTTGGGATATTCACCTTGTATAGACAATCTTGCTCAATATAGTAGTATGCTACTTGGTTTGTTTCTACTTCAATGTATACATGTGTTTATTTTAGTAGATCACCTATACACATTAGTGGAGCCCTTAGGATCTTTGCTTGATTACCAGCGTTGTGATGGCAGTCACACTAGTGGGGGCTGGGTAATCTATAAGCACATCCTTATACAGGTCCGTAGTCGCAGGACTATCGAGACAGGGCATCGATACTCCGGAGTAGACTAGCGTATGCGCTTCTCATCCCAGTATGGGAGATGGTCGGTCCCACAGCCATCAGTACGTCATACTGGAGATAGTGTACGGGTGCTCGTTAGGTTACGAGTACACTGGACAGGACTCGTCGGGAACAGACCGGTTGGTATTATACCTATCGTCAGCTATCAGTTCCCAGGTGACATGAGTACAGCTTAGTCCGCTGACTTGACACTGTCACTTCGCCTCTAGTGCGTTCCCACTGTACTTTGAATACTACCCTACCACGGCTCAAAGGAGTGGTGCAAACAGGTAGTGGTTGGGTACAGTCCCGAAGCACTTGGAGGCAGTGACGGTTAGACAGGATTCGTCTCTCTCGGTATTGGGGGTTGACATCGCGCTGTGTCTAGGAGAGCCATTACATGAGTAGTCCCTGGCCAGGGCAATCGAGATATACTGGTAGGCTTCCAGTGTTATCTCAGGGTGTTTTGGGCTTCACTCCGACACGACTTGTACCGCTATTAGGGGACTGACGTTTACCGCCCCCTAGGCCCGCCATGCGATGTATCAGACGAACAGACCGGACTGTACGGAGATTGTCACATTCAGGCTCAGTAGGAGTTCAGATGGGTTTCACCTCGTCAGTCTTCTTGTCGGCATCTACCTGGGGACCGTTACGCACAGCTAGTGCCGTTTGCGGTCTGTGGTTAAACCCACTGCCAGCGTAGTGTCGAGTCTTTAGAGTCCCACACAGAAAGCTATTCGCCTTTAGGAAAAAGAGTAGAGGTCGCATGGTTTTGCGACAGGTCGCATGGTTTTGCGGCAAGGTTCGGTCACATCCGTGCACTTATGCACGTACAGTGTCCGGACAGTTTACACTAGCGGGCTTTGGTTTAAGCCAGATCGTAGTGTACGTATTGGGATTGGATTTATCCAGTATGTATTCGTGTTCCTTGGAACGCGGATGCGGGTGTGTATGCACAGTTGACGGAGAGACAGAGGCAGAGGATTCTCATTAGGGTTGTTGACCGTTGACTGTTGACTATTGACTTTTTGCTCAACCCTAATGAGAATATGATATATGATTAACAATAATATTAATTAAGTATTGTGGTGACATGGTTGTTGAGGGGTTGACTTTGTTGACTTGTTGACTTTGTTGACCGGTTGACTAGGTTGGACTAGTTGACCATCATGATGACAATGGCTATCATTTCATGGCAAAGACTTTTTACTTGCTTGTTTCTTTTGTGAGAAATGAGAGCATGAAATGATATGGCTATTGTAGCTTAAACCATTTACACAATACTTGATTACTATTTTGTGTTGATGGTTATGGAATATGAGAGCCAAGAGAGAAAAGTCTTCTCTCATTCTATCATTCTCATTCTCTCTCTTGTTCTTGAGCTCTCATCTCCTTCCTCTTGCTCTCCCTCTCTTAGTCTATGGTTCACTTGTCTCATGTGTTGAGAACCAAGAACCATAGAGAAAATCCCAACACACTCTTCTCTACTCACTCTAGTTCACAAGGTTTAGCAAACCAAGTGAACTAGTTTCTTCAAAGACCGAAGAAGAAGCCAAAGGTAGAAGCTTTCGAGGTGGATCTATCTTCGGCGCAAGGAGACGACGGAGTGAAGAAGATCCGGACAACCATCGAGAGTCAAAAAAGAAGGAGTTCAAGAAAGAAAGGTATAACCCCCTAACCGAGTAGTTAACAACTCCTAGTTAGGTTGTTAGTTAGATATTTAACAAAGATCCGGTTTTGAGTCCATGTTACCACCTCAAGGAAATTCTTTTTCACCAAATTCTGCATGCCCGAAAGTACCGGGAGAGGTAGCTTGGACTTACAGTGGTATTAGAGCCTAGTTAAACTCTATCTAACTTGTTAGCAAAGTAGCTAGAAGATCGATCAAAGAAAAAGTCCCGAAATGAACCCCGATATCATGCTTGCTGTCGAATTTTTCCTGTGTTCCAAAATTGATAAATCATAGCTTAAAATTCGGCTCAGGGTTTTATAACAAACTGCCAAAATTTCGTCCACTGAACCGATCAAAGATCCGCGGAAACGCGGCGGGAGCGTGCTCCCGCCGCGGTTCCGCGGCCGAGTTGACTCGGCAGAGGGAAATTTTGATTGCAGTTTGTTCAGGGGGTATTTTGTGAATTTTGGAATATGTGTTTTCTGCCCAGATTTTCCAGAACGAAAATTTTGTATTTGGGGCCTATAAATCCTTATTTTTGATCGAACTTCTAAAAGACTTAAGCTGACGGGTTTTTCTGTGATGTGATATTTGTATTGAACGTCTACTAATCGCTATATGTCGATTAGTGGGGGTTATACAAATCTGTGATCCCTAATGTGTATATGAATTCATTGGATTGTCGCGGGTGAATAGCCGGGGGTTGTGAGACGAGATTTTTCTTTTCTTTCAATTCATGTAAATTTGTAAATTGATGTAATAATTATTTGTATGGCAGCACAACCGGGTCGGGGTTGTAGCCGTCATTGTATAATTTCTTTTTACTGTTTTTGCTTCTAGGATAGACCCATGGAGGGGGTGCACAAACTACCGGGTATGCCGAAGTGCCGAGTGGCCTACTCACGGGGTTGAGGGAGGTTGCTTCGCTTCGGGTACTTGGCGGGTAGTTTGCCGCACCCGTAGGGGTCTTGGGTGGGGTATTGGCTATTCACCGCGACCGTGTAATCTGCTTTTCGTTACAGGCTCATACGAATTGCAGCTTCCTAGCATATCCAATGTGTTCATCTGTGATCTGAAATGTCTATCATTGCAATATATCTATATATGATATTATTTAGCCGTTGCTTATGTTTTACAGCCGCGCTAGCCCAGCCCCCGCTCTGTCGTTAGTTAAGTAACCTAACGGGTAATGACGGGGCCCCGTGGCGAATGCTAATGGCATAAGCGTACGTCATATTTTGGTTGTTTTCTGTAATGGTAGGATTAAATGATGTGACGCATTAAAAGGACTAATGCAAGAATATCACGCATTAAAAGAACTAATGCAAGAAAATAAACCAAGTAAAAGTCGTTGGAACACTTTCGAAAAACCACTCGGTTCTTTTCAAAACTAACTTTTAAAAGCGGAGTTTAAGCCACTCCTTTTAAAAGCTATCTCGTTCCATCGATTATATCAAGTTCTCTACGTTCACGGTTTCTCCAAAACCATTCGTAGCCCTCCGTCGTTTTACATAAATAGTCAATAGTATTCAAGCTATGTATGTTGGCCAAAGTCAAGGCATAGTGATTGGTAGCTATTGGGTATTCATGTGTAGCATAGATAGATGCGTTGGTTTGGGACAGTCGTACTGCCATTTTGGCCAAAGTCAAGGGTAGGTACGGGTGGATCCAAATTAACCTGGAGAATGACGGGTAGAACTTGACATGTGACTTATGATATTTTGGCCAAAGTCAAGGTCATAAGAGCATGGGGCAAAAATCCACATCGGGAGTTTCAAAAGAACTGAAACTTGCTAGTGTTGCATACCATTTGGAGTGTGATGATTCTGGTAGGATTCCTTTAGTTTCATCACGCGATGATATTTGGATCCCGATCCTACTGTGAGTATATGCTACTCCTCGGGAAATTTCTCACTTAACGATCAATGCTATAAACCTAGTATGTGTCTAGAAAGGTGTTAGCGGGGCTACTCCCCCAGGGAAAAGTGGTTCTTAAATTAAGGAACTTCGCGAAAGCGTTGGAAAACCTCCCTCGATGTACCGACACCAGCCTGGCCGAACGGTTAAGCAAGTATTGTACGGTGAGATTGATCCTGACTAATTCTTCCTTTTTGGTTTGAGGAGGGATTCGAGAAACAGTGGGAGCCATCCTGTTTAGACAAACTAAAAACCACTCTAAACTTGCAAGAGCATCATGCTGAGTGTTTCTTCTTCTCTCTCCTAATTGCAGCGACCAATTGACATGACTGTACTTATGTTACTTCTAGATAAAAACATACCATTTATGATGTCAAACACCAATGGATATGGGATCATCTATCGCCCATCATATGGGTCGAGAAGCGTATACGCTAGTCTACTCTGGAATATCGATGCCCCGTCTCGATACTCCCACGACTAGGAACAATTGAAGGATGTACTTACCGACTACCTATGCCCTATTAGTATGATATGCATCATAATCCTGGTAATCAAGTACTCACCCTAAGGGCATTATCAATATGTAATAGAGAGACAATAAGTGTACATGTTAAGATAAATAGCAACCAGATAGCATATTATCATGTCGAGCAAGAAAGTCCTCCCTATATATGTCCAAGCATCCACTATAATATACATCACATGTGTAATAATAGCCTCTAAGGCATACATATAACTAACATGAGGCAATGAGCGATAGGAGGGGTTTCGTCTCTCCCGGTATTGGGGGTTGATGTTGTGCTATGCTCGATTGGCTAAAACTGGAAGTCCCTGGCCAGGGCTGCTGCTGAGATTTACTGATAAGTGTTATCAGTAGTTTCTCGGACCGTTATAGGCCAGACGTCGTCATGACTTATCACGTTACTGGGGACTGACATTTACCACCCATAGACTTGATATGCGATATATCAGACGAAGAGACTGGACTGTACGGTAGTGTTACTGATAGGCTTCATGGAGAGTATGGATGAGCTTGCCTGTTGATCTTCATATCGCTCAATACCCGGGTAGCCGTTACGTCCAGTTAGTACCGCTGACAGCTTGTAGGTGATTGATGTGATCATCACCTACTGCTGGTGTATTGGCGAGTCTTTAGAGTCCCATACAGAAGTTTCCTGGTTCGAGCGAAATGACGTAGGGCACATTTGTTAATATGTGCGTGGGCCTGATTAAATATGAGTATGTGATACCGTATTGTAATCTGGAAGTTATTTATTATCGGTTCAGTTATATGTGATATAACCAGATTATCGAATCAAGAGTTGATTTGATAATGTGATATACAGATGAATGATATTAGTCGGTCATATGTGATATAACCGGATTATTAAATCAAGTGTTGATTTAATAATGTGATATATATTATATATGACATAATTATTGTCACGACCCAAAATTTGGCACGTGACCGGCACTTAAACCACGTGACGTCAACAGGCGTAACGCAATTTAAGTAAGCTGAAAACCCAGAAATCTAAACCATATAAAGAAGTAAGTGATAAAAACATTGTTAAAACATTTGGAAATCTCAAGTAAAAATTTTAAAGCTTAAGTTTATTTTCTTAAAATATTCGGCAGCACCTCCTTTGTAAAAAAAACTACCCCGAAACAGGTACAAACATAGGATATAAATAAAGCATCTCCAAACGGGAGCAAATCACACCCAAAGGCGGAAACAATCACCACCAGCATATATACGACGCCGTAGCGAAAAAATAGACAATATAAATGAAAAAAGCATAAAGAGGTAAAAATACATAATAAAGGCCGGCACACACGAGCACAACACCAAGAGTCACAAAATTTACAATATCGATCCTCACAAACTCGTCTCTAAGTCAATACATGGAAATGGCATATGTAAAGTACTAGATACAATGAGATATACAATGGATATAATCGGATAACCGCAAACCCACCTACAACAAAAGGCCTCACAGCCAACCGTAGCGGTATCCACTGAAATAGATACAATAAGGAGCCCTGCCGCGACTACTCTGAGGGTCAAGCCTGCAAAACACTATGGCACAACGGGGGTGAGTTGCCAACTCGTGAATAGTAATTAACATCATATAGATAATCGCAGGTATATACGAACAGTGATAATCTATCACATGCAATCTGATAGCATAAGTATGGCAATATGGATATGCAATAATCATGATCAAGGTACTCCATCAGGTACTACAAATACATGAAACAATGCATATCAAATAACTACATAGTATGGGATAAAACATATCATCATCAATGAAACATCATCGTGGAAAAATCCGGTGTCCATCAACGACACCCCAAATCCCAATACTTCAGGCGCCGTCACTCTGATCGGCCCTCATATCCGTAAATCTCTTGGAACCTGAGTGCCCAACATTGACACTCGAAACATCATGAAAATCCGTGTCCAACATCGACACGTAAATCCACATAACTCAAGATCCGTCGGTCCGGATCGGCCTACGGGCTCCGTCGGTCCGGATTGGCCCATATCTATCTCAAGACTCCGGTCAGTATCCTCCGGATAACCTCCAGGTCCAACCAATCACCGGTAGGTAGTAGTTCCTCTGCTAGGCTCATCGTCTACTGCACAACATCCCTTGCTTGCCCCAGGGTACCATACCGGTCCACCACGAACCCGCAAACGGATCATCCATCTCCTCGAATCAGGTCTCTAACACACATATCAGAACCGAGAAAACACATGGTGGACGCATCGAAATATCATATCAAGAGAAACCGGGTTTTCAAAACAATGCATACTTTCTTGAAATATCACCATGGTTCTCAAACCCATAAATCACATGAAATCCATATCTAAATGCGTAAATTCATGAAATATGATGTATGCAACATAGAACAATAATATGAGCATATCAAGGGAAAATCGCTCTTTTAAATGAATCAAGTTTGTAAATATATCATGTGGTTCCCACATTCTCCAAAATCAAATACAACATCATATAAAGGTGTATATGTAGTTATAGGAAGGTATGTGTGTATACATGTAGGTATGTATGCATGATACATTTCATATGCGCAATAGAGCAAAATACGTCTCAATGTCAATAACGAATACAATACCACATAGGTGTATATGTTGTGCGTGTCATGGCAATTACCAACGGTGTGTGTGTAGCATACAATTTAGTGCTCGTGCAACATGAACCGTCAGTAATGGTGCATTGTCCAATGGGTACTAAGTCAAGGCACAACATGTAATGATATGCAATGATGCTCATTCACAATCAACTCATATGCATATAATATATGGCTACAATATCATATCTAGCCCTAAACGCTTAACGTCATACGGGCGATTTCCCCATAAATGTTAAATCTACTCATCGATGATCTCGAGCTAGGTAAATCTAACCACCTGATTTCCCTTCTTCATAGCGTCTGAAGTCCCCGCACTCTCTCCTAATATCACACAAAACATAGCAAGTGCAACTTAGAAATCGACCAATAATACATACAAACTATGTTTAGATCGACGCACCAACTCCTACAAACTCTCAAATGTTCGCTTAGTAGCTAACGTGTGTAGTGACATTCTAAAACACACCTAACTGCAGCAAGCTACACCAAAAACGCGAACCGTGTCGGATAACGTTGTTAGTGTTTATGCCCTAGAGGCCATTATTGTATCATACTAGTCTGTATATTACTTAATGGAAGCTTGGGATATTCACAGTTATATTGACAGTCTTGCTAAAAATGGTAGTATGC
This sequence comes from Agapanthus africanus, assembly GCA_030015575.1. NCBI lineage: Eukaryota > Viridiplantae > Streptophyta > Magnoliopsida > Asparagales > Amaryllidaceae > Agapanthus > Agapanthus africanus. The sequence goes on from JASDDO010000006.1 coordinate 200,964,630, forward strand.
TACTTTGTTTGTTTCTACTTTAATATGTGCATATGTTTCTTTTAACATATCGCTTATACATATTAGTAGAGTCTTTAGGATCTTTGCTTGATTACCAGCGTTGTGATGGCAGTCACACTAGTGGGGGCTGGGTAGTCTATAAGCAACATCCTATACAGGTCCCTGGTCGTAGGATTATCGAGACGGGACATCGATACTCCGGAGTAGACTAGTGTATACGCTTCTAATCCCCGCTGGGGAGAAGGTCTGTCCCACGGCCATTAGTACGTCGTACTGGAGATAGTATGCAGGTGCTCGTTAGGTTACGGGTACACCGGACAGGACTCGCCGGGAACTGCAGGTTGGTTCTATACCCATCGTCAGATAGCAGTTCCCAGGTGACATGAGTACAGCTTAGTCCATCGACTTGACACTGCTACTTCGCCTCGGGTGTGTTCCCACTGTACTTAGATTACTACCCTACCCCGGCTCAAAGGAGTCGTGCAAACAGGTAGTAGTTGGGTGCATTCCCGAAGCACTTGGAGGCAGTGGAGGTTAGACAGGATTCGACTCTCCCGGTATTGGGGGTTGATATCGCGTTGTATATGGAGAACCATTACGCAAAGTCCCTGGCCAGGGCAAGCGAGATTTACTGGTAGGCTTCCAGTAGTTTCTCAAGGTGTAATGGGCTTCACTCCGACACGACTTATACCGCTATTAGGGGTCTGACGTTTACTGCCCCCTAGGACCGATATGCGATAATCCTAGACGAACATACCGGACTGTACGGAGATTGTCACAGCAGGCTCAGTAGGAGTTCGGATGGGTTTCCTCATCGTCCTTCTTATCGACATCTACCTGGGGACCATTACGTACAGCTAGTACCGCTTACGGCCTGTGGTTAAACCCACTGCCAGCATAGTGTCGAATCTTTAGAGTCCCACACAGAGAGTTTCCCTGCACCGGGCAAAAGGTGTAGAGGCCGTATGGTTTTACGGCAGGGCCGCGATCACTTACGTCTACTTGTGCACGTACTTTGATCGGGAAGATAATACTAGCGGACTTTGGTTTAAGCCAGTTTCTAGTATTATACAGATGGATTTGTTCAGTCAAAGATTATCTGTGTTTTTCGGAAATACGGATGGGAGGGGCAGTCTCGTAATTTGTCGGGAAGCTTCAAGAAGAAGGTGACTCGTTTGTATTTATTTCTTTTGGATTAAACACAAATGAGGTGGAGATATGAGTTGTAGGTTTTCATTAAATGAACCATGACTCATGACGTGATTCACCATTAAGGATTAAATGAAGCTTACAAGATATTACTAGATATTTATCAACAGATATTTGTCTGCTTCATAATATTCTATCATGAGGAATAATTCATTTGATAATCACAAAAGCTTTCTCTCTCCTTAAGTTATCATCCTCTTCCTCAAATCCTAATAGCTCTCATGAGTTGAGAATCCTGGGGTTTAAGTGACTAAGTAATCCATCTAAATACTCTACACCCTCCAGGACTTCTAGATTAGCAAACTAGAGGCCGTAGATATCTCAGATTCGAGATAGGAGCTCGGACTATAGACTCTCGGGTGGATCGTCTTTGACTCGAGGAGACCATTGAGGTACCCATGTTCCACAGAGCCGACGAGGCATGGAGGACAGCGATGAAGACCCGAAGGACAAGTAACGTGAGGTATAACTTTGAATCCGAGTAGTTAAACCTCTCGTAGTTTGCTAGTAATGGTTTAGACACGATCCATGTGCTCAAGTCCATGTTACGAAGCTTTGATAATTGTTTTTCATATATTCCGCCTCCCCTCGGACACGTGGGGTGCGTGACATGGACTTACAGTGGTATCAGAGCCTATTAAACCTTTACTATCTTGTTAGTAACTAATTAGAACTTCGATCGTCGGAAAAACACGAAAACTTAACCCCGGACCCCTCAATTTTCTGTCGATTTTAAACCTGTCGAAAAAATTATTTCAGAGGTATGAAAATTCACAGCAGGGAATTCTAAGAATACTGGGGAAATACGATGTGCTAACTCGGTGAGATAACCGCGGAAGCGCGGCGGATTAGTGCAATCCGTCGCGGATCAACGGCCGCGTCAACTCCGAGTTGACTCGTATTTACACAGTAACTCTTATTTTTGGGTGTTCTGTTTTCCTGTTTATTTTGTTTTTGCCCAGGTTTTTCAGTGCTGGCTTGCATTTAGGGTAGACACGGAAAAAGGTTGTCGATCAAAATTTTATGTTATTTGCTAATTGTGTTTTTGATGTGTTCGTAAACCTCCCCTAATTGCTAGTATGTCCGTTAGTTGGCGTTTGCACATTTCTGTAATGGTTACTTGGTATGTGGATATGAACTTCATTGGATCGTCGTGGATGAATAGCCGGGGATGTGAGATGAGAGTTTTTATCTTTCATTCGATGTAAATTGTAATATGTTGTAATATTCTTTTGCGGGGCACATCCGGGTTGAGGTTGTAGCCACCATTGTATTATTTCATTTACTGTATTTTGCTCTTAGGATAGACCCAAGATGGGGTGCATAAACTACCGGGTACTTTGAAGAGTTTAATGGCCTACTCACGTAGTTGAGGGAGACTGTTTCACTTCTGGTACTAGGTGGGTAGTTTTACGCACCCGTAAAGGTCTTGGGTGGGGTTTGGCTATTCATCACGACCGTGTAATCCGTCTTTTGTTGCAGGCTCAAACGAAACGCGGATTCCTAGTATATCCAATATGCTCATCTGTGATCTGGAATGCTTATTATTGCGTCTGACGAATGTACAATATCTATATATGATATCTAGTAGGCGTTGCTTATGTTTTGCATCTGCACTAGCCCAGCCCCCGCTCTGTCGTTAGTTAAGTAACCTAACGGGTGAATGACGGGACCCAGTGGTGAATGAGGATGGCATAAGCGGACGTTGTATTTTCGTTGTTTTCTGCAATGATAGGATAAATGATGGGACACATTATATTAATGCAAAGAAAGCAAACCAAGGTTGAATCATTGGAACAAATTTAAAAGAATCCACTCGGTTATTTTTAAAAAAGAGCAGAATTTTTATTTTCGGAGCTTTAACCAATCCTGTTAAAAATCTAACAGGTTCCTTCGATTATATCAAGTTCACTACGTTCACGGTTTCGCCAAAACCAGTTGTAGCCCTCCGTCAATTCATATGGATGGTCAGTAGTATTCAAGCTATGTTTGTTGGCCTTCGTCAAGGCATAGTGTTTGGTAGCTGCTGGGGTATTCATATGTAGCATAAATAGATGCGTTGGTTTGGGACAGTCGTATTACCTTGTTAGCCTTCGTCAAGGGTATGTACGGGTGGGTTCAAATTAACAAGATAATGATGGGCAGAACTTGACATGTGACTTATGATTTGTTGGCCTTCGACAAGGTCATAAGACCATGGGGCAAAAATCCACATCGGGAGTTTCTAAAGAAACTGAAACTTGCTAGTGTTGCATAACATTTGGAGTTTGGTAATGTTGGTAAGATTCCTTCAGTATTATCACACGATGATATTTGGATCCCGATACTACTGTGAGTATATGCTACTCATCAGGAGATTCGTCACTTAACGATCAATGCTATAAACCAAGTAGGTGTCTAGAACAATGTCAGCGGGGCTACGCCTCCAGAGAAAAGAGGTTATTTAATTAAGGAACTTCGCGAAAGCGTCGTAAAACCTCCCTCGAAGTACCGACACTAGCCTGGCTGAATGGTTAAGCAAGTATTGTACGGTGAGATCAGTCCTGGCTAATTCTTCTTTTATGGTTTGAGGAAGAATTCGAGAAACAGTGGGAGCCATCCTATTTAGATAAACTAAAAACCAATCTAAACTTGCAAGAGCATGATGCTAAAGTGTTTTCTTCTCTCTCTCTTAATTGCAGCGACCATATGACCATGACTAGGTTACATGTAGATAACAAGTTGACTGAATCTGACTTTTATGACTGGCAAAGGTCTGTCCAGATGTCCACTACCTATGATAAGCTGGACCACCCTATTACTACTCCAGCCCCCGCCGTTCCAGGTCCAGTTTCCACTGTCGCGGATATGGATATCCGTCAGACATTGGAAAAGGACAGTGTGAATGCCAAGTGTCTCGTGTTGGCTTCAGTTGATGGTGTATACCAGAAGCAGCACGAGAAGATGGACTTAGGCTCCATCTTCCTCCATAACAAAGATTTATATGGAGAGCAATCTCGTATTGCAAGATATGAGACCTCGAACAAATTGCTTCAAGCGAGGTTGGCTGTCGGGTCATCTGTAGGGGACGACGTCCTTACGATGACTAGCTATATTGATGAGCTCACGGACCTGGAGACCACGTTGGGAAACAGGTCATATGCTGACTTATTTCCATAGTCCCTACCCTCTAGTTACACCCTGAAAGAAACCAGGGAGACACCCTCTCTGCTTAATGGGGGACCTTCTTCTGCATCCAGGGCAAAAGCAAAGGGTCAAAAGAAGAAGACCTCCACAAAGTCGATATACGGTGTCAGTGAAATAGAACGAAAGGGAAGAGAAAAAGTTTCGGGACTTGGTGTAGGGAAGGAGGGATGTTCCTATTTTTATGGGAACGGTTATTGGGAGAAGGATTGTAGGGCTTTGGAAGCCAGTAGCCAGGATTCGAAGCATGTTGTGGCTTCAGCCTCAAATGTGTTTGTTATTGAGAACTGTTTGTCAATTAACTCTACTTCCTGGGTACTAGATACCGGAGCAGCATCTCATATCTGTAATTCATTACATGCTTTGAGAAACCATAGAGTTATCAGGGTAGGTGATTTTTCTCTCAGAGTTGCGAACGGAATGAGCGTGGACGCTGAATCCGTGGGAGAATATCGCCTAGGTTTGACAAGTGGGCAGATATTGATTCTACGTAAATGTTTGTATGTACCTAGTTTGACTTGTAATATCATATCAGTGTCCTCACTTTCGAGAGAGGGATATGATTTTACATTCGTAAGCGATGAGGTTCACATCCACTTAAATCAAGTTCTGATTGGGTCCGGTACATTAGATGACGGTATATACGTATTGAATCAAGCTCAGGTTTTCAATGTCCAGAACACACTTAAAAGAAAGTCTTCGGAAATAAATCAGGCTTTCTTATGACATTGTAGACTAGGTCACATCAATGAAACACGGTTGACGAAGTTACATAGAGAAGGATATTTGAATCCGTTCGAATATCAATCTTATGCTACCTGTAAATCTTGTCTCATGGGAAAGATGACAAAGACTCCGTTTACTAGACACGGAGTAAGAGCGAGCTCGCTCTTGGGACTCATACACAGCGATGTGTGTGGTCCAATGTCTACACATGCGCGAGATGGTTATTCTTACTTCATTACTTTTACGGATGATTTCTCTAGGTATGGACATATCATCTTGATGAAGCATAAATCCGAGGCCTTTGAGAAATTCCGTGAATACAAGAATGAACTGGAAAACCAAACAGTCAAAAGTATTAAGACACTGAGATCTGATCAAGGTGGTGAATTCTTAAGTGCCGAGTTCCTGGGTTACTTAAAAGAGAATGGAATTCTCTCTCAGCTTACTCCTCCATACACACCACAACACAATGGTGTATCGGAAAGGCGGAATCGAACCCTATTGGATATGGTTCGTTCCATGATGAGTAAGGCTGAGTTACCGCGATCTTTCTGGGGTTATGCACTAGAATCAATTGCATATCTTTTGAACAAGGTTCCAACTAAGAATGTGCCTACCACACCATATCAGATGTGGAGTGGGAAGAAACCCTATCTTCAGTACCTGAAGTCATGGGGATGTCCAGCTTTTGTTAAAAAGCAGCATGCGGACAAGCTCGAGGCACGCTCAGTACAGTGTAAGTTTGTGGGATATCCAAGAAACTCCAAGGGGTATTATTTCTATTACGCAGAGGAACAAAAGGTTTTTATTTCTCATCATGCCCACTTCTTGGAAGCTGAAGTTTTAGAAAATCAGAAGAATGGGAGCGCAATAGAACTGGAAGAAATTCCAGAACCACAAGCTGTTACTGAAAGTATGGTAGGACCAGAAGTTTCAGAAGAAAGGGACATCCCAGCGCCTATCCGCAGAAGTAATAGGCAGTCTCATTCGCCCGAGAGATACTACAGTTTTCTCATAGACGGGGATAGAGAAGATTGCATTATTGACAATAATGACCCTACTAGCTTCCAGCAGGCCATTCAGAGCGGTGACTCGGTAAAATGGCTGGATGCAATGCGGACCGAAATGGAGTCCATGTACAGTAACAAAGTATAGACTTTGGACATTACTCCAGATGGGGTAAAATCCGTAGGATGCAAATGGATCTTCAAAAGGAAGATTGGTGTAGATGGGCAGGTTGAAACCTATAAGGCTAGACTTGTTGCAAAGGGTTTTCGTCAAAGACCTGGTTTGGACTATGACAAAACCTTTTCTCCAGTGGTTATGCTCAAATCCATTTGGGTCCTTCTTGCCATTGCTGCCTTCCACGATTATGAGATCTGGAAGATGGACGTAAAGACGGCTTTTCTAAATGGTAATTTGGAAGAATGCGTCTATATGGATCAGCCAGAGGGATTCATTCAGAGTGGGAGCAGCGGTAATGTGTGCAAGTTGCTTAAGTCCATTTATGGACTAAAGCAGGCATCGCGGAGTTGGAACATCTGTTTGGATGATACTATCAAAGAATTCGACTTTATCAAAAATCCAGATGAACCATGCATATACAGTAAGATTGTAGGGAGAGCTGTAGTATTCCTCGTCTTGTACGTGGATGACATTCTCCTGATAGGAAATGATATTCCTATGCTACAGTCAGTCAAAGGATTTTTTCACAAAAGTTCTCCATGAAGGACCTGGGTGATGCCACCTACATTCTTGGGATCCAGATCTATCGTGATAGATCTAAGAGGATGTTGGGACTTTCGCAGTCCAGGTACATAGACACCATATTGAAAAGATTCAGTATGGAAGATTCTAAGCGTGGTAACCTACCGGCTTGTCACGGAATCACCCTCTCCAAAGAGATGTCTGCCAAGACTGATTTGGAAAGGGCTCGCTTGTCGATTATACCCTACGCTTCTGCGGTAGGCTCTATAATATATGCGATGTTATGTACCAGACCAGATGTAGCATACCATTGAGCGTTGTAAGCCGGTATTAGGCAAACTCACGGGAGAAGCACTGGATAACAGTAAAGAATATTCTTAAGTACCTGAGGAGGATTAAGGAGATGTTCTTGGTGTATGGCGGAAAGGACCTCCAGATCGAGCCCTTTGCTGACTCCAGCTTCCATAGTGACAAGGATGACTCCAAGTCCATGTCGGGTTATGTCTTTACCCTTAATGGAGGGGCGGTCTGTTGGAAGAGTTCCAAGCAGGACACCGTTGCTGACTCAACGATGGATGCGGAGTACATAGCTTCTTGCGATGCCGCAAAAGAAGCTGTCTGGATGAAGAAGTTCCTCATAGAACTTCAGGTGGTTCCTACCAGTGTTGATCCAATACCTCTGTATTGCGACAACAATGGCGCAATAGCTTTAGCGAAGGAACCCAGGTCCCATCAGAATTCCAGACACATCTTAAGGCGGTATCACCTGATCAGGGAGATCGTAAATCGCCTGGAGATCAAGGTGAAGAGAGTAGATACGGAGAATAACACTACTGATCCATTCACAAAGGCCATTCCTCAGACGTAGTTCGAGAGGATATTTGAGATGCTAGGTCTGCGATATGCCAATACATGGCCCTAGTGCAAGTGGGAGATTGTTAGTGTTTATGCCCTAGAGGCCATTATTGTATCATACTAGTCTGTATATTACTTAATGGAAGCTTGGGATATTCAAAGTTATATTGACAGTCTTGCTAAAAATGGTAGTATGCTACTTTAATATGTGCATATGTTTCTTGTAACATATCGCTTATACATATTAGTAGAGCCCTTAGGATCTTTGCTTGATTACCAGCATTGTGATGGCAGTCACACTAGTGGGGCTGGGTAGTCTATAAGCAACATCTTATACAGGTCCCTGGTCGTAGGATTATCGAGACGGGGCATCGATACTCCGGAGTAGACTAGTGTATACGCTTCTCATCCCAGCTGGGAAGATGGTCTGTCCCACAGCCATCAGTACGTCGTACTGGAGATAGTATGCAGGTGCTCGTTAGGTCATGGGTACACCGGACAGGACTCGCCGGGATCTGGAGGTTGGTTCTATACCCATCGTCAGATAGCAGTTCCCAGGTGACATTGACACAGCTTAGTTCGTCGACTTGACACTGCTACTTCGCCTCCGGTGTGTTCCCACTGTACTTAAATTACTACCCTACCACGGCTCAAAGGAGTCGTGCAAACAGGTAGTACTTGGGTGCAGTCCTGAAGCACTTGGAGGCAGTGGCGGTTAGACAGGATTCGTCTCTCCCGGTATTGGGGGTTGATATCGCGCTATGTATGGAGAGCCATTACGCAAAGTCCCGGGGCAGGACAAGCGAGATTTACTGGTAGGATTCCATTAGTTTCTCAAAGTGTAATGGGCTTCACTCCGACACGATATACTGCTATTAGGGGTCTGACATTTACTGCCCCCCTAGGCCCGATATGCGATAGTCCTAGACGAAAAGACCGGACTGTACAGAGATTATCACAGCAGGCTCAGTAGGAGTTCGGATGGGTTTCCTCATCGTCCTTCTTATCGACATCTACCTGGGGACCGTTACGTACAGCTAGTACCGCTTACGGCCTGTGGTTAAACCCACTGCCAGCGTAGTGTCGAGTCTTTAGAGTCCCACACAGAGAGTTTCCCTGCACCGGGCAAAAGGTGTAGAGGCTGTATGGTTTTACGGCAGGGTCGCGATCACTTACGTCCACTTGTGCACGTACTATGATCGGGCAGATAATACTAGCGGGCTTTGGTTTAAGCCAGTTTCTAGTATTATACAGATGGATTTGTTCAGTCAAAGATTATCCGTGTTTTTCGGAAATACGGATGGGAAGGGCAGTCTCGTAATTTGTCGGGAAGTTTCTAGAAGAAGGTGACTCATTTGTATTTATTTCTTTTGGATTAAACACAAATGAGGTGGAGAGATGAGGTGTAGGTTTTCATTAAATGAACCATGACTCATGAGGTGATTCACCATTAAGGATTAAATGAAGCTTAAAAGATATTACTAGATATTTATCAAGAGATATTTGTATGCTTCATAATATTATATCATGAGGAATAATTCATTTGATAATCACAAAAGCTTTCTCTCTCCTCAAGTTATCATCTTCTTCCTCAAACCCTAATAGCTCTCATGAGTTGAGAATCCTGGGGTTTAAGTGACTAAGTAATCCATCTAAATACTCTACACGCTCCAGGACTTCTAGATTAGCAAACTAGAAGCCGTAGTTATCTCAGATTCGAGATAGGATCTCGGACTATAGACTCTCGGGTGGATCGTCTTTGACTTGAGGAGGCCATTGAGGTACCCATGTTCTACAGAGCCGACGAGGCGTGGAGGACAGCGATGAAGACCCGAAGGACAAGTAACGTGAGGTATAACTTTGAATCCGAGTAGTTAAACCTCTCGTAGTTTGCTAGTAATGGTTTAGACACTATCCGTGTGCTCAAGTCCATGTTACGAAGCTTTGATAATTGTTTTTCAAATATTCCGCCTCCCCGCGAACACGTGGGGTGCGTGACATGGACTTACAAACGTAACGTGCGTAGTCGAAACACTATAAATTAGAAAAGTGTTCCTAGATTCTGACTACAGTCAAACTAAAAAAATAAGCAGTACCAAACACCTAGGATAGCACACAGACAGCTACCCACAAAATCACAACCCCCCAGTCCCCTACAAAACCGACGACGCCGGATTTCCATCGATTCTCGCCGGATGAATAGTGCAGAGTGGGGTCAGGGTTTCAAGTGAACACTCGGGGCCTCTAGTACAACACTACTACATTGCTAGATTTTCCAGTAACAATTCGTGGTGATAGATTATCACAGAAACTCCAATATAACACTTAAAATACGATATGTGCACAAAACTATACCTTTAGTGATCTAAACAGCAACTAATATTCAACACAACATTATAAATACCTAATTAACAGTTAGGGATCACTACCTTTCCACATTTGCTCTAAAACCCTTGCTTTCCATGCTCTGAGTCATCTTATGGGGTTTAGCTAGGCTTGCGAAGGGTTTTAGTGGTGATTTTGCTTGGGTTTGTGATGAATTAGTTAGGGTTTCAGTCTGAGGGGAGAGGAAATGAGAAGGAGAACACAAATATGTGAATGAGAGAGTGAGGTGAGAATGAGGGAGTGTATGGGTGAAAGATGAGGGAAATGAGGGTGTGAGATTAGAGAATGAACCATGTGTCACGACCCGAAAAGTACGGAACGTGACTGACACTTAAACTACGAAACGTCTCAAGGCGCACGTAATCTAAGTAAGCCAAAACCAAGAAATCAAAACCAAATAGAGCAGTAGAGTGAAGGAAAACCAAATTATTGAAAGCGATTTTAAATCAATTAAGTCACATCAATCTTTTTAAAAGCAGCATCATTTTCCGAAAATTTCGGCAGAGTCTCATTTGTAAATACTGGCCCCAAACGGGTACAAAATAGCAATATATGAATAACATGAAATAAGAAATCCCCAAGCGGGAGCTAGCTCTTCGCCCAAGGAGGATTCAAAATCACACGCAATATAAAAGTAATCACTGTGCAAAATAAGCATATAAAGGCATAAAGCAATAAAACATCATGTCGGCTCAAGTGAGCTCGACCCAGATATACAACATATAAATACACAAATCTCACTGTCTCGCCTCTAAGTCGCTAATACAATAATACATGTGGTAGATATGGTAGATAGAGTACACTAGATACAATAAAGATACAAGTGCCAACAAAATAACCCCGCAACCCACCTACGAACAAGCTGCGAGTCCAAGCAAAATGAGCAAAAGAGGAGGTGCGCCCGCCGCTACTGTGCTGATGAGTCAGACCTGCAAAACACTGTGGCACGACGGGGGTGAGTTGCCAACTCGTGAGTAAAAAGTAATATCTAATAAGGCTATCGTAAGCATGTACACAATGATGTTACAATCTACAAATACTAATATGATGCGAGGTGATAATATGTATGCAACATGAATGTAATGAACAATACAAAATTTGAATATAATTAACATTGGAAATCTGTATTCCTATCTTATTAAACTTCTGTAATTTAGCTTTAGTTTCATCAATGAATCAAAATAAATCTGTGTCAAGCATCGACACTAAAATATGAATATCTCAATTATCCAGGGATCCGGCAATCCGTACTGGCCCAAATATCTGATCTAGGGCTCCAGCAAATCCGGACTGGCCCATATCCTCAAAACTCAAGACTATGTCGGTATCCTCCGGATATCCGCCGCGTCATAAATAACCGGTCGGTAGTGCTCCCCTGCCGGGCTCAACGCCATCATCTGCGACCTTCTTGCCCCGGGTACCGCACCGGGTCCACCATGCACCCACAAACGGTTCCTCCTCCTCCTCGAATCGGATGTATGATACTGCTCAGGCACCGAGAAATCTCATGGTGGACGATTGATGCATCATAACACAAGAAAACCTCAACTTACATTTTTAAAATGGTAATACGTTTTCAAATCCTTGCGATTTCTTAAAATCCATAAATTCATATCTATGGAAATCCTCGATAAAATCATAATACATGAATATCTATGATATTAACAATAAGCAATGCAATGCAGAAACTAAAAAGCTATGCATAAACAGTGATGCAATAAGATGTGTGCATGTGACTAGCAATCCTACATATCCATATTGATGAATTAAATATATCAATTGAAGGTTTATTAATCAATAATTAGTGCAAGTGATAAGATGCGGATTTAAACAAGTTATAAAGTGTTCGTGGCATAGCAATTACCAAGGCGTGTGTGTCCCCATGAATAGTGCTCGTGCAGCATAAACCAATGGTAATAGAGCGAGTGTCCTATGGGGTACTAGCACAGTATATATACATATGATAAATGATGCAATGCAACGGGATGATTTATTAGGAACTACGCATATAATTATAAGTACTAAACGAAAATCTAACTATCAGGCGTCTTGCGCCATCCAAACGATTTTCCCCCGTAGATGTGTACATCTACTCACCGGAACGCCTCCGCTAGTCTGATCCGATCACCGCCTTTCCTTTCCGCTCCGCGTCCGATGTCTCCACGATCGATCCTAGAATTTACACAAAGCAACACACATAAGGGTAAAATCCTACAAAAACACGATATCAAGACCATACGAGAAACTAGCGTCGCAAGCTAAACGCGTGTGCAAACGAAATGCCGATACGTGTGTGCAACGAATGAAACCACCCCGACATGCTGTGATACATAGCAACACAAAACCCAACTTAGAACGTACGTGTCGTGCAAGTCCCACTACACTAATTATAGGTAAATGGTCCCAGATTTTACGTGGAACAAAAACAAGAAAAACAAACAAGACCAAACCTCTTATGATACCTACAGACAACTACCTGCAAAGTTTCAACGTGTTTCTCCAAAATTGGGCCGAGCACGAAGGGGTTGATATCGGGTCAAATCTGGTGAAAAGGGTCCAGGTTTTTACACTGCACTCTTAACACCATGTATATTCTAATGTATATGTTTGCTTTTTTTAAAAACCCCCACGGTAATAGCAGATACCCCGTATCCTAACACTTGATTTAAAACCGTATTTAAAACACAAATTTGATACAATAAGGTGTTTTAGTGTAAACTGGTGCAACGACTTGGATTAAGCGACACTAACAACACTTAATTAAGCTAATCAAGCCATAATAACCTTAACTTAACCTAATCTCCACTTAAACCACATAATTAGCATAAAAACCCATATAAACACTAAATTAAGCTAAACAACTACAAGTTTAACAAAGAGGTAATGAGGTTAAGCTTTATACCTCAAGTTGGTCCTAGGAGGGTTCTAACTTGCAGACCTTGCATCAAGAACCAACAAGGAAGTGTTTTGGGGTGATATGAAGAGGTTTTGTGAAGAACAGATGGATTTTTATTGGAGATTGAGCTTGAGTGAGTGAAGAATAAGAAGAAGAAGAAATGGGAAGTGTAACATTTCAAAAAAAAAATTTAAATATTATTTTAGGGATTTTTTATAATTTAAATATTACTTTATTGAATATTTTAATAATTCGGTATAATTAAATACAAATAAATGGTGGAAAAATTTGGAAAATAATGGAAAATTCTAGAATAGGTTATTTTATGGAATTATGCCATTTTTAAGTTGTTATGATTAGTTATATGCTAATTTAGTGCTAATCGCGATTAAAAATCACTAATCGGTTTTTTTTAGCAATTTTGTGCAAAACATGTACATATCTTTTTACACACTTGTGTTGCATTTTCTACAATGGTTGTTCATTTGGGTTCACTATTTGGATGAGAAGGAATTTGAGAGAAAAGGAAAAGAAAATGAAGAGGGAATAAAGAAAGGAGAGGCATGGGCATGTATTACGTATGGGGGGAGTTGACCTTAGACTTTATCCATTCTCTCCCTCACATTTCCCTCATCTCTCCCCTCCATTTCTCAGCTGAAGCTTTGCCCTCGTCTCCCTCCCCTCTTCAAGCCCCGAATCATCTCACAAACAACACCAAAACCCTACCCCCATTTCATTAAAAGTGTGCACAAGCTCAAGATCTACACATTGAACCAAGAAAGCAAGGATTTTGGCCACTAGGGGCAACTCAAGAAAATTCTTGAGTTGCCAAAAGAGGTAATTTCAAGATCATTAGATTAGTTTTAGCATTTCTTACACCCCCATTTTGTGATAGAACCGATATTGTGTGTTTTGTGGATTTGAGGAAAACCTAGTTAGGGTTTGAGGGAAATTTTTGTTGTAGTGTGACTTTGAGCTCAGTAGAGGTTGGATAAACACCCTAGTGCATGAATTTGAGACCCAAACCTGAGACTTAAGACTCGGAATACGGATTTAGAAACCGATATCGGAAAGTTTAAGAAATCTGTGAAGGTTATATTGAATCTGCTATTACCCCGAGACTCTGAAAATTATTTTAGTTGGACAGTGATATGTGCAGGCACCCAGGAAGCTACCACCAAGACCCTAGCCCCTAACTCCATGACCCGGCCGCAGATTTAATCCTATTGGCCGCAATTTGCAGCCAGACCTGCACCAAATTTGCTCATTTTGGTTTTGGTGCCCCCCTATCAGTAGATTAGACCCCTGGAATGTATAGATTTGTCTAATTTGACCTACGGTGAAATCTGGAGCCTATTTTCTTAGTTGCTGTTTTGGATTCGTGTTTCCGTATTCCGTATTTTTAGTTCTGAAATTGTGTATTGTGTTTTACCTCGACTATTTGGCGTTTACGCGACGATACCGAGGATTGATTGAAGGTTTTGGAAGGCGTGCCCAAAGGTTCTAACCTATAGGCCCCTTATCGTATCGTTTTGGGTTTCGTGTGCCGTTTTAGCTTTGATTCGGTTTCAATACGCATTTATGATACTTTGATGTGTAGGTACCCCATGAAGACTTCGGGACGACGAGCAAGCGCGTGGCGACGTCGACAAATGAAGACGCAAGGTGAGAAGATTATATCTACAAGGAGAAGTCGGGTGGATGGCGTATAGCACCCCCGCAGTCCGTAGTTGATATACTATATATTATATATGATAGTTATAGTGTGTCATGGATATTGTGTTAGGTGTATTATGGATAGCTTAGGGTTAGAAGTAAACTAGTATAATTAATAGTCACGAACCCTAGAATAGGTTTACACCCACGCGCGCACCCTTGCATATTCACTATACTTACACTGTGTTGATGATGATATTGGATGACATTGGAGATGAGTCGATGATTTTGGGCATTGTGCCGTGGGATCGGTGATGTGATGTGATTCGTACTTGCGATATGACATGTGATCTTAGCGGGCCGTTGGGCATGTGTTTTACCCCCGCTTTCATACTTATATAGATGGTATTGATTTGTCGTAGACTTAGATCTGTATTCTAGATTATGCGATACGATGATAATAATATCTGATATTTGATGAGAGGAATGTGATATTGACCCGTACCCAGCTATTGGGATCTCGTACGACGATTTACCGTACGAGCTTTATATTGATGATAGATCCGCACTCATGACTTAAGGATGCCATAGGATATACTGTATCGTACGCAATACTATTGAGGCGGGATCACCGACTATGTATATATATATATATATATATATATATATATATATATATCGACTCAGATTTAGGTGGATTCCATACCCCTCCCGGTTGACTTGATACTTAGATCTGTAGTTTGCACAGTAGATGTTAGACTAGACCCGAGTCATACCTATTTCAAAAACCAACGAATCGGGAATATCTTAAAAACACTGTAGCCCTTTGTTTACTAAAAAAAACGATTTGTCTTATTTCAAATGGCAAGCTGCATTACTATTCATTTACCATTTACTCTACGGCTCGCATTGCATTGCATGCTCATATGTTATTGATTCATATTCCTTGTGCATATGCCTTTACATAGTTGCATGCTCATATTAGTGTTCATGTTGCATGTATTATAATTCATGGATTTCGCACTGTGATATGGTTGCATATGATGATTCTGGATTGTTTTACTCCTGCGTATATATATATATATATATATATATATATATATCAGTGGTATGGGACGCTGAAATATATATATGTATACTCATAGGGTATATATATATTAGTGGTATGGGACGCTGATATATATATATACGCCTGCTTAATATATCATCATGGTGATCTATGAAAATTTACATATGCATTATGAGAGGAGCCTATGAGCTCGATGTGAGAGGAGCCTATGTGCTCGGAGCCTATGAGCTCGATGTGAGAGGAGCCTATGAGCTCGATGTGAGAGGAGCCTATGTACTCGGAGCCTATGAGCTCGATGTTAGAGGAGCCTATGAGCTCGATGTGAGAGGAGCCTATGTGCTCGGAGCCTATGAGCTTGATGTGAGAGGAGCCTATGTCCTCGGAGCCTATGAGCTCGATGTGAGAGGAGCCTATGTGCTCGGATCCTATGAGCTCGATTTGAGTGGAGCCTATGTGCTCGGGGCCTTTATGGTCGATGGCATATTATAACTCCCCTACCCCACATTTATTTTATATGCATTGCATCATATATTAGTAGTACCTGATAGAGTACCTTCATTAATGCTGCATACATATCGGATACATGATATATGGGTTTCACTTGATATTGAGATATATAGTTTGTGTCGATGCTCGACATTGATTTTCTGATAATTTCATTCATGATATCTTCTGTTTTCATTTTACCGCATACATACATCATACTTATGATATGTTATTATGTGAGGCACTGGCACGAGTACTTGGTACTCCACTTATGTTCAGATGTTACATTGCCACTTTACCATGCTTCAGACTTATTCATTTGAGGTTTATATTATATCTGATCATTTTGACTTACGATTATGTCATGCTTTCAATTTCTACTTGTAGATATTTTCTATTCACGAGTTAGCAACTCACCCCTGTTGTGCCACAGTTCTTGCAGGTTTTGCCGTACAGGTTCCATAGCGGCATTTTCGGCACATTGCTTCCTTTGCGGGTGATTTGCTTGGTAGGTGGGTTCTTTGCATCAGAACCACCCTTGTATATGTATTATTCTTTGTATCTAGAAATTCCATCAACCAAAACTTGTATATTGTTTCAGACCCAGACACTAGTGATGTATTATTTCGACCTTAGTGTCGCGCTTAGTAGTATTACGGTTTTCATGCTTATTTGAGTTTCCTTTGAGTTTTGATCCTCGCCATTCGGCGTTGTATATCATATTGCTTGCGTGGTTGTGACAAAGTTGGATTTCTGGGTTCTCTTTATTTACTCGTTATATGGTTTTAGATTTCTGGGCTTGGCTTACTTGGATCAGATGGAGTCCTATAGACTTCATATGGTTCAAGGGCCAGTCACGTGATCTTTCGGGTCGTGACAAAGTTGGTATCAAAGCGCTAGGTTAACCTTGGTTCGAGTCTAAGTTTTGACTATGTGGAGCCTAGGGCGTCTATATATATATAAACTTAGGCTTGACCTTACGGAACTTGGACTTAGTCGATGGGGTATTAGACCCGAACTTTCGTCGCGTAAGAGACCCTTGGTTAATGTAATAGGTGACTAAAGTAGAGTGATGTACCGTGGGTATGTTCCGTGGCATACTTACGATACGCTACTCCGCTTAAGGAACCTTAGGATGCATATATTTTCGAGATCAGTGATTCTCTTCATATCCATGATTATACATCCATTTGAGATCCTCGATTCTATTCGTTCCATGATCATACTTTCATTGATGTTGTTCCTTCTTATGATCATGTACCCACTCTGGATCTGTTGTTTTCTTTCTTGCCATTGATCTGCTCTCTTCGATACTCGATTGAGGTTCCTGTCGCCATTGTTGAGCACAGTCTGGGCTGATGCTAGTGTTACGATCAGGGCGAGCTCTTCTGCTATGTGGGCCGACCGTTGTGTTTTCTGGTGACATGGGAATGTCTCGAGTTAGTATTGGTGATTGTGACCTCTAGTGGAGGCGAGTGCTTGGTTTTGCACCAGATGATCGGGCCATTGTTAGAGCTGTCGGTTGAGAGAGGACCGTTGATGTATAGCATACCTCAGAGATTATGATGTCGCCTACCGTGCAGACAGATGAACCAGCTGTTGCTGAAATTGACAGGATGTCGCTTCCGGAGCTTACGAGCTGAGATCGCCGGAGCTTCCAGGCAGATACGAGACATATGATAGCTTGTCTACCCGATTTGAGAGACGAAGGTGATTCGTCCGATTTATGCACCGGAGCAGGCCAAGTTGAGTTGAAGATTTCCAGTGTGGAGAGTCTTACTCAGATCCATAGCAGATCGATTTAGAGATGACCGCCAATGTATCGCCTTTCCTGGAGGATTGAGGCGCTGTTCAGCGTACAGGCGAAGGAGCCAGTTGTTGCTGCGAACAACGAGATATTGCCCCAGATGTTGGAGTTATTGCGGTACGAGTTGTCCTAGGAGATGATAGAAGGTCGCTAGTCATCGAGGACGAATAACTAGGACATGTGGATTGTTCGCCTACCCCGATGCGAGGTCATTAGATAGAATGATTCCAGCTAGAGGCGACTTCGTGCAGGTTCGTTGAGAGTCGATTGAGACGATCAAATGTCAGGAGCCCATTTTCCAAGTTTAAAGTATTCGGAAAGACATGCAAGCGATTCTATGGACCCTCTAGAAGAATGAAAACCTAACTCGACTTAATGACCGTGTGAAAGCCTTTGAACCTTAGGGTTTGCGGCAGTTCCACGGCGCCATTAGTGAGGCTTGGGTTTGCCCTTCTACGGCTCGACACCTGATGCTTTGGTATGTACTCGATACTATTAAACTGTACCCAAGATGTTGATCTCTTGGGGGATTTTGAGGGTCTGACGATTCGGTCGGATGATTCGACATCATTCGGATATTATGTGAAGGGACACACTGCTTGGGAGACTCCAGATACGAGCATAGCCGTTGGTGTGCAGTCCATGCAGCCACGATGAGACGAGTCTGAATCATTCGACATTGAAGCAGAGTGAAGTAAAGGGTTCGCAAGAGATTTCGACGCGATGACGTCCCACTCCGCTGACATCAGAAATGCGATATGCACGCAGAGGCATTGTATATGGATATACCTTCCAGAAGGAGTTGCGACGAGTATGCAGCCGTTCCGGAACAAAATTTATCTTCAGCAATGGACGATGACTTCCGGTCAATTCGGCAGGAATGAGATTTGAGAGAGACCTCGACAGGACCTTTCTGGAATACGATACGAGAAGACCTGGACCCAGGAGGGGTCATATTGTGCACACCCAGCAGGCCAGAGTTCGGCATCGTCGACGAGGTAGTTGACCAGGTTCGGATAAAGGACCTTACCCAGATGCGTTACGAGTTGATCGAGGATGGACGAGTATTGAGTATTCCTCCGATGGTTGGGACGCGTTCCCGAGGACCTGTTCGGCCAGACATCATCTACAGAATGAAGAAGCTACAGAGTACGCGATTTCGAGTCCGTGCGAGAGACATCGGATTGACCGTGGCCGAGAACAGTGCAGTGCGTAGATAGCTTGGCGTGACGTCATAATGGACGACGATAGAGACAAGTGGAACCAGAGGTTCGTGCGAGACGCTGACGAGCTGTCATTACTTCCTGTCGAGACTAGAGACCTGATATACTTACAGAGGCGTTGGGATGCGACCAATTTCTGAAAAAATGTTGTGCTGAGGACGCAGATGTCCATCGAGCGAGAAAAGAGATATGCAAAAGTACCAGCCTCCGTACAGACCGGCATAGGCAAGATCGGAAGAGACCTTGAGCGGGATTCCTTCCAGGACACTGCTGCCATGATATTTGCACCCAGGATCGGAGGTGTAATGTGTATTCAGAGGACCAGAGGCCGATGCTAGTGACATGCTGCTTTACTGTCAGGACCCAAAGTTTGGCCCGTGACCGGCACTTAACCACGTAACGTCTACAGGCGTAAGGCAACTAAGTAAGCCGAAAACCCAGAAATCAAACCAGTAAAAGTATAGAGTGATTTAAGCAATTTATAGAACCAATTACTAAGATGTCAAGAAATCTTAAGTAGACAATCACTAAGATAACAATATACGACGTCGTAGCGAAGAAAATGAGCAAGAGGTGGGAAACATCACAGATGGAATAACTTCATAAGTAAAGTCGGCTCACAACGAGCTCGACGCCAGAATACAAAATAATATACATCGTCCTCACAACTGGTCTCTAAGTCAATACATAAGGGGTAGATGGAGAGTAGTAGATACAACAATGTTCCTAACTGCAAGATAACCAGATACCGCACAAAACCCACCTATCAGCAAAAGAGCTAGTACATCGACTGTAGGGGTATCTGTGTCAAAAGATGCAAGAATGCAGCCTGCCGTGACTACCCAAAGGGCAACCTACAAACACTGTGGCACAACGGGGGTGAGTTGCCAACTTGTGAATTGAAGATAACATATAAAGGTAATCGCGAGTATGCACGCGCTACGATACTCTAACCTATATCAACAGATAACATCTATATGATGAACTGGATGCTCAATCATGCAACAAGTGCGATCTAATAACATCTCCATTTGATGAGCAAGTATAACAATGCAATCTAACAACCCTATATAGAATGAACAGGTTATGCAATGATCAGGTATAGCAATGCAATCTAACAACCCTATATAGAATGAACAGGGTATGCAATGATCAGGTATAGCAATGCAATCTAACAACCCTATATAGAATGAACATGGTATGCAATGATCAGGTATAGAAATGCAATCTAACAACCCTATATAGAATGAATAGGGTATGCAATGATCAGGTATAGCAATGCAATCTAACAACCCTATATAGAATGAACATGGTATGCAATGATCAGGTATAGCAATGCTATCTAACAACCCAATATAGAATGAACAGGGTGAAAGGTTCCTGGGCACCCTATAGAGGTCTCACAAGGCATCGAACATGCCAATTTAAAAAAAATGGTGCCGAGAAACCATAGACTACGGATCTTAGACTAGATGTTTAGGCGAAAAGATAATCTAGTTAACACTTAACTACTAGAATATGGAAATTACAACCTTTGTAGATCCGGATATCCACCTCCACGGCTCCGCAACGAAGTCTCCTCGCTGTCCAAGTCGAACCCCGGGCTCTAGCGTCGGCTTCATCGGAGAATGAACGGGCTTGGTCATCGACGACGATACCGAAGATGATCTACGTCGAGGCATCGCTAGATCAAGCTCCCACTTCACAAAGTGATGAAACTTGTGAAGAAAACACACTCTACTACTTGGCAAGAGGTAGAGGATGAAGAAATAGGAGGTGGGTTCTCTTTAGAATTGGATTTCTCACTCTCAAGCTCAAGTTGACATTGATGGCCTCAATGTTTCAAACTTGAAGATGAAGAAGAAGATGAGCTAGAATTATGATAAGTCTATTTTTAAATGAAAAGAAAAACAATACTTATCATAATCAAACTAAGGTTAAGTGTAGAGAGCAAACCATGGTAAGTGGGAATAGTTAGGGTTTAGCATGAAGACAAAATGGTCTTTGAGTCAAACCTTCATGAAGCTTCATGACAAAAAGAAAACCATTTTGTTTTCATAAAATTATTTAAATAAAAAGCAATGGATAAATAAATGAGTGATTAAAACAAAACCCTAATTATCTACTTAACCATGGTTTTATTCTATATACTTAACCATTTAAACATGCATCATCAAATATGATACATACAAGTGCACAAAAGTATATCACATATACATCATGCACATCAAGTGAGAAAATCCATTTAAAGTGAACCTATATTAGTTAATGTAAAGTAATATATCAAATATATAATTATACATTAAATCATTAAATCAACACTTGATTTAACGACCCGGTCATATCGCATATAACCGACTAATATCAATAGTAACAACTTATCGAATCAACACTTGATCCGATAACCCGGCTATAACGCATATAACCGATCAATGTTACAAATCGCGAGAATCGAATACAGTATCACATACTGGTATTATTCTCGGTCCCACACATATCTCATATACGCTCCTATTTCATTTCGCTTGAGCCAGGAAACCTCTGTGTAGGACTCTAAAGACTCGTCAATACGCCGGTAGCAGATGATGATCATATCAAGCACCCACAAGCCGCAAGCGGTCTGCTAAACGTAACGGCCATCCGGGTATTGAGCGATCAGAAGATCGACGAGCTAGCCCGCTCACACTCTTGTGAATCCAACCAGTAACACTTACCGTACAGTCCGGTCTGATTGTCTGATACGTCACATATCAAGTCTAGGGGTGGTAAACGTCAGACCCCAATAATCGATAAGTCGTGCCGATGTGAGGCTTATAACGGGTCGAGAAACTACTGGTAACACTTACCAGCAAATCTCTGATCAGCCCTGGCCAGGGATATCCCTGTTACGGCCAATCGAGCACAGCGCATCATCAACCCCCAATACCGGGAGAGACGAAACCCCTCCTATCGCTCATTGCCTCCATGTGACTCGGGACTGTACCCAAAGACCACCGTTTTGCACGCCCTCATGGACGTGGTAAGGTGGAGATCAAAGCACAGTGGGAATCACACAAGACTCTATGACGATCTCGGGTCTACAGACTAACCTGCACAAGTGTCACCTGAGAACTACCATCTGACGTGAGGTATAATACCATCTGGGAGTTCTCGGCGAGTCCGTCCAGTGTACCCAGTCTCCACTGAGCACCCGTACACCATTTCTGATGTCAAACACCAATGGATATGTGTTGCGCAACGGCAGCGCCCCGGCTGTCTATCCGAGGCCAAAATGCGGAATCAAAAATTTTCCTTACTTGGAAACTGGCGCTACCGCGGACAATGAAAACCCGGATCGAAACCATTAACTTAATGCTAGCAAACAAGAGATGGGAAAAGAAGTATACCGAGTGATCCGAGTCCTCCGGTCTTCTCGTCATCGTCCCAATCTCCCGCGGAAAGTCTAGTCTCCATATCGTCGCCTCCTCGCCGGAAGGGCACCACATCGTCTGTATCTTTTACGGGCTCCCACCTCAATGCCGAGGCAACTCGGGCACGAAGCTGGCAAGTCGACGTGCCCAAGATTTGCTGTAGAAAGTCTAGTGCTTTGTCTCTTTGGGGTTATGTTGCCTTGATGGAGGAATGAGGTTGTCAAAGGAACTTTCAAGTGGAGCTAGAATTTGTGTAGTATGAAAAATTGAGATGAACAAAATTCTCCTTCATCAAAATGAAATGATCCCTCCCACTCACCATCAAGTGGCCGGCCATCTCTCTGGTGGAAAAATGGGGGAGAGCAAAACAAATACAAGAGGGAGGTAAGTGTAGGAAAAGAAAAAGGTGACCACATCCAAACATTATCATTACAAACATACATCCAAACCATACCCTCTCATATCACAATTAATGCAAGTGATGGTGCAAAAGAAAAGATGCCATCATAATTAATCATCTTACAAATAAAACCTCCACAATATGTTATTTGCAAACTTGCAAATAACACCCTCTATCCTAAAAGTCCGGCCGGGAAAGAACAATGGAAAACCGGCCGGAACGGAATACAAACTGGCAACTCCAGAAAACTGGTCCCGTAATAAATTACAGGAAAACCCCGATACTGTGCATGCACACCCTCATCTGTATTCCTACCGGATACAAATGCAATGAGACAAAATCTACACTGTACTAAACTAGGATCCGGCTTAAACCAAAGCCAGCTAGTAATATCTGTCCGATCCTGATCCGTGTAATACCGCACGTATCAGATCGAACCCTGCCATATAACTATACGGCCACCAGTACAAAGCTGTCCGATCCTGATCCGTGCAATACCGGACGTATCTGATCGGACCCTGCCATATCTCCATACGGCCTCTACAGCGTTTCGCCCGAAAGCCTGAGTAACTGAAAGTGTGGTGGACTCTAAAGACTCGTCAATACTATGGCTGTGGATTTAACCACTAGCACGTCAGAGGTATAAGCCAATACATAACGGGCCACCAGCAATTGACTAAAAGGGACGTTGATGAGCGAACTCATCCTGACACCCTACTGAGCCTGTCAGTGACAATATCCGTACAGTCCGGTCCGTTCGTCTATGAGCATCGCATGTCGGGCCTAGGGGGTTGGTAAAAGTCAGACCCCCAAAAGCGGTACAAGTCGTGTCGGAGTGTAGCCCAGAACACCCTGAGATACTACTGGAATACCTACTAGTAAATCCCCTGCCTCGGCCGTGGGCTTTGTGTAATGGCTCTCCTAGACACAGCGCGACCTCAGCCCCAATACCGGGAGAGACGAACCCCTGAAGATCCGCTCACTGCCTCCATGTGGCTCGGGACTGTACCCAACTAAAACCTGTTTGCACGACTCCTTTGAGCCGTGGTAGGGTAGTAATCAAAGTACAGTGGGAACTCACATGAGACAAATGACGATCCCCAGGTCGATGAACTAACCTGTACACATGTCACCAGGGAACTGCTATCTGACGTCAGGTATAAGACCAACTAGCATGTTCCCGGCGAGTCCTGTCCGGTGTACTCATAACCCAATGAGCACCTGTATACATCTTAGGTGAACTAACTGACACCAGTGGCTTATGACACCGTCCACCGCCCCTCGTCGGGGTCTCGACTGTATACACTAGTCTACTCTGGAGAATCGATGCCCTGTCTCGAAACTCCCACGACTAGGGACCTTTTAAGGATGTGCTTATGGACTACCAGCTCTCACGTATATGATCGCCAACATACTGCTGGAAGTCAAGCAAGAATCCTAGGGGCTCTATCAACGTGTAATAGCGACATGTCAGGTCACCTAAAGCAGTACACGATGATAAAGATAAACCAGATAGCATACTATCATCTCGAGTAAGACTGTCCTACCGGGATAGGTCCTCCCTCAATCATTGCAATCACGTGCCTGTGATCCAATAATTGACTCTGAGGGCACTATCTCCAACAATCTCCCACTTGCACTCAAGGCTAATTATTGCGATGTCGCATACTCACAGCCCGTGTGATACCGAACACCCAACTCCTCCACTAGTCAGTCTCACAAAACCCGTTTGCGAAACTATTGCGTTCGAGGAATAGCCTCAGTGAGTGGATCCGCAGAGAAGTTTCTTTCTATGTCTCTCTATATCTCAAGTTCGCGGAGAAAACCATCTCCCGAAATGAGCAATACCTGTCTTGGAACGTCTGGATGTCTGATGGGACCTAGTTCATAAATGAACTCCAAATCCAGACTTCTTAGACTGTATCGTCAACTGAACTTAATCAGTATCCTGCGCCATGCCTTCCTCAGTATTTCCTTGGACCACCTGTCCAAAATACTGCCCCTCGTCAGAAGGAAAAACTATAACTCTGACAACCTCCTTGTCGTCCATGTCACCTTGGAAGCCTGGAATGATAACCGTCTCCTAAAGGAGGCAGCCGTTATCATATCCCTAGAACATTCACTTATGATCTAAAAACGCTTCCGACTGTTTCTCCAGGATTGGATCAATGTCAACTTATTGCATCTAGTGCAAGAACAACATCTGGTGTGGTACTTGACATTTCACGATTGACTCAATTGCCTGAGCAAGTGATCTGCCAATCATGCACATCCCTCTCCCCTTTAGTCTGTAAGACACCTTTAGAGAGGATGACTCCATCACCTGCAGGTACACTACCGTGCCAGGAGTCGTCCATTCTAAATACTCTTAGAATGCTGTCAAGGTAGCCTGATTGGGAAACCACCCAAATCTAGATCTAAAAACATAGATCTAGTAACCAGTATGTCTTATATAATGTCCAAGTCCCTTGTGGAGAAACCACTGTGTGACGACCAAAGTATAACCGATCGTAGTATAGGAGTTTCTTTTCCTACTCTGTGTATGTCATCCAAATACCAGGATATCACACCCTACTACCTTCTCAACAGATCCATCCCCTATTCTGATAACGTCAAACCTATGACTGTCACATCAGAAATAGATGATCTATCTCCGCTACATCTGCTTTAGTCTATAAATAGACATAAGCCTGATGTCCACCAATGCTTCCGCTGCTACCACTGACTACGACAACCCTCTGCCAGAGTCATATAGACGCGCACTTCTAAAACTAGTTTAGAACGACGCTATACTCATCCTCCTGCCGGGTCTCGCAGCCTGGAACAACAACAATGGCGAGTGTGGGTAAACAAGAACTTCCCTGTCACCGTCCTTAAGGCTACCGGAGTACCTCTCGGGTGCCTGAAGTTACCCACCTTATCTGTGGAGTGGCCAATGGAATGTCAAAACAGATTGAATCTTTAGGTTCCTTATCAAATCTTCAGTAATCGTTTGCGGTTCTGGAATCACTTCCAGTTCTACCATACTCCCACTACTGTTTTTGAAAAAATCCATTTTTAATAAAACTGTGGGGAGTCTAGAACAATATTTCTATTGATCTGCCAGATGGTAGAAAGTCAACCCTCGTCATAGCCTGGGTCAACCCACAAACAGCCGTTACAGAAACATGCCTTAAGTTGTCCAGTGTCTGGTTTTAAGCATAAGCCGGACAACTCCCCGTACCTTAATATCGTTAAGATATGAACTGTTCTATATCCAATATAGAACCAGAGGCACTGATTTAATTGAACCGGATTCAAATCATGCAGCTATCTCCAGTGCATGTAAACTAAATGGAGAGAGGCCGATCAGCGTTACTCAACTTAGGAATGCTTCCAATTATGAGTAACCTGAAAGAGAAGCAATTTCTCTTTATCATTATTATCAACTGAATACCATACACAAGTATCTACATCTTCGATCACTTTGAAGAATCCCGATACTTGCTACACCTGGTTCTCTACTCTATTCAAATACCTATAACTCCTCAAAACTTAGACCCTGTGTTTCTACGAAACACATGTCTAAGAACCAGAGAAGTTAAAAGTAAACAGAATATAGTATGAGGACCAACCCCTCTGTCCTAATGGACACTGGACAACATACAATACTCTGTATAAGTCCGCTGAGTCTAACAACTCTTTCACTGTGCGTCGTAGTTTGAAAACTGTACTTATGGTTAAGAAGAATTACACCGCTGTTTAATGCTCCTTACCTAACCATCCACTGATATAGGTAAATGTCATCGACATAATATCAAAAGGTATATCTCACTCTATGAAAATAGACGTACAGATATATCAATTTGAAATTGGTGCACAACAGCGGATATTCAAAACCAAATATTTGCCGACCGGCAAACAGCCTAGATGATCTCCTCAAATATCACCGATTACAACGAATCCCGATATAATGAGGATGATCACCCTATTCCCAATAACTTACTCCCACTCATCATCTGTAAAACCATACAGATGTGAGAATCATACCTGCTAAATACATACCCTGGAGTAAGTGTCCAATCGGGAAATCAGTTTTCTTTTAACAGTACACAGCTGAACTGAAACATTGAAATGTTTCGATGGGGTATCCTGGTATTCCTAGTAATGCCTCTTCCATTATCCAGATTCACAACTGTAACCGTGTGTTTCTTTGCCACATCTCCAAATCCCTTTATATGTCTTTAGTCATTACCTTCTGCACACCCCTTTAGGACAATTGGTTTTCTTCCTTCCCTACCGTTCGGCACCAGCCTATGGTTTGGAAGAAGACTATCCAATAAGCATAAAAGGTGTACTGTCCTAATCATAGGAGCAATCGCAATGTGAGAGAAGGTGAAGATAAAAGACAACCGAATAAACCTTATCCCTATTTCTCCTGAACCAGAATCCATCCCCGAACTGGAAAAAATTCCTTTCGAGTTCGTATATAGCCATACGATGGAGTATCCAAATAAACTGTGGATCTTCGCAGTGATACGGAGTGTCCTGGAGAAATACAAAGGTGATTTAGGATTGGCGAAGAAATACTTGGTTCGGTCGTGAATAGCAGTCGCAATTTACTTTGCCCTCTTACTAATCCCTTGCTTTGTCTTAATCTTAATAACTTCTGCACACCGTTTAGGCTAATTGGTTTTCTTCATTCCCTACCGGTCGGCACCAGCCTAAGGTTTGGAAGAAGACTATCCAATTTGCGTAATAGGTGTACTATCTCCTAAACCAAGGAGTACTCGCAATGAGAGAAGGTGAAAAGAAAAGACAACTGAATAATCCTATTCGTTTTCTCCAGAACCAGAAACCATCCTCGAAGTCCTTCGAGTTCGTATATAACCATACGATGGTTTTGTCCAATGGAAGTGGACGTTCGCAGTAATGCGGGGTGTCCTGGAGAAAAAGGGTAAAAGTAGGAGTGGCAATGAGGTTTGCAACTCTGACAATCCAAAAGCCAGTGTTAAGAAGGTTCGGTCAACTTGGTCATTGAGTCATAGTCCAGGGTCGGGTCATTGGTCGCTGCCAGAGAGAGAGAAAAGAAACACTCAGCGTGCACTCTATCCTAGATCAGAATGGTTATCACTTTGTCTAATCTGGAAACCTCCCACTGTACTTCAAATTCTCCTCCAAACCTGAAAGAAGAATTAGTCGGGGTCACCCGAGGAGTAAACTAACTCATCAGCGGGAATCGGGATCCAACTATCATCGCATGATAACTTGACGGAATCCACTCAAGTCACCACACTCCAGAAGGTATGCGCATGGCTGGCAAGTTTCAGTTCTTTTGAAACTCCCGATGTGATTTTTACCCCTAGGACCCAAGTGACCTTGACGAATAATCAACAAATCAAAAGGTCCTAGTCAAGTTCAACCCGTCATTATCTTGATTGCGTTAAACCCACCCGCACGACCCTTGACGAATAATCAACAAAGTCGTACGACTGTCCTAACCAATCCACATATCCATACGACAGAAAGCATTACAGAGCTACCGCACACTACGTCTCGGCGAATAGCAACGACAAACGTAGCGCGAATACTAAGCAATACTAATCTGAAATGACAGAGGGCTACGGCTGGTTTTTGGCGAAAAACCTTTAACGTAATGAACTTGATATCGTTGAAGGAACTGGATAACCTTTTAGAAAATATAGTGACGAAAACCTTTACTAAAGAGGTCACTCCCGGTGAAGGGATCTCGGCTCTTTCCCCGTAGAATGAGGTGCAGGATATTCCAACTGAATACCACGATGCAAAGCAAAAGTAATCGGCTATAGTGAAGTTAATGCCCAGACGCAAACTTCTGTCCAAGGGGTCACTCCCGGTGAAGGGATTTCGGCCCTTGCCTCGTCGACTGAGGAGCAGGATATTCCAAATGAATACCACGATGCAAAACAAAAGTGAACGTCCTTACAATAACAGCTTTTTGAAAAGTGTTCCAACAACATCAGAATAGGTTTGTTTATCTTGCATTGATCCGAATCAACGCAGTCCCATCAATAGATCACACCACAAAGAACGAAAATATACTGATGTACGTATATGTCATCCGTATTCTCCACTGGGTCCCGTCATC
This sequence comes from Agapanthus africanus, assembly GCA_030015575.1. Classification (NCBI taxonomy): domain Eukaryota; kingdom Viridiplantae; phylum Streptophyta; class Magnoliopsida; order Asparagales; family Amaryllidaceae; genus Agapanthus; species Agapanthus africanus. The sequence goes on from JASDDO010000006.1 coordinate 200,993,748, forward strand.
ACCCGTTAGGTTACTTAACTAACGACAGAGCGGGGACTGGACTAGCGCGGATGCAAAACATATACAACATCTACTAATATATATACCAATATATTATTTTCGCTCAAGGCGTGATAAAATGCAACATCACAGAAATATACAGCATCACAGAACAATACAGATATCTGGGATCCCCGGGTTTCACAGAGCCGCTGCTGAAACCCGACGTTCCCTTGGTCGTGTGGATAGCCTGTGCAATGAAATCCTAGATCCCTACGGGCGCGGCAAGTCACCCGCCAAAACCTGAAGCGAGGCAGCCCCCTTCAGCACCGTGAATGGACCACCCAGCACTTTATGGAATCCGGTAACTTGGGCACCCCTCCTGGGTCAACCTGTACCCCCTACGAGTGCGGCGAACAGCCCACCAATCCTAGAGTGAAGCCCCCTCCGTCTCAATGCCATGAGATGCGGGCCCGTTGCCCTCTAGAACCCGGCTATCCGTGCACCCCTCCGCGGGGTAGTCCTAGTACAGAAAGTAAAATATACATACACCGGGTACATCGACCGCAACCAGGTCGTGCCCCAAAAGAATAATACAAACAGGCAGTGACGGCAGTCCACATGTCGGACGCTCGCCCCGCAATATCAAATGTACATAATACAACAAAACTATACTAACATTGCATCCAGGCTATCCCCCACGACCGATCCGCAACAACACAGCATAAACATAGAACATCAAGGTGAAAGTCACGTTCGCAAATCCGTCTAACCGGGCTATAGCAGTTAGACAGGATTTACCGATCAAGTGACATTCACGGTCGCAGATATAATGTAAATACTGTGAAATAATGTGTTTAAAATATCCGATCGATCAAACAATTAACAAGTGGGCCCCCAAGCAATACTGTAGCAGTCACAGAAAATCTGGGCCCAAATTTAATATCCCAAAACCCGCAAATTCAGCCCACAAGCCCACTGTAAAAATTGGACACGGTGAGGAAAGCAAAGTGCGGCGGAACCGCGGCCCAAGGGGGGGTTTGGCCGCGGTTCCGCGCTTCATCCATCGACTGAGTGCGTCGAATTTTTACAGTAGTCTTATAATTTCCAGTACATTAGTTTTATACAGCCTGAAAACTTTTTAGACACCAAAAATTTTCAACAGAAAACTGATGTGAACGAAAATGTAGTTTTTGGGATTTTGGTCGATCGGATAAGTAAAAGGCATTAGAACAAGCTAGGCAGGGTTAATGGCGTGTCTCTGATACCATGTTGCGCCACGGCAGCGCCCCGGCCGTCTATCCGAGGCCAAAATGCGGAATCAAAAATTTTCCTTACTTGGAAACTGGCGCTACCGCGGACAATGAAAACCCGGATCGAAACCATTAACTTAATGCTAGCAAACAAGAGATGGGAAAAGAAGTATACCGAGTGATCCGAGTCCTCCGGTCTTCTCGTCATCGTCCCAATCTCCCGCGGAAAGTCTAGTCACCATATCGTCGCCTCCTCGCCGGAAGGGCACCACATCGTCTGTATCTTTTACGGGCTCCCACCTCAATGCCGAGGCAACTCGGGCACGAAGCTGGCAAGTCGACGTGCCCAAGATTTGCTGTAGAAAGTCTAGTGCTTTGTCTCTTTGGGGTTATGTTGCCATGATGGAGGAATGAGGTTGTCAAAGGAACTTTCAAGTGGAGCTAGAATTTGTGTAGTATGAAAAATTGAGACGAACAAAATTTTCCTTCATCAAAATGAAATGATCCCTCCCACTCACCATCAAGTGGCCGGCCATCTCTCTGGTGGAAAAATGGGGGAGAGCAAAATAAATACAAGAGGGAGGTAAGTGTAAGAAAAGAAAAAGGTGACCACATCCAAACATTATCATTACAAACAAACATCCAAACCATACCCTCTCATATCACAATTAATGCAAGTGATGGTGCAAAAGAAAAGATGCCATCATAATTAATCATCTTACAAATAAAACCTCAACAATATGTTATTTGCAAACTTGCAAATAACACCCTCCATCCTAAAAGTCCGGCCGGGAAAGAACAAAGGAAAACCGGCCGGAACGGAATGCAAACTGGCAACTCGAGAAAACTGGTCCCGTAATAAATTACAGGAAAACCCCGATACTGTGCATACACACCCGCATCTGTATTCCTACCGGATACAAATGCAATGAGACAAAATCTACACTGTACTAAACTAGGATCCGGCTTAAACCAAGGCCGGTTAGTAATATCCGTCCGATCCTGATCCGTGCAATACCGCACGTATCAGATCGAACCCTGCCATATAACTATACGGCCACTAGTACAAAGCTGTCCGATCCTGATCCGTGCAATACCGGACGTATCTGATCGGACCCTGCCATATATCCATACGGCCTCTACAGCGTTTCGCCCGAAAGCCTGAGTAACTGAAAGTGTGGTGGACTCTAAAGACTCGTCAATACTATGGCTGTGGATTTAACCACTAGCACGTCAGAGGTATAAGCCAATACATAACGGGCCACCAGCAATTGACTAAAAGGGACGTTGATGAGCGAACTCATCCTGACACCCTACTGAGCCCGTCAGTGACAATATCCGTACAGTCCGGTCCGTTCGTCTATGAGCATCGCATGTTGGGCCTAGGGGGTTGGTAAATGTCAGACCCCGAAAAGCGGTACAAGTCGTGTCGGAGTGTAGCCCAGAACACCCTGAGATACTACTGGAATACCTACCAGTAAATCCCCTGCCTCGGCCGTGGGCTTTGTGTAATGGCTCTCTAAGACACAGCGCGACCTCACCCCCAATACCGGGAGAGACGAACCCCTGAAGATCCGCTCACTACCTCCATGTGGCTCGGGACTGTACCCAACTAAAACCTGTTTGCACGACTCCTTTGAGCCGTGGTAGGGTAGTAATCAAAGTACAGTGGGAACTCACACGAGACAAATGACGATCCCCAGGTCGATGAACTAACCTGTACACATGTCACCAGGGAACTGCTATCTGACGTCAGGTATAAGACCAACTAGCATGTTCCCGGCGAGTCCTGTCCGGTGTACTCATAACCCAATGAGCACCTGTATACATCTTAGGTGAACCAACTGACACCAGTGGCTTATGAGACCGGCCACCGCCCCTCGTCGGGGTCTCGACTGTATACACTAGTCTACTCTGGAGAATCGATGCCCTGTCTCGAAACTCCCACGACTAGGGACCTTTTAAGGATGTGCTTATGGACTACCAGCTCTCACGTATATGATCGCCATCATACTGCTGGCAGTCAAGCAAGAATCCTAGGGGCTCTATCAACGTGTAATAGCGACATGTCAGGCCACCTAAAGCAGTACACGATGATAAAGATAAACCAGATAGCATACTATCATCTCGAGTAAGACTGTCCTACCGGGATAGGTCATCCCTCAATCATTGCAATCACGTGCCTGTGATCCAATAATTGACTCTGAGGGCACTATCTCCAGCAATATGGGATCATCCATCGCCCATCTCATTGGTCGAGAAGCGTATACGCTAGTCTACTCTGGTATATCGATGCCCCGTCTCGATACACCCACGACTAGGGGCCTTGAAGGATGTACTTATGGACTACCATGTGCCCACTAGTATGATCTGCATCATAGTCTAGGTAGTCAAGTACACATCCTAAGGGCTTTATCAACATGTAACCATAAGACAGTTTAAAGAGACAAGTGTACATGTTAAGATAAAGAGTAACCAGATAGCATACTATCATATCGAGCAAGAAAGTCATCTCTATATATGTCCAAGCATCCAATATAATATACATCAACTGTACAATACTGGCCTCTAGGGCATACATACAACTAACAATCTCCCACTTGCACTAGGGCCAGCTGCTGTAGTATCGCATACCGAGCATCCCGAAGAGTCTCTCAAACTGTATCTGGGGAATGGCCTTCGTGAGTGGATCCGCCGTGTTGTTCTTCGTGTCAACTCTCCTGACCTCGATCTCCCGGCGATCAACTATCTCCCGGATCAGGTGATACCACCTCAGAATATGCCTGGATCGCTGATGGGACCTGGGTTCCTTGGCCAAAGCCACCGCTCCATTGTTATCGCAATACAAAGGTATTGGATGCTCAATGGATGGAACAACTCCAAGTTCAATAATGAACTTCTTGATCCAGACAGCTTCTTTGGCAGCATCGTTGGCAGCGATGTATTCAGCCTCCATCGTCGAGTCTGCCACGGTTTCCTGCTTGGAACTCTTCCAGCTAACCTCCCCTCCGTAAAGGGTAAAGACAAAGCCCGACTGCGACTTAGAGTCGTCCTTATCACTCTGGAAGCTCGAATCGGTAAAGGACTCCACTTGGAGTTCTCCGTTACCATACACCAAGAACATATCTCTAGTCCTTCGTAAGTACTTGAGAATGCTCTTCACAGCTGTCCAGTGACTCTCTCCAGGATCAGCTTGATACCTACTCACTACACTTAGTGAGTATGCAACATCGGGTCTGGTACATAGCATCGCATACATGATAGAGCCTACTGCCGAAGCATAGGGTATCCCTTGCATGCGAGCTCTCTCCAAATCAGTCTTGGGAGACATCTCTTTGGAGAGAGTGACTCCAGAGATCGTGGGCAAGTTCCCACGCTTGGACTCTTTTATACTAAACCTCTTTAGTATGGTGTCAATGTACCTGGATTGGGACAATCCCAAAATCCGTTTGGATCTATCTCTATAGATCCTAATTCCCAATATGCAGGAGGCATCACCAAGATCTTTCATTGAGAATCTTTGTGATAAGAAGAGCTTGACCGATTGCAGTATAAGAATATCATTTCCTATCAAGAGTATGTTGTCCACGTACAATACGAGGAAGACAACCTTACTCTCTGCCACCTTCTTGTAGATACAAGGTTCATCTGGGTTTTTGACGAAATCAAACTCTTTGATAACGACGTCAAAGCAGATGTTCCAACTCCGCGATGCTTGCTTTAATCCATAAATGGATTTAAGCAGCTTGCACACCTTGCCGCTGCTCCCACTATCTATGAAGCCCTCTGGCTGAGTCATGTACACGCACTCTTCTAAATCACCATTTAGAAAGGCGATCTTAACATCCATTTGCCAGATTTCGTAATCATGATAAGCAGCGATGGCAAGCATGATCCGGATGGATTTAAGCATAGCCACTGGAGAAAAGGTCTCGTCATAGTCCACACCTGGTCTTTGACAAAAACCCTTTGCTACAAGTCTAGCTTTGAAAGTCTCCACTTTCCCATCTACACCAAGTTTCTTTTTGAAGATCCACTTGCTCCCAATGGGTTTTACCCCTTCAGGAGCAACGTCCAAAGTCCATACTTTGTTGGTGTACATGGATTCCATCTCGGACCGCATAGCATCCAGCCATTTCACCGAGTCCCCACTCGTGATGGCCTGCTCGAAGCTAGTTGGGTCATCATCCTCCATGATGCAATCCTCGCTCCCACCGTCCATGAGAAAACCGTAATATCTCTCAGGTGGGCGAGGAACCCTACTAGATCGGCGGAGAGGCTGAGGTTCGTCGGAAGCTACTGAATGCTCTGGTTCCACTAAATCTTCTGTTGTGTTTTGTTCAGCTGGAACCTCTTCCAGTTCTATCTCAGAGCCACTAATTTCTTTTGCAAGAAATTCCTTTTCTAAAAAGGTGGCATGTTGAGCAACAAATACTCTTTGTTCCTCACTGTGGTAGAAGATATACCCTCGCGAATGTTTGGGATATCCAACAAATTTACACAAAACAAATCTTGCCTTGAGTTTGTCCGGTTTTTGTCTTTTGACATAGGCCGGGCAACCCCATATCTTTATAAAATTAAGATATGGTCTCTTCCCTTCCCATATCTCATATGGTGTGGTAGGCACAGATTTGGTGGGAACCCTGTTCAGTAGGTATGCTGCTGTTTCCAGTGCATATCCCCAAAAGGAAACAGGTAACTCAGCTACACTCATCATAGAGCGCACCATATCTAATAGGGTGCGGTTTCTCCGCTCCGATACACCGTTGTGCTGTGGTGTATATGGAGGAGTCAGCTGAGAGAGAATCCCATTCTCTTTTAGGAAGTCCAGGAATTCATTGCTCAAGTATTAACCTCCTCGATCAGATCGAAGGATTTTAATACTTTTTCCGGTTTGGTTCTCGACTTCTTGTCTATATTCTCTAAATTTCTCAAAAGCTTCTGATTTGTGTTTCATCAGGAACACATATCCGAATCTAGAGAGATCGTCAGTGAATGTAATGAAGTACGAAGAACCATCCCTGGCATGTGTAGACATGGGACCGCATACATCACTATGTATCAGTCCCAAGAGTTCGGTAACTCTTTCTCCGTGTCCCGTAAACGGAGTTTTGGTCATCTTGCCTTTGAGACATGACTGGCAAGTGTCATAAGATGAAAATTCAAACGGATTTAAATATCCATCTTTATGCAACTTAGCTAGTCGTGTCGCATTGATGTGGCCCAGTCTACAATGCCACAAGAAGGATTCGTTGAGTTCAGAACTTTTCCTCTTGTGTGTGTTTGTTATGCTCAGAACCGTTGATTGATTTAGAACATAAATGCCAATGAACAACGTGCCTGATCCAACCAACTTTTGGTTACGGAAAATGTTCATAACATTGTCCTGTAATACAAAATTATATCCCTCTTTACTCAATAAAGAAACCGATATAATGTTGCATATCAGGTTCGGCATGTAATAGCATTCGTTCAGAACCAATGTATTACCAGTTGGTAATACAAGGTGATATTCTCCGACAGTCTTAGCTGCAACAATTGCACCATTTCCAGCTCTAATGTCTTTATCACCTTCTCCAAGTTCTCTTCCTTTTCTAAGACCATGTAACTGATTACATATATGGGATCCTGACCCGGTATCCAATACCCAGGACGTAGAGCAAATGGAGAAACAGTTCTCAGTAACGAACACACCCGAAGAAAATGCATCAGCATGTACTTTCTTCATTCGGGTGGCATGGAAATCCTGGTATTCCCCTATTTCCTGTTCATTCCTATAACTCTTATAAGAAAGAACGGGACCAACGTTCCCCAGCACAGTATAACATGCGGGTTCGGTCAATACATCCATATTATTATCTTCATTAGGGCATGAAATGGTCGCTACCTGGAGAGAGAGAGAAGAAAACACTTTAGCGTATGCTCGTGCAAGATCAGATTGGTTATTATCTTATCTAATCAGGATGGCTCCCACTGCTTTTTATCAAATCTTCCTCCAAACCCTAAAAGGAAATACTAGCCGGGATTAATTACACACTACAAGTTCGCCAATCTTTCAGCCAGGCCAGTGTCGGTACTTTGAGGGAGGCCCCCCGTGCTTTCGCACGAACCTAATTAATGTAAACCTCGTTTTCCCAGAGGCGTAACCCCGTTGACAACTTTCTAGACACCTACTTGATCAGCTAATTGCAGTGTGTAAAACTCTCCCAGGAGTAACTCTTACTCGCAGTGGGTATCGGGATCCAACTATCTCATAGAAGGTATGCAATCTTATTGCAAATTTCAACACTTGAAATTCCCGATAATATTTTGCCCCAAGCATCCTATGACCTTGACGGAGGTCAACAAACCACAGGGTGCAAGTCAAGTTCAACCCGTCATTTCTTAATTGAATCAAACCCACCCGCACGACCCTTGACGGAGGTTAACAAGGTCGTACGACTACCCTAATACAATCTGCATCATATGCATAAGCAGACAAATACTAGTTAGCTACCGCACACTACACCTTGACGGAGGTCAACAAACGTAGCAGGAATACTAAGTAGGATTTATCTGAAATGACGGAGGGCTACGTCAGGTTTTTCTGAAAACCTATTGCGTAATGAACTTGATATCGTTGTAGAATCAAATGAAGTTTTGAAATGGAGTGATTTTGAGGCTTTTCTTGTTTTGCTAAAGGAGTCACTCCCGGTGAAGGGATCTCGGTCCTTTCCTCGTCGAATGAGGTGCGGGATATATCATATATATCGCTGTGCAAACCAAAAACCCAAAAGCAGTCAAAAGCAAACCGAGTGTGTAGCATCTGCCAGTTATTGCTAAAGGAGTCACTCCCGGTGAAGGGATCTCGGTCCTTTCCTCATCGAATAAGGTGCAGGGTATATCATATATACCGCTATGCAAAGCAAGAACTGTAGCTACCTGTTTTATTTTAAAATTCGATTCTACAACATCTTAGTTTTCTTATCTTTCATTAATCACATTAATGAAGTCCCATCATTTAAATACCTAAACATCACAGATAGATATGACGTACACTTATGCCATCCGCATTCGCCTCGATGTCCCCTCGTGCACCGTTAGGTTAGGTAACTAACGACAGAGCAGGTCGGGGCTAGCGCGGGTGTAAAATATAAGTAACGTCTATATAATATATCATATATACTATATCCATCACAGAATCATAACACAGATATCGCAGCAGAATTAACATATGAAATATTGGATATACTAGGACGTCCGTGTTTTCAATACGAGCCAGTATAAAACACGGATTCCACGGTCGTGATGAATAGCCAATCCCATACCCCTAGACCCCTACGAGAGCGGCAAGCAACCCTGCCAATTCTAGGGTTAGGAGACCCGGACTCGACTCCTCGAGTTGGTCTCCCACTGAACCCCAGAACCCGGTTACTTGTGCTCCCCTCCTTGGGCTATCCTAATGCGGAAAAGTAAATAATATACAAAGGGTGACAACTTCCGCTACCTGGAAGTGCCCCAAATAAAAGAATATTACATACAAGTTTTTAAATGAATGAAAATGAAAAACACTCATCTGACATAAAAAACCCCGGCTATTCGAACACGACGATCCAATATAACATATCCAGCAACACATAACATCACATGTCATCAACGTAAGTAAGTATGCATACCCCAATTGTCTTTGACATATAGAAATGAAACCGGCGATATGAACATACTACACTTACGGTCACAGAAAAGAAAGTGTAAAACTACAACAATTGGAATCCGCAACTTCTTTAGACATCGCATGCCTAATCAAATGAAATACTTAGACATTACATGCCTAACAGATATAAATCCCGCATTTTAGTCTGATTATCGAAAACTCTTTTCAATAACATGCGGGACTAAACTGTTAGATTTATAACATTCATTCAGTTATCTCATAACTGTTTGTGAATTCCAATTATTGTATCACATTCCAGATAAACAGAAAATGTTAAACTTTCCGATCGAACAGTCGAATACCAAAGTTTTCCCGATACAGTCCAACACATGAAATAAGTCTAACAACATTCAGTTCGTGCCTCAGTACCAACGGTCCAGCCGTAGAAGGGTCAAGGCAACGCCTCACATGTGGCACGCCGTACTGCCCCAAAACCGAAGGTTCAAAGGGCAGTTCAAGACAGTCACATAATCGAGTTAAGGTTTGTTGTCTTTTAGAGGGTCCATCGCATTACTTGCACTACTTAGAATGTCGTTAAACTACGGAAAAATCCAACACTTGGAAATTTCCCGACAGGGGAAAAGTTGGGTATTTATATCCGGTCGAACTTTTTAACATATTCTATAAATTATCCGGAAGTACACAAAGACGAAATTTGATAATTCGGTCAAAACACCGAAGCTCTAAAAAAACCCCAGAAAATTAAACTCTGGAATAATTATAAAAAATACCCATAAAACTCAGCTGCAGAAACTATGAATTACTGTGCAGAGTGTTAGTGTATATGCCCTAGAGGCCATTACTGTATCATACTAGTTTGTATATTACTTAATGGAAGCTTGGGATATTCACAGTTGTATATACAATCTTGCTCGAAATGGTAGTATGCTACTTGGTTTGTCTCTGCTTTAATATGTGCATGTGTTTCTTTTAGCATATTGCAGGTATACATATTAGTAGAGCCCTTAGGATCTTTGCTTGATTACCAGCGTTGTGATGGCGCTCGCACTCGTGGGAGCTGGGTAATCTATAAGCACATCCTTATACAGGTCCCTGGTCGTTGGACTATCGAGACAGGGCATCGATACTCCGGAGTAGACTAGCGTATGCGCTTCTCATCCCAGTGTGGGAGACGGTCTGTCCCACAGCCGTTAGTACGTCGTACTTGAGATAGTATGCGGGTGCTCGTTAGGTTACGAGTACACTGGACAGGACTCGTCGGGAACTGTTGGTTGGTAATATACCTATCGTCAGTTATCAGTTCCCAGGTGACATGAGTACAGCTTAGTCCGCTGACTTGACACTGTCACTTCGCCTCGAGTGTGTTCCCACTGCATTTTGATTACTACCCTACCACGGCTCAGAGGAGTCGTGCAAATAGGTAGTTTTTGGGTGCAGTCCCGAAGCACTTGGAGGCAGTGACGGTTAGACAGGATTCGTCTCTCCCGGTATTGGGGGTTGACATCGCGCTGTGTCCAGGAGAGCCATTACACGAGTAGTCCCTGGCCAGGGCAAGCGAGATATACTGGTAGGTTTCCAGGGTTATCTCAGGGTGTTCTAGGCTACACTCCGACACGACTTGTACCGCTATTAGGGGACTGACGTTCACCGCCTCCCTAGGCCCGCCATGCGATGTATCAGACGAACAGACCGGACTGTACGGAGATTGTCACATACAGGCTCAGTAGGAGTGCAGATGGGGTTCACCTCGTCAGTCTTCTTATCAACATCTACCTGGGGACCGTTACGTACAGCTAGTGCCGCTTGCGGTCTGTGGTTAAACCCACTGCCAGCGTAGTGTCGAGTCTTTAGAGTCCCACACAGAGAGCTATTCGCCTTCAGGCAAAACGAGTAGAGGTCGCATGGTTTTGCGACAGGGTTCGTTCGCATCCGCGCACTTGTGCACGTTTGCTGTCCGGACAGTTTATACTAGCGGGCTTTGGTTTAAGCCGGATCCTAGTATATGACTTGAGATTGGTTTTTCTCAGAGTATTCGTGTTCCTCGGATCACGAATGCGGGTGCGTATGCACAGTTGCTTGAGATTGAGGGAGAGGACCTTGTTTAGGGTTAATGACTATTGTCATTTTATTAACCCTATTGTTTTTGTGTGTATTATTGTTAATTAATAATTAGCTTAATTATTGTGCATGGTTGTTGTTGTTGACATTTTGACTTCATTGACTTGTTGACCAAGTTGACAATTTGACCATGATCATTTCATTTGGAAGATGCTCTTTGATCCTTGCAATTTGCATTAAAAGTGAAATGATAATGGTCACCTCTTGATTAAACCATGACAATTTTCTTGCTAATTAATTAATTAAAATAACACACACATATTAGAGAGAATGGCTCACTTATAATTCATTCTCTCATATCTTTTCTCTCTCTTGCTCATCCTCTCCCTCAAGCTCTCTCCCTCTCATGTGTTGAGAAACAAAAAAAGCTTGAGAAAAACCTTCACTTGATCTTCTCTACTCACTTGTAGGGTTCAAGTCTTAGCATTTCTTGCACTCTAGTTACTCCTAGCTTGGAGTTGAAGCTAAAGGTCGAGGCTTTCGGGTGGATCGTTCTTTGACGGAAGAAGACAAGCAAGGTGAGGCCTTTCTACCATTCCGACGAGCAAGGAGAGAAGGAGTTCGAGCTCTAGGTATAACCTTTCTACAACCTAACTAGTTGTTAGTTTTCTTTAGCTAGCTTTAGTTTAGTAAAGATCCTCACAAGCAAGGTCCATGTTGCCTAAGTCATTAAAAATCCAATTTTTATTATGTTTTCCGCCTCCCCGTAAGCACCGGGGTGGGCAACGTGGACTTACAGTGGTATCAGAGCCTAACTAAACTCAAACTAGCTAGGTAATGAAGGGTAACGAAGTTTCGAAACCGAAAATCCAAAAACCGAACTTTTGAAAAACCCTAGTTTCTGTTGAAATTTGTTCTGCTCAAAATGGAAAACTTTATATTTGTAAATTCGGCTCAAGGTTTTTTATGAACAGCCACGAAATACGATACAGTGATTCGTTCAAACCGCCGCCCTTCCGCGGCACGAGGTAGGCATGTGCCGCGGAAGCGCCGCGGTTTGTCGTCTTCTCTGCATCGTTTTTCGTGCAGTGTCTGTCTGTGTTGATTTTGGGATTTTTAGGATATATTATATGTGCCCAGATTTTCCAGAACTAAAATTTACTTTTGGGGGCCTATAAAACCGTATTTTTCGGAACTTCACTACCCTTTAACTACATTGGTTATATCTGTAATGCTCGCATGTATTGAACGTCGGCTAATCGCTATAAGACGATTAGTCGGGGTTATACATGATCTGTGATTGTTATTGGTTTGTGGATATGAATGGATTGGATTGTCGCGGGTGGATGGCCGGGGTGGATGTGAGATGAGCGTTGTTTTTCTTTCATTCATTTGTAACATGTAAATTGATGTAATAATATTCTTTGTATGGCCGCACAACCGGGTCGGGGTTGTAGCCGTCATTGTATAATTCTTTTTACTGTTTTTGCTCCTAGGATAGACCCATCGAGGGGTGCACAAACTACCGGGTATCTCGAAGCGCCGAGTGGCCTACTCACGGTGGTGAGGGAGGTTGCTTCGCTTCGGGTGCTTGGCGGGTAGTTTGCCGCACCCGTAGGGGTCTTGGGTGGGGTATTGGCTATTCACCGCGACCGTGTAATCCGCTTTGCGTTGCAGGCTCGAACGCATTGCGGATTCCTAGTATATCCAATGTATTCATCTGTGATCTGTAATGTCTATCATTGCTATATATTTATATATAATAACTATTTAGGCGTTGCTTATGTTTTACAGCCGCGCTAGCCCAGCCCCCGCTCTGTCGTTAGTTAAGTAACCTAACGGGTGATGACGGGGCCCCGTGGCGAATGCGAATGGCATAAGCGTACGTCATATTTTGGTTGTTTTCTGCAATGGTAGGATTAAATGATGGGACGCATTAAAAGAACTAATGCAAGAAATAAACCAAGTAAAAGTCGAATGGAACACTTTGAAAACCACTCGGTTCTTTTCAAAACTAAACTTTTAAACGCGGAGCATGAACCACTCCGTTTAAAAGCTATCTCGTTCCATCGATTATATCAAGTTCACTACGTTCACGGTTTCGCCAAAACCATCCGTAGCCCCTTGTCGTTTCATATGATATTCAACGGTATTCAAGCTGTGTTTGTTGGCCTTAGTCAAGGCACAGTGTTTGGTAGCTGGTGGGTATTCATATGTTGCATAGATAGAATGCGTTGGTTTGAGACAGTCGTATTGCCTTGTTGGCCATAGTCAAGGGTGGATACGGGTGGGTTCAAATTAACCTGGATAACGACGGGTAGAACTTGAAATGTGACTTATGATTTGTTGGCCTTAGTCAAGGTCATAAGAGCATGGGGCAAAAATCCACATCGGGAGTTTCATAAGTACTGAAACTTGCTAGATTTGCATACCATTTGGAGTGTGGTGATTCTGGTAGGATTCCTTCAGTTTCGTCACGCGATGATATTTGGATCCCGATCCTACTGTGAGTATATGCTACTCCTCGGGAAAACTCTCACTTAACGATCAATGCTATAAACCTAGTAGGTGCCTAGAAAGGTGTTAGCGGGGCTACGCCCACAGGGAAAAGAGGTTATTTAATTAAGGAACTTCGCGAAAGCGTTGGAAAACCTCCCTCGAAGTACCGACACTGGCCTGGCTGAACGGTTAAGCAAGTATTGTACGGTGGGAATGATCCCGGCTAATCCTTTTCTTTATGGTTTGAGAAGGGATTCGAGAAACAGTGGGAGCCATCCAGTTTAGACAAACTAAAAACCACTCTAAACTTGCAAGAGCATCATGCTAAAGTGTTTCTTTTCTCTCTCCTAATTGCAGCGACCATTCAACATGACCGGACTTAAGTTACTGTTAGATAAAAATATATTGACAGGGCCAAACTACAAAGATTGGCTCAGGAATGTCAAGATGGCGATCACTTATGACAAGCTGGGGTATATACTTACCACCAAAGCTCCCCCTGTCCCAGGTCCCACCTCCAGAGTCGCGGATGTAGAAATCCGTAAGACATGGGAGATAGATTGCGCGAGGGCCAGATGCCTCGTACTAGCCTCGATGGACAACGAACATCAGAGGAGGCACGAGAATATGGACCTAGAGTCCATATTTCTCCATACAAAAGAACTGTATGGGGAGCAGTCTCGTATCGCTAGATACGAAGTGTCGAAGAAGCTTTTTTCGGCAAGGTTGGCCGTCGGATCATCGGTAGCGGACCACGTGCTTAAGATGATCGGCTACATAGAGGAGCTCGCGGACCTAGGGACCACGTTGGAGAATGAACTCTATACCGATTTGATTCTCCAGTCCCTTCCTTCCACTTACGCCCAGTTCGTTCTTAACTTCAACATGCAAGGAAAGGAGGTTGAACTTGCCGAGCTTCTGAACATGTTGAGGACTGCTGAGGGCACCCTACAGAAGGGTAGGGAGACATCCGCTTTGTTTGTAGGAGGATCTTCCTCTTCTAGGTCCAGGGCGAAAGCCAAGGGCAAGAAGAAGAAAGCCCCCGCCAAACCAAGAGGCGGTGTCGGTAAAGTGGATACGAAGGGAAAGGGTAAAGCAATAAAAGTAGCGGGGAAGATGGTGGGGAAGGAAGAATGCTTCTATTGTCACAAAAGTGGTCACTGGAAACAAGATTGCAAGGCTTGGAAAGCCAGAACACAGGATTTGAAGCGAGTTGCAGCTTCAGCTTCAGGTGTGTATGTTATTGAAAACTGTCTATCAATAAACTCTACATCCTGGGTATTGGATACCGGATCAGGATCTCATATCTGTAATTCTTTGCAGGCATTGAGAAAGCATAGAGTTTTGAAGGCAGGTGACATGACCCTCAGAGTTGCGAACGGTGCTAGCATGAATGCAGAGGCCGTGGGGGACTATCACCTGGGATTATCAGATGGACACTTTTTGGTTTTGCGTAGTTGTTATTATGTACCAAATGCAACCTGTAATATCATTTCAGTATCTTTATTATCTAAAGAAGGTTATGAATTTGCATTTGTAAGTAATGTAGTGAACATTCACCTTAATCAAGTTTTGATTGGGTCAGGTACATTAAACAACGGTATTTACGTTTTAAACCAACCACAGGTTTTCAATATCCAGAATACACACAAAAGAAAGTCTCCAGATATTAATCAGGCTTTCTTATGGCATTGTAGACTGGGTCACATCAATGAGACACGGTTGACTAAGTTACATAAAGAAGGAAACTTGGATCCGTTCGAGTATCAGTCTTATGCCACTTGTGACTCTTGTCTCATGGGAAAGATGACAAAGGCTCCGTTCACTGGACACGGAGAAAGGGCGAGCGAGCTCTTGGGACTCGTACACAGCGACGTGTGCGGTCCAATGTCTACACATGCGCGAAGCGGTTACTCTTACTTCATTACTTTTACGGATGATTTTTCAGGGTACGGTTATGTCTTCTTAATGAAACATAAGTCCGAGGCCTTTGAAAAGTTCCAGGAATATAAGAATGAAGTGGAGAAACAGACCGGCAAAAGTATCAAGATTCTAAGATCGGATCGAGGTGGAGAATACTTAAGTGCCGAGTTCCTGAATTATTTAAAAGAGAATGGAATTCTCTCTCAGCTTACTCCTCCATACACTCCGCAACACAACGGTGTATCGGAGAGACGGAACCGAACCCTATTGGATATGGTACGGTCCATGATGAGTAAGGCTGAGTTACCGCGATCTTTCTGGGGTTATGCACTGGAAACAGCTGCACATCTCTTGAACCA
Source organism: Agapanthus africanus (assembly GCA_030015575.1). Classification (NCBI taxonomy): domain Eukaryota; kingdom Viridiplantae; phylum Streptophyta; class Magnoliopsida; order Asparagales; family Amaryllidaceae; genus Agapanthus; species Agapanthus africanus. The sequence continues at coordinate 201,009,473 of JASDDO010000006.1, forward strand.
AGTTCCTACTAAAACAGTGCCTACCACACCATATCAGATGTGGAGTGGGAAGAAACCCTGTCTTAAATCCTTTAAGACATGGGGATGTCCAGCTTTTGTAAAAAAGCAGCATGCGGACAAGCTCGAGGCACGCTCAGTGCAGTGCAAGTTTGTGGGATACCTAAAGAACTCCAAGGGGTATCTCTTCTATTACGCAGAGGAGCAAAAAGTCCTTGTTTCTCGTCATGCCCGCTTCTTGGAAACTGAGTTTTTAGAAAATCAGATAAGCGGGAGAGCAGTAGAACTGGAAGAAATTCCAGAACCACAAACCATTACTGAAAGCTTAGAGGAACCAGAAGGTTCGAAAGAACAGGACATTCCTATGCCACTCCGCAGGAGTAGTAGGCAGTCTCATCCGCCCGAGAGATACTACGGTTTTCTCATTGACGGGGATAGAGAGGACTGCATCCTAGATTGTGATGAGCCTACTAGCTTCCAGCAAGCCATTCAGAGCGTCGACTCGGTAAAATGGCTGGATGCAATGCGGACCGAGATGGAGTCCATGTATACCAACAAAGTATGGACGTTGGACATTGCTCCAGACGGGGTAAAACCCGTAGGATGCAAGTGGATCTTCAAAAGGAAGATTGGTGTAGATGGACAGGTTGAGACCTATAAAGCTAGACTGGTAGCAAAGGGTTTTCGTCAGCGACCTGGTTTGGACTATGACGAAACCTTTTCTCCAGTAGCTATGCTGAAATCCATTCGGATCCTTCTTGCCATCGCTGCTTTCCACGATTATGAGATTTGGCAGATGGACGTAAAGACAGCTTTTCTAAATGGTCATTTAGAGGAGTGTGTCTATATGGACCAGCCAGAGGGTTTCATTCAGGGTGGGAGCAGCGGAAAGGTGTGCAAGTTGCTCAAGTCCATCTATGGACTAAAGCAGGCATCGCGGAGTTGGAACATCTGCTTTGATGAGACGGTCAAAGAATTTGGCTTTATCAAAAATCCAGATGAACCATGCATCTATTGTAGATTTGTAGCGAGAACTGTAGTATTCCTCGTTTTATACGTGGATGACATTCTCTTAATAGGAAATGACATTCCTATGCTACAATCTGTCAAGGGGTTCTTGTCACACAGGTTCTCTATGAAAGACCTGGGTGATGCCTCATACATTCTGGGTATCCGGATCTACCGTGACAGATCCAAGAGGATATTAGGACTCTCACAGTCCAGGTACATCGACACCATACTGAAGAGATTCAGTATGGAAGATTCCAAGCGCGGTAATCTACCGGCTTGTCACGGGATCACCCTCTCCAAAGAGATGTCTCCCAAGACTAATTTGGAGAGGGATCGCATGTCTATTATACCCTACGCTTCTGCGGTAGGCTCTATAATGTATGCGATGTTGTGTACCAGACCGGATGTGGCTTATGCACTGAGTGTGGTAAGCTGGTATCAGTCAAACCCTGGGGAGAAACATTGGATAGCAGTAAAGAACATTCTCAAGTACCTGAGAAGGACTAAGGAGATGTTCTTGGTGTATGGCGGAAAAGACCTGCAGATTGAGGCCTTTGCTGACTCCAGCTTCCAGAGTGACAAGGATGATTCCAAGTCCATGTCGGGTTTTGTCTTTACCCTCAATGGAGGGGCGGTGTGTTGGAAGAGCTCCAAACAGGAAACCGTTGCTGACTCGACTATGGAAGCGGAATACATCGCTGCATCTGATGCCGCAAAAGAAGCTGTCTGGATGAGGAAGTTCTTGAAAGAACTTCAGGTGGTTCCGTCCATTGTTGACCCAATACCTCTGTATTGCGACAACAACGGGGCTATAGCTTTAGCGAAGGAACCCAGGTCCCATCAGAAATCCAGACACATCTTAAGGCGGTATCACCTGATCAGGGAGATTGTGGATCGCCAGGAGATCGAGGTCCGGAGAGTTGCATCAGAGGATAACACAGCAGATCTATTCACCAAGGCCTTGCCCCAGACTCAGTTCGAGCGGCTGATCGAGATGATAGGTCTTCGATACGCCAGTACATGGCCTTAGAGCAAGTGGGAGATTGTTAGTGTATATGTCCTAGAGGCCATTACTGTATCATACTAGTTTGTATATTACTTAATGGAAGCTTGGGATATTCACAGTTGTATATACAATCTTGCTCGAAATGGTAGTATGCTACTTGGTTTTTCTCTGCTTTAATATGTGCATGTGTTTCTTTTAGCATATTGCAGGTATACATATTAGTAGAGCCCTTAGGATCTTTGCTTGATTACCAGCGTTGTGATGGCGCTCGCACTCGTGGGAGCTGGGTAATCTATAAGCACATCCTTATACAGGTCCCTGGTCGTTGGACTATCGAGACAGGGCATCGATACTCCGGAGTAGACTAGCGTATGCGCTTCTCATCCCAGTGTGGGAGACGGTCTGTCCCACAGCCGTTAGTACGTCGTACTTGAGATAGTATGCGGGTGCTCGTTAGGTTACGAGTACACTGGACAGGACTCGTCGGGAACTGTTGGTTGGTAATATACCTATCGTCAGTTATCAGTTCCCAGGTGACATGAGTACAGCTTAGTCCGCTGACTTGACACTGTCACTTCGCCTCGAGTGTGTTCCCACTGCACTTTGATTACTACCCTACCACGGCTCAGAGGAGTCGTGCAAACAGGTAGTTTTTGGGTGCAGTCCCGAAGCACTTGGAGGCAGTGACGGTTAGACAGTATTCGTCTCTCCCGGTATTGGGGGTTGACATTGCGCTGTGTCCAGGAGAGCCATTACACGAGTAGTCCCTGGCCAGGGCAAGCGAGATATACTGGTAGGTTTCCAGGGTTATCTCAGGGTGTTCTGGGCTACACTCCGACACGACTTGTACCGCTATTAGGGGACTGACGTTCACCGCCCCCCTAGGCCCGCCATGCGATGTATCAGACGAACAGACCGGACTGTACGGAGATTTTCACATACAGGCTCAGTAGGAGTGCAGATGGGGTTCACCTCGTCAGTCTTCTTATCGACATCTAACTGGGGACCGTTACGTACAGCTAGTGCCGCTTGCGGTCTGTGGTTAAACCCACTGCCAGCGTAGTGTCGAGTCTTTAGAATCCCACACAGAGAGCTATTCGCCTTCAGGAAAAACGAGTAGAGGTCGCATGGTTTTGCGACAGGGTTCGTTCGCATCCGCGCACTTGTGCACGTTTGCTGTCCGGACAGTTTATACTAGCGGGCTTTGGTTTAAGCCGGATCCTAGTATATGACTTGAGATTGGTTTTTCTCAGAGTATTCGTGTTCCTCGGATCACGAATGCGGGTGCGTATGCACAGTTGCTTGAGATTGAGGGAGAGGACCTTGTTTAGGGTTAATGACTATTGTCATTTTATTAACCCTATTGTTTTTGTGTGTATTATTGTTAATTAATAATTAGCTTAATTATTGTGCATGGTTGTTGTTGTTGACATTTTGACTTCATTGACTTGTTGACCAAGTTGACAATTTGACCATGATCATTTCATTTGGAAGATGCTCTTTGATCCTTGCAATTTGCATTAAAAGTGAAATGATAATGGTCACCTCTTGATTAAACCATGACAATTTTCTTGCTAATTAATTAATTAAAATAACACACACATGTTAGTGAGAATGGCTCACTAATAATTCATTCTCTCATATCTTTTCTCTCTCTTGCTCATCCTCTCCCTCAAGCTCTCTCCCTCTCATGTGTTGAGAAACAAAAAAAGCTTGAGAAAAACCTTCACTTGATCTTCTCTACTCACTTCTAGGGTTCAAGTCTTAGCATTTCTTGCACTCTAGTTACTCCTAGCTTGGATTTGAAGCTAAAGGTCGAGGCTTTCGGGTGGATCGTTCTTTGACGGAAGAAGACAAGCAAGGTGAGGCCTTTCTACCATTCCGACGAGCAAGGAGAGAAGGAGTTCGAGCTCTAGGTATAACCTTTCTACAACCTAACTAGTTGTTAGTTTTCTTTAGCTAGTTTTAGTTTAGTAAAGATCCTCACAAGCAAGGTCCATGTTGCCTAAGTCATTAAAAATCCAATTTTTATTATGTTTTCCGCCTCCCCGTAAGCACCGGGCTGGGCAACGTGGACTTACACAGAGGAGGAGGGATGACGTCATCAAGCCGCCACGGAACCGCCGCCTAATCTGGCTTAGGCCGCGGTTCCGCCGCGCTTATCACTATTCATTGGAAAAAATTTGCATCGTAATTCTTAGAATTCCCTGCTGAATTTTTTAAGCATTTTTAATATTGAAAAATCCCAGATTTTAGAAAATGTACAGAGAGCATGTATGGTTTAGGGTTTCGGGTTCGTTCGGGCTTCAAATTGCGTCTAGACTTCGCCTGAGGCTCTAGCTAGGCTCTGATACCAGTGAAAGGTTCCTGGGCACCCTATAGAGGTCTCACAAGGCATCGAACATGCCAATTTAAAAAAAATGGTGCCGAGAAACCCTAGACTACGGATCTTAGACTAGATGTTTAGGCGAAAAGATAATCTAGTTAACACTTAACTACTAGAATATGGAAATTACAACCTTTGTAGATCCAGATATCCACCTCCACGGCTCCGCAACGAAGTCTCCTCGCTGTCCAAGTCGAACCCCGGGCTCTAGCGTCGGCTTCATCGGAGAATGAACGGGCTTGGTCATCGACGACGATGCCGAAGATGATCTACGTCGAGGCATCGCTAGATCAAGCTCCCACTTAACAAAGTGATGAAACTTGTGAAGAAAACACACTCTACTACTTGGCAAGAGGTAGAGGATGAAGAAATAGGAGGTGGGTTCTCTTTAGAATTGGATTTCTCACTCTCAAGCTCAAGTCGCCATTGATGGCCTCAATGTTTCAAACTTGAAGATGAAGAAGAAGATGAGCTAGAATTATGATAAGTCTATTTTTAAATGAAAAGAAAAACAATACTTATCATAATCAAACTAAGGTTAAGTGTAGAGAGCAAACCATGGTAAGTGGGAATAGTTAGGGTTTAGCATGAAGACAAAATGGTCTTTGAGTCAAACCTTCATGAAGCTTCATCAAGCTTCATGACAAAAAGAAAACCATTTTGTTTTCATAAAATTATTTAAATAAAAAGGAATGGATAAATAAATGAGTTATTAAAACAAAACCATAATTATCTACTTAACCATGGTTTTATTCTTTATACTTAACCATATAAACATGCATCATCAAATATGATACATACAAGTGCACAAAAGTATATCACATATACATCATGCACATCAAGTGAGAAAATCCATTTAAAGTGAACCTATATTAGTTAATGTAAAGTAATATATGAAATATATAATTATACATTAAATCATTAAATCAACACTTGATTTAACGACCCGGTCATATCGCATATAACCGACTAATATCAATAGTAACAACTTATCGAATCAACACTTGATCCGATAACCCGGCTATAACGCATATAACCGATCAATGTTACAAATCGCGAGAATCGAATACAGTATCACATACTGGTATCATTCTCGGTCCCGCACATATCTCATATGCGCTCCTATTTCGTTTCGCTTGAGCCAGGAAACCTCTGTGTAGGACTCTAAAGACTCGTCAATACGCCGGTAGCAGATGATGATCATATCAAGCACCCACAAGCCGCAAGCGGTCTGCTAAACGTAACTTCCATCCGGGTATTGAGCGATCAGAAGATCGACGAGCTAGCCCGCTCACACTCCTGTGAATCCAACCAATAACACTTACCGTACAGTCCGGTCTGATCGTCTGATACGTCGCATATCAAGTCTAGGGGTGGTAAACGTCAGACCCCAATAACCGATAAGTCGTGCCGATGTGAGGCTCATAACGGGTCGAGAAACTACTGGTAACACTTACCAGCAAATCTCTGATCAGCCCTTGCCAGGGACTTCCCTGTTACGGCCAATCGAGCACAGCGCAACATCAACCCCCAATACCGGGAGAGACGAAACCCCTCCTATCGCTCATTGCCTCCATGTGACTCGGGACTGTACCCAAAGACCACCGTTTTGCACGCCCTCATGGACGTGGTAAGGTGGAGATCAAAGCACAGTGGGAATCACACAAGACTCTATGACGATCTCGGGTCTACAGACTAACCTGCACAAGTGTCACCTGAGAACTGCCATCTGACGTGAGGTATAATACCATCTGGGAGTTCTCGGCGAGTCCGTCCAGTGTATCCAGTCTCCACTGAGCACCCGTACACCATCTCTGATGTCAAACACCAATGGATATGGGATCATCCATCGCCCATCTCATGGGTCGTGAAGCGTATACGCTAGTCTACTCTGGTATATCGATGCCCCGTCTCGATACACCCACGACTAGGGACCTTGAAGGATGTACTTATGGACTACCATGTCCCCACTATTATGATCTGCATCATAGTCCAGGTAGTCAAGTACACATCCTAAGGGCTTTATCAACATGTAACCATAAGACAGTTTAAAGAGGCAAGTGTACATGTTAAGATAAAGAGTAACCAGATAGCATACTATCATATCGAGCAAGAAAGTCATCTCTATATATGTCCAAGCGTCCAATATAATATACATCATCTGTACAATACTGGCCTCTAGGGCATACATACAACTAACACAGGGTATACAATGATCAGGTATAGCAATGCATACTATATCAGGTATAATAGATACAGGATGAGATATCAATTACTACATACTGAGCATGGGAAATATAACATCTACACGGAATGTCGTCGTGGAAAGTATAATCGGTACTCATCAATATACCCAAATCCCAATACTACTCAGGCGTCGTCATCCTCCTCGGTCCGCCAATCCTGTAAATCTCATATAACTGTGAATGCCCAACATCGGCACCCAAAATATCAATAAATACTCGTGCCAAGCATCGACACGCAAATCCTCCTGTATAGGGCATCCGTCAGTCCGGATTAGCCCACGGGCTCTGTCTGCGGTATCGGCCCTCAGCCCCGGCAGTACGAGTCATCCCATATCCATCCATAGCCTCTGGTCGGTATCCTCCGGATAACCGCCAGCTCCAACCAATCACCGGTAGGTAGTAGTCCCTCTGCCAGGCTCACCGTCTACTACACAGCGAAACCGTTCTCGCCCCGGAGTACCATACCGGGTCCACCATGTACCCGTAATCGGCCTCAACCAACTCCTCTATTCGGGTTCACATATATCACTCTAGTACCGAGAAAACACATGATGGACGCACCGAAATATCATATCAAGGGAAACCAGGTTTTTAAATAATTAACTATTCTCTTTGAGATATCCACGGTTCCCCAAATCCAGAATTAACATGGAAACAACATATCTCAATGCGTAATCTAAGCAAGTATGAAGATATCAATGTTGGAGATAGTGCCCTCAGAGTCAATTATTGGATCACAGGCACGTGATTGCAATGATTGAGGGAGGACCTATCCCGGTAGGACAGTCTTACTTAAGATGATAGTATGCTATCTGGTTTATCTTTATCATCGTGTACTGCTTTAGGTAACCTGACATGTCGCTATTACACGTTGATAGAGCCCCTAGGATTCTTGCTTGACTACCAGCAGTATGATGATGATCATATACGTGAGAGCTGGCGGTCTATAAGCACATCCTTAAAAGGTCCCTAGTCGTAGGAGTTTCGAGACAGGGCATCGATACTCCATTAGTAGACTAGTGTATACAGTCGAGACCCCGACGAGGGGCGGTGGCCGGTCTCACAAGCCACAGGTGTCAGTTGGTTCACCTAAGATGTATACAGGTGCTCATTGGGTTATCAGTACACCGGACAGGACTCGCCGGGAACCTGCTAGTTGGTCTTATACCAGATGTCAGATAGCAGTTCCCGGGTGACATGTGTACATGTTATTTCATCGACCTGAGATCGTCATTTGTCTCGTGTGAGTTCCCACTGTGCTTTGATTACTACCCTACCATGGCTCAAAGGAGTCGTGCAAACAGGATTTAGTTGGGTACAGTCCCGAGCCACATGGAGGCAGTGAGCGGATCTGCAGGGGTTCGTCTCTCCCGGTATTGGGGGTGAGGTCACGCTGTGTCTAGGAGAGCCATTACACAAAGCCCTCGGCCGAGGCAGGAGATTTACTGGTAGGTATTCCAGTAGTATCTCAGGGTGTTCTGGGCTACGCTCCGACACGACTTGTACCGCTTTTGGGGGTCTGACTTTTACCAACCCCCTAGGCCCGCCATGCGATGCTCTTAGACGAACGGACCGGACTGTATGGATATTGTCACTGACAGGCTCAGTAGGGTGTCAGGATGAGTCCGCTCATCGATGTCCCTTTTGGTCAATAGCTGGTGGCCCGTCACGTATTGGCTTATACCTCTGACGTGCTAGTGGTTAAATCCACAGCCATAGTATTGACGAGTCTTTAGAGTCCGCCACACATTCAGTTACTCAAGTTTCGGGCGAAACGCTGTAGAGGCCGTATGGAGATATGGCACGGTCCGATCAGATACGTGCGGTATTGCACGGATCAGGATCGGACAGTTTGTACTTGTGGCCGTATGGTTATATGGCAGGGTTCGATCAGATACGTGCGGTATTGCACGGATCAGGATCGGACGGATATTACTAGCCGGCTTTGGTTTAAGCCGGATCCTAGTATAGTACAGTGTAGATTTTGTCTCATTGCATTTGTATCCGGTAGGAATACAGATGCGGGTGTGTATGCACAGTATCGGGGTTTTCCTGTAATTTATTACGGGACCAGTTTTCTGGAGTTGCCAGTTTGCATTCCGTTTCCGGCCGGTTTTTCTTTGTTCTTTCCCGGCCAGACTTTTCCGATGGAGGGTGTTATTTGCAAGTTTGCAAATAACATATTGTGGAGGGGTTTCTTGCATATGGATTGATTATGATGGCATCTTTTCTTTTCAACCATCATTTGATTCTCTTTACATCACTTGATTTGTATTAATGGTGATTAGAGTTGATTTGGAGTTGATGTGAGATTGTTATCATGATGTTTTGGATGTGGTCACCCATTCTCCTCTCCTACACTCACCTCCCTTCTTGTTATGGTTTTGACATTCATTCCTCCACCATTCTCACAAGAGAGGAGAGGTTACACTTGAGAGAAAAGAATGAAAGAGTTTAATTTTTTGAGCTTATGGCATTTTTGATCTCATCTCATGCTAGGAAAAATGCAAGCACCATTTTTCCTTATCTTGATTCCTCCATCATCTTCAAAGGCAACTAAAACCCCAAATGAGATATAGCATCTACACTACATTCTACAGAAAATCTTGGGCACGTCGACTTGCCATCTTCGTGCCCGAGTTGCCTCAGTATTGAGGTGGGAGCCCGTAAAAGATGCAGGCGACGTGGTGCCCTTCCGGCGAGGAGGCGACGACATGGAGACAGGACTTTCCGCGGGAGATCGGGACGATGACGAGAAGTCCGGAGGACTCGGATCACTTGGTATACTTCTCTTCCCATCTCTTGTTTGCTAGTAGAGGTTAATGGTTAACGATCCGGGTTTCTTTGTCCGCGGTAGCGCCAGTTTCCAAGTAAGGAAAATTTTTGATTCCGCATTTTGGCCTCGGTAAGACAGCTGGGGCGCTGCAGTCGTGCAACATGGTATCAGAGACACGCCATTAACCTTGCCTAGCTTGTTCTAGTGTGTTTTACTTTTCCGATCGAACAAAAATTCCAAAACCGCGTTTTCTTCACATCAGTTTTCTGTCGATTTTTCCCGGGCTCTAAAAATTTTTCAGGTTGTAGAAAACTAATGTACTGGAAGTTCTAAGAATACTGAAAAAATTTGATGACCCGATCCCTCCGTACGACCGCGGAACCGCGGCCATAACCCCCTTTTGGCCGCGGTTCCGCCGCAGGATTGTGGGTTCATGTCATCATTTCTTTGCAGTGGGCTTGTGGGCTGAAAATGGGGGTTTTGGTATATTTTTTTTGGGCCCAGATTTTCTGTAAGTGCTACAGTATTGCTTGGGGGCCCACTTGGTAAATTTGTTCGATCGGATATTTTAAACATGCTTGTTCACAGTATTTACATTATATCTGCGACCGTGAATGTCACTTGATCGGTAAATCCTGTCTAACTGCTATAGCCCGGTTAGACGGATTTGCGAACGTGACATTCACGTTGATGTTCTGTGATTGTGCTGTGTTGTTGCGGATCGGTCGTGGGGGATAGCCTGGATGCAATGCTAGTACAGTTTTGTTTTATATGTACATTTGATATTGAGGGGCGAGCGTCCGACATGTGGACTGCCGTCACTGCCTGATTGTATTATTCTTTTGGGGCACGACCATGTCGAGGTCGATGTACCCGTTGTATGTATATTTTATTTTCTGTACTAGGATTACCCCGCGGAGGGGTGCACGGATAGCCGGGTTCTAGAGGGCAACAAGCCCGCATCTCATGGCATTGAGACAGAGGGGGCTTTACTCTAGAATTGGCGGGCCATTCGCCGCACTCGTAGGGGGTACAGGTTGACCCAGGAGGGGTGCCCAAGTTACCGGATTCCGTGAAGTGCTGGGTGGTCCATTCACGGTGCTGGAGGGGACTGCCTCGCTTCAGGTCTTGGCGGGTGACTTTCCGCGCCCGTAGGCGTCTAGGATTTCATTGCACAGGTTATCCACACGACCAGGGGAACGTCGGGTTTCAGTAGCGGCTCTATGAAACCCGGGGATCCCAGATATCTGTATTGTTCTGTGATGCTGTACATTTCTGTGATGTTGCATTCTTATCACGCCTTGAGCGAATATAATATATTGGTATATATATTAGTAGATGTTGTATATGTTTTGCATCCGCGCTAGTCCAGTCCCCGCTCTGTCGTTAGTTAGCTAACCTAACGAGTAATGACGGGACCCAGTGGCGAATGCGGATGGCATATACGTACGTCATATTATTTTCGTTCTTTATGGTGTGATTAATTGATGGGACTGCATTGATTCAGATCAACGCAAGTTATAAACAAACCTATTCTGATGTTGTTGGAACAATTTTTCAAAAAGCTGTTATTGCAAGGACGTTCACTTTTGTTTTGCACAGTGGTATTCAGTTGGAATATCCTGCTCCTCAGTCGACGAGGCAAGGGCCGAGATCCCTTCACCGGGAGTGACCCCTTGGACAGAAGTTTGCGTCAGGGGAATAACTTCACTATAGCCGATTACTTTTGCTTTGCATCGTGGTATTCGGTTGGAATATCCTGCACCTCATTCCATGGGGAAAGAGCCGAGATCCCTTCACCGGGAGTGACCACTTTAGCAATGGTTTTCGTTACTATATTTTTATAAAAAGTTATCCAGTTCCTTCAACGATATCAAGTTCATTACGGTAAAAGGTTTTTCGCCAAAAACCATTCGTAGCCCTCCGTCATTTCGGATTAGTATTGCATAGTATTCGCGCTACGTTTGTCGTTGCTATTCGCCGAGGCGAAGTGTGCGGTAGCTCTGTAATGCTTTCTGTCGCATGGATATGTGGATTGGTTAGGACAGTCGTACGACTTTGTTGATTATTCGTCAAGGGTCGTGCGGGTGGGTTTAACGCAATCAAGATAATGACGGGTTGAAATTGACTAGGACCATTTGATTTGTTGATTATTCGTCAAGGTCACTTGGGTCCTAGGGGTAAAAATCACATCTGGAGTTTCTAAAGAAACTGAAACTTGCCAGGCATGCGCATACCTTCTGGAGTGTGGTGACGTGAGTGGATTCCGTCACGTTATCATGCGATGATAGTTGGGTCCCGATTCCCACTGATGAGTTGGTTTACTCCTCGGGTGATCCCGGCTAATTCTTCTTTCAGGTTTGGGGAAGAATTTGACGTTACAGTGGGAGGTTTCCAGATTTGACAAAGTGATAACCATTCTGATCTAGGTTAGAGTGCACGCCGAGTGTTTCTTTTCTCTCTCTCTTATTGCAGCAACCATTGACCCGACCCTAAGACTATGACTCATTGACCAAGTTGACTGAACCTTCTTTAACACTGGCTTTTGGATTGTCAGAGTTGCAAACCTCATTGCCACTCCTACTTTTACCCTTTTCTCCGAGACACTTCGTATTACTACGAACGTCCACTTCCATTGGACAAAACCATCATATGGTTATATACGAACTCGAAGGAATTCGAGGATGGTTTCCGGTTCTGGAGAAAACGGATAGGACTATTCAGTTGTCTTTTCCTTTTACCTTCTCTCAGGTTGCGAGTACTCCTTGGTTTAGGAGTAGTACACCTATTACGCAAATTGGATAGTCTTCTTCCAAACCTTAGGCTGGTGCCGAACGGTGGGGAATGAAGAAAACCAATTAGCATAACGATTGTGTGCAGAAGGTATTAAGTTAAGACAAAGCAAGGGATTAGTAGGAGGGCAAAGTAAATTGCGACTGATATTCACGACCAAACCAAGTATTTCTTCGCCAACCCTAAATCACCTTTGTATTTCTCCAGGACACTCCTTATCACTACGAAGATCCACAGTTTATTAGATACTCCATCGTATGGTTATATACGAACTCGGAAGGAACTTGTTCCAGTTCGGGGATGGATTCTGGTTGAGGAGAAATAGGAATAAGGTTTATTCGGTTGTCTTTTATCTTCACCTTCTCTCGTTTTGCGAGTGCTCCTAGGATTAGGACAGTACACCCATTATGCTTATTGGATAGTCTTCTTCCAAACCATAGGCTGGTGCCGAACGGTAGGGAAGGAAGAAAACCATTTAGCCTAAAGGGGTGTACAGAAGGTAATGACTAAAGACATAGAAAGGGATTTAGAAAGATGGCAAAGAATTACAAGGTTACAGTTGTGAATCTGGATAATGGAAGAAGCATTACTAAGAATAACAAGATACCCCATCGAAACATTTCAATGTTTCAGTTTCACTGTGTACTGCTAAAGGAAAACTGATTTCCCAGTTAGACACTTGCTCCAGGGTATGTATTTATCAGGTATGATTCTCACATCTGTATGGTTTTACAGATGATGAGTGGGAGTAAGTTATTGGGAATTGGGTGATCATCCTCATTATATCGGGATTCGTTGTAATCGGTGATATTTGAGGAAGTCACCTGGGTTGGTTGCCGGACGACAAATATTTGGTTTTGAATATCCGCTGTTATGCACCAATTTCAAATCGATATATCTGTACGTCTATTTTCATAGAGTGAGATATACCTTTTTGAAATTATGTCTACGACATTTACCTATATCAGTGGATGGTTAGGTAAGGAGCATTAAGCATTGGTGTAATTCTTCATAACCAAAGGTACAATTTTCAACCTATGACACACAGGGAATGAGTTATTAGACTCAAGGGACTTATACAGAGTATTGTATGTTGTCCAGGGTCCATCAGGACAGAGGGGTTGGTCCTCGTACTATATTCGGTTTACTTATGACTTCTCTAGTTTTAGACAAGTGTTTCGTGGAAACACGGGGTCCGAATTTTGAGAAGTTATAGGTATTTGAATAAAGTAGAGGACCAGATGTTGCAAGTATCGGGATTCTTCAAAGTGATCGGAGATATAAATACTTGTGAAGGGTATTCAGTTGATAGTAATGATTAAGAGAACTTGCTTCTCTTTCAGGTTACTCATAATTGGAAGCATTCCTAAGTTGAGTAACGCTGATCGGCATCCTTCTATTTAGTTGACATGCACTGGAGACAGCTGCATGATTTGAATCTGGTTCAATTAAATCAGTGCCTTTGGTTCTATATTGGATATAGAACAGTTCATATCTTGACATTGTTAAGGTACGGGGAGTTGTCCGGCTTATGCTTAAAACCAGACTCCGGATAACTCAAGGCACGTTTCTGTAATGGCAGTTTGTAGGTTGACCCAGGCTATGACGAGGGTTGACTTTCTACCATCTGGAAGATCAATAGTGATATTGTTCTTGACTCGCCACAGTTTTAATAAAAATGGATTTTTTCAGAAAACAGTAGTGGGAGTATGGTAGAACTGGAAGTAATTCCAGAACCACAAACGATTACTGAAGATTTGATAAGGAACCTAAAGATTCAATCTGGATTGATATTCCATTGGCCACTCCGCAGATACGGTGGGTAACATCAGGCACCCGAGAGGTACTCCGGTAGCCTCAAGGACGGTGACAGGGAAGTTCTTGTTTACCCACACTTGCCATTGCTGTTGTTCCAGGCTGCGAGACCCGGCAGGAGGATGAGTATAGCGTCGTTCTAAACTGGCTTTAGAAGTGTACGTCTGTATGACTCTGCCAGAGGGTTGTCGTAGTCAGTGGGAGCAGCGGAAGCATTGGTGGACAGTTGGCCTATGTCTATTTATAGACTAAAGCAGATATAGCGGAGATAGATCATCTATTTCTGATGTGACAATCATAGGTTTGACTTCATCAGAATAGGGGATGGATCTGTTAAGAAGGTAGTAGGGTGTTATGTCCTAGTATTTGATGACATACACAGAGTAGGAAGTGATATTCCTATACTACGATCGGTTATACTTTGGTCGTCACACAGTGGTTTCTCCACATAGGACTTGGATATTATATCGTACATTCTGGCTACTAGATCTATCGTTTTAGATCTAGATTTGGGTGGTTTCCCAATCAGGGTACTTAGACAGCATTCTAAGAGTATTTAGAATGGACGACTCCTAGCACGGTAGTGTACCTGCAGGTAATGGAGTCACCCTCTCTAAAGGTGTCTTACAGACTAAAGGGGAGAGGATGTGCATGATTGGCAGATCACTTGCTCAGGCAATTGAGTCAATCATGAGATGTCAAGTACCACACCAGATGTTGTTCTTGCAGTAGGTGCAATAAGTTGATATTCATCCAATCCTGGAGAAACAATCGGGAGCAGTTTTAGAACATAAGTTGATGTTCTAGGGATGTGATAACAGCAGCCTCCTTTAGGAGACAGTTATCATTCCAGGCTTCCAAGGTGACCTGGATGGCAGAGTGGCTGTCAGAATTAAAGTTTTCCCTCTGACGAGGGGCAGTATTGTGGACAGATGGTCCAGGTGGATACTGAGGAAAGGTATGGCGCATGATACTGATTAAGTTCAGTTGACGATACAGTCTAAGAAGTTTGGATTTGGAGTTCATTTATGAGCTAGGTCACATCAGACATCCAGACATATTCTAAGACAGGTATTGCTCATTTCGGGAGATGGCTTTCTCCGCGAACTTGAGATATAGAGAGACATAGAAAGAAATATCCTAGCGGATCCACTCACTGAGGCTATTCCTCGAATGCCATAGTTTCACAAACGAGCTTTGTAAGACTGACTAGTAGAGGAGTTGGGTGTTCGGTATCACACGGGCTGTGGGTATGCGACATCGCAATAATTAGCCTTGAGTGCAAGTAGGAGATTGTTGAAGATAGTGCCCTCAGAGTCAATTATTGGATCACAGGCACGTGATTGCAATGATTGAGGGAGGACCTATCCCGGTAGGACAGTCTTACTCATGATGATAGTATGCTATCTGGTTTATCTTTATCATCGTGTACTGCTTTAGGTGACCTGGCATGTCGCTATTACACGTTGATAGAGCCCCTAGGATTCTTACTTGACTACCAGCAGTATGATGGCGGTCATATACATGAGAGCTGGCGGTCTATAAGCACATCCTTAAAAGGTCCCTAGTCGTAGGAGTTACGAGACAGGGCATCGATACTCCATTAGTAGACTAGTGTATACAGTCGAGACCCCAACGAGGGGCGGTGGCCGGTCTCACAAGCCACTGGTGTCAGTTGGTCCACCTAAGATGTATACAGGTGCTCATTGGGTTATGAGTACACCGGACAGGACTCGCCGGGAACCTGCTAGTTGGTCTTATACCAGATGTCAGATAGCAGTTCCCTGGTGACATGTGTACAGGTTATTTCATCGACCTGAGATCGTCATTTGTCTCGTGTGAGTTCCCACTGTGCTTTGATTACTACCCAACCACGGCTCAAAGGAGTCGTGCAAACAGGTTTTAGTTGGGTACAGTCCCGAGCCACATGGAGGCATTGAGCGGATCTGCAGGTGTTCGTCTCTCCCGGTATTGGGGGTGAGGTCACGCTGTGTCTAGGAGAGCCATTACACAAAGCCCTCGGCCGAGGAAGGAGATTTACTTGTAGGTATTCCAGTAGTATCTCAGGGTGTTCTGGGCTACGCTCCGACACGACTTGTACCGCTTTTGGCGGTCTGACTTTTACCAACCCCCTAGGCCCGCCATGCGATGCTCTTAGACGAACGGACCGAACTGTACGGATATTGCCACTGACAGGCTCAGTAGGGTGTCAGGATGAGTCCGCTCATCGATGTCCCTTTTGGTCAATAGCTGGTGGCCCGTCACGTATTGGCTTATACCTCTGACGTGCTAGTGGTTAAATCCACAGCCATAGTATTGACGAGTCTTTAGAGTCCACCAGACATTCAGTTACTCAAGTTTCGGGCGTAACGCTGTAGAGGCCGTATGGAGATATGGCAGGGTCCGATCAGATACGTGCGGTATTGCACGGATCAGGATCGGACAGTTTGTACTTGTGGCCGTATGGTTATATGGCAGGGTTCGATCAGATACGTGCGGTATTGCACGGATCAGGATCGGACGGATATTACTAGCCGACTTTGGTTTAAGCCGGATCCTAGTATAGAACAGTGTATTTTTTGTCTCTTTGCATTTGTATCCGGTAGGAATACAGATGCGGGTGTGTATGCACAGTATCGGGGTTTTCCTGTAATTTATTACGGGACCAGTTTTCTGGAGTTGCCAGTTTGCATTCCGTTTCCGGCCTGTTTTTCTTTGTCCTTTCCCGGCCGGACTTTTCCGATGGAGGGTGTTATTTGCAAGTTTGCAAATAACATATTGTGGAGGGGTTTCTTGCATATGGATTGATTATGATGGCGTCTTTTCTTTTCAACCATCATTTGATTCTCTTTACATCACTTGATTTGTATTAATGGTGATTAGAGTTGATTTGGAGTTGATGTGAGATTATTATCATGATGTTTTGGATGTGGTCACCCATTCTCCTCTCCTACACTCACCTCCCTTCTTGTTATGGTTTTGACATTCATTCCTCCACCATTCTTACAAGAGAGGAGAGGCTATACTTGGGAGAAAAGAATGAGAGAGTTTCATTTTTTGAGCTTGTGGCATTTTTGATCTCATCTCATGCTAGGAAAAATGCAAGCACCATTTTTCCTTATCTTGATTCCTCCATCATCTTCAAAGGCAACTAAAACCCCAAATGAGATATAGCATCTACACTACATTCTACAGCAAATCTTGGGCACGTCGACTTGCCAGCTTCGTGCCTGAGTTGCCTCAGTATTAAGGTGGGAGCCCGTAAAAAATGCAGGCGACGTGGTGCCCTTCCGGCGAGGAGGCGACGACATGGAGACAGGACTTTCCGCGGGAGATCGGGACGATGACGAGAAGACCGGAGGACTCGGATCACTTGGTATACTTCTCTTCCCATCTCTTGTTTGCTAGTAGAGGTTAATGGTTAACGATCTGGGTTTCTTTGTCCGCGGTAGCGCCAGTTTCCAAGTAAAGAAAATTTTTGATTTCCGCATTTTGGCCTCGGTAAGACGGCCGTGGCGCTGCCGTGGCGCAACAATCAATATATGTGTGCACTGGCATGAATGTACAGTGTGCATGTGCGCAGGTATGAAGATATCAATATATGTGTGCAGTGGTATGAATATACAGTGCGCATGTGCGCAGCTATGAAGATATCAATATATGTGTGCACGGATATGAATATACAGGGTGCATGTGCGCAGGTATGAAGATATCAATATATGTGTGCACTGGTATGAATATACAGTGTGCATGTGCGCAGGTATGAAGATATCAATATATGTGTGCACGGGTATGAATATACAGTGTGCATGTCGCAGGTATGAAGATATCAATATGTGTGTGCACTGGTATGAATATACAGTGTGCAAGTGCGCAGGTATGAAGATATCGATATATGTGTGCACGGGTATGAATATACAGTGTGCATGTGCGCAGGTATGAAGATATAGATATATGTGTGCACGGGTATGAATATACAGTGTGCATGTGCGCAGGTATGAAGATATCGATATATGTGTGCACGGGTATGAATATACAGTGTGCATGTGCGCAGGTATGAGGATATCAATATATGTGTGCACTGGTATGAAAATAACATATACTGTTATGCGGCAAATCATGACAACATCAATAAGGTAGAATCAGTATGATATATGATTTATAGCAATCCTATAATGTGAGTGTCATGGCAATCACTAACGGTGTGAGTGTAGCATATCAATCGTGCTCGTGCGACTTGGACCGTTAGTGACAGTGCAGTGTCCTATGCTATCATTTCTATATGCAACAATAAGGTATGCTACCACAGTCTATATGAACATCTACAATCTAATATTCTGACTCGCCCTGACGCTTAACGTCATACGGGCGATTTCCCCGTAGATGTTAAATCTACTCACCTGGTCGTGTGCTACTCGTAGCCGACCACCTGCTCCCCTTTCTTAGCTTCGTCCGACGTACCCGCCTGCGAACCTGGAATTACACAAGAATCCATATATAAGCAACTATCTCGCAAAATGCGATATCGAAGTCAAACGATACGCTCGCGTCGCAAACTAAACACGGGTGTGTACTATACGCTAAACGTGTGCACGCGTCCAAAACTAACCCCGATACGCCGCGATACGCTGAATCATGGAGCCCTCTCGCCTATCGCGCGTATCGCGCGAACCAAACGTACTAGAAATACGGTATAACGTCCCAGATTCTACCCAGGCTAACAACTTACAAAACTATACATACCACTGGCCTAGAAATAACAACAGACTCATACCCATCCAAACATCACCCAAAAATTCCCCTATCTGGCCGCAAATTGCGGCCAGAAAGATTAAATCGGCGGCCTCGCTATGGGGTGGGGGTCTCGGGCTCTGGTGGTGTGGTCTATCCCTTGTATACAAGCTCCAGTTAACTCAATTTCAACCAGAACTACTCGGGCCTATAGCAGATCACAGAAATCCAAAAAGTTCACTTAAAAACACTAAATTTGCACAATTAGAAACCCTATGGTATTTTGGTGTATTCTGGGGTCTAACTAGGTTTACATGGCCTTAATAACACCTAATTATGCTAGGTTAACCAATATTAACAGCACTAAACCATAAGTCCACACAAATCACCATTTCAAGCACAAAATCTCACTTTATACACAAACCGAAGCTAAACTACACATACGTTAAACAAAAAAGAAGTTGGGCTCGGATTCTATACCTTACAAGACCCTAGGAGCAAGGAGAAAGGAGGTGGAGAAGATGGGAGTGCTGCTGCAGCTGCTGGGGGCTGCTGTTGGTGTTGCTGCTGCTGCCACTGCCTGCTGCTGCTTTTGTTACTGCTTGCTGCTGCTGATGATGATGATGCTGCCTCTACAGCTGCTGCCTCTCTCTCTCTCTCTCAGCTGAGTGTGTGTGTGAGTTGTGAGGAAAAATAGAGGAAAGAAATGAGGCCCCAAGTCAAAACCCCCCTCTCTCTTTCCCACTCTCTTCATTTAATGAGCATGGCTCAAGCCATGCCCATACTCCCTCTCTCATGCACCAAGTCAACAAAAGAAAAGAAAAGAAATTCAAATTTACAAAACACTCAAATAAATAAAACCCCATTAAAGCCCAAAACATTTAAAACAAATAGGTTAACCCACCATGGTTGCTAATCATTGTTTTAGCCCCAAATCTAAACCCTAGTTTACATGCACAAGTGTGTGTGTGCCTAGAAAAATCCTAATAAAATATTCATTAATTAGAATAAATTATCTGAAACTTAATTTGGTAAACCTTTTACCAAAAACTATCGAGTAAAATATAATTAACCCCTAAACACGACCTAAGGTGTTACAATCTTCCCCCCTTAAACAAAATTCGTCCCCAAATTTTTAAAATACAAAGCTACGCATACCTTCAGAGGGATGAGGGAACTTCTTCCGCATCTCGCCCTCAGCCTCCCAAGTGATCTCTTTACCATTTGGGATGCACCAAAATACCTTCACTGATGGCAAGACCTTCGATCGAAGTTTCTTCACCTGCCGGTCCAATATTACAACTGGCTGTTGGGTGAACGAAGGATCACGCTCGAACTAAATGGTCTGGCGCTGAATCCAATGAGAAAGGTCATGAAGGTAATTGCAAAGTATCGACATAGGGAATACGCGGTGAATACTCAATAATCTGGGTGGAAGTGCCCAACTTAAGGCAACGAACCAACTCGCCTTAGGGATCCTAAAAAGACTTACTATCCTGGAAAGCTCCCCAAAACTCAACATGTCATTTATCGGAAATTTCCGTGGGAATACATGATCTGCCATTGCGAGCTCGAATTTGCGACCCTCTTGGTCAGCATCTGATCTCTATCCGCAATAGACCATTCTCATCCTGACCCAAAACAACCGAGTCGTTTCCGAAATTTCTAAACTAGCTGAGGTCTAATAATCCTATAACACAGAGTTAAGAAAAACAGACTGGTGATCGACATGACCTAACTTCTAATCCTAAAGGTTACCAATTGGAGTGTCTCCTGATAACTGCTATCAAAGGAGAACTCTATCGATCGCAAACGACGATCCCCAACTGCCGACAACAATTTCTACATACACACAACTTAACAATAACAACTGAGCAAACTGAGTATCACCGGATGACAACATCCGAAAGGAATTACATCTTAACTAAACCTGGGTGGACACCATAACGAATTTCGGGAAGATCTCCTCTCGTTCCCTCTTCGGAACGGTTAAAGGTTGCAACTCTCCAGCCGGTCTCAGTTGCCCAACTCAAGCACACAACAAGACAGACACCTTGAAACGAATCCCAAGACTTCTTTTTCTATCCCTGCCCACCCGTAACTACCTTACAAGTCACGTTAATAGTTGGTAGGGCTTGAATGAGTAAAGAGAGTTGACTGATGTGCCTGCCCTAGGATTCCACGTGTCTTCCCCATAACATTAGGTACAAAAGTGTCTCTCTAGCCTAGCACACCCTTGCATTACCCAGCCGAGTAGGCTTCAATATCTCTGACGAACGAGTGTCGGCGGGCAGTGTTTCGCGAAAGCGATTTAAGAAAAGTGGTCAGGCGCGGACATGAGCAAGCTGTCTCCTCAGAAGAGACAAACTTATGCTGTACTCAACGATCGCACAAGAACTGTGAATCTGCGGAGGATTATCACAACAATCAATTTCCGTCGCAGGAAGATGTACCTTTAACTCTGGTGGTCCGTGAAAATCTGACACGACTCTTAAACAAGGGGTGTCTCTGATCTCCAACGCAAAACCATCGCGGCCATCTCCAGATCATGAGTGAGATATCCTTCTCGTACTTCCTCCAAATGTAAGGAAGCAAAAGCGATTAACTCCATTGTGTCACCTCAGTACACATTCGAGTCCCACTCACGAAACATCACAGTTAAACCACAAAGTCGCCCGAACCAAAAGCAAAGAAGGAGCTGATGCAGTTGTTAACCGAGTCTTCAACTGCTGAAACTCCGTACCCAAGCCTCAGCCTACAGAAAAGAAACCTCCATTCCAGTCAATTAGTCAACGGGGCAGCATTACACTAGCAATCCTGCATGAGACGGCGGTAACACCCGCTAAGCCAAAAATATGCGGACCTCCGTCCCGCTCACAAATTGGGCCTAAGCAGTACGGCCACGATCTCCCTCGAAACCATACCAATTCGTCTTCGTAACTACAAAACCTAGAAGTCAACACGAACAAGCTTGAAGGGAACACTCCGAGAATCTAGCAAACCACTGGGGCTCTCCCAGTATCTATAAAACAGATCCTCGAGTGCTACCCTAACCCTCAAGACACACTAAAAAGACTAGGATGTCGTAAATAACACAACAGTAACTAGTCGAGGAACGGCCCGAAGAGAACCAGTTCATCACACCTACGAATGCTGCTAGAGCATTGGTGAGTCCAGTGACACACCCAAAACACACAAAGCCCATAACACGCACAAGGCAGTCTTCGGAATGTCATCACTCCGGACCCGCAACAATGATGACCTGATCCCTAACCAACTTAGACAAGGTCTCGCACTCTGGTGCTGATCGAAGAAATCGTCAATGCGAGGTACAGGATACTTATCCGCACCGTAAGCCGATTCAAGTGACGATCCATCAATACACAACCTCAATCTGTCGTTTTCCTCCTGGACGAACAGAAATAGGAGGTTCCTAAATGCGAAACACCCAGACGCACAACTCCCTCAACAACCACTCTGCAGAAGATCCTTAGCTCCTTAAGCTTCGCCAGCTCATCTTGGAACGACGTCGGAAAAATTCTCGCACGAAAGAAAACTGGTCCAACAACCCAACTGTGGCTACAACATCACGAAAAATGCCAAGAATCCACGACATCTCCTCAGAGCCGACTAGCGAACAAGGCTGAATTCAAGCTGTAAGAGGCGGCACCACTATCCACCTGCACAACAAGAACTAACTAGTCCGGGAAAACAAAACCTAACTGTTTCCTCCCGGTAGCCCACAACGCCTAACACGTAGCTAACCAGCCCGTGCCCAGGAGATTGCCAAATCCAACATCTTTAGGAAGTTCAAAATGACAGACGAATCTCTATCTCCTATCCGATGGGCATAAGACCGAAGTACGTGTTGCACAACAAAAGGATTGCTAACAGAAGTTAACATAACAAACGGCTAATCTACCCAGCACGACTCTCGTCCTAAACTCGGCACGAATTGTGTAAACATACGAGTGCAACAAAAGGACATACTGAAAGAGTACCTGTAGACTCCGCATTGGACGCCCGTGCGTCCCGATGAGTCGAAGCGAAAACGTGTGCCTGTCCTCCATCTGCGACTGATCGAACTCCTTCTCTACTAGCCTGACCCCTCCATGCAAACCCTCCGCGTCCACGACGTCTCAGAACACGACCCTGACGTGCTGTGAAGGAACACTGCCTGATGAGGTGTTGAAGGCTTCCGCATCGTAAACACCTACGCACTGAATGCTGTCCTGCCTGGGGATGGAAGCCAAACGACTGTCCCCGTCCTAAGCCTCTGCTCTGGGCTGGTACAGCAGTACGATTCCACAACTGTTTTGGAACTCTCATGGTCTCTGGAAGACGTGTCTCATAAATGGGGGCTGCCTCCACCGGTGCTATGTAGGGGACGGAATACTGCATGATGATCGCAAGGAACAACTGGGTAACAGGGGTGGCAACCATCTGTCGCTGCGCTCGAACGACCTCTACCAATGAGCTCATCGTCTGGCGCAAGCTCTGCATCTCTGCCACTAGTCTAGCGATCTGATCTGTCGTAGGAGAAACAATCTGTCCTGGTACAACATGGGTACTACTCGGATCAGTCCTCGTCTCAGATAAATCAACTCGCACCTCGGCTCTCCCGGCCTCTCTCTGCACCCTCGTAGTCCTTGGCGGCATAATGGCTGGAAAAAGGTAGGATTCGATGAGGGTACGAAAATAGAATCACAAGGATATATACGATCATAAAGGAAATTCAATCAATAAGCCCTAAGGTCGCTTCGGCGGAGTACCGTGTCGTGAGTATGCCGCGGAACATACGCACGCTACGTCATTCTGCTGCAGCTACCAACTCCATCATACCAGGGTCATCCTACACTCCAAAGGTAAAACCTACGCTATGATACCAACTTTGTCACGACCCAAAGTTTGGCCCGTGACCGGCATGTAAGTGCACGGCGGAGCCCCGGCCTCCTGTTGGAGATAGTGCCCTCATAGTCAATTATTGGATCGCAGGTACGTGATTGCAATGATTGCGGAGGACCTATACCGGTAGAACAGTCTTACTCAAGATGATAGTATGCTATCTGGTTTGCCTTTATCAGTCGTGTACATGTTCAGGTGACTGATTGCATGTTACACTTTGATAGAGCCCTTAGGATCTTGCTTTACTACCAACAGTATGATGGCGATCATATACGTGAGAGTTGGGTAGTTTATATGCATATCCTTAATTGTGGTCCCTAGTCGTGGGAGTTTCGAGACAGGGCATCGATACTCCGGAGTAGACTAGTGTGTACAGTCGAGACCCCGACGAGGGGCGGTGGCCGGTCTCACAAGCCACTGGTGTCAGTAGGATCACCTAAGATGTATACAGGTGCTCATTGGGTTATGAGTACACCGGACAGGACTCGCCGGGAATCTGCTAGTTAGTATTATATCTATCGTCAGATAGCAGTTCCCTGGTGACATGTGTACAGGTTAGTTCTTCGACCTGAGGTCGTCATTTGTCTCGTGTGAGTTCCCACTGTGCTTTGATTTCTACCCTACCACGGCTCAAAGGAGTCGTGCAAACAGGTAGTTTTTGGGTACAGTCCCGAGCCATATGGAGGCACGTGAGCGGATCGGCAGGGGATTCGTCTCTCCCGGTATTGGGGGCGAGATCGTGCTGTGTCTAGGAGAGCCATTACACAAAGCCCACGGCCGTGGCAGGAGATTTACTGGTAGGTACTCCAGTAGTATCTCAGGGTGTTATTGGGCTTCACTCCGACATGACTTATACTGCTATTGGGGGTCTGACGTTACTAGCCCCCTAGGCAGATATGCGATACTCATTGACGAACGGACCGGACTGTATATACATTGTCACTGTTAGGCTCAGTAGGGTTTTCGGAGGAGTTCGCTCATCGGTCTCCCTTGAGTTCGCTCCTCGGCCACCCTTGA
Source organism: Agapanthus africanus (assembly GCA_030015575.1). Classification (NCBI taxonomy): domain Eukaryota; kingdom Viridiplantae; phylum Streptophyta; class Magnoliopsida; order Asparagales; family Amaryllidaceae; genus Agapanthus; species Agapanthus africanus. Next base: position 201,034,156 of record JASDDO010000006.1, read on the forward strand.
GGTCAGTCCGTGGGCAGCCGTTACGCATTGCTAGTGCCGCTGACGGTTTGTGGTTAAACCCACTGCCAGGGTGCTGACGAGTCATTAGAGTCCCCCACAGACAGTTTCCCAAGTTCGGGCGAAACGTTGTAGAGGCCGTATGGTTTTATGGCAGGGTTCGGAAAATGCACGTGCGCTTACGCACGTGTCGATTTTCGGACAGGTGATACTGGTCGGCTTTGGTTTAAGCCGCATTCGAGTATTATATTGAGTAGGTATAATATCTTTGTCTCAGTTGCATTTGTATTCGGTCGTAATACAAATTCGGGTATATTTATACAGTTTCGGGGTTATCCTGAAAGTTGTTTCAGGATCACTTTTGGAAGTTGCCAGTTTCCAGTTTTCTATCAGCCGTCTTTTAACATTTGGTTAAAGACGGATTTATCTTTTCTTCAGATATGATGAGTCATGCTTCTAGAAGCTTCTAGAAGGTTCTAGATGAGGTGACTAGGATTAATTGGTGTTAAGTTTTCATTGGTTGCATTAATGGTGTCATTAATGCAAAGATGACTAGGTTTGTTCTTATTGGTTCAATTTAATGATTCATTCTTTCTTAATGGTTATGATAACTATCAAGGTTTATGGTCACCACTTGAACCCTCCTACACTCACCTCCCTCCTTTGATATATATAGCCTCCTCTCTCTCTCTCATTCACTACTTGATTTCAAGAGAGAAAAGATTATGATAGGTTTTATCGGTGTATGGAATTTCACAGTCCATTTCATTCCATCACCCGATTTCCACGGCAACTTCATTAACCGATCGTCCACGGATTTGGACGAAGTGAGACAAAGTCATCTACTCATTCTCTACATCAATCTTGGTCGTCTCTTTTAGCAAACTTGACGATCGAGTTGCCTCGAGTCAGAGGCGGGAGCCCGTTTAAAGAACCGATCATGTGGTGCCACATCGACGAGGAGATCGGAGATCGACGAGATCAGAGTAGCCGCAACGGAGCGTGGGATGATGGTTGAAGAACGAAGGACTCGGATCGTTCGGTACAATCTTCCTACACTCTTTACAGTTTGTTAGTTTAGCAATAATGGCAGATCCGGGTAAAAGTATATGATAGCGCCAGTTAAAAAGTTTTTGTTCCGCATTTGGCGTCTGTAGACTGCCGGGGCGCTAACGTAGACTTACACCTCCATCCCGAGGCCAAATGCGGAAGCGATGGCTAACTTTAATTTTCTTGAACCGGCACCACCGCGCACTATAACCCGGATCGGGCCATTAACTAGTCCTAGCTAACTACTAGATGGGGAAGAGAGATATACCAAGTGATCCGAGTCCTCCGGTCTTCTCATCGTCGTCCCAATCTTCCGCGGAATCTCCGGTCTCCACCAAGTCGCCGGAAGGGGCACCACGTCGCCTAGTTCTTTTACGGGCTCCCGCCTCTATACCGAGGCAACTCGGGCATGAAGTTGGCGAGCCGACGTGCCCAAGGTTTGCTGTAGAATGTGTAGTGCTCAAGTCTCATTTTGGGTTGTCGGAGTTGCCTTTGGTGGAGGAATGAAGTTGTGGACTAATGAGATGAACTTTGGGGATTTTTAGCAAGCCAAAGAGAGCCAAAAGACCCCACCCAAATTTTGGACAGCCCCTTGCTATCAATGGCCGGCCATGCTCATGGTGGTGGGGTGAGAATGGAATGGAGTAAGGAAATAATCCCATGGGATAAGAATAATGCAAGGTAGAGTGTAAAAAGGGAAAAAGGCAAGTCTCACATCAAACATCATAACCCTTCATCATCAACAAGCATGATAACAAACTAAAACCAACACTCCACCATAACCATCAACTCATCACAAAGTCAAGCCATCATGAAAGAAGAAGTCAAATGGTCAAGGGATGGTGCAACCATCATGACACAAGAATATGCAAAGACCCCCTCCACAAATTGCTTATTTGCTCAAATGCAAATAAGCGTTCCTCCACCAAACTTCGGCCAATGAAAGATACAAATGAAAATGGCCGAAACGGAAAGCAAACTGGCTACTCCAGAAAACTGGTCCCGTAATAAATTACAGGAAAACCCCGATACTGTGTATACACACCCGCATTTGTATTCCGACCGAAATACAAACGCAATGAGACAAAATCTACACTGTACTATACTAGGATCCGGCTTAAACCAAAGCCGGCTAGTAATATCCGTTCGATCCCGATCTGTGCAATACCGCACGTATCTTATCGAACCCTGCCATATATCCATACGGTCTGTAGTACAAACTATCCGATCCTGATCCGTGCAATACCGTACGTATCTGATCGAACTGTGCCATATCTCCATACGGCCTCTACAGCTTTTCGCCCGAAACTTGAGTAACTGAATGTGTGGTGGACTCTAAAGACTCGTCAATACTATGGATGTGGATTTAACCACTAGCACGTCAGAGGTATTAGCCATACGTGACGGGCCACCAGCTATTGACCAAAAGGGACGTCGATGAGCGAACTCATCCTGACACCCTACTGAGCCTGTCAGTGATAATATCCGTACATTCCGTTCCGTTCGTCTATGAGCATCGCATGGCGGGCCTAGGGGGTTGGTAAAAGTCAGACCCCCAAAAGCGGTACAAGTCGTGTCGGAGTGTAGCCCAGAACACCCTGAGATACTACTGGAATACCTATTAGTAAATCTCCTGCCTCGGCCGAGGGCTTCGTGTAATGGCTCTTCTAGACACAGCGCGACCTCACCCCCAATACCGGGAGAGACGAACCCCTGAAGATCCACTCACTGCCTTCATGTGGCTCGGGACTGTACCCAACTAAACCCTGTTTGCACGTCTTCTTTGAGCGTGGTAGGGTACTAATCAAAGTACAGTGGGAACTCACACGAGACAAATGACGATCCCCAGGTCGATGAACTAACCTGTACACATGTCACCAGGGAACTGCTATCTGACGTCAGGTATAAGACCAACTAGCATGTTCCCGGCGAGTCCTGTCCGGTGTACTCATAACCCAATGAGCACCTGTATACATCTTAGGTGAACCAACTGACACCAGTGGCTTGTGAGACCGGCCACCACCCCTCGTCGGGGTCTCGACTATATACACTAGTCTACTCTGGAGTATCGATGCCTTGTCTCGAAACTCCCATTACTAGGGACCTTTTAAGGATGTGCTTACAGACTACCAGCTCCCACGTATATGATCGCCCTCATACTGCTGGTGGTCAAGCAAGAATCCTGGGGGCTCTATCAACGTGCAATAGTGACCTGTAAGGTCACCTAAAGCAGTACACGATGATAAAGGTAAACCAGATAGCATACTATCATCTTGAGTAAGACTGTTGATCGCACGCTTTTGGTGTGTCGGATGTTCAAAGAATTTAAGTGTAACCGCGATCAGGACGGTGTCGCTTTGCAGCTAGCCGGTTGAGCACGGGTCGGTCCACAGGGAGATGGTGTTATCTTACCTTCTTGTCTTAGACGAGTCAATAAAGAATCTGTATGAGTTTGTTCTAACATATGTGTTTATCTGCAAGTATAAAGTTGTTAAGAAAAGATACGAGATTATAAGCTAAAGAAATCCGTACTCAAAACCTTTGAGCCGAGTCTTGACCAATTGAAGCTAAGCAATTGGCAACAATGTAGATTAGGGGATTTAAGCGCGGTATTCGTGGAATCCGGCTTATTTACCCTTGTCCATCCGTTCTTGTCTCTTGCTTTCGCCTCCGGCCAAACCGAACGCAACCGGTCGCGGTTAGGAATCACCGTTACCTTGTCAGGGTACGGTGCCTAACGGAGCGCTTGCGTATGGTTTGGGCGAAGTTCAAATGGAAAATAACGGGAAAAGGAATTGTCAAAGAAATGTTAACTTATAATACCGTATTTTATCTTAACAACAATAATTACATACATTCACAAAAGAGAACCAAAAAGAGAGGACAAAAAGAAAAGAACAAAGAAAAGAAAAGATACAAGTAATTAAAGTACAAGGAATAAAATCGCAAGTAAGTAAATTGCAAGTAATAAAAGACAAGGCAATAAATTGCGAATAATAAAAAGCGATAAAAAGAATACGAAACTAGGACTCAAGACAAGCATGTGATCAATAGCCAACCCTTAAACTTGCAAGCTCAATGATGAGGTTGCAAGATCAAGGGAAGGGTAGAGAACGCATGTGAAATGAAGTGCTAGTCCCGTGAGAAAATACGACCCTTAAGATCAATAACTAACCCTTAACCATTCAAGCTCAATGAAGAGGTTGAATGAGCAAGAGAAAGCAAAAATCTCAAGGGGAAGAAGAAACACAAGAGAATGATACAAAACCCTCATCTTCATTAATCTCCCACTCAAAAGCTCTCACTACAATTTCATGGAAAAAGAATGAAGAAGGAGAAGAAGAACTATACAAAAAACTACAAAAGAGGCTACAAGAATGAATCCTAAGGCTTGGCAAGTTCTGCTGTATTTATAGGCAGGCAAATGAAACCCTAGGGCAACCACCAGAACAAAGGTACAAAGACAAAACTGCCCCTGAAAGATGACCCCCAACGGCGCCAGTACGGCCGCGGATCCGCGGCCTGGACCCTACTTTGGCCGCGGATCCGCGGCCTTATGATGGATTTGGGGCATGTGTTTTTCAGTACTTCCATGGTCTTCAGTGTACTTCAGTATGGCATATGTGTATTCTGAAAATACCTCCACATTTCTTCCAGAATTTCTGTTGTGGGAAAGTTGGACTTTTTGTCAAGATTTGGAATGATTGCCTCGAGCTCCGCGTAGATCCCTTGGATTTTGTGCTACCATTGAGCCTTGTGCATGAGGATGACATTGATTTGACATTTTGTCTCCCTAAACTGGTATCTGGCAGCATACGGATGAAGAGCGGAGACCGTATTTTATCTGTGGTTGGCAGGAACCCGGATTTTGTCGTGTTTTCCATGAATTTCACCATTTTAGAACCGAGAACCTGTATCCTGCAAATATGTAACAAACACGGATTAAAAGCACCTACCTATAAACACACGAGCGTAAGAATGGGCGGTATGAAATGCAATATTCTGATATGAACAAATACCCCCAAACTTAACTTTTGCTCGTCCCGAGCAAAACCAATTATTCACAAAAATAAAATGATAACCGCACTTTCGCAGGGAACGCGATTGCACTGAGCGCGTGCAACAAGCCGTTAAACCTCTAGGTGTCCCTAGTAGGAGGAGTGTTGTCTCCTGAGGGTTTTCAGCGGATTACACCCACAAAATCCCGTCAAGCTAGTTTGTAAAATGACTAAGATTCAAACCCTAAAGTTTTGTTTTAGAAAATAACAATTCTATAATCCTAAGTCTAGACCTTCGAACCTTTATTTTTCACACCTCGCTTCTTATTTAACTACAGGTTTTATATGTCTTTACGTGTAGTGCAAATAGTGCCGTTAAGTTCCATAAAGGTCGATTAAAGTCATCATGTCGCACAATAAAGCCCAGATAACAACTTTAAAAGGATCACATAAGTTTTATAAAGAGTTAAGCATTTTTCAAGTTTCGTTTTCCAGTAAGGTTTCAACTTCAGAATTTCTATCTTCCCTAACAGGAAACTAGGTCTCATTCTTCACTCCACCTTTTTCTTGTTTTCATTTCATACACACCTCTGTGAACGTGCAATAGTCTTTATCATAGAATAAAACCTTCATATCTCCGTTAATTTTTTTTATAAAAGCCTGTCTTTTATCAAGATTATTCTCACACAAAGAACCGTTAGGAATTTTAACTCGGAGAGATCACTTGCTTGACTTTGTTTTAAATTGGACTTTCTAGGCTTCTTAGCGAGCTTTGGGCCAATGCACCCAAACCAGTTGGTTTTAGGGCATTAGGTGTAGAAACACCCCAGCGGACTTAATTACTCAAGTTACCTAGGTCCAAAAACAAAAGACATTTTGACGTGAAAATCAGATGATTCAATACGAACGGAGATATAACCGGTAGTTCAATTATTTTTTTGGATAAAAGACGTGTTTAGTGGGTTTGGTGTGTAATCATTCCAATCAAGTTTCTGATGGGTTATTTTTCAGACTTAGTTCCAATTACGGCATCAATAACATTCCTTCATATTCGCTTTACTTTATAAACTATTCTTGACATTACTTATTTCAGAACAAACCTATTTGATCCTCAGAAAATCATTTATCTGTTTAAAAGTTTAAACATGAAAGACTTGTCATCTAATTCCCAAAATTCACGACACGTGTAGTGTGATGTAAAGACGTATATCAGCTATAGTTAACTTCAAAGGAGAGTTATCTTTCAGGTTTTCAAAATCTAAACATAAGATTTAGTTATTCCTATTTTTTTCAAACAAAAACCGTCGAATGTTGAATCAGAGTTCTTCCACAAGCTATCTTGACAAAAAAGTTTTTATATTTTTAGAAAATTTTCAGATTTTTATGGATTTTATGGATTTAATATGCAGATGCAAAATATACATATGAATGCGAAGGAAGAAAGCTTACCGAGCACACCCCTAAACTTAAACTTGACAGTGCCCTCACTGTCAGGCTAAACCAAGAGGGTCAAAATTGCCGGCGCTCCCTAAAAACAAATTATATACAACAAAGAAAACAAAAAAATTTATACAAAAAAGGTGTCCCCCCCAAACTTAAGTAAAACAGTGTTTCCACTGTTAAGCGTTGAAATTCAGGATTAGGGGGGAAAGAGAACAATATCCATCTATACAAGGCCTTACACAGGACAAAAGTTAACACCAACCATTCAAAGATTTTATCGCTATAATGTACCGGTTGGTGGAAGAAGGCGTAGAGAAAAGAGATGGAGAATACGCGAGACCATATGCGGAGAGAAGCGGGATATGGTCTCGGTATATGAGAGGAAGAAGAATGGCGGAAGGGAAAAAGAAGTGGAATACGAACTTGAGGGTGCAAATGGAGTAAATAGATTAGCACAATTTGTGATGAGCGATGTGTGAAAAGTGATTGTGCTAATATATTTACTCGTCGAGAAATTGGGTCGAATCCCTCAAGATTCGTAAGAAACCATGGGTACGCCGAACTTGGTAAACCAGACATATGAAATGTAAGTGAGACGGGTTCTTGCAAGGTCGGAACGATGAAAAGGATGGAGGGAAGTGATCGAGTAGGGGCATCGGTTAGAGTTTCGGGAGGGTGTACACAGTCAATGAAAGGAACAGGATGAATTGGAAAATCCGACTCATCAATTAAAACTGTTTCATCCTCAAAACTATCCTCAATATTCTCCTCAAAATTTATCTCATCCATGACTTTATCATTAATAACAAGACGCATATGAAGTTCGGGAAAAACAGTTAAAGACTCGGGATGATGATTTGAAGAGACAAACTCAGCCAAATCTACGGGTTCATCATCCAGAATGTTCCCAGCGTCAATATCCTCGATCAAGTGAAAAACTATATTCTCAGACACCTCAACAAAAGCATGGATATCAATCATTTCAGGTTCTAAAGTGGAGGTGTAGAGGTCAAAAGGTTTAGGATCGGTTTCACTTGGAAGAGACCCTTCACAATCGGGCAAATCAAACACTACAAAGTCGCACAACTCATTAAACATTCTATCTTCAACTGATAATTCATTTGGGACACTTGATAGACTTTCAAAACAGGAGTTGTGGGATTCAATTTGGGACGGGTAGGTTTGATTTGGAAGGGGGTACATCTCACTCTCTCCACTCAAATTCACAGCCTGTCCTGCCACCTCATCATACATTGAAAAATTAGGAGCTAGTTGGAAACTAGCTACCGGGTCACTAGGTTGCATCAGGGCGGCCATGGACGCATTCAAATCCATCATCTGTTGGCTTGACGCTACCCTAAAGTCTTCCAACGACTGTTCTAGACTAGACATTGGTTGTGAAGGGGTTTCAGTAAAAGATTCAAAGTTGTTTGGATACTGAAAACTCCCAAATGGCGGTTCTGATACAATGTCTAAGGAAGGTGTAAAAGTTGGGTAGGACTGGTAGGAATTGAATGGCTGGACAGGAGTGGGATCAACATTGGGATAAGAAGGTGAATGGAATTGTTGATCCCAAGAATTTGTGGTGGTGAAAGGAGTGAAAGATCGGCTACGAGATTGTTCAATACGTTCAGCAATAGACATAGGTCTCGGGGTTACAACTGGATTTTCAAAAGGGGTATCAACGCAAGAAGGGGTGAATGTTTGAAACGGTTGATACGAAGTGGATTGCGGGGTCCAGTTGTTCGTCCTAGATGCGTCTATTCGATCTTTCAAAGAAATTTTGGGCATGGATGGAGCGTTCGATGTTCGGCCAAAGCAAGACCCGTAGTATGTAATGTCTGGTTGTGGGTACCAAAGTTCGGCAAGAGTTTTGCGAGGTGGAGTACCCATGATATGAAGAGAGAGAGAAAAAGGTAGAGAAAAGGAGGGGAAAAGGAATGTGATTTATTTTTTTTTATTAACAAAAGAATGAAATATACACACAAAAAGAATATAGACAAAAACAATCACGACACAAAAATACCACACACCTAATCGTTCTAGGGTTCACCTAGGTCAACTAGACCTGCTACAGAACTTGATTGTCGAAGTAAAACTGTGTCGAGAAACGGGCTCAAGATACACTGATCACGAGGCCAGGTAAGTGCAGAGATAAGGGGAGGTTTTCCAACGCTTTCGCGAAGTTCCTTAATTAAATAACCCTTTCTCTTTTGGCGGTTTCGCCGTTAACACTTTCCTAGACACCCCGTAAACAATATACCGTTAAGCGAGGTTCTAAACACAGTTAACTTCTCCTAGTGAGCGCGAAGTCCTTAAGGCTTAAAGTCTAATTTCTTTTAAAATTTGTGTGGGTAAACGTTATGCTCAAGTTCGTGATTTGTGGGCCACGGAAAAGGTGATGAAATCCTTTACCGTATGTTGTGGGGTTCGGTTGCCCTTAAGTCCGTATTAATGTATGCAATGCGCAATTCAAAAATTCTTTAAAGAATCAAACAATCGTTTTTTAGTTTAAGCGCGGCGCTGCAACAAATACGGGTTAGTCAATTTTTAGCGTTTGTTAGCGAACTTGCAAAGAATCCTGCAAAAGAATAGTATATTGGAAGCGTCGGATTTGAGAAGAAGGTGTTAGTAAAGTACGTACCGTTAAGTTTTGGGTTAGGAAACCCCCGTTGAATCAAATCCGGTAAGCTTGAAAGGTTCGCTTGCGCGGGTCAAACTACCCGGATCTTTGGCACTGTACTTCGTAATCACCTTTGCCTTGAATGCACACTTTGCTCCCCACAATCGCAGTTTGCAAATACGCAAAAATCTGCACACTTGCCCACAAAAATGATCAAAAAAACAAAAAGGTTTTTTTTTATATATACAAAAAGAATATTAACCCGAATAACAAGAAAGAAAATACGCTACCGTCTCCCCGGCAACGGCGCCATTTGATCGCACGCTTTTGGCGTGTCGGATGTTCAAAGAATTTAAGTGTAACCGCGATCAGGACGGTGTCGCTTTGCAGCTAGCCGGTTGAGCACGGGTCGGTCCACAGGGAGATGGTGTTATCTTACCTTCTTGTCTTAGACGAGTCAATAAAGAATCTGTAAGAGTTTGTTCTAACCTATGTATTTATCTGCAAGTATAAAGTTGTTAAGAAAAGATACGAGATTATAAGCTAAAGAAATCCGTACTCAAAACCTTTGAGCCGAGTCTTGACCAATTGAAGCTAAGCAATTGGCAACAACGTGGATTAGGGGATTTAAGCGCGGTATTCGTGGAATCCGGCTTATTTACCCTTGTCCATCCGTTCTTGTCTCTTGCTTTCGCCTCCGGCCAAACCGAACGCAACCGGTCGCGGTTAGGAATCGCCGTTACCTTGTCAGGGTACGGTGCCTAACGGAGCGCTTGCGTATGGTTTGGGCGAAGTTCAAATGGAAAATAACGGGAAAAGGAATTGGCAAAGAAATGTTAACTTATAATACCGTATTTTATCTTAACAACAATAATTACATACATTCACAAAAGAGAACCAAAAAGAGAGGACAAAAAGAAAAGAACAAAGAAAAGAAAAGATACAAGTAATTAAAGTACAAGGAATAAAATCGCAAGTAAGTAAATTGCAAGTAATAAAAGACAAGGCAATAAATTGCGAATAATAAAAAGCGATAAAAAGAATACGAAACTAGGACTCAAGACAAGCATGTGATCAATAGCCAACCCTTAAACTTGCAAGCTCAATGAAGAGGTTGCAAGATAAAGGGAAGGGTAGAGAACGCATGTGAAATGATGTGCTAGTCCCGTGAGAAAGTACGACCCTTGAGATCAATAACTAACCCTTAACCATTCAAGCTCAATGAAGAGGTTGAATGAGCAAGAGAAAGCAAAAATCTCAAGGGGAAGAAGAAACACAAGAGAATGATACAAAACCCTCATCTTCATTAATCTCCCACTCAAAAGCTCTCACTACAATTTCATGGAAAAAGAATGAAGAAGGAGAAGAAGAACTATACAAAAAACTACAAAAGAGGCTACAAGAATGAATCCTAAGGCTTGGCAAGTTCTGCTGTATTTATAGGCAGGCAAATGAAACCCTAGGGCAACCACCAGAACAAAGGTACAAAGACAAAACTGCCCCTGAAAGACGACCCCCAACGGCGCCAGTACGGCCGCGGATCCGCGGCCTGGACCCAACTTTGGCCGCGGATCCGCGGCCTTATGATGGATTTGGGGCATGTGTTTTTCAGTACTTCTCTGGTCTTCAGTGTACTTCAGTATGGCATATGTGTATTCTGAAAATACCTCCACATTTCTTCTAGAATTTCTGTTGAGGGAAAGGTGGACTTTTTGTCAAGATTTGGAATGATTGCCTCGAGCTCCGCGTAGATCCCTTGGATTTTGTGCTACCATTGAGCCTTGTGCATGAGGATGACATTGATTTGACATTTTGTCTCTCTAAACTGGTATCTGGCAGCATACGGATAAAGAGCGGAGACCGTGTTTTATCTGTGGTTGGCAGGAACCCGGATTTTGTCGTGTTTTCCATGAATTTCACCGTTTTAGAACCGAGAACCTGTATCCTGAAAATATGTAACAAACACGGATCAAAAGCACCTACCTATAAACACACGAGCGTAAGAATGCGCGGTTAGAAATGCAATATTCTGATATGAACAACTGTCCTACCGGGATAGGTCCTCCCTCAATCATTGCAATCACGTGCCTGTGATCCAATAATTGACTCTGAGGGCACTATCTCCAACAATCTCCCACTTGCACTCAAGGCTAATTATTGCGATGTCGCATACTCACAGCCCGTGTGATACCGAACACCCAACTCCTCTACTAGTCAGTCTCACAAAGCCTGTTTGCGAAACTATTGCGTTCGAGGAATAGCCTCAGGGAGTGGATCCGCTTTGATGTTTCTTTCTATGTCTCTCTATAATCTTAAGTTCGCGGAGAAACCCATCTCCCGAAATTAGCAATAGCTGTCTTAGAATGTGTCTGGATCTCTGATGGGACCTACCTCATAAATGAACTCCAAATTCAAACTTCTTAGACTGTATCGTCAACTGAACTTAATCAGTATCCTGCGCCATGCCTCCCTCAGTATTGCCTTGGACCACCTGTCCAAAATACAGCCCCTCGTCAGAAGGAAAACTATAGCTCTGACAACCTCCTTGTCGTCCAGGTCACCTTGAAAGCCTGGAATGATAACTGTCTCCCGAATGAGGCTGTCGTTATCATATCCCTAGAACATTCACTTATGTTCTAAAACCGCTTCCGACTATTTCTCCAGGATTGGATCAATGTCAACTTATTGCATCTAGTGCAAAAACAACATCTGGTGTGGTACTTGACATCTCATGATTGACTCAATTGCCTAAGCAAGTGATCTACCAATCATGCACATCCCTCTCCCTTTAGTCTGTAAGACACCTTTAGAGAGGGTGACTCCATTACCTGCAGGTACACTACCGTGCCAGGACTCGTCCATTCTAAATACTCTTAAAATGCTGTCTGAGTACCCAGATTGGGAAACCAACCAAATCTAGATCTAAAACCATAGATCTAGTAACCAGTATGTCCGATATAATGTCCAAGTCCCATGTGGAGAAACCACTGTGTGACGACCAAAGTATAACCGATCGTAGTATAGGAGTTTCTTTTCCTACTCTGTGTATGTCATCCATGTACCATGACATCACACCCTACTACCTTCTCAACAGATCCATCCCCTATTCTGATGAAGTCAAACCTATGACTGTCACATCAGAAATTGATGATCTATCTCCGCTATATCTGCTTTAGTCTATAAATAGACATAAGCTACCTATCCACCAATGCTTCTGCTGCTCCCACTGACTACGACAACCCTCTGGAAGAGTCATATACATGTACACTTCTAAAGAAAGTTTAGAACGACGCTATACTCATCCTCCTGCCGGGTCTCACAGTCTGGAACAACAGCAATGGCAAGTGTGGGCAAACAAAAACTTCCCTGTCACCGTCCTTGAGGCTACCGGAGTACCTCTTGGGTGCCTGAGGTTACCCACCGTATCTGCGGAGTGGCCAATGGAATGTCAAACCAGATTGAATCTTTAGGTTCCTTATCAAATCTTTAGTAATCGTTTGCGGTTCTGGAATCACTTCCAGTTCTACCATACCCCCACTACTTTTTTCTGAAAAAAAATCCATTTTTAATAAAACTGTGGCGAGTCTAGAACAATATTACTATTGATCTTCCAGATGGTCGAAAGTCAACCCTCGTCATAGCCTGGGTCAACCCACAAACAGCCATTACAGAAACGTGCCTTCAGTTATCCAGAATCTGGTTTTAAGCATAAGCCAGACAACTCCCCGTACCTTAACATCGTTAAGATATGAACTGTTCTATATCCAATATAGAAACAGAGGCGCTGATTTAATTGAACCAGATTCAAATCATGCAGCTGTCTCCAGTGCATGTCAACTAAATGGATGGAGGCCGATCAGCGTTACTCAACTTAGGAATGCTTCTAATTTTGAGTAACCTGAAAGAGAAGCAAGTTCTCTTAATCATTACTATCAACTGAATACCATACACAAGTATCTACATCTTCGATCACTTTGAAGAATCCTGATACTTGCAATACCTGGTTCTCTACTTTATTCAAATACCTATAACTTCTCAAAATTCGCAACCCGTGTTTCCACGAAACACTTGTCTAAAAACTAGAGAAGTCATAAGTAAACCGAATATAGTACGAGGACCAACCCCTCTGTCCTGATGGACCCTGGACAACATACAATACTCTGTATAAGTCCCTTGAGTCTGATAACTCAATCCCTGTGTGTCGTAGGTTGAAAACTGTACTTATGGTTATGAAGAATTACACCGCTGTTTAATGCTCCTTACCTAACCATCCACTGATATAGATAAATGTCACTGACATAATTTCAAAAAGTATATCTCACTCTATGAAAATAGACGTACAGATATATCGATTTGAAATTGGTGCATAACAGCGGATATTCAAAACCAAATATTTGTCGTCCGGCAAACAACCCAGGTAACTTCCTCAAATATCACCGATTACAACGAATCCCGATATAATGAGGATGATCACCCAATTCCCAATAACTTACTCCCACTCATCATCTGTAAAACCATACAGATGTGAGAATCATACCTGGTAAATACATACCCTGGAGCAAGTGTCTTAATTGGGAAATCAGTTTTCCTTTAACAGTACACAGTGAAACTGAAACATTGAAATGTTTCGATGGGGTATCCCGATATTCCTAGTAATGCCTCTTCCAGATTCGATTGTAACCGTATAATTCTTTGCCACCTCTCCAAATCCTTTTATATGTCTTTAGTCATTACCTTCTGCACACCCCTTTAAGCCAAATGGTTTTCTTCCTTCCCTACCGTTCGGCACCAGCCTAAGGTTTGGAAGAAGACTATCCAATAAGCATAATGGGTGTACTGTCCTAATCCTAGGAGCACTCGCAATGCGAGAGAAGGTCAAGATAAAAGACAACCGAATAAACCTTATTCCTATTTCTCCTGAACCAGAATCCATCCCCGAACTGGAACAAGTTCCTTTCGAGTTCGTATATAACCATACTATGGAGTATCTAATAAACTGTGGATCTTCGTAGTGATACGGAGTGTCCTGGAGAAATACAAAGGTTATTTAGGATTGGCGAATAAATACTTGGTTTGGTCGTGAATAGCAGTCGCATTTTACTTTGCCCTCTTACTAATCCCTTTCTTTGTCTTAACTTAATACCTTCTGCACACCATCGTTATGCTAATTGGTTTTCTTCATTCCCCACCGTTCGGCACCAGCCTAAGGTTTGGAAGAAGACTATCCAATTTGCGTTATAGGTGTACTATCTCCTAAACCAAGAAGTACTCGCAACCTGAGAGAAGGTAAAAGGAAAAGACAACTGAATAGTCCTATCCGTTTTCTCCAGAACCGGAAACCATCCTCGAATAAATTCCTTCGAGTTCGTATCTAACCATACGATGGTTTTGTCCAATGGAAGTGGACGTTCGTAGTAATACGGGGTGTCCTGGAGAAAAGGGTAAAAGTTGGAGTGGCAATGAGGTTTGCAACTCTGACAAACCAAAAGCCAGTGTTAAGAAGGTTCGGTCAACTTGGTCACTGAGTCATAGTCTTAAGGTCGGGTCAATGGTCGCTTCCAAAGAGAGAGAGAAAAGAAACACTCAGCATGCACTCTATCCTAGATCAGAAAGGTTACCAATTTATCTAATCTGGAAACCTCCCACTGTACCGTCAAATTCTCCTCCAAACCTGAAAGAAGAATTAGTCGGGATCACCCGAGGAGTAAACCAACTCATAAGTGGGAATCGGGATCCAACTATCATCGCATGATAACGTGACGGAATCCGCTCACGGTGTCACACTGCAGAAGGTATGCGCATATCTGGCAAGTTTCAGTTTCTTTAGAAACTCCCGATGAGATTTCTGCCCCATGCTCTTATGACCTTGACTTTGGCCAACAAATCATAAGTCACATGTCAAGTTCTGCCCGTCATTCTCCAGGTTAATTTGAGCCGACCCGCACAAGTCCTTGACTTTGGCCAACAAGGCTATACGACTGCCCCAAACCAACGCATCTATCTATGCTGCATATGAATACCCAACAGCTACCAAACACTGTGCCTTGACTTTGGCCAACAAACAAAGCTTGAATACTATTGACCACCCATATGAAACGACGAAGGGCTACGAATGGTTTCTGGCGAAAACCTTTAACGTAAAGAACTTGATATCGTTGAAGGAACGGATAGCTTTTAAAAATATAGTGACGAAAACCGTTGCTAAAGAGGTCACTCCCGGTGAAGGGATCTCGGCTCTTTCCCCGTAGAATGAGGTTCAGGATATTCCAACTAAATACCACGGTGCAAAGCAAAAGTAATCGGCTATAGTGAAGTTAATGCCCTGACGGAAATTTCTGTCCAAGGGGTCACTCCCGGTGAAGGGATCTCGGCCCTTGCCTCGTCGACTGAGGAGCAGGATATTCCAACTGAATACCACGATGCTAAACAAAAGATAACGTCCTTGCAATAATAGCTTTTTGAAAAGTGTTCCAACAACATCAGAATAGGTTTGTTTTTAACTTGCATTGATCCGAATCAACGCAGTCCCATCAATTGATCACACCACAAAGAACGAAAATATACTGATGTACGTATATGCCATCCGCATTCGCCACTGGGTCCCGTCATTACCCGTTAGGTTAGCTAACTAAAGACAGAGCGGGGACTGGACTAGCGCGGATGCAAAACATATACAACATCTACTAATATATATACCAATATATGATATTTCGCTCAAGGCGTGATAAAATGCAACATCACAGAAATGTACAGCATCACAGAACAATACAGATATCTGGGATCCCCGGGTTTCACAGAGCCACTACTGAAACCCGACGTTCCCCTGGTCGTGTGGATAGCCTGTGCAATGAAATCCTAGACCCCTACGGACGCTGAAATTTACCCGCCAAAACCTGAAGCGAGGCAGCCCCCTTCAGCAACGTGAATGGACCACCCGGCACTTCACGGAATCCGGTAACTTGGGCACCCCTCCTGGGTCAACCTGTACCCCCTACGAGTGCGGCGAATAGCCCGCCAATCCTAGAGTGAGCCCCCTCCGTCTCAATGCCATGAGATGCGGGCTTGTTGCCCTCTAGAACCCGGCTATCCGTGCACCCCATCGCGGGGTAATCCTAGTATAGAAAGTAAAATATACATACAACGGGTACATCGACCGCAACCAGGTCGTGCCCCAAAATAATAATACAATCAGGCAGTGACGGCAGTCCACATGTCGGACGCTCGCCCCGCAATATCAAATGTACATAATACAACAAAACTGTACTAGCATTGCATCCAGGCTATCCCCCACGACCAATCCGCAACATCACAGCATAACACAGAACATCAACGTGAAAATCACATTCGCAAATCCGTCTAACCGGGCTATAACAGTCAGACAGGATTTACCGATCAAGTGACATTCACGGTCGCAGATATAATGTAAATACTGTGAAATAATATGTTTAAAATATCCGATCGATCAAATTTTAACAAGTGGGCCCCTAAGTACTACTGTAGCACATCAAGAAATTCTGGGCCTAAAATTAATATTCCAAAACCCATATTTTCAACCCAGAAGGCCTCTGTAAAAAATTGGTGCAACGATCTGTCAAAATAGCGGCGGAACCGCGGCCCAAGCATGGGTTTGGCCGCGGTTCCACGGTCAAATAAGGAGATCTCGCGACCAAATTTCTACAGTAGGCTTATACTTCCATGCACAGTATTCGGAGACTACCTGGAAAAAAAATTTCGAGACAAAAATATTTCGACAGAAAACTGTTGTTTTGAAAAACACGGTTTTGGAACATTTGTTCAATCGGAAATGTAAAACACATTAGGCAAACCTAGACTATGTTAATGGCGAGGCTCTGATACCACTGTAAGTGCCCGGCGGCTCCCCGGCCTCCATCCCGAGGCCAAATGCGAAAGCGATGGCTAACTTTAATTTTCTTGAACCGGCACCACCGCGCACTATAACCCGGATCGGGCCATTAACTAGTCATAGCTAACTACTAGATGGGGAAGAGCGATATACCGAGTGATCCGAGTCCTCCGGTCTTCTCGTCGTCTTCCCAATCTCCCACGGAATCTCCGGTCTCCACCAAGTCGCCGGAAGGGGCACCACGTCGTCTGGTTCTTTTACGGGCTCACGCCTCTATACCGAGGCAACTCGAGCACGAAGTTGGCGAACCGACGTGCCCAAGGTTTGCTGTAGAATGTGTAGTGCTCAAGTCTCATTTGGGGTTGTCGGAGTTGCTTTTGGTGGAGGAATGAAATTGTGGACTAATGAGATGAACTTTGGGGATTTTTAGCAAGCCAAAGAGAGCCAAAAGACCCCACCCAAATTTTGGACAGCCCCTTGCTATCAATGGTCGGCCATGCTCATGGTGGTGGGGTGAGAATGGAATGGAGTGAGGAAATAATCCCATGGGATAAGAATAATGCAAGGTAGAGTGTAAAAAGGGAAAAAGGCAAGTCTCACATCAAACATCATAACCTTTCATCATCCACAAGCATGATAACAAACTAAAACCAACACTCCACCACAACCATCAACTCATCACAAAGTCAAGCCATCATGAAAGAAGAAGTCAAATGGTCAAGGGATGGTGCAACCATCATGACACAAGAATATGCAAAGAACCCCTCCATAAATTGCTTATTTGCACAAATGCAAATAAGCCATCCTCCACCAAACTTCGGCCAATGAAGGATACAAATGAAAATGACCGAAACGGAAAGCAAACTGGCAACTCCAGAAAACTAGTCCCGTAATAAATTACAGGAAAACCCCGATACTGTGTATACACACCCGCATTTGTATTCCGACCGAAATACAAACGCAATGAGACAAAATCTATACTGTACTATACCAGGATCCGGCTTAAACCAAAGCCGGCTAGTAATATCTGTTCGATCCTGATCCGTGCAATACCGCACGTATCTGATCGAACCCTGCCATATATCCATAAGGTCTGTAGTACAAACTGTCCGATCCTGATCCGTGCAATACCGCACGTATCTGATCGAACCGTGCCATATCTCCATACGGCCTCTACAGCTTTTCGCCCGAAACTTGAATAACTGAATGTGTGGTGGACTCTAAAGACTCGTCAATACTATGGCTGTGGATTTAACCACTAGCACGTCAGAGGTATTAGCCATACGTGACGGGCTACCGGCTATTGACCAAAAGGGACGTCGATGAGCGTACTCATCCTGACACCCTACTGAGCCTGTCAGTGACAATATCCGTACAGTCCGGTCCGTTCGTCTATGAGCATCGCATGGCGGGCTAGGGGGTTGGTAAAAGTCAGACCCCTAAAAGCGGTACAAGTCGTGTCGGAGTGTAGCCCAGAACACCCTGAGATACTACTGGAATACCTACCAGTAAATGTCCTGCCTCGGCCAAGGGCTTCGTGTAATGGCTCTCCTAGACACAGCGTGACCTCACCCCCAATACCGGGAGAGACGAACCCCTGAAGATCCGCTCGCTGCCTTCATGTAGCTCGGGACTGTACCCAACTAAAACCTGTTTGCACGTCTCCTTTGAGCGTGGTAGGGTAGTAATCAAAGTACAGTGGGAACTCACACGAGACAAATGACGATCCCCAGGTCGATGAACTAACCTATACACATGTCACCAGGGAACTGCTATCTGACGTCAGGTATAAGACCAACTAGCATGTTCCCGGCGAGTCCTGTCCGGTGTACTCATAACCCAATGAGCACCTGTATACATCTTAGGTGAACCAACTGACACCAGTGGCTTGTGAGACCGGCCACCGCCCCTCGTCGGGGTCTCGACTGTATACACTAGTCTATTTTGGAGTATCGATGCCCTGTCTAGAAACTCCCATGACTAGGGACCTTTTAAGGATGTGCTTACAGACTACCAGCTCCCACGTATATGATCGCCCTCATACTGCTGGTGGTCAAGCAAGAATCCTAGAGGCTCTATCAACGTGCAATAGTGACCTGTAAGGTCACCTAAAGCAGTACACGATGATAAAGGTAAACCACATAGCATACTATCATCTTGAGTAAGACTGTCCTACCGGGATAGGTCCTCCCTCAATCATTGCAATCACGTGCCTGTGATCCATTAATTGACTCTGAGGGCACTATCTCCAACACGGCACTTAACCACATAACGTCTACAGGCGTAACGCAACTAAGTAAGCCGAAAACCCAGAAATCAAACCAGTAAAAGTATAGAGTGATTTAAGCAATTTATAGAACCAATTACTAAGATGTCAAGAAATCTTAAGTAGAATTTCACTAAGATAACAATATACGACGCCGTAGAGAAGAAAATCAGCAACAGGTGGGAAACATCACAGATGGAATAACTGCATAAGTAAAGTCGGCTCACAACGAGCTCGACGCCAGAATACAAAATAATATACATCGTCCTCACAACTGGTCACTAAGTCAATACGTAAGGGGTAGATGGAGAGTACTAGATACAACAATGTACATAACTGCAAGATAACCAGATACCGCACAAAACCCACCTATCAGCAAAAGAGCTAGTACATCGACTGTAGGGGTATCTGTGTCAAAAGATGCAAGAATGCAGCCTGCCGCGACTACCCGAAGGGCAACCTGCAAACACTGTGGCACAACGGGGGTGAGTTGTCAACTCGTGAATAGAAGATAACATATAAACGTAATCGCGAGTATGCACGCGCTACGATACTCTAACCTATATCAACAGATAACATCTATATGATGAACTGGATGCTCAATCATGCAACAAGTGCGATCTAATAACATCTCCATGTGATGAGAAAGTATAACAATGCAATCTAACAACCCTATATAGAATGGACAGGTTATGAAATTGTCACGACCCAGAATTGGCCCGTGACGGCCCTAATACTACGCAACGCCTAAAGACGCAACGTAGTAAAAGAAAGCCAAAACCCAGAAATCTAAACCATAAAAAAAACGGAAATGATAATATAAGTTTAGAAACAATTGAAATCGCAACCCAAATTCTTTAAAAGTCTTACTTTCTTTCTTTAAAATTTTAGCAACACCCCATTTTTATAAAGACTAGTCAATATGAATACAACAGAAGAATAAGGACAGTAGAGAAAAAGCTGTATATATAAAGACATCAAATCCACCATAATACACACTAACGTCCTCACCAAGTCTCTATGTCAAATATACAATAATAGATGGAGAGTACAATACAACGAAGGTACAATATATAATACAGATAACCGTCTAACCCACCTATGCAAAATGGTACTGTGAGCTGATGCGGTATCTGTAGCAAAAGGTGGTAGCTGGATAGCTGGATAGGGGAATAGCCTGCCTCGACTACTCTGGGGAATAACCTGAAACACCTGTGGCACAACGGGGGTGAGTTGCCAACTCGTGAATAGTATAAAACATATGCAGGTAATCGCAGGAATGCACGTACAGCATGAATCTAAGATATGCGATTACAGTAGTAATAATATGTCATGCAATGCTGGAATAAAGAGAGTACACTAGCAGGTACAATCAATAAGTGAAACGATAGTAACATGACAATAGTATGCAGTAGAGATGTGAGAAAGCAAATATGCAACTATCATAAGGGTACACTATAAGTACTACCAATGTATGAATCTGTGCATAAGATAGGTAATGGTGAGGTATAGGGTGGAATATGTCATTTCCCACGGAAACCTGACGTCGTGGTAGGATCACAATCCATCAAGATACTCCAATCCCAAATCCTCAAACCAGGCCCCCACATTGGGCACTCACATCAAATAAGTCTCACATCTCCTCAATGTACAATGTCGAGTAATCTCTTATATCCCGAATGTACAAGTCACCAATCACATAGGTATATCCAATGTCCAAATCCCAATGAATCACCTACTATCCCAAGTCCAATCTCAAGTAAATCTCTAACATCCTAAAGGTAAATATATATACAGAAATAAATATGATGGGGGCAATACACATATATTAGCGTCCCATTCCACTAATATTGGTGTAAGGGTATACATAACAACGGCTAAGACCCCTGTTATATATACAAAAAGGGGGTTTAAAAAAATATCATGAAACCGTGTGCCAAGCATCGACACAGAAATCCTCATATATGGGGCTCCGTCAGTCCGGATCAGCCCACGGGGTCCGTCTGCAGTGTCGGCCCTCGGCCTCGACAGTACAGGTCATCCCGCATCCTTCTCTCTACTCTGGCCAGTAGCCTCCAGACAACTGCCAGGTCCCAACAATCACCGGTAGGTACTCGCCCGCCTCCAGGCTCAATCGGCAAACCCATCGATCTTCTTGCCGAGGGGAACCATACCGGGCCCCGCCATGTACTCTCATACGGCAACCACACCTCGTATGGAGTAGGTAATCAGTACCGATAAAACTCATGGGGGAAGCTCGAAATATCATATCAAGGAAACCGGGTTGTTCATGTATGCATAATTTCATGAACTCCCGCGGTTCCCAAACCCCGAAAACATCATATAAAAACCAGATAAACAATGCGCAATCCAAGAATAAATATATGAGATATATCTGAATGCGAGCAGGTAAACATAAGTATATAGCTGAACCAAATGTATGCGAAATCATGGTAAGGTACAGCTAAGTAACATCAGTAAATGTGAATGTGCGACAACAACTGAATATGTATCTAACATACAGGTGTAGCAAAGTATATGTATCTACCTATAGGAACTGATGTCGTATACCCCCTGGGTATAGTAACATATGTAGGAAATCCCTCCCGGTATGAGTAAAATATGTAGGAGGAATACCTGTAGCTGTATCGCAAGTGAAAATATACCTATCACTAAAGGTATGATACACTATAGGTATACCGATAAACTAGATGTCAAGTGTGGTAAGCAATGGTAGCTATAAGGGGTAGTGTGTGACATGGCAATTATTGACGGTGTGGGTGTAGCATGCAATCCGTGCTCGTGCCACATGAACCGTCAATAATGTGTGCAGTGTCCTACGGCTGCTAGTCACAGTATATAGCTATATCTAGGAAATGCAGTAAATGCGCAATTCTACAATGACGTAGAATGTGCAACAGGAAATTGAATCCTAGCCCAGACGCATAACGCCTTGCGGGCGATTCCCCTGTAGATGTTATATCTACTCACCTAAACTCCACGCGGGGTGAATCCTATCATCTGCTCCCCCCTGTAGTGGTGTCTGTAGTCCCTGTCTGCAAACCTGCAAATAAGACATGGAAATCACTTATAAGCCACATATCTCGCGAAACGCGATATCGAATCGAAACGAGAAACTCGCGTCGCGAACTAAACGCGCGCATGCACGATACCCTGAATCGTGTGTGTACGCGTCAAAAAACCATCGCGACACGCGGCGATACGCTGGATCACAGAACCCACTCACGTATCGCGCGTATCGCGCAAACACAACTAAACACAAAAGCGACATATTGTCCCAGATTCTGTCCAGGCTACAATATTACAAAACTACAAATACCAAGGACCTACACAACATAGCAGACACCACCCCTGAAAACCCTAGCTCCTATCTCCCTGTTCTGGCCGCAAATTGCTGCCAGAAAGACGGTTTTGGCGGCCAAAGTTGAGAGTGGTGGGTTCGGGCTCTAGTAGTGGGGTCAGGGTGCTACTAGTAGGCTGGGGTCCACTCAAGTTTATCCTGGAGTCCCCCGGGTAACAGCAGATCACAGATATCCATTATATCGCTTAAAAACGACAATTTGCACAATAAGGAAAACCTATGGTATTTTAGTGTAAACTGGGGATTTCTCAGTTGAGGTGGCCTTATTAGCACTTAATTAACCTAGGGTAGCTAACCAAATCAACAATTTACCACAATTCCACTTAAACACCATAAACTAGCACTAATTTAGCAATTTAACACAAACTGACACTATCAATCACACAACTAATCAAACTAAGGATAGAGTTCAGAAATTATACCCTATGGAGCCACAGAAGGCAGGTGAAGAAGTGAGGGGAGTCCACTACAGCTGCTGGTGATGTTGGTGCAAGCTGCTGCTGCTATTGTTGCTGTGTTGCTGCTGTTCTTGCTGTTGCTGCTGCCATCTCTTGCTGCTGCTGCTTCTCTGCTGCTGATGATGATGATGCTGGTGTGGTGATGGTGGTGTTGCTGCTGAAATTGCTGCGCCCCTCTCTCTCTCTCTCTCGGCAGTGTGTGTGTGTGTGTGTGTGTGTAGGTGAAGCTGTTGCTGTTGCTGCCTCTCTCCTTCTCACTCTGTTGCTGCTGCTGCCTCTGCTGCTGCTGCTGCTGCTTCTTGTGTGTGTGTGTGGGTGAGAGTGAGAGAATGAGTGAAAAGAAGAGAACAAAGAGGTAAATGAGAGAACAAGCAAAAACCCCTCCACTCTCTTTCTTTTCCCTCATTTAATGAGCATGGCATGAGCCATGATGCCCATGCTCACTCTCTCTCTTTCCCAAAGTCAACCAATATTTAAATTCAAAACTCCAATTTAAAAAATCCTTTTTAAATTAAAAACTATCATGACTAAAACCCATACTAATAACAACCATAACTCTTAAACAATACCTAACACTAGATTAGAGAAATGGTTAGTTAACCATGGTTGCTAATCATGGTTAAACACCAAAAACAAGCCTAGTTATCATGCACAAGTGTGTGTGTGCCTAACAAAATTCTAATAAAATACACAATAATTAGGATAAAATATTTAAAACTTATTTTGGTAAACTTTTTATTAAAAACCACATATTAAAATATAATTAGCTACAAAACACATTCTAAGGTGTTACAATCTCCCCCCCTTAAAAGAAATTCGTCCCCAAATTTTAAAAAAATATACCTTTACGTGTACCTTCAAAGAGAAGATTAAAATCCTCAAATCTCGCTCCCAGCCTCCCAAGTGACTATCTCACTACACGGCTATGCCCGAGAAAACCCTTCACAGATGGCACAACCTTTGACCGACGTTTCTCCACCTGTTGAGCCATTAACACACATGGCTGCGGGTGAACGAAAGATCGCGTCCAGCTAAAAGGTCTGGTGCAAACATGTGAGAAAGGTCAAGAAGGTAATTGTAAAGTATCATCACAAGGAATACGGGGTGAAAATCCAATAATCTGGGCGGAAGTGCCAAATTAAAGGCAACAAGACTAACTTGCTAATAGGATCTCAGAAGGACCTAAACCCTAGGATAAGCTTCCCAGAACCCAACACGTCATTCATCGGAAAGCCCATAGGAATCCATGATTTGCCACTGCGCACTCAAGCCTGCGACCAGCACAGTCGCATAAGACATCTGTTTGCAATGGACAGTACTCATCCTGACCCGAACACAACTGGACTAACTCCGAATTCTCCAGACATAGCTGGGGTCCAAAATCCTACCTACGCAGAGTTAGAAAACAACAGGCTGGCGATCGACACAACCTAACCCCTAAGCCTAAGGGTGGCCAATTGGAGTGTCTCCTGATAATAGCTATCGAAAGAGAACCCTAACGATGGCGAGTGACGATCCCAAGCTGCTGACGACCAACAAACAAACCAACACACAAACTTAACAAAACAACTGAGCAAACTGAGTAAAACCGGATGACAAGAATCCGAATGGAGTCACACCCTAACCAAAATTAGGTGGAAACCATAACGAAATTCGTGGAGATCTGCTCCCATTCCTGCTTCGGATCGGTCAAAAGATTGCAATTCTCCAGCCGGCCTCAGATGCTCGACTCAAAGCACACAACAAGACAGACACTTGAAACGAAACATGAAACTTCTCCTTACATTCCTGTCCACTTGTAACTATCTCACAAGTCACGCCAAAGCTGGTGGAGCTTGAATGCATAGAGGAAGTTGACAGATATGCATGTTCTAGGATTACACGCCTCTACCTGATAATGGCAGGTACACAAACGTGTCCCTAACTTAGCACATCATTGTCACAATCAAGGTCTTCGAATCATTACCCAGCCGAATATGCTCAAGTACCTCTGACGTACAGCTTCGACGGGCAGTGTCTCGCGAAAACGACTTAAGAAAAGTGGTCGGGCGCGGACATGAGCAAGCTATCCCCTCCGTAGAGACGAACTAAGCTATACTCGACGATCACACAAGAACTGTAAATCTGCAGAAGACCATCACAACAATCCAAATCTGCTGCAGGAAGATGTGCATTAAGCTCTGGTGGTCCGTGGAAAATCTGACACGACTCTCAAACCAGAAGTGTCTCCAAACATCCAACGCAAAACCACCGCGGTCATCTCCAGATCATGAGTGGAATATCCTCCTCGTACTTCCTCCAAATGTAGGGAAAGCAAAAGCGATATCTCTATAGTGTCACCTCAGTACACCCTCGAGCCCACTCAAGAAACATTACAGTTAAACAACAAGGTCGCCCGAACCAAAAGCAAAGAAAGAACTGATGCAGCTGTTAACTGAATCTTCAACTGCTGAAGACTCCGTACACATGCCTCAGTCCAAAGAAAAGAAACCTCCTTTTGGTCAATTCAGTCAACGGTGCAGCACTACTCTAGCAATCCTGCATGAAACGGCGGCAAAACCTGCTAAGCCCAACAATCTGCGGATCTCCGTCCTGCGCACAAGTCTGGGCTTAAGCTGTACGGTCACAATCTCCCTCGGGATCATACAAAACCGTCTCCCGTGACTACAAGGCCTAGGAATCAACACAAAACAAGCCTGAAGAAACACTCTGAGGATTTAGCAAACTGTTGGTGCTCTCCCAGCATCTGCATAACAAATCCTCAAGTGCTACTCCTGTCCCTCAAGACACATTAAAATAGACCAGAGTGTCGTAAATAACACAACAGAAACTGGTCGAGGAACGGCCTGCAGAAATTCGGTTCATCATATCAATGAATGCTGCTAGGGCGACAGTGAATCCAACGACTCACAAAAACACACAAAGCCCGTAGCACGCATAAGGCAGTGTTCGGCATGCCGTCACTCCGAAGCCGCAATAATGATGACCTGATCCCAAACACACTTAGAAAATGTCTCGCACTCTGGAGCTGATCGGAGGAAATCGTCACGGCGAGATGAAGGATACCTATCCGCACCGTAAGCCGGTTCAATTAACGATCCGTCGATACACAACCCTAAACTGCCGTCTTTCTCCTTGACGAACAGAATTAGGAGCTTCCAAAAGCGAAACACTCAGACGCACAAAACTCCCCAAACCACAACTCTGCAGCTGATCCTTAAGCTCCCTCAGCTTCGCCGGCTCATCTGGAACAACGTCGGAAAAACTCTCGCACGAAAGGAACCCGGTCCAACAATCCCACGGTGGCTCCGGTATCACGAATGAACGCCAAGAATCCACGCCATCTCCTCAGTAGCCGACTAGCGAAAAAGGCTGAATTCAAGCTGTGAAAGGCGACACAACTATGCACCTGCACAACAAGAACTGACTTGCCGGGGAAAACAAACCCTAACTGTTTCCACACAGTAGTCCACAGACGCCTAACACGTAGTTACCCAGTCCGTGCCCAGGAGAACGTCAAATCCCACATCTCTAGAAGGATCAAAACGACGGACGAATCTCTATCTCCTATCCGATTGGCACAGAACTGAAATACGTGTCGCGCAACAAAAGAATCGCTGACAGAAGTTAAAACAACTACGACTAATTTACCCAACCACAGTACAAGAATGAAACAACAAATACACCAAGAGAAAATAAAATATAACTCAAGGGTACCTGAAAACTCCACATTGGACGTCTGCGCGTCCCGATGAGTAGAAGCAAACTCCTGTGTCTGCCCTCTACTCGCAGCTGGATGAACTCCTATGGTAGCCTGAGCCCTCTGAGCAAATCTTCCACGTCCACGGCCTCTCTGGAAACGATCATGACGAGGTGCTAAGGAACAATCCCTAACGAAGTGCTGAAGGCTTCCGCATCGAAAACATCCACGTGCTGACTGCTGACCATCCTGGGGATGAGAGCTGAACGACTGTCCTCGTCCTAAGCCTCTGCTATTCCCGCGACGGCCATGAAATCTGTCTCGTCGACTGAACCTCTGTCTCTGGGCTGGTACGCTGGTACGAGTCCTCCACTGTCCTGGAATATGTATCTCGTCGACTGGAGCTGCAACCACTGGTGCTATGTAGGTGACGGACTGCTGCATGCTGATCGTAAGGGACAGCTGAGTAACAGGGGTGACAACCTCCTGTCGTAGCTCCCGAACGACATCAACCAAGGAACTCATCGTCTGGCGGAAGTCCTGCATCTCTACCAAAAGTCTATCCATAGTATAGATCGTAGGCTGATCCGTCTGCACCTGTGCAGCTAGAGTGCCATCCGGGTCAGTACTCGTCTCACCCGAGCTAACTCTGACCTCGGCCCTCGCTGCATCGCTCTGAGTCCCCATAGTCATCGGCGGCAAGGCTATAAATAGATATAAGATGAGATTCGATAAGAATGAGGAAATCGGATCTCAAGGATATGAATCATCAAGGAAGGAATGTCAAGCAATTTTGTACTTAGGTCACTTAATGCAAGGTACCGCGCTGTGAGTATGCTGCAGACATACACACACTACGTTACTCTGCTTAAGCTACCTACTCCATCATACTAAGGTCATCCTACACTCCGAAAGGTAAAACATAACGCTCTGATACCAACTTTTTCACGACCCAGAATTGGCCCGTGACGGCCCTAATACTACGCAACGCCTAAAGACGCAACGTAGTAAAAGAAAGCCAAAACCCAGAAATCTAAACCATAAAAAAAACGGAAAAGATAATATAAGTTTAGAAACAATTGAAATCGCAACCCAAATTCTTTAAAAGTCTTACTTTCTTTCTTTAAAATTTTAGCAACACCCCATTTTTATAAAGACTAGTCAATATGAATACAACAGAAGAATAAGGACAGTAGAGAAAAAGCTGTATACATAAAGACATCAAATCCACCATAATACACACTAACGTCCTCACCAAGTCTCTATGTCAAATATACAATAATAGATGGAGAGTACAATACAACGAAGGTACAATATATAATACAGATAACCGTCTAACCCACCTATGCAAAATGGTACTGTGAGCTGATGCGGTATCTGTAGCAAAAGGTGGTAGCTGGATAGCTGGATAGGGGAATAGCCTGCCTCGACTACTCTGGGGAATAACCTGAAACACCTGTGGCACAACGGGGGTGAGTTGCCAACTCGTGAATAGTATAAAACATATGCAGGTAATCGCAGGAATGCACGTACAGCATGAATCTAAGATATGCGATTACAGTAGTAATAATATGTCATGCAATGCTGGAATAAAGAGAGTACACTAGCAGGTACAATCAATAAGTGAAACGATAGTAACATGACAATAGTATGCAGTAGAGATGTGAGAAAGCAAATATGAAACTATCATAAGGGTACACTACAAGTACTACCAATGTATGAATCTGTGCATAAGATAGGTAATGGTGAGGTATAGGGTGGAATATGTCATTTCCCACGGAAACCTGACGTCGTGGTAGGATCACAATCCATCAAGATACTCCAATCCCAAATCCTCAAACCAGGCCCCCACATTGGGCACTCACATCAAATAAGTCTCATATCTCCTCAATGTACAATGTCGAGTAATCTCTTATATCCCGAATGTACAAGTCACCAATCACATAGGTATATCCAATGTCCAAATCCCAATGAATCACCTAGTATCCCAAGTCCAATCTCAAGTAAATCTCTAGCATCCTAAACGTAAATATATGTACAGAAATAAATATGATGGGGGCAATACACATATATTAGCGTCCCATTCCACTAATATTGGTGTAAGGGTATACATAACAACGGCTAAGTCCCCTGTTATATATACAAAAAGGGGGTTTAAAAAAATATCATGAAACCGTGTGCCAAGCATCGACACAGAAATCCTCATATATGGGGCTCCGTCAGTCCGGATCAGCCCACGGGATCCGTCTGCAGTGTCGGCCCTCGGCCTCGACAGTACAGGTCATCCCGCATCCATCTCTCTACTCTAGCCAGTAGCCTCCAGACAACTGCCAGGTCCCAACAATCACCGGTAGGTACTCTCCCGCCTCCAGGCTCAATCGGCAAACCCATCGATCTTCTTGCCGAGGGGAACCATACCGGGCCCCGCCATGTACTCTCATACGGCAACCACACCTCGTATGGAGTAGGTAATCAGTACCGATAAAACTCATGGGGGATGCTCGAAATATCATATCAAGGAAACCGGGTTGTTCATGTATGCATAATTTCATGAACTCCCGCGGTTCCCAAATCCCGAAAACATCATATAAAAACCAGATAAACAAGGTGCAATCCAAGAATAAATATATGAGATATATCTGAATGCGAGCAGGTAAACACAAGTATATAGCTGAACCAGATGTATGCGAAATCATGGTAAGGTACAGCTAAGTAACATCAGTAAATGTAAATGTGCGACAACAACTGAATATGTATCTAACATACAGGTGTAGCAAAGTATAGGTATCTACCTATAGGAACTGATGTCGTATACCCCCCTGGGTATAGTAACATATGTAGGAAATCCCTCCCGGTATGAGTAAAATATGTAGGAGATATACCTGTAGCTGTATCGCAAGTGAAAATTTACCTATCACTAAAGGTATGATACACTATAGGTATACCGATAAACTAGATGTCAAGTGTGGTAAGCAATGGTAGCTATAAGGGGTAGTGTGTGACATGGCAATTATTGACGGTGTGGGTGTAGCATGCAATCCGTGCTCGTGCCACATGAACCGTCAATAATGTGTGCAGTGTCCTACGGCTGCTAGTCACAGTATATAGCTATATCTAGGAAATGCAGTAAATGCGCAATTCTACAATGACGTAGAATGTGCGACAGGAAATTGAATCCTTGCCCAGACGCATAACGCCATGCGGGCGATTCCCCTGTAGATGTTATATCTACTCACCTAAACTCTACGCGGGGTGAATCCTATCATCTGCTCCCCCCTGTAGTGGTGTCTGTAGTCCCTGTCTGCAAACCTGCAAATAAGACATGGAAATCACTTATAAGCCACATATCTCGCGAAACGCGATATCGAATCGAAACGAGAAACTCGCGTCGCGAACTAAACGCGCGTGTGCACGATACGCTGAATCGTGTGTGTACGCGTCAAAAAACCATCGCGACACGCGGCGATACGCTGGATCACAGAACCCACTCACGTATCGCGCAAACACAACTAAACACAAAAGCGTCATATTGTCCCAGATTCTGTCCAGGCTACAATATTACAAAACTACAAATACCAAGGACCTACACAACATAGCAGACACCACCCCTGAAAACCCTAGCTCCTATCTCCCTGTTCTGGCCGCAAATTGCGGCCAGAAAGACGGTTTTGGCGGCCAAAGTTGAGAGTGGTGGGGTCGGGCTCTGGTAGTGGGGTCAGGGTGCTACTAGTAGGCTGGGGTCCACTCAAGTTTATCCTGAAGTCCCCCGGGTAACAGCAGATCACAGATATCCATTATATCGCTTAAAAACGACAATTTGCACAATAAGGAAAACCTATGGTATTTTAGTGTAAACTGGGGATTTCTCAGTTGAGGTGGCCTTATTAGCACTTAATTAACCTAGGGTAGCTAACCAAATCAACAATTTACCACAATTCCACTTAAACACCATAAACTAGCACTAATTTAGCAATTTAACACAAACCGACACTATCAATCACACAACTAATCAAACTAAGGATAGAGTTCAGAAATTATACCCTATGGAGCCACAGAAGGCAGGTGAAGAAGTGAGGGGAGTCCACTACAGCTGCTGGTGATGTTGGTGCAAGCTGCTGCTGCTATTGTTGCTGTGTTGCTGCTGTTCTTGCTGTTGCTGCTGCCATCTCTTGCTGCTGCTGCTTCTCTGCTGATGATGATGATGATGCTGGTGTGGTGATGGTGGTGTTGCTGCTGAAACTGCTGCCCCCCTCTCTCTCTCTCTCTCGGAAGAGTGTGTGTGTGTGTGTGTGTGTGTGTGTGTGTAGGTGAAGCTGTTGCTGTTGCTGCCTCTCTCCTTCTCACTCTGTTGCTGCTGCTGCCTCTGCTGCTTCTGCTGCTGCTTCTTGTGTGTGTGTGTGGGTGAGAGTGAGAGAATGAGTGAAAAGAAGAGAACAAAGAGGTAAATGAGAGAACAAGCAAAAACCCCTCCACTCTCTTTCTCTTCCCTCATTTAATGAGCATGGCATGAGCCATGATGCCCATGCTCACTCTCTCTCTTTCCCAAAGTCAACCAATATTTAAATTCAAAACTCCAATTTAAAAAATCCTTTTTAAATTAAAAACTATCATGACTAAAACCCATACTAATAACAACCATAACTCTTAAACAATACCTAACACTAGATTAGAGAAATGGTTAGTTAACCATGGTTGCTAATCATGGTTAAACACCAAAAACAAGCCTAGTTATCATGCACAAGTGTGTGTGTGCCTAACAAAATTCTAATAAAATACACAATAATTAGGATAAAATATTTAAAACTTATTTTGGTAAACTTTTTATTAAAAACCACATATTAAAATATAATTAGCTACAAAACACATTCTAAGGTGTTACAGCAATGATCAGGTATAGCAATGCAATCTAACAACCCTATATAGAATGAACAGGGTATGCAATGATCAGGTATAGCAATGCAATCTAACAACCCTATATAGAATAAACAGGGTATGCAATGATCAGGTATTGCAATGCAATCTAACAACCCTATATAGAATGAACAGGGTATGCAATGATCAGGTATAGCAATGCATACTATATCAGGTATAATAGATACAGGATGAGATATCAATTACTACATACTGAGCATGGGAAATATAACATCTACACAGAATATCATCGTGGAAAGTATAATCGGTACTCATCAATGTACCCAAATCCCAATACTACTCAGGCGTCGTCATCCTCCTCGGTCCTCCAATCCTGTAAATCTCATATAACCGTGAGTGCCCAACATCGGCACCCAAAATATCAATAAATACTCGAGCCAAGCATCGACACGCAAATCCTCATGTATAGGGCATCCGTCAGTCCGGATTAGCCCACGGGCTCTGTTTGCGGTATCGGCCCTCGGCCCCGGCAGTACGAGTCATCCCGTATCCATCCATAGCCTCTGGTCGGTATCCTCCGGATAACCGCCAGGTCCAACCAATCACCAGTAGGTAGTAGTCCCTCTGCCAGGCTCACCGTCTACTACACAGCGAAACCGTTCTCTCCCTGGGGTACCATACCGGGTCCACCATGTACCCGTAATCGGCCTCATCCAACTCCTCGATTCGGGTTCACATATATCACTCTAGTACCGAGAAAACACATGGTGGACGCACCGAAATATCATATCAAGGGAAACCGGGTTTTTAAATAATTAACTATTCTCTTTGAGATATCCACGGTTCCCCAAATCCAGAATTAACATGGAAACAACATATCTCAATGCGTAATCTAAGCAAGTTTATATGTGTGCACTGGCATGAATGTACAGTGTGCATGTGCGCAGGTATGAAGATATCAATATATGTGTGCACTGGTATGAATATACAGTGTGCATGTGCGCAGGTATGAAGATATCAATATATGTGTGCACGGATATGAATATACAGGGTGCATGTGCGCAGGTACGAAGACATCAATATATGTGTGCACTGGTATGAATATACAGTGTGCATGTGCGCAGGTATGAAGATATCAATATATGTGTGCACGGGTATGAATATACAGTGTGCATGTGCGCAGGTATGAAGATATCAATATATGTGTGCACGGGTATGAATATACAGTGTGCATGTGCGCACGTATGAAGATATCAATATATGTGTGCACGGGTATGAATATACAGTGTGCATGTGCGCAGGTATGAAGATATCAATATATGTGTGCACTGGTATGAATATAACATATGCTGTTATGCGGAAAATCATGACAACATCAATAAGGTAGAATCAGTATGATATATGATTTATAGCAATCCTATAATGTGAGTATCATGGCAATCACTAACGGTGTGATGTATCATATCAATCGTGCTCGTGCGACTTGAACCATTAGTGACAGTGCAGTGTCCTATGCTATCATTTCTATATGCAACAATAAGGTATGCTACTACTGTCCATATGAACATCTACAATCTAATATTCTGACTCGCCCTGACGCTTAACGCCATACGGGCGATTTCCCCGTAGATGTTAAATATACTCACCTGGTCGTGCGCTACTCGTAGCCGATCACCTGCTCACCTTTCTTAGCTTCGTCGCGAACCTAGAATTACACAAGAATCCATATATAAGCAACTATCTCGCAAAACGCGATATCGAAGTCAAACGATACGCTCGCGTCGCGAACTAAACGCGCGTGTGTACGATAAGCTAAACGTGTGCACGCGTCTAAAACTAACCCCGATACGCCGCGATACGCTGAATCATGGAACTCTCTCGTGTATCGCGCGTATCGCGCGAACCAAACGTACTAAAAATACGGTATAACGTCCCAGATTCTACCCAGGCTAACAACTTACAAAACTATACATACCACTGGCCTAGAAATAACAACAGACTCCTACCCATCCAAACATCGCCCAAAAATTCCCCTATCTGGCAGCAAATTGCGGCCAGAAAGATTAAATCGGCGGCCTCGCTATGGGGTGAGGGTCTCGGGCTCTGGTGGTGTGGTTTATGCCTTGTATACAAGCTCCAGTTAACTCAATTTCAACCTGAACTACTCGGGCCTATAGCAGATCACAGAAATCAAAAAAGTTCACTTAAAAACACTAAATTTTCACAATTAGAAACCCTATGGTATTTTGGTGTAATCTGGGGTCTAACTAGGTTTACATGGCCTTAATAACACCTAATTATGCTAGGTTAACCAATATTAACAGCACTAAACCATAAGTCCACAAAAATCACCATTTCAAGCACAAAATCTCACTTTATACACCAACCGAAGCTAAACTACACATACGTTAAACAAACAAGAAGTTGGGCTCGGATTCTATACCTTACAAGACCCTAGGAGAAAGGAGAAAGGAGGTGGAGAAGATGGGAGTGCTTCTGCAGCTGCTGGGGGCTGCTGTTGGTGTTGCTGCTGCTGCCACTGCCTGCTGCTGCTGTTGTTACTGCTTGCTGCTGATGATGATGATGATGATGCCTCTGCAGCTACTGCCTCTCTCTCTCTCTCTCAGCTGAGTGTGTGTGTGAGTTGTGAGGAAAAATAGAGGAAAGAAATGAGGCCCCAAGTCAAAACCCCCCTCTCTCTTTCCCTCTCTCTTCATTTAATGAGCATGGCTCAAGCCATGCCCATACTCCCTCTCTCATGCAGCAAGTCAACAAAAGAAAAGAAAAGAAATTCAAATTAACAAAACACTCAAATAAATAAAACCCCATTAAAGCCCAAAACACTTAAAATAAATAGGTTAACCCACCATGGCTGCTAATCATGGTTTTAACCCCAAATCTAAACCCTAGTTTACATGCACAAGTGTGTGTGCGCCTAGAAAAATCCTAATAAAATATTCATTAATTAGAATAAATTATCTGAAACTTAATTTGGTAAACCTTTTTCTAAAAACTATCTAGTAAAATATAATTAACCCCTAAACACGACCTAAGATGTTACATTTACGAGTGGTCGTGAGGATTGACCGAGAGATGACCAGAGAAGTGCCAGAACGGAATCGTCCCCGTTAGCACACCTGACAGGGTCGATGAGCCGATTGATTGCGAGATAGGTAATCCGCAGAGAAGATAAGGACCCAGAGACAGAGGACGCCAGACAGTGAGCAAGAGGCTAGTAGATATCTTGCGCTGCCAGCATTGAATACACGTTTGGTGTTTTGATTTGTTTTATGCACGTTGATCTCGCTGTCAGGCACGCCCGTTGCCCTTGGCAGATGTTTCGTGCATACCTGTTGCACCTAGGTGTTGTTTTGTGCACATGTATGGCACATATATGGATTTTGTTTTCCGTGCGCACCTGACGCACGTGGTATTCTTATATACGCCTTAGGATTGATGTTTTCGGAGCCCCGACAATTTGGATTTTTGCTGAAATGTTTTAGTACTAGGGGGTTTAAATTTAAATTCGGGGACCGAATTTATTTAAGGGGGGGTAGATTGTAACATTTCAAAAAAAAATTAAATATTATTTTAGGGAATTTTTATAATTTAAATATTACTTTATTGAATATTTTAATAATTCGGTATAATTAAATACAAATAAATGGGGAAATTTTTTAGAAAATTATGGAAAATTCTAAAATAGGTTATTTTATGTAATTATGCCATTTTTAAGTTGTTATGATTAGTTATATGCTAATTTAGTGCTAATCACGATTAAAAATCTCTAATCGGTTTTTTTAACAATTTTGTGCAAAACATGCACATATCATTTTCCACACTTGTGTTGCATTTTCTACCATGGTTGTTCATTTGGGTTCACTATTTGCGTGAGAAGGAATTTGAGAGAAAAGGAAATGAAAATGAAGAGGGAATACAGAAAGGAGAGGCATGGGCATGTATTAGGTATGGGGGAGTTGACCTTGGACTTTAGCCATTCTCTCCCTCTCATTTCCCTCATCTCTCCCCTCCATTTCTCAGCTGAAGCTTTGCCCTCTTCTACCTCCCCTCTTCAAGCCCCGAATCATCTCACAAACAACTCCAAAACCCTACCCCCATTTCATTAAAAGTGTGCACAAGCTCAAGATCTACACATTGAACCAAGAAAGCAAGGATTTTGGCCATTAGGGGCAACTCAAGAAAATTCTTGAGTTGCCAAAAGAGGTAATTTCTAGATCATTATCTTAGTTTTAGCATTTCTTATACCCCCATGTTGTAATAGAACCGATATTATGTATTTTGTGGATTTGAGGAAAACCTAGTTAGGGTTTGAGGGAAATTTTTGTTGTAGTGTGACTTTGAGCTCAGTAGAGGTTGGATAAACACCCTAGTGCATGAATTTGAGACCCAAACCTGAGACTTAAGACTCGGAATACAGATTTAGAAACCGATATCGGAAAGTTTAAGAAATCTGTGAAGGTTATATTGAATCTGCTTTTACCCCGAGACTCTGAAAATTATTTTGGTTGGACAGTGATATGTGCAGGCACCCAGGAAGCTACCACTAAGAACCAAGCCCCTAACTCCATGACCCGGCCGCAGATTTAATCCCATTGGCCGCAATTTGCGGCCAGACCTGCACTAAATTGGCTCGTTTTGGTTTTGGTGCCCCCTATTAGCAGATTAGACCCCTGGAATGTATAGATTTGTCTAATTTGACCTAGGGTGAAATCTGGAGCCTATTTTCTTAGTTGTTGTTTTGGATTCGTGTTTCCGTATTCCGTATTTTTAGTTCTGAAATTGTGTATTGTGTTTTACCTCTACTATTTGGCGTTTATTCGACGATACCGAGGATTGATTGAAGGTTTTGGAAGGCATGCCCATAGGTTCTAACCTATAGGCCCCTTATCGTATCGTTTTGGGTTTCGTGTGCCGTTTTAGCTTTGATTCGGTTTTAATACGCATTTACGATACTTTGATGTGTAGGTACCCCATGAAGACTTCGGGACGACGAGCAAGCGCGTGGCGACGTCGACAAATTAAGACGCAAGATGAGTAGATTATATCTACAAGGGAAAGTCGGGTGGATGGCGTATAGCACCCCCGCAGTCCGTAGTTGATATACTATACATTATATATGATAATTATAGTGTGTCATGGATATTGTGTTAGGTGTATTATGGATAGCTTAGGGTTAGAAGTAAACTAGTATAGTTCATAATAGCGAACCCTAGAATAGGTTTACACCCACGCGCGCACCCTTGCATATTCACTGTACTTACACTGTGTTGATGATGATATTGAATGACATTGGAGATGAGTCGATGATTTTGGGTATTGTGCCGTGAGATCGATGATGTGATGTGATTCGTACTTGCGATATGACATGTGATCTTACCGGGCCGTTGGGCATGTGTTTTACTCCCGCTTTCATACTTATATAGATGGTATTGATTTGTACTAGACTTAGATCTATACCCCAAATTATGCGATACGATGATAATGATTCCTGATATTTGATGAGAGGAATGTGATACTGACCCGTACCCAGCTATTGGGATGCCGTACGAAGATTTACCGTACGAGCTTTATATTGATGATAGATCCTCACTCATGACTTAAGGATGCCATATAATATACTGTATCGTACGCAATACTATTGTGGCGGGATCACCGACTATATATATATATATATATCGACTCAGATTTAGGTGGATTCCATACCCCTCCCGGTTGACTTGATACTTAGATCTGTAGTTTGCATAGTAGATGTAAGACTAGACCCGAGTCATACCTATTTCAAAAACTAATGAATCGGGAATATCTTAAAAACACTGTAGCCCTTAGTTTACTAAAAAAAACCTGATTTGTCTTATTTCAAATGGCAAGCTGCATTACTATTCATTTACCATTTACTCTACGGCTCGCATTGCATTTCATGCTCATATGTTATTGATTCATATTCCTTGTGCATATGCCTTTACATAGTTGCATGCTCATATTTGTGTTCATGTTGCATGTATTATAATTCGTTGATTTCGCACTGTGATATGGTTGCATATGATGATTCTGGATTGTTTTACTCCTGCGTATATATATATCAGTGGTATGGGACGCTGAAATATATATATGTATACCCATAGAGTATATATATATTAGTGGTATGGGACGCTGATATATATATATATATATATATATATATATATATATATATATATATATACGCCTGCTTAATATATCGTCATGGTGATCTATGCAAATTTACATATGCAT
Source organism: Agapanthus africanus (assembly GCA_030015575.1). Classification (NCBI taxonomy): domain Eukaryota; kingdom Viridiplantae; phylum Streptophyta; class Magnoliopsida; order Asparagales; family Amaryllidaceae; genus Agapanthus; species Agapanthus africanus. The sequence continues at coordinate 201,072,082 of JASDDO010000006.1, forward strand.
TATGAGAGGAGCCTATGAGCTCGATGTGAGAGGAGACTATGTGCTCGGAGCCTATGAGCTCGATGTGAGAGGAGCCTATGAGCTCGATGTGAGAGGAGCCTATTTGCTCGGAGCCTATGAGCTCGATGTGAGAGGAGCCTATGAGCACGATGTGAGAGGAGCCTATGTGCTCGGAGCCTATGAGCTCGATGTGAGAGAAGCATATGTGCTCGGAGCCTATGAGCTCGATGTGAGAGGAGCCTATGTTCTCGGAGCCTATGAGCTCGATGTGAGAGGAGCCTATGTGCCCGGAGCCTATGAGTACGATGTGAGAGGAGCCTATGTGCTCGGAGCCTATGAGCTCGATTTGAGAGGAGCCTATGTGCTCGGGGCCTTTATGGTCGATGGAATATTATATCTCTCATACCCCCACATTTATTTGTTATGCATTGCATCATATATTAGTAGTACCTGATAGAGTACCTTCGTGAATGCTGCATACATATCGGATACATGATATATGGGTTTCACTTGATATTGAGATATATAGTTTGTGTCGATGCTCGACATTGATTTTCTGATGATTTCATTCATGATATCTTCTGTTTTCATTTTACCGCATACATACATCATACTTATGATATGTTATTACGTGAGGCACTGGCACGAGTACTTGGCACTGCACTTATGTTCAGATGTTATATTGCCACTTTACCATGCTTCAGACTTATTCATTTGAGGTTTATATTATATCTGATCGTTTTGACTTAGGATTATGTCATGCTTTCAATTTCTGCTTGTAGATATTTTCTATTCACGAGTTGGCAACTCACCCATGTTGTGCCACAGTTCTTGCAGGTTTTGCCGTACAGGTTCCATAGCGGCATTTCCGGCACATTGCTTCCTTTGCGGGTGATTTGCTTGGTAGGTGGGTTGTTTGCATCAGAATCACCCTTGTATATGTATTATTCTTTGTATCTAGAAATTCCATCAACCAAAACTTGTATATTGTTTCAGACTCAGGCACTAGTGATGTATTATTTCGACCTTAGAGTCGCGCTTAGTAGTGTTACGGTTTTCAAGCTTATTTGAGTTTCCCTTGAGTTTTGATCCTCGCCATTCGGCGTTGTATATCATATTGCTTGCGTGGTTGTGACAAAGTTGGATTTATAGGTTCTCTTTATTTACTCCTTATATGGTTTTAGATTTCTGGGCTTGGCTTACTTAGATCAGATGCAGTCCTATAGACTTCATATAGTTCAAGGGCCAGTCATGTGCTCTTTCGGGTCATGACTGGAAGCTGCTGCTGCTGGGCTGCTGCTGAAAGAGAGGGAAGAGAGAGGGAGTCCCCAAAAGTCAAGGCCCATGCTTAATAAATGCCCCCATGCTTCCCTTTTCTTTTCTTTTTCTTATTTTCTTAATGTTTTGGGTTTTAAAAAGAAGGAAATGGTAATTAAAGGGGAAAATAGAAAGGGAACATGTCATATTGTTAACCTTGGGTAAAAATTGTGTTGTGCATGCTAACTACAAATTTTACTTAGAAACAATAGTTAAGAAAATTTGGTAATTAGTGAAATATAATTTAAATAATAATTAATAAAACACAATTATATATATAATTACATATTATCACCAATAAAATGGATTTATTCCAATCTATGTGGAAAATAATTATTAACGGGATTTTACGGAAACAAGCATTAACGCTAACTAACGCGAAAATAAACTAAACGAATTTTCAAGGCGTTACACCATGCACATTCTCTCTCCTCATTAAATACTCCCCATGCTTGGCCATACCTCATCATGCCTTCAAAATTCAACTCCCTCTCTCTCTCTCTCTTTTGTCGAAGGGTAAACTCTTAATAATAAAAATTAAGACAAGGTTAACATGGCATGGAATTAATTTAAGGTGCCATGGCTACTTAAACATGGTTAACACTAATTAACCCCTAAGTTAACATGCACAAGTTTGTAAAAGCCAAAACAAAAAATAATAAAATATTAATTAATTTTTATAAAATATGTGAAAACTATTTTGGTTAAATTTTTACTAAAAAACCCGCATTATCGCTTAATTAACACTAATCGCATTCTAAGGTGTTACAATCTTCCCCCTTACAGAAATTCGGTCCCCGAATTTAAAAATCTTACTATGCGTAGTTTCAAAGATATGAGGGAATTTCTTCCGCATGTCGCTCTCGGTCTCCCAAGTGACCTCATCGCTATTTAGGTCACGCCAAAGAACCTTCACAGATGGCAAGACCTTTGACCGAAGTTTCTTCACCTGCCGATCCAATATAACTATCGGCTGCTCGGTGAACGAAAGATCGCGCTCTAGCTGAACGGTCTGGTGCAGAATCGTGTGAGAAGAGTCATGAAGGTACTTGCGAAGCATCGATTCATGGAATACGGGGTGAACATCAGGAAAACTGGGCGGAAGTGCCAAACGATAGGCAACGGTACCAACTCGCTCAAGGATCTCAAAAGGACCTACAAATCTGGGACTAAGCTTCCCTTTCTTCCCAAATCTCATCACACCCTTCATCGGAGAAATCCTTAGGAATACATGATTCCCCACTGCGAACTCGAGCTACGACGATGACGGTCGGCATAAGACTTCTGTCTGCACTAGGCTGCTCTCATCCTATCCTGAATCAACTGGATCTTCTCCGTAGTCTCTTGAACTAGCTGGGGTCCCAAATCCTGCTCTTGCTGAGTTCGGTCCAACAGACTGGCGATCGACACTTTCTACCATACAAAACCTCAAAAGGCGCCATCTGAATCGTCTCCTGATAACTGTTATTGTAGGAGAACTATATCAATGGCATGTGATGATCACAACTGCCACCAAAATCAAGCACGCACGCACGAAGAATATCCTCCAGAGTCTGTATAGTCCTCTCTGAATGACCATCGGTCTGCGGATGGAAAGCGGTGCTAAAACTCAATCGGGTACTCAAACCTTCCTGAAGCTTCTGCCAAATACGGCTAGTGAACTGGGTGCCCCTGTCGGATACGATGCATGTGGGAACGCCGTGCAAACGCACAATCTCATCAATGTACAACTGAGCATACTGAGTGTAACCGAAAGTGGTCTTCACTAGAAGGAAGTGAGCCGCTTTCGTCAACCGATCAACAATCACCCAAATGGAGTCATACCCTCGACTGGACCTGGGTAGACCCACAACGAAATCCATAGAGATATGTTCCAATTTCCACCACGGAAAGGATAAAGGCCGCAATTCTCCTGCCGGTCTCTGATGCTCATCCTTGACTTGCTGACAAGTCAGGCACCTCGAAACGAAATCCGAAACATCATTCTTCATCCCTGCCCACCAGTAGATATCTTTCAAGTCACGATATATCTTGGTGGAACCTGGGAGAACACTATAAGCTGACTGATGTTCCTGCTCTAGGATCTTACGTCTCAACCCATCGGTATCAGGTACACACAAACGAGTCCCGAAACATAGCACACCCTGGTCATCAATCAAGAACTCCAAATCTCTACCCTACTGAACATGCTCAAGAATCTCAGACAAATGGGCATCGTCGGGATGTGCCTCACGAATACGATCAAGAAGAAGTGGACGGGCGCGAACGTGAGCAAGTTGTCCCCCAGTGGAAGTGAACTCAAACTGTACTCTACTGTCGCACAAGATCTGCCAATCTGCAGAATACTATCTCTGAACTGTGCTCAACTGGGACAAGCTATCCCCGGGCCTACGACTCAAAGCATCAGCTACCACATTCGCCTTGCCCAGGTGATAAAGGATCTCACAATCATAATCCTTCATAAGCTCCAACCAAAGACGTTGTCTCAAAATCTGATCCCACTGCTGGAAGATATACTTTAAGCTCTGCTGGTCTGTGAAAATCTTACACGACTCCTCGTACAAGTAGTGTCTCCAAATCTTAAGCGCAAAGACCACTGCGGCCATCTCAAGATCATGAGTAGGATAATTCGACTCGTGCTTCTTCAACTGCCGGGAAGCATACGAGATAACTCTACCATGCTGCATCAATACACAACCGAGCCCCACTCGAGAAGCATCACAGTAAACAACAAGGTCGCCCGATCCAGAAGGCAAAGGTAAAACTGGTGCGGTCATCAACCGAGTCTTCAACTGCTGAAAACTCAGCTCGCATGCCTCGGTCCAAAGAAAAGGAACCCCCTTCCTGGTCACTCCGGTCAGCGGTGCGGCGATACTCGAGAAGTCATGCACGAAATGGCGGTAGTAACCAGCTAAGCCCAAAAAGCTGCGGACCTCTGTCACTTAGACAGGTATGGGCCAAAGATCTACGACCTCGATCTTCCTCGGGTCCACACGAATACCGTCTCCCGTAACAACATGACCCAGGAAGTCAACACTATCAAGCCGGAAGGCACACTTCGAGAATTTAGCAAACAGTTGGTGTTCTCTCAATGTATGCAAAGCAATCCTCAAGTGCTGCTCATGCTCCTCTCGACTCTTGGAATAAACCATAATGTCATCAATAAACACAATAACAAACTGGTCGAGGAACGACCTGAAAATCCGGTTCATCAAATCCATGAACGTTGCTGGGGCATTGGTGAGTCTGAACAACATCACAAAAAACTCATAATGCCCGTAGCGCGTACGAAAAGCAGTCTTCAGAATGTCATCATTCCGAACCCGCAACTGATGATAACCCGATCTCAAATCAATCTTGGAAAAATGTCCCGCACCCTGGAGCTGATCAAACAAATCGTCAATGCGAGGTAAAGAATACCTATTCCGCACCGTAACTCGGTTCAATTAACGATAATCAATGCACAACCTCAAACTGCCGTCCTTCTTCTTGACGAACAGAACAGGAGCTCCCCAAGGAGAAACACTCGGACGCACAAGTCCCTTATCAAGCAACTCTTGCAGCTGATCCTTAAGCTCCGCCGGGGCCATCCAGTAAGGCGGTATAGAAATAGGCCCCGTGCCGGGGATCAAATCAATGGAAAAACTCAATCTCACGCTCTGGCGTCAATCCAGGTAACTCCTCGGGAAAACATCGAGAAACTCTCTCACGATAGGAACCCGATCCAACAAATCTACCGTGGCTCCTGCATCAAGAATGAAAGCTAAGAATCCCCGACATCCCCTCCTAAAAAACCGACTAGCGCAAAGGGCCGAAATCAAACCGTGAGGGGCGGTACCATGGTCCCCCTGCACAACAAGAACTGACTCGCCCGGAAAACAAAACCTGACTGTCTTCTCATGGCATTCCACAGACACGTAGCAAGTAGCTAACCATTTCATGCCCAGGAGAACGTTGAAGTCCAACATCTCAAGAAGGATCAAGTCGACGGAAGAATCTCTATCTCCAATACGGATGGCACACGACCGAAACACGTGTCGCGCAACAAAATACTCTCCGACAGTAGTAGTCACGACAAGCGATTGATCTAGCAAACATGACTCTCGGCCCAACCTCGGCACGAAGTGTGTAAAAACATACGAGTGCGTAGATCCCGGATCAAACAAAACGTGTGCATCGAAGGAACATACTGAAAGAGTACCTGAAACCACTACATTGGACGCCTGCGCGTCCTGATGAGTCAAAGCAAATACTGGAGCTTGCCCTCTACCCGGAGTCTGGCGTAACGACTCAAAACTGCGAGCTCAAGCATCCCTAACGCTCTGCGGAAGAAAACGGGAAAGAAACAACGTCACGAACTTAGCCCAGCTCATAGGAGAAAGACCTATGGCTTTGCGCCTCTCTAAAGACTCGCACCAGGTCTGGGCAAGACACTCCATACGAAAACTCGCGAACTATACCCATCTTGCGTCGAAGCATCTCAGCGAACGACAGATGCTGGCCATCCGATCGATAAACGACTGGGGATCCTCAGCTGCATCGGTGCCGGTGAAAACCGGAGGCTTCAGCCTCATGAAATCAGATAGTGATACAGTGATAACCTCTGTAGCTGCAGGTACGACTGCCTGAACAGTAGGCACCATCGCGGTCCCCATAACAGGTGGGACAACCTCATGTCTCTGCGCTCGACTGGCCTCAACCAATGACCCCATCATCTGGCGCAAATCCTGCATACCGGCTTCTATCCTAGTAATACGATCTAGCGAAGGTGGATCAATTCGCTCCTGTGGAATAGGCGTACCGCCCTAGTCAGTCCTCGTCTCTGACAAGCCGACTTTGACCTCGGCTCTCGCGGCCGCTCTCTGCGCCCTCGTAGTCTTCGGCGGCATAATGGCTGGAAATGAAAACAGGATTCGATACGAACATAGGAATCGAATCATAGTGATACATGGAAATCAAGGAAGGAATTACAAGTATGGGATAAAACATCATCATGGAAGACGTACCGAGCATACCCCTAAACTTGAATTGCGTTACGCCTGTTGACGTCACGTGGTTTAAGTGCCGGTCACATTGGCGGAATACTGTGTCGAAAGTATGCCGCGGAATATATACACGCTACGTCACTCTGCTTAAACTACCTACTCCATCATACCAAGGTCATCCTACACTCCGAAAGGTAAAACCTAGCGCTCTGATACCAACTTTGTCATGACCCAAAATTTGGCACGTGACCGGCACTTAAACCACGTGACGTCAACAGGAGTAACGCAATTTAAGTAAACCGAAAACCCAGAAATCTAAACCATATAAAGAAGTAAGTGATAAAAACATTGTTAAAACATTTGGAAATCTCACGTAAAAATCTTAAAGCTTAAGTTTATTTTCTTAAAAATTTCGTCAGCACCTCCTTTGTATAAAATAAACTAGCCCCGAAACGGGTACAAACATAGGATATAAATAAAGCATCCCCAAACAGGAGCAAATCTCGTCCAAAGGAAGAAACAATCACCAACAGCATATATACGACGCCGTAGTGAAGAAATAGACAATATAAATGAAAAACAGCATAAAGAGGAAAAGCTACATAATAAAGGCCGGCTCACACGAGCACAACACCAAGAGTCACAAAATATAAAATATCGATCCTCACAAACTTATCTCTAAGTCAATACTTCGAAATGGTAGATGGAGAGTACTAGATACAATGAGATATACAATGGATATAATCGGATAACCGCAAACCCACCTACAACAAAAAGCCTCACAGCCAACCGTAGTAGTATCCACTGAAATAGATACAATAAGGAGCCCTGCTGCGACTACTCTGAGGGTCAAGCCTGCAAAACACTGTGGCACAACGGGGGTAATTTTCCAACTCGTGAATAGTAAGTAACATCATACAGATAATCGCAGGTATGCACGAACAGCTATACTATCACATGCAATCTGATAGCATAAGTATGGCAATATGGATATGCAACAATCATGATCAAGGTACTCCATCAGGTACTACAAATACATGAAACAATGCATATCAAATAACTACTGAGTATGGGACAAAACATATCATCATCAATGAAACATCATCATGGAAAAACCCGGTGTCCATCAACGACACCCCAAATCCCAATACCTCAGGCACCGTCACTCTGATCGGCCCTCATATCCGTAAATCTCATGGAACCTGAGTGCCCAACATCGACACTTGAAACATCATGAAAACCCGTGTCCAACATCGACACGTAAATCCACATAACTCGGGCTCCAGCAGTCCGGATCGGCCCACAGGCTCCGTCAGTTCGGATCGGCCTATATCCATCTCATGACTCTGGTCAGTATCCTCCGGATAACCGCCAGGTCCAACCAATCACAGGTAGGTACTAGTCCCTCTCCACGCTCATCGTCTACTGCACAACATCCCTTTCTTGCCCCGGGGTACCATACCGGGTCCACCATGAACCCGCAAACGGATCATCCATCTCATCGAATCGGGTCTCTAACACACATCTCAGAACCGAGAAAACTCATGGTGGATGCATCGAAATATCATATCAAGAGAAACCGGGTTTTCAAAACAATGCATACTTTCTTGAAATATCACCAGTGTTCTCAAACCCATAAATCACATGAAATCCATATCGCAATGTGTAAATCCATGAAATATGATGTATGCAACATAGAACAGTAATATGAGCATATCAAGGGAAAACCGCTCTTTTAAATGAATAAAGTTTGAAAATATATCATGCGGTTCACACATTCTCCAAAATCAAATGCAACATCATATAAAGGTGTATATGTAGCTATAGAAAGGTATGTGTGTATACAGTGTAGGGTTTACCTATCTCCTCACAAGGGTTTGGGTTGCATCAAACATGCTACAATTTAAAATTTTGGGATGCTAGGCAAACTAACCTAGGATCAAAACTAGAAATTTAAAGTAACAAGTGAATGTTTCCCCCAATCAGAGCAAAGCTCTGTTTGAATTTCAAAATTCAAAAATTGAAGCAACGCTTCAGATCCCTTGTGCTGCGCGCTAAGCGCCACGTGTCAAAAGCAGACACGCCAGCGCCAGGAGCGCTGCGCCCTAGGCAGCGTACCACCAATCAGAGCAAAGCTCTGTTTCAAAATTCAAATTTAAAAAATTGAAGAAACGCTTCAGATCCCTTGCGCTCTGCGCTGCGCGTCATGTGTCAAAAGCAGACACGCTAGCGTAGTTGCTCTGCGCTGAGCGCCACGTGTCAAACAAAGGCGTGCTAGCGCAGTTGCACTGCGCTCTACGCTGCGCGCCATGTGTCAAACGCAGGCGCGCTAGTGCCAATTTCGCCAACGCTGGAATTTGAAGAATTCCCCACCGTTAGATCAAAAGATCTAATAATAATAATAAATTATTAATTAACTAGAATTAAAATTCTGTTCTGGAAAGATCTTTCCAATCTTATTAAAATAAGAAGATTATCTTCTGTAAAACAGAAGCCTTAGGTTCAAAGATCCAACGGTGGGGAAATATCCCCAAATCAATCAGAGAAAGATCTCTTCAACTAACTTAACAAATCAATTGGCCCTATATAAAGGCCCAAGACTTCAAGTCTAAAAAAGAGAGAACCCTCTGTAAACTTTAAGAGAAGAATTCAAAGAGAAAGAAAGGCAAGCCTTTGAAGAAAGAACATCATTTTCTTCATGTTTAAAGGTAAAGAATTATATTCTTGAAGAACAGAGATGAAATCATCCCATTAAAAAAGAAGAATCAACTTCTAAAAAGATCAGAGATCTAAGAACAAGATCAAGATCTTCAATAGAAAAGAAAAAGATCAAGAAAGATCTAATTATAAAAGATTAAAAGAAGTAATTTACTTCATTAACAGTTCTTTTGATCTATAAAGGCATAGCCTTTTGATAAGAACAAGAACTTTGGTTCATGGATCTTGAGGCAAGGCCTCCGTTGAAGAACAAAAAACTTGTTCTTTGATCCTAATTTGATCAAAAATGCGCTCTGCGCTATTGGATAGTGCCTTGCACTCTTGAATTGTGCCTTTGCGCTTATTGGTCTGGCGCACAGTGATTGATTGATTTAGCGTGCTTGCGCTTTCTAAAAGATAGATCAAAAATATTTGTAACCGCAATCAAGAACGGCGTCGCTTGGTAGCTAACCGGTGAGTACGGATCGGTCCACAGGGATGTTGTGAATCTTCTATTCGCTCAAACGAGTTAATTCCGATGGGAGCCGGATTGATTATTAAATCTAAAAATTGAAGTTGTATGAAACTAGGATTAGAAACTTGCTAAGATTAGGTTTAGGGAAAATTTGGTAAACAAAGATCTGCATCTCTTTCCATTGCCTTTAATTAAAGATATCATATTAGTGTTATGGTAAATCTTAACAAAGGGGATTAGGATGATTGGGAAGATTGATTCTTCCTCTAGATCCTTGTCCTTCCTTTCTTAATCTTTACCCTAACCTCCATGGAAAACCTTAAAATCCGGGCCTTTAGACTACGGAATCACCGTTACCTCGAGGGTAGAGTGCCATAGGGAGCGGAATAAGAAGGTATGCATGGAGTTCTAATTTTCATAAAAGATTGGCAAAGAAAAGAGATGAGAGATCTTCGTCTCTCAAATCCTTCCCCATTCATAACCCTAACAAGCGAGGAAACTACTCACTCATTAGGGAATTGAAGAACATTTATCTAGGGCAGAGAATAAAAATTACCTAGGGCAAGAATTGAAATCTAAACTAGAGCAAGGAATTAAATCTACTTACAGATGCATCTCTCCAATCATCAACGCAGGGTTGTCAGATCTGAATTCATGAATTGAAAAGAAACACCGATGCTCACCAAAAAGAGTTCTAGAATTTATTATTAAAAGGAGGCGTAAGAAATTACAATGAGTAGAGTTCCTATTTATAGAGAATAGAAAACCCTAGGTTACAATTGATTTGCAAGTCTACATTTACCAAAATATCCTTAGGAAGACCTAATCAAAGCAGACTTCAAGCTTTGGTAAAATTTTATGTCTCTGTCTCTTTAAAAGAAAGTATTGGGCCTTGGATCTTTGGGCTTCCTTATTATTTGGTTCTTTATTAAAATTGCTTCTATGTTTCTTCCAGATCTCCAGTGAATAATTGCGGTGGACTTTTAACCGTTCGCTTTGTAATCTTGGACCTTGCATTGCCTTGTACTTTGTGAATTTTATCTTTGATGTAGGCTTGATCAAGAGTCTTCTGTTTGTTGGTCAAAGTCCACTTTTGTGTCATCTTTTGTCTTTTTCACTGTTTTCGCTCCAAGAACCTGTAACCTGTAATATGTAGCAGACATGCGTCAAAAGCACCTGTTTATTTATAAAAAGGATAAGAACGGGGAATATAATAATGCAATATTATGGTATGAACAAATACCCCCAAACTTATCTTTTGCTCGTCCTCGAGCAAACTTATTTTTTTATTCTAGATAAAATCTAACCTAGCCGCACTTTCGCAAGGAAACGCGATTGCACTGAGCTCGTCCAACAAGCCGTTAAACCTCTAGGTGTCCCTAGTAGGAGGAGTGTTGTCTCCTGAGGGTTTTCAGCGGATACTACCCACAAAATCCTATCAATTCGGCCCATTGACTTTTGTTCTTCAATTAGGTTTTTCTAACAAGGAATTCTATTATCGTCGACTTGTAAACTATCCACCCATATTCTTCACACTTCCTCATTGTTTAACTTAAGATTATATATGTTCTATAGACTTACTTAGCTTTCGGCATTTCTTAAGTTTTCCTTCTAGGGTTCCATCTCCACTTAGGAATTTTTATCAACTCTACTAAAGATACAAGTTCTATTCTTCACACCTTTCTTTCATCTAAACTCTAATCACATATCCCCACGTGTGTGTATAAATCACCCCTACACTTGGAAATTCAAATCAAGCAATCATACCCTTGTCCGTTGTCCAAAGTACTTATTAGTAGGTGAATTTTTTAACTGAATTTGGCTTACACATCCTTCATGCGACCGTTAATACTTTTCGAGGTACCAACAACCGATTACAAGATGTGTTTGCACATTAAAGCGTAATTCCTAGTCTTGTAACACCCAAGGCTTTTTAGCAGTGACTCCCAAACCAGTTGGTCTAAGGCACTAGGTGATGAAGCACCCTCACTAAATATTTTTTCTATTTTTGCAGCCTTAAGTAATCACAAAAACTAGTGTTCATTTTTTTTCATTATTCACCCTTTTTTTCTTTTATTTTCTTCGTACTAAGGACTTTAGACAAGAGCATTTCAAGGTCTCCTCTACTATTCCAAGTTTCAAGGTGCGTGATTGTGCAAATTGTAGGGTATACATTTTCAGAATCTAGACTTAAGCTAGGAACTATTTTTCAAACTTATACTCTAATAAGAACATCAATACTCTTCCCTTGTTTCGACTTAGCCCAAGAAGTGAACCCAAAATTTGCCTATTTCTAAATAAACTACAAAAACATATACTTTCTACCGTTAGACTTTAAGGAAGGTTATTTTTAGGGTTTTTAATTCACTAAGTCTAAAGATCTAGTTGTTTATAGCCAGTTAACCTATTTGTCAAACTCAAGTCAATTATGGCCAAAATTGAATACATAATTTTTATAATTTTTGAATTTTTTTAATTTTTATGGGGTTTCAAATAAGTATGCAAAAATATGTACAAATGAATGCGAAGGAAGAAGACGTACCGAGCATACCCCCAAACTTGAACTTGACAGTGTCCTCACTGTCATGCTAAACCAAGAGGGTCAAAATACTGGCACTACCCTGTTTATTTATTTATAAATTTTTTTTTATTTTATATTTTTAATTTTTTGAATTTTTTTTAAATTTTTTTATAGAAAAGAAAACAAAAAATATATACATATATACAAAGATTCCCCCAAACTTAAGCTTGGCCTTGCACAAGCCAAAAGTTAGCACCAACCATTCAAAAATCTTATCGTGGAAATGGTATAGTTGGTGCAAGAAAATGAGAAGCACGCGAGACCGTGTGGAAAGAAGAATGGTAGAATATGGTCTCGGTGGGGGAGAAGAATGGCAAAAAGAAGAAGGAAGTGGAGTATGATCTTGAGGGTGTAAATTGAGTGAGTAAATTAGCGCAATATGTGATGACCGATATGTTATAAGCGATTGCGCTAACCTATCTACTCGTCGAGAAATGGTATCAAATCCCTCAAGATTCGCAAGAAAACATGGGTACGCCGAACTTGGTATAGGAGATGAAAGCGTAACGGCCATTTGTTCGGTCGGAACAATGGGAAAGACGAAAGGGAGTGAATTAGGGATAGTATCTTTCTCACCGTAGTAAACTGTTTCGAACTTGAAAGATTCCATTGATGGTTCGAAACTACTATAATCAACCGAGTCTGATGGCTCATCTGAAAATGTAAAGGACTCAAACTCGGACGGTGAGTCATCAGCATCGTCCGAAAAAGTGAAACACTCGTAAGTGTTATCATCTGTGAGAATTGTATCAGATTCAAAGGAAAATCTTTCAAGCTCACAGTCTTCAAGCGGGGTCGGAACGATGGGAAGGAGGGAGGGTGATATAACAGTCAAAGGTTCAGGAGGATGAATTGGAAAATCAGACACATCAAACAAAAATGATTCAACCTCAATATTATCCTCAAGACTCTTCTCGATACTATCCTCCATATTCAACTCAACTATGCCATTATCATCAAAATCTAGATACATATGAGATTCGGGAGAAACATTTAATAACTCAGGATGATGATTTGAACATAAAATTTCAAGCAAATCGACAGGTTCATCATCCGAAATATTCCCGGCGTCTATATCCTCAATCAAGTGAAAATCAATTTCTTTAGACACCTCCTCAAAAGCATGGATGTTTATTAACGTAGGTTCTAGAGTGGAAGTGTAAAGGTCAAACGAATTGGGTGCTGTTTCACTCGAAGGGGGTTCCTCACAATTTGGCAAATCAAACACTACAAAGTCGCACAACTCGTTTTTATTTTGAACCTGTGAATCATTTCGGACATTCGATGGAAAACTGGAGTTGTGGGCTTCAATTGGGTAAGGGTAGGTTTGATTTGGAAATCCTCTCACATTCTCATTCTGTCCAACCGCCTCCTCATACATAGAAAAATTTGGGGCTAGCGGGAAACTAGCTACCGGTTCAGCAGGTTGCATAAGGGCGGCCACGGACGCTTCCACATTCCTAACCATTTTGTTTGTTGCTGTGATATACGCCTCCAACGCCTCTTCCAAACTAGACTTTTGTGGTAAAGGGGTTTCGGCAAAAGATTCGAAATTGTTTGGATATGTGAAACTCCCAAAAGGCTGTGTAGAAGCAGTGTATAGTGAAGGTGGGAAGGTCGGGTAGGACTGGTAGGAAGTAGGTGATTGGACAGGGATAGGGTCAACATATGGATAAAAAGGTGAATAGTCTTGTGGATCCCTAGAACTAGATGAGTGGAGAGGGGTGAAAGATCGGCTGCGAGATTGAGCAATATGCTCAGCAATGGACATCGGCTTAGGAGAGACGGTAGGACTTGAAAAAGTGGTATCAACATATGGAGGTGGTAAAGATAAACTTGGTTGACACAAAGTGGGTTGAAAAGTCAAACTGTTTCTCCTAAACGCCTCTATTTGATCTTTCAAAGATATTTTAGGCAAGGAAGGATCGTCTTTAAATTGATCGAACAAATTGCCGAACGACGCAAAATTAGGTTCGGAATACCAAAGTTCGGCAAGTGATTTGTTATGTGGGGTACCCATGTTAGAAGAAAGGGAGAAAGAAAGAAAGTTTGTGGGTGCAAGGATTTCCGAGCGACAAAAGTTGCAAGTCTTTTTTTTTAAAAAATTCATTTTTCCCTTTTCTCTTTATTTAAGACTGTTTGCAGAAAAAAAATTTCGATAAAGGGCTTAGACACAAATGTAATCAACCAGAAATGCACAATCAGACCTAGATCTATGGTCACCTAGGTCAGCTAGACAGCTCCTAACTGTTCCAAAGGGCTAGAAATAGGACCTCAAACCGTCTCTTCACCGCCAATTGCGGCCAGGTAAGTGGGAAGGAACCACAATAGTGGGCCTAATTAATAACCACTAGCCTAGACACCGCAAAGTCAGTTAAGATAAACGGCCGATGCCTATACTAGTCCTTTTCCTATTGAGCTCGATGTCCTTAGGGCCGAGTCTAGTATTTTTTTTAATTAATCGTGGTCGATGCAAATGCTTTAGGTGTTTTCTGGAGTCCTGGGAAGGGTGATGAAATCCCCACCCAATCTGAGTTGTTCAAAAGCCCCTTAAAATCCGATTAAAGATATGCAAAACAGTAAATCACTTTCAATCAAATCTTTTTTGTGAATTTCAAGGTTTGTAAGTTTTCTAATTAAAACTTTCCTTTTTTCTCTTGCTCTTTATTTGGAAAGATATTTTAGCAAAAAGATTAAGGATATGCAAATCAGAAAAGATCACTTGCAATCAATTATTATTTTAAGCATAGCGCAACGAATCCTGCATAATATTTGTTATTTGGGAAGGGGAAGATTTTTTTAAGCGCAAAGAATCCTGCAGGAGATTTAACAAAAGATATATCGAAAGATTCAGAGGAGAGATCAGATGACTTACAGAGTTTTTTTTTTTAACCGGAGAGGAAATTTGAGGGTCTGATCCGCTGGTATAACCGCGGAACCGCCGCGTATTGCAGCATCCGACCGCGGATCAGCCGCTGTTTGGTGGCTTCTGCCGGTTTTTTTATTTTTTTATATTTTTTATGCTCTCCAGATCTCCGCGGTTCTTCTTGTTTCGCTTTCTGGAAATTTCCAGATCCGTCTCGATTGTATATCCTGCAAGATTCAAACAACAAAGTACCCTTTCCAAAAATAACAGATGATATATTTTTTTGGATTTTTTAGATTTTTATGAATTTTTAAATTTTATGATTAACCCGAAATTGCGAAAAGAAAATTCTACGCCATCCCCGGCAACGGCGCCATTTGATTGATTGATTTAGCGTGCTTGTGCTTTCTAAAAGATAAATCAAAAATATTTGTAACCGCAATCAAGAACGGCGTCGCTTGGTAGCTAGCCGGTGAGTACGGATCGGTCCACAGGGATGTTGTGAATCTTCTATTCGCTCAAACGAGTTAATTCCGATGGGAGCCGGATTGATTATTAAATCTAAAAATTGAAGTTGTATGATACTAGGATTAGAAACTTGCTAAGATTAGGTTTAGGGAAAATTTGGTAAACAAAGATCTACATCTCTTTCCATTGCCTTTAATTAAAGATATCATATTAGTGTTATGGTAAATCTTAACAAAGGGGATTAGGATGATTGGGAAGATTGATTCTTCCTCTAGATCCTTGTCCTTCCTTTCTTAATCTTTACCCTAAACTCCATGGAAAACCTTAAAATCCGGGCCTTTTGACTACGGAATCACCGTTACCTCGAGGGTAGAGTGCCGTACGGAGCGGAATAAGAAGGTATGCATGGAGTTCTAATTTTCATAAAAGATTGGCAAAGAAAAGAGATGAGAGATCTTCGTCTCTCAAATCCTTCCCCATTCTTAACCCTAACAAGCAAGGAAACTACTCATTCATTAGGGAATTGAAGAACATTTATCTAGGGCAGAGAATAAAAATTACCTAGGGCAAGAATTGAAATCTAAACTAGAGCAAGGAATTAAATCTACTTACAGATGCATCTCTCCAATCATCAACACAGGGTTGTCAGATCTGAATTCATGAATTGAAAAGAAACACCGATGCTCACCAAAAAGAGTTCTAGAATTTATTACTAAAAGGAGGCGTAAGAAATTACAATGAGTAGAGTTCCTATTTATAGAGAATAGAAAACCCTAGGTTACAATTGATTTGCAAGTCTACATTTACCAAAATATCCTTAGGAAGACCTAATCAAAGCAGACTTCAAGCTTTGGTAAAATTTTATGTCTCTGTCTCTTTAAAAGAAAGTATTGGGCCTTGGATCTTTGGGCTTCCTTATTATTTGGTTCTTTATTAAAATAGCTTCTATGTTTCTTCCAGATCTCCAGTGAATAATTGCGGTGGACTTTTAACCGTTCGCTTTGTAATCTTGGACCTTGCATTGCCTTGTACTTTGTGAATTTTATCTTTGATGTAGGCTTGATCAAGAGTCTTCTGTTTGTTGGTCAAAGTCCACTTTTGTGTCATCTTTTGTCTTTTTCACTGTTTTCGCTCCAAGAACCTGTAACCTGTAATATGTAGCAGACATGCGTCAAAAGCTCCTGTTTATTTATAAAAAGGATAAGAACGGGGAATATAATAATGCAATATTACACAGCGCCAAAACGCGCCACGTGTCAACCACAGAACCGTTTGCGCTTCTAAAAATAGTGCACCGCGCTCTTGGACGGCGCACTGCGCTAAAGCACGCAACGTGTCACTCACTGGCGCACCCATAAATTGGCGCAGCGCACTTATAAAGCGCAGTGCGCTAACAGACTTGCGCTTAGCGCTGAGCGTGACACGTGTCACCTTAGCTTGCACTGGCTCAATGCGCTCTTTGATTAGCGCAAAGCGCCTGACAAGCCACGTGGCGCACTATCAGACCACTATTTGGCCTCTAATAAATGCTATGCATTTAATTACATCCAATGTCAGAGCCCAATGCTATGCATTATTAAAAGGGCAGAGCCCAAATAAAGGCCTAACAGGCCAAACATGAATAAAATGTTAAACATTTTTTACTGGACCTAACCCAATTCTGGCCAAAAGTCCTCAATATAAATTGAACTGAGCATAACTGCTCTTCCAATCAATTTACACTCGGTTCGAGGGTACATCTCTTTACTCCTCTGACATCCGCCGTTGTAATCCTTCAACGTCGTCAGAGAGGTGACGGGTCCCGACGACCACACATTGCTACGGACTGTGGGGTCCTTAAACTCATGGACTATGATGTCCTTAACCTCGACCGTGATGTCTTAAAACTAATACCGGACTGTGGGGTCTTTAAACTCATGGACTATGACGTCCTTAACCTCGACCGAGATGTCTTAAAACTAACACCGGATTATGAGGTCCTTAAGCTCATGGACTATGAGGTCCTTAACCATGACTGCAATTTCTTAAAACTAACAATTGACCGTAATCTCCTTAAACTAATTATTGACCGCGATGTTATTAAACTAAACAATAGAGCCCAATTGCTCTCTTGTCGGATCTAAACGATCCCGTTAAGTTGATATTAGTCTAGAACTAGACTAACGTGTCCTCAACAAACGTTTAAATTGATCTTAGCCTCAAATAAGGCTAACGTATCCTTAAACATAAACCCCCCAAACCCAAATCTAAGAAAGATACGGATTTGGACTAGTCCACGTCCTAGGACGATAGCATAACTTAGTCTCCGTATACAATCCACGGGCAACCGAACACAAAACAAGCACCCATGACACGAAGTGACCATATGGTGAAGGAGAAAGTTGTTACCGCGATGCGGTAGCGTAATTAACTACAGGGGCTTGCGCCTGTAGAGAAGAGCGTCCCCACAATCAAAATCCCCTCAAACGAGGGGGAATCTGACGAAGTCTACTACATCGGCCGCATCCGTTTAAACCTTCGATACATGATGCCATAAATCAACTTGGCATCTTCGGAGAGGTAGACGGATAGCACCAATTAGCATATGACCCCAGATTCATGCAAGACATCCAGTCTTCCCAGCTTCCGGCGGTGAACAGATTCTGGCACGCCCGGTGGGACCTTTTCCTCTTTCCACTCCACACTTCGTGTGTCGTGTTCACGAACCAATCGCGGTTTGCTAATGTTTGCCCTTGGGTTTCAAGGTACTAAGATTTAGCGTTTTGCTTGCTGCAGAAATCAAAGAATCAATGGCGTCCACTTGTGCAAGATGTTCCAACTGCAACTGCAACCTACGCTCCGCCTCACCTGTAGGTGTAGCTTATGGACCTCAGGCGGCGTCCCTGTTCACGATGCCGGTAGAACAGGTCACCCAGGCTACTACTGGACTGTTTTTCGGGACCATGCTCCCGCCAACAAGCTTCACTGCTCCCGTGCTCGTACCAGAAGCTCCCAAGAAGTCGGTCTTCGATCGACTTACAGCTACTGCATCCCCTCTCAATGGGTAGTCCAACACCAGCGCCTCGGTCTTCTCCAGATTGGGCCAAAATTCCCGTGGGCCTACAATGAAGCCTGCAATCCTAGAGAAGGTTATTCCGAAGAGAGTAACCAACCCTGCTCCTGAAGTCGTCAAGGCGGCTTCTCCTGCCAAGGGATCGGTCTTTACAAGAGTGACCGTCCCAACTCCTGCTCCTGTTACTCAAAGAACATCAGTATTTAATAGGCTGACACCGGCAACGGCCCCTCACCTGAACAAGGGGCAAGACAAGGCCATCCTCGTCACCGAGCCAACTCCATCAGCTCGACACGCTCGACGTCGCCACTGGCGCCGAGTAAGGAAGGCCAAGGGCAAGTCCCCCTCTGGGCTAACTCCACCAGCCCCAATGGCGAAAATCAATGTTGTTGTTCCAACCGAGAACAGCTTCAAGCTACTGAATAAGGTGCACAAGAATTCTCCTACCGCCGTACTCAAAAGATTCCCTCCTCCGATGGAGAATGTTGCGGAAGCAAAGCCAGAACAGTCCCCTCAGCGGCTGTCTTCTAAAATCTACAAGGTCTGGCGTCAAGTCCGGAACTCAGTGGTTGATCAAGACTACTCCCACCCGCACAAGAAGCTGAAGGTCCGACAGGAAGAAAGCCATCCTGCCAAGCCACGAAAAGCTGTCTGGGTGCCCGCTACACCGTCCCCCTCCACGTCGACTACTCAAAAGAAAAGGAGGCTAGAGAAATCCCCTGTGAACGTGGCAGACCATAAAAACGTCGAGCCCAAACGCCCTAAGTCTGCGGGCATAACGGTCCATACCGTTTATATGGCATCCGGGAAGGAGGATAGCCGCGCTTCTACGGGCCACCGACCACTCATCCGATCCATCACAAGAGCCCAGGAACAGCAGCAGCAGAAGCTTCAGGAGATGCTGACTGCGATGGCCGCACTCACCGGACCAAAAGAAATCCCGGAGGCGTCATCAGAACAACGTCGTGAACACGAGACTGATGCTGAATTCCTTCGGAGAATGCTCGAAAAGAAGGACAAGGAGGCTGCGGAACAAGCGTCCAATATAAAGAAAATGGTACTTCTCCTCCAAGACATGGTCGGCATGATGATCCAGCCGGATCCCCCAGCTGAAGATCCTCCGATTATCCTCGAAGACGACAGGGAGAAATGTCAAATCCACCTCCGACTCTTTCAACAGCCAAAGAGGAAACAATCTCTAAGGCATCCCTGGATGATTATATTGCTCAACAAATACGAGTTCACCAGGCAAATGAAGCGGCCGGCCAAGTCATCAAAACGGGGCGACTATATACGAGCTGGTATGATCAGATAAAGTTACCTGCCGGGCTATACAATCCCGAAATTCCATGTCTACAAGTGGACAGGCAATCCCCATCAATATGTCGCCCAGTTCAGGGCTCTTTATGGAAACACCGGCAGCAATGATAAGCTCTGGCTTCGCCAATTCATCGGCTGATTATCCTCCCGGAGTCCAAGCACCCCGAGCAATCAGGCGAAGTCTCTCACCCGAACTATTGCTCTTATCATAGGGCAATAGGAGATCCTCTCGAAGACTGCTTCACCTTCAAGAACTGGGTCGAAGATCGGCATCAGCTCGGCAAGTTCGCTCTATCCGACAGTTGGAGGATAACTCCGCCGCAAAAGCATGAACCCAAAGCCACGAGAGTAGAACCGAATCAACATCGGTCTTGGAAGCAAGCTCGTACCTGTCATATGATAACGATATCAAGAGAGGAACCCGAGAATATGGATGACCTCCCCTGGTGCTTCGAAAACAATGATGACAAGGTGATCTCAGATTTCCCACCGGCGCCAAAAGAGCTGGAAGATGGAATACACACTACTGCAGATAACCTCAAGAAAATTAATTTGGGGACGGCAAATGACTGGCGACCGACATTCGTTAGTGAGCAGCTATCTGAAGAAAGGGTGGCCGCGCTAAAAGACATGCTTATGCAGCATAGAGATTGCTTTGCGTGGAACTATTCCGAAATGCCAGGACTAGACCCAGAGATTGCTGTCCACAAACTAGCAATATCCCCGGACGTCAAGCCAATCAAACAAGCGCCGAGAAGAATGCGGCTTGAGCTTGAGATGAGCATTAACGCCGAGGTCAAGAAGCTGATCGACTATGGCTTCAGCCAAGAGGTTCGGTATCCTGACTGGATCGCTAACATCGTCCCGGTAGTGAAGAAAAATGGGACAGTGCGCGTATGTGTGGACTTTCGGGATCTCAATAAAGCTTGCCCGAAGGACGATTTTCCAGTACCGGTCACTGAGCTGATGATAGATAACACGTCCACTCACGAAGTTTTCTCCTTCATGGACGGCTCATCAGGATATAATTAAATAAAGATGCATCCCGAATACCAGAAGCACACCGCTTTTCGAACCCCTTTGGGTATATTCTGCTACAAGATGATGCCCTTCGGTCAAGAACGCCGGTGCCACCTATCAGAGGGCCATGACGGAGATCTTTGTTGACCTTATACATGAAATCGTCGAATGCTATATCGACGACCTCGTGGTTAAAAGCAAATCATATGAGGAACATCTAGAGCATCTGAAGATCGTATTTCAACGCCTTCGGCAATACAACCTGAAGATGAACCCTCTCAAATGCGCGTTCGGGGTATCCTCAGGTAAATTCCTAGGATTCATCGTCCGACACCGAGGTATCGAGATAGATTCATCAAAGATCAAGGCGATCATGGAAATGCCTCAGCCAAGGACTCTCAAACAATTGCGGTCTCTCCAAGGGAAGCTCGCGTACATCCGGCGATTTATAGCTAATCTCTCTGGAAAGTGACGTCCTTACAGTCACCTAATGAAGAAGGGAACCCCGTTCGTCTGGGATCACAAATGCCAAGGCGCACTTGACGAAATTAAGCAGTATCTGCAAAACCCGCCAGTGCTGGCTGCTCCGGTCAAGAGAAAGCCTCTCATTCTGTATACAACTACCCTTGAAGGTTCCTTAGGCGCATTGTGGACACAAGAGAACGACCAAGGGAAGGAGAGAGCCCTCTACTATTTGAGTCGAGTTCTACTGGGGGCAGAAAACAATTACTCCCCTATCGAAAAACACTGCCTGGCGTTGATCTTCGCGATAACGAAGCTCAGGCACTATGCGTTGGCACATGAAGTCTGTCTCATATCGAAGGTAGATTCCCTCAAATATTTGATGTCAAAGGCCATACTGACGGGGCGACTCGCTAAATGGGCCTTGCTCTTAATGGAGTTCTCAATAACTTACCAGCCTCTTAAGGCAGTGAAAGGCCAGGCCATCGCCGACTTCCTCGCTGAACATCCGATACCGGCCGATTCCCCTTTGAATTGCGAACTTCCAGACGAACATGCGTTTGATGCGATCGACGATGGTGGTATCCGGTGGGAACTTTATTTTGATGGAGCGTCTTCCATGAAGAAGCGCAAACAAAACACGCCAATAATCAAATCAAGGGTAGGCCCTATCTTCGTGGCTCCACAGGGAGGGATAATGCGCTTTGCTTTCTCCTTAACAGTGCCGAGGACGAACAATGAAGCCGAGTATGAAGTTTTGATTGCAGGTCTCGAGATCGCCATCGACATGGGGATTGAAAACCTCCTCATATACGGAGACTCCCAACTGGTCGTCAGTCAAGTAAACGGCGATTATCAAACGTGCAAACCAGAGCTTGTAAAGTTCGGCGAGAGAGTACAGCAGTTGCTAACCCAAATACCTTCCTACATCTTGGAAAGAATACCGCGTGCAGAAAATAGCAAAGCAGATGCATTAGCCAAGCTTGCTAAAGAATTGGCCGAAGAGAACCTCGATGATGTGAGAATCGTTGTGCAAAGCCGTTGAGTTCTTGCGCCGGCGGAAATATCTCCGGAATCATCCGAGGAAAAGGAAGCGACCGAGCAGACGACCCTGCAAATATATGACCAAGAAACGGTTGAGGATTGGAGAGAAGTCTTTATAGACTACTTCAAATCCTGTCGAACACCTGAAGATGCGACCTCAAAACATCAGCTCATGAAGCGAGCCCTATCTTTTGCCTTCGTTAATGATACTCTGTACAAGAGGTCGTTTGATTCTTTGTGGTTAAGATGCCTGGGACCTGAAGAAGCAAAGAGAGTCATCCAAGAAACCCACGGCGGACTCTGTGGTTCTCACCAAGCTGAGCCGAAGATGAAGTTAAAGATTAAACGGATGGGCTACTACTGGCCCACGTTGATCCAGGACTGCCTCGAATACGCGAAGCAATGCCACTCGTGCCAGATCCATGGTGACTTTATCCATCAACATCCAAATCCACTGCATCCAACGGTGGCTAGCTGGCCATTCGAAATGTGGGGAACTGACATAATCAGCCCCATCGAACCGGCATCGTCCAGAGGACATCGTTTCATTTTGGCGACAACTGATTACTTCTCCAAATGGGCAGAAGCAGTACCGCTGAGGGAAGTAAAGACCGAGAATATACTCCATTTCTTCAAGACGCACGTCATTTATCGGTTTGGAACTCCTCGATGGATCATCTCCGATAACGGGCCAGCCTATAGAAGCCACAAGATCAGCCGCTTCGCACAACAGCACAACATAGACTGGAGATACTCCTCAGTTTATAATCACCGAGCCAACGGTCTGGCGGAGGCTTTCAATAATACCCTGACGAAGATCATAAAGAAGACGGTATCCCGAAATAAGAAGGACTGGCATGAGAGACTGCAAGAGGCTCTCTGGGCGTATCGAACTACGTTCAAGACGGCCACGAACACAACACCGTACGCGTTGGTATTCGGTACAGAAGCAGTACTCCCTCTCAAGATAGAGTTACCTTCACTACGAGTGGCAGTCCATTATGAGCTGAAGAACGAAGAGAACGCTCACCTTCGGCTTGAGGAGCTTGATGCCCTTGATGAAACCCGGCTCATAGCGCAACAAAATCTGGAAGCTTATAAAGCAAAGATGACGCGCTCATATGAAAGATTGACTAGGCCGATGACATTCCGCCAAGGTGAACTCGTGCTAGTGGTCAAAAGACCTATGATCCCCAATCGTGCTAAACGAGGGAAATTTGAGCCGAATTATGAAGGCCCGTACATCAAAGACAAGGTCTACCAAGGTGGAGCCTACCTAATCATGGAAATGCATGGTGAAAGACCTTTCAGGCCAATAAATGGTCACTTCATGAAGAAATACTACGCCTAACGGGTCATGGCCTAGGTCAATGATAGATGACGACGACTATATCCGCTCTCTATCTTCCTAAGCCCAAACTCTATAAGTAGTAGCCGGCTTACTTTACAGCGGACCGAAACGTCCTTAAACTAACAGCGGACCGAAATGTCCTTAAACTAATGACCGAACGGATGCTTTCGGCGACGGGGTTCTCCTACAGTCACTTGGTCGGGGCTATGGAGTGAAGCTGTCTATTAAGTTTACCCAGCGAGTATCCGCGTACACTACGTGATTGCAACGGACTTTTGATCACATCAAAATTCCGTGGCAACCGATCAAGTGAGACTAAACTGCTATGTTTATAACATTCATTCAGTTATCTCATAACTTATTGTGAATTCCAATTATTGTATCCCATTCCGGACAAATAGAAAATGCTAAACTTTTCGATCGAACAATCGAACACCCAAGTTTTCCCGATACAGATCAACACATGAAATAAGTCTAACAACATTCCGTTCGTGCCTCAGTAGCAACGGTCCAGCCGTAGAAGGGTCAAGCCAACGCCTCACATGTGGCACGTCGTACTGCCCCAAACCCGAAGGTTCAAAGGGCAGTTCAAGACGGTCACATAATCGAGTTAAGGTTTGTTGTCTTCTAGAGAGTCCATCGCGTTACTTGCACTACTTAGAACGTCGTTAAACTTCAGAAAAATCCAACACTTGGAAATTTCCCGACAGGGGAAAAATTGGGTATTTATATCCGGTCGAACTTTTTAACATATTCTAAAAAAAAATCCGGAAAGCCAAATAGACAAAATTTGATATTCCGATCGAAACTCCGAAACCCCAAAACCACCTTTGAAAATTCAACTGTATAATAAATATTAAAATATCCCAGGAAAACCAGCACAGAATACTGAGAATTACTGTGAAAAACTAAATGCATAAAACGACAAAACAGCCACGGAACCGCCGCGTCGTGCATAGCACGTGCCGCGGTTCCGCGGTGGAAACGTTGAGTTAGGCCCACGAAATTTACAGTAATTCTTAGAAAACCCTGCTTGATTTTCTGCATATTTTTAATCTTGAAAAATCCACAATTTTAAAATCTGGACAGAGAGCAATTTTAGGTTCGTGTTTTCGGTTCGATCGGACTTCAAATTCCATCTGGACTTCGCCTAAGGTTCTAGCTAGGCTATGATACCACTGTAGGGTTCCTGGGCACTCTAGTGAGGTTTCTAAAGGCATCGAACATGCCAATTTCAAAAATTAACGGTTCCGAGAGACCCTAACACGGACCGTTTGCTAGATTTCTAGGCGAAAAACAATCTAGTTAACAACTTAACTAAAGGGATATCGGAAATACAGCCTTTGTAGATCCGGTGCTCCACCTCCACGGCTCCGCAATGAAGTCTTCTCCGCTGTCCAAATCAAATCCGGGCTCTAGTGTCCGCTTCATCGGAGATTTGACGGGCTTGGTCGTCGACGACGTGCCGAAGATGATCTACGTCGAAGCATCACTAGATCGAGCTCCACCTTCACATTGCCATGAAAACTTGTGAAGGAAACACTCTCTACTACTTGGCAAGAGGTAGAGGATGAAGAAATAGGAAGTGGGTTGACTTTAGTTTGGATTTCTCACTCATATGCTCAATATTCCATTGATGAAGACAAGCTTCATCATGAAGAAGAAGAAGAGCAAGAAGAAGATAAGTATTATGATAAGAATAAAAATAAAAGGAAAAATCCATTCTTATCATAATTCTCACCATGGTTAGGTGTAGAGAATTAACTTGAGTTTATTGAAGTGGTTAGGGTTGAGCATGAGACAAAATGGTCAAAGTCTTCATGAAGATTCATGAATGATCAAAAGAAAGCAACCATTTTCCTCATTATATTTTCATTTATTCATTTATCAAAAATAAATAGATAATTAAATAAGATAAATGAATAACAAATAATAAACCCTAACCATTCCTTTAACCAAGGTATAATTCTTTATACTTAACCAATTTTGCATGCACCATCAAATATGATACAAGCCAGTGCATAAATCATATCGCATATGCAATGCGCACATCTGAGCGAGAAAATCCATTTAAAGTGAACCGATACTATTTAATGCAAAGTAATATATCAAATATATTATTATGCATTAAATCATTAAATCAACACTTGATTCAATGATCCGGTCATGTCGCACATAACCGACTGGTATCATTAGTAACAACTTATCGAATCAACACTTGATCCGATAACCCGGCTATATCGCATATAACCGATCAATGTCACATCGCGAGAATCGAATACAGTATCACATACTCGTATTATTCTCGGTCCCGCACATATCTCATATGTGCTCCTATTTCGTTTCGCTTGAGCCAGGAAACCTCTGTGTAGGACTCTAAAGACTCGTCAATACGCCGGCTGCAGGTGATGATCATATCAAACACCCACAGGCCGCAAGCGGTCTGCTAAACGTAACGGCCACCCGGGTATTGAGCGATCTGAAGATCGACGAGCAAGCCCGCTCACACTCCAGTGAATCCAACCAGTAACACTACCGTACAGTCCGGTCTGATCGTCTGATATGTCGCATATCTCGCCTAGGGGGGGTAAACGTCAGACCCCAATAGCTCGATAAGTCGTGTCGATATGAGGTCTATAACACTTCGAGAAACTACTGGTAACACTTACCAGTAAATCTCAGCAACCCTGGCCAGGGATTTCCTGTTATAGCCAATCGAACACAGCGCAACATCAACTCCCTATACCGGGAGAGACGAATCCCCTCCTATCGCTCATTGCCTCCATGTGACTCGGGACTGTACCCAAAAACCACCGTTTTGCACGCCCTCTTGGACGTGGTAAGATGGAAATCAAAGCACAGTGGGAACCACACAAGACTCTATGACGATCTCGGGTCAACAGACTACTCTGTACCAGTGTCACCAGAGAACTGCCATCTGACGTGAGGTATAATACCATCTGGGAGTTCTCGGCGAGTCCGTCCAGTGTACCCAGTCTCTACTGAGCACCCGTATATCATCTCTGATGTCAAACACCGATGGATATGGGATCATCCATCGCCTATCTGTATGGGTCGAGAAGGTACACGCTAGTCTACTCTGGTATATCGATGCCCCATCTCGATATACCCACGACTAGGGACTTTCAAGGATGTACTTATGGACTACCATGTCCCCACTAGTATGATCCGCATCATAGTCCAGGTAGTCAAGTACACATCCTAAGGGCTTTACCAACATGTAACAGAGAGACAATCAGTGTACACGTTAAGGTAAAGGGTAACCAGATAGCATACTATCATGTCGAGCAAGAAAGTCCTCCCTATACATGTCCCAGCATCCACTACAATATACATCCAATGTACAGTAATGGCCTCTAGGGCATACATATAACTAACAATCTCCCACTTGCACTAGGGCCATCTGTAGCAGTGGTTGTAGTATCTCATACTCAACCATCCCATAAAAGTCTCTATCTGGGAATAGGCCTTCGTGAGTGGATCCGCCGTGTTGTCCTCTGAGTCTACTCTCCTAACCTCGATCAGCTTGGAGATCAACCATCTCCATGATCAGGCGATACTGCCATAGAATAAGTCTGGATCACTGATGGGACGGACGTTCCTTAGCAAAAGCCACAACTCCATTGTCTCACAATGGTAGGAACATAGTTCATCTCATGAACCATTATACATCCAAACAGCCTCTTTGGTAGCATCCTAAGTAGCGATGTATCCTGCCTTTATCGTCTAGTATGTCACGGTATCTATCTTGGAACTCTTCCAACATACCGTCCCTTTACTGAGGGTAAAGACACTGCCTGCGACTGACATTCAGTCGTCCTTATCACTCTGGAACACTTCCAGTGATTCTCCCCAGGATCGACTGATACCATCTCACTACAACTAGTGAGAGTCCTAACATCCAATTAACATCTATCTCATAGATGAAAACTCAGGATGGAGGAGGTATCACATTGATCCTATCTGGAGAATCATAGTGATAAGCGGAGATTGATCGAGCGTGGCATAGGAAACTCCTTCCCTATCAAGAGTATGTCATCCACGTACTCTACGAGGATCGGCACCATACTCCCTACTACCTTTTTGTTTATACAAGGTTCATCTACCATTTTGATGATGTCAACTTCTTTGACTAACGCATCAAAACAGACGTTCCAACTCCGCGATACCTGCTTTATCTTATAAAAAATCTTGCACACGTTTCCGCTGCTCCCACTGTCTACGAAGCCCTCTGGCTGTGTACTTATAGACGCACTCTTCTAAAACATCATTTAGAAAAGCAGTCATGACACCCAACAACCAGATATCGTAGTCATGGTATGTAGCCGTGGCAAGTAGGATCTGGATGGACTTAAGCATAGCTACTTGAAAAGGTTTCATCATTATCCACGCCTGGTCAATGATGAAAACCTTTAACAAGTCTAGCTTTGAAAGTCTCAACTTTTCCATACACACCAAGTAATCTTCTCAAGATATACTTGCTTCTGATGGGGATTTAACCCTTCAGATATAACAACCAAAGTCCATACTTTGTTGGTGTATAAGGATTCCATCGCTAAGCATCCAGCCATTCTGACAGAGTCTTACTCCTGATGGCCAGCTCGAAGCTAGTTGGGTCATCATCTCATGATGCAATCATCGCTCCCACTGTCATAGAGAAACCGAAGTATCTCTCAGGTGGGTGAGGAACCCTACTAGATCGGCGGAGAGGCTGAGGTTCGTTGGCATCTACTGAATCTTTTGGTTGTACCAAATCATCTGCTGTATTTTGTATAGCTGGAACCTTTCCAGTTCTACATTACAGACCTTGCCTCGAGCTCGTCTGGATTTTGCTTTTAGACATAGGCCGGACAATCCCAAATCTTAACTAACTTAAGACATGGGCTCTTCCCATTCCATATCACATATGAAGCGGTAGACAACTGATTTGATTGAAACCCTATTCAATAGGTATGCAACTTCATAAGTGCATAACTCCCAAAAGGAAATAGGCAACTCAGTAGTACTCATCATAGAGCACACCATATCAAATAGGGTGTATCTGCTCCGCCCCGACATACCATCATGCAATGGTGTATACGGAGGAGTAATGCTGAGAGAGAATCTCATTCTCCTTTAGAATAGTCCAGGAATTCCATGCACAAGTATTCTCCTCCTTGATCACATCAAAGGACATAACACTTATACCCATATTTTGGTTCTCTACTTCTTGCTTATATTCTGTGAATATCTCAAAAGGTTCGGACTTGTGTTTCAACAGGAACATAGGTCTGAATCTCGAAAGATCATCAGAGAATGTAATGAAGTAAAAAGAACCAGTCCTGGCATGTGTAGACAGGGGACCTACATACATCAACATGTATCATCCCAAGAGTTCACTAACTCTTTCTCTGTTTCCAATAAACAGAGCTATGGTCATCTTATCTTTGCGACATGACTGGCGAGTTTCACAAGATGTAAATTCAAACTAATTTAAATATGCATCTTTATGTAACTCTAGCTAGTCGGGTCACATTGATCTGACCTAGTCTACAATACCTCAAGAAGAATTCGTTCATTTCTGAACTCTTCCTCTTGTGTGTGTTTAGTATACTAAGAACTGTAGTTTGATTTAGAACATCAACGCTTTTAGATAACGTGCCTGAACCGATCATCTTTTGATATAGGAGATGTTCAAAACATTATCCAACAATACAAAATTTTATCATTTCTTTACTAATAAAGAGACAGATATGATTTTGTATATCAGGTTCGGTATCTAAAAACATTCGTTCAGAATCAATGTATTACAATACAGGGTGACAGTGACCAACAGACTTGGCTGCAACACTTGCCCCGTTTTCTGCCTCATGAAACTTATCACCCGTTCTCAGTTTTTCTACCCTTTTGTAGCCCTATGTAACATCTTACATATCTGGGATCCTGATCCGGTATCATATACCAAGGATGCGGAGGATACTGAGAAACAGTTCTGTATAATGAACACACCCGAAGATGATGCATCAGCATGCATTCTCTTCGTTTGGGCGGCACGGGAAATCTGGTATTCCCCAATTCCTGCTCTGTCTTATAACAATTATAAGTTGGAGCGGGACCAACGTTCCCCAGCTCAGTATAACAAGCGGGTTCGGTCAATAATCCGTATTATTATCTTGATTAAAGCGTGACATGGTCCCTACCAGGAGAGAGAGAGAAGAAAACACTCAGCCTGCGCTCTTGCAAGAATAGATTGGTTATTATTTTATCTAATCTGGATGGCTCCCACTGCTTTTTATCAAATCTTCCTTCAAACCCTAAAAGGAAAGACTAGCCGGGATTAATTACACACTACAAGTTCGCCAATCTTTCAGCCAGGCCAGTGTCGGTACTTTGAGGGAGGTCCCCCGTGCTTTCGCACGAACCTAATTAATGTAAACCTCGTTTTCCTATAGGCGTAACCTCGTTAACACTTTCTAGACACCTACTTGATCGGCTAATTGTAATGTATAAAACTCTCCCAGGAGTAACTCTTACTCGCAGCGGGTATCGGGATCCAACTATCTCATAGAAAGTATGCAATCTCATTGCAAATTTCAACACTTGAAATTCCCGATAATATTTTGCCCCTAACGTGCTATGACCTTGACAAAAGCCAACAAACCATAGCCCGCTAGTCAAGTTCAACCCGTCATTTCCTGATTGAATTAAACCCACCCGCACGACCCTTGTCGAAAGCAAACAAAGCCGCATGACTACCCTAATCCAATCGCATCGTATGCTAGCAGATAAGTAGCATATAGCTACCGCACACTGCACCTTGACGAAAGCCAACAAATGCAGCACGAATACTATATACAACTTATCTGAAATGACGGAGGGCTACGACAGGTTTTTCTGAAAACCTATTGCGTAATGAACTTGATATCGTTGTAGAATCAAATGATTTTAAAATGGAGTGCTTTTGAGGCTTTTCTTGTTTTGCTAAAGGAGTCACTCCCGGTGAAGGGATCGTCGGTCCTTTCCTCGTCGAATGAGGTGCGGGATATATCATATATATCACTGTGGAAAGCAAAAACTCTTAAAAGCAATCAAAAGACAAACCGAGTGTGTAGCATCTGCCAGTTATTGCTAAAGGAGTCACTCCTGGTGAAGGGATCTCGGTCCTTTCCTTATCGAATAAGGTGCATGATATATCATATATACCGCTATGCAAAGCAAGAACTGTAGCTACCTGTTTTATTTTGAAATTCGATTCCACAACATCTTAGGTTTCTTTTATTTCATTAATCATATTAATGAAGTCCCATCATTTAAGTACCTAAACATCACAGATAAATACGACGTACACTTATGCCATCCGCATTCGCCTCGATGTCCCCTCGTGCACCGTTAGGTTAGGTAACTAACGGCAGAGCGGGGCAGGGCTAGCGCGGGTGTAAAACATAAGTAACGGCTATATAATATATCATATATACTATATACTGTATCTATCACAGAACATCACATGATCACATCACAGATATCGCAGCAGAAGAATCATATGAAATATTGGATATACTAGGACGTCCGTGTTTTCAATACGAGCCAGTATAAAACACGGATTCCACGGTCGCGATGAATAGCCAAACCCACACCCCTAGACCCATACGAGAGCGACAAGCAACCCTACCAATTCTGGAGTTAGAAGACCCGGACTCGACTCCTCGAGTTGGTCTCCCACTGGACTCCAGAACCCGGTTACTTGTGCTCCCCTCCTTGGGTCTATCCTAGTGCGGAAAAGTAAATAATATACAAACGGTGACCACTTCCGCAACCTGGAAGCGCCCCAATAAAAGAATATTACATACAAGTTTTTACATGAAAGAAAATGAAAAACACTCATCACTCATAAAAACCCCCGGCTATTCAAACACGACGATCCAATATAACATATCCAGCAACACATAACATCACCTGTCATCAACGTAAGTAAATATGCGCATCCCAATTGTCGTTGACATATAGCAACGAAACCGGCGATATCACATATTACACTTACGGTCACAGAAAAGAAAGTGTAAAACTACAACAGTTGGAATCCGCAACCTCCTCAGACATCGCATGCCTGACCAAATGAATTACTTAGACATCGCATGCCTAACAATTATAAACCCCGCATTTTAGTCTCTTTATCGAAAACACTTTTCAATACCAAGTCGGGCAATTCAACAAGATTCCCGACATCCCGATCGAATGCTCGTCGCAAACTTTAGTAGACGGCCGCACCCCTGATACCGTCGACGAAATGCACCAAGGCGGAACACCGCTGTCGCAAGCACCCGAACGGATGCTTTCGGCGACGGGGTTCTCCTACAGTCACTTGGTCGGGGCTATGGAGTGAAGCTGGCTATTAAGTTTACCCGGTGAGTATCCGCGTACACTACGTGATTGCAACGGACTTTTGATCACATCAAAATTCCGTGGCAACCGATCAAGTGAGACTAAACTGCTATGTTTATAACATTCAATCAGTTATCTCATAACTTATTGTGAATTCCAATTATTGTATCCCATTCCGGACAAATAGAAAATGCTAAACTTTTCGATCGAACAATCGAACACCCAAGTTTTCCCGATACAGATCAACACATGAAATAAGACTAACAACATTCCGTTTGTGCCTCAGTAGCAACAGTCCAGCCGTTGAAGGGTCAAGCCAACGCCTCACATGTGGCACGCCGTACTGCCCCAAACCCGAAGGTTCAAAGGGCAGTTCAAGACGGTCACATAATCGAGTTAAGGTTTGTTGTCTTCTAGAGGGTCCATCGCGTTACTTGCACTACATAGAACGTCGTTAAACTTCGGAAAAATCCAACACTTGGAAATTTCCCGACAGGGGAAAAATTGGGTATTTATATCCGGTCGAACTTTTTAACATATTCTAAAAAAAAATCCGGAAAACCAAATAGACAAAATTTGATATTCCGATCGAAACTCCGAAACCCCAAAACGACCTCTGAAAATTCAACTGTATAATAAATATTAAAATATCCCAGGAAAACCAGCACAGAATACTGAGAATTACTGTGAAAAACTAAATGCATAAAAGGACAAAACAGCAGCGGAACCGCCGCGTCGTGCATAGTACGTGCCGCGGTTCCGCGGTGGAAAAGTTGAGTTAGGCCCACGAAATTTACAGTAATTCTTAGAAAACCCTGCTTGATTTTCTGGATATTTTTAATCTTGAAAAATCCACAATTTTAAAATCTGGACAGAGAGCAATTTTGGGTTCGTGTTTTCGGTTCGATCGGACTTCAAATTCCGTCTGGACTTCGCCTAAGGTTCTAGCTAGGCTCTGATACCACTGTAGGGTTCCTGGGCACTCTAGTGAGGTTTCTAAAGGCATCGAACATGCCAATTTCAAAAATTAACGGTGCCGAGAGACCCTAACACGGACCGTTTGCTAGATTTCTAGGCGAAAAACAATCTAGTTAACAACTTAACTAAAGGGATATCGGAAATACAACCTTTGTAGATCCGGTGCTCCAACTCCACGGCTCCGCAATGAAGTCTTCTCCGCTGACCAAATCAAATCCGGGCTCTAGCGTCGGCTTCATCGGAGATTTGACGGCTGGGTCGTCGACGACGTGCCGAAGATGATCTACGTCGAAGCATCATTAGATCGAGCTCCACCTTCACATTGCCATGAAAACTTGTGAAGGAAACACTCTCTGCTACTTGGCAAGAGGTAGAGGATGAAGAAATAGGAAGTGGGTAGACTTTAGTTTTGGATTTCTCACTCATATGCTCAATATGCCATTGATGAAGACAAGCTTCATCATGAAGAAGAAGAAGAAGAGCAAGAAGAAGATAAGTATTATGATAAGAATAAAAATAAAAGGAAAAATCCATTCTTATCATAATTCTCACCATGGTTAGGTGTAGAGAATTAACTTGAGTTAATTGAAGTGGTTAGGGTTGAGCATGAGACAAAATGGTCAAAGTCTTCATGAAGATTCATGAATGATCAAAAGAAAGCAACCATTTTCCTCATTATCTTTTCATTTATCAAAAATAAATAGATAATTAAATAAGATAAATGAATAACAAATAATAAACCCTAACCATTCCTTTAACCAAGGTATAATTCTTTATACTTAACCATTTTTGCATGCACCATCAAATATGATACAAGCCAGTGCACAAACCATATCGCATATGCAATGCGCACATCTGAGCGAGAAAATCCATTTAAAGTGAACCGATACTAGTTAATGCAAAGTAATATATCAAATATATTATTATGCATTAAATCATTAAATCAACACTTGATTCAATGATCCGGTCATGTCGCACATAACCGACTGGTATCATTAGTAACAACTTATCGAATCAACACTTGATCCGATAACCGGGCTATATCGCATATAACCGATCAATGTCACATCGCGAGAATCGAATACAGTATCACATACTCGTATTATTCTCAGTCCCGCACATATCTCATATGTGCTCCTATTTCGTTTCGCTTGAGCCAGGAAACCTCTGTGTAGGACTCTAAAGACTCGTCAATACGCCGGCAGCAGGTGATGATCATATCAAACACCCACAGGCCGCAAGCGGTCTGCTAAACGTAACGGCCACCCGGGTATTGAGCGATCTGAAGATCGACGAGCAAGCCCGCTCACATTCCAGTGAATTCAACCAGTAACACTACCGTACAGTCCGGTCTGATCGTCTGATATGTCGCATATCTCGCCTAGGGGTGGTAAACGTCAGACCCCAATAGCTCGATAAGTCGTGTCGATATGAGGTCTATAACACTTCGAGAAACTACTGGTAACACTTACCAGTAAATCTCAGCAACCCTGGCCAGAGATTTCCTGTTATAGCCAATCGAACACAGCGCAACATCAACTCCCTATACCGGGAGAGACGAATCCCCTCCTATCGCTCATTGCCTCCATGTGACTCGGGACTGTACCCAAAAACCACCGTTTTGCACGCCCTCTTGGACGTGGTAAGATGGAAATCAAAGCACAGTGGGAACCACACAAGACTCTATGACGATCTCGGGTCAACAGACTACTCTGTACCAGTGTCACCAGAGAACTGCCATCTGACGTGAGGTATAATACCATCTGGGAGTTTTCGGCGAGTCCGTCCAGTGTACCCAGTCTCTACTGAGCACCCGTATATCATCTCTGATGTCAAACACCGATGGATATGGGATCATCCATCGCCCATCTGTTTGGGTCGAGAAGGTACACGCTAGTCTACTCTGGTATATCGATGCCCCATCTCGATATACCCACTACTAGGGACTTTCAAGGATGTACTTATGGACTACCATGTCCCTACTAGTATGATCCGCATCATAGTCTAGGTAGTCAAGTACACATCCTAAGGGCTTTACCAACATGTAACAGAAAGACAATCAGTGTACACGTTAAGGTAAAGGGTAACCAGATAGCATACTATCATGTCGAGCAAGAAAGTCCTCCCTATACATGTCCCAGCATCCACTACAATATACATCCAATGTACAGTAATGGCCTCTAGGGCATACATATAACTAACAATCTCCCACTTGCACTAGGGCCATCTGTAGCAGTGGTTGTAGTATCTCATACTCAACCATCCCATAAAAGTCTCTCTCTAGGCATAGGCCTTCGTGAGTGGATCCGCCGTGTTGTCCTCTGAGTCTACTCTCCTAACCTCGATCAACTTGGAGATCAACCATCTCCATGATCAGGCGATACTGCCATAGAATAAGTCTGGATCACTGATGGGACGGACGTTCCTTGGCAAAAGCCACAACTCCATTGTCTCACAATGGTAGGAACATAGTTCATCTCATGAACCATTCTACATCCAAACAGCCTCTTTGGTAGCATCCTAAGTAGCGATGTATCCTGCCTTTATCGTCTAGTATGTCACGGTATCTATCTTGGAACTCTTCCAACATACCGTCCCTTTACTGAAGGTAAAGACACTGCCTGCGACTGACATTCAGTCGTCCTTATCACTCTGGAACACTTCCAGTGATTCTCCCCAGGATCGACTGATACCATCTCACTACAACTAGTGAGAGTCCTAACATCCAATTAACATCTATCTCATAGATGAAAACTCAGGATGGAGGAGGTATCACATTGATCCTATCTGGAGAATCATAGTGATAAGCGGAGATTGATCGAGCGTAGCATAGGAAACTCCTTCCCTATCAAGAGTATGTCATCCACGTACTCTATGAGGATCGGCACCATACTCCCTACTACCTTTTTGTTTATACAAGGTTCATCTACCATTTTGATGATGTCAACTTCTTTGACTAACGCATCCAAACAGACGTTCCAACTCCGCGATGCCTGCTTTATCTTATAAAACATCTTGCACACGTTTCCGCTGCTCCCACTGTCTACGAAGCCCACTGGATGTGTACTTATAGACGCACTCTTCTAAAACATCATTTAGAAAAGCAGTCACGACACCCAACCACCATATATCGTAGTCATGGTATGTAGCCGTGGCAAGTAGGATCTGGATGAACTTAAGCATAGCTACTTGAAAAGGTTTCATCATTATCCACGCCTAGTCAATGATGAAAACCTTTAACAAGTCTAGCTTTGAAAGTCTCAACTTTTCCATACACAACAAGTAATCTTCTCAAGATATACTTGCTCCTGATGGGATTTAACCCTTCAGATATAACAACCAAAGTCCATACTTTGTTGGTGTATAAGGATTCCATCTCAGATCGCTAACAATCCAGCCATTCTGACAGAGTCTTACTCCTGATGGCCAGCTCGAAGCTAGTTGGGTCATCATCTCATGATGCAATCATCGCTCCCACTGTCATAGAGAAACCGAAGTATCTCTCAGGTGGGTGAGGAACCCTACTAGATCGGCGGAGAGACTGAGGTTCGTTGGCATCTACTGAATCCTTTGGTTGTACCAAATCATCTGCTGTATTTTGTATAGCTGGAACCTTTCCAGTTCTACATTACAGACCTTGCCTCGAGCTCCTCTGGATTTTGCTTTTAGACATAGGCCGGACAATCCCAAATCTTAACTAACTTAAGATATGTGCTCTTCCCATTCCATATCACATATGAAGCAGTAGGCAACTGATTTGATTGAAACCCTATTCAATAGGTATGCAACTTCATAAGTGCAAAACTCCCAAAAGGAAATAGGTAACTCAGTAGTACTCATCATAGAGCACACCATATCAAATAGGGTGTATCTGCTCCGCCCCGACATACCATCGTGCAATGGTGTATACGGAGGAGTAATGCTGAGAGAGAATCTCATTCTCCTTTAGAATAGTCCAGGAATTCCATGCACAAGTATTCTCCTCCTTGATCACATCAAAGGACATAACACTTATACCCGTATTTTGGTTCTCTACTTCTTGCTTATATTCTGTGAATATCTCAAAAGGTTCGGACTTGTGTTTCAACAGGAACATAGGTCTGAATCTCGAAAGATCATCAGAGAATGTAATGAAGTAAAAAGAACCAGTCCAGGCATGTGTAGACAGGGGACCTACATACATCAACATGTATCATCCCAAGAGTTCACTAACTCTTTCTCTGTTTCCAATAAACAGAGCTATGGTCATCTTATCTTTGCGACATGACTGGCGAGTTTCACAAGATGTAAATTCAAACTAATTTAAATATGCATCTTTATGTAACTCTAGCTAGTCGGGTCACATTGATCTGACCTAGTCTACAATACCTCAAGAAGAATTCGTTCATTTCTGAACTCTTCCTCTTGTGTGTGTTTAGTATACTAAGAACTGTAGTTTGATTTAGAACATCAACGCTTTTAGATAACGTGCCTGAACCGATCAACTTTTGATATAGGAGATGTTCAAAACATTATCCAACAATACAAAATTTTATCATTTCTTTACTAATAAAGAGACAGATATGATTTTGTATATCAGGTTCGGTATCTAATAACATTCATTCAGAATCAATGTATTACAATACAGGGTGACAGTGACCAACAGACTTTGCTGCAACACTTGCCCCGTTTTCTGCCTCATGAAACTTATCATCCGTTCTCAGTTTTTCTACCCTTTTGTAGCCCTATGTAACATCTTACATATCTGGGATCCTGATCCGGTATCATATACCAAGGATGCGGAGGATACTGAGAAACAGTTCTGTATAATGAACACACCCGAAGATGATGCATCAGCATGCATTCTCTTCGTTTGGGCGGCACGGGAAATCTGGTATTCCCCAATTTCCTGCTCTGTCTTATAACAATTATAAGTTGGAGCGGGACCAACGTTCACCAGCTCAGTATAACAAGCGGGTTCGGTCAATAATCCGTATTATTATCTTGATTAAGGTGTGACATGGTCGCTACCAGGAGAGAGAGAGAAGAAAACACTCAGCGTGCGCTCTTGCAAGAATAGATTGGTTATTATTTTATCTAATCTGGATGGCTCCCACTGCTTTTTATCAAATCTTCCTTTAAACCATAAAAGGAAAGACTAGCCGGGATTAATTACACACTACAAGTTCGCCAATCTTTCAGCCAGGCCAGTGTCGGTACTTTGAGGGAGGTCCCCCGTGCTTTTGCACGAACCTAATTAATGTAAACCTCGTTATCCCAGAGGCGTAACCTCGTTAACACCTTTCTAGACACCTACTTGATCGGCTAATTGTAATGTATAAAACTCTCCCAGGAGTAACTCTTACTCGCAGCGGGTATCGGGATCCAACTATCTCATAGAAGGTATGCAATCTCATTGCAAATTTCAACACTTGAAATTCCCGATAATATTTTGCCCCTAACGTGCTATGACCTTGACGAAAGCCAACAAACCATAGCCCGCTAGTCAAGTTCAACCCGTCATTTCCTGATTGAATTAAACCCACCCGCACGACCCTTGACGAAAGCCAACAAAGCCGCACGACTACCCTAATCCAATCGCATCGTATGCTAGCAGATAAGCAGCATATAGCTACCGCACACTGCACCTTGACGAAAGCCAACAAATGCAGCACGAATACTATATACAACTTATCTGAAATGACGGAGGGCTACGACAGGTTTTTCTGAAAACCTATTGCGTAATAAACTTGATATCGTTGTAGAATCAAATGATTTTAAAATGGAGTGCTTTTGAGGCTTTTCTTGTTTTGCTAAAGGAGTCACTCCCGGTGAAGGGATCGTCGGTCCTTTCCTCGTCGAATGAGGTGCGGGATATATCATATATATCACTCTGCAAAGCAAAAACTCTTAAAAGCAATCAAAAGACAAACCGAGTGTGTAGCATCTGCCAGTTATTGCTAAAGGAGTCACTCCCGGTGAAGGGATCTCGGTCCTTTCCTTATCGAATAAGGTGCAGGATATATCATATATACCGCTATGCAAAGCAAGAACTGTAGCTACCTGTTTTATTTTGAAATTCGATTCCACAACATCTTAGGTTTCTTTTATTTCATTAATCATATTAATGAAGTCCCATCATTTAAGTACCTAAACATCACAGATAAATACGACGTACACTTATGCCATCCGCATTCGCCTCGATGTCCCCTCGTGCACCGTTAGGTTAGGTAACTAAGGGCAGAGCGGGGCAGGGCTAGCGCGGGTGTAAAACATAAGTAACGGCTATATAATATATCATATATACTATATACTGTATCTATCACAGAACATCACATGATCACATCACATGATCACATCACAGATATCGCAGCAGAAGAATCATATGAAATATTGGATATACTAGGACGTCCGTGTTTTCAATACGAGCCAGTATAAAACACGGATTCCACGGTCGCGATGAATAGCCAAACCCACACCCCTAGACCCATACAAGAGCGGCAAGCAACCCTACCAATTCTGGAGTTAGAAGACCCGGACTCGACTCCTCGAGTTGGTCTACCACTGGACTCCAGAACCCGGTTACTTGTGCTCCCCTCCTTGGGTCTATCCTAGTGCGGAAAAGTAAATAATATACAAACGGTGACCACTTCCGCAACCTGGAAGCGCCCCAATAAAAGAATATTACATACAAGTTTTTACATGAATTAAAATGAAAAACACTCATCTCACATAAAAACCCCCGGCTATTCAAACACGACGATCCAATATAACATATCCAGCAACACATAACATCACATGTCATCAACGTAAGTAAATATGCGCATCCCAATTGTCGTTGACATATAGCAACGAAACCGGCGATATCACATATTACACTTACGGTCACAGAAAAGAAAGTGTAAAACTACAACAGTTGGAATCCGCAACCTCCTCAGACATCGCATGCCTGACCAAATGAATTACTTAGACATCGCATGCCTAACAATTATAAACCCCGCATTTTAGTCTCTTTATCGAAAACACTTTTCAATACCAAGTCGGGCAATTCAACAAGATTCCCGACATCCTGATCGAATGCTCGTCGTAAACTTTAGAAGACGGCCGCACCCCTGATACCGTCGACGAAGTGCAACAAGGCGGAACACCGCTGCCGCAAGCACCCGAACGGATGCTTTCGGCGACGGGGTTCTCCTACAGTCACTTGGTCGGGGCTATGGAGTGAAGCTGTCTATTAAGTTTACCCAGCGAGTATCCGCGTACACTACGTGATTGCAACGGACTTTTGATCACATCAAAATTCCGTGGCAACCGATCAAGTGAGACTAAACTGCTATGTTTATAACATTCATTCAGTTATCTCATAACTTATTGTGAATTCCAATTATTGTATCCCATTCCGGACAAATAGAAAATGCTAAACTTTTCGATCGAACAATCGAACACCCAAGTTTTCCCGATACAGAACAACACATGAAATAAGTCTAACAACATTCCGTTCGTGCCTCAGTAGCAACGGTCCAGCCGTAGAAGGGTCAAGCCAACGCCTCACATGTGGCACGCCGTACTGCCCCAAACCCGAAGGTTCAAAGGGCAGTTCAAGACGGTCACATAATCGAGTTAAGGTTTGTTGTCTTCTAGAGGGTCCATCGCGTTACTTGCACTACTTAGAACGTCGTTAAACTTCGGAAAAATCCAACACTTGGAAATTTCCCGACAGGGGAAAAATTGGGTATTTATATCCGGTCGAACTTTTTAACATATTCTAAAAAAAAATCCGGAAAGCCAAATAGACAAAATTTGATATTCCGATCGAAACTCCGAAACTCCAAAACCACCTCTGAAAATTCAACTGTATAATAAATATTAAAATATCCCAGGAAAACCAGCACAGAATACTGAGAATTACTGTGAAAAACTAAATGCATAAAACGACAAAACAGCCGCGGAACCGCCGCGTCGTGCATAGCACGTGCCGCGGTTCCGCGGTGGAAACGTTGAGTTAGGCCCACGAAATTTACAGTAATTCTTAGAAAACCCTGCTTGATTTTCTGGATATTTTTAATCTTGAAAAATACACAATTTTAAAATCTGGACAGAGAGCAATTTTGGGTTCGTGTTTTCGGTTCGATCGGACTTCAAATTCCGTCTGGACTTCGCCTAAGGTTCTAGCTAGGCTCTGATACCACTGTAGGGTTCCTGGGCACTCTAGTGAGGTTTCTAAAGGCATCGAACATGCCAATTTCAAAAATTAACGGTTCCGAGAGACCCTAACACGGACCGTTTGCTAGATTTCTAGGCGAAAAACAATCTAGTTAACAACTTAACTAAAGGGATATCGGAAATACAACCTTTGTAGATCCGGTGCTCCACCTCCACGGCTCCGCAATGAAGTCTTCTCCGCTGTCCAAATAAAATCCGGGCTCTAGCGTCGGCTTCATCGGAGATTTGACGGGCTAGGTCGTCGACGACGTGCCGAAGATGATCTACGTCGAAGCATCACTAGATCGAGCTCCACCTTCACATTGCCATGAAAACTTATGAAGGAAACACTCTCTACTACTTGGCAAGAGGTAGAGGATGAAGAAATAGGAAGTGGGTAGACTTTAGTTTTGGATTTCTCACTCATATGCTCAATATGCCATTGATGAAGACAAGCTTCATCATGAAGAAGAAGAAGAGCAAGAAGAAGATAAGTATTATGATAAGAATAAAAATAAAAGGAAAAATCTATTCTTATCATAATTCTCACCATGGTTAGGTGTAGAGAATTAACTTGAGTTAATTGAAGTGGTTAGGGTTGAGCATGAGACAAAATGGTCAAAGTCTTCATGATGATTCATGAATGATCAAAAGAAAGCAACCATTTTCCTCATTATCTTTTCATTTATTCATTTATCAAAAATAAATAGATAATTAAATAAGATAAATGAATAACAAATAATAAACCCTAACCATTCCTTTAACCAAGGTATAATTCTTTATAATTAACCATTTTTGCATGCACCATAAAATATGATACAAGCCAGTGCAGAAATCATATCGCATATGCAATGCGCACATATGAGCGAGAAAATCCATTTAAAGTGAACCGATACTAGTTAATGCAAAGTAATATATCAAATATATTATTATGCATTAAATCATTAAATCAACACTTGATTCAATGATCCGGTCATGTCGCACATAACCGACTGGTATCATTAGTAACAACTTATCGAATCAACACTTGATCCGATAACCCGGCTATATCGCATATAACCGATCAATGTCACATCGCGAGAATCGAATACAGTATCACATACTCGTATTATTCTCGGTCCCACACATATCTCATATGTGCTCCTATTTTGTTTCGCTTGAGCCAGGAAACCTCTGTGTAGGACTATAAAGACTCGTCAATACGCCGGCAACAGGTGATGATCATATCAAACACCCACAAGCCGCAAGCGGTCTGCTAAACGTAACGGCCACCCGGGTATTGAGCGATCTGAAGATCGACGAGCAAGCCCGCTCACACTCCAGTGAATCTAACCAGTAACACTACCGTACAGTCCAGTCTGATCGTCTGATATGTCGCATATCTCGCCTAGGGGTGGTAAACGTCAGACCCCAATAGCTCGATAAGTCGTGTCGATATGAGGTCTATAACACTTCGAGAAACAACTGGTAACACTTACCAGTAAATATCAGCAACCCTGGCCAGGGATTTCCTGTTATAGCCAATCGAACACAGCGCAACATCAACTCCCTATACCGGGAGAGACGAATCCCCTCCTATCGCTCATTGCCTCCATGTGACTCGGGACTGTACCCAAAAACCACCGTTTTGCACGCCCTCTTGGACGTGGTAAGATGGAAATCAAAGCACAGTGGGAACCACACAAGACTCTAAGACGATCTCGGGTCAACAGACTACTCTGTACCAGTGTCACCAGAGAACTGCCATCTGACGTGAGGTATAATACCATCTGGGAGTTCTCGGCGAGTCCGTCCAGTGTACCCAGTCTCTACTGAGCACCCGTATATCATCTCTGATGTCAAACACCGATGGATATGGGATCATCCATCACCCATCTGTATGGGTCGAGAAGGGACACGCTAGTCTACTCTGGTATATCGATGCCCCATCTCGATATACCCACGACTAGGGACTTTCAAGGATGTACTTATGGACTACCATGTCCCCACTAGTATGATCCGCATCATAGTCCAGGTAGTCAAGTACACATCCTAAGGGCTTTACCAACATGTAAGAGAGAGACAATCAGTGTACACGTTAAGGTAAAGGGTAACCAGATAGCATACTATCATGTCGAGCAAGAAAGTCCTCCCTATACATGTCCCAGCATCCACTACAATATACATCCAATGTACAGTAATGGCCTCTAGGGCATACATATAACTAACAAAACTAGCCGTTGACCGAGATGTCGATAAACTACGGTGGATTGCAGCATCCCAAAGCTGATACAAAAAAAGAGAATAAAAGAAAGAGAAAAAAGAAAACGGTATGTCCATAAGCAAAATGGGCACGGATGAAAACCCGAAAGGGCTCCATGAGTAAAAACAGCGGGCTACCGGCGAATCTTGTGAAGACCCGAAAGGGCACAACCTCGTTAGGATTAAAAAAAGAAGAAAAAAGAAGAAGAAAACGGTATGTCCATAAGCAAAATGGGGACGGATGAAAACCCGAAAGGGCTCTGTGAGTAAAAACAGCAGGGCTACCGGCGAGTGTTTATGAAAACCCGAAAGGGCGCAGCCTCGTTAAAAGACACTTACAGGGTCCTCTCGACCTTGTGAGGAGAAATCACCCGCGTGAGATCCTTACAACTCACAAGGGAGCAACACACTTAGGAATCCCCACGATTCCTAAGGAGAAATTATACTTGCGAGATCCTCACGACTCGTAAGGAGAATCCTCTTATGGGACCCTCACGGCTCATAAGATTCGAAAGTCTTAAGTTACAGAGACCTGAACCTGTTCTTAAGCAACCCCCACAACCTCCGATACTGCCCTACAAGCGGCTCAATACTGACCCTTGTATACAATCCACGGGCGCGAATAAACATTTACCTAACTAAGTCCCATCCGTGACTAGGGATATGTTCGTATAGTGAGCAACCCTTATGAGTCCTCTCGACATATAAAGGGAAAACTCTCTTGTAAGATCCTTACGACTTATAGGAGAATATGCACTTAGGAATCCTCACGATTCCTAAGGAGAAAACACACCTACGAGATCTTCACGACTTGTAGGGAGAAATATCTTTGGGAGACCCTTACGGCTCATGAAGTCAAAAGCCTTAGTCGACAGAATCCTAACCCTGTTTACTAAGCCACCTTTGTTGGACATCGACAGAGGCAAATAATGATTCGCTCCTGGCAATATCCCAGTTGTAGCGGTGCTGATGCCGAAATCGGTGTCTAATTCCAAGCTTACAGCGAAAAGCCAGCAAGCCATACATGCATACGAAATAGCCGAAATAATGGGGCAACTTGCGACAAAATCAGCAAGTAAATATATATTCATGCAAAATAGACGAAATGATTGGGCAACTCGCAATAAAAATCAGCGAGTAAAAATAAAATAAATAGTCGAAA
Organism: Agapanthus africanus; assembly: GCA_030015575.1. Taxonomy (NCBI): domain Eukaryota; kingdom Viridiplantae; phylum Streptophyta; class Magnoliopsida; order Asparagales; family Amaryllidaceae; genus Agapanthus; species Agapanthus africanus. The sequence continues at coordinate 201,116,661 of JASDDO010000006.1, forward strand.
TGATTGGGCAACTCGTAATAAAAAGCAGCGAGTAAAAATAAAACAAATAGCCGAAATGATTGGGCACCGCGAAAAATAGCCGAAATGATGGGGCAATCGTGACCTTCACGATATAAAAGCTGAAATGATAGAGCATCGCGGAAAGTAATAAAATAAAAATAAAAAATGAAATGAAATTTATGCCCTACAGGTGATATCACATCAATCCCTGTATACGATCCAGGGGCGCAAACAAAGAAGGAATCACACTCCTCCTCCCCTAGGTTTCATCAGAAGAAGAAGCCAAATCTCGATGAGTCACGGATAGCCTGGAGAGCATCTCAACATTCGTCTCAACAGACACAACATCAAGCAAAGCGGAACAGCGGCAACTCCCAGTCCCATGACTCGGCGGTGTACAGATGACCGAGAGTCAAACTCCGACTAAATGCCGATAAAGTCAACCATTCCTGGCTACGTGGAACACGGATTATATCACTTCTGACCCCGTAGAAAATGTCCAGAGCGGATCCTGTTGCTCACAGAGCATGGCAGTGAACCCGTGTGAAGCATCCAAAGCGGAGCCTGGTCCTCGCAGAACACGGCAGTGAACAAGTGGGAAGCATCCAGAGTATAATTCCTGTCTACGTGGAACGCGGATTATGTCACTTCTGACCCTGTGGAAAACGTCCAGAGCGGATCCTCGTTCTCGCAGAGCACGACATTGAACCTGTGTGAAGCATCCAGAGCAGAGCCTAGTCCTCGCCGAACATGGCAGTGAACCCGTGGGAAGCATCTAGAGCAAAATACCTAGTCAGGTGGAACGCGGATAACGTCACTTCAAACCCTGTGGAAAACGTCCAGAGCGGATCCTGATCCTCGCAGAGCACGGCGGTGAACCCGTATGAAGCATCCAGAGCGGAGCCTAATCCTCGCCGGACACGGCAGTGAACCCGTGGGAAGCATCTAGAGGAAAATTCTAGTCACGTGGAACGCGGATAACGTCACTTCTGACCCCGTGGATAACGTCCACAGCGGATCCTGGTCCTCGCAGTGCACGGTAGTGAACCAGTGTGAAGCATCTAGAGCGAAGCCTAGTCCTCGCCGAACACGGCAGTGAATCCGTGGGAAGCATCTAGAGCAAAATACCTGGTCACGTGGAACGAGGATAACATCACTTCTGACCCCATGGAAAACGTCCAGAGCAGATCCTGGTCATCGCAGAGCACGACAGTGAACCCGTGTGAAGCATCCAGAGCAGAGTTTGGTCCTCGCTAAACATGGCAGTGAACCCGTGGGAAGCATCCAGAGCAAACATCGGACTGTGGAGTCCTTAAATCCACAGAATATGATGTCCTTAACCTTGACCGCGATGTCTTAAAACTAACGTCGGACTGTGAGGTCCTTAAAAACTCACGGATTATGATGTCCTTAACCTCGACCGTGATGTCTTAAAACTAACAATCAACCATAATTATTTCAAATTAATTTTACCTTGCTTGAAGGGAACATCTCGTCACTCCTTTTATATTTGTCGTTGTAATTCCTCAACGTCTTCAAAGAGGTGACGGGTCCCAACAACCACACATTTCACGGAATGTGGAGTCCTTAAATCTACGGACTATGATGTCCTTAACCTCGACCGTAATGTCTTAAAACTAACATTGGACTATGGAGTCCTTAAATCCACGGACTATGATCTCCTTAACCTTGACCGTAATGTCTTAAAACTAACATCGGACTGTGGAGTCCTTAAACCCACGGACTATGATGTCCTTAACCTTGACCGTAATGTCTTAAAACTAACAACGGACTGTGGAGTCCTTAAATCCATGGACTATGATGTCCTTAACCTCGACCGCGATGTTTTTAAACTACGGTATCCTGGAAAATGTCCAGAGCGGAGCCTGGTCCTCACCAAACACGGCAGTTAACTCGTGGGAAGCATCCAGAGCAACCCCTGACTCCGTGAAGTGCGGATAATGGCAACTTCACCCATCACTTCCGAGTCCTCAAGACTCGTAAGGGAGTAAATTCTCTTATGAGATCCTTACGACTCTCAAGAGAAAACACACTTATGAATCCTCACGATTCTTATGGAGAAATTACACCTACGGGACCCTCTCGACCGGTAGGGAGAAAATTCTTTATGAGACCCTCACGGCTCATAAAGTTGAAAAGTCTTAGGTGACAGATCCTAACCCTGTTTTCTAAGCCATCGCCACCCTACAAAGAGCCTAAGACTGACAGCTATATGCTATCTACAGACCGCACTTGTTAAAGTCACATGGAAAACAACACAGCAAGAAAGAAGAAAGTAGAGAAATGACACAAGACATTACAAAGAACGTGTATATTTTATTCATGAATTCGATTGAGTACAAAATACATCGTATTAAAGGATAAAAGAACAAGTACATTTTATTAAAAATTACAAATGATACGAATTTTCATTGAGAGGAAAGCGCTTTTAATAATCCGGTTAGCCACTCGCGCACTTCCCTCAACCACTCTTCCTGACCAGCTATTGCGGCCAACTCTGCTTCGACCTGGGCTCGCTGCTGCAAGTAAGATGAGAGTTGTTCCTCGACGGCTCGCTGAGCTGCTTCACGATCTTGTGCATCACGCTCAGCGACATCGAGCTTCTGCTTTAATGTTAACCCATCAGAGATACGTTGCAGAAGGCCCTTGAAGATAACTTTCACCTGGACAGCGTTCGCGTTGACCTCAGCACGCAGTCGAGCAGACTCGCTTGAAGTTTCTTTGCATTCCCTCCGCTTTAAAACCACTTCTTGTTCGAGATGGCGGAAGTAAGAAGCGCTCTGCTCGATCCATGCCGCCCGTTGAGTGCTCGTGGCCAGAATCTCAGGTGCCGGACGCTTAAGCTCAAGCTCATGCAAGCAAGCCTCGACCTCCTGGCAGCGATTAACCCAAGACTCAACGATGCCCTCACCATGAAAGTTCATGAGCGTCGCCAGCATAGGGTTAATCTCTGCCGCAAAATCCGTAGCAGATGTGGGAGACTCTACATCGAACTCCTTGATATACTCGCTTAGCATGCGTAGGCTGGTCGCATCACCTTTGGATGATGGGCGCCTTAAAAAGGGTCGGGCCGGCATTATAATACAGGACTCGAACGAGGTTGGGGTCGATGTGACTGCTGCAAAATAGATCATAATCAGGTGTCGGCTCAAGAAATAAAGAAAACAAGCAAAAAAAGTAGAGTCTACGATAACGGCTGCAGCAGGGGGCAGAGCTGGGAGTACTGGTGGCGCAACGACAGCCTCGTCCCCTCCTTCGATTCGCAAGGCTACAAGCAATATAAAGAAAAGATTAGAAATAATGTGACTGCCCGTTAAAGAAGAGGACATCGTTTAGAGAAAACACTTACCGACACCAGCAGGCGGACTCGTCTTGGACAAGAAGGAGAAGTGTGGGTGCAGCACCTGGTATAGGTGGTCAAGGAGAACTCCTGCAAAAACGCGATGACTCGACGTTAGTACATGAATTATACACCCGAGGGATAAGAATAATGGGTTACAAATCCATACCTTCCAGCATTTGCGACGGTGCGAGAGAAGGCAGAGGGGTGGTCACCGTCAGGGCGGTAACTTGCAGCGCTGTCTCGAGCAGCTCGATTTCAGCAATAGCCACACCTGCATTAGAAACAAGATAAACTTTATTAGGAAAGATTCCAGAATAAAGAAAGAAGGGCGGTGACGCAAGATTTACCTGAAGAGTCGCCGGCCGGAGCCCTAACGAGAGCGTCACTTGATGCAACGGTGGCGTCTCCCTCCTCCATTGGGACGGTCTCACCTCCTGTTGCCTCATCGCCCGACTCTACAGGAGCCGTCGTCACACTCGCGACGCCGGGAGACGAAAAGGAACCGTAAGCAGGGAGAGCGATGATCGGAGCGGTACCCGACTCTTGAGATAGAGCGGCCATCTCATGCTCAGCGATCATGCCCGTTTCGCCCGTTACCACCTCGGGCTCAATGGTCGCAGCCGCTTCATTCACTGCTACCTCAGGCTCGGCCATAGCAGCCGTTTCACCTGCTACCACCTCGGGCTCAGCGGTCGCAGCCGTCTCTCCCATCGCTGCCATAGGCTAGTCCGTAGCAGCCATTTCATCCACTGCTGCCTCAGGCTCGGCCGTAGCAGCCGTCTCACCCGCCGCCACCTCGAGCTCGGCATTGGTAGCCATCTCGGGCATAGCAGTCATGACTGTCTCGTCAACCACTAGCTTGGCCCCGGCTACATCGCCTACCGTCGCCTCGGGTTCAGCCGCTACCTCCTCCACCGTCCCATCAGACTCGACGGTCGCCGCCACTCCTTCAGTAAGACTCGGCCCTGCAGGACAAGATACATAAGAACTGATATTTTAAAATTTTGACAACAAAGCCTCAAAAACACATTACCTGAGGTGGATTTACCGTTGGCTTCCCGAGCTGCACGTGTCGCCCGTCTATGAGCAGTAGACAAGGCAACAGGAAGCTCCTCTGAAGGAGTAGCAGCGGGAGTAACGGCGCTTGAACCTGCTCCCACAGCCAAAGCAGCGCTACGCTCCCTCGCCGCATGCCTCAGGCGCTTCCTTTCCTCCTGGGCCGTCACGACAGACCTTTTGGAAGCCACCTTCAGCAAGGCGTCGTCATCCGCATTAAGGGTTGCCTCCAGAGCCGTCAAGGCTTCCATCATCGGTTTTTTGAGTTGGGCCTCTTGCGACAATCCCGAAGAGACCGGGACTTCGGTAGCTGGCCCGGGGAGAATTTCCACGTTAGCTTGCCGGACATGCCTCGTGGTACCTGCGATAAGACAAAGAGAGGGTCAGATTACTCATAAGGAATGGAAGCAGAAACATAGCGAGCCAAAATATACCAAGGCCTAAGGATGCTCTGAGTCGTTCCTCCTCCTCGAAAGTTTTGAGAGAAGCAGCGATGGCTTCTTCGGTAGAAAAGCCTGTTAAAGAAGGAAAAGCGTTAGTCAAAAACAATGATAGAGGTATGATGCAATGACGAAAAATACAACTAGTGATTACCTGATTGCGCGAGTTTAGCCAACCACTCGTCGCGCCTTGCCAATCGCTCAAAAGCTGCAAGGGCAGCCGCCAGATCAGTGTCGTCTGGCGGCATAAATAAGCCCCCGTTGGTCCCGTACTCACTCAAGCCCTCGCTGTAAGGAGCATGAGGTTCCTGACCGAATGCAACGTCAGTAGAGAGGATCGACTTCTTCTTCCTCTTCTGCGCGCGAACTCCGGTCGCACCCAAAATCAGCTTACGCTTCGTGGGCACCTTGGGATGGCGGGTCCCGATGTCCGAGCCCACGCCGAATTCGGGCGAAACCACGTTTACCGTCTCCACGGGAGCACGGGGCACTGAGGGCACGTCCACAGTATCACGGGGCAATCCACGCGTGTGGCTTAGCACACGTGGAGGCTCATCTCCAGCATCTCCTCTTAGTGGAGGAGGGACAAGGGTCCTTCGCTTTAGGGGACGTTGCGATCGCTGGCGGGGGGCGCACCCATGCGATCAAGCAGCAGCCGCTTCTCTTCCCTGATAACAGCGCCTATCGCGTTGATACCAGGCCCTGTATACGTTGAGGGCCCCTGGAATGCAACTCGGCTCGCTAATGAAGAAGTGGGAGCCCGTATTTAGCCGCATAAAGTGATGTAGTGCACTCCGTATCCCCTCTCTGGTGGCCGCAGGCTCTTCCAAAAACGCCTCCAGTGGGACCCCCTGGTTATAACTTAGTTGTTGGGCGAAACGATGGGGGTTGTACCTCATAAAAAGCGTCGCCTCGTTCTGCCTAAACATGAGGATGCCCGTCCTAATGGAGTATAGATGTAAAATCTCCCGGGCTTTCAATACGGAGGCCCCGTCCTTGAAATTATCGCGCAACGTCAACACCGCATTGGAGGTCTCTGGGCCGATTGTCAAGACCTTTTCCATGAAACAAATACCCGCTCCGACCGTGCGCGGACGAAGAAGCAACCCTCTAGCCTTCCGTGGAGGCGGATTCACGATAGAAGCACCGATCAGCCGCATGACTCTCGGGAATCTGTACTTCTCGTAAAACGAGGGTCTTTTATGAATACCGAACACCCCGAGCACGTGCATTTCCATCCACGAAGTAAAGTAGTGCATCGGGAAGTTAGCGGGTTGCACCCCCGGTTCAGTTGCGTCCGCCGCCACGCTAAGACCATGGTACAGGTGGGCCAACCCGGCAATTCCGATGGCCAATTGTATGCCAGCCACCATTCGATATGCTGGGTAGAAGATGGACGGCCTCATATAGCGATAGTGCATGGGAAGCGCGAACCAGCACAGCCATAGCCCCAGAAACCTGAGAAAGAAAGCCTCCTCGTCGATACCCGGAGCAGCGATTTCCGACAAAGGGATGATTGTGGCAGAAAGAAAGCTTCCCCGTCGATACCCGGAGCAGCGATTTCCGACAAAGGGATGATTGCGGCATCGGGAAGATAAAAACCTTTTTGATCGGCTTCCAGTGCTGATCGACGATCTAAGCCAAGACCGAAGGGGTCGTCAAGCTTGGCAAATTTCTCGCCCCGTTGCGATAGAATCTCCGGTCGAAGAAAGCGGGCGATGAAGTCTGCGAAACTAACTCTCCGGCCTCCCGATTCCAAGTAAAGACATTCATACATATTCAGCACCTTTACCAGACTCAGAAACTGGTGCTGAATAGCGTTCTCCGGCGTTAAGTCCATCACCAACGGCTTGGTGGCAAAAACATATTCGTCCGTAGGAAGTAGCTCCTCATAGTGCTCCCCCCTCACCAGCAGACCGGAAATCTCAGCAAATTCTTCCAGAGGGATGGAAACTTCCCTGTCCATCAGAAGAAAGGTATGGGTGGGGATGTTCCATTGCTCCATGAACGCCTTAACCCACCATGTCGGAGGAGCAGAATACTTGAACGTCGAGGCGTAAACTGCAGGGTATAGACCGATCTTCAGCAGATGCGCCTTCTTCGCTGACAAAATGTACCTGGCCTACTGCAGATACCCTGTCGAGTGTCGAGGGGTCAACCCGATGTTGTAGGGTTGTCCCCAAGGGCGCGACTCGCCCTGGCATATGCGCCGCCCAAAAATATCCAAGGCTGCCGGCAACTGCATGGGTATGGCAGCAATCGAGGGCTGAAGAAGACCCTCCGAAGTCCAGTTAACGACCTCCACGGCATAGCTCACCGGGGGTATATCCGTGTACGAAATCGACGAGATCGGATCCGATGGCGTCGCACAAGAGAAGCTTCGGTGACCTTTAATTATTTGGTCATACCACCTACCCCACAAGTGAAGGCGTTTGTACTCCGGGTCATAATCCTTAATAAGAGCAAGAACCTCCCGGTCCACCGGTGCCTCAGGGAATCCTCCCTCTGAACGGAAAAACGGGAATGCGAGATCAGAAGACATGTCGCCTGCAAGAAAAAGCGAAATTCAATTATCAGTATTATAATTTAATTTTAAAATCCCGACGCTCGGTACTTTAAAAATTTGTACCACACTGCAATGCAGTGGAGAGGGGACCAAAGGGGGACCCACAAAATCCAGATGACAATGCATCAATTAATAAGACAGCCTCATCATTGGATGAAACTATAAATTAATGAGGAAATCCTCAAAGAATGTTCTCATTGAATGAGAAAGCCCTCGAGACAAGGAGAAAATCTCCCTTTCAGAGCAAAGCTCTGTAACAGAGTGGCACTTGTCAAACTCAGGTCACGGGGGAATAAAATTCCTTAAAGAGCCTAGCTATGTAATGATAATGGAAAATCCACCAAAAGTTAATGATAATTAATTCCTGAGAAATAAAATTCTGGGATCTTAAAGATCGATGAAAAACTCTTAAGAGTTCTTCAACAAAAGATCAAAAAATCTATACATTGTCAAAAGAGCAGTGCTCTGACCCATAGGCTAAGAAACCCTAAAGAAAGATCTATTTAGATCTATGGGTTCATGAGAGCAAGGCTCTGTGTACGAAAAAATAAAGAGGTTTTTTTTAGATCAAAAGATCTATGAGAGCAAGGCTCTGTTAATGGGTAAAACCCCTAAGCTATCAATTAATTTAATTTAATTCAAATTTTTACCAAAATTTTCTAGAGTTCTAACTCTTGAAGGTTCTTGGCAAGAAGAGCAAGGCTCTGAGAAATAAATTTCTTGAAGAGAAATGATAATCATCTGAGGACCAAGGGTCCTATTTATAGACGCTGAAGCGCCTCCTCAACTTCTGAGTTGATCCAAGGGTTCAGATGTTGCCACCGCTGCACTCACGTATGCGCCACATGAGCGCAACAGTGGGGGGCATTTGTTTTTCCCAATCAGAGCAAAGCTCTGTTTGAATTTCAAAATTCAAAAATTGAAGCAACGCTTCAGATCCCTTGCGCTGCGCGCCACGTGTCAAAAGCAGACACGCCAGCGCCAGGTGCGCTGTGCCCTAGGCAGCGCACCCCCAATCAGAGAAAAACTCTGTTTCAAAATTCAAATTTTAAAAATTGAAGCAACGCTTCAGATCCCTTGTGCTCTGCGCTGTGCGCCACGTGCCAAAAGCAGACACGCTAGCGCAGTTGTGCTGCGCGCCACGTGTCAAACGCAGGCGCGCTAGCGCAGTTGCGCTGCGCTCTGCGCTGCGCGCCACGTATCAAACACAGGCGCGCTAGCGCAGTTGCGTTGCGCTCGGCGCTGAACGCCACGTGTCAAACGCAGGCGCGCTAGAGCCAATTGCGCCAATGCTGGAATTTAAAGAATTCCCCACCGTTAGATCAAAAGATCTAATAATAATAATAAATTATTAATTAAACAGAATTAAAGTTCTGTTCTGAAAAGATCTTTCCAATCTTATTAAAATAAGAAGATTATTTTCTGTAAAACAGAAACCTTAGGATCAAAGATCCAACGGTGGGGAAATATCTTTTCAACTAACTTAACAAATCAATTGGCCCTATACAAAAGCCCCAGGACTTCAAGTCTAAAAAAGAGAGAACCCTCTGTAAACTTTGAGAGAAGAATTCAAAGAGAAAGAAAGGCAAGCCTTTGAAGAAAGAAGATCATTTCCTTCATCTTTAAAGTTAAAGAATTATATTCTTTAAGAAAAGAGATGAAATCATCCAATTAAAAAAGAAGAATCATCTTCTAAAAAGATCAAAGATCTAAGAACAAGATCAAGATCTTCAATAGAAAAGAAAAAAATCAAGAAAGATCTAATTATAAAAGATTAAAAGAAGTAATTTACTTCATTAACAGATCGTTTGATCTATAAAGGCATAGTCTTTTGATAAGAACAAGAACTTTGGTTCTTGGATCTTGAGGCAAGGCCTCCTTTGAAGAACAAAAAACTTGTTCTTTGATCCTAATTTGATCAAAAATGCTCTCTGCGCTATTGGATAGTGCCTTGCACTCTTGAATTGCGCCTTTGCGCATATTGGACTGGCGCACAGCGCCAAAACGCGCCACGTGTCAACCACAGAACCGTTTGCGCTCTGCGCTTCTAAAAATAGCGCACTGCGCTCTTGGACTGGCGCACTGCGCCAGAGCACGCCACGTGTCACTCACTGGCGCACCCATAAATTGGCGCAGCGCACTTATAAAGTGCAGTGCGCTAACAGACTTGCGCTTAGCGCTGAGCGTGACACGTGTCACCTTGGCATGCGCTAGTGCAATGTGCTCTTTGATTGGCGCAAAGCGCCTGACAAGCCATGTGGCGCACTATCAGACCACTATTTTGCCTCTGATAAATGCTATGCATTTAATTACATCCAATGTCAGAGCCCAACGCTATGCATTATTAAAAGGGCAGAGCCCAAATAAAGGCCTAACAGGCCAAACATGAATAAAATGTTAAACATTTTTAACTGGACTTAGCCTAATTCTGGCCATAAGTCCTCAATATAAATTGAACTGAGCATAATTTCTCTTCCAATCAATTTACACTCGATTCGAGGGCACATCTCTTTACTCCTCTGACATCCGCCGTTGTAATCCTTCAACGTCGTCAGAGAGGTGATGGGTCCCGACGACCACACATTGCTACGTACTGTGGGGTCCTTAAACTCATGGACTATGACGTCCTTAACCTCGACCGTGATGTCTTAAAACTAATACCGGACCGTGGGGTCTTTAAACTCATGGACTATGACGTCCATAACCTCGACCGAGATGTCTTAAAACTAACACCGGACTGTGAGGTCCTTAAGCTCACGGACTATGAGGTCCTTAATCTTGACCGCAATGTCTTAAAACTAACAATGGACCGTAATGTCCTTAAACTAATTATCGACCGCAATGTCATTAAACTAAACAATAGAGCCCAATTGCTCTCTTGTCGGATCTAAACGATCCCGTTAAGTTGATATTTGTCTAGAATTAGACTAACTTGTCCTTAACAAACGTTTAAGTTGATCTTAGCCTCAAATAAGGCTAACGTATCCTTAAACATAAACCCCCCAAACCCAAATCCAAGAAAGATACGGATTTGGACTAGTCCACGTCCTAGGACAACAGCATAACTTAGTCTCCATATACAATCCACGGGCAACCGAACAAAAAACAAACACCTACGACACGAAGTGACCATATGGAGAAGGAGAAAGTTGTTACCGCGATGCGGTAGCGTAATTAACTGCAGGGGATTGCGCATGCTGGGAAGAGCGTCCCCACAATCAAAACCCCCTCAAACGAGGGGGAATCTGACGAAGTCTGCTACATCGGCCGCATCCGTTTAAACCTTTGATACATGATGCCATAAATCAACTTGGCATCTTCGGAGAGGTGGACGGATAGCACCAATTAGCACCTGCCCCCAGATTCAGGCAAGACGTCCAGTCTTCCCGACTTCCGGCGGTGAACAGTGAAGTAGTATCTCATACTACAAGTAACTTAACACAAAGTAAAGAGAATAAAACCTTTGTAGTTCCCTTTGCTTGACTCCTTAACTACTTGAGAGTTGGAACGGGCTTGCTTGTGATCTTCCGAGTCCACGATGATCCACTCGGAGTCCTCTTTGTCCAAGCTCCAAGCTCCACTTGATCAAATGATGAAGATGAAGCTAACACTCTAAACTAATTGGCTAGACTAGTGTAGAATGATGATGTGGTTTATTTTCTCACTTCAAAACCCTAACTTTATCACGATGTCACTCACTAACAAAATCTAGAGAGCAAGAGAGAGGAGGAAGAAGATGAAGGCAACTCAAGAGCTCAAGTTATGAAAAGATAATCAAATGAAAATGAGAATAGAATATATATATATTTTTTCCACTCTCATCTCATACCATGGGTCAATAAATATCTAGATATTTACTTTGGAGAAAAGGGAGCCATAGAAAATTAACTCATGGTTATTTCAAGGTTAAGTCAAGGATGAAGGATAATTATCAACCATGAATTAATCCTATTTAACATTAACTCAAAAATAAATATTTAGATAAATACTTCCATGTGAGTCTTGAATTGCCACCACTAGTGTATAACCAACCATGATACATACAGGTGTATGCATGTATGTGTGCATGCACATCAACATGTGCATCAACATAAACATATGCATACATGCATGAATACAATAAAGAAAAGGGTTTAAATAAAGTGAGCTATTAAGTCAATGTCAAATCAACACTTCATTTAACAAACATGCCATATCACATACGACCCAACTAATAGTAAATCGCCCGATTAATATACGGTATCACATACTCGCATTTAATCGGGTCCCATTGCATATAACATATGCACACCACATCATTTCTCCTGGGCTAGGAAACTCCTTTGTGGGACTCTAAGACTCGTCAATACGCCGGCAGTGGGTGATGATCATATCAAGCACCCCCAAGCCATAAGAGGTCAGCTAAACGTAACGGCCACCCGGGTATTGAGCGATCAAAAGAAAACAAACGAACTTGTCAAAACTCTCGTCGAGCCAACCGGCAACACTACCGTACAGTCCGGTCTCTTCGTCAGATATGCTGCATATTAAGTCTAGGGATGGCATCGTCGACCCCAATAACTCAATAAGTCATGCCGACGTATGGCCTATAATCAGACCGAGAAACTACTGATAACACTTATCAGTAAATCTCAACAGCCCTGTCCAGGGACTTACTGATATAGCCAATCGAACACAGCGCAACATCAACCCCAAATACCGAGAGATACGAAACCCCTCCTATTGCTCATTGCCTCCACATGTCTCAGGACTGTACCCAAAAGCCACCTGTTTGCACGACTCAGCAGAGCCGTGGTAGGGTGGAAATCAAAGTACAGTGGGAGAACACATGAGACTCTATGACGATCTCAGGTCTACAGACTAAGTTGTACCAGTGTCACCTGAGAACTGCTATCCGACGACAGATATAATACCATATAGGAGTTCTCGGTGAGTCCGTCCAGTGTACCCAGTCTCCACTGAGCACCCGCATACGATCTTAATGTCAAACATCAATGGATATGGGAACATACATCGCCCATCAGATGAGTCTAGTATCATATACGCTAGTTTACTCTGGAATATCGATGTCCTGTCTCGATATACCCATGACTAGGGACATTTCAGGATAAGCTTATGAACTACACATGTCCCACTAGTATGATCTGCATCATAATTACAGTAGTCAAGCAAATATCCTCAGGGCTTTATCAACATGTACAAATGAATAAAAGCATGATCAAGTGAATATGTCAGATAAAGAGTAACCAGATAGCATACTATCATGTCGAGCAAGAAAGTCCTCTATATATATACATGTATAAATACAACCACTCTCATATAATGGCCTCTAGGGCATACATATATCCAACATACAGGTATGCATGCATGATACATTTCATATGCGCAATAGAGCAAGAAACAACGTCTCAATGTCAATAACGAATACAATACCACATAGGTGTATATGTTGTGCGTGTCATGGCAGTTACCAACGATGTGTGTGTAGCATACAATTTAGTGCTCGTGCAACATGAACCGTCAGTACTGGTGCAGTGTCCAATGGGTACTAAGTCAAGGCACAACAAGTAATGGTATGCAATGATGCTCATGCACAATCAACTCATATGCATATAATATATGGCTACAATATGATATCTAGCCCTCGACGCTTAACGTCATACGGGCGATTTCCCCGTAGATGTTAAATCTACTCACCGATGATCTCGAGCTAGGTAAATCCAACCACCTGCTCTCCCTTCTTCATAGCGTCTGAAGTCCCCACACTCTCTCCTAATATCACACAAAACATAGCAAGTGCAACTTAGAAATCGACCAATAATACATACAAACTACGTTTAGATCGACGCACCGACTCCTACAAACTCTCAAATGTTCGCTTAGTAGCTAACGTGTGTAGCGACATTCTAAAACACACCTAAGTGCAGCAAGCTACACCAAGAACGCGAACCGTGTTGGATAACGTAACGCGCGTAGTAGAAACACTATAAATTAGCAAAGTGTTCCCAGATTCTGACTACAGTCAAACTACAAAAATCAAGCAGTACCAAACACCTAGGATAACACACAGACAGCTACCCACAAAATCACAACCCCTCAGTCCCCTACAAAACCGACGACGCCGGATTTCCATCGAATCTCGCCGGATGAACAGTGCAGAGTGGGGTCAGGGTTTCAGGTGAACACTCAGGGCCTCTACTACAACACTACTACATTGCTAGATTTTCCAGTAACAATTCGTGGTAATAGCAGATCACAGACACACCAAAATAACACTAAAAATACGGTGTGTGCACAAAACTATACCTTTAGTGTTCTAAACAACAACTACTAGGCAACACAACATTATAAATACCTAATTAACAGTTAGGGATCACTACATTTCCACACTAGCTCCAAAACCCTAGCTTTCCATGCTCCAAGTCATCTTATGGGGTTTAGCTAGGCTTGTGAAGGGTTTTAATGAGTTTTAGTGGTGATTTTTCTTGGGTTTGTGATGAATGGTTAGGGTTTCAGTTTGAGGGGAGAGGAAATGAGAAGGAGAACATAAATGTGTGAATGAGCGAGTGAGGTGAGAATGAGGGAGTGTATGGGTCAGAGATGAGGGAAATGAGGGTGTGAGATTAGAGAATGAACAATGCACATTCTCTCTCCTCATTAAATGCTCCCCATGCTTGCCCATACCTCATCATGCCTTCAAAATTCAACTCTCTCTCTCTCTCAAGTCAAAGGGTAAACTCTTAATAATAAAAATTAAGACAAGGTTAACATGGCATGTAATTAATTTAAGGTACCATGGCTACTTAAACATGGTTAACACTAATTTACCCCCAAGTTAACATGCACAAGTTTGTGCAAGCCAAAACAAATAATAATAAAATATTAATTAATTTTTATAAAATATGTGAAAACTATTTTGCTTAACTTTTTACTAAAAAAACCTGCATTATCGCTTAATTAACACTGATCGCATTCTAAGGTGTTATAATTTTATCTTAACTAATATCATTAGCTCACTAATTATTCTTCATAATATATATATATATTGTAGGGTTCCTAGGCACACTATAGAGGTCTCACAAGGCATCAACCATGCCAATTTCATATTTTATGAGTGCCGAGAAACCCTAATACGGATCGTTAACTAGAATTTTAGGCGAAACATTAAACTAGTTAACGACTTAACTAAAAGTGAGAAGCTACAACCTTTGTAGATCCGGTTCTCCACTTCCTTAGCTCCACGTTGACGTCCTCTCGCTGTCCGTCTCGAATCCCGGACTCAAACATCGGCTTCATCGGAGAAATGGGCGGGCAAGGTCGGCGGCTTCGTGCCGAAGATGATCTACGTCGAGGCTTCACAAGATCAAGCTCCGACTTCACCAAGTTGTGAAACTTGTGAAGAAAACACCCTATACTACTTGGCAAGAGGTAGAGGGTGAAGAAATAGGAGGTGGGTTCACTTTAGAATTGGATTTCTCACTTGTTTACTCAAGATGCCATTAATGGTGGCAAGCTTTTTCTTGAACTCAAGAAGAAGAAGAAGATGAATATGATTATGATAAGTTAATTAAAAATCCAAAAGAAATGAATACTTATCATAATATGAACTATGGTTAGGTGTAGAGAATTGACTAAGGTTAGATGAATGGTTAGGGTTAAGCATGAAGACAAAATGGTCACTTTGGTCAAAGCTTCATGAAGCTTCAACAAGCTTCAAGAAAGAAAGCAACCATTTTGTTTTCTTTTGCAATTTATTTTTAATCCAAATTAAAAAGATAAATGAATGAATAAATAAAAACCCTAACCATTTACTTAACGAAGGTTTAATTCTTTACACTTAACCAAATGAGCAAGTATCATCAAACATGATACAAACATGTGCACAAAAGTATATCACATATACAACTTGCACATCAAGTGAGAAAATCCATTTAAAGTGAACCAATACTAGTTAATAAAAAGTAATATATCAAATATATAATTATACATTAAATCATTAAATCAACACTTGATTCAATGATCCGGTCATATCGCATATAACCGACTAGTATCCTATGTATCGGCTTATCGAATCAATCCTTGATTCGATATCTAGGTTATATCGCATATAACCAATCGATACATTCATCGCGAGAGTGGAATACGGTATCACATACACGCATTATTCTCGGTCCTGCACATATCTCATATGCGCTCCTATTTCATTTCGCTTGAGCTAGGAAACCTCTGTGTAGGACTCTAAAGACTCGTCAATACGCCGGTAGCAGATGATGATCATATCAAGCAACCACAAGCCGCAAGCGGTCTGATAAACGTAACGGCCATCCGGGTATTGAGCGATCAAAAGATCGACGATCTAGCCCGCTCACACTCCTGTGAATCCAACCAGTAACACTTACCGTACAGTCCGGTCTGTTCGTCTGATATGTCGCATATCAAGTCTAGGGGTGGTAAACGTCAGACCCCAGTAACCGATAAGACGTGCCGATGTGAGGCTCATAACAGGTCGAGAAACTACTGGTAACACTTACCAGCAAATCTCTGATCAGCCCTAGCCAGGGACTTCCCTGTTACGGCCAATCGAGCACAGCGCAACATCAACCCCCAATACCGGGAGAGACGAAACCCCTCCTATCGCTCATTGCCTCCATGTGACTCGGGACTGTACCCAAAAAACACCGTTTTGCACGCCCTCATGGATGTGGTAAGGTGGAGATCAAAGTACAGTGGGAATCACACAAGACTCTATGACGGTCTCGGGTCTACAGACTAACCTGCACAAGTGTCACCTGAGAACTGCCATCTGACGTGAGGTATAATACCATCTGGGAGTTCTCGGCGAGTTCGTCCAGTGTACCCAGTCTCCACTGAGCACCCGTATACTATCTCTGATGTCAAACACCAATGGATATGGGATCATCCATCGCCCATCTCATGGGTCGAGAAGCGTATACGCTAGTCTACACTGGTATATCGATGCCCCGTCTCGATACACCCACGACTAGGGACCTTGAAGGATGTACTTATGGACTACCATGTCCCCACTAGTAGATCTATATCATAGTCCAGGCAGTCAAGTACACATCCTAAGGGCTTTACCAACATGTAACTATAAGACAGTTTATGTAAGTGCACGGCGGCGCCCCGGCCGTCAATCCGACGGCCAAATGCGGAAGCGGTGATAAACTTTAATTTTTCATGAACTGGCAAACTGCCGCGCACTAATACCCGGATCGAACCACTAACTAGTCCTAGCTATCTACAAGAAAGGGAAGAGAGATATACCGACAGATCCGAGTCTTCCGGTCTTCTCGTCGTCGTCCCGATCTCCTGCGGAATGTGCCGTATCCTCCTCGTCGCCGGAAGTGCACCACATCGCCTACTTCTTTTACGGGCTCCCACCTCAATGCCGAGGCAACTCGAGCACGAAGCTGGCTAGTCGACGTGCCCAAGATTCGCTGTTGAATATCTAGTGAGCAAGTCTCAATTTTTGGGGTTCACGGAGATGCCTTTGTGGTGGAGGAAAAAGCACTTGGAGAGAGGTGAGGAAAAATGTGATATACCAAGAATGAGAGTATCATTTTTCTCCCAACCCAAAAGAGAAGCATTTCCCTCATCATTTCTAAAAGAGGCCGCCCCCCCCCCCCTTTTTGTGTGATTGGAGAGAGAGAGCAAAAACAAGGGGGTGGGTGAAAAGCAAATTGTGATGAGAAAGAATCAAATGATCACCACAATTCCAACACTCAATCAACAACCATGATAGCAAAAGTCAAGCCATGATCAACTAAAGAAAGTCAAGGTATGGTGCAATAATCATGATGTCACAAAGTGCAAAAGACCCCCTCCACAAATGCTTATTTGCAACAATGCAAATAAGCCCTCCTCCACCAATCATCGGCCAACGAACGATACAAAGGAAATCGGCCGAAACGAAAAGCAAACTGGTAACTCCAGAAAACTGGTCCCGTAATAAATTACAGGAAAACCCCGATACTGTGCATACACACCCGCATTTGTATTCCGACCGAAATACAAATGCAATGAGACAAAATCTACACTGTACTATACTAGGATCCGGCTTAAACTAAAGCCGGCTAGTAATATCCGTTCGATCCTGATCCGTGCAATACCGCACGTATCTGATCGAACCCTGCCATATAACCATACGGCCTGTAGTACAAACTGTCTGATCCTGATCCGTGCAATACCGCACGTATCCGATCGGACCTTGCCATATCTCCATACGGCCTCTACAACCTTTCGCCCGAAAGCTGAGTAACCGAATGTGGGGGACTCTAAAGACTCGTCAACACCATGGTTGTGGATTTAACCACTAGCACGTCAGAGGTATAAGCCAATACGTAACGGGCTACCAGGTATTGACTAAAAGGGACGTCTGTGAGCGAACTCAGCCTGACAACCCTACTGAGCCTGTCAGTGACAATATCCGTACAGTCTGGTCCGTTCGTCTATGAGTATCGCATGGCGGGCCTAGGGGGTTGGTAAAAGTCAGACCCCCAAAAGCGGTACAAGTCGTGTCGGAGTGTAGCCCAGAACACCATGAGATACTATTGGAATACCTACCAGTAAATCTCCTTGCCTCGGCCGAGGGCTTCGTGTAATGGCTCTCCTAGACACATCACGACCTCACCCCCAATACCGGGAGAGACGAACCCCTGAAGATACGCTCACTGCCTCCATGTGGCTCGGGACTGTACCCAACTAAAACCTGTTTGCACGACTCCTTTCAGCCGTGGTAGGGTAGTAATCAAAGTACAGTGGGAACTCACACGAGACAAATGACGATCCACAGGTCGATGAACTAACCTGCACACATGTCACCAGGGAACTGCCATCTGACGTCTGGTATATGACCAACTAGCATGTTCCCGGCGAGTCCTGTCCGGTGTACTCATAACCCAATGAGCACCTGTATACATCTTAGGTGATTCAACTGACACCAGTGGCTTGTGAGACCGGCCACCGCCCCTCGTCGGGGTCTCGACTGTACACACTAGTCTACTCTGGAGTATCGATGCCCTGTCTCGAAACTCACACGACTAGGGACCATTTAAGGATATGCTTATAGACCCCAGCTCCCACTTATATGATCGCCCTCATACTGCTGGTGGTCAAGCAAGAATCCTAGGGGCTCTACCAACGTGTAATAGCGACTTGTCAGGTCACTTAAAGCAGTACACGATGATAAAGGTAAACCAGATATAATACTATCATCTTGAGTAAGATTGTCCTACCGGGATAGGTCCTCCATCAATCATTGCAATCACGTACCTGTGACCTAATAATTGACTCTGAGAGCACTATCTCCAACAATCTCCCACTTGCACTCAAGGCTAATTATTGCGATGTCGCATACTCACAGCCCGTGTGATACCGAACACCCAACTCCTCTACTAGTCAGTCTCACAAAGCTCGTTTGCGAGACTATTGCGTTCGAGGAACAGCCTCGTGAGTGGATCCGCTTTGTTGTTTCTTTCTATGTCTCTCTATATCTCAAGTTCGCGGAGAAAGCCATCTCCCGAAAAGAGCAATACCAGTCTTAGAATGTGTCTGGATGTCTGATGGGACCTAGCTCATAAATGAACTCCAAATACAAACTTCTTAGACTGTATCGTCAACTGAACTTAATCAGTATCCTGCGCCATGCCACCCTCAGTATTTCCTTGGACCACCTGTCCAAAATACTTCCCCTCGTTAGAAGGAAAACTATAACTCTGACAACCTCCTTGTCGTCCATGTCACCTTGGAAGCCTGGAATGATAACTGTCTCCTGAATAAGGCTGTCGTTATCATATCCCTAAAACATCCACTTATGTTCTAAAACTGCTTCCGACTGCTTCTCCAGGATTGGATCAATGTCAACTTATTGCATCTAGTGCAAGAACAATATCTGGTGTGGTACTTGACATCTCATGATTGACTCAATTGCCTGAGCAAGTGATCTGCCAATCATGCACGTCCCTCTCCCCTTTAGTCTGTAAGACACCTTTGGAGAGGGTGACTCCATCTTCTGCAGGTACACTACCGTGCATGGAGTCGTCCATTCTAAATACTCTTAGAATGCTGTCAAAGTACCCTGATTGGGAAACCACCCAAATCTAGATCTAAAACCATAGATCTAGTAACCAGTATGTCTGATATAAAATCCATTTCCTTTGTGGAGAAACCACTGTGTGACGACCAAAGTATAACCGACTGTAGTATAGGAATTTCTTTTCCTACTCTGCGTATGTCATCCAAATACCAGGATATCACACCCTACTACCTTCTCAACAGATCCATCCCCTATTCTGATGAAGTCAAACCCATGACTGTCACGTTAGAAATAGATGATCTATCTCCGCTGCATCTGCTTTAGTCTATAAATAGACATAAGCTACCTGTCCACCAATGCTTCCGCTGCTCCCACTGACTACGACAACCCTCTGGCAGAGTCATATAGACGTACACTTCAAAAACTAGTTTAGAACGACGCTATACTCATCCTCCCGCCGGGTCTCGCAGCCTGGAACAACAGTAATGGTAATTGTGGGTAAACAAGAACTTCACTGTCACCGTCCTTGAGGCTACCGTAGTACCTCTCGGGTGCCTGAAGTTACCCACCTTATCTGCGGAGTATCCAATAGAATGTCAATCCATATTGAATCTTTAGGTTCCTTATTAAATCTTCAGTAATCGTTTGTGGTTCTGGAATCACTTCCAGTTCTACCATACTCCCACTACTGTTTTCTGAAAAAATCCATTTTTAATAAAACTGTGGCGAGTCTAGAACAATATCGCTATTGTTCATCCAGATGGTAGAAATTCAACTCTCGTCATAGCCTGGGTCAACCCACAAACAACCATTACAGAAACGTGCCTTGAGTTATCCAGAGTCTGGTTTTAATCATAAGCCGGACAACTCCCCGTACCTTAACATCGTTAAGATATGAACTGTTCTATATCCAATATAGAAACAGAGGCACTGATTTAATTGAACCAGATCCAAATCATGCAGCTGTCTCCAGTGCATGTCAACTAAATGGAAGGAGGCCGATCAGCGTTACTCAACTTAGGAATGCTTCCAATTATGAGTAACCTGAATGAGAAGCAAGTTCTCTTAATCATTATTATCAACTGAATACCATACACAAGTATCTACATCTTCGATCACTTTGAAGAATCCCGATACTTGTAATACCTGATTCTCTACTTTATTCAAATACCTATAACTTCTCAAAATTCGGACCCTGTGTTTCCACGAAACACTTGTCTAAAAACTAGAGAAGTCATAAGTAAACCGAATATAGTACGAGGACCAACCCCTCTGTCCTGATGGACCCTGGACAACATACAATACTCTGTATAAGTCCTTTGAGTCTGATAACTCATTCACTGTGTGTCGTAGGTTGAAAACTGTACTTATGGTTAAGAAGAATTACACCGATGTTTAATGCTCCTTACCTAACCATCCACTGATATAGGTAAATGTCGTAGACATAATTTCAGAAAGGTATATCTCACTCTATGAAAACAGACGTACAGATATATCAATTTGAAATTGGTGCATAACAGCGGATATTCAAAACCAAATATTTGTCGACCGGCAAACTACCCAGGTGACTTCTTCAAATATCACCGATTACAACGAATCCCGATATAATGAGGATGATCACCCAATTCCCAATAACTTACTCCCACTCATCATCTGTAAAACCATACAGATGTGAGAATCATACCTGATAAATACATACCCTGGAGCAAGTATCTAATCGGGAAATCAGTTTTCTTTTAACATTACACAGTGAAGCTGAAACATTGAAATGTTTCGATGGGGTATCCCGGTATTCCTAGTAATGCCTCTTCCAGATTCACGACTGTAACCGTATAATTCTTTGCCACCTCTCCAAATCCCTTCATATGTCTTTAGTCATTACCTTCTGCACACCCCTTTAGGCCAAATAGTTTTCTTCCTTCCCTACCGTTTGGGACCAGCCTATGGTTTGGAAGAAGACTATCCAATAAGCATAATGGGTGTACTGTCCTAATCCTAGGAGCACTCGCAAAGCGAGATAAGGTGAAGATAAAAGACACCTGAATAAATCTTATTCCTATTTCTCCTGAACCAGAATCCATCCCCGAACTGGAACAAGTTCCTTTCGAGTTCGTATATAACCATACGATGGAGTATCCAATAAACTGTGGATCTTCGTAGTGATACGGAGTGTCCTGGAGAAATGCAAAGGTGATTTAGGATTGGCGAAGGAATACTTGGTTTGGTCGTGAATATCTGTTGCAATTTACTTTGCCCTCTTACTAATCCCTTTCTTTGTCTGAACTTAGTACCTTCTGTATACCTTTGTTATGCTAATTGGTTTTCTTCATTCCCTACCAGTCGGCACCAGCCTAAGGTTTGGAAGAAGACTATCCAATTTGCGTAATAGGTGTACTATCTCCTAAACCAAGGAGTACTCGCAATGCGAGAGAAGGTAAAAGGAAAAGAAAACTGAATAATCCTATCTGTTTCCTCCAGAACCTGAAACCATCCTCGAATAAATTCCTTCGAGTTCGTATCTAACCATACGATGGTTTTGTCCAATGGAAGTGGACGTTCGCAGTAATACGGGGCGTCCTGGAGAAAAGGGTAAAAGTAGGAGTGACAATGAGGTCTGCAACTCTGACAATCCAAAAGCCAGTGTTTAAGAAGGTTCGGTCAACTTGGTCACTGAGTCATAGTCTTAGGGTCGGGTCAATGGTCGCTGCCAAAGAGAGAGAGAAAAGAAACACTCAGCGTACACTCTAACCTAGATCAGAATGGTTACCAATTTATCTAATCTGGAAATCTCCTACTGTACCGTCAAATTCTCCTCCAAACCTGAAAGAAGAATTAGTCAGGGTCACCCGAGGAGTAAACTAACTCATCAGTGGGAATCGGGATCCAACTATCATCGCATGATAACATGACGGAATCCGCTCACATCATCACACTCCATAAGGTATGCGCATATCTGGCAAGTTTCAGTTCTTTTGAAACTCCCGATGTGATTTCTGCCCCATGCTCTTATGACCTTGGCGTGAGGTCAAAATATCATAAGTCACATGTCAAGTCTACCCGTCATTATCCAGGTTAATTTGAACCCACCCGTACAAACCCTTGACGTAGGCCAAAATAGTAGTACGACTGTCCCAAACCAACGCATCTATCTATGCTATAGATAAATACCCGGCAGCTACCAATCACTATGCCTTGGCGTGAGGTCAAAATACATAGCTTGAATACTACCGAATATTTAACTGAAATGATGGAGGGCTACGAATGGTTTCTGGCGAAAACCTTAAACGTAATGAACTTGATATCGTCGAAGGAACGGATAGCTTTTTAAAAATATAGTGACGAAAACCGTTGCTAAAGAGGTCACTCCCAGTGAAGGGATCTCGGCTCTTTCCCCGTAGAATGGGGTGCAGGATATTCCAAATGAATACCACGGTGCAAAGCAAAAGCAATCGGCTATAGTGAAGTTAATGCCCTGACGCAAACTTTTTGTCCAAGGGGTCACTCCCAGTGAAGGGATCTCGGCCCTTGCCTCGTCGACTGAGGAGCAGGATATTCCAACTGAATACCACGATGCAAAACAAAAGAGAACGTCCTTGCAATAACAACTTTTTGAAAAGTGTTCCAACAACATCAGATTAGGTTTGTTTTTAACTTGCAATGATCCGAATCAATGCAGTCCCATCAATTGATCACACCAAAAAGAACGAAAATATACTGATGTACGTATATGCCATCCGCATTCGCCACTGGGTCCCGTCATTACCCGTTAGGTTAGCTAACTAACGACAGAGCGGGGACTGGACTAGCATGGATGTAAAACATATACAACATCTACTAATATATATACCAATATATTATATTCGCTCAAGGCGTGATAAGAAATGCAACATCACAGAAAATGTACTGCATCACAGAAACAATACAGATATCTGGGATCCCCGGGTTTCACAGAGCCACTACTGAAACCCGACGTTCCCCTGGTCGTGTGGATAGCCTGTGCAATGAAATCCTAGACCCCTACGGGCGCGGCAAGTCACCCGCCAAAACCAGAAGCGAGGCAGCCCCCTTCAGTACCGTGAATGGACCACCCAGCACTTCACGGAATCCGGTAACTTGGGCACCCCTCCTGGGTCAACCTGTACCCCCTACGAGTGCAGCGAATAGCCCGCCAATTCTAGAGTGAAGCCCCCTCCGTCTCAATGCCATGAGATGCGGGCTTGTTGCCCTCTAGAACCCGGCTATCCGTGCACCCCTCCGCGGGGTAATCCTAGTACAGAGAGTAAAATATACATACAACGGGTACATCGACCGCAACCAGGTCGTGCCCCAAAATAATAATACAATCAGGCAGTGACGGCAGTCCACATGTCGAACGCTCGCCCCGCAATATCAAATGTACATAATACAACCACAACGGTACTAGCATTGCATCCAGGCTATCCCCCACGACCGATCCGCAACATCACAACAAAACAGAACATCAACGTGAAAGTCACGTTCGCAAATCCGTCTAACCGGGCTATAGCAGTTAGACCGGATTTACCGATCAAGTGACATTCACGGTCGCAGATATAATGTAAATACTGTGAAAAATGTGTTTAAAATATCCGATCGATCAAACTTTAACAAGTGGACCCCCAAGTACTACTGTAGCACATCAAGAAATTCTGGGCCCAAAATTAATATTCCAAAACCCATATTTTAAGCCCACAAAGACACTGTAGAAATCTGGTGCAGGGATCTCCACAGTGCGCGGCTGAACCGCGGCCCAAAGGGGGTTTTGGCCGCGGTTCCGCGCCTCCACTGTCGATTCACCCTGTCGAATTTCTACAGTAGCCTAATGGTCTCCAGTACATCAATTTTATACAACCTGAAAAACTTTTGGAGACCAAAAAATTTCAACAGAAAACTGTCGATTGGAAAAACACGGTTTTGGAACTTTTTGATCGATCGGAAACGCAAACACATTAAAACAAGCTAGACTAAGTCAATGGCGAGGCTCTGATACCATTGTAAGTGCACGGCGGCGCCCCGGCCGTCAATCCGACGGCCAAATGCGGAAGCGGTGATAAACTTTAATTTTTCATGAACTGGCAAACTGCCGCGCACTAATACCCGGATCGAACCACTAACTAGTCTTAGCTATCTACAAGAAAGGGAAGAGAGATATACCGACAGATCCGAGTCTTCCGGTCTTCTCGTCGTCGTCCCGATCTCCTGCGGAATGTGCCGTATCCTCCTCGTCGCCGGAAGTGCACCACATCGCCTACTTCTTTTACGGGCTCCCACCTCAATGCCGAGGCAACTCGGGCACGAAGCTGGCTAGTCGACGTGCCCAAGATTCGCTGTTGAATATCTAGTGAGCAAGTCTCAATTTTTGGGGTTCACGGAGATGCCTTTGTGGTGGAGGAAAAAGCACTTGGAGAGAGGTGAGGAAAAATGTGATATACCAAGAATGAGAGTATCATTTTTCTCCCAACCCAAAAGAGAAGCATTTCCCTCATCATTTCTAAAAGAGGCCGCCCCCCCCCTTTTTGTGTGATTGGAGAGAGAGAGCAAAAACAAGGGGGTGGGTGAAAAGCAAATTGTGATGAGAAAGAATCAAATCATCACCACAATTCCAACACTCAATCAACAACCATGATAGCAAAAGTCAAGCCATGATCAACTAAAGAAAGTCATGGTATGGTGCAATAATCATGATGTCACAAAGTGCAAAAGACCCCCTCCACAAATGCTTATTTGCAACAATGCAAATAAGCCCTCCTCCACCAATCATCGGCCAACGAACGATACAAAGGAAATCGGCCGAAACGAAAAGCAAACTGGTAACTCCAGAAAACTGGTCCCGTAATAAATTACAGGAAAACCCCGATACTGTGCATACACACCCGCATTTGTATTCCGACCGAAATACAAATGCAATGAGACAAAATCTACACTGTACTATACTAGGATCCGGCTTAAACTAAAGCCGGCTAGTAATATCCGTTCGATCCTGATCCGTGCAATACCGCACGTATCTGATCGAACCCTGCCATATAACCATACGGCCTGTAGTACAAACTGTCCGATCCTGATCCGTGCAATACCGCACGTATCCGATCGGACCTTGCCATATCTCCATACGGCCTCTACAACCTTTCGCCCGAAAGCTGAGTAACTGAATGTGGGGGACTCTAAAGACTCGTCAACACCATGGTTGTGGATTTAACCACTAGCACGTCAGAGGTATAAGCCAATACGTAACGGGCTACCAGGTATTGACTAAAAGGGACGTCTGTGAGCGAACTCAGCCTGACAACCCTACTAAGCCTGTCAGTGACAATATCCGTACAGTCCGGTCCGTTCGTCTATGAGTATCGCATGGCAGGCCTAGGGGGTTGGAAAAAGTCAGACCCCCAAAAGCGGTACAAGTCGTGTCGGAGTGTAGCCCAGAACACCTTGAGATACTACTCGAATACCTACCAGTAAATCTCCTTGCCTCGGCCGAGGGCTTCGTGTAATGGCTCTCCTAGACACAGCACGACCTCACCCCCAATACCGGGAGAGACGAACCCCTGAAGATACGCTCACTGCCTCCATGTGGCTCGGGACTGTACCCAACTAAAACCTGTTTGCACGACTCCTTTGAGCCGTGGTAGGGTAGTAATCAAAGTACAGTGGGAACTGACACGAGACAAATGACGATCCCCAGGTCGATGAACTAACCTGCACACATGTCACCAGGGAACTGCCATCTGACGTCTGGTATATGACGAACTAGCATGTTCCCGGCGAGTCCTGTCCGGTGTGCTCATAACCCAATGAGCACCTGTATACATCTTAGGTGATCCAACTGACACCAGTGGCTTGTGAGACCGGCCACCGCCCCTCGTCGGGGTCTCGACTGTACACACTAGTCTACTCTGGAGTATCGATGCCCTGTCTCGAAACTCACACGACTAGGGACCATTTAAGGATATGCTTATAGACCCCATCTCCCACTTATATGATCGCCCTCATACTGCTGGTGGTCAAGCAAGAATCCTAGGGGCTCTACCAACGTGTAATAGCGACTTGTCAGGTCACTTAAAGCTGTACACGATGATAAAGGTAAACCAGATAGTATATTATCATCTTGAGTAAGACTGTCCTACCGGGATAGGTCCTCCATCAATCATTGCAATCACGTACCTGTGACCAAATAATTGACTCTGAGGGCACTATCTCCAACAGTTTAAAGAGACTAGTATACATGTTAAGATAAAGAGTAACCAGATAGCATACTATCATATCGAGCAAGAAAGTCATCTCTATATATGTCCAAGCATCCAATATAATATACATCATCTATACAATACTGGCCTCTAGGGCATACATACAACTAACAATCTCCCACTTGCACTAGGGCCAGCTGCTGTAGTATCGCATACCGAGCATCCCGAAGAGTCTCTCAAACTGTATCTGGGGAATGGCCTTCGTGAGTGGATCCGCCGTGTTGTTCTTCGTGTCAACCCTCCTGACCTCGATCTCCCGGCAATCAACTATCTCCTGGATCAGGTGATACCGCCTCAGAATATGCCTAGATCGCTGATGGGACCTGGGTTTCTTGGCCAAAGCCACCGCTCCATTGTTATCGCAATACAAAGGTATTGGATGCTCAATGGATGGAACCACTCCAAGTTCAGTAATGAACTTCTTGATCCAGACAGCCTCTTTAGCAGCATCGTTGGCAGCGATGTATTCAGCCTCCATCGTCGAGTCTGCCACGGTTTCCTGCTTGGAACTCTTCCAGCTAACCGCCCCTCCGTAAAGGGTAAAGACAAATCCCGACTGCGACTTAAAGTCGTCCTTATCACTCTGGAAGCTCGAATCGGTAAAGGACTCCACTTGGAGTTCTCCGTTACCATACACCAAGAGCATCTCTTTAGTCCTTCGTAAGTACTTGAGAATGCTCTTCACAGCTGTCCAGTGACTCTCTCCAGGATCAGCTTGATACCTGCTCACTACACTTAGTGAGTATGCTACATCGGGTCTGGTACATAGCATCGCGTACATGATAAAGCCTACAGCCGAAGCATAGGGTATCCCTTGCATGCGAGCTCTCTCTAAATCAGTCTTGGGAGACATCTCTTTAGAGAGAGTGACTCCAGAGATCGTGGGCAAGTTCCCACGCTTGGAATCTTCCATACTAAACCTCTTTAGTATGGTGTCAATGTACCTGGATTGGGACAATCCCAAAATCCGTTTGGATCTATCCCTATAGATCCTAATTCCCAATATGCAGGAGGCATCACCAAGATCTTTCATCGAGAATCTTTGTGATAAGAAGAGCTTGACCAATTGCAGCATAGGAAAATCATTTCCTATCAAAAGTATGTCATCCACGTATAATACAAGGAAGACAACCTTACTCTCTGCCACCTTCCTGTAGATACAAGGTTCATCTGGGTTTTTGACGAAATCAAACTCTTTGATAACGACGTCAAAGTAGATGTTCCAACTCCGCGATGCTTGCTTTAATCCATAAATGGATTTAAGCAGCTTGCACACCTTCCCGCTGCTCCCACTGTCTACGAAGCCCTCTGGCTGAGTCATGTACAGGCACTCTTCCAAATCACCATTTAGAAAGGCGGTCTTAACATCCATTTGCCAGATTTCGTAATCATGATATGCAGCGATGGCAAGCATGATCCGGATGGATTTAAGCATAGCTACTGGAGAAAAGGTTTCGTCATAGTCCACACCTGGTCTTTGACGAAAACCCTTTGCAACAAGTCTAGCTTTGAAAGTCTCCACTTTCCCATCTACACCAAGTTTTTTCTTGAAGATCCACTTGCTCCCAATGGGTTTTACCCCTTCAGGAGCAACTTCCAAAGTCCATACTTTGTTGGTGTACATGGATTCCATCTCGGACAGCATAGCATCCAGCCATTTCACTGAGTCCCCACTCGTGATGGCCTGCTCGAAGCTAGTTAGGTCATCATCCTCCATGATGCAATCCTCGCTCCCACCATCCATGAGAAAACCGAAGTATCTCTCAAGTTGGCGAGGAACCCTACTAGATCGGCGGAGAGGCTGAGGTTCATTGGGAGCTACTGAATCTTCTGGTTCCACTAAATCTTCAGTTACGGTTTATGTATCTGGAACCTCTTCCAGCTCTACCACTTTGCCACTAATTTCTTTTTCAAGGAATTTCTTTTCTAAAAAGGTGGCATGTTGAGCAACAAACACTTTTTGTTCCTCACTGTGGTAGAAAAAATACCCATATGAATTCTTTGGATATCCCACAAACTTGCAGAGAACTGACCGTGCCTCGAGCTTGTCCGGATTTTGTCTTTTGACATAGGCTGGGCAACCCCATATCTTAACTCGTTTAAGATATGGCCTCTTCCCACTCCATATCTCATAAGGTGTGGTAGGTACAGATTTAGATGGAACTTGATTCAATAGGTATGTTGCTGTCTCCAGCGCATATCCCCAGAAGGAAATAGGTAACTCAGCTGTGCTCATCATAGAGCGCACCATATCTAATAGGGTGCGGTTCCTCCGTTCTGATACACCGTTGTGCTGTGGTGTATATGGAGGAGTCAGCTGAGAGAGAATCCCATTCTCTTTTAGGAAGTCCAGGAATTCATTGCTTAAGTATTCACCTCCTCGATCAGATCGAAGGATTTTAATACTTTTTCCGGTTTGGTTTTCGACTTCTTGTTTATATTCTCTAAATTTCTCAAAAGCTTCTGATTTGTGTTTCATCAGGAACACATATCCGAATCTAGAGAGATCGTCAGTGAATGTAATGAAGTACGAAGAACCATCCCTGGCATGTGTAGACATAGGACCGCATACATCACTATGTATCAGTCCCAAGAGTTCGGTAACTCTCTCTCCGTGTCCCGTAAACGGAGTTTTGGTCATCTTGCCTTTGAGACATGACTGGCAAGTGTCATAAGATGAAAATTCGAATGGTTTCAAATATCCATCCTTATGCAACTTAGCCAGTCGTGTCACATTGATGTGACCCAGTCTACAATGCCACAAGTAGGATTCGTTCAGTTCTGAACTCTTCCTCTTGTGTGTGTTTGTTATGCTCAGAACTGTTGATTGATTTAGAACATAAATGCCATTGCACAACGTGCCTGATCCAACCAACTTTTGGTTACGGAAAATGTTCATAACATTGTCCTGTAATACAAAATTATATCCCTCTTTACTCAATAAAGAAACCGATATAATGTTGCATATCAGGTTCGGCATGTAATAGCATTCGTTCAGAACCAATGTATTACCTGTTGGCAATGCAAGGTGATATTCCCCGACAGCCTTAGCTGCAACTATTGCACCATTTCCAACTCTAATGTCTTTATCACCTTCTCCAAGTTCTCTACCTTTCCTGAGCCCATGTAACTGATTACATATATGGGATCCTGACCCGGTATCTAATACCCAGGACGTAGAGCAAATGGAGAAACAGTTCTCTGTAACGAACACACCTGAAAAAAATGCATCATCATGTACTTTCTTCATTCGGGTGGCATGGGAATCCTGGTATTCCCCTATATCCTGTTCAGTCCTATAACTCTTATAAGGAAGAACGGAACCAACGTTCCCCAGCAAAGTATAACATGCGGGTTCGGTCAATACATCCATATTATTATCTTTATTAGGGCATGACATGGTCGCTACCTGGAGAGAGAGAGAAGAAAACACTTTAGCGTATGCTCGTGCAAGATCAGATTGGTTATTATCTTATCTAATCAGGATGGCTCCCACTGTTTTTTATCAAATCTTTCTTCAAACCCTAAAAGGAAAGACTAGCCGGGATTAATTACACCCTACAACTTCGCCAATCTTTTAGCCAGGCCAGTGTCGATACTTTGAGGGAGGTTCCCCGTGCTTTCGCACGAACCTAATTAAAGTAAACCTCGTTTTCCCAGAGGCGTAACCTCGTTAACACGTTTCTAGACACCTACTTGATCGGCTAATTGTAATGTGTAAAACTCTCCCAGGAGTAACTCTTACTTGCAGTGGGTATCGGGATCCAACTATCTCATAGAAGGTATACAATCTCATTGCAAATTTCAACACTTGAAATTCCCGATAATATTTTGCCCCGAACGATCTATGACCTTGACAAGGTCAACAAACCATAGACCGCAAGTCAAGTTCAGCCCGTCATTTCTTGATTGAATCAAACCCACCCGCACGACCCTTGACAAGGTCAACAAGGCCGTACGACTACCCTAACCCAATCTGCATCATATGCATAAGCAGATAAATACCGGTTAGCTACCGCACACTGCGCCTTGACAAGGTCAACAAACGTAGCACGAATACTAAACAGGACTTTTCTGAAATGACGGAGGGCTACGACAGGTTTTTTCTGAAAACCTATTGCGTACTGAACATGATATCATTGTAGAATCAAATGAAGTTTTGAAATGGAGTGTTTTTTAGGCTTTTCTAGTTTTGCTAAAGGGGTCACTCCCGGTGAAGGGATCGTCGGCCCTTTCCTCGTCGAATGAGGTGCGGGATATATCATATATATCACTGTGCAAAGCAGAAACTATAGAAGCAATCAAAAGCAAACCGAGTGTGTAGCATCTGCCAGTTATTGCTAAAGGAGTCACTCCCGGTGAAGGGATCTCGGTCCTTTCCTCGTCGAATGAGGTGCGGGATATATCATATATATTGCTGTGCAAAGCAAGAACTGTAGCTACCGATTTTATTTAAAATTTGATTCTACAACATCTTAGGTTTCTTTTCTTTCATTAATCACATTAATGAAGTCCCATCATTTAATTTACCTAAACATCACAGATAAATACGACTTACACTTATGCCATCAGCATTCGCCTGGATGTCCCCTCGTGCACCGTTAGGTTAGGTAACTAACGACAGAGCAGGGCAGGGCTAGTGTGGATGCAAAACATAAGTAACGACTATATAATATATCATATATACTATATACTGTATCTATCACAGAACATCATATGATCACATCACAGATATCGCAGCAGAAGAAACATATGAAACATTGGATATACTAGGACGTCCGTGTTTTCAATACGAGCCAGTATAAAACACGGATTCCATGGTCGTGATGAATAGCCAATCCCACACCCCTAGACCCCTACGAGAGCGGCAAGCAACCCTTCCAATTCTAAGGTTAGGAGACCCGGACTCGACTCCTTGAGTTGGTCTCCCACTAGACCTCAGAACCCGGTTACTTGTGCTCCCCTCCTTAGGTCTATCCTAATGCGGAAAAGTAAATAATATACAAAAGGTGACAACTTCCGCAACCTGGAAGTGCCCCAAATAAA
Source organism: Agapanthus africanus (assembly GCA_030015575.1). Lineage (NCBI taxonomy): Eukaryota > Viridiplantae > Streptophyta > Magnoliopsida > Asparagales > Amaryllidaceae > Agapanthus > Agapanthus africanus. The sequence continues at coordinate 201,148,447 of JASDDO010000006.1, forward strand.
AGAATATTACATACAAGTTTTTACATGAATGAAAATGAAAAACACTCATGTCACATAAAAACCCCTGGCTATTCGAACACGACGATCCAATATAACATATCCAGCAACACATAACATCACATGTCATCAACGTAAGTAAGTATGCAAACCCCAATTGTCGTTGACGTATAGCAACGAAACCGGCGATATCAACATACTACACTTACGGTCACAGAAAAGAAACTGTAAAACTACAATAGTTGGAATCTGCAACCTCTTTAGACATCGCATGCCTAATCAAATGAAATACTTAGACATCACATGCCTAACATTTATAAACCCCGCATTTTAGTCTCATTATCGAAAACTCTTTTCAATATCATGTGAAACTAAACCGCTAGATTTATAACATTCATTCAGTTATCTCATAACTGTTTGTGAATTCCAATTATTGTATCCCATTCCGGATAAATAGAAAATATTAAACTTTCCGATCGAACATTCGAACACCCAAGTTTTCCCAAAACCGTCCAACACATGAAATTAGTTCAAAGACATTCACTTCATGCCTCAGTACCAACGGTCCAGCCGTTGAAGGGTCAAGCCAACGCCTCACATATGGCACGCCGTACTGCCCCGAAGGTTCAAAGGGCAGTTCAAAACGGTCACATAATCGAGTTAAGGTTTGTTGTCTTCTAGAGGGACCATCGCGTTACTTACACTACTCAGAACGTCTTTAAACCATAGAAAAATCCAACACTTGGAAATTTATCCGGCAGGGGAAAAGGTGGGTATTTATATCCAGTCGAACTTTTCAACATATTCTAAAATATCCGGAAAGCCACATAGACAAAATCTGATAATCCGATCGAATCATCTAAGCCCCAAAACACCCCAGAAAACTCAACTCTTGAGTTCAGATTAAAAACTCCCAGAAAACTCAGCACCCCAATTAACAAATTACAGTGCAAAATTGGATGGATGATGTCATCTTTTGGCCGCGGAACCGCTGCAGAAGCCAGGCTTCTGCCGCGGTTCCGCCGCAGAAGCCAGGCTTCTGCCGCGGTTCCGCCGCTCTTTTAACAGATCATGGGATAAATTTTGCACCGTAATTCTTATAATTCCCTGCTGAATTTTTTAAGCATTTTTAATCTGGAAAAAACCAGTTTTTGAAAAAAGTCCAGAGAGCATCTCGGGAATCAGGGTTTCGGTTCGGTCGGGTTTCAAACGTCGTCTAGACTTCGCCTAAGGCTCTAGCTAGGCCCTGATACTACTGTAGGGTTCCTAGGCACACTATAGAGGTCTCACAAGGCATCAACCATGCCAATTTCAAATTTTATGAGTGCCGAGAAACCCTAATACGGATCGTTAACTAGAATTTTAGGCGAAACATTAAACTAGTCAACGACTTAACTAAAAGTGAGAAGCTACAACCTTTGTAGATCCGGTTCTCCACTTCCTTAGCTCCACATAGACGTCCTATCGCTGTCCGTCTCGAATCCCGGACTCAAGCATCGGCTTCATCGGAGAAATGGGCGGGCAAGGTCGTCGGCTTCGTGCCGAAGATGATCTACGTCGAGGCTTCACAAGATCAAGCTCCGACTTCACCAAGTTGTGAAACTTGTGAAGAAAACACCCTATACTACTTGGTAAGAGGTAGAGGGTGAAGAAATAGGTGGTGGGTTCACTTTAGAATTGGATTTCTCACTTGTTTACTCAAGATGCCATTAATGGTGGCAAGCTTTTTCTTGAACTCAAGAAGAAGAAGAAGATGAAGATGATTATGATAAGTTAATTAAAAATCCAAAATAAATTAATACTTATCATAATATGAACTATGGTTAGGTGTAGAGAATTGACTAAGGTTAGATGAATGGTTAGGATTAAGCATGAAGACAAAATGGTCACTTTGGTCAAAGCTTCATGAAGCTTCACCAAGCTTCAAGAAAGAAAGCAACCATTTTGTTTTCTTTTGCAATTTATTTTTAATCCAAATTAAAAAGATAAATGAATGAATAAATAAAAACCCTAACCATTTACTTAACCAAGGTTTAATTCTTTACACTTAACCAAATGAGCAAGTATCATCAAACATGATACAAACATGTGCACAAAAGTATATCACATATACAACTTGCACATCAAGTGAGAAAATCCATTTAAAGTGAACCAATACTAGTTAATGCAAAGTAATATATCAAATATATAATTATACATTAAATCATTAAATCAACACTTGATTCAATGATCCGGTCATATCGCATATAACCGACTAGTATCCTATGTATCAGCTTATCGAATCAATCCTTGATTCGATATCTAGGTTATATCGCATATAACCAATCGATACATTCATCGCGAGAATGGAATACGGTATCACATACACGCATTATTCTCGGTCCTGCACATATCTCATATGCGCTCCTATTTCGTTTCGCTTGAGATAGGAAACCTCTGTGTAGGACTCTAAAGAATCGTCAATACGCCGGTAGCAGATGATGATCATATCAAGCACCCACAAGCCGCAAGCGGTCTGCTAAACGTAACGGCCATCCGGGTATTGAGAGATCAGAAGATCGACGAGCTAGCCCGCTCACACTCCTGTGAATCCAACCAGTAACACTTACCGTACAGTCCGGTCTGTTCGTCTGATATGTCGCATATAAAGTCTAGGGGTGGTAAACGTCAGACCCCAGTAACCGATAAGTCGTGCCGATGTGAGGCTCATAACGGGTCAAGAAACTACTGGTAACACTTACCAGCAAATCTCTGATCAGCCCTGGCCAGGGACTTCCCTGTTACGGCCAATCGAGCACAGCGCAACATCAACCCCCAATACCGGGAGAGACGAAACCCCTCCTATCGCTCATTGCCTCCATGTGACTCGGGACTGTACCCAAAGACCACCGTTTTGCACGCCCTCATGGACGTGGTAAGGTGGAGATCAAAGTACAGTGGGAATCACACAAGACTCTATGACGATCTCGGGTCTACAGACTAACCTGCACAAGTGTCACCTAAGAACTGCCATCTGACGTGAGGTATAATACCATCTGGGAGTTCTCGGCGAGTCCGTCCAGTGTACCCAGTCTCCACTGAGCACCCGTATACTATCTCTTATGTCAAACACCAATGGATATGGGATCATCCATCGCCCATCTCATGGGTCGAGAAGCGTATACGCTAGTCTACACTGGTATATCGATGCCCCGTCTCGATACACCCATGACTAGGGACCTTGAAGGATGTACTTATAGACTACCATGTCCCCACTAGTATGATCTACATCATAGTCCAGGCAGTCAAGTACACATCCTAAGGGCTTTACCAACATGTAACTATAAGACAGTTTAAAAAGACTAGTATACATGTTAAGATAAAGAGTAACCAGATAGCATACTATCATATCGAGCAAGAAAGTCATCTCTATATATGTCCAAGCATCCAATATAATATACATCATCTGTACAATACTGGCCCCTAGGGCATACATACAACTAACATATATATATATTAATATCATATATATATTAATATATATGATATATATATATATATATATATATATATATATAATAATAATGAAGCATGGCATAAAATTCTATTTTATGAAAATAGAAATGAAGTGGAAAATGAGAGCATGGTTGTAAGCATGGGATTTATTTTTGTTTATTCATCTTGACCCACTATTCAAGCATGGTTGCAATTTTATATTGCAAAATTCCATGCTTGAATGAGTAGGCGGTCAAGAGTTTCCATTCATTCATTGCGCATTCTCAACACTTAGCCATTTTTATGAGTTGCTCCCATGGTTGCTCTCTAGCTTCTTCTTCTTCCTCAATTGCTATAGTTCAAGCTTCAACTCTCACATATGATGTGAACCATGAAGCTTG